>JAPWDM010000012.1:14605618-17005618 GCA_035578155.1 Brachynemurus nebulosus | reverse complement strand
TACATATAGGAAACTTTTGATAAATGATTTTGATAAGATTATTGAAAGAAAAACGTCGGTACATAGAAGGGAGAAAAATATAAAAATCGCAGATTGAAATTTTATTAAAATTCAATATAATGTCTTCCACATGTAGCGACAGGAGTCGTTACTATACATTGATTCAGTGCTACCAACACACTTCCGCCACCCTTCCGCGTACGGATATCGAAAACAAAATAAATGAAAAATCTGGAAATTCAAGTCAACTAACTAATTGATCGGTGGAAAAATCATTTATTTAATATTCATAAAATTCAAGTGTCTTATAAATTGATTCGAAATTTAAACGTAGTTTTATTTCTCGTCTTAATTAAGTGATTTAACAAATAAAAAAAATTCAGTAAGTGTATTATTATACGATCCAATCCCGTCAAGTATCTTGAAAATTTCAACTGTTTTTTACGCGAAGTTCTTACGCGAAGAATAGAATCTCTTTTTGAAGTAGTTAATTAAAAAAAAATTTGATAATTTCGTAAATATTTGGATGGGAAAAAGATTGTTAATTACCTTTATTAAATTTTTGTTTTATTTTGCGAACAAGAAGGAAAGAAGAACTTTTTTTTAGAGAAAAATAAACACTTAATTTTTTTTTTTGTCTTTGCATAACAATCATTATATTTTTAAGTACTTTTTAAATAGCTGTGTAAACAATGCGAAAAAACGAAAAATAAATAATCAAGATTTTATACCGTATTAAGTTTTAAAATTAATTTCCTAAATCTAATACAGGATGATTTTTCTTATTATTAAATTTATCACTTATTATTACAAGAGAGCTTTGTAATTTTTTTCGAATAAATTTGGGTTTATCTAACGAAAATTTGTTGCCTAGGAATTTGACGAGAAAAACTGTCAGCTAACAAAAACGCGATAGTGAAGCTGAAGCGGTTTTGTTAGTTGACAGTTCGTCGAGTTAAATTGCTTTTAGGCAAGAAATTTGAGTTGTGGAGAACACTTTAATCAGAAAAAATATAATATTCAAATGTAATACAGTAAGACAATTTAACGAATAAAATAATAGTATATTGTGCAATAAGTGCGGGAAACTGTCGATTGCCCACTCACTACGTTCGTGCGCTCAACTTCGCTTGAGTGGGGCAATCGACAATCCCGCACGAGTTGCACATACTATTTTTTATTACGAATTTCACATACTTTTTTCTATTATTATCACTATTTTTGACATTTTTATTACTTTTTAAAATAATACTTTTAAGTGTTTGTCTTTTTTTTCTGAATTAATTATCGTTTAAATTACTTTGTTGGTGGTTTCTATAGAAATAATTATGAAATATTTATTAAATGAAAAATTAAGAGGCGGCTGTGCGTGTTTTATTGTCAATTTGCGTGTGGAAAGTTACTTTCCACATACAAAAAAGTATGCGGGAAGAGTACAGTGGGAAAACAACTTTTTTGCGTACAGAAATGTGTGCGCCAAGTTAGTACTTCTCCCGCATGAGTAATAAAAATTACTATAACTCATATTATTATATTTAATACATTGTTACTATATGGTTCTGAAATCAGTTAAATTTACTAATACGCATTTTTGTTTCGTTATTATCGTGTTTACCTACACCGAAATGACCAATGAAATGTTTTGTATCATTTTTTTCGCTGTAAAAATCTGTCCTAACTTTTTTTCCACGGTAAAAGTGAAATAACTGAAATATTCTTATGGGACTTGATATCCATGAGTTAAATTGTCTGCGTTAAAAACTTAATAGAAATCTATGCTTATATGTTTTGCAATCAACATGCCATGAAAGTTGTGACTTAAGTATAAATACACTATAATAGAATAGTCAAGCCTTTGATGAAATTCAATAAGAAAGCCATACACACACGGACTTTTTGAAGGATTCAATCCGCCCGTTTGATCCTACGAATTTCATCAGACCAATTCCGATGGATTTGATCGAAAGTTAGAGTATTAACACAAAATGGATGATTTAATCCGTATGAGCTAGATGCTTCTGATCCTTCGGAGACCAACAGATATCCAAGAATAACACTTTTTCTAATCACTTTCAAATATATTGGATACGTGTTTAAACAAATTTATATACTCTATCTATGCGAAATTTTAGTTTTTAGCATCATTTTTTCCATAATAGTACCGATATGTATTTTGCCATATATTAGCCAATAGTTTTTTTATCATTTTGATTCTTGGGACACAAAGTTTTAAGGTATTTGATGCGAGATAGTCAGGTGCAAAAGTATAGCTCAGCGAAAAAATTTTCTTTTATCAAAAATTAAATAATGTATTAACAATCTTTGTCACTTATTAGAATATATTTGTATACCACTTGTTTTTTTGAATTTCCGCGCGTTTATATTGTAGAAATATAAAAGTATTGTTGAACAAGCGTTGTAAAATGATGTTTATAAATTACGTTTCAAAAACGGAGCAGTGAATAATTTTTATTTCTTATTAAATATGGTTTGTAACATTGTATTTTATAATATATTAAATTTTTAACAATTTCCTTTGACACGTTTTCATTTTATTAAAAAAAAAAAAAAATAGTTTTCCTATAAGAGCCCGTGTTAAAATTATAAAACCGTTTTCTTAAAAATGGGGCGGTCAATTTTTTTTTCGGTATAACCTCCCATTATTATTGATATTGAATTAAATAAATGTCTAGAGAAGTTTCCTTAAAATCCTTTGAAAAATCGTTTTAGGGACTAACTACCTCCTACTATCGTGTTGAACGACCTGTATATAAAAATTTTAAGAAAAAACCGAGGGAAAATATTTTACAAAGAAAATAAAATTTAAGTGATTTAAAATACGAATGTCAACAATATTACGTAGAATTAAAAATTTTATCATTATTTAATCGTGGCAAGGGTGAACATTGTACGATATTGTACCAACTTCAAATTCAAGTTGATATTTAAATACTTTTCTAGAGTATTTTAGGTAATTGTATGCAAGTATGTATATTCCTAATTTATATAGTTTTCAAGGAAAAAATGTTTTAATATTGTTTATACGTATTCTAATGTTTGTTATATTGTTAAATATTTACAATAAATTCTAGGTCACAATAAAATTTCACATTCACATTCTAACACGTTTAAAATATGGAAATGAAAACTCTGATGGTGTGGTTTTAGTTTATCATTTTATCACTTATAACACAGAGTGTAACACAACTTACTCTTTCTAGTAAGTATAAATTTTTTTAAAGAAAATAAATTATTCAGATTCTTTCAACAAATTAATTAAGCGGAAATAATTTACATAAAATTTTATTCGAGAAAACTTCGAGGGTAACGAGGCCCCCGTTACCCTCGAGGGTAACGAGGGTACCCTTTCGTTACGAGGGTGTGAGAGTATAATGAAATCTGTAAAGGTCGAGAATGAAAACAATAACGTTTTGGCTGTAACAAAATTTGTAGTGATTGCAAGGTGAATTGAGTAGGGAAGTTTCATAGAAAATCAAATAACTTAAAACGCTCAAAACCTCACCAATTCCTTAGAAGTTGCTTTTCTCAGTAAGGCTAAGCACTAATTTATACATGAGAACATTTTGTTTCATTTTTATAATATTATAAAAATTGCGATAAATATATCTGTAAAAATAAATGATGCAATAACTTGTATTCTTATGCAATATACTGATTAGATACTTGAAAACAAACAATAACTAATCTTACCGCAAACTAATGTTCAAATTTTCAAAATGTTCAAGGTTTTTTCAAAAACCGCATAAAATGAACTTAAGCTATATTTTATATTGTTAAGACTATTTTTCAGTTCTGATAAAAAAGAGTGTTTAAAAAGAAAATCAAAATTCTCTTACGTCATGTGATTTATGAAAGAAAATTTTCACTTAAATTAATTAAGCTCTTTTACTATACCATTTGTCTCTAAATTTTATTGATTTTCATAAACAAGATCCGAAGAAAATCGAAAAAAAAAACAAAATATTTAGATTTTCGAAAAATTTAAAAATGGCAATAACTTTAGAACCATTGACTAAAATGATCAAAAAGAATGTTTAAATTCAGAGAATTTTTGATTTTCCGAGCTCCTGGGGCCTCAAAACGTCAAGATCCGATGAAAACCGTATTTACTCAAAGTAGTTAGGGGGACGAGGGTGCATATACGATTGTCTAAATTCAGGGACAAGCAAGAGTGAATAAATATGTTGGTCTGTGACATCATCAGAACTCGATTTCAACAGAGCAGTAACTGGTTTCAACTGACTGTTAACCGCTAGAAACCAGGGCAGTAGTCGCTATTAAAAAGTGCAGTAACAGCCAGTTGAAACCAGTTACTGTTCTGTTGAAACCCAGTTCTGATGACATCTCAGACCAACATAATTATGTATTCACTCTTGCTTGCCCCTGAATTTAGGCAATCGTACCTGCACTCTCAATCGTTCCCGTACCTATTGATCAAATTGGTTTGATTATCATGCTTTCTCGTTCATATATCAGGAGCTTATTTTCAAAAGTGGTCAACTCCAAATTTATAATGATAATCCAAATTTATCTCTCTCCAAATTTATAATGATAATACTCCAAATTTATAATGATAATTAATATCATTCTTCATAGTCTGTGACTTTCAAATTTACTAAAATCTCATACATAAGCATGTAAAATATAAATTTATCTTTAGTTGATTTTCAATAGTAGCCAAATCTAAACGTCTTTATTTTCAAAACGTATCAAGTCCATTTCAACCAATCCTGTAATCGCAAATGTGGGTGCCATATTTAAAGACTTCTGTAGACTTGTTTTCTTTAACTGGTTTCTTTTTAAAATCATTAAGATTTATGCAATAAAATGGAAAAGTTCGTAGAAGAAGTACTGCCTCATCAATCCAGGAAAACAACAGAAACATTACAAAATAATAAACGCTTTCAAGCAACGAAGAAAAGATACATTATTTCCATGCACTTATAATAGGTTCGAAAGATTAGGGTTGCACATTTCATAATAAAATTTTTTCTTTTATAATAGGAATATAGTCATAATCATAGGTTTGTATATAATATATTATATTACCATTAATTTGTATTAAATATTGCTATCCATGGATAATAGAAATAAAATAATTACCAGATAATAGATTAAATTTTTTTTAATCTCTTATTATATTTAAATTTTTATTAAGAATTTCTTTTAAACTGTACAATATTCAAAAGTTAACAAAAATGTACATGTACAAATTAAATATTTTCACTTATTTGTTTTAAGACAATTTTTTACAACCCCGATTTTATGATATTAATGATAGTCATTCAAATATAGTCAAATCCTAATCGATCTACATCATAATTGGTCAAATCCACTCTCTTATTTTCAAATTTGTCTAAATCCCTATCTAATAAACAAAATTAGTCAAATCCAACTTTAAATTTCTTTTTTCTCCTGTAATCTCTGTAAATGTTTATATTTTTTATAGTTTTTTATATTACTTGATGTCTAAATAACTTTACTAGCGAGCCGAACTTTTTTTTAAAGCTCGTACAAAAACATGTGATTTTCTCTGAATATCATAAACTGGAGATGATCACTTTTGAAAATAGGCTCCTGATATGTGAGTTCAAACCCAACTCTGATGACATCTCAGACCAACATAACTATGTATTCACTCTTACTTGTCCCTGAATTTAGGCAATTGTACTTGCACTCTCAATCGTCCCCGTACCTACTGATCAAATTGGTTTGATTATCATACTTTATCGTCCATATAATTATGTGAAACTATATAGCTTACATGAAAATAGTCTATACAAGTAAAATTGTCCAATTTTCACCGATTCCCCGCAGTCACATCAAAAATTTTTGAATATTTTATCTAAATAGAGTTACGAAGACCATTATTCTCTTCCTATATTATTATGAACCTACGCTGTGTAACACTTTTGTTATCTTCTGTATTTCATATACAAACATTATTGTAGATAGATATAAACCCAAGCTGATAAGAACGACCGGAGTTCAAAGAATGTCAAAAATGTTACTTTAATATAATGAATGTTGTTAGTTGCCTGATGCCTGGCCTCATTTAACCGAAACAGTTTACTTTTCCGTGTCATAGTTCATTACCTGTATAAATCGTAGTCTCATATGCTTACGACAACGTTACATGCAGACACAACAGATGTAGTATAAAACCTATGATAATATATCGTAAACAAGTGTGTATATATGTAGGTACGGGTTATAATGTTGTAAAAGTTAAAACAATCGGGAACGGCTGGCTAACGATACTAAACAAAACGATTGCGACTACTCTTGTATACGAAAATTTACGTTAAAAACATTTCTGCGGATTCCAAAATTTAAGTAATGCCAAAATTTAATTTTTATATGGATCCGGTATTTTTCAGAGATTTTTATTTTTTAGTTAACGTTTTTAATGAAAATTTGTTTATTCGTTTAATTATAAATTTTCACAAATTTTCAAAATTTTTTTCAGCAATTACTGTCAAAAGAGCCGCAGTTTTCCAACATATAAATACAGCTAAATCTTTTTTATGCGGTCCTTTTTTGTGCGATTTTTTATACGGTTTTTAAAAAAAAATGGTCATTAAAATGCATAATGTGAATCAAATCAAGAGAAAGTAAGAAACTTAAACAATAACTATCATAACTTTCTTTGATAAAAATACTTTTTAATGGTTTTTAAGCATTTAATCAGTGCATTGTATAAGAATATAAGTTATTGCATCATTTAGTTTTTTGTACAAATGTATTTTTCACAATTTTCGTAATATTATAAAAATTAAATAAAATGTTCCTACATGTAAATTAATGCTTTATCTTGTTTAGAGAAGCAACCTCTAAGGAAACCGTGAAGTTTTGAGCGTTCTGCGTTAAACTTTTTTTGTACGGTCAAAATCCACCGCATAAAAAAAGTTTTTGTTACAATCTGAACCGAACTAAACTTTTTATAGCTATTTATGATATTTTAAATACATTTTTTTGTGCGATTTTTTTATGCAGTCTCTATCCACCGCATAAAAAAAGGTTCAGCTGTAATAATCTATGACTCAGTACTTACTAACTATAAAACTCGCATAACTGATATTATTATAAATGAATTTTTTGCAATTCCGGGATTAAAAGACATGGTTTAGTCCCTCATTATAGGGAGTAAAGTACCACTTTTAGTCCCAAGGGACTAAAAAATTATTTTACTCCCGCTTTTAAACCAATCAGCAAGCACAACTTACAGAAATTTAACTTAAATTAAATAGCGTTGCTAGGTAATTGAAAATAATAAACAAATTCAAACTTGTAGATAAAGACAAACATTTATATTTTATTGTACAATTCGATTGATTTATCCAAAGTATACTTGATAGAATATTATTAGATACAATTTGAATGACATTTAAATATTTTTTTTTTAATTTTTATAATTTTAAATTATACGGAATTGTAAAAAATTGTATATACACCACAGGACTAAAGTGTTTTTTCTCATCCCTCATGAGCTTTGTTGCCCTCGGGCCTTTACAGGCCCTCTGGCAACAAACTTCACACTCGTAATTAAAACTCACATTTTAAGCCGGGGGTACACATGCCATCACCTAGCACGCTACTGTGTCCGAAATGGCATGTGTATACATTAACTGGCACGCTTGTATCTGACTTGCAAGTAGATTGCACAACATTTGATTTTTTGTGCCAGTAGAGTGATGAGGAATACAGTGCGCATGCGTGTGTGGATGCGCGTTGAATGGACTTGTGAGTTGTTTTGTAGCTTTTTATTTTTTGTGTTTTTAGTGTTAATTTTACAAGAACTGTAACCAAAGCCAAAAATCTTTGAGTTATTTCCAATTTAGTTCTGGCTGGGATTGCATCTCGCATATGAGTATCCTTCTTTTTAATGTCGTTCTCAATTTTTACAAACAATTCATCAAATTTATCAGGAAGAATTCTTAAATGGTTTCGATAACCTTCTATATTTATCTTCCTGTCTCATTTCTTTAAGCAAACAAGTACTTACGCCATAATTTTCCCGTCTGCTAATCCAATCTCTCACCCAAATTTTACTTTTTTTTGAGTTCGAATTGGGCCGCATTAACTTTCCAACATATTCTGTTGTAAGTAATAATAAATTATAAGTACTATTTAATTCCTTTCGAATGCTTTCCATAATTTGCCTCAAACATTCAAAAATGTTTAATTAAACAAACAGACTTTTTAACAACACAGACAGTCTGTGACTGGCATGTGTATCCACGCTTACCTCTTGCATGCTAATTACAAATGTATCTTCAGTGTACCAGTTGCTGGCATAAGCCAGGAACTGGTACGCAAGCTACTTCCCCAATTTTACTGGTATGTGTACTCCCGACTTTAGTCCCTTGGTGTATAATAAACTGTTATTGTAGCTATAAATATTCCTATTATATAAAACATTATATCTGGTTAACAGCATCTGGAGTCGCCAATTCCTGATTTTGCGTTTTCTAATCTACATTTAAACTGAATTGAATTTGATAGCAATTTTTTTCGTATGTGTATTGTGTGAGGGTAATCACTACGACAATGATTGCTTTTGACGGAAAATTGTAAAAAGAAAATTGATAGCGATAATAAAAAATAATAGACTTTTTTCTGATGTGTTTCTTTTATAGGTACCTAATAAGAAATTTTTCACTTCTTTTTTAGCGAATTTCCAAAACTGGAAATTCAGCTTTTACGCCAGGTGTCATGGTGCGACCTAAGCCCGGGACCATATCAGAAATATGTTTTGAGGTCCCTAGAATACGAAAATGATATTCACTAAAATTTATATATATATATATATATATATATATATATATATATATATATATATATATATATATATATATATATGTATATATATATATATATATATATATATATATATATATATATATATATGTATATATATATATATATATATATATATATATATATATATATATATATATATGTATCCGCGCGATAACTCTCGAACGAAACGTTTAATGCTTATGAAATTTTATGTGCGAATTCGATATTCCAAATCGTTGGATGAGTTCGTTAGCCAGACACGTCGGATGCCCAGAAGTAGGTTTTCCGGGCGTTTTTTGTCAACAAAATGAGTTTTTTGCCAGAATTAAGCAATTATTCAAATTTTTTTTACACCAAGCCATAGTAAAAGGTAAAATGCATAAAAAATGTTTTTATACCGTTGCTCTAAATTGCTTACTTTTCGAGAAAAACTAGGAAATATGTCGTTCGACAATACTACGTTATAATTATATGTATAAACCCATCATTTTAGTGGTAAATAAATTTGCACATTCAGTTTTTTTTTTTCTTTTGACAACAAAACAAATAATTTTAAATTTTGACAAGTTGTATCATACATTTTTGAAAATATTAAATATTTTAAGGCAAAAATGTATTAAAGATCTGAAATTTGTTTAACAAAAACCATACATCTGCTCGTTTTACCTTAAAAATCTCGGAAAATAGAATATTTTTCAATAATTAACTCAGAAAAAGCATATATGAGGTAATTTTCATGATATTTTTTTGAAAATTTCAAAATAGTAGGGTTACAATGTTTTTTTTTTTTAATTATTTTGTAGAATTTGGTAAACACACATCGTAAAAAGTACTCGCCTTGAAAAAATCAAACAAGTATTTAAAAAAATAAATACTATTTCTTAAAGAAAATATTAAAATTATGTACAAATGCCGTCCTGACCAACTGATATATTGGAACCGATTTTGAGCAGCTGGATTTACTACAGGCAAAAGCTCATAGTGAATACACACATTTTTTAACATCCTTTTGAATTTTGTAATTCAATCATTACAAATAAAATCTAAATAAAAAAAATCTATATGACCTGTTTTTTCTCAATTTTCTAGCATCAAATCTAGCGATAATTAACTAGCGGGTGATTGTTTGAAATTATCTATCCATTTGAAAATTGGGATCCAGTGATGTTGTACATTGGCACTACAAAAGTGTGGGTGAAAAATTTCATTTTCACTTTTACTGAAATTATGTCATAAATTCATATTTTCAGAATTTATTCATTTGACAGAAAAATTCTAAATTATTAAAAAAGCCAAATAATTAATAACAATTAAAATAAAAAAAAAAAAAACAGAAAACATTTATTTATATTTGCATTTTTATAAAAACATGTAGGTATTATATTTTATATGCACTTTAGCTAAAATGTCAAATTTCACACGTTGTTAATTTTCAATTTCACTCATAATATGCTTAAAAATCAAAACTTAAAGTTTATAACATTCACAATCCGTGTAGAGTGTCCATACGTCTTGGTTTTCCCGGATTTGTCACGGTTCTAGCTCCGGTGTCCCGACAGACTTTTGACTTCGATTTGTTCCGGTTTTTCAAACTACTAATTTTTTATTTTCATCATCTAATAAGTACACAATTTTTCATTTTAAATAATGAATAATTCAGTATCATATTAAAAGATCAACAGTAGATTCATTTACAACCAAACCTAAAAATATTTTTAAAAAATTAATTACTAATTAAATTTTCCAAGTTTTTTCGATTTTACCTTAAACACGAACTTCCAAAAAAACATTTTCTTTTCTTAACTTTCCATCATATATGTATCTACATAAATAAATTGTAATATTATTTTGCTTGCTTTTATGATACTGAAGGTACTGAAGTTTTTGAACAATTAAAAATTAAAATGACTGGAATTTTATTCGAACTTTTAAATAAAGTAGTTAACTAACGCGGACAACCGATAGCGCCACAATACAGAAATTGCCAACATTTAAATGTTCATGTTTTAATACATTTTCTTGAAAATAAAATTGTCTAAGAAGCTCACTTTCATAAGAAATTTTATAAAAATTTAAAAAATATATATTTCCTAGAACAGGGGGCGATTTATTTTGAAAAAAAAATTAATATTTTATATAAAGGGCCATTAATAGGTAATCTATAGATATAATACAAATGTAACGAGACCGTTTCTGTATAGGGAATATTTTTTTAAAAATTGTGTAGATACTGTAAATAGTTATCGATGTAGATATCAAAACAGCGATTTTTAAAATTTTTGTCTGTCTGTCTGTCTGTCTGTCTGTTCGTCTGTTCATGCATCAAACAAAAACTACTGGATGGATTTTAATGAAATTTGGTGTGCTGACAACTTATTACCCGGATCAACATCTAAGATACTTTCTACTTTCTACTTCGAGAAAAGGTCTCATTCCCACGGGAAAATGGAAAAACCATGTTGAGCATGTGCATACAGTACGCAAAACTATTGAACGGATTTTGATGCAATTTGGTGTGGTGATAACTTATTACCTGAGTCAGCATCTCAGATACTTTTTATTTCGGGAAAGTGACTCATTCCCACAGGAAAATAAAAAAACTTTTTGAGCATGTGCACATATTACGCGAAAACTATTGAACGGATTTTTATGAAATCTGGTGTAGTGATAACTTATTACCTGCGTCAACATTTCGGATACTTTTTATTACGGGAAAATATTTCCTTCCTTCAGGAAAATTCAAAAATTATTTTGCTTATGTGCATGTATACTTAAAACTATTGTTCTATGCGAATGCTTTATAATTACTATACTTATATACTTGTCATTTATTAAATTAAATTTACCATAATACAAAATTTCTGGAGACTAACTCTATTTTAAATTAATTTAGAAATTTCGAAAATTTAAGTGCCTATATTTCCGAGAAATTCATTTTGGATGAAACTTGTTATATTTATAGGATAGATACTAGTTTGGGATGCAAATATAATAAAACAATAAAACGTCGGAAGTCCAAAAATTTTGTATGAGTTCTCCAGTCAGACACGTCCAATTCCAAAAACCTCAAAAAAATGAGTTTTTTGCAAACAATTTGCCAAAATTTAAAAGTTTTTCCAATTTTTTTTTACATTGTGGTAAAGAACCAAGAAAATCACAGAAAATACATTTTGAATCATTATTCTAGGTAAGCGGGTTTTCGAAAAAAAGTAACTTTTATGATTGGAAATTCGCTATGTTATGCAGATGCTGCGACAGGGGTATTTTTTAATGTCGTTTTAGGTTAGAAAATTTCGTTCTAATAGATATCTATTGATTGATATGATTGAGTTTAAACGCAAGAATAAGGAAATTCCACAAAAATAATTTCTTCCATAACTCTTTTATTGTACCTACCTTCTAATTCTAGAACTATAAAACAGAACGAAAATAGGAGGAATAAAATTATAGAAAACACTGTTAAGTCATTAGATATTTAGGGTTTCGTACTTACAGGCCAGAAAAGGAATTCCTATAATGAGACTTCGATATTAATTATTTTTTTCAGAAACTTCCATTGACGCCGAGTTGAAGGGCTGTAGTTGAACTAGAAGGGAAAAATCTCGTCCTGCGTGTATTATTTCCTATTTATTTTTGTTAGATTACTATATAAGTAAATGCTTTGATTTTACCAAGTCTTTAATTTTAGCCCTTAATTTTAAACCCTTAAACTTGAGTACAGAAATCTTTTTAACAGTTTGATGGTCTTAACGGATCTTCAGATTAACTTGCTTTGGAGTCTAAATAATATTTGAAACAAAGATCGAGATTTATAGGCTCCTCGAGTACTGAGGGAAACTTTGACATTATATTCATTTCTTCCAGATCTCAATAATTTTTGAGAAAAATTTGACGGAAATCGAACGAGTTGTTTATGTTAAGTGTTTTTCGGATTCCCCGAACCCTAGGGGTCAATTTTAACCTTATGTTAATTCTTCCGGAATTTCAATCGTATTCTCAAAAAACAGAAAAAAAAAATGAAAATCAGTTAAATTGTTTGTTTTGGGTCCTTCTTGGGACCCTAGGACGCTAGAGATTAATTTTAATCCAATGTCCATTTTTTCCGATCGTTTATTTTTGACACAATATCGAACAAAATTATATTTTCAAAAAACATTGCTATAGATGTGTAAAACCTACAGTACCTCGCCCAGTATTAAATGAAGACGTGAGTGGATAAAGGTGTTATGTAACAATTTTATAATTTTACCGTACAAGCGTTTGAAAGTTTTTATTTACGTATATACTTCCCATGCAATAGCATATGTTTATTGTTGAATTTCTACAAAACTATTGAACGTAATGAAACCAAATTTTAATATATGGTACTTTAGCATAGAACATTTTAAAATTTGGCAAAAAATGAAATTTTGAAAAAAAATGTTACATAACACCTTCATCCACTCATATCTTCAAAATTTCTGAACATTTCCTAGAAATGTTGGACTCCTAAAGACTCCAACATTTTTATTTAGAGTTCATTTCAAATAATTTGATCCTTTTTATACCTGATAGATTTGAGCGTTACTTTATGGTATTCCATTTTTAAATAAAAAGACAATTTTTTACTTTACTAATACCACTATATTTAGAGTTTTAATTGTCTGTGACATATTTTGGCCCGTATGGCCATTGACGAACAGTAAACTATTATATTTAACAAGCTACTTACAGCTTGTTCAGTTTTACTTGGCGGGTCACAAAATCGGCGCAGAAACCTATTTGTGTATACCTTTTCCAACAATTTTTGGGATGACTTTTCGAGAGGGTGTTATTAGTGACTATAAACTTTCAAGATGTTAAATTATTTTATTGCTTACAACAAATACCACCCTATGTTCACTCCAATTGTATTTAAATTTGTTACCTGTTTCACAAGCAACGGTTTCTTTTTGCATTCATACAGATAAGTAGGTAACATGCTGCGAACAATACTGCTGATTATTGCCGTACTTGAAAAGTCATCTCATTTAAATATTGAAAAACTATAACAACTGTTGTAGTTCTGTAGTAGTATTTGTGTACTTAAACTCTGTACACATGCTGATACACACTAACACATATACATATATGCGTGAGGTTCAAAGTCCAACCGCCAAGTAGAAATGAACAAGCTGTACTTAAATATTATTTTCCATTTTCCATTCCCAAAATCTCAGTTAATATTGACTTTATCGAAAAATAACTCGGACAAAAGTTTCATGGGAAGAAATGAGGAACTAGAAAATGACCTCGAATTTGACCTTGAATCATATTTTTTTTGTTTCTATGACCTTCACACGACCTTGGGATATGGAGTAAGAATATGGTTTTCAACGTAAAATTTCCCGCTCTTTCCGAATCCGAGGTCAAAAATAGGGGTGTCAAAAATATAGATGCAATAAACATTTCTTGTTACGTTTAAACGTTTTAGTGTTTTTATTGTTAAAATTTTTGATACATTTTGATAAAAATTTCTATGATAAGTGTTCATACTGATTTGATTTCGCTATTTACAACTAATTTAATCGTTGTTAAAAGTCTAGTTAATTCCAGAAAAGCATTATTTTTAACCCGCATTATTTTTGAGAAATTTTTTCACTCATTTTTATAAACACAAAAACACAAACCTATTCCAACTGTTCTAATTCAATAATCTCTCAATAATTTTTCATCGCGCAACTGAAAACAAATCATACTCTGTATTTCGAGGTGAAAAAAAATATCGGATATTATGCGGAAACCTACGTACGGGAAAAAATATTCACCATGGTGGGATTAACTGGGAAAATAAAATCGAATAATTCAATCATGAACGAATTTAGCGAATACATAGGCTCCATGCAATGCTAGTATAAGGCGCATATATGTAGCTATAGCGCGTAGTAATACTTCATTGGCACGATATTTAAATTATTTTCTCTCGAGTGATATTTAAATGGGAGAAATACTCGACAAAAACGAATAAATATAGAATAGTAATTGAATCAAAAATTATTTGCACACATCAATGCACCACCAATGGTTTTGGTTGGTGTTAATTAGCGAAAATGTTGGTTTATTAATATCTACTTATACCATAGTTTTTTACACGTACCAATAAACTTAACACATTAAGGCACTTGAAGTTTAATTTTAGATTGTTGGTGGTAAAATGGGAATGATTAAGGGAAGAAACGGAAAGCGAAGAAAATAATTTTAAATTTTGAGTCATAAAGAATTCATAATTAGCATTTTTGTAGAGCCTGTAAAGCCTCCCACACCTATGAGAGAGATGCCGTATCAAAGCCGGAGAGACGCCGCATAGTTCATATTAAAAATTTTGCATTTTACACACATCTCCATACATGACGCATGCCATATGTAACCATTTTTGGCACTTTATACATCTTAACCAGTCAACTTTTTTTTTGTTTCTGAGTACGTTTCAAAACATTCAATACACAGGCAATCATCATTATTTTCGTTATCTTCACTAACATGAGAGCTCTTCCTAATCCATTAATGCATCTTTTATATTTACGTGACATAATTTACAGACCAAAAAAAAAATGCATAATTAAGGTATAACTCTATGTATTTAACACGTAAGATGATGCGGTATCTACGATATACCAACTTTAAATGCGGCATTTCTCCTTTTTGTTGGGATAGATGCCGCATGTTGCTATAGCAAGCATAGTGCGGAATTCTAACCTAAAATTTTATACAGTACTTTTAAAATATACCTAAATTAATAAAAAAACACATTTCATTAAAACAATGAAATATACATTCTTAAATTCTGATGAATAAAATCCTTGATAAAATATTATGTTAAAAAACTTACTTTTCAATAATAAAAAGTTGGATTATTACTAAACTGATGGACTAATCATAAATGTTGCCATATACAGCTTAAATTAGTAATTTATTTTAAACATATAATCCATTAATAACGCTATCTATCAATCAACGGACGAACTATGGCTACTGCGGCATCTCTCCCGCACTTACCCTATTTATTATTATATTTATACAGCGTGAGTTTTTTGAGAGTTACCATTTTTATTACAACCAAACCGTTGATAGGAGCTAAGATCATAAGAGCTATAAAGCGCCTCACTATAGCAATCGGTTGTTCCCGTCGATATCTACAACTCTTATTTGAACAATGTTTCAATTAAATCAACGGTTTGGCTGTAATAAAAATGGCAATTCTAAAGAAACTCACGCTGTATATAAGTAATTCGCCATTTATGTCATTACGACCTGCGCGTCGGCATACCTTTCTCCATCTACATTGGTTTTGTGCAAGTTAGGCTACTTACAATTAGTAGTCACTGGCTCCGTAGCAGTGTATGAGTGTAGGTCAATTGTTTTGATCACGTTTTGATTATTGTTGGCATTGTTAGAACTCCCACACAGAGCCACATACATGCGTTGTAGTATTATATACATATATGTATGCGACATCACGGCTAACACACTTCCGATCACTCACACAAAGACAGATCACCGCACAGATACAAAGTAAACCTAGTGCATATGTATAACATAATATTTTCTATCCTTTTTTGGTTACACTGGTTTCAGTAGTATAGAGATAGCAGTGTTATCTCTGGTACTCTGTGATGCAGACGCTAAAACTACAGACGAAGAATTTTGACTGTTGCACTGAAATTTGGGAGTACATTTTTAATTTTTTATTATTCATGCGGGAGAAGTATTAACTTGGCGCACACATTTCTGTACGCAGTATAGCTGTTTGCGCACTGCACTCTTCCCACATACTTTTTTGCGTGCGGAAAGAAACTTTCCACACGCAAATTGACAATGAAACACGCAAAATTTAATCAAAACACGCAAAGCCGCCTCTTGATTTTTAATTTAATAAATATTTCATAATTATTTCTATAGAAACCACCAACACAGTAATTTAAACAATATTTAATTCAGAAAAAAAGACGAACACTCAAAAATATTATTTTAAAAAGTAACAAAAATGTCAAAAATAGTGATAATAATAGAAAAAAGTATGTGAAATTCGTAATAAAAAATAGTATGTGCAACTCGTGCGGGATTTGCGATTCCCCACTCAAGCGAATGAGCGCACTCACTGCGTTCGTGCGCTCAACTTCGCTTTCGTGGGCAATAGACAATTTCCCGCACTTATTGCACCATATACCATTTTTAGTTCTAAAAGTATTTCTATCCTTTAGGTAACTTTTAAATTCACAATAAACATAATTACGTCCATCCACCCTTCATAGTATTCACCAAAAAATAAAACAGAACTGTGATACCTCCGATCAAAAATATTCTGTCAGGCATAACAAATAATAATATTTATAACGGAAATATATCTTACGATGATTTTCTAATAATTTTTCACAATATTCAATTCAATTGATTTCGCATTTATTTCAATTCAATTTTTCATTTCAATAAAGCCCCCATAGTTGATTTATTGCGGGTACATGTGGATATATGTATGCGTTCAGAAACAGAATTCATAACAAAAAAACTTCACAGAAATTCACCATTACTTCAGCTCTATTTTTTTGTCTTTCCGCGTAACTGTCAATGAACTGCTCATAGAACTGTAACAAATAACAAAAGTAATTAGAGAACAATTCGTTCTTGTGTGTATGGATGAATTATGGTGGATGCATTATTTGCCTCAAATCAGTGTATATACGCACTGAATATTTATTTTGCTCTCACTGATAAATTGTTTTATAATTTTTTGTTAAGGCCATACATCACTACGAAATGTCATAAAAGAAGGTTTTATTCGAGAATTTCTTTTGGCGAAGAGATTCATGGTGAGTAGCATAATAATTTTCAAATAACAGCCAGCAAATAGTTTTTTTATTACTCATGCGGGAGAAGTACTAACTTGGCGCACACATTTCTGTACGCAAAATAGCTGTTTACTCACTGTACTCTTCCCACATACTTTTTTTGCGTGCGAAAAGTAACTTTCCACACACAAATTGACAATAAAAAACGCAAAATTTAATCAAAACACGCAAAGCCGCTTCTTGATTTTTCATTTATTAAATATTTCATATAATTATTTCTATAGAAACCATCAACAAAGTAATTTAAACAATAATTAATTCAGAAGAAAAAGACGAACACTTAAAAATATAAATAAATAAATAAATTATTAAGGTAATGGTACCAGTAGTTGACACTATAAGAAAAATTTTTAAGTATTTTTAACTTTTGGAAAGGAAACGTTATTAAGTGAGTTTTAAAATCATGTTTTCTGTTTAGGATGTAACGAAAGTGAATTGGTACGTAATAGAAAGAAAATATTGAAATTTTCCTTTGGAAAAATTTAAAAAAAAACCTAAAATAGAATCAGTAGTTGACACTTTTAATTTTACAATTTTTAGTAGTTGACATTAATAAATTTCAATAGCTGACACCAACCAATATTTGAAACAAACTAAGTAGGCGTTTTAAATTCCCTACAGAAAGTCACGAAACCCCACCAAAAACATAAATGTGAAAAATGGACGAGTTCTGTTTCACCATGTTGACCGGAAAAAGAGTTGAAATCAAAATAAACTGTTAAGTTTCAAACACATTTTTCTTGCAAAATCGGAATAAAATAATATGATATTAAAAATGCACATTTTTAATGCCATTAATAGATATTTTACATTAGAACTTAGCAAGCTTTTAAAATTAAATAAAACGTACCGAATGGATAAAAAAACTGGCTAATTTTCAATGTAAAATTTCCCCTAATTACTTTTAAAAAGTTTGATGTATTTTTTAAATCTATTTTATTTCGATTTCGCAGGAACTGTGTTTGGAATTTGACAGATTTTTCTGACACTTTATTTGTTACTTTAACTTGACAATCATTAAAAACACACATTTTTTGTTACATCTGGCTCCATGAAATCCAAAAGATGTTTTGCAGACCCGTAATCGGAATTTTTCATAATCTAAATAGTGGCAAGTTATAAATAATTGTGTTCCAGTAGTTGACACTTACATGAGTTAGTAGATGACAGTAGGGTAGGGGTGTCAACCATTAGATCCCGACGTTGAAAATATATTTTAAAATAACTCACTGACATCTCAGAGGAAATACAATAAATTACCGTTAAGATATACAAATAGTTTTGTTGCATCAGTAGTTGACACTGATGTCAACTACTGAAATTTGACTTATATCAGGACCCAGTAGTTGACACCCACAGATGACAAGCCCCTGACGCAGAAATTATCAGTTAATGAATTTTAACATCAACTTCCATCTATTTATAATCGATTCTAGTCATTTTCAAACATAAAAATATGTATGTTTTTCAAAACTGAATAATCAAAAAATTTACCTGCTTATATATTACGATTACAAAAACAACATTTGTCAAAATTAAAACATATACATTTATAAAATATTTAATTACATCAAAATAGGCGGTGAGCTTTGAGAGATAATTATTAACATGAAAACTAGACTACTGCATGTGACCAACCAGAATTTTATCAATTAAAAAAAGCTCTTGATTGTCTTATAATAACAGTTTAAAGTTGCAAGTGTCAACTACTAAAGCACTGTCAACTACTGGTATCATTACCTTATCTCTATTTTTGCCAAAAAATTTTAAACTTGTAATTTCATTATTTGACTTTATTTGGCGATAAACCTCAATATTAAGACCAGCAAAAAACCAAACAGAAATTTTTAACCAATCTCAAAACACCATTATCAAGACAAGAATATAAAAATAAATAAAAATAAAAATAAAAAATGAAAAAATTTTAAAAATTTTTTCATAAACAAAAGAAACTAAAAACCTTTTAGTTTGGATCAAAACCAATCAAATCAAACAATGTCAGATATAGCAACTCGTTGGTTGCAAAAAAGGAAATACGTACATCACTAAAAATGATATACGAAAACGGAAATGTGAAACAACAAAAAAACTTCTGAAGACCAGACTTGCAATAGAGAACAGAAAAAGTAAAAAAAGAAACGAAAAATCATTTTTAGAAAAAAACATCTGTAAAAGCCACAAATCGCCTTATGAATCACCTATTCAAATTAATTAAAAATATTATTTTAAAAAGTAACAAAAATGTCAAAAATAGTAATAATAATAGAAAAAAATATGTGAAATTCGTAATAAAAAATAGTATGTGAAACTCGTGGGGGATTGTCGATTGCCCACTTAAGCGACTGAGCGCACGAACGTAGTGAGTGCGCTCAACTTCACTTTCGTGGGCAATAGACAATTTCCCGCACTTATTGCACAATATACTATACTTAATAGTTCTCAATTTGCAATAGTGATGTATGGATACACGTCCATAAAGTGATTATTTCAATAAAAATCATACGAGTTAAGAACATATTTCGTATATAAACTTTAATATACGACCTAGGCATTCTTCGAATATTCGGCATTCAGCCAGTGTCGGAATATGGTACTCGTTACAAATCTAACAAGGAGAGGGCACGACCTCGGAAATTGACTTTGGGATGGGATTTCGCAGGATTATAGTTCCTTAAAAGATTAATCAATTGTGAAATTATAAAGACCCATTGGCCAGTCAATTTCGAGAAAAACGCTTTCAAAATTCGAACTTCATTTACTGTATGTTTATATATGAAATATTTGAATGTCACATCAACAGTTAGCGTAGCTCAGTCGGTAGCGTGGTATCTCTATGGCAGCGTGTCATAGTGGCAACGAGGGCACATGTTCGATTCCGACTGGAAGTAATTTTTTTTTTATTTTGTTAATTAAATATTAAGATTAATAAATTTCAAAAATAAATAATTATTTCTAACAATAAATATCATAAATTAAAATGTAATTGTATTTTTTCTTAATTCATAACCATTTACTTAATAATTTTTTAACTGTGCAAGATGCGAAAATATTTTCTGTTTTGAATGTTTTTATAAAAATTATCATTCCGGTACTTGCATATAATTATAAGTAAATTTATAATAAATAAAATTCTTAATTTTTTTAATTAAAAAATTGTTTTGGTAGTTTTATTATTTACATACCTATGTAAGGAAAGGCAGATACTTATTAAAAAATTATTAAGTAAATGGTTACGAATTAAGAAAAAGTACAATTACATTTTAATTTATTATATTTATTGTTAGAAATAATTATTTATTTTGAAATTTATTAATTTTAATATTTAATTAACAAAATAAAAAATAAAAAAAATTACTGGCAGTCGGAATCGAACCAGTGCCGTCGTTGCAACTATGACACGCTGCATATAGAGATACCACGCTACCGACTGAGCTACGCTAACTGTTGATGTGACATTCAAATATTTCATATATAAACATACAGTAAATGAAGCTCGAATTTTGAAAGCGTTTTTCTTGAAATTGACTGGCCAATGGGTCTTTATATTTTCACAATTAATTAATCTTCTAAAGGACTATAATCCTGCGAAGTCCCATTCCAAAGTCAATTTCCGAGGTCGTGCCCTCTCCTTGTAAGAAGTAGTACAAAAAATTTTCATATAATTCCAATTTTTCGAGAACTTTTTACTTCTCCATTTTCGCTTAAGTACACATACCTATATTGATTTCTATTTACACAAGAGAATGTGATATTAAAAACTTTTAACATTTATTTATTAACACGGAAAAAATTTTGTTACGTATCTACCTACCCCGTACCCCTTACCGTGCTTACCGACCAGCGCTAGCTGGGTTAGTACTCCTAGGAAACGAAACGCCGAGAATGATACTATCACATTTCTTGACACGAAAATAAATAAATTTGTACATACGTGAGTTTGTTATGTAGGTCTAGATATAGAAGTAGATGGCTCTGAGAGCGTGTGAAACGCACGGTGGGAGGAGGAAGGGGGTGGGGGTGGGGGGTTAGAAAGTATCATTGTTCACATATTTTACACCTCTAACGTCATAAACTTATCATATTTCATTTTATCTTCTCTATGGTTTTTTTTTTTTAATACGAGAGAGATATGTGTATATGGGAAGTATACAAATGGGTAAAGGATAGAGATAAATACTTTTTGTGTTTCCAGTTGTTCTAGTGTCATGTAAAACTTACATTTATAAAATTTTTGTTGTCCACTCTGCTCTGTTATGACAGTTATGAAAGGATATGTTTGAGAGTTATGTAATACATAAATTAATTAGTTAAAAGATTGTATATTATGGAATTGATTTGAGAAAAACATGAAACTATTTGAGTTAGTATATTAACACTAGATTTACGAAACGCATCAATTTGACGGGTTTTTGATTTTCTGTTTAAAAATTCTGAACGTGTAAATATTATTCTTTGGATATTAAGTAGGTACACATTGGTTTTAGCGAATTTCCAGAAATTCAGCTATTCCACTAGGTCTCATGACACGACTTGAGCCCGGGAATATAGCAGAAATTTGTTTTGAGGTCCCTAGAAACCAAAAATAATATTCACTAAAATTTATATATATATATATATATATATATATATATATATATATATATATATATATATATATATGTATGTATTTATGTATCAGCACGATAACTCTCGAACGAAATGTCCTAGGTTTACCAAATTTGGTGAGAACGTTGGGAATCCAAAAATCTTGGATGAGTTCTTCAGCCAGACACGTCGGATGCCAGGAACATGGTTTTTGTTCTTGCAAAAAATTAGTTTTTTGCCAAAATTTGCTATAATTTAAAAGTTTTTGCCACATTTTTATACACCATTGCAAAGACGGAAAAAAATCACATAAAAAAGGTTTTTGAACTATTATTCTAGGTTAGCTAGTTTTTGAGAAAATAAGAAAATAAGAAAATCCTCTACCGGGGCGGTTCTAGAAACCTCCGGCGGTGGGTGGAGTAATGTGAACGAAAATTTTTTCTAATATAACTGAACTAACGGAACTTGATCTAACCTAACCGAACCTAAGAAAATTTGGTCTCAAACCTAACTGAACCTTATTGTTCTATAATTTATATAAACTGAATTTATTATTAGCGAATTTCCAGAATGGAATTCAGTTATTACAGGCACTGTCATGACGCGACTTTAGTCCGGGACTATGGCAGAAATATGTTTTGAGGTCCCTAGAAACCGAAAATAATATTCACTAATACATATATATATATATATATATATATATATATATATATATATATATATATATATATATATATATATATATATATATATATATATATAGGTATATATATATATAGGTATATATATATAGGTATATATATATATATATATATATATATACCTATATATATATATATATATATAGGTATATATATATATATATATATATATATATATATATATATATATGTGTGTCCGCACGATAACTCTCGAACGAAATGTCCTAGCTTTACGAAATTTAGTGAAAATATTGGAAGTCCCAAACCGTTGGACAAGTTCGTTAGCCAGAACATGTCCGATGCCACGGCTGCAGTTTACATAAAACAAGGGAAAATGGCCATATTTCCATCATGTGGAGAAAATATGGCCATGATCATGTCTTCATCATGTCTGTGAAGGATAATTTACTTTTTTCGTCCATATTTCCTGTACATGTTGAAGGTCTAGATTGAACAGAGAATGAAGAAATAGAAGGTTGATCCTCATGACAATCCGGGAAGTTTACCAAGGTAGTTTTGTTCAATGTTAATTCAATTCGGCAAAATTGAACAAAAATTTCTGCAGAATTGAACTTTCTTAACTGTCAAAGTGGCGTCTGTAAAACAGTACCTACGACATCTGGTTTACTAATTTGCTTGTCTATGTGCTCTATACTAATGGTGCCATCTGTTATATATTTCTTGTACTTTTCGAGATATAAGAAAATGACCACATTAACCGATTGACCATATTACCTCCAGGTACCTTATAAATAATTACATCGTGTCACTAGTGAGAACTGTTATTTTTTTCTTGAAAATTTTCCACGGAAATAAAATGTTTTCCCGGGTAAAAAATAACATTATCTATTATTCAAACTATTTCTGTGCAAAGTTTAAAATCGATTGGTTAAGCGACTGAGGGGTGAAAGAAGGACAAACAAATAATTTCACTTTCGCATTTATAATATTAGGTAGAATAATAAATCCCCGAATCAGTGTTTTTTCTGGACAGCGAAAAAATTGTTTTAGCTTCTTTTAACATTTTCATTGTTTCGCGTTAAATATATGTTTTCCCAGAAATATTTTCTCGGGATAAAAATTAACCTATATTTGTAAATAATAAACAAATATTTTACTTCGCAAAAATATGACTTTTATTTTGAAACTGTGACAATATTGTTTCAAAATAAAAGTGGTATTTTTGCGAAGTACAATATTTCTTTATTATTTACAAATATGGAATACCATAAAGTAACTCTCAAATCTATTAATATTAACCTATATTTTTTTATCTTCGCTCTTTCTTTTTGTTTTATTTAAAATGTATTTTTCACAGGAATGAGATTTCCCATGGAATTGAGATATATTCCACGGGTAAAAATAGTAGCCTATGTTTTTTTTCGCCTCCTCTGCTAACAATATACAAAGTTGAAAGTCAGTCATCCGTTTTCTAATAGTCAACTGTTGTAACCTAATGCATTTTCCCACGGGAATGAAATACTTTTCCAGTATAAAAAGGCAGCTATAACATACAAACACATAAACAAACTCTCGTATTTAACATATTAGTTAAGATTCACTAATAAAAATTATGTTTGATTCCGTTTTTCTCTTTATGGTACGGGATCCTAAAAATAAGATAATATTATTTATTTTTTCTCACTCTTTCATCTACGCAAAGCGTAGGGTAAAACTATTCTTGTTACAGTGGTATAATTTTCTCTGAAACAATAATAAAATTACAGTATAAAACTATAGCTGCCTCGTTTAAAACAATAGTTGTGACATAAACTATATTCACAGTCCAAGTTTAATGGTGAGTTAAACACGACGTTAGTTAATTTGTAATGACAGAATAAAGTCTTAACAATTAATTATTGACGTGCGCTAATGTTGTATGTATAACGTAGTAAAACATTATGAGGATTTTAAAGATTACGATGGGTAATGAGATCATTATTATCATACAACATTTCGTGTAGAATGGAATCAATTTATAATAAAATTTATTGTCGCAAGTTAAGACGGGTCACGAGAACTGGTAATATTTGATTTAATTCTAGATAGTGGTTTCTTTCCTTTCCTTCAATATCGTACTGAATATTTGGACAGTTTTTGTTGAGACTGGAAAATCAGAATGTGTTTTTATGCTTACGTTCAGTGACGCTACGTTATTGGATTTGAAGAGTAAGGTTTCGTTTGAAGAGTGAATTAAAAAAATTTTTTAAAAAAATGGTCAGAAAAGTCGTTAGCTGAGTATTGGTTTGTACAAAGTCGGTTTTTTAAAAATTTTTTTCTGATAGTGGTTTCGGCTTCCTCAGTGCCTAAAATTAACAAAACAACTATCTAGAAAAATGTTTAGTAAAAAGTTGACTTAGTACAAACCAATACTCAACTGACGAGGTTCGTCAGAAAAGTTTTGTCAATAAACTAAAGAATGACTATTTCAATTCTTAAATGATAATGTTTATATTTGATTGAGGGATTTCAACCACTAAAAATTTGGAGGACAGGTCTACCCACACTGTCAACTTCCCATTGGGTGTCCTTACAGACTAGAGTCTATTGTACATAAATAATTATTTTTCCATTTCGGGCAACTTCTCCCCTGGGCCCCGGATAGAGGCTTTGCCCCTTGCACCATACCGGGGACATCGCTTTCTGTACCTGGGGGCTCCACCCTTATCAAACAAATAATAACATCATTTGTTCTTAAGATATGCGAGACAAAATCTATTTCAAAAACAGTTTCTTATGTCGTTTTTTTTTTTTTAATTTTATAATAATATACTGGCGTTTTTAACATCAAGGAAGGTTCTTAGGCCATTATATAATAATGTTATGGTAAAAAATCCATATAATTCTTTTTTTTTTACCACAAAAAATAAACCGCTAATCTGAATTTGCTGAAAACTTTATCCGGTCTTCATTTTTTGATTACGCATCCAATGAAATTAGTCCGGAGTTGATATTATCATTTGTTCTCGAGATATGCGAGACGAAAAAAAATTCACGAACGAACTAACGAACGCACGCGCAAACATCACGCTAAAAACGATGGATTCGGATTTTAGTGACTTTGAAACGTGGTGATATGTCAAAATTAGCGATTCGTAAAATCGGACCCATTACAATAACTTCCTATGGGAAGTTAAAAATGTGTAAATATAGAGAGAAATATTATAGTTCTTACTAGAATTCCTAGAATTCTGTCTTTTATCATTTTTAAATTTTTGAGTTCCTTATTTGAGGGAATGTTTTACCCCTTAAATAATTTTCGTCATTTATCTTTTGATAGGCAAAAGTGGGAAAGTACATAGGAAATTTTTTTTTAAAATTTTTGTCAGGGGCAGCATTTTCTCAGTGCCCCGGGCGGCACTTAGGGTAAAATTTGCCCTGCTAACTGATATTTTTTGTTATTCAATAGTCAGCCTCTACATACTGCTGAAGTTTTTAGATTTCCTTCATTTCCGAGTTCGTGGCCTTCCTTCGTTAGGTAAACTATGACAAATCAGACATAATATGTAAACTAAAAATTTACTTTTTTTTATCAATAATTTTAAGTTTAATGTATAATGCATAAAAAACACTCGAAAGTATTATTGCCACAGTCAAACTTAAGAGATAGCTTTTTTCCATTTGAATAAAAAGAGTACAATTATTTAAGATAGTTACCTTGTGACATGCTAGTAGAAAAAATTGCAAACCAAAATTACTTGATGTCATTATTGTCTGTATTAGTGGATAGATGTTGATGCGTACTATTTTTCATACGAACATGTATATGCATACTTCCAAACAGCCTGTGTGTACACACTTATACCATCAAAGTTTTTTATGATAAATGTTTTGGCATCATTGTGATTTACCCAACAAACATATTAAGTGGTATGCATATGCGTTTGGAGGGCTGTATTTTTTCACCTATACAAGATAGACAGGTGCCCTCGCGGACTTTTTTTGTAGAGAATTCGATTCTCTACAAAAAAAATCTTAACACTTTTTAATGTATCTGTCACCGTTTTAGCTACGTAAGCGGTGAAAGGTCAAAAAACAACACAAAATAAGGGTACGTAGTCAGAATTTTGAGACCTAATACATGGAGTAGATACAAACTTTAACCCTAATTATCTTAACTAAGAAGCGATCAATCTTTGCCAAATTACAAGGACAATCAGATACAGTATTCTTCTTTATACTATTAAAATTTGAAACTATTCTGTCGAAAAGTTGAATGTCGAAGTATCTACCTTAATATAAATTGTTTGTTTTCTTCCATAGAATTGACTAAACAATTTTACATTACACCAAATTTCTTAAAAAAAAAGTTTAAATTTGAAGGTTCGTAACTCTAACACGAGAATGGATTTCGTCAAATTCGGAATACGTTAGACCACCTCTTGGATCGTTCTCTACTGATATGCACCTCACTTTAGAATACGTGAAGTCACCTTGATTGGAGGATTTTCGTGAAATTTTTTCTTATTCTATTATACATACATTTTGCATCCATTTTTCAAACTTCTTATTTATAAAAAACTCCACTTTTTATAATGTTGGGTGGATAACATAGAGGGAAGTGGTAGGCCGACCAGAATTTGATTGTGGATGACCTCTGATTTTAAGAGAAATTTTAGAGAAATTAGAACCAATTTTTATCTAAAATCATAACGAAGAAACTGCAGGAAGATCTTTAACTTGCTTACGTAGCCGGCACTTCTTTCATTACAATTATTTCACTCTTTTCATTCTTCCAATAAATACCTGTAGTTCTAAATTTCACCGTATCAAATTTTCCGTCACAATCAATTTAACCAAATTACGCGAACGGAAATTACGATATTACTGATGCGATGTAGGTAATCAAGTACATAAGTACCGATGTAACAACATTACCATCGTCGCTACTATTTCAAAATGGGTGTTTAAACTGGCTATATATTGATTATCGGAAGATACTTTCACGGTCGACAATAAATTATATTGCCCAGCATTACCACGCCAAGCTACGCTATTCCTAAGCCATCATCATACGGTAATAATGAGTGTGTGAGGTTTCCAGTTGTGGTTTTGTTTAAAATATATACATAATAATAACAAAGTTTTCAAATTATTGTTTCTACATTATTAGTTGTAGGACTATGCTGGTTCTATCGTGCTGCGCTCTATCGGACAATGATTGAAATTGTTTTCAACATTCGGTTGCAGGGTGACTATAACGGTTCTCTACAAACCAAACTAAGTTAAGTGACTAAATACGAAATGGAGATTTTAGTGATGTATTAATTGTTAGAAAAGTGATTAAAAGTATGTCTATAGAACCAGTACAATTATTATAAAGTGAGTAATTACTTTAAGAAATCATCATTTTGGACAAATTAAACGCAATTGGCGTGATTTATGGAACTGACAGAGTATTTTTGTTATGTTTATTATGATTAGTATGATTCAATTTTGGATGTTTACTATTGTGACCATGAAAATGGCCAAACAGTCATAAGAAAATGAACCGGGAGCCAACGGCTTCAAGTGTTTTATCACAAGGATTTAAAAAAAAATTGTGTGAGAACCAGGATTGACGAGAGAAATGACCCTCGGACATAGGAATTCAAACACTTTTTTCTGCAAAAATACAGTTGACGAATAAAAGAAAACGTCTCTTTATTTTGTCTGGGCCTTTAACCGAGACTCCGAGCCTCCTTTTTAAACCTGGACAATTTACCCACCTAATTCCCCCCGCTCTTGTTGGCCCTAGTGAGGACTGGCGGTTAAAGGGCACTCTCAAAACGATTTTTTTTTAATCACAGAAATATTTTTTACAATTTTTTTGCCGTAATTAAGAACAAAGAAATAGTTTTAAGAGTAGGTAAGGATGCAAATAAAGTGAGCGCCGAAGGGTAATCCTTACCCTTCTATCAATAATATGACGGAACAAAGCTTACCGAAAAGTATTTTTTGAGTTAGTTGTCGTTAAAAATTTTGAATTATTTTAGCTCTGGGAATGTCTATTATACTTACCTTCTGAAAGTCTCATCTCTCCCGAGAAGTGTGACAGACTTCTAGCACGAAAGGGTTTGTCATACCAATTTTTTCTGGAAAAGAATGTCATCAGTTTCCGTGATAACGGTAAAAAATTAAAAATTTTAGCGGTAAATAAAATAAAATACTTTTCGGCAAGTGGTAAATAAAATTAAATACTTTTCGGCACAGAATATTCAGAAACAAACTTCGTATCTCTATACTAGCTTTCTCAATGTGGACAAAAGCGTACGTCACAAATGACCCAATTTCCCACCACTGCAAACGCACAACATGTTACAACATAAATCTCGTATCAATGTATGCGTGTGATGTACGGTTGTATTTGTACCAACATCACATTCTGTCCGTGGAGGGAGACGACTGCAGTGTAGTGGCAGTGTATATGTATGCCAGTGAAGGGTAAATGCATATTACAATACATGTATTCGCTTATTGTTGAAACTGATTGATAACAATCGATCTGAACACGGCTACAGTTGCTGTGTGACTGACACACTAAAGCGGTACGGAACCACTCACTGGCACATTGCTATCCACAATTTTTTACAAACACGCTTAGGGCTTGCTTTTCGGCAAGTTTTGTTTCGTCACACCGGTTTGTAATATTTGTATCTCTGGTTTACTATACGGAGAGGCAATTGCAAAAAATGGATAGTGCTCTTAACGTAAAAAAAAATTTTTTATTTCAAAAACGGCCCGGTCTATAATTTTTGTTTCTTATTAAATATGGTTTGTAACTTTGTGTTTTATAACATATTAAATTTTTATTAAATTCCTTTGACACGTTTTCATTTTATTCAAAAAAATTGACTTTTCCCATAAGAACCCGTGTTAAAATTACAAAAAACTTTGGAATCGTTTTTCTCAAAATTGGGGTGATCAATTTTTTTTTTCGGTAAGGGATCGTATTATGCGTATTAGATTAAATAAATATCTAGAGACGTTTCGTTAAAATCCTTTGAAGAAATCGCTTCATCGACTAACTACCTTAACAACTTATTTTATAGAAAAAGGCAACTGAATTGTTGCAAGCAAATCTATTGTTTGTTCTCTTTACACAACCTCAGAAATATATTTTCCGTTCATCGCCGATGCTCCTGGCATATCGAAAGATACAAAGCTTATCATCACAAAATTTTTTAATTATCTTTTACCAAGTATACGAAACATCAATACATACTCAAAACCCCATCAGTATTAGCCAGTGGAAGTAAAATGAATAATATTATAAAGAGAATATGAAAAAACTTTTTCACAACTCTTATGAAATTTTGACTGACATAACTACCTACTTTTTTATAGAAATGAAAATTATGATCGAAATAATTCAAGTACCCTATTTACTTCCGTTGAAATAATTAACGTACTTTTTGTATGCTTCTTGTCGAATAATTGGCGTCTTTGAATCGGGAATAAAATATAAAATTTGAAAAATATATTTTATATATTTAAATATTAAGTTCGTTTTGTGTATTTTTATGTTATTTAAATCTACCGCTTGACTGATTTAATGGTGAAATTTTTTTGATTAATTTCAAATTTGTTCACCAAAAACAAAATTTTTTGCGATAAATCCATTTTATGTTTCAATACACCTGTTATACGGAGGTAACTAAATAAATTTGGTAAACTGAGAGGCTACACTGAGAAAAAAATACGGTAATTTTTACGGAAATTTCTAGTAAAAAATTACGGAACTCTCTGGTAATGCGGGCATAAGTGACAGGCAAAGGAAAAAGTACGATGAGTATAGTAAAAATTACCGTATAGCTCCGTAAAATTTGACTGCACAGTAAAAATTACACTGTGACTCCGTAAAAATTTCGGCGCTGTACAGGAAAAATTCTACTCTCTTACCATATTACTTATGAGGTTTTTTTTTTATTTATTAATAAATAATTGAATTAAAATAGTTTAAAAAGATATTGATAGAAGGGTAAGGATTAAAATTAAATTATTAATATTGAAAAAATGTTCTGTGGTTTTTTATTATTTGTGGAAAAACATGTTTCAATAAACATCAATACATATAAAAATCTTAATTTTTATATCTTAATTATTAGTTCTTTATCAATAATAAAATAATTGATAATAATTTGATGAAACACAAATAACAATTCTTTGTTTTAAATGTAATGTCCATTAAATAGTTTATTATAAAAAAAAATACCCCTGTCGCAGCATCTGCATAACATAGCGAATTTCCAATCATAAAAGTTACTTTTTTTCGAAAACCCGCTTACCTAGAATAATGGTTCAAAATGTATTTTCTGTGTCTTTCTTGGTTCTTTCCACAATGTAAAAAAAATTGGAAAAACTTTTAAATTTTGGCAAATTGTTTGCAAAAAACTCATTTTTTTGAAGTTTTTGGAATTGGACGTGTCTGACTGGAGAACCCATACAAAATTTTTGGACTTCCAACGTTTTATTGTTTTATTATATTTGCATCCCAAACTAGTATCTATCCTATAAATATAACAAGTTTCATCCAAAATGAATTTTTCGGATATATAGGCACTTAAATTTTCGAAATTTCTAAATTAATTTAAAATAGAGTTAGTCTCCAGAAATTTTGTATTATGGTAAATTTAATTTAATAAATGACAAGTATATAAGTATAGTAATTATAAAGCATTCGCATAGAACAATAGTTTTAAGTATACATGCACATAAGCAAAATAATTTTTGAATTTTCCTGAAGGAAGGAAATATTTTCCCGTAATAAAAAGTATCCTAAATGTTGACGCAGGTAATAAGTTATCACTACACCAGATTTCATAAAAATCCGTTCAATAGTTTTCGCGTAATATGTGCACATGCTCAAAAAGTTTTTTTACTTTCCTGTGGGAATGAGCCACTTTCCCGAAATAAAAAGTATCTGAGATGCTGACTCAGGTAATAAGTTATCATCACACCAAATTGCATCAAAATCCGTTCAATAGTTTTTGCGTACTGTATGCACATGCTCAACATGGTTTTTCCATTTTCCCGTGGGAATGAGACATTTTCTCGAAGTAGAAAGTATCTTAGATGTTGATCCGGGTAATAAGTTGTCGGCACACCAAATTTCATTAAAATCCATCCAGTAGTTTTTGTGTGATGCGTGAACAGACGAACAGACAGACAGACAGACAGACAGACAAAAATTTAAAAAATCGCTGTTTTGATATCTACATCGATAACTATTTACAGTATCTGCACAATTTTTAAAAAATATTCCCTATACAGAAACGGTCTCGTTACATTTGTATTATATGTATAGAATACCTATTAATGGCTCTTTATTTAAAATATTAATTTTTTTTTAAAATAAATCGCCCCCTGTTCTAGGAAATATATATTTTTTAAATTTTTATAAAATTTCTTATGAAAGTGAGCTTCTTAGACAATTTTATTTTGTATTAATGTATTTTATTTTGTATTAATGTTAAACATGAACATTTAAATGTTGGCAATTTCTGTATTCTGGCGCTATCTATCTAGCGCGTTAGTTAACTACTTTATTTAAAAGTTCGAATAAAATTCCAGTCATTTTAATTTTTAATTGTTCAGGAATCAGTACCTTCAGTATCATAAAAGCAAGCAAAATAATATTACAATTTATTTATGTAGATACATATATGATGGAAAGTTAAGAAAAGAAAATGTTTTTTTGGAAGTTCGTGTTTAAGGTAAAATCGAAAAAACTTGGAAAATTTAATTAGTAATTAATTTTTTTTAAATATTTTTAGGTTTGGTTGTAAATGAATCTACTGTTGATCTTTTAATATGATACTGAACTATTCATTATTTAAAATGAAAAATTGTGTACTTATTAGATGATGAAAAATTAGTAGTTTGAAAAACCGAAACAAATCGACCGACGTCTTGAAAAAGACTGTCGGGACACCGGAGCAACGGAGCTAGAACCGTGACAAATCCGGGAAAACCAAGACGTATGGACACTCTACACGGATTGTGAATGTTATAAACTTTAAGTTTTGATTTTTAAGCACATTATGAGTGAAATTGAAAATTAACAAGGTGTGAAATTTGACATTTTAGTTAAAGTGCATATAAAATATAATACCTACATGTTTTTATAAAAATGCAAATATAAATAAATGTTTTCTGTTTTTTTTTTTTTATTTTAATTGTTATTAATTATTTGGCTTTTTTAATAATTTAGAATTTTTCTGTCAAATGAATAAATTCTGAAAATATGAATTTATGACATAATTTCAGTAAAAGTGAAAATGAAATTTTTCACCCACACTTTTGTAGTGTCAATGTACATCACTGGATCCCAATTTTCAAATGGATAGATAATTTCAGTAGCGTAGAAAATAATTATTAAAAAATTGCAAACCAAATGTGTTTATATGATAATACGTACTTATAAAATTTATATACGTGTTCTTCCGAAAATCGTAAATACCTAATTAACTTTCTCTCGATGAAGTTGGATTGACAAACATTTACATTAGGGATGTTATGGATATTCGTAACCGTAACTAAAACTACCGATATCCGAAATAATTAAATATCCGAAACCGAAAGCGTATACGAAAATGAAAGTTTATAAGTCTAGTAAGTACTTAACACATTAATATTTTTTCTATATATCAATATCTAAAAATATTTCAGTCCCTTTTTGACAATCTTGCCAGAACTTAAACACTTTTTTAAATATTTTTATTGTTAAAATCGAAACGTTATTTTGAAGCCGGTTAAAATTAATATATTTTACATTAAAATGTGTGGTCAATATAATCACTCGCTAGTTAATTATCGCTAGATTTGATGCTAGAAAATTGAGAAAAAACAGGTCATATAGATTTTTTTTTATTTAGATTTTATTTGTAATGATTGAATTACAAAATTCAAAAGGATGTTAAAAAATGTGTGTATTCACTATGAGCTTTTGCCTGTAGTAAATCCAGCTGCTCAAAATCGGTTCCAATATATCAGTTGGTCAGGACGGCATTTGTACATAATTTTAATATTTTCTTTAAGAAATAGTATTTTTTTTTTTAAATACTTGTTTGATTTTTTCAAGGCGAGTACTTTTTACGATGTGTGTTTACCAAATTCTACAAAATAATTAAAAAAAAAAAACATTGTAACCCTACTATTTTGAAATTTTCAAAAAAATATCATGAAAATTACCTCATATATGCTTTTTCTGAGTTAATTATTGAAAAATATTCTATTTTCCGAGATTTTTAAGGTAAAACGAGCAGATGTATGGTTTTTGTTAAACAAATTTCAGATCTTTAATACATTTTTTCCTTAAAAAAATAAATATTTAATATTTTCAAAAATGTATGATACAACTTGTCAAAATTTAAAATTATTTGTTTTGTTGTCAAAAGAAAAAAAAAACTGAATGTGCAAATTTATTTACCACTAAAATGATGGGTTTATACATATAATTATAACGTAGTATTGTCATTTGGATAGAAAATTACGTAAAAATATTATTGTTTGAATATGATTTAACGTAATTTTTATGCGATTGTAGCAAGCTCTTATTAATTTTAGGAAGGTGTAAACATCATCTAAATTCTGATCATATCACATAAAAAACTGCGCCGTGATCTTTTATCTAAAAAAAAATGGAATAGAGATACATTATAAAAACATTTAACTGACAAAGAAAAAGAATATAGCCGAATCGTTAAATTGAATTAAAAAAATCATGACATGCTACTTAAAAAGCGGATTTTTTCGAATTTAGCTCGTAAAAAATGAGACAGAAAAAAAAAGAATGCGAGTGCGAGTGAAATGGAGAACGACATATTTCCTAGTTTTTCTCGAAAAGTAAGCAATTTAGAGCAACGGTATAAAAACATTTTTTATGAATTTTACCTTTTACTAGGGCTTGGTGTAAAAAAAAATTTGAAAAATTGCTTAATTCTGGCAAAAAACTCATTTTGTTGACAAAAAACGCCCGGAAAACCTACTTCTGGGCATCCGACGTGTCTGGCTAACGAACTCATCCAACGATTTGGAAAATCGAATTCGCACACAAAATTTCATAAGCATTAAACGTTTCGTTCGAAAGTTATCGCGCGGATACATATATATATATATATATATATATATATATATATATATATATATATATATATATATATATATATAAATTTTAGTGAATATCATTTTCGTATTCTAGGGACCTCAAAACATATTTCTGATATGGTCTCGGGCTTAGGTCGCACCATGACACCTGGCGTAAAAGCTGAATTTCCAGTTTTGGAAATTCGCTAAAAACAGAAAAGAAATGATTACATTCCTGGTACACATCCACTCACTAACATGGCTCCACTGCTACTAAACTGGTAACAGTCGGACTGCTGGTGAGTTAGATATTCAAAATGACCTTAGTGCAGCCTGTTTATCGTCAGCTATGTGTGACACTTGTGTGAGAGAGATGCTGAAAGACAGGTTTCAAGGAGAAAATAGAGATAACAAATAGCGTCTACCGTCTAGCTTAGTAAAAATTACACTGTGACTCCGTAAAAATTCTTCTATGTCTAGTACAATTTTACAAAAATTGAGTAAATTTTCCTGGTATCCACTTGAAATTTTACTAGCTCATCGAATTCTACGGAGCTGTATAGGAAAAATTCTTAAGCTGTACAGGAAAAATTTTCAAATGAATCGTAAAAAATAATGTTTGAAAGGCATTTTTTATATTTTTGCTTGATAATTTCCTACCGACTGGCCACTTGAGCCTGGTTTACCGGAGGCAGCTCCGTAATTTTTACTGTAATTTTTTCTCAGTGTACCTTTTGCGCCGTGGAATCCCTAAAGTATTGCTAATAAAAGCAATTTAATTAAATTTTTTTTGTTCGAGAACTAAATGCCTGAAAGCTTCTTTTATTTTTCGTGTAGTTTCTATTTGTTTGAATAAATTTAGGTTTTTTGGTTTGCACACTTCGAAGACAAATTGGGAGAACAGTATTTTTGCGCACATTCCTGGTCACAATTCAAAAATTAATTTTACTTACAATTAAAAGGAAATAGTTCGGTGATGTGTAAGTCAAGTCTTTTCATATGATATAAGTAGAGCGTTTTGGTGAGTTCTAGACCCTCCTGCAGATGTAACATATATGTTTCAGTCCTACTGGCCCCGCGTTCTACAGTAATTGATCACTCACCTCAGATAGCTATCTTAATATTTGCTCCATTACCTTTCATGTAGGTAAGAAATTGAGAATTCAGATACTTGGGACACAATGTATGTTATTGGTATTCATAAATACAATATCCGTTCCATAACAAACTAATTTTATAGGTCAATGTAACTACATACATTGCCTATATTCAGGAGCAGGGACAGATTCAAGGTTTCATAATGCATTTTTGATATTTTAAATTTAAAAAAAAAATGAACCAAAAGTTGGCATTAAAACAATAACTTTGAAAATCAATAATAACTTCATTAACGACTTTCAAGACACTGAAAAAATTTAGTAAACTTGACGACGTCACTAAATTAAAAAATTTCCTTTTTTTAAAACAAATCATATTGCAGTAATTTTAATTAAGGCGATTGGATGAATTAAAGTAAACGGAGTAAATTGGGGTAAACAATTCAACAAGACTTTTTCCATATCCGCTCTTATTGACATTAATTTTTTTAGACGACAAAGAAATTATTCGGCAAATCTTTGGTATTTTCAGCAATAATTTTTTGAAAACTGTTTTCTCACGTTTTTCGAAATTTCTCAAAAAAAAAGTGAATATAACCCACACCTCCTTTCATTTATTTAAATTTATTTAAATGTAAAATACATTTTTTGATAAAGAAATCAATAAAAAGATATAATAAAAAAAATACTCTTTGATCTTACACACAGAAAAATATGTATATATAAGTATTCTAAAAATGTAATTTTTCACAAGTTTATAAAAAGTTATATTACATTCAAAACAGTTCACAAGAGTTCTTTTACGAAAAACGAATAAGTACTATATAAAATACCTGCTAAAAAAATGTCTTTCTTGTGTTTCTTTTTTTTTCTGATTTACATTACTTAAATATAAGACTTGTCATTTTTAATAAAATGAAAGGTAGAGGTACCTATTTTTTTGATTTTGAGCACAGCGGTAGGAGTACGGCACAACAAAACAGTGCGAAGAGCAAAAGTAAGAAAAAAAGAAAAACGAAAAGAGAGAAAAACCTACATTTTATAAAAAAAAATGTCAGTACAAACAGAAATAATAACAATGCAAAATAAATCAACAATGTATTCAGCCGTGACATTTGCCATTATTTAAATGGAATTTCTTACAGTGCTCTTAAGAAAATTTTATTATTATTCTTATTCTTATTATTATTAATATTATATTTTTTCGAAGTAAGTACAATCAACTAGTGCACGTGGTGAACCAGTTATACCAATCTTTTGTCTCCCTCTCAATTTTGTCTTAAGACCTCAAAGTATATATACAGTGGAGCTTGACTAAAGTTAAGAAAAATTTTGTAAACTTTAGTGAAACTTAACTTTAGTGAAGCAGACTGAGATCAGTGGCGGTCATTTAATATGTGATCGGGACTAAATAATAATTTGGATTCCAGTGGATTAATTGGATTTTATACTAATGTATAAATTTCATAAAAAACATTGCTGTTATAGACAGTTCTTTATTATAGATATATCTGCTATAGAAATTGTCTTATTTTTCCTTGAACGGACAATTGACAAGTACCCTATCTATTTTTCAATCTATATAAGCAGCTACGATTTGCTTTGGATTCACCAAATTCTCCGAATTGGTTATTAAGTACATGGTATTTTGGTATTTATTATTTAAATTTATTTATTATATTAAGTGAAGAACTGAATTGAGTAAGTAGCCTTCAATTAAATCACTCCCTTTGTACATAATATATCTGAAAAAAATTTTCAAGATTCTACAATTCAATATTATAAAATTCTATTTACATAGAGAAATATTTTTATTAAAAATCACCACTGATTTGTTTACGTTTTTATGTTTTATGACGTTATAATCTATGATTTTAAGAGATCCTTTACCTACGACCCCCACCCGCTCAAAAAAAATGAACAAAAATAACAATTATTAAATTCGTGTTTTAATAAAATTCGTTTGATACCCCACACAATACTCTTAGGAGAATTTTTTCACACTCTCTAGGTTATCCTCTGAAAGTAGCCCTAGAATCATCACAGTCAGACTACTACACTCTAGCCCTGTGCTAAAATTAAAATTTTTACATTGCATAGTTTCAGAGAAAATCACCTGTGATAGACGAACAAACGCTGATGTGATTCCGTTTTGTCAATTTTGGTACGGAACACTAAGCATGTGAAAAAATTTTCCTTACCACTTTTTATCGATAAATAATTTATAAGGTTACAAATCAACGTTCAAGTTTCACCCTTCAAGTTTCATTATCGTCACGAAAAAATTGTTTAGAAGACCAAAATACTTATGATATCGCACAGATTTTATTTTTTTTTACAAAATTGGAAATATTATATTGTTCTGGATAAGCAAAGAAAAGTAATTTTGACGGCTGACAATACCATTTTGATATTAAGAAACGGACGGACCAACACGATCAATCTACGGTCTGAGTGGATGTCATAAAATTTTATAAATTCACGGTTATAAAAGGCAGCAACTTTACAGTAAACATGTTATTGGCAGGGTGCGAAGTATATGGTGAGGATAATTAAATCGATTGCAGCGTGAGTAGTGGAGAAAACAGGCAATAATACATGCTCATATGTGTTTATAGTGTAATAAAAAATATTAAATAAAAATAATTACATTAATCCACTTTGATTATAAACGCAATTGCCACTAATATCTTGTTCCTAATTTATCTGTCAACAGTATTAACGTCTACACGTCAATCCATAAACACAGAATTAAAAATATTTGAGGTATTTTAACTCACATGTACAATGATATTTCATAAGGAGTTATTGATGTCTGTCTTATGTATGACTATACATTCAACTAAATGACTTATGCCATCATTTCTTAATTTTCGAATTTCCCTGACGTGCTTCACCGTCACCAGCAACTTTTTCCTCTGCATTGTCCCGGGTTGGAAGGAAATACTATCTTGATAATTATATCCATGTTAACGTCGAAAATTGTTTAATTACATTTATGTACGACTGAATCATAAAAGCCTATTTTATTACATTGTTAAGAGATATGAAAAGTACTACTTTTTGGCACTAGTTGCATAATGAAAAGCAAAAAGCACTAGTGCCATAAAGAATAGTCTACTTGATAAATTTTAATTTCAATTTTACAATAAACAGAAAACACACTAACTTTATTTGTATACCATATTTACAAATGTTGGCATAATTAATATTAGTTACACAATCTGAACTACTATTAATATTTATTCCAGGCAGCTTTTTCTCCTTTCTTTTTTAAGTATTAATAAGTTTTGTTGAAAAATCTTTTAAAAATGCTCCAACATTTTATTGGCTTTAGATGACAGATAATAACCAAAGCATACTTTAAATACAATAAATTTGTCTATGCCAACTATATATAAAATACATTTTTTATTTAAAGTATAGACGTGAGATTTATAAATTCGATTTTTATCGATAACTAGGAATTTTAACAGTCGTACATAAAGCTTTGTATGCAACTTGTACATAATTTGACTTTATGAACTTGCCTTTTTTATTGGCCTCGCTCGCAAGCTCGCTCAGCCATAAACACGGCTCGTTCATAAAGATCTTCATTATATACTTGTTGCATAAATAGCTATTTTAATACAACTATTATACTTCAACCAGTATTTTATACCTCAAATTGTTCAAATTTATTTATAAAATAAATAATTATAAATAGCAAATATTTGTATTCAGATCTTACGGTTTTTTTGAAAATATTTTTATTTATTTCCACGGTTACCATTATTTATTTATATTCGTTAATGAGCCTGAATACATGTATATTATAGATGTCGTTGCCATCACGCACCCAGCCAATAGCAATATTGTCCCTGCTTTCTGTTTCGCGTTCTACAGAAACTGTGACTTTATACAGTAAAATTTCTTTATGGTTTAATAACTTTTGCGTGCAATAGTGCGAGCGCTCGCACCGGTCTAATTGGTACTTTATGCAGAAATGAAATTTATGTATACATACATGGGTATGTTTATGAGATTCTGGGAAATTTTATCACTATAGCTGCCTCTAACAGTTGTAGTGGCGTATTAACTCCTATACTGTACATTACAACACTAAACTAAATATCCTACATAGCGTAGATATTTACATATGCATACTAAACATAGCAAGGATAATTACGCCTCAGGCAATAATAGGCAAAAAACTTAGCTTCACAGAAGAGAGATCGATTCATAGTGATCAAGCACTAGCTGTTTCGTTCTAAAAGATTTTTTGCGTGTGGATTTGCTTGGACACAAATTTCATTCATTTATGTATAGACACTATCCAGACACAAAAATTCTGTTCGAGTATGAACAGTAAAGAAATTTATATCTGACACTTGTATCGCAATTTGTGTCCTGAATTTTTCATTTTTGCAAAGTGACAAGATTAGCCTTTTTTGTGGTCATACATACTTAATTTGGATAAAAATTAAAAGAACGATTTCGAAAATTTAGAATTCGCTCCCGATATCTTGATAGTATCATTCAGTTGGATATCGTCCTCACATTAAAAAATTTATTTTCTTAATTTAAGCCTTATTATTTGTTTTGTACACAGAAAAAATTACAGTAAAAATTACGGAGCTGCCTCCGGCAAACCAGGCTCAAGTGACCAGCCGGTAGGAAATTATCAAGCAAAAATATAAAAAATGCTTTCAAACATTATTTTTTACGATTCATTTGAAAATTTTCCCTGTACAGCTTAAGAATTTTCCCTATACTGCTCCGTAAAATTCGATGGGCTAGTAAAATTTCAAGTGGATACCAGGAAAATTTACTTAATTTTTGTTAAATTATACTAGACATAGAGGAATTTTTACGCAGCCACATTATAATTTTTACTAAGCTACAGAGTAGACGCTATTTGTTATCTCTATTTTCTCCTTGAAACCTGTCTTTCAGCATATCTCTCACACAAGCATCGCACCAACGTAACGCTAGAGGACAAGCACATACCTAACTGCTCTGGCATGCGTAACTGTCCGCACCAAACCAAGGTCATTTTGAATACGGCTTCTATTGCAAACAAACAACTAACTTATTGTTGTGTGTGCCTTGTATGTGATGTGTACCATGAGTGTTATCATTTTTTTTCTGTTTTTTGTTATAATAAACTATTTAATGGACTTTACATTTAAAACAAAGAATTGTTATTTGTGTTTCATGAAAGTCGCATTATTTTATTATTGATAAAGAACTAATAATTAAGATATAACAATTAAGATTTTTATATGTATTGATGTTTATTGAAATATGTTTTTCTACAAATAATAAAAAACCACACAATCTTTTTAAACTATTTTAATTCAATTATTTATTATTAAATAAAAAAAAACCTTATAAATAATACGGTAAGAGAGTCGAATTTTTCCGGTACAGCGCCAAAATTTTTACGGATTCACAGTGTAATTTTTACTGTGCAGTCAAATTTTACGGAGCCATAGAGTAATTTTTACCATACTCATCGTACTTTCTCCTTTGCCTGTCACTTATGCCCGCATTACCAGAGAGCTCCGTAATTTTTTACTAGAAATTTCCGTAAAAATTACCGTATTTTTTTCTCAGTGTACTACCAGTCAGTTTTCTCTTCCACTTGCGCAACTCAGGAGCACAATTATTTGTCTCAACCCATACATACATATGTATGTATACGTATACATTTAATTTGAACAAAACACAACTTTCCCTGTTTAGTTTGAAATTCAAATTTATCTTTTCCGAACAACATATTTATACGAAATATGTACCTACATATAATTTCTCAGCATTCAACTTCAACAGCAACACCAACAGCAGCAACATGCTGACTGGTTGGCACCCCGACTGACACACTCCAGGGTTCACTGGGTTAACTCACAACAACACAACAATGGTGACGTTCGTTGGTTCGTTGGTGCCTTTTGGTACATCGTAGTGTGCATGTTGACGGCTGGCTATATCAGAAGATGTGAATATCAAACATTTATTTAGGACAAGATCGTATAAAATTACATTGTAAATAAAGTGCAAATTTATTCGGAATCGATGACTTTACGATGTGTGTTTATTTGCACTGCGTTGAATGAGAAACCGATTTTTCAGTTTTCTTTTTGCGTTGTTATTGTCAAGCTCGATTAAAGAGGAGCCGTTATACGTACTTGAAGGAGTGAACAAATAGTAGCTGGAAAGAGTTTCAATTCTATTTATAATTTAATAAGAAAATGGTTTAACGTTCGTTCTTGAGACATTGTTTCTACAACGACATCATTTTTGTACTCATTTACACTTGTTTCACTCTAAAACTATCCAACATAATTTAACTGGTAGCGTCGTTGTTTAATAATCTAGGGTACCTGGGTTCAACTCCTAGTCACTCCAATTAATTTTTTTTTTAAATTTTATTTTTTAAAGTAAGATACATTTAAAAGTGCATGTAAAGTCAAATTAAAACTGGGTTTAACTTTTTTCTGTACCAATAAATTAGATAGAAACGGTTCGTATTTGTCATTTTCAAGTTTTTTCATGCAAATTAGAGTATAAAGAAAGTTGTGTTGCTAGGAAAAATATGTTGGAAATTGATTGAAATCAACAAAACTCGACAGATTTTAGAACAAACACAAAAGCACCGTTAAAGTTTGAAATGACGTGTTCCTTGCCACAACATAAAATTTTCAAACATTTTTTTCTCCAAAAATATAATTGACGAGCGAAATAAGACGTCTTTTTATTAGGTTGTCCCAAGCAAACACATCCAATTTTTACATGTTGTATCTTGTTAGTTTTTAGACTTGTTGTAACATGACTAATGTCATTAGAATCGCGACACTGTAGGTTTATTCTCAGTAATAGTAAGTTCGCTCTTTTGTAAAATTTCATCAATTAAAGAACAATTATTTCATTCAGTAAGTGATTATGAACAACGAGTTTTACTCAAGTTTGCTTGTTTGTGAGAGTGGTCTGTGGGTGTCACTCATTCTAATATTACAAAAGCACTTGGCAAAAGAGGCACCATATCTCTCCGCTGGACTTCAATTGTTTTGCCAGATTGAAGAGGAAGCTAAGAGGAACACATACAATAACTGGGATGATTTTCAAAAAACGCTGAAGTTAATCGTGACGGAACTTAACACGTCAGGTTCTATGACTGGCGTACAACAACTGCCTGAGCAATGGCAACGTGTAATAAATTCTGAACGCTCGTACATTTAATTAATACATAATTTAATGTCATTTCGATCAATAAAGATTAACAATGAAAAAATAAAATGGATGTGTTTGCTCGGGACAACCTAATACTTAGTCCGGGCCCCTAATCGAGCCTTCTTTTTAGATCTGAGTCCTTGCGAAATTGCGCCATCTGACCGCTCTCGCTGAACATTGGTTTTGGCAAACCTATTATTGAGAAAAATGCGTTATAATGTAGCAAAAATACACCTATAGCGAAACTTCTTTTTATGCGGGGCAGAGATATCGCAAAAGATCATTAAAAGTTGAGGTGTGACATCTATATTTAAAAAGTTAAACTACCTCTTCGGATATCCATTAATTGCTGGTTCGTTTCTTGGATAAAAAAAATTAAATTACCCTTATCGAGACTAGCCTATCTATAGACTGCAAAGTTAATAAACTTGAAAACAGTTCAATAAATAAACTTATACAGTTCCATTCAAGAATGTAAGTTTGTGACATATCTCGAATATTTCTCCGTTATAACTAGAGATGATCGATATATCGATAACTATTATTTTGTAACTAGTATAGAAAGATAACAGTTATCGTCAATAACTGGAATACCCACTATCTGGTTACTTAAATAACTCCTTTGGAAACATCGATAACATAGGTCAATATTAATATATTCGAAAGCAAGGATCACAGTAATTTATTTTAACCACCTACGGAGAATTTCTAAAAATTATAACGCCCCAGGCAAGTTACACATTTTCTATTGTAGCGCATTTAAAAAACCCTTAAAATGAACTATTGTCTACTGTACAGTTATCTATTTGTATTTGTAATTTTGTATCCATAAAATTGTTAAAATTGTGTATATAAAGTCTAAGCCTTTGTACAGACAAGTATTTGAACAGATATTGCAGATTATTTAGTACCCGTCAGTATTATATATCTGTGCATCTTTCACTAACAGAACCGTTTATACGCATATCGAATATCTTAAATATGTTAAAATATCCAAATACCATACCAGTTATTATAATAACTGTTATAAATAACAGTTATTTTTCAGTAACTGTTATTGCAATAGCAGTTATTAGAAAATAACCATTTAGCTCATCTCTATTTATAACAATCGAATGCCGCTGAACAATCTGTGGATTAAGTCAGTTGTTTCAAAAATCTCAAAAATCTCTGCTTGTGTTATACAGTACTTACTAATAAGAAACTTTTAAACGAATCACCTCTATTTTTTAAGACAAATTTATCCTCCCCTTTTACACATTTCCACGGTTTTATGAAGTGAGAAAAGTGTCTCTTTTGTTATATAATACGAAATCATCTATAACAATTAAATGACTTGACTCATTTAAATTATTTTATTTAATTTTCTCCAGTCCAGTGGGAACATTTTTGCGGAATTTTTTCCGCAGTTTTTCGTATACACATACATAAACGCTAACTGGTATATCTATTCTGGTTGATACCTATATTAAATTAAGTATATATAATAATGGCATTAAATAAATGTTATGGATAAAAATGGTGTAGCAACCTATATAATACGTTTATTCTGTCCATAAATATATATGGAAACACGTAGTAAAAGTTCATGTATTACATTTATTCATAAATTTTCATTTTTTTTTTTTTTTGAAAAAGTAAAATAAAAAAAATAAGAGAAAAAACAACAAATACCGACAACTTGACGGTTTTACCAATTCCCACTTGTAATATATTTTTTTATTATACATTTTAATACAATTGCACAGAGCTTACTACTGAGACCAACGTAGTGACGGAAATAAAAAACACGAAACTTTTCAAAAATAATCGAATAAACAACAAAAAATATACTTGTAAATTTTAATAGAAAAAAATTGGGTGTTTTTTGAACTTGCGTTGAGGTCATTGTTTTATAAAGTAATTTGTTCTGTTTTAAAAATTGTTAAAAACACCTTTTTACCTAAGTATCGCGAGTATAGTCTATAGCCTATTAAGGGGACAAATACCTTTTGAACAAAAAAAAAAAAAAAAAAAAAAATTAAAATTTTTTTGTTCCTAGAATATTAGTATAACATTTCAAGAATAATTTCTAAATTTTCAGAGCGATATTCGAAGTCTTTTATTTATTTTCTAGCTTCTGAATATACATATAACGTGCCCAAGGGCCCGAAATAGCAAATTTTAAGCCCATTTTGTTCGAAACAGCGTTTTTAAAATTGGCGGGAACTCTTACGTCAATTTCCTTGAATACGTTTTAAGTGAACCAAATTTTTATGTAAATACCTGAACAAAAAGGATATATTATTAATGCAAAAATAGCAGGGTTGGCATGTATAAAACAAAGTGTTTTAAATCACATGTTTTAAACACTGTTTAAAACACAATCTAAATAAAACATGCTTGAAATTAAAGTGTTTTAAACGATGTTTTAAACTATGTTTAAAACAAATAAAAAACATTACATATTAAACTGTGTTCTGAACAATCTTTAATTGAATTCTTTCGGTTAAATTGTAAATAAAATGTATTGAAATAAAAAAATAGCCTAATTATATCTTTAGTAATTAAAAATTAGGCAGTTCTATTCCAATATGCATCAATAATAAAATAATGAAAACAAAAATAAATTTTTAATTAGGTTAAACTAAATTTATTTAAGTATGTATTTGTATTTATGTTGTTTTTTTGTCTTTTTTCAAATAGAAGTTCTCTTTATATTAAGTAACTTAAATTGTTGGTTATCACTAAAGTCATTGATATATATATATATATATATATATATATATATATATATATATATATATATATAATCACACTGCACGTATAAAAAAATATATATTTATGTTAAATACTAATTTCCATTTAAATCCTGAAAAACAGCGACTAGCATTGCAGCTTTTTCTACTAAGGCTACAGTGAAATGCAACTGTGTTACCAAATAAAATGTTTTGGAGTCGATTTGTCACTTTAGTGATAGCCGCCATTCTAAAACATTGATTTAATTTAATTATGATTTTTTATTTACCAGTTCAAGTACCGTAGTTTAAACTCTTTTATTTTAGTATGTATCAAATTCAGTGTTGCCAGATTGACTCATCAAAATCCCCCAACATTAGTCAAAAATCCCTCCAAAAACGCATTTTAGGGAAGAAAACCTTCAAAAAATAGAAAAGATTATTTAACGCACCTGATATACGTAAGCAACGTCCGAGTAGCCCAAAAATAACCAATATTTAAAGTGGTCAACTTTTTGAAAAATGTCTTTCTTCAAAAATAAAACAGTTGACGAGCAAAAAAAAAAAAAATTAAAATAAAATAATTTATAACAAAATATAACTTTAATATTATTTACAAGAAATTGTTTACTGTATTTTTTTAAACAATAAAATTAGGCAAAATTGATTGTTGACTTTTGATGTTGCCTTAAATTACGGTATCACACATTTAGATTTTAATGGTTGATTTGAAACTGGTTTTTGAATTTGAGTACTTTTAAGCAGGATGGCAAATATATTTTTTAAATTTAATTAAGAAAAACCTCCAAATCCTCCCCCCTAGTTTGAAAATTTCCAGCTGAATTCCTTCCAGCAATTTAAAAATTCTCCAATTTTGCAGAGTAAATCGTAATAATCTCTGACTATTGTATAATAGTAATACCGGAATTAATTTTCTAGATATTAATAAAAAGAATTTTAAGAGGAAAAATTCTGACTCTAAGTATCAATCTATTCTTTCCATTTAACTATATATCTCAAAAGTATAATGAAAAAAAAAAAAAAGAATTAGGTATTCATCCGGTACAATCTCTTTTTCGTAGATATATGAAAAAAAAATAATTTTCTTTGCCTTTTTTTGAAATCTAATTATTTGAAGAATCCTCTTTTGTGTATATTTGATTAACTAACTACACACAGTACCAACAAACATCCAGCCAAAAATAAATGAAATCTTCTATAATAAAAATCATATTTTGCTATTCTCTTTCTACAGATTTTTCTCTTTTCCCTTGTATAGTACCTATAGTCTCTTCATCTATGTACAGGCAATGCTTGCTTTACACGCTTCTCTTTTAGCGCACTTGATCTTGAAAATACAACTAAGGGTTGTATCTCTTATATAGTTTGACAAATGACGCCGCTATAACATTATTTCAAAGAATTGCATTGTTAAAATGATAATTTATTCACATAAACGACAATACAGTTACTATTGGGACCTTCTATCTGGGGGCAGATAACCTATAACTTAATATACCTCTTTCGATTATTCTTGGTTATCTCAAAAACTATAGAAGATAGGAAAAAACACTTTATTAGACACAACACATTATTTTTAAAGTACTTTCGATTGACGTATATAATTCCAGAGTCGGACCCACTGGAGGGGCTGTTCAGCAGATTAAAAGTGAAAAATATTTTTTTTTACCATGTTGCAGCCCTTGAATTTTGATGAGACTTGGTGCAGTAATTAAGTGCATTAGGGCACAGTTACTGAATTTTTTTTTGAAGTGGTCGCTCAATTGGATCCCTATTTATTTTAGTATGTATCAAATTCAGTGTTGCCAGGTTGACTCATCAAAATCCCCCAACATTAGTCAAAAATCCCTCCAAAAGAACGCATTTTACGGAAGAAATCCTTCAAAAAATAGAAAAAATTATTTAGCGCACATGACATACGTATGCAACGTTCGAGTAGCCCAAAAATAACCAATATTTAAAGTGGTCAACTTTAATTAATTTCTTTCCCCAAATGATACAATTAAATTATGATAAGTATGGTACTTATAATACATTTAAAAAAAAATTTCTAATGCAACATTTTATATCAATAAATTTATACCGAACTGAAGAAATAAATTTGTTGCTAATATAATATGTATGTTTTTTTCACATGTGTCACACATCTGGTCGTTACAACATTTAATGTGACATTATTTGTCCAGTTTCGGAATTATTTTTACACGATTTACTATAGGAAACATGTTTTTTCATATGTTCTTATTTTTCTACACCAGTTTTTGAGGAGATCGTGTTAAGAGAGGGTTGAATGTACTTTCATTAATAAAAATTTTCGTGACTCACAGTAAACAGTTTCCTTCTTGGAAACAATATTGTACCGGATAATATTATCTAACTATGTTACACAAATTTTATGTTGATAGTATATGTTGTGTTAATATAAAAGTTGGTATAGATTTGTTTATTCAGTAAAACAGGTAATTATTTATCTGCCATGGTATAAATTTTTTTTTTTTTTTTTGTTATTTAATTAACGAGTTGTCGCAAGTTTGTGAAAATTCCATATGAATTGATGGTTGAACATAAAGTTCTGATATGTCTAGCTCCACTTTCGATTTTCAATGTTTTATGCACCGATAAGGGGATATTTTAGTCCAGAAATCAAAAATTTCTACTTTTTTAGGAATTAATAAGAAAATAATCTATTAATATTTTTACTATCCATTTTTTACCGTTTCTATTCTTGATATTGTAAGAACGTATATATAAAACAATTAAAAATACTGAATAATGAAAATGCAATGACTTATTAGGATCACATATTATGACGATTATTAGTTTTCCAAATTGGCCAACCATCTAATTCAAATAAATATTTCTTAAGGGGGGAGTTCAAATAAAAAAAGCAACTTTTTGATTTATTGATTACTTTGCTTGTTGAAATTTTTTTCAAATTAGGGAGGGTTTCAAATAGAAAATTTTGTTTTTGAAACATTCATTAGTCTTCCCTGTTGGGGAAGGGGGTCCTTTTTCATAAGTTTTTAAGCGTTTACAAGGAACGCCATATCTCAAAAAGTAATGAATATTTTTTAAATATTTTTTTTATTATTTAATCCCTAAAGGACCTGTCCATAAAGCTGACTATGGGTTTCAGGTAATTTTTAAATTTAACTATAAAATTGTAAACCCAAACTTCTAAAAATTATAAAAACCAATTTTTTATTTAAGGCCGCTATTACACCGTCATAGATATATGTCAAAGTTTTATTTAATCAAAGAAATATTATAGTGTAATAAGTCAACTTTTATAATATAAAGTTCTGTAACCATAGTTAAAGATACTTCTTAATATTTGATCATAGATTTGATCAAAGATCTTTGACATATATCTATGACAATGTAATAGCGGCCTAAAAAAAATGTTTAAAAATAGTTACAATTGTTCAAATGGAAAAAGCATACTCCACTGTATGAGCAATATGTTTATGAACAAAATTTTAAAAAAAAATTAAGTCTCTATCTTTTCGTGAACTTGAGACATGATTTTCCTTGTCGGGAAAAACATAACTTTTGGGAAACGGTAAAAACAAAAATAATAACAAAAGAAGCGGTTTACTCACTATTTATTAAAACGTCTACAAAGGCATACAAATAAAAGAACATTATCTCAGTGCTTACTATAACTCATGTACAATATAGCAAATCTGAGTTGACAATAAATGCAATAAAATTTTACAAGTCAGTTTTACACTGGAACAAAATATTTAGTCAATATAGTTAAACATCGTTTTTAAAGTTTCTACGTGAGTACATGTAAGATAAAAAAGTATGTATGTACAAAATCATAATTTTGTACTTTCCCATATTTTTTTTTTCATAAAACTGATTGCGTAAACTCGAACACGAAACTTATATCAAATTTTAGTATAGGTGAAATAATTATAATATGCAGATAATTTATATGAGTAATAAACCTAATAATAAAATTGAGTTGTTGGTATTAATGGATTTTGGATGTTTTTTTTTCTTTATATTGTGGTTTTCGATATGATAATGTGATCGATTAGCAAAAATAAAATTATGTGTTGTCAGGCATTATATTGTTCTTACCTGCTCTAAAATTACGGTCACTACGGTAACTGTTTGCTACGATTTTGTATTTTGATTTTTCAGTTTATATTAAAATATATTTCCATTTAAATGTGCTATTTATTTTGTCATAATTCTAGTTACCTTTAAGCTACATTTTTTAATTCAAATGTAAATATTTAACCAAATACAGAAAAAAGTGTAGGTATATGTAATTCAAATAAATCAATTTTTGTTCCTGTTTTGTGTTTATTTTCAAATTTATGGTTAAATTTTAATTTATGCCACATGAGTGTCAAATGTATTGTACAAATTGTATGAAGGTATGTGTACAAATTTATTAATTATTTCTTATTATTCTCCAAAAATTTGTTTTAAAAACCTTAAACATCAGTTTTTGAATGTATTTCATTTCTGCACGATTTTTTTTTTTTTTTTTTTTTTGTATGTAAATCCGACTTTGGAAATTAGGTCAGCTAGACAAAGATGAATTTATCTGATTTGCCATACTCGTTGTCCTTTATTACTAACAGCCAATCATAATTTTTAAAATTTTATTACTAGTCAACTTTCTTCTCGAAATTGGCGGATTATACACACCAAAACTAAATATTACTGATCAAATCGCGAAGGAGGGCGAGCGTTGTCTGCAAAGGAGCAGCAACTTGGCTGTGCAGCGGCTCACAAATAAATATTTTTCTACTTAAAAAAATTTTTTTGGCCACGTTTTATATATCACCGTGTTTGTAAAGAACCACAGAACAAAATAAAAACAAAAAACGAGATTCGAAAAAAATTAGTTTATTAGCCGTTTCCACCCTTAAGCAATAGAGAAATGTTTAAAAACAGTTTTTTTAAATTTAAATGGAATTTTTGTAACCTGGAATCATTTCACTGTAAAAATTGTTCTTAACTTTTTTTATGGTAAAAATTACAAAACTCCAAAAAAAATTCCCCGTAATTTTTCAGTATTTATCGTTATAGGTACAACGTAACTGAACCTTGAAATGACTTTTTCTCAAAACAGACTTACGCCTTTATTTCATTCAGCTCCTGACTTGAAGGGCCGGATTTACCTCTGTGTAGGCCCTGGGGCACTTTTAATGTGCTGGCTCTTAAATACTTCACATGTGGAGGCCCTTGAGTACTTTTTGGAGGCCGCCTTGGAGAATTCCGGAAATATTTTAAATTTTCCCAAGAAATTGGGTTGGCCAGCAAAAAAAGAAAAGCAAAAAACACTTCTCTTTGCTATTCTTTTCCGTAATTTCGAGATATTATTTGATTTTGTGGAGGCCCCTGTTGCGTGAAGGCTCCAGGGCATGTGACCCAAGTGCCCTTATGTAAACTCGCTACCAGTGGACATAAATAGAAATACTCGGCAAAATCATCCACGTCTTTCTTTTATTTATATCATTATTAACCAAAATCACTCCTCATTAGGTAAATTTAGTACAGTGACCCATCTCAATAGTTCCGCAAAATGAAACGAAGGGAATAGCTTTTCCAGGAATTGTTGTTCCCCCGCCGCAGTCCAATTGCTCGCTAGCAAGGTATATAAATTTCTTTACGTCTAGATTCAGAAATTGTAGTTCAATAATTTATGATTGTGTCAAAATTGAAAATTTTTCCCGGTGCGTCAAAACAAGTACGGGGTCTAAAAATTATAATGTAACTTAAAAATTTTAATTAGTTAATATTTATATAACCATGTAACGAAACTCTAGTGGTTTACGTTTAACATATTATGTATAAATATGCTGATATACATAATTGTACTATATGAGTATAATGTACCTGTGTACGGTATTGGACTTACAGTTAGGTATAATCACTTAATAGTATGTATATCATTTTCATTATAATCATCTATTTATGTACGAAGTTAACAAGTTTATTTTATTTCTTTTTTATTTATTTTTAAAAATCTAATTAATAATTATTAATTAAAAAGTACTGACTATTGTGTAACATTTTTCTTTTACTGATCAAATATGTATCTCCTCATAAAATTTTGCAAGACTACGCTCGCATCTCTAAATGTATTTTTATAATTTAATTTTTATACCTGCATACATAACAGATATAATATGTCACATAATAATTTATGTCTATCTGTTTACATAATGAGGACACTAACTGATACATATCAGTGAAGCAGTGGAACAGTATAAATAATGCTGATCAGTTAGTCGAATAATGATGTTACAAACTTAAGTTGTCTTACTAGGTTTATTTAATTTAGGTAATTTTTCTTTCATTTAATATAAACAAAACATGTTTAGCTCTTATGAAATAAATATTATAATAGGTGGTAAAGTGGGGGTAACGCTCGAATCTCAAACTGTGGACGTGGAACTATTGAGAGCGGAAATATTCAGAATGTGCACTGTATTACGTTTTCTGTATATTACTTTGTTTTTAAACCATTAGCTACTCTTTTTATTGCACAAATAGCTACAGATATGTTTTTTTTTAAATTTCAAATTTAACATATTTTATTATTTGTTTCCGTTCAATCCAAATATACGGCAGACAAAAGCCGTTCGTTTTTTTGACAAAAGAGGAGTGTATTATATAGATTACATTCCCACATCAATTTACTATTTGAAAAACGGAATAATCAAACACAATTTCTGTTGAAATAACAATATTTTTTACAGCCAAAAATAATAGAAAAAGAGGCAAATAACACAAAAAAATGCCATCATTCTTTGCCTCTTTACTTGTTCGTACCACCGTATTGATTCACTCGTCTTAACATTTTATTCGCAGTATATTTTTGAACAAAATGAAAAATTACTAGTCGAAAACCCATGTCGAAAAACACATTACGCACAAATTTCGTTTCTCCTTCAGTGTGTGTGTGTGTTTTTTCTTCTTTTTGTGTGTGTGCGCGTTCTTCATTGTGATTATAAACGTATCCTTGCGAACAATAGTCGAAGGAAAACTATTTTTTTTTCTTTTGGCGATGCTATTCATGTGCTACACTGCCGATGCCAGTTCTACGCCGATTTTGTTCCGAATAGAGCGAATATTTCACCTTTTTATCATTTTATTGAAATCGGATGTAAACGAAGCTATGTCTTATTATTATTTATCCTAACGACACGGGACGGGAACGTGTGCGGGAACGGGAACGGGAAGTGAACGAAACAGAGTCGAGGATAATGTACATTTTTATCTATATATATATATATATATATATATATATATATATATATATATATATATATATATATATATATATATATATATCGACAATTTTTTACAATTGTATTGGGTAATGATAGGTTACTCTGTTTTTTTGGCGTTTAATTTTCCATTTTGATGGTATGACCTTTCTATTATAATACCTACGTGTTATTAGAGTAATTTGTTAGGAATTTTTGTGACAATATTTTTATTTGCTATCACCTACGAATTAATGATTAAAAAATACTTTGGATAATTTTAGTTTAAAAACTGCAGGTCGTCTGTCTTAATCAGGTACAAAAGTATATCTCAAAAAAAAAAAAAAAAAATTATTTTATTAAAAATTAAATAATGTATTAATATTCTTCAGTTATTCTATTTATATACCAATTGTTTTTTGGAATTTCCGCGCGCTTATGTTGTAGCAATATAAAAGCATTGTTTAAAAAAAGTTGTAAAAACGTTTTAAAATGATGTTTATAAATTATATTTCAAAAGAGGCGCGGTCAATAATTTTTATTTGTTATTAAATATGGTTTGTAACTTTGTATTTTATAACATTAAATTTTTAGTAAATTCCTTTGACACGTTTTCATTTTATTAAAAAAAGATCGTGTGAATATGTCCCATGTGAAACTTCCCATAAGAGCCCGTGTTAAAATTACAAAACTTTGAAGTCGTTTTTCTCAAAATTGGGGTAGTCAATTTTGATCGGAATAGGCTCGCATTATTGGTATTGAATTAAATAAATGTCTAGAAAAGTTTCGTTAAAATCCTTTGAAAAATCGTTTTTCGGACCAACTACCTTATTTATTTTGGCATTTTATGACAGAAATATAAATTTTTCTCCAAAATTGTCAAAATTTCACAACTAAATCCATTAGAAATCATTCAGTCAGAAAATATTATTGACTAACTGACCCGTGCGAAAATTTCACACAGTATCTATGGTTAAACAAATTGTCAATAGATGACGTCTTCGACGTACTTTAAACATTGTAAACAACTTCAACCGCTAGCTATCGTACATGTTATTTAAACTAATTTTCAACAGATGGCGCCTTCGACATTGTTTATGCAAATACTAATCTTGAAATAGTTTTCTTTTTTTTATAACAAAAACATTAATTTTAAACTATTCGTTTACTTTTCGTCCGTAACGAGAAACCTAATATCCTAAATGATATCTCAATCCTTAATTTTGATGAAGTACCTATTAAATGAAATCGAATTTGGGTTTCAGAATAACAAATTTTACAAATCCCTACGTATGGCAACATTTATTTAAAAATATGTAATTTATTTAAATTGTAGTAAAATTTTGTTAATTCTAAAACCCATATTAACTTCACTAATTGGATTTACAGAAAGATCTATTTCAAGATTAAAGATAATAAAATATTATTTTGAACCAAACGTTAGTAAAGATCGTTTTACTTTTTAAGTGATTTTATCCATCAAATTTCTATACAAAAAGTAACGAGGTCACAGCAGTATTACATATACCAAGGCTACCCCACTAAGCGCAAAGGTGGTAACTCGCTTTTTTTACGAAAATGAATTATTACTTTTAGGCAATACATAACTAATTTTGCAATATTTCTATCTAATAATTAGACGAAATAAATAATTATTTAATTAAATAAAGCTCAATAAAAATAGCCGTATCTTACATTATTTAATCCCTAAATACTAGCCTTTTCTGCCGCATCTACCAAATACTAAGTAATTTTTGGCGTATCTTCGAAAAAATATGGTGAAAAGTTTTAGCATTTTCAAACAAGCATTTAAATTTTGTCAGTCGAAAAGTTTGCAAAACTAAGACTTCAATTTTGAGCGTTTGAACAATTATCAAATTGGATCGGCTTTGATTTGAGCAATTTTTCGTTTTTAACAATTATCATATTGGATCGGCTAGGACTCGAACCCGGATCTCTTGGTTGCTAGCCACGGGCCTTACCAATTAGCCCACCGATCGCACAACATTTAAGATTAAAGAAAAAAATATCTTCATACAAGTTACCACCTTTGCGCTTAGCATGGCAGAAGGGTAGTAAAGTTACAGCGATTCTGTATCCAAAAGTAGTAAGGTTACAGCGGTTACATCATTTTTTAGATACCTGAGATTTGTGTGACACGGAAGAACTTCTAACACATCGACAACATTTTTTTGAAACATAAAAATTCCAAATTTGGTTTTTCAGAACCAAATTTATATGAGAGCACTTTGGGTTAAGGAGGTAGGTACTTTAAATTATTCAAACAATAGTTTCGAGAACGAACATTTTTAACAGTACCTAATCCTAACTTTATGGTTTTCCCTGTTCCATTTCGAATCGCCTTATTTTTGAATTAGTATTATTTTCATTCAACAAGCCACAGCATCGAAAAGTTGAATCACAATCTCTCGCATTACAATGAAACACACATAATTTCTATTTTATCATAACAACAATTATTACCCATTATACATCATTACAAAATATTACCCAATTCATATGTAGAATAAGAAAGAGATATGTAAATTTTGAGCACACACACCGTACCCACCCCCCTTCCTCCCGTGTGGTATTGTGGGTATGGAACAAACGTTCTTTCTATTACTTAATTTCAAGGGTATCAAAATTATGCAAATATTTTCTGTAATCGTCACTGACAGACACAGACACAAACACAACTCGAAGCTACCTCTACAATTTTTGCTCGAATTTCTCAACAGAAAAAATTTGACTTATACAGCCTATACGATAAGAACGGTGCGAGGCGAGAGTAGGGGCGCTATTCGTTTTCGGACCCGTAGAACACGATTCTGAAATATAATTCCAGCCACCTTTTAACATTTGTAGGGCCCCTTTGTGGACGGGATGAGCGGAAATTTGGTAAGTGGGGCTTATTCCGATGCACAATAATACTATAAAAGTGGGAAAATATCTTGTGGCTGATCATGTGACCAGCCATTATCTATCTTTGTCCAAGTAAATTGATTTGTATAAAGATCACAACTCGAAGCTACCTCTACAATTTTTAGTCGAATTTCTCAACAGAAAAAATTTGACTTATACAGCCTATACGATAAGAACGGTGCGAGGCGAGAGTAGGGGTTCTATTCGTTTTCGGACCCGTAGAACACGATTCTGAAATATAATTCCCACTACCTTTTAACATTTGTAGGAGCCCCCCTATGGACGGGATGAGCGGAAATTTTGTAAATGGGGTTCATTCCGATGCACAACAATACTATAAAAGTGGGAAAATAACATGTGGCTGGTCATGCGACCAGCCATTATCTATCTTTGTCCAAGTAAATTGATTTGTATAAACATCGAAAGAAATAAATGCTTCTATTTCTAACAAAAAGAGCGGTAATTCAGTTTGTAGTGCGGTCTCCGTTCGTCTTTAATTTAATCTTTTTTTTTAAAATCGTTTTTTTTGTTTTTGTCAAACTGTGACAAATGTCTCTTTGATTGAACGCTCCAGAAATTTAGTAATTTAAGAAATATTATTAAAGTCAGTTTTTATTTATAAAATATGAATTTTTGATTTTTTGGAGACTTTTTTTAATATTTAAAAATAAAACACAAAGGCTATTGGCGGATAAGCATGTGTAGGAATGCCCTCGTACGAATTGTGTTGGCTTTTTTCCTGCTAACTACTATCGACATAAAATTGAAATTTACTGACATTCAGCCCTTAAAAACTTAAAACCTTTTTTTAAAGCGCCGATCAGCCGGACACCAAAATGACAATCCACGTGTACCCTTTCAACCACATTTAGATATCTTGAAAATACCGAAGATGTACCTAGCGACAAATTCGACTCCCGTGATGGGGCCTCGCTACTCACCGCGTTTTTTTAACTCTGTTCTTGCGACTGAAAGTAAATATAGTAAATTTTCGCTGAATGTAAACACGTTCAAGAGATTATATTCATAAAAATTTCTTTCATTTCTTCGTTGCTTATTATACCAACGTCGCCGAAGAATTCATACATGCCAGGACTGTTTAATATAATCTCAAGTTATAAAAATGTCTTTTGTGAATACCGACCGTTTTATTTTACAAGTTTTTTTTTTTATGTTGTTGAGGTTTTGTTGTTAACAAAATGTTTGTTTATATTTGGGAGGTACACATAACAATTTTGAATATTATTTTTTAGTACTAAATATTAATCCACAAAAATAGTATACGAAAATGGTAATATCATAGACTAGAGGTTTATTCGTGAAGTTTGTATACATTCGACTACTTAATTTTTCTGTTTTGCGCTGTTTTAAATTATAACTCTTTCGCTAGGAACAAATTTTGCTCTGTAAGGGCCACAGACTAAAGAACATATAGTCCAAGCAAATTAAATTTTTACATGCCAAAATTAGTACCTGGAAGGGAAGATATGGAAAAGATAGGAAAAAATCCGTAGAATTCAATGAACTATTTTTAAACAGCTGAATCATGTGGGAAGTTCCTCAAAATGGCGACCAAAGAAGGCCAAATACAGTTTTTTGCATTTTTTAAAAAGACTGAATTTCGTACAAAAAAATGATTCGTACAAAAGTTATTTGTACAATAACTATTTAATTTCAACAGCATGAGACCAATTTCATGCAAATTAGTGCATAAACAAATTAGTTATCGCAAAAAAACCGCCAAAAATCGCAATTTTTTCAATTGCTTATGCTTTAAAGGGATAAAAATATTTTTTTTTATGAAACTTGACAAAAGCATAGTCCCTGACAAGTAGAATAGGAACGTTTTTGAAAAATTGCAAAACATTTAGCACGTTTTGCAAAAATCAATTTTTTTGAAAAAAAGACGTTTTCGCAGAATTTGATTTAACCAGGTTCTGGACCACTTGCAGACACGTTTACGAGCTTAAAATTTTTTTAAAGATTTGTAGTAACGTATGCAATAAGTGCGCGCATTGTTAAGTTACTCAAAGTATACAAAATAAATGACCGAAAGATTAACGATTTTTATGAATCCAGCAAACTTCGATTAATTTTCATATTTTGAAATTTTATTTTTTTTTATTATGTTTTTAAAAATCATTAGGTTAGAGCTGTAAATAAGTTGAAAAGTGTTACTTATCATTCTGCAGCCCCATTTTTTGAGATAAAGTTATTTTCAATGGTTAAAGTGAAAAACTTCGTAGGTATTTTTTTTATATTTCCCCTTTCGGATACTAATTTTGGCAAAAAACAAGGTTTTAATCAGTAATTTGCTTGGACTGATATTATATGCTATATTATCTAGATTAATTATATAATGTATACCTAATTGAGGCAGCCAGTTACGACCAAGTTCCGACCTAATAGTTTTCTGTAATATAGTAATCAATGCTGTAACCGATTGTATCCGTAGTAACGTTTTCAAATAATTATAATGTCAAAATATAATATTGATAATAAAATTTTACTTTTTTGAGAAGAAACTGCAAAATTTTTGAAAAAAAGGAAGTGGTTTTCGCTTTATTTTTAAAATACGTACGTATACAAATTATGTCCTGCAATAATTATAGTCGCATTTGCTCAAAAACTGACATTTTATTATTATATTTCTTAAATCTCACCCGTCTCACCCTGTTACCTGCTCCAAGAAAAATGCCTACAAACTGCCTTTACGCTTTGTCTAGTAGTATAGTATAATAGTGTTCGTTGGTCTTGGTAAGGGTTCAAACGTTTTAATCTAGATGAACTTTAACTTCAGATTTGTAATTAGTGTTGAAAAATACACAACACGGAAATTTTCACGGACAAAATATTAGCTACATGTAAGGCCAACTAAAACTTTTCTGATTAAAAAATTTACTTATTTGTATTGAAGAAACTGATTAAGATTGGACTAAAAGGAACAAAAACGATGTTTTGAATACGTAGAAATACCGATACGGAACCTGTGCCGTAGTTCCCGGACGATGCACCATTTTTTCCCGTGTCGGTGTATGACTGGGGTTACTTATGTAGTGAAATAGCCAGCTTTGATTTTGAATTACAATACTATGAACGTTTTAGAGAGGCCCAACGAGAGGGTACGGTACACGGGGTTGTAGCCCCGGTGCCCGTGTTGGAAGAGGGGGCCCGTAGCGGTAGGCAGGGGTCCGGGAAAAAATAAAAACCTCGTTACTTATTTTTTGGGGGAGCCCACCATTTCTTGTTTTTAGATGGTGTACTTCGAATGATCCTCTTGAATAGTATCACCAAAAAACAAATTTAAAAAAAAAAATATGGGATCGTTACTTGGGCACGTTTTGCAATAAAAATCGTACAAACACGAGTCGACTTTCGGCCATTACGCCATCATCAGGTGAATAACACAACTAAAAACTGTTCTTTTAGGCGAAACTATTTATATTATAAATTGAAGTGAATAATGTATGTAAGTGAATATTGTTTTTTAAAATAACTTTATAAAATGTCAGTTTTGTTCTGGTATCTAATAAAGAATTTAGCCCATTATTTTTTAGTAGGTAGCAGGTAGTACTTTTGACATGCTTAATGTGGTAACTGAATTATTCCTTTGTAATTTTTAGGATTCTTTGCCTTAAAAAAGAAAAAGTGGAACCTTTATAAGATCACTCTCGTGTCCATTTGCCAATAGAGCCTTTTCTCGAAAACTATGTAACGTAGAAATTTGAAATTTGGCATAATATTAGATGTTGATAACCCGTTCATATGTCGCCAGTCAAAGGTTAGAAAAAAAGTTATTTTGGATCAAAATGGGAGGAGGGGGGACTAGTCTTGTCCAAAACAAAATTTTAGTTAATACATTGTGTCATGACGTATCAATTGAAAGAACTACCCTTAAGGACTCTAAAAATATTTTTTCTATAATTTTGGATCCAGTGGTCTCACTAAATATAGCCCAAAATTTGCTAGAAATGATTGTCCTCCCCGATCTCCTAGGCTTCTAAAGACAAAATTTTGATTTTAAATAAGGCTAGTAGATTGAACTTATGGACATTTTCGACAGTGTAATAATTGTTGAAAATAAATATTTTAAATAATAAGAAAAAACTCCCGTAGGTAGAATGTGGGACAATTAACATGCTTTTTTCAGTTATTGCAAGCTAATTTGAAGAAGATTTAAGTATACAAAAATAAAAATTTTATTTGATCTGTTGACTACTCACTACACAGAACCCTAATTGGTGCGAGCCCGTCTCATCATTGACCGAATTTTTACATCCTATGTAAATAGATAACAAATAAATTTTACATTTGTGTATAATAAATTATACCTAGTGTTGTCACTCACTTATTTTTTTGCTCTTATCATCACACTTTCTTATCTATTGTACATCACCTAGTGACAACCCCTGTACATGTTGTATATTGCATAGTCGCCTGTGTTTCTTAACATAAACAAAGTAACTGTGTTTTGGGTAATAAAAATATCACCTGGATAATGTTCCTGTGGGAATGGCATCATTGTCTTCGTTGAAGAAATAAATAAGCGTCATCGTACATACCTAATATATTTTCAAAATAAATGTAAACACAAACATGATGAAATGTTACTGTCTTATCGTTGTTATTTAGTAAGAGTTGAAGTTTTTTATTGGCGATGCAAATATGTAAATTTAAAACATCGTTCTTAACCCTAGAATCATACGCTGGTCTACGAGAAACTTTAATCATACATCGGCGTCAATTTGACGAATGGACCTTTTACGGAGAGTTTTAGAGTTTATTTGCAAAAGCCATTTTTTTTATATAACAATACTACAAAAGCGAACAAAATATTTAAAAAAATTGCATTTGGAAAAATTTTTCAATATAAATATTTATAAATTTTTTTAATCTTTTTATTAAAGAATATTTTCATTATAAAAATTAAAAAATAGATAAATACATTAATTGTACCATAAAACATGTGTTTCAAAATAATTAATTTATGAACTATTATGAGTCAGTGGACATGTGTGACTTTACAGAATGTGAAATTTCTCTGTCATAAATATTCCTATAGATATGTAGTTATTTCCCCATTAGGCACATTTGTAAATTTTCTAAAATTTGTTAGTAATTTTTCGAATAAGATCTCAAAAAATAATAAAACTGAAATATTTTCCACAGAATAAATTGTTAATCTTTTATTAAGTCATTCGAAACGCATTCTTTAGTTTTCGATTCAATATATGTATTAAAACTTCAGTATTATGTCGTCTCTATAAGTCAAACAGCTGTAATCATCTATCACATTATCATTATCATTGAATTAATTAATTATAACATTCATATCTTTAATAAATTTTAGAATAATTAGGAAAACTTTTATATGTGAAGTACAAAATCTTTAACAAAAAGTATACGTTAATCATACATCGTCGTCCTTTTGACGCACCCTATTTCAATATAAATAAAATGACAGCAACTATAAACAAAGTTTATACGTTTGCTGTGTTATAATAACAAAAAAATCAGATAACTGAAGTTTCACAGCAAGCAGGCAACGACAAGTTGTAGCAGGTAGAGAAGTTCGTTCGTCATTTTGACGAGTACGTATGATTCTATGGTTAATCGTCCATGGTCCAATTTGACACGTAGCGACAAAAAATGTTAAGTGGCTGTTAGTGACATCTTTATCTAAGAGCGAGGAAGGCGATTGCCCGGGAAGTCTGCGCAACATCCTGTTGTAGAGAACCGAACTTATCAATTTCTAGATGCTCTAAACCAGAGTAACATTAAGCAGTACTCTGAATTTGTATAAAAAAAGAAATGGGTGATGAATCAATAATGTTTTGGGGTGATTTACGTCAATGAAGTTATCGATCTTGTTACTTTAAAAGGACGGTAGGATTCGAAAAAATACACAGACACTCTTTTTCAACAACAAGTAAAAATAAATGAGATTTTACAGGGCGGAGAGTGGATATTTCAGCAGGATAATGCCTCAGGTCACAATACTAAGTGTGTACGGGAGTGGTTTAAACAAAAAAACTGATATCTGGCTTACCACGGCCAACAAAGTTACCTGATCTCTAACATTACCGCAATCTCAACATTATTGAAAAAATCACAGCGACATTTTAAATGCGCTTGGGGAATGTTTGGCCGCTACGATTGGTCTGGTAGCTAACAGAATATAATAAAATAGCCCCCTAAATATCATATATAAAAGCCAAGTCAATTAACATATCCTGTAAGTAAGGATATGTTAATTGCTTTCAATATTTAAAGCGTTTGGGTGTCAATACTGCCAACAGGCAGGGTCTGGGAGTATTGTTTTAAAATTATTTATATTTTCTATAAAATAACTAAGAATTAATCCTCAAGCTGTAAGTAAAGTGAGTATACTTTTTCTTTACCTGTAGTACCTGATACCTGAAAATTGGCGGTCGGACCAAGGTAGCAGGTATGTATATGTTGACTATATACACGAGTACTACCCTACTGTATATATGTATTTTCTCCATTAAAAAATAAGTAAGGTCTGGGGGCCCTGGGATCTTGAACTATAAGAAACAATCGTCGCCAGCTTTGATAATTCTGCTACGGAACACTAGAACGAAAAATGATTTTCAGTTTAGTTAAAATTTTCCATTACTTTCATTTTCGTTATCTTTCTAAAGGAAAAAAACAAAACATCATTATATCGAATATTTATCAAACTCCAATATCTTGTTACATTATCTACACACGATATCAGCTCATCAGTAGCATCATCGTTATAATGCGCTTGCTACCACCTTCGAAAACATTGTGTTAACGTCCGTGGCGGCGCGAAGCGTTGCGGCCCGTCAGTCTAATAGTACAGTGCGTATTCTCTATTGAAACACACCTTAATTATTCCCATTACCAACCAATTCGCATTTAAAATATGACATCAGTTACGTTTAATTAAATAAATATTAACGAGCACTCCCCCTTCTCACCTCACTCCCGACTCTACCCATTCGTATTCACCTGTGCTAAATAAATACAATACTTACTGTGTTCACTCTTTGGTAAAAATGATTAAGGCAACCATACACAGATGGATTTTTAGTCACGACGGAACGGAGCAGGTATATGTATGCGTTTGATTAGGAAGATGTGTGCTTCTGTGTACGGCTAGAATAGCTCAAACAATTTTTTTTAGATTTTTTTTAAATTTGAAAATTGGTAATTGTGGGGTGGTTCTTAGAAAGGTTTAATGGAAATTGGTTCAGCCATTTCCTGGATATTCCAACATTTTCAGTATTGATTGTTTAAATCAGTGTTTTTCAAACTTTTTTCATCGCAGCACACTTTTTAAGCTCTTAAAATTTCACACTAGTTCCAATACAGTTGGCATAGTAAAAACAAGCCATTTTTAATAATTTTTTACCGAACGGCATTTGATGAATGCTTGTGGAATGCCAGTGTTCCGCGGGACATAGTTTGGGAAACACTGTGTTAAACTGTTAAAGAAGTTTGACAAAATTAAAAATCAACAAATTATCTTCGGAGTTGTAAAAAAAAAATTAAAAACCCACGCCGAACAAGCACTAAGAATTTTTAAAATAAAAATTTCTAGAATTCCATGGGTACTGCAAACATTATAATTTAGAATTACTCAATTTTTCATTCGTCATCGTATATGGCATTACAATACTAAATAGGGTGAATGCGGGAGAGATGCCGCACATTTTGAAAACACTTGATAATTCTTAAAGTATGCATTTAATTGATTTAAAATTTGGTACATAATAAATGTAAACATTGTTCTTTAAAATTATTTATAAATAATTTTAAATTTTGAGTCATAAAGGATTCATAATTAACATTTTCGTAGAGCCTGCAAAGCGGCGTCTCTCCCACACCTATGGGAGAGATGACACATTAAAGAAGGAGAGTCGCCGCATAGTTCATATTAAAAATTTTGCATTTTACACACATCTCCATACATGATGCATACCATATGTAACCATTTTTGGAACTTTATACATCTTAACCAGTCAACTTTTTTTTTTGTTTTTGAGTACTTTTCAAAACATTCAATACACAGGTAATCATCATTATTTTCGTTATCTTCACTAATATGAGAGCTCTTCCTGCTCCATTAGTGAATCTTTTATATTTACGTGGCATAATTTACAGTCCAAAAAGAAAATTATATAATTTAGGTATAAGTCTATGTTTTTAACTGCAGCATCTCTCCTTTTTGTTGGGACAGATGCCGCATGTTGCTATAGCAAGCATAGTGGGGAATTCTAACCTAAACTTTGATACAGTACTTTTAAAATATACCTAAATTAATAACAAAACTCATTTTTATTAAAACAATGAAATATACATTCTTAAATTCTCATAAATTAAATGCTTGATAAAATATTATGTTAAAAAAACTTACTTTTCAATAATAAAAAGTTGGATAATTACTAAACTGATGGACTAATCATAAATGTTACTATATACAGCTTAAATAAGTAACTTATTTTAAACATATAATGCATTAATAGCGCTATCTATCAATCAACGGACGAACTATGGCTACTGCGGCATCTCTCCCGCACTTACCCCACACGTCAAGACATGAAATTTAGAATATTAGATTCTTAAATTCTTATTTAAAACTGTTTAAAGCTTTTTCGTCGTGGATTTTTAAAATCTCCTTACTTGTAAGATTCCGTTTGCCGAATTGACTTCTACGAATCGAATTAACTAAGTTCCGGTGAATTTGACCTAAAATATAGAACACAAAACGAAAATCTGTTTAAAAATGACAAAATTCTAGTTTTTAACCGAACCGGTTGGTCTAATGGTCGAATTAATGTTTAGTTATTAAAAATAAAAAAATTATAAAAACAACCATATTATGTACGTTTCGTTTCTAGGTAATAAACACTGGATCAGAATCGTTTCCTTAGCACTAATTCACAAAAACGTTCTTCCACACAGAAGGGAGGTCCGACGGGAGGAGGAGCGGGCCCGGGAAAAAGATTAAGAAATATTTTTGCTCATCACTTATTTTTGGGGAGGAAATTTTTTAAAAGTGCAGTTTATTCCCGAGGTCTACCATAAATGGACCTCTGTACCAGACTTACGTCACCGTACGGATCGGATATTTAAAAAAAAATCTGCTCGTGTATGACCGCCTTTAGTGCACCTTGCGTTGCGGTCCTGCCGGTTGCGTGCCAAGAACCATCACAATTTCGTGGTAATATTTTAAATATGCTATTTATAAAAAAAAAATAAGTACTTTTATATTTACATTTCATTACATGGCAAATTATTAATTTTATTAAATATAACACACGCGGGGGGCTCAAAGTTTATGTTTGGTATGGAGCTGATGGGGGTAAGGAAGCAAGACATTGATTAAATGAAAATGCTGCTTATATGTTAATTCATTAATTTTGCATAATATGGAAGGTTGGACGCGAAGAGTGAAAAATTAATTTTTGAAAAATTTAATTCGAGATAACCTAATTTTATTTACAGTGAAACTTTTTATGAAACTTCAGAAGATCTCTGTTAATCTTCAAAGTGCCGTTGGTTTTAGATATTTTCCCGCGTTACTAGTAGAGTATGTTCTGAAATTTTTGTCTTTAATATCTGGTTTTAATTATATAAGGTACCTAAGGCAATTAAGGCCCACCTAAGCAAAATATCTTTATTATTTATATATCTTATAAAATATCAAAAATATAGTATTTAATTATAAAAATTTACTTATTTTTTGATAAAAATTCCTAAAAAAATTAATGAATTTGTAATTATACAAGTTAAAAATTTGATTCTAAAAAGTGTCTGCAATTGGGCGTTATTTCCGACTGGTGTAGAAAATAAGGCCCACCTATTACAACTGCCTGAAATAGTACATTTATTATTTTTTTTTAAAATTAATTGGGGGATTTTAATTACTTTAAGAATAACTTGAACTTGAAAATACTTTAAGAATAACTTGAACTTATATATCAAAATATTTTGTTATTTTTACACGTTCAAAAAAGTTTCGAAAATCCTTGAATCCCGCTTGACTGCGTGACTGTTATTGAAAACAACAATAAAAAAAATTACCTAAGTCATTATTTTTAATTTTTAATTTTTTATCATATTTTTCGAATAAGTCAAGTACTAGGTGTTTGAATATATTAAGTCGAAATAAATAAATATTAAATCTAAGAGTTCTTCTTAGAATTCGAATCTCCTTGCAACCTCTCTTTGATTGCCATGTCGGGTGATATAGCTTAAGGCTGATGCCAGTGCTTCCTCAGATCACAACGCTCTCTTCTTTTTATCAGACATACTTCCAACAACTAAGGAATAAAAATAAAAATTCGACCAAACCAACTAAAACTGATCTGGGATCATTAAACAAATGCAACAAATAAATCAAAATTAAATGTACTTAGTTTTTTGTCCTTTTTCCTTTTTGTTGTTTTTATATTAGAGTAACTATAGTAATTTAAGTTGTGCGTCTAATTTTGCTTCATTTTTTAATGACTTCAGACCTGTTTTAATTGATTTGACTTTGTAGTGTTTGATTTTAATTGTGTTGGTAATAAAGCCCAAACAAAATTTGCATGGGCCTTATTATCAACATGTCAATATTTATGCTTATATATATTTTATATAAATACGTTAGAAATAAACTAAATTAATTGATGTAAAACTTAAAGAATATTAATTTTTTTCAATTTTGATAACAGTTTGAAAGAAACATACCTTTAAAAAATCATTAATATAACACTCACAATGTGCACAATTTTTATATCAACGAACGAAAATGTAACCTCTAAATTTGTTTGTTAAAATATGACATGAGTTTGTTACTCTGAGTAGCTCAACTTTTGTATCTGGTTTTGAAATGATTGAAAGTTCATTTTAAACTTGTTGATAAGTTAGAGAACTTTTCTTGGTAAGAAATATAGCTAATGGGCCTTATTACCCGCTGGGCCTTAAATGCCTTAGGTACCTTAGATATTATATATTGATTAGGTAAGTTAATTAATATAAATAATAAAAAATAATAGATTGAATTTCTTTCTTTGTTTGCAGAATTTACTTGATAACGATTTTCACAATTTTTGGGTATTGCTTCAACATTTTTTTCATCAAATACCAAGTGAAATGCACCAATATCATCGTCGAAATCTTTACAAAAATTGTAGAAATATTAAATAAAAAAGTTTAAGTATACTGAAAAATTATTTTTTACTATTTCCTTTCATTTACATAATAAATAAATAAAAAAAATATTTACTGAAAAAAATTTTAACTAAATAATTGTGTAAAATTAACACAAAATGTATATCCTTTTGTGTGTTAAATCATTGACACAAATCTTGTGTAAAGATTTGACACACATGCTTTGTGTTAAAGTAACACAAAAAAATGAGTGGACTGTTCTGGACATGTGAAATGTATTAAATTTGACACAAATTTTTTGACTGTGTATAGTTCATTTTTTTCAAATTTTATTTTCATAAATAAAATTAATATTGGAAAGGTTTACTTTGTGAAAATCCATATTAAAAAACATGGGATCGTTGCTTTGTCACTTTTCAAAACAAAAATCGTATAAACACGAGTCGACTTTCGGCTATTACGCCATCCTCAGGTGAACAACACAACTTTTTTTCACCTGAGGATGGCGTAATGGCCGAAAGTCGACTCGTGTTTATACGATTTTTGTTGTGAAAAGTGATAAAGCAACGATCCCACGTTTTTTATTTTCATAGTTCAATGGTACACGAATATACCTACGTTGTTTTCGGTTACACGTACTTAGATTATACGTAATTTGTACTCGATTAGACGTTAAAAAAATCAGCCATTAGAACACTCGTGATCATTTTTTCAATTTCCAAGCATCTTTTTAAGAGTAAGTCGCTACAATCTATATCGAAACTGTCGAATTTATCGTAATATTTCATGTCAAAACCAATTAATTATTCCAGCGGTATGGAAATTTTATATCTAAAACTAATGGTTTTCATCTTATAGTATGGTCTATGATTATCTTCTTCATTTATCAACTTTGAGCTTATTAGATATTATCTTGTAAATTGATACCTTGATGTTCGTCTATACCTAATAATAATAATGGTACGAAAATAGTGCGACCGGAAACTTTAAATCAATAAAACACATTCGCGTTGACACATAAATACAAATTTTGTTTACGTGACACAGTGGCACGCACAAAATTTACGTGTTCAACCATTTTTTTCCCCGCTTTTGTTTTTCTCTAACATCATAATTTATTATTATTTGAAACGAATATATTTATTTATGTAGGCATGTACGTGTAACTCCGCTCAAATATCATATATCATTTAATCAACAACCCGAGGGCAATTATAATAACTGGGCAGGCAGGTAGCTAAAACACTGCAAAGCCACGTTTGTGTTGTTGTAGTAAAACATTTAAACCACCACTGACGACTTTTAATTGTACCTACAACTGTTCAGTCGTTATCGGTTGAAAAAGTGCGAGTTCGATTAAAAAATCGCCGAGCACCGCCAGCAACAGTCCAACTCAACAATAATAGGTAAAAAAATAAATTTTGATGATCATTAATTTGATTTTAGCCTGCTTTAACTAAACAAATCTTGTAGTAAAGCATCGAACAGCCACTGACGACTTTTAACTGTACAACTATTTAGTCGTTACCAGTTAAAAAAAAGTGCGTGTGCGATTAAAAAATCGGCGAGCACCGCCAGCAACAGTCCAACTCAATAATAATAGGTACAAAAATAAATTTAGATGATCAGTAATTTGGTTTTAACCAGCTTCAACTAAACAAATCTTGCAGTAAAACATCGAACAACCACTGAGGACTTTTAATTGTACAACTGTTTAGTCGTTACCAGTTACAAACATTGCGAGGCGATTAAAAAATCGCCGAGCACCGCCGGCAACAGTCCAACTCAATAATAATAGGTACAAAAATAAATTTAGATGATCAGGAATTTGGTTTTAATCAGCTTCAACTAAACAAATCTTGTAGTAAAACATCGAACAACCACTTACGACTTTTAACTGTACAACTATTTAGTCGTTACCAGTTAAAAAAAGTGCGTGTTCGGTTAAAAAATCGGCGAGCACCGCCAGCAACAATCCAACTCAATAATAATAGGTACAAAAATAAATTTAGATGATCAGTAATTTGGCTTTATCCAGCTTCAACTAAACAAATCTTGTAGTAAAACACCGAACAACCACTTACGACTTTTAACTGTACAACAATTTAGTCGTTACCAGTTAAAAAAAGAGCGTGCTCGATTAAAAAATCGGCGAGCACCGCCAGCAACAGTCCAACTCAATAATAATAGGTACAAAAATAAATTTAGATGATCAGGAATTTGGTTTTAGCCAGCTTCAACTAAAGAAATCTTGTAGTAAAACATTGAACCACCACTGAGGACTTTTAATTGTACAACTATTTAGTCCTTATCAGTTAAAAAAAATTCGTGTCCGATTAAAAAATCGGCGAGCACCGCCAACAACAGTCCAACTCAATAATAATAAATAGGCTCATAAATAAATTTAGTTGATCAGAAATTTGGCTTTAGTCAGCTTCAGTTAAGCAAATCTTATACGTACTTGAATTATGATACAAAGTTAATAAATATATGTTTGTCGCAACATCTGTATAACAAAGCGAATTTCCGAAAACTAGACACTGGCAGATGTTATATAACCACCTCTATCCATCTAAAATAGTTTAACTCTTAAACAGTGGGAAAACTTTCAAAATCGGCTGAGTAGTTTATTTTTGGCGCTTCTGAGTCGCCTGGTGGATCTTATACAATATGGCTATATCAATTTAAAATAGTTTAACTTCTTAAAGGTGAAAAAATTTTCAAAATCGATTGGATAGTTTATTCTTGACGCTTTGAAGGATCCTTGCATATAAAAACTTATATCCATTTAAAATAGTTTAGTTCTCTAATATTGAACAAATTTTCAAAATTAGTGATGAGGCGTTTCTGGAACATTTAGATTTAAATATTGTTGCTTTCATGACAAAAACAATGAAGCATTTATCCCAAAGAAACTCAACAAATTTATTAATTTATCGATGGTGTAAAAAAAATGTTTAATGAATTTTAAATTCTGACCAATTTTTGCAAGAAACATTCATGAAGTGAAGGTCATTTTTGGTTTCCCGAGGATCTCAAAAAAAACATTTTCTGTCATAGTCCCAGGCTCAGGCGTTACCATAAAAGCCGGTGTAATAGCTGAATTTCCAGAATGGAAATGCGCTAATTGAACATGCAATAAAACCAATGCGATTTACACTACCAAAATAAATAATTTGAGCTATCAGTACCATAAAATTCGTTGCTTATAATTTTTAAACTGTAATTTTTTGAAAAGTGTGTAGAAAAAGGTGATAATACAGCTAACTGACATTCCCATCCTGTTGGGGGGGGGGGGTCAGTAACTGTTAATAGATTGATATATAAACATTTATGAATAACAGCCAAAGAAATCCTAATGAAAAAAACCATTCCGTTCAAAGGGTATAAAAAATTACGATTTTAGGAGTAGATGAGTGCATTTTAAAGAAAAGTTGTCGGAAGCAAAGTTCTACAAAAGATATTTTCTAAAATTTTTCGAAATTTCGTCAGAAACATCCAGAAAATTTTCTTTCACAATAATAATTACTTTAAAAGAAATTATAATGTTTTTTAAAACAAATTTTTTAACTAAGTACCATTTTTTGTATACAGAAACAGAGTAGGCGTAATAAATCTTCAAATGATAATTATTGTTTGTTTCATTTTTCATTGTCAGTTATGTCATAAATCATTTTTTGTATTTTACCAAAAAAAAAATTTTCTGTACTCCTCAAAAATTCTCAGATTAAAAATGGCACACACAAATAATATACAAACAAAAGCAGAAATAAAAACTGAGGTACAATTAAATAATATAATTATTTAATTTTTTTTCTTCATTCTGACAAAAAAAATATTAAGATATTTTAATTATTAAACATAATTTACATATTTTATGAATTTTTTTTTTTTCGTTTAATTTGTCATAAATGTTACCAGAGACGATGAATTGAAATGTCTAATAAAGGACAACTTTAATGTTTAATTGCAAGTAATCAGCTGATAAAATTTAAAAGTCTTGTCATTGAGAAGTAACAAAGAAATTGCAAGAAGTCGAAAATTCAAACAATTTGACGCTTCGCCAATATGTAGAGGGTGATACCCTAGGAACATGACTTCTCTAGATATTTATTTAAGGGGAGGTTTACTCGAGAGTCCTTAAAAATTATGTATTTTTCTAGCATTTTTTTCTCAAGAACGGAAGTAAATATCGATTTCAAATTTTGTGCACATATTTATTAAGTATTACTCTACATAAAAAAAATTTTTCAAGGAAAAATATAAAAAAGTGTCCATTTTATAGATAGTGCAGTGTGACGATCCGATAAATCCAATGCCTTGTTGGTGGACATCCTAGCGCCGGTAATAAACCACCGAAATCCAAAAACAAAAAAGATTTATAAAATATATGAAGAGTACCGGCACCTCTACCTATAATATCAATAAATTGCTGAAAGGAAACAAAATGGCGGATGTTTGAACTTTTGATTACGATTTTTGTCTTATTTTTCGCTTTTTATTTAAAAATAAAAAAAATATTGAAAGTGTATCGAACTTAGGTAGAGATGCCGAAGAATTGAATTATCTTTAAAATAAAAAATTTAAAAAAAAGGATCCATCGAATAGTTATCGAATTATCGTGTCCACCAGTTCTAAAAATGTAGTTCCGAGATATTATAAAATATATATAAAGAAACGTATTTCGAAAATTTTATATTTAATACTCATTATTGCGTGAACTACGTTTTTTGAATTTTGTTTTTATAGAAAGCTGGATTCGGTTAATGTGCAAGAATCTTGTTTTTAAATTATTTTCAGTAAAATCACTTTTAGAACATATTCTACACATAATTTTCCATCAATTTGGGCAAAAAAAAATCGATTTTTTTTTATCAAATCTCAAGTAAACTTATCTTAAAATACTTTCAGCAAAATCACTTTGGGAACATATTCTACACATAATTAGCTACCAATTTCTGCAAAAAAAACATCGATTTTTTTTAACGACTCTCAAGTAAACCTCTCCTTAACTCAATACCAATTATACAAGCCTATTGACTACCCCAATTTTTAGAAAAACGATTTCAAAATTTTGTAATTTTAACACGGGCTCTTATGGGAAGTTGACTTATTCACACGATTTCTTTGAACAAAATGAAAACGTGTCAAAGGAAATTGATAAAAATTTAATAGGTTATAAATTACAAAGTTACAAACCATATTTAATGAGAAATAAAAATTATTCACTACGCCGTTTTTAAAATATAATTTATATAAACCACATTTTACAACCTTTTTACAACGCTTTTTCAACAATGCTTTTATATTGCTACAACATAATCGCGCGGAAATTCAAAAAAAAACAAGTGGGTATATAAATATATTAACTGAAGAATATTAATATATTAATTTTTGATAAAAGAAAACTTTTTCGCTGAGATATACTTTTGTACCGGACTGTCTTAGGGGAACTACGTTAAATTTGGAATTAAAAAAAAAAAATAAGTAGTCATCCTCGCCTTCTTGTAGAAACTGCAAGAAGGCGAGGATGACTACTTATTTTTACATTTTCTTGAATTATTAAATTTTCAGGTCAAAACAGAAAAATCTACACCGACCGAAAATAAAGCCTTAAAAAATACCGAAACACTATCGGACACTATAGATGAATCCAGTGAAACTGCGAGTGCAATCACAACATCATCAAGAATCGAAGACACCGCAACTAAGGGACCACAAAAAACAACAACAAAATGGACGAAATTTTTGCAATTTTTCACGAAACGAAACAAAGCCATTCCACTAAGCAACCCTACTAATACAAATGAAAATTCAAATACATTCGAAAAAACATCTCCAATCAAAACCACAACGACCAAAATTAATCCAGTTGTACAAATTTCGAAACAAGTTTTACCCGCATCATCGATGGCTGGAACTGTTTCAAATTCTATAACGTCACCGATGATGACGCAGTCAACATCAGCGAAGAAAACGGCGGATGTTAATAAGAAATTGACACCTCTGTTATCGGTATCTGCACCGACAGCAGCTCAACAAAAAATTGCCGAAAATGATTAAGCAAAGAAGGTAATGAAATATTAATTTTTTGCATGCGTACTATCAACACCGCTAACTTTATCTATTGAACACAACTTTACCGCATACTAAATTCGAAAGTAGTAAAGTTAACCATATTTTTGGATAATTCCATGGTCACTTACATTACAATTTGATTTAAAATTGGGATTAAAATCTTTTGAATTTTGGTATTTAATCAGTAAATCCACTAAAATTTAATTGAATACGATTAAATTGAATACGATTTGAACTTTTAAACAAAGGAAATCAGACAACAAAAAATGCATATAAATTTTTTTATTATAGAAGATAAAGTAGGTGGTCACTTACATTACTCAAAAAAGAACATAATCTTTCATCATGTACACAATGAGAATTTTTTGTTCTGTTTTGATAACAAACAGCTTCATTTAAGTAAGTTTAAACAAATAATGTTTCAATAAATTATTTTAATAATAAATTTCATAATCATAACTTTTAATCCGTCACTTAGTACTTACCTTACACCTCTTTGGTCACTTACATTACAGTCACTTTAAAACAAGTTTTATTAAAAAGTAAGTAGTTTATTAGTTTGATTTTTTGGAAAATATAATAGATAACAAAGATAAAAGTTTATTTTTAGTAATTAAAAAAAACGTCTGTCGGTTTTGGTAGCCTCCATTACTCGAATTCGTAGCTTGACAAAAAATCAAAATAATACTCAAAACGAGTATAGTAATTATTTCAGCATAAAGAAAAGGGTAAATTTAGCTGTATTTTAATATTCATTTGAAAACAATCACAAGTTGTAGTATTTCTTTTTCTTTTTTTGTATTAAGTAATAAAATTTTAAGCTAAATTTACAAAATAAAAACAATTAAAGTTAAAAAAATATAAAAAAAACGTTGTATATCAGTGATTTAGTACTTTTAATTTCAAATGTTATCGAGTGCCTGTGAAACATTATTAGTGTATGGCGGATTTTTATCCGTATTTAAACATACACCAATATTCATATGTTCACCAAATGTCCAGCTTTGGCTGATACTTGAACACTCGATGTACTTTGGCAAATGGCCAATTCATTATGTTAATTAAAATTGACATAGTGTTTGAAAAATTACCAAACTGGACCGGCTGGGACTCGAACCCGGATCTCTTGGTTCGGATCTCAATTTGATTGAATTTGGTTTGATTGATTACTGAATTGGAGTGGCACTCGAACAAGTGATCGGTGGCCTAGTTGGTAAGGCGCTTGGCTGGTAACCAAGAGATCCGGGTTCGAGTCCCAGCCGGTCCAGTTTGGTAATTTTTCAAACACTATGTCAATTTTAATTAACAGTGATTTAGTCTTTTGAGTATCAAGTTGGCATGATGTTGATTAATTATTTTCATTTACATTAATTTCATGGAATTGCCCTTTTGTTTTTTCAAGTTCCGCCCTCATGTCGGTTCCCAATGATTAAATTAATTTCGCCCTCATTTTATTTAGATTTGAATCGAAAGTTACGGTAAAGTTGAATGGTTTGACGGTATCTACATGCGTATTGCGTACTTCATAAATCTAACTTTACATATTGTTAGTTTAACTCACTATCGAATTTCTTTTCACACCTATATTTTTGTTTCTTGTTTTAACACACTACAATTTGCAGTGTAACTCTAACTGTAGAGCTACTGGTTGGATCGTTTACCTACGTATACTACTTTTTACCACGTTTTATATTAATTAAGTATGTTAGTATGCGAACTTGTTAATTTTATATTTGATTTATATATGAACGGTGGTAATTTTCTTTATAGCATCGTATTATTTGTTATCAATCAGGACTATAATTTGTTGTAAAAATATTACCTACTCTACGTTCAAGGTTATATCTGTACCCACGTATATATATAGAAATAAGAAATTATTGTAAAGTTATCCAGGGGACTGGCGGAGAGGTAAGAAATCGATACGTAGTAAATTACCTTGAATGAAAACTTTCCTCAAAGCTTTATCATAAAAAAAAGTAAAAGTTGGTTGAAAGGTTTATTTTGAGCACTAATTGGTTTTTGTATGAATGTCAGTACTGACTGGCTCAATTTTTTCATTGAAATGATCCATCCTTCAAAGTCAAAGTATTTTAAGTTGTAAATTTTACAGTAGCGGAAATAATTAATTAAAGAATCAAAAAAAATTTCAAATTTTTAGCGATTTTTCGAATGGCTGTATCTTTGTGTAAAATGGTCGTATCGGAGTCGTCAGTAAAGCAATTTAAAGCTGGAAGTTTCTAGTTTCGAGATCTTGCGATAAAAAATTTTCAAAGCAACGTGTGTGTCGCAATCCTAATAAATACTCTGAAAAAAAAATTTTCGAAATTTTTTCGGTGTATTTTTTTGGTCCACGGACTTGGAAAAAATTTTTCCGACTTAACCACCATATGGACCGGATAAATTGTTCATTCAGCTTTAATTTGCATTTTTATAGACTTTTATACGACCACTTCTCGCTGAGATATCGGACTTTGAATGGAAAAGGATCATTTCGTCTTTGACCATCGATATCTCAGCAACCAATGATCACACAGAAAATTGAATGGGTGTTTTAAAAACTAGAATAAATTCTCTACAAGGATTAGCCACTGTTTTTTCAGAAAAAATTTTTTTTGCATACTTTACATGAATTTGAAAAATCAAGAAAAAAAGCTTTTGGTGGCTCTTTGGAAAATTAAGCGCTGAATTAAAAACTTCGAGAAAACCACTAATGTTAAGTGTGCCTTTTATAGCTCAATATACCCACAAAAACCCCACTGAGTTTCAGTTTAATCCATCCAGCCTAGATATTTTTTAATATATTTTTTTTTTCTGCGATTTTTTTTATGCGGTCCCTATCTATCGCACAAAAAAGAGTTCAGCTGTAATAGGTAGTTGCCGAAAAGAGATATTTTAAATGATAAGAGGAAACAGGCAGTAATATAGACAACGTACTTTCTCTATAAGATATACAAAATAATTCTCAAATGCTGCTTATCTTTTATAGTAACTAAACGACTAACCAACCAGTAAAAAAGCGGATTGCATTAAAATACAAATTTTCTTTAATCTTGATGTTTTTTATAAAAAAAAAAAAAAAAAAATAGTAGACATAATAAATCATCAAATAATAATTACTTATAATCTGTTTCATTTTTCATTGCCATTGTGACATAATTCATTTATATATTATTTTAACAAAAAAAAGTGATATTAATTTTTAAATTTCATCTAGAAATAACCAAAATATTTTAATTATTATTAAATAAAATTTACATATTTTGCAGAAAGTATTTTTATCCCTTTTATTAAACAATTTTCAATCAACCATAAATTTAGCCGGAGGACAATGGCCTTAGTGACAGGGTCAACCTGTGACAATGCCCTCAGTGACAGGCTATTAAACATAATTAAAAGTAATCAATTGCTAAAATTTTAAAAGTACTGTCATTAACGTTCGCCATCCATAATATTATAAACCACTGTGCCATTAGTTATACGATTATTTTGCATTATTAAACTTTTCAGATCAAAGCAGAAAAATCGATATCGAAGTATAGAGCCATTGGTTGGTGAGTCGAGTGAATTCTCAAATGTAGCAATGCCTTGAAGAATCGACGACCAAAAAAAAAAAATAGATGGATGAAATTCTTTCGAAACGAAACTCAGCGATTTCAAACAATGTTACTATTATAATAAATCCACTTGTAAAAATTTTGAAGCAAACTGTAGACATAAATGCAAAAAGAACTAAACAAAAAAGTGAGAAAAAAAATGAAAAAATTGTAAAATTAAATAAAATTTTTTAAGACTATTTTGACTCTTCATTACTTACATTATGTTTTGAAGGGTAGAATCGTAAATAGCGTAAACGGAATTTCATATGAACAAGAACGAGGAGCGGGGAATTTAGTACATTGAAATGCTCAAAAAAATATTCTTCGAATTAATAGTTTGATTATATATCTATTTACATCTTCTAGCATACCAATTATGTTGCAACAATTATTTTTTGCGTAAAAGTCATGTGTGATTACTGATCGTGATCGCCCATACTACGGTTATTCTGACTGCCACACATATACTGTGTACTCGGAACTATTGTCACCATATAAAGTAATTTGAATCCGGATTAATTAAACGCATTTTGCGATATTCGGATGGAGGAAACGCAATACTAGAGAGAGGGGGGTGGGGAGAATTAACGAGAACAAATTTATGAAGACACTACTGTACTAAACTAAAAAAAAGGTCGATAAATGGTGTATTTTAGAAGCACTAGCAAAAAAAAAAGGATTTATAGAAAAATAAAAATATAAAAGCTTATATGAAAATTTTTCACTGATATATTAGGTACGTATTTCCCCATCGATGGAAAATAGCTTATTTTCTCCATCATCCTACAAGCAGACCATATTATTTGTACCCAACCTCTACTCACTCCGTATAAAGCCTGTATACATATATAAATTTTGGAGTCCGGACTGCAGTCGGCTGTTTATACAGCGTCACTTATTCGTCAACACTGAACTGTCATTTTTAAATTTTAAAATATTATGTATTTCTGAATAATTATTAGTTATTATAACATAATATTTAGTTTAATATTATTATTTTTATTAATTTTTCACATTTTGTTAGTTATTTTTTACCAAAAATAAATTATTTAGTTATTTTAACTAATTTTATTAATATCTTCTTGAAAATTGTTACTTCAGGGCCGGCATTTAAAATTGTTCTTATATTTTTTATAGTCATTCTTGGTATACGGTGTTCTGTGCCAAATTTCAGAAATTCACGGCATATTAAGACATTAAATAAATACGTTAACTATTTTCGATTTCCGAAAAAGGATGCGATAAGGTGAAACGAGTGAAATAGAAAAAGTGATCTTTAATAAACGAAATTTTGCATGAAAGTGAATATATTGGTATTAACAAAACATCTCGAACCACGAAGTTTTCAACTGTGGATCCAAAAAATCTGTAAAAAAGGACACAGTAGCATTTCTAAGAACTTTTGACTAAAATTATTCCTGATCAGTTGAGTTAAAAACATGTAGAAACCCAAATTACCCAGTATTTAACAAATTAAGGGAGAGTATTTCCTTAATGCTTCATAATTTCCGAATTTTATGACATACAGAGAATGAATACAGACAGACACGTGTGACATAATTGACCATTTATCTATTTTTATGACAAACTGTAATAAATATATTTCATATATTCATATTTAATTGAAAAAATCATATTAATCATTTTTTATTCTCTTTTCTGAAAATTTGAATCGGGTATTTAATATTATCATTAAGGAGTCTCCACATTCTCGCCGAGGTTGGACGAGGTTCCTCGTCGAGTTTCTCGCTGAAGTTGGCTCAGCCATATGAATAGCATTAAAACACCAACCGCGAGACACAACGAATTGACCCTCTACATTCTCGTTTCGTCCAACCTCGGCGAGAATGTGGAGGGTCATTTAAAGTAATTTAAATATTTTTGTTCACTTTAAAATTAGTAAGACATAATAAAAACAAAAATAGTCCGGACCTGGCTACTCTGCAGTCCACGGTAAAGCGTACAATGAGCAAACCTCTCAAACATATATATATATATATATATATATATATATATATATATATATATATATATATATATATATATATACAGGGTGTAAAGTAAATAAGTTTCATAATTTGCAGGAGAGAAAGGTCTCAGTCTACTAATTAAGTATTGCTAGTTAAATTTTACCGATCAAGTTTCATTTCAGAAATTTTCGATTGTCAAAAACGTGTTAAAAAATGGCCCCTAGAAAAAAAAACTTAATCAGGCTCTGATTACTTATCATTTTTTTCCTTTGCTTTTTTGAATGTAAATTTTTTTGTCAACAAAATATTTTTACCTGCTTGTTTACGGAATCTTTTGAAAATAGTTATACAGTAGTGTCCATAAAAATTTAAACATAATTTTTAATGAGACAATTTACGTCACATATCAAATAGATCGATTTCGTCAAATCTCATTAAATTATTTGGAAATTTAACAAAGTTCACTAGATATTTATTTTCTCCAATACCAATAATACGAGCCCTTACCGAAAAAAAAATTGACCACCCCAATTTTGAGAAAAACGATTTCAAAGTTTTGTAATTTTAACACGGGTTCTTATGGGAAAATTCTATTTTTTTAGAATAAAATGAAAACGTATCAAAGCAATTTGATAAAAATTGAATGTTATTTAATACAAAGTTACAAACCATATTTAATAAGAAATAAAAATTATTGACCACGCCGATTTTGAAATATAATTTAAAAACATCATTTTACTACGTTTTTACAACATTTTTTCAACAATTCTTTTAAATTGCTACAACATAAGTGCGCGGAAATACAAAAAACAAGTGGTATACAAATATAATAACTGAAGAATATCAATACATTATTTAATTTTTGATAAAATAAAGTTTTTTTGCTGAGATAAACTTTTGTACCTGACTATCTCAGAGCAAGTACGTTAAGTTGAAGTATTTTTATGACACAACAATTAAATTTTAAAACATTTCTAAAATATACAATTGGTTATTATTCACGCACATACACATACTTTTAATTTTAATACTTTGATTTAAAAAAATTATAAATCGCTAATTTATTTTCACACAGTTAATTCATGCAACAATCACATTGTTCCATCTTTATTCTGGATCACATATTCACATAATCACACATACACATTCAACTACAAATGCATATACATACTTATAAAATAAATAGGTTACTGGTGTTTCCAAAACACATAAATATATCCAGTTTGACAGGTAATAAAATATTATGTTTATGTATGTCTTTAAAAAATAATTTTCAAAAATTAGGGTTCCGAAGAACTCTGGAAGTTCTTATAATTTTTTGATTGTAACATTTTCAGAATTTCCACGCTTTTGCATGTATGAAAACGAAATTTTGTAAATACAATACATGCTACAGATAGATATCTCAATTAACCGTCAGTAAAACAATTTCTTTCTTAATTTCTTATGGTACCCATCTTCCGTATTTAAAGCTGGGCATAAACACTTTTAGTACACTCAGTAAGTGAAATTTTACGTCAAAGTATATTCTGATATTAGATAACATTTCCAAAAATTCAAATCAAAATTATTAAGAGAAATTTAGAAGAGAAGAGAACTTACGAAAATTTTTTTTCGTAAGTTCCTTCAAAAATAATTGTTTGCAGCATATCATTAAAAAAATCTTTTAAAATCAAGTTAAGGTCCTTTTAACAACTTCTAATCTTTACACCTTGTTTCAGAAATATTGTATGTCGAAGTCCATGTGGTGGTTTGTAAGGAATCCAATTACCACTTAATTGACCCTTAAGTAACACAAGTACAAATATATTTATTTATTTTCACAGTAAACCGTAAAAAAATATACTATGCGATGTATTTTATCTCCAAAAATACAAAAACGCAAATAACTCAGAAACTCGGCTTAATGTGTGTTAAATACGCACTTGGCCAACTCCTTGATTATCAATGGTTGATGTGATGATATCATCATGTTCATGATTGTCTGTGAATCCCCAAGTACATATGTATGTGAGCATGTCTGTAATTGTTTATTTAAAAAAAATGTTTTGACGATTTTGACACACTGGGAAATGAAAAGGAATATTTATCAATTTGAATGAATCAATAGATAAGGTAAATGACCCAAAATCAGACAGTGTCTTAAAATCAAACGTTTATATTATTTTAAAGAATTTAAAAAAATTCTGCTTTTAAAACGTTCGTTTTGTATATTTCGATTTATTTTTAACAAATATTGTACTAAAATTAATGATCAATTAGTTATTTTGCGAAATATACAACAAAACAGTATTAATTTTCATATTAGCAGAAATTGGAAAAGTACATTATTAACTAATATGTACGTGTAATAAATAAAGCAATTTTTCAATAAATTATACTTAAATGCATCTTTATCATTTTTTTTTTCTTTTTTATTTGAGCTAAAGCGTTTATAGTCAAAATTATGGACACTGTTGAATTTAAAAACACGAAAATAAGTTCACAAAGGTATTGAATTTAGAGCTAAGTTCTTATGGTAGATGTCGAAATTATGTGCCATTGCAGTAGTACAAAAATTCTTATTTTTTGTATTTTATCTTTCTATTTTTCTTAAGTGATAATTTATCTAAAGTAAAAATTTTGGTCTGGTTGTTGACAAAAGACTTTCAGCCTTTCCAACGAATTTTAAATTATTTTAGGAAAATATGTTTGGTTCTTCCTTAAAGTGTCGGAATTTGGGACATTTACCTTACTGTATATTTGCTTACACAATAGACGGACTACTATGTATGTTTATAGTACGTAAATTTTTAAATGTGTTTTGTATCAGCTTGTTGGTATAATAGAACAAATTTGGTAAAATAATTGTACAATAATGATAATTAATGCCGAAGTTTGGAATTCTCTGTTACAGTTTTCCGCTAAAGTTACTCACTTATGAATAAAAATTCACTTTTTAATCTGTGTTGTGTACCAACAATATTAACAACAATGTTTTATGACAGTTAAAGGAAAGTGTTTATTTTGGTTTGTTTAAAAATTCAAGTGTAATTTTTAATGTAATTTTTAATTAAATTAATACTTGTAATTAAAGTAATGCAACTAAATATTTGTAATTAAAGAAATGCAACAATACCAGAGTTACGGTTCTTGCAATATTCATAACGTCCTGTGAAATAAAAACATACAAAAATATTTCAAACATATTTTAACCAAAATTTATGAAAAGCAGTGTTCGGTTTTTTTTTTACTATACAGTACCTATCAATTCAAAAGTCGGCAGATGTTTACATATTGTCGTAAAATAAAAAAAAAAAAATTATTTTTATTTTTAAAAAATTTTTATTATACAGGGTGCGAATAATTTTAGTTTGGTCAGAGGCGTATTCAGAGAAATTCATATTAAACGATGAGCTGGCTGGGATGCGATTTTCTCAGATAGCGAATTCCGAAAAAATTTTTATGTCTTCGGCAATTTTACACCGAGATAAACCATCTCTCAAAAGGATGAAACTTATTTACTTTACACCCTGTATATATATATATATATATATATATATATATATATATATATATATATATATATATATATATATATATATATATATATCCTTGATTTGTACCTACCGTTAAACTACCGTCTCTGCAATATCCACTCAACAATCCATAGATACTGACCATATAGTTGCCCGCTAAATATGTTGGTTGCATAGATATACAAGATCTAAATTTCCTATTTCAGAACTATCGTGACCGCTGTCGCCAACACAATGACGTCAACACTGCAACCCCTGCCAAACGATGAAAAAGCAAAACCATAATGTTGTAGATATATAAAATGAAATGTTCTGACTGTGATTCATCATATTATGGGCAAACTAGCCAAAGATTGAAAAATAGGCCAACCAAATACAAATACGATTTAAAAAGACAAAAAGAATCAACGGGCTTAGCTGAACACGCCATAAATAGTAGCCATCGATTTGACTTTGAAAATGCAAAAATTCTTGATAAAGAAGGCAATTACAGAAAAAGACTTTTAAGTGAGAAGGCTTCTTCATTAAACTCAATCATTTAAAAAATTGCTAGTTACAACATAATTAATAAATTAATGGTACATTCTAGTAAATATCATTACGTAAGCTATAAAACAAGCAATGTGTAATATTTAAACAAAAACAACCGGTTTCATCTAGAAAGTTCGATTTTTTTATCAATTACAAACAAGATTTACTCAATTAATATCAGTTTATTTTAAACAAAGGTTCTGAATAGTATCAAGACCATACTAACAAAATGAATCTTATTTCTAATGTTTTGAATAATTTTCAACAATCAGATCGTACAATTAGTTTTTCAATTTTAATTTAATTATTGACAAATTTCTAGTACTAATGTAAAATTACAAAAATTAATATATAATTTTCTGATACTTTTTATGAAGTTAACTCAATGCGAAAAATTGATTTTTGCATGGTGAGTACTTTACATTTATAATTAAGTAATCTTTTAGATTGTTTTTTGTACATCTGTCTCGCTTTCCTGTTTGTTTTAAATTACAAATTAACATAAATTTTATAAACTCGATAATTTTCCATAAAAACTAAATTCATTGTTTCTGATAACGAAATTGTAGCATTCAAATTAAATTAAAAATCACTGACTAAATTTTAATTCTACTAATCATTAATTATTTTTGATATTTAAAGTGGAAAATTGTACCTTGTTAAGTTCAAACCCATTCTGGAAGATAGCCTTTCCTAAAGTGTAAATTGTTTTTAGAAATATATTCTTTTTAAAAATTTTCTTATTTTAAAAATTGTTAAAACCAATTTTTATTCTTATATTGTAAATGTAGGTTCTTGAAAATGGCGCCAACTGTGCCGAAATCTATTAAACAAAACGAAATAAAATTCTTTTACGGATTATGTTAAAAAATTTTAATTTTTACACAAATCCTGTATTAAAATCCTCATTACTTTGGGTAGAGGTCAAAACGAAAAAGAAAATTATTCTTCAACCCAAAAAAGAAAAATCATCAAACGATTATGATACATACAACAAAACACATCATTTGTATCTACACAAACAAGCGAATGTGTTTGTGCAATATGGTGATGTATGAATGGGCACCTTGCATATACCATATAGTATATACTATAATGGCCGACCTATGTGACTAACAACCAACAATTAAAAATAAATTCATTTGTTTTAAGAAAGATATCGCTTTATTTTGAGAATTTTTTTGTTCAATAGAGTTTTTATACTTAAAAATGACACACTTCATGTTTTTTTCGGTGTAAACACGAGTTGATTAAAATAATGACACTAAGACTGATGTGACCCTTATGACGAACAGTAACAGACTAAATCAGAAGCGGTGTACATTCCAGTTCATTACAACTTACGAACGACAGATTTTTATATGTACACTGCTTCTGTAGTGTTCTGTGATCGGTTGGATCTACTTTCGTTTAACAATAGAGTTTTATATATATTTGTGTGTGTATATAGGTGTAATATGTCGGTGGATTGAAAAGCTTTCAATCAACAAAATAAATCCTCTGACATGTGCTATGATAGACGGTTATTGTTATCAATTTCAGGTTTACGATGAAAAAAAAAATGTACCCATATAGAAAATACACGGTTAAAACAGCAGCAGCAGCATCATAATCTACTGAAAATCGATAACAGTTAATCAAAACCATCAGTTTTTTGATACAGTTCGATCAATATCGAAAGTATTACTGTTTTGAATTGTATAATATTTACTATTTGTTCATTATTAGTTATTATTATTATTCTCATTCATTTATTTATTGTTTCTTTTCTTTAGAATAAAGTTTTAGAATAGTTTTAAAATAATTCGGTAAGTGCCTTCTTCTAGACACGTATTAAGTCGTGATAGTACAGTACATAGCTAAAGCTTTTTCACAATTTTTGGGATAAAATTACAGACCAATGAACACTATTATATTCGTAAATAATAAACAAATATTTTACTTTGCAAAATACCACTTTTATTTTTTAAACTGTGACAATATTGTTTCGAACCGTTAGTTCATTTTCAAACAGTTCTCTTCACATTCAGTCCACATTCTGTTTGAAAATGAACTAACGGTTCGAAACAATATTGTCACAGTTTAAAAAATAAAAGTGGTATTTTGCAAAGTAAAATATTTGTTTATTATTTACAAATATGGAATACCATAAAGTAACGCTCAAATCAATTAATACTATTATATTCATTATATAACTATTAGACGGAGCTCAAAGCCAGTTTATAGATAGTTTCCTTGTGGCAAGTAACGGGGTGAGACTTAAGGAATATAATTTATTGTCCATTTTTTAGCAAATAGGACTATACCTAATTATTGTAGAACATAATTTATATACGCACGTATTTTGAATATAATGCGAATGCCACTTTTTTTTTCAAAATTTTACTGTTTCTTCTCAAAAAAAAGTAAAATTTTATTATCAATATATCGTCGCCGTTACTTCAATATGTCGTATGTCAAAAATATGTCATTTTCTGTTAACAATGCTATAGTAACCAAAATTATCTTTTCTTTATAATAGCCAAAATTTTAATGTCTATAGGACTACAGTGAAACAGAGAATGCGCACTTGAAAATATTTCGTATATCACCATTGTTATTTGGCAATGCGTCATGTGTCGTATGGTGCTTTACTTTATAAACAATAAATAACACTAATAACACATCACCAAAAATCCCTGATAATTCAATAAACAAAGCAACCAAAAAGAATTGCAGCGTAAAGAATAAAATAGCTTTTTTTAATTTCTGACAAATGCCTTTTTTTGACAAACAACGTTTTGAAGTAACGGCGGCGATGTTATATATATTTTGATAATAATTATTTGAAAACGTTACTAAAGATACGACCGGCAGAGTTGTGCGTGTAATTTACTTCGGGTAAATTACACAGTTTTCTACATGTAAAAAACTTAATTTACACATACTTGTTTTGATAAGAAGACTGTAAAAAATGTAAAAAATGTAAAAAACTAAATTTTTTAAATTTAATAGATAGGTATATTATGTAAGTATTACTAATGGTATATTTGCTATTGAAGTATTTGCTATTCCATATTTACTATTGAAGTATTTGCTACATTTGCAAAGTAAAACTTAATAATTAAGTAATTTGAAAATTAAAAATATAAATGGGGACAAACAGGAAAAGAAAGGTTAGTTTTGATAGAATAGTTTATTTAAGAATTCAATATTAAAAAAATTTTTATTTATTCAGTTAAATTTTATTAAAGGTATCAATCACCTTCATCATCATTATCATCAGTGATTTTATTGTTATTATAATTTAAAGAGAGATAAATATGTAGTAGCTTTTTTGATCTGTCAAAACTCAGTTTGTTCATTTGGAAATTTAAGCTTTGTAGTCAGTTGTAAATCGCCTTCTATCAGCAGAAAATCATTTTTGTGTCGACATTTTGTTTTACATATTTTTTCATGTGAACTTATAAACAAGTACTAACGGTCAAAATAAATTGTTAGTCAATGAAATGACAAATGATTTAACTATTTTACATTTTTGACAATTTTCTACAATTTTTTACGGTTTTTTACAGTTTTTTACGTATTTTACAATTTTTTACATAAAAATGTAAAAAACTGTTTTTTTACATCACATGGTACAACTCTGACGACCGGTTATTGCATTGATTACTGTATTACAAGGTGTTTCATTTATACATTGATACAGTAAGTCTTTAGAATATATATAATACTAGCTGTTACCCGCGGCTTTGCTCGCGTAGCTTTTGAAATTATGGCATCTAGTTAAAACATATAAAGTGTACTTTTATTACGTCGGTATTACGCGTCGAGTAGGTATTATTACTTTTTCTTTGGAATTTTCCCACAGAAATACAATATTTTCCCCGGGCAAAAAATTGACTATAACATTCCTTTAACAACATACCAACTTCAAATGAAATCAATGATTCTTTTTTATACTGTTTTAAATATATATTTTCCCACGGGAATAAGACTTTCCACGGGAGTTAGATACTTTCCCGGGATAGAAAGTAGTCTGTGTCCTTTCTCATCGTCTCTGTAAACAATATGCAAAGTTTGAAATCAATCATGCTTTTTTTTAACAGTCAGTTTTTATTTAATTGTTTCGTTTTAATACATTTCCCCTCGGGAAAGAGATATTTTATCGGGATTAAAAATAACCTATGTTTATCGCTGTATATCGTCATATTTGTCTATCATCATTTTTTGTTTCATTTAAAATATATTTTTCCACAGGAATGAAATTTTCCATGGGAAATTTCTCGGGGTATAAAATAGTATGTGTCATTTCTCATTCCTTCTGTTAGCAATACACAATGTTTGAAAGCATTTATCCGTTTTTTAATAGTCAGCTCTTGTAATTTAATGCATTTTCCCTCGGAAATGAAATATTTTTCCGAAATAAAAAGTAGCCTATAACCGTCACTGGCCCGCAAGCAACGTCTGTGCAAAGTTTCAAGTTGATTGGTTAAGCTGTTGAGGCGTGAAAGCCAGTCAAACAAACAAACAAACAAACAAACTCACTTTCGCATTTATAATATTAGTAAGGATGTATGTTCTGTGGTCTGTGGATAAAATATTTTTAGTCGAATTTTCTCCGAAAAATTAGACTTATACAGTCTATACGATAAGAGCTGCGAGAGGCGAGAGTAGGGGCGCTATCCGTTTTCGGACCCGTAGAACACGAATATGTAGAAAAAAAAAATGTCTGATATATATATATATATATATATATATATATATATATATATATATATATATATATATATTTTCCCGCCACCTTTTAATTTGTGTAGGGCCCCCCTATGGAAGTTAAGAGATGAAATTTGGTAAATGGGGCTCATTTTCGAGGCACCTCATACTATCAAAGTGGGGTCAAATTTTGGGCAAATTTTTTTTTTGACCCGACCTTTAAGGGGGTGGTGGGGGGTGGAAAAGCAATAAAACTTTTCCAAACCGGTTTTAAATAATGTTTCGGTCAATTATCTACAACATATCCAAAATTCAGCTTCCATATCCAAACACAATATCCACATATCAAACACAATATCCACATAACAATAATTCCATATACAAACATATCCAAAATTCAGATGATATGGTGGGAGTAGAGGGGGGAAAAACGATTTTCGCTGGATCTAACAGGCCCCCAGCCCCCCAGAATTAACGTAGAGGGTTGAAATTTGGTGTGTTGATAAAGTTCGTACCTAGGTTGTGCTTTTTGGAGGTTTTAATATTTTACCCCCACCCCCCTCATTTTTAAGCTACAATTTCATGCATTTTCGACGTTTTCGAAGTTTGTACCACTCGCACAGGTCACCCGAATAAACCTAGAGGGCTGAAATTTTGTATTCGGATTGAGTTAGTATCAAGGGGGTGCCTTTTGGGGGTCTCGACTTTTAACCCCTACCCCCACCATTTTTATACCCAAAAGAACATGATTTTTCTTGTTTTTTAACAGTTTCGTTCGGGTCAAAATCTCCCCAAATAAACCTAGAGGGCTGAAATTTGGTGTACAGGTTAAGCTAATAGCCAGACACTGTTTTTTGGAGGTTTAAACTTTTAACCCTTACCCCCACGATTTTTACGCCAATATTTCCTTAATTTTTTTGCTTGTTTTCTAACACGTCTAGAGACTCCATAAGGAAACCTAGAGGGCTGAAATTTTGTACGTGTATTCAGTTAGTATCCAGCTAGTACCTTGTAGGGAGTCCGCATCACTTTTCCCCCCACTTCTCCCATTTTTACATCGGAATTGAATGCTATTGTTAAATGTGTTTTAAAAGCATTATGTTTATTCTAAATACAAGTAGGCGAATAGTAATTTTAAAAAATTTAAAAAGAAGTGAACTTACTTTTATGACAAATGAAATACATACATATTAAGTAATTTAAAAATGTTATTAAAGTCACTGTTTATTTATAAATTAGGAATTTTGGATTTTTAGTATTTATAAAATAGAAATTTTGGATTTTTTTGGAAAGAAAAAATATCTTTATAGAGGCCTTCCAGTTTACTATTTAAGGTTCTTTTTTAATTTTTAAAACTAAAACATAAAGGCAATTAGCGGATAAACATGGGCAGGAATGTCCTCGTACGAATTGTGTTGGCTTTTTTTCTGCTACCTGTTTTCGGCACAAAATTGAAATTTACTGAGATACAGCCCTTAAATACTTAAAACCTTTTTTTAAAGCCTCGATCAGCCGAACACTCATCACCAGTTTTGAAACTAACAAAATGACAATTCGGTTGTAGACTTTCAATCACATTTCGCTTGTAGACATTCAATACCGAAGATGAAGGGGAAAATTCGACTACCGTGATGGGGCCCCGCTGCTCACGGCGTTTTTTGCTTTTATATTTAATATTAAATTAAGGCTTTAGTTCGTTAATAATATGATTATTTAAACCTTTTACTTTCTATATGAGTTTCAACAAGAGTTTTTAAAGCCGAAAAGGTCTCGTGAATTGTGTAAAGTTTAATACTGACTTATCAGAACGTTATCAAGTGCGAGTAGACCACCCAACGAGATGACAGACATGACGGATCTATAAGAATTTCGTGGTTTGGTGAGGACAAAATGTTCATAGTTATAACAAAAGTGATCATAATTTTTTCGTTACTTTACTAGTCTCGGAAGTAAAAAATAATGGGCTTCAACACGATTATCATAGAGGTAAAATTATTCTTACGTAGGGTTGACCGGGGTAATTGTGAATAGATTTTCATGAGTTGAGATAAAAGCGTTGTTTTAAGTATTTTTTATTTTATATATCACATTATGGTTCATTTATTTTTAATTCTACATTATTCAAGATGCACCACACAAATTTTGACCAAATTCGTATGAAAAACAAAAATTTTATAAGCCATTCACATTTCCCCGGTGCGGTTTTGCAAATCTTATTAATTTCGGGGTAAAAGTGAATGCCATCAGAAAAATTCTTTAGAATGGATTACAAGGAAGTGAGGTACATCAAAGTAAAGCCCAAATTAAATTCTTCACATTTACCCCACTTTCAAATTTTTCATCATACTTTAGCGGCCACAATTTCCCTTTGTTTAATGCAAGTTATCCATATCTAAAATTTGCACCAAAAATCAAGGTTAAATAAAAATAACAAAAATTGTAGGAACAAATTTATTACAAACTAATGAATTGTAGGAACTAAATTTATTACAAACAATAAAATGATATTTTGTCATTTTATCAAATAAAAAATCAAAAAATCACAAGATTTTCATACAAAAACAAGGAAAATGAGACTTTTTCAGGGAATACATTTAGTTAACATGAATAATAAAAAAAAAAAAAAAAAAAAAAAAAAAAAAAACAAAAAAAGCAATCTGTTAGGTCTAATACTTTAAGTGAAAAAAAAAATGGTTTTGTATTAATCCTACTGCCCTTGGACACTCACAGAGGCATTGAAATGTCTCTGATGAAATGTCTCAATGATTTGGTAGATTGATACACAAAACATCGCTGTTTACACAAGTTTTTTTTTTGTATTGTTTGTACAACGGAAACTTTTACAATAAGGTCATCACTATTTTCATCAACATTTTCAACTCTTAAAAGGACACTACTGAAATTTTTGACCGAATGGGGACATTTGTGAATGATGTTCACAACTACTCCACAATTTTAAAATCATGGGGTAATTGTGAATTGGTGATAAATTGTCCAATTTCTTTAGCAATTAATAAGGAACCCTCTCAGGGCTTAGACCACTTCTTTAAAAGTACTTTTAACAATTTCTTACCTTTTAAAAAAAGAAAATGTATTTAAAAAAATTTATTTTTGAGGATTGGTCGAAGTAAGAAAAATAAAATTTTGCAAGGGTTTTTTCAAAATAAAAAAAAAAGATACTAATACCTACTTGGAGAATTGTTATGAAATTTTAATAGCATATTAAGAAAGGACAGAAAAACATATTAAGAGTTGATTTTTAACAATATTAGTGTTATTTTAGAAATTATAGGCGCCGTTCACAATTGTCCCAATTCACAATTACCCCGGTCAACCCTATATCAAATCTGAGAAATTATGTATCTTTTTCTTTTTGTTAAACCATGTAGTTGTAAACCATTTAATTTAAAAAATAGTGGCCTTAAATCATATAAAAACAAAAGGGGAAATTACGTTTTTGTTATACATATAATATGCTAAAAACAAAAGTCTGCCTATAATATTATTCAAGAATAAAAAAAATGGACATAATTTTGTATAAAGAAATTGTGTTACGCTAAATAAATTTTTAGTCTACGCGCACGGCAAATAAAAATATAAATCAAAAATGTTACACAACTACAATTTCCGTTACATAGCAGCCATTATTTTAAAAGTTTAGTGGTAAAAGTAGTTTCATTCTGTCAGTATTAACATACAAAAGTTTTTTTTTTTTTTTTTGTTCCAAAAACGCCGGCGTTATTTATAAAGTTTTTTTTTTTAGTGAGATGAAAATATAACTAGAAAAACTTTTTTAATTTTGATATTGAAACTGTCGACCGGTTGACTTTCACTAAACACAAAATGAACGCATGCAGGCACTCATATGAAATTTTGTTATGTAAAAAAAAAAAAAAAAATGTAGCTGATGAGAATGGCTTTTGACAAATATTAATAATTTCTAATATTGATGTGTGTTTTTTGTCATCGATATATTCGAAAATAATGATAGACAGTTTGCGCATTCTAGATGTCACATGTGTTTCGTTCGTAAGTGGTTGGGAAAAAATTGCATCTGCTCTTATATTGGCGAAATTTATTATTAACTCTTTTGCTTTATTTGTAATTCCTTTAATAGTTTCTTCGAATTCTTACAGGAAGTTTTACTTCAATTGATTAAAGGGAAAATTTTTTTTCTGTGCTATAAATAACTTTCATTATTTCTGGAGATATTCTAAAGAAATAAAAACCTAAAGTTTTGTTTACCAAAATAACATTAGAAAAGTTGCAAGCTGTCCTTGTATTTTTACATTTTCAAATAAAGTATCAATTGGATGGAAATTCAAAAAATAACAAGATAATACTCTGTGGCCCAAACCAAAATATTAAAACCATAAAACACATTGAAAAAAATTTTTAGTTATCACAATCGAAAAACTACGAATATTTTTTAGCGAAATACCTATACGGCATCAAATACATTTATTTAGTTACCGTACACTCTCAAAACGATTTCTTTGTGCAAAAATTGAAAATTTCTTTAATTTTTCTTTCTTTAAATCAAAAAAGGTTTCTTTGAAATAATACCGTGATTTCATTACGAAAAAATTCATATTTTTTTGAATTATTGTTTTACTTCAATGAAATTTTTTCTTTAATTTTAATAAATTTCCTAATTTAAGAAAAAAATAGTTTTAAGTGGAAAAAACTAATTTTTTTAAATTGAAAAAAAACAAAATTTTTAGAATAAAAAGAAATTTTTTTGATCCAAAGAAGTTTTTTTTCAATTTAAAGAAAAAGTTTCTTTGTATGATGTTTTGAAGAATCAATTTTTTTAAAACTAATCAATTGCGTTCTTTGAAATTATTTTCTGAGCATGCGTAGTCACATAAATATGTCCAGAATACCTACTGTTATACACATACGAGTAGCACATTTTAAGATGGCTACATAGCTACATGTGATTGAAGCGAAATAACCAAACAATTTATTGAAATGGTGATTTGTTTTTAAAATAAATCAGAACTGATTTTAGAAAGATAAAAACAACATTTTAAGTTGAAAAGTGTTGGGAGGAAGTATTTCACTATATGGAAATAATTTTAGATATTAGTCATTAAAAAGGTTGGTACAATTTGAAATTTTTCTAAATAAGTATAGGTTAACTATGTTAATAATTTTAAATTTTTTTATGAAAATAGGATTATATATACGTGTCATATTTTAGTTAACCTACTAATTATGTCATAATTATGTGCACTCTATATTGTTATTTATTTCAACAGTTTAACAAATGTGTTTTTTGCTTAAATACAATTAAAAACATTATAGGTATATAGACTGACAAATGAACAATTCGTTTTCTTTGAAACAAAAAAAATTACTGCTTTGAAACAAAGAATTTTTTGTTCTTACGAGCATGCGCAGTTACGTTTATCTGTGCGAAACAGTTAAAATGGCTGCAATATACAGTAGAGTAAATTAACCAGAATAATCATGTAAATCGTTAAAATAATGAAGTTTTTAAAGTAATTCAGAGCCATATTTCATTACAGTGAAGTTTATTTTAGTATTGCTATATTGATTCTAGTTAATTTGACATTTTTTATTTATTTTAGTTAATGTACTTACATACGCACATTGTTAGAGTGGAACAAAAAATTTGAAATAAAATGGAGTGATTCCCATAATTCTTTTCAAATTGTGAAAATGAGCGCAAACAAAGGGACATTCACGAGCAATACGTGCAAAAATCAGTACAAATTAAATACATGTAAGTATTATTTCTTTTAAGTTTCTAAGTAATTTTATTTTACTTTAAGGAGTATTATCTGTTTGAAAATTTTTTGTTGAAATTTTAGATCAAGCCTTTTTAGGCTCTGGATACACTCGGTTTAACTGTGAGTTAGAATATTTACGATTTTTGTGCGGAAATGATAATGCACTGTGTATCAAAGTGGTCGAGAATTCAAACTCGGATGTAGCAAAAACCGCGAGGCGCAACACTAAATCGTCCGAAAATAACTCGAAACAAACTATCTCAATTCGGAAGGACAGTTATATGGTGCTGGGATAACTGGCTAATGGTAAAAGTCGATATCTTTAAAAATTCATATAGAAAAATGATTTTTAATTTTAAAAAGCGTTTTTCTCAAAATCGTGTTTCTAAAATTCGTACGCAGTAGAACTCAACAATTTTCATTTAAGGTCCGTTTTTTCGTCAAAAGTCCATTTTATTGTTTCAAAACAAAGTCAAATTTGAAAAAATCGATATTTTTTAATGTCCATGTGTGCTTTTGTGACAAAACACATGCTGACAGTGAGAAAAATTTTATTTTGTTCTACATACCGACGTTCGTCAGTTCTACTGCGGGCTAATTAGTACCTTCGAAAAAAGTAATCTTGGTTTGAAGTGCTGTACATAGCCATTTGGTTTTTAAAATTACAAAAAATAAAGCTTTTCTAAACTCTAATGTATAATCAGTAAGTGGCTGAAAGGATTTTTTGGTTACTTTTAAAGTTTTTTCTGAAAGTATAAATAATGATTTTGAAGATTTCGAGTAAAAACGATTGTATAAACATGGATCTGTTTTTTGACTGGGTGCAAATGATCATAATTGACTAAACCAAAAAATAGCTAGTTTACTTACTATTTACTACTTTGTTGTTGTCTGTAAGTGTATTGCACTCACTATAAGACATATCTATGACTTAAAATTTTTCTGTTTGGTACTCCTCTTACCTTTTTTTATTTTTGTAGGAATTTTTATAAAAAATAAACGCACATGGACTAGATGTACATCACCTTTTACTGTTTCGGTTTCGACTGCTAGTGCCCAATCATCTTTTGATCCAGGGCTATCCAGAGCCAGATTTACATAAGGGCACTTGGGGCACGTTCTCCGGGGCTTTCACACAATAGGGGTCTCCACAAATTCAAAAATAATGAATAAAATAGAATTATTTTTTACTTGTCAACCTCATTTTTTGGAAAAATATTAGAAATTTTCCAAGGGGGCCTCCACATGGGAAGTGTCCCGGGGTCTCCGCAGAGGTAAATCCGGCCCTGGGGCTATAAATGCACATTTAATTATCACCAATAGGTACTGATTTCGTTGTCAAAACAACAATTTTTGAATTTTTTATCTATCACATACAAAAACCGGTTCGAGCAAGAATTACGCGGAAACTTGAAACTGATTTTATTGAAACTTGGAAGTTGGTAGCTTATATCCAAAATCTAGTCTTGGTCTTGTTACATGGACAAATTGTTCTATTAAACTTCTAAAGTCAATGGCTTAGCTACCAAAATAAAAAAAAGTTACAGGCTACTGCTCCTAAAATTCAATTTTCAAAATAAATCTTTTCTGATAAGTTATTTTTTTTACTCTAGTTAATTTTTGGCCTGCGTGGTCCTTTTCTACTCAGCATACCTAATAATTATGTATTTTTATAATTTTGATATATACTTTTTAAAACTGCGATGTAATTTCAACAAATAAATAATTTTCGTTGTTTGTTTTTTTTTTATTTTATATCCCTACTTATTTTTTCTTTTTGTTCAGACAATTATACGAAATGTAATAGTGTACTAAAATTTTTCTTTCATTTAATTATTATTCTAGTAGTAATTTTTTAAGTAAAAAATAAAAAAGTAAAAGAGAAAAAAGAATTATTATTTGTCTAAAAAATTTATTTTTATTGAACCAAATAAAAAGTTATTTAAAGCAAAAAAAGTTTTTATTTGAAACCTTAAAAATATTTTATTTTAAAGAAATCAATTTTTTTGAATTTAGAATTTGCTCTTAAAAAAATTCACTTTTTTTCTAAATTTGAAGAAATAAATTTATTAATTCAAAGAAACTAATTTTAAAGAAATCTGTTTCTGTCATCAAAGAAATTCACTTTTTTCAATCTGAAGATTAAACTTATTTAGTCCAAAGAAATAAAATTAAAGAAATTTCTTTCTACCACTAAAGAAATAGTTTCTTTGTGCGTATTGAAAGAAATTACTTCTTTAATTAAAAAAAATTTTCTTTGATTCAAAAATTTCTTTTTGAGCGTGTAGCTAAAAAATGACACACCTACAGAAGATTGTCCTTTTCTCTATTTTCATATATTCAACAAGGATAAAATTAGCTGCCTACAGAATTCAAAAATCAAATACAATTAAATATTTAAAATTTCAAATATAAATGACTCCTGTGGCGAGGGTTGTTTTATAACAATGACTACACGGAGAGAAAAATCATATAATTTTTGTCGATAAAATTTCAGAAAAATTACCATGCTCTCTTATAATGCGTGCGCGATCGACGACCAAAGTAAAAAATATTTTACGATCATGTAAATATTATTAAATTGAAACGTAAAAAGTATTAGTCATATGGCTTCATAAAAATTGTTGTGCTAGCATGGTAAAATTTAATGTGCTAACACAACTTCTATCATACTCTTATGCATATATGTTATAGTTTAATTCTTGTTGTCGTACTCTTTAATTTGCGCATCTGACCCGCAACCTTATGTTGGTTGGGCTGTACGCACTGAGGAACAATATACGTATTCAAACCTGCTTCGAAAAACTTCGAAGATGCCTGATCTTTTCCGACCTTCGATTCTTTATGATGCATACAAAAATGATTGGCAACAATATATTCTAATACTGAAGATGCTGAAGATAGTGAAGTAACAAAATGATGAATTAAACGGTGACAGTCCGTCCTGTAAGACAGTGTAATGAATACTGCTTGCTGCTTGTATGCTTGTAAGACAGTCTAATGAATCAAGGTGCTTGGTCCGACCAAATTGGTCGTCACACCACTCACCAGCCTGGCTATATGACTTGCATGTATGAGTGGGGTACATTTCAACAGCGTTGATACCTTCTTTCTCTTTTTTTCTTTCTACTATTAGCAGATAGCATTTGAATAATTATAAGACGGCATAGTAATTTTTCTATGATTAATTATAATTTTTATATTTTTACTGTACAAAATTGAATATATTCGCCTTTTACCCGTCGATTGTAGTGCTGAGCCCAGTAATTTTTCTATGAATTTTCTCTCCGTGTATGTTACGCATACACATGAATGTTTCTTTGGTACCAAAATTTGAACTGTAACCATACCTGGAATTTTTTGTGTGATGTGGTGCGAATCCAGAGGTTATAGCGTATATAGTTTGCGCTTAAATACGGCCCTGAATAGAAAAAAATCTGCTATCTGATATCCAGTAAATATTTTATACATTTAATTATGAACAGGATAAAAAAATAAAAATACAATTAAAGTGAAAAAATTATAGAATGGAAAAAAACTTTTTGAAACGTTGTAGCTCTATACATATAGATAGAAATGCTTTGACTGTGCAAAACATCAAAGCGAAATTAACACACAACTTGTATAGTAAGTGTATTCCTTTTTCCCTCCATTTTGATACGATGGCGATATGACTGACGGTGTGCTAACTACTAGATTCCTACCATTACCTCCTGCCACTCCGTAACAAGCACAGAACAATATAGAAACAGTGTACATATGTATAAAAATCTATCGTTCGTAAGGTGCAATGTTGTGCAATTTACACCGCTTCTGATTTAGTCTGTTACTGTTCATCATAAAGGTCACATCGTTCTTAGATTCATTGTTTTTCTTTAATCAACTCGTAAATTTTAAACGGAAAAATAATATGAAGTGTGTCGTACTTAAGGGGGACCACTAGTGTGACCACCTGAAAAACTGGTGATTTTTGGGAATTTTTTTAAAGAAAACTACTGTATGGAATGTTTTAATATTCTAAGGATATATTCATTGATATATAGTAAATTCATGGTTAAATTTTTGGACCAAAAATTGAAAATTCAGTGAGCTATTCGCGATCTCCCAAGGCTCCAGAAAAAGAGTCCTCCCACTGCTGCAGTGATAGCGACCTTCACAGCGCCTGAAATCAAAAAAACCAAAAGATCTATTAAACTAGAAAGTATTGCCCGTGTCATGAACCTCAAATCGAAAAAAAAAGTTAAAATTTAACAAAATGGCGGAGTTTTTAAAAAAAGTTTCAAATTTTGCGCAAAAATTTGATGATTTTTGGCCTGCAAAATTTACATTTTTTATTCGATCGAAAAACTGGACGTTCATGGCAGGAAGAAACATATATAAAAGAAGCTGCAATAAGAATCAAATTGATCGAATGATTTGTCTTCGAGTTAAAACTTTTTAGTTTTAATCACTAAGAATTTTTACTAAAATTATTTACGATGTACTCATTATAATGGTCATAGTAAAACTAAATGAGTCGTTTAAATGTGCCAGGGTCTAGCTGCTCCACAACATGTTTCTGCCAGCCACGTTCAGAAACTCCCGAACTATCAACCTTCATACATTTCGCAATACCTCAAAGTTAACAATGAAATCAGAAACCGCTCTTCAGATGGCTGTAACTCAAAAACTATTGCACTTGAAATTTTATTATGTTATGTTTAAAGGTATAGACTATCGAAACATGCAAGAGCAATTTTTCCAATTTTTTAAAAATGTCACACTAGTGGTCCGCGCCCAAAATTCTCAAAATAAAGGGATATATTTCTTAAAATGAATAAATTTATTTTTAAATTGTTGGTTGTTAGTCACATAGATCGGCCATGACAGTATATACATATGCTATATATACGCAAGGGGCGCAGTCATACCTACAGCGTATTGCACAAACACATTCGTATGTTTGTGTAGATACAAATTATGTGTTTTGTTATATGTATGATAATCGTTTGGTAGGGATAGCGGTGTTCACATCATTTGCCGGCGACAGCGGGCACGGTAGTTATGAAACTGTAGCAAATTGGTATCTTTCTTTATCTGTGGTAACAACATTCAGAATCGTCGAATAACTCGTCAACTCGGAATAATATGATGTCATATATGTATAGGTAGCTTGTCTAATTTTATACGCTGCTACGCTTTTCATTATATAGGTACACATATTACGGAAGGTATGTATGTAAGTTTAATAGTGACTGAGCATATGTAATGTCATTTATTATATTAGTGATGGCTGTATATTAACTGAACATTCGCACAACATACAAAGGTCTTTTTTTTTAACGCGATAGAACTATAAACAGAAAAAAAGGACGTACGAATTAAGTTAGAAACAGTGGCGTAGCGTGCCTTGGAGGGGCCCTGTATTAAAATTAGTTAGGGGGCGCAAATGAAGGGTAAAGATTTCTCACAAAAGAAACAAAAATGCTTGCATTAAATTAAAATAAATATTTATTGATTATAAGTTATCGCCTCCTCCTAGAAATTGAGCTAGCCAAACAATTCAAATTAAATATACACTTTTCTTGCCTTTTTTCGGCATATTGATTTATTAAATCATCTATAGTTGAAGGCGGTTTCAGTTTTTTTAAAATTTCTGCCTCTATAGACAATAGTGACAAGTCTGTTAGCCGTTCCTGCTCCATCGAAGTCCTTAGGTGATTTTTTATCAGTTTTAATTTTGAAAAACTTCTTTCAGCTGTTGCGGTTGTAACTGGAAGGGTCAAGAATCGAAAGCATGCTGTTATTACCTCCGAAAAACTGGATGCAAGACTATTGAATTTTATCAGCAATAATTCCATGAGCTTCTTAATGGAATGAATTTTTTGAATTTCAGATTGTAAGCATGTTTTCAGTGCAGTTAATTGTTCATAAACTCATAAAGATTAACTGAGATGTCTTTACTGTAATTAGCTGACAGTTTTGCGGAAGCGTTTTTTAACACTTCGTTTGAAGAAGATAGGAGTTTCTCCGGTTGTAATACTTCGAACATATTGCTCAGGTCACAAAGGCTCTGAAATCTGTTTAGTTTGAGAAATTAATATATCTAAATAGCAATAGTATACATTGACTTTGAAATATGATTCCGGGTCTGAAATTCTCTGGTATGACAGTTTTGTTGTATGTTTTTTTCCCGGGAAGCACGAGATTAAGTGACATTGTAGATAACATTTTATTAATTTTTGCTTACACACGTTAGGGGCCTCTGTAGCCCGGGGGCTCCGTATCATTGATACGGCTGATACGGCGATAGCTACGCCCCTCGTTAGAAACGAAATTTCTTTTATGCATTATTTTTTGAAATAATATTTTTGCAGTGAAAACTTCTATAGCGAAGATAACATACGAGTGTAATGAAATCTGTAATGATCGAGAGTGAAAATGCTAAGTAAAGCTTTGGCTGTGATAAAAATTGTGATAATTTTAAGGTGAAATAAAAACTAGAGGCTAGTTGAACATTGGCAAGTGATTAGTATTATATTTTATATTGCAGCTATTCTTTTGTTACGAACGTGACATTTTCACGCACATTTACACGACTTCTCATAAGAAAAAAAAATAGAAGTTATTTTTTTCTTATAAATTTTCAATACTAAGCAGATAGACAAATGTGTACACAATATTTGTACTGAATATAAAACACACAACATTATTAGTTTTAATGCTCGAAATATGTTACGGACGCGACAAAAGATACTTTTTTGTCACGTCCGTAACACAAACTTTATTAGCTCTAGTATTAAAACAAGAGTTGTGCCATGTGAAACAATTTTATTACATTTTAAGGTTATTTTATTACAGATTTAGATACAAAAAATCATGTAAGCTTACTTGAGATTGTTTATTGTATATTATAAAATACAATCTCAAGTAAGCTGACAAAATAACTTTAAAATGTAAGAAAATTGTTTCATTCTTAAATGTTTAATAAAACTATATCTATTCGTCAATAATTTTGAATATTCGTCAAATGAAATACATACATATTAAGTAATTTAAAAATGTTATTAAAGTCACTGTTTATTTATAAATTAGGAATTTTGGATTTTCATTATTTATAAAATAAAAATTTTGGATTTTTTTGGACAGAAAAAATGTCTTCATAAAAGCCTTCCAGTTTACTATTTAAGTTCCTTTTTTAATATTTAAAAATAAAACACAAAGGCAATTGGCGGATAAGCATGGGTAGAAATGTCCTCGTACGAATTGTGTTGGCTTTTTCCCTGTTAACTGCTATCGGCACAAAATTGAAATTTACTGAGATTCAGCCCTTAAAAACTTAAAACTTTTTTTTAAAGCCCCGATCAACCGGACACTCATCATCAGTTTTGAAACCACCAAAATGGCAAATCGCTTGTGGACTTTCAATTACATTTCGCTTGTAGACACTCAATACCGAAAATGAAAGGAAAAATTCGACTGCCGTGATGGGGCTCCGCTGCTCACGGCGTTTTTTATTATATATATATTTTAGGAGATATATATGGAATCAAATAAGAATTCTTACAAAGGACTGACTTACTTTGCGTTCTTTGAGTCTCGTTTATAATAATATATGAACAAAATCGTTATAATTTTTGACGACTTTCAAATATCTTAAGTGGAAGTGAAAGTAAAAAATATTAAATAAAAGAGTTTTTAACAACTAACTCTGATAAATCTGAAAAATTAACACAAAATGTATGTCCTCTTGTGTGTCAAATCATTGATACAAATCTTGTGTAAAGATTTGACACATATGCTTTGTGTTAAAATAACACAAAAATTGAGTGGACCGTTCTAAACATGTGAAATGTGTTAATTTTAACACAAATCATATGATAAATCTATTTGATAAACAGCCCACGATTTTCTAAAAATATCTTTGCCTTAAAAGTATTATTTCCCAGTACCTACTATAACGCTTTCCTGCCATTTTCCGAAAAATTTATCATTTAGATGAAAGAGTTTATGGAACGTTGTGAAGTTGATATTAAAGTTTTTTTTTTTCAAACTCTTGTCAGAAATAAAGTTTGACTATGTGATATTGAATGTGATGCACTATAGTATACATAGTTGCCAAATGGGACGCATTTATAAATTTTAGGATGGTATATAGGATAATGCAAAAGTATGTACATCCGTAAGTCTACTTCTTCTAGTCAAAGTAGATAGTAAACAACAACAGAAACATATGAATTTATTTATTTTTCTAGATTTATTTATTTTATATATATTTTATACATATTATGTTACGTTCAGAAGTGTAGTATATATTTATGTGAGGTTATGTATATTATGGTGGATATAAACAACTATGTATAATATTTCAACATTTTCTTGTGGTAAAGATACAGAAGAAAATATCAAAAATATAACATGGAGTGGAGAGCGGTCATATTTATAAAATAGTAAATAAATAATAATAATACTTTGGGAAATATAAAGTAAAATACTTTGCCAACATAAGAAGGAAAAAAAGAAAAACAAATATCACTGTCTATGGTTGATGTCAAAAAGCAGAAAACTTTTCTTTTTAAATTTTTAAAATAATGATAAAATAATGAAACTGGGAGGCAAATCATAAATTTTTGAAGGTGTTCTTTTCAATTTTGCTCATTTTACCACAAACAAAGAAAGCTTCTATCGAAGCAGTCATATTTCAAGAAAGAATTTTGTCATTTTGAGCACAAAAATGGAAAGTTTACACCGAAATTACTCTAATTTAACCAATCATCCTGATTCAACGTACTGTCGTAAAGTTGCATTCGGGATTATTTAGTTTGATTACGTCATCAGGTATATTTTTTTGCAATTCCCTAAAAACCGTAAATAAAATGATAGAACGATGAAATTGGAGGCAAATTGTAGGATTTCGGGGACGTTCTAAACATTTTTGCCAGTATTAGAAATGAAAAACTACTAGAAAAAGGAATTCTGTTAATTCAGTCGTATTTAACGAAGAAATTTCACCATTTTGAGACCAAAAATGAAAAAGTCACGGTCAAATTACCCTAATTCAATTAATCATCTTAATTTAAATCACTATCATAAAAGATTTTTGAAAAAATTCACGATGACGTTATTAAATTTATTAAAATTTTCCCGTGTTTTAAAAACCGTAAATAAAACGACGCCACGATGAAATTGGAACAAATTGCAAATTTTCGAAGGTGGCCTTTTTGTTTTTGGACAAATTTACACATTCAGGGACACTAAAAATACAAAATTTTGTCGAATAAACAATATCTTTAGACGGAATTTTGTCATTTTGACAGCATAAATGAAAAGTTCACATCAAAAGTAGTCTACGTCAACCAATCATCTAGATTTAAAGCACTTTCATATACCTAAAGTTTGATTTAAACTGAAACTGAATGTTTTTTGTCTAAAAATCCAAAAAGCCACTAAATTATATGGCTTTCTCTTAATATGAAAATTTGAACCCGCCTCTGGTTTACAGAACCGGAACTTAAGGGGAGGTTTACTTGAGCGTCGTCGAATCCCGCTTTCTATAAAAAAAAAAAAAAAAAACAAAAAAACAAAAAAAAAAAAAAAAACAAAAAAACAAAAACAAACAAAAAACGTAGCTCGCGCAATAATGAGTATTAAATATAAAATTTGACAATACATTTCATTATACATATATATTTTATAACAGGGGTGGCCAACCCGCGGCCCGCGGGCCGCATGTGGCCCGCCTTGAACTTTTTTTGGCCCGCGAGATTCATCACACTTATACAAAATATATTTATTTTATAATGATCAAGGTAGTGAAAACCAATGTATTTAAAAAATACATAATATATGGAAACACATAATTTTATATGCGGCCCGCGGAGTTATGATGTGCTTCCAAAGTGGCCCGCAAGATCATTTAGGTTGGCCACCCCTGTTTTATAATATCTCGGAACCACATTTTTGGAACTGGTTGACACGATAACCCAAAAACTATTCGATGGATCCTTTTTTTTAATTTTTTATTTTATAGATAATTCAATTCTTCGGCACCTATACCTAAGCCCGATACACTTTCTATTTTTTTTATTTTTTTTATTTTACTTTAAAGAGCGAAAAATAAGACAATAGTCGTAATCAAAAGTTCACACATCCGCCATTTTTTTTTCTTTCAGCAATTTATTGATATTATAACTTTGGTGCCGGTACTCTTCATATATTTTATAAATCTTTTTTTTTGTTTTTTGGATTTCAGTGGTTTATTACCGGCGCTATGATGTCAACCAACAAGCATCGGATTTTCGGATCATCACACTGCACTATCCATAAAATCAACAATTTTTTATATTTTTCCTTGAAAAATTTTTTTTGAATAGTTTAATACTTAATAAATACGTGTACAAAATTTGAAATTGATATTTACTTCCGTTCTTGAGAAAAAAAATTCCAGAAAAATACATAATTTTTAAGGAATCTCAAGTACACCTCCCCTTAACCATCAAAATAGATTATTGTCAATTTTACGTTTTATAACACTCTGTAAGTTATTAGGTTTAGGTTACGCAACCTCTACAGTCGACTAAATATTAACACAGCAAGATTGTGTTGTTTGTGTAGTAAATCAACACATTTTCCCCTAGCCTGATTCCTTGTACAATATTACAATATTTTTTTTTTTGTCAGATCATATACACGACTGAATATTGAATCCATTTCCTACCATCACCATTGATACATACACTCAATATATTTGAGTAGCTCAAACCAATACACATATACCTACCTATGGAAAGATGAAAATATATTGAGGAAAACATCTTAAATAATGTAAAATTATTATGCATGTAAACATTTCACTGATAACGTCCCAATATGTTTTTATATTCCTGGTTTTTTTCGCCTCTGTCACCCGCACTCACCTCCCCCCCGTGACTGTTTGAGCGAGCCATTTTCAATATTCCAATCGACTTGGCCTGTATATTTGACATCAATGGTTAAAGTAGAAAATATGAGTTGATTCAGTTGGGTATATTGGAAAGAGAGAAGTTTATTTCAATCAATATTGTGGAAGCGGAAACACGAATAGAGGAAATTTTTAATAAATTTTATTTAAAAAAATTGTCTAGTTTTAAAATTTTGTTCGGATTTATCTCAGTTCAATTTCTAACGAAGACTGTAGGTACGAAGACTGACGATAGGTTGTAGATAGGTATATTAAGAAGTCTTTTTCAAGTGATGAGCTGAGAAAAATATGTACACTTTTTAGGAATTTTTTTTTTTTTGGAGAAACAATTTATTGTTATAAAAATTAAGTGTATATTTTTTCAGCTTCCATCTACCTTTATAAACCTGTTGAAGGTCATAGGTCAAAAAAAAAGTAACAAAGATTCAAAAAAAACTATAAGTCCGATTGAAGTAAAAATTGATACATTCTCTTTACTATGTTTTTTTTTATATGACTATCCAAAATCTACTCTTAAAATAATTTTTTTTAGTCGAATTTTTCCTTGAAAAAATTATACTTATACAGCCTATACGATAGGAACGGCCAGAGGCGAGAGTAGGGGCGCTATCCGTTTTCGGACCAGTAGAACACGATTCTGAAGAAAAAAAGTCTGATATATATATATATATATATATATATATATATATATATATATATATATATATATGTTGAAGGGAATATATATATATATACATATATATATGATGAAGGGAAAAATTCGACTGCCGTGATGGGGCCGCACTGCTCACGGCGTTTTTTTTTTTTTTAGAACGCTTGAAAGGTAAAAATACAGGGTATTTTTCCATTCTTCTTTTCAAAATATACGAGGTCTGATGGGATGATTCTTAAATAGTCTTGTAGTTTTTAGTATTATCTTTCTTATAAGTTTTTTATTTTCAAATATATGCTTCAGAAACCAAAAAATCGTTGGCGCTCTTTTGATTTACAAAATTGACATGTGATCTTAAACAGGCCTGCAAGGCTGGCTATAATTATGGAAAGCCAAAAAACGAAAAGAAATTCAGTATCCACTTAATTATGTGTAGGTAAAAAAATCCCCAAAAAATCACTTGTAAAAAACCGCTTACTCAAAAGTTAAAAACATTGTACTAGTATAACAGGCTTTCCCAGTTAGTCACAAAATTATACTCCCGTTTTAAAATTGTCAAATATAGACCAAACCGTTAATTTTGTTATCACACTTTTAAATTTCAATATCTCCCCTTCCCCTTTGAATTTCTTTTCGCATGAAAATAAAAGTATTTTTGAGACTTTTTCAATAGGAATAGATATAGGAAAACGACTTCTATTAAGGGGGGAGGATCCTCCAGACAACAGGTTTTTTTTTAAGAAACTGGATACATATATTGTATCAAATGAAGTTACATAGTATATAGTACATGTTATGGTGTATTCACTCATACATTCTTATGCAAAAAAAACAAAAATGGCGGCGTTACAGCTGCTCCAAGTTGACTCTTTTAATTTTCGCCATGCAATGCCCAGCCTCTTGTAATCAACTGAATTCAATCGAACAAAAAAATTTTTATAAATAAGTCATTACGCTTTAATTTATGCAAAATTTTAGGTATATGCAAAGGCCAGTATCTTAAAGAATATCTATACAAAATTTCAAGTTAATACCTTAATAACTTTTTAAGTTATGTTCCAAGTTATGTTCAAAAACGCTATTAAAAAGTTTTCGTTCTTGAAAAGTAGAGTTAAAAGCAGTTCATCGTTATCTAAGATAATCGTTCTGTTGGGATTAAAACATTAGAAATATATTCCATCAGGTTCAAATGAACTTTTAAAGCAAAACAAAAAATGAAAAATTTGAAAGTTCTGGTGGTCCCTCCCCTCTTAATGGTACCAGTGTACCAATTTCAATTCAATATTAGTTGTAATTACTGAGAAGCAATATCGAAGTTTCACCTTTTAGCATAGGCACATACATACTCTACAAACAACATTGGAGTTTATTTGGAGAATTATAAATAATTTCCAATAACGGTGGAAATCCGAAGTGTGATATTTAATCCTTTGAAACATCAATCAAATTTTCACTATATAGAAGCAATTCAGTGCACAATATGCATTCAATTCATATCTACGAGAATGCGTTTGATTCTCAACTGTCACACGAAAAGAACTGACAATCAATCATTCCAGTAAGCTACACTATTCTACTTTGACGATATCAAATAAAACTATGTAAAGCTTGAGTTACACTAGGAGATTTTAGTTGACCACACTAAAGTAGGGAATATATTTTAAACCTAACGTTGTTTTACAAAAAAAAAAATTATTTTCGAACTCAAACTGTTCTTTTTTGCAAGCTTAGATCTACTCTGACATTTTCCTTAATTGTGACTAAGCTTGAATTTGGATAGAAAATATCAAAAAAATCAATTCAGTTTCACGTCTACAAACACTGTTTTTTTGTTTCTTAAAAATTTATCTAAAAACAATTTACGTTGGTGTTCATAGGAATAAATTTTTGTTTAATCGAATTTTTAATTATTTTGAAAAATATAATATGAGGAACTTTTATTTGTTTTACGAGAAAATCATGAGGACTTGAAATTTGAGTTAAGCGGAACGGATAAGGGGTGAGTAGAAGTAGTACGTGGGTTAATAGGAACGCTGTTGTAAGTATAAAGGTACGAACGTGGGGTATTTAGGGACGGTTGTAGGATGTATCGAAACATAGAAAAGATCATATTTATAAATATATTAAATATACACTTTTAACTTTATAAACTTTAGATTTTATGTTAGTAAGATGACTATTCTTTTTTTGGATGTATAGATAAAAAAAAATTCTAAATTTTATGATATTTCCAGGGCGAATTTCGCCAATAAGTGGCGAACAAAAAAAGACCGCTATGGGTTTCCTCTACCAGCCCGGTCCGAGGCTGCAACCCCGGCTACCCCACTCTCTCCGCGGGCCTGGATAATTCAATTGCAATTTTGGTCAACCCTACAAATCTCTACAATTCATCCTTTCATCGTCTCTGTTGATCCCACTTTATTATACATAGAGCAGAATTATATAATTTTGAATATTTTTTTCAAAAACTAGAGATATTTTTAAAAATTTTATGTAGGCGGAATAAATTTTTTTTATTGTCAAAATACAGAAGATGGGCTATATTTTGTCAAGAGCTCATTGGTACTTACACTCCTGTTTCACAGGAGAGTATTTACTCTCCTGTAAAACTGTTGCCTTTGACTTAAATACTTTATTCCGCCGGCCCTACAAGAAATACTCGTAAAAAAACAAAACAACTCAATATGAAATTTGAGTTCGCAGCGATTCACCCCGATTTACGGCATATGTACACCATTAGTGGCGTAACGATAGAATGTGTTAATTACATTAAATTCGCACAGCGCAACGACAGTTAAAAATACCCCTGTCGCAGCATCTGCATAACATAGCGAATTTCCAAATCTTGGGCACTGGCGGATCTCATCTAAGACCTGTACCTATTTAAAATAGTTTAGCTTTCTAAGAGTAAAAGAATTTTTAAAATCGGTTGGGTAATTAGTTTTGGTATTTTTGGGGACCCAAGAACCCGAACGAATTTTGTGCAGCATAGTTGTATCCATCTAAAATAATTTAGTTCTCTAGCAGTGAGAAATTTTTTAGCATCTTTTCGATAGCTTATTACTGGCGTTTTCGGATAACACAACCTGTACCTATCTAAAATAGTTTACCTCCGTAATAGTAAAAAGGTTTCAAAATCGGTCAGTTATTTTATTTTTGACACTTTTAGGTCCTACTGACACTTCAGACCTTACATAACGTAATCTATATGTATCTAAAATAGCTTAGCTCCCCAACAGTGAAAAAATTTTCAAAATCGGTCGGCTAGTTTATTTTTGACGCTTTTGGATCCGATGGACCCTGGCAGACTTTACATAACGTAATCTATATTTATCTAAAATAGTTTAGCTCTGTAACAGTGAAAAAATTTTCAAAATCGGTCGGTTAGTTTATTTTTACCACTTTTGGGCCCCATGGACCCTGGCGGACCCTAAATAACGTAATGTATGTCTATCTAAAATAGTTAGTTCCCCAACTGTGAAAAAATTTTCAAAATCGGTCGGTTAGTTTATTTTTGACACTTTTGGATCCCATGGACCCTGGCAGACCTTACATAACGTAATCTATATTTATCTAAAATAGTTTAGCTCTGTAACAGTGAAAAAATTTTCAAAATCGGTCAGTTAGTTTATTTTTGACACTTCTGGATCCTATGGACCCTGGCAGACCTTACATAACGTAATCTATACTTATCTAAAATAGTTTAGCTCTGTAACAGTGAAAAAATTTTCAAAATCGGTCAGTTAGTTTATTTTTGACACTTTTGGGTTCTATGGACCTTGGTGGACCTTACATAACGTAATTTATATTTATCTAAAATAGTTTAGCTCTGTAACAGTGAAAAAATTTTCAAAATCGGTCAGTTAGTTTATTTTTGACACTTCTGGATCCTATGGACCCTGGCAGACCTTACATAACGGAATCTATATTTATCTAAAACAGTTTAGCTCTGTAACAGCGAAAAAATTTTCAAAATCGATCAGGCAGTTTATTTTTGACACTTTTGGGTCCTATGGACCCAGGCGGACCTTACATAACGTAATCGATATTTATCTAAAATAGTTTAGCTCTGTAACAGTGAAAAAATTTTCAAAATCGGTCAGTTAGTTTATTTTTGACACTTTTGGGTCCTGTGGACCCTGACGGACCTTACATAATGTATTCTAAATCTATCTAAAATAGTTTAGCTCTGTAACAGCGAAGAAATTTTTAAAATTGGTCGTTTAGTTTATTTTTTACAATTATGGGATCAGTAAATCCTGGCGAAACTCATACAAGTCTAGTACTCTAACAGTAAGAAAAGGGTTCTAAGGATCTCATATAACTTATGGCAGTCCGTAAGCTTCTTGCGGACATCATTTAATTAATTAATTCAAATACTTTAACTTACTAACTGTGAAAAATTTTTTAAAATCGATTGGTTAATTAATTTCTGGCCTTTTTAGGTCCCGAAAACCTTGACCTCACATAAAATACCTTAAATCCATTTGAAATGGTTTAATTTTTTAACATTATTAATTATTAGTGGAAAAATTTTCAAAATCGATTCAAAATATTTTTCCGTACATACATATGTACATTGTACAGATTTTGTTTTGTTTTATATTTAATAATATTTATATCATAACATAATCTTCAATTTCTTGTTTACTTAAAAATTCAATAAAAAAAAAAAAAAATTCTTCATTACATTAGCTTAGAAAATCTGTTTAATTTACATTTTTTAACATGGAATAGAACCATGCTAATTATAATGCAATAAATGAGAAACAAAACTCTATACATGTATGTGTGTTATATCTCATATATGTGAATAGTTTTCACTTGTTCTCACAAAATTTTTTAATAAAAAAGTGAAATATTTTTATACTTATTAAAAACTGAGATATAAATATAAATTACTTATTAGACTAACAAAGAAAGAATAAAAGTGAAAATTTACATTTTCTCGAAAAATACTTAAAATAGAAAGAAAATTATAAGAATATTTTCTTCATAGTTTTTTTTTTCCTTTTCAACGATATAAAAATCGAACTGCCTTATGATAGGATCGAATGATAAAAAATGGCCAGAAAACCTACTTCTGGGCATCCGACGTGTCTGGCTAACGAACTTAGCCAAGCCAATTCAGAATCCAGTCCGCACACAAAATTTCATAAGCGTTAGACGTTTCGTTCGAGAGTTATCGCGCGGATACATATATATATATATATATATATATATATATATAAATTTTAGTGAATATCATTTTCGTATTCTAGGGACCTCAAAACATATTTCTGATATGGTCCCGGGCTTAGGTCGCACCATGACACCTGGCGTAAAAGCTGAATTTCCAGTTTTGGAAATTCGCTAAAAACCCGCAAAGAAATTTTTCTTTTAACGGCATTGTGATATTATGTGCACGCATCACGACCTTGCCGTCCAATTCTAAATGAATGCATAACGTCTGCGAAAGTCATTGACCTTCGTAGACCTAAAAATCGCTCTCTGAGAGCGATTCGCCCAATATTATATCATTTCTAGTTTTACCAACAACCGTCGACGACAGAGAAATTTTTAGAAAAAGAATATTTCTCGTATAAATAAATTCGACTCACATATTTCCCGGTAAATTAATTAAGTTCAATACCCTGCCCTGAGTGTCCTCGATTCCTCTACCTACTCAAAAGAGAAAAAAGACACTGAAATACAATCACTATATAAACAAGATCCCTTGTATTTTTAATCATTATATAGGTACTTACGTAAGAAGAAGAATGACAACATTTTTGTAATTTTTTGTCGTAAAAAGAAAAAAAAAAGTGATGTAATATTATATCTACCTAGGTTCAGTGTTGATCATCCATCGCCCCAGAAGTATCAAATTGCCCTTAATATATTTATTGCATTATTAAAATTTTTCTCTCAAGCTCGCAGAAATACCAATCATGTTAAAAATAAATAACAACAAAAATGTAAACAAGGAAATTTTAAGTACCTACCCATGTCTGATGCGGGGTTTATTTAAAAAGTATCATTTTATCATCAAGCTCTCACCATTCTATATACTTTTAAGTGCAGCTTTTATGTTAGTAAGTATATCATATTTAAATTTCTTATTTCCTACATAGAAAATTATAAATTTTCTCGTAATTATTTTAGTTGAAACGCCAAAAATAAGGTGTTTATATGTGGGTGATAAACAAATATGACGATATGCAGCGATAAACATAGGTTATCTTTTATCTCGATAAAATATCTGATTCCAGAGGGAAAATGTATTTAAAACGAAACAATGAAATAACAACTGATTATTAAAAAAAAGCATGTTTGATTTCAAACTTTGCATATTGTTTACAGAGACGATGAGAAAGGACACAGACTACTTTCTATCCCGGGAAAATATCTAACTCCCGCGGAAAGTCTTATTCCTGTGGGAAAATATATATTTAAAACAGTATAAAAAAGAATCATTGATTTCATTTGAACTTGGCATGTTGTTAAAGGAATATTATAGTCTGTTTTTTACCCCGGGAAAATATTGTATTTCTGTGGGAAAATTCCAAAGAAAAAAGTAACAGTATCTACTCGGCGCGCAATAGCAACGTGATGAAAGTACACTTTATATGTTTTAACTAGATGCCATAATTTCAAATTCCACGCGGGTGAAGCCATGGGTAACAGCTAGTATTTAATAATTTTTATATGTACGTGTTTCGAAAATAAAACAAATATACTGGGTGTAAAATTAATAATTCTCGTTCTTTTGAGGAGTGACTCATAGCATCTTGTAGGTACTAAAACAACAGGAATTTTTACGGAATTAATAGTTTGAGAAAATCGCAAATTGGCTACATGCTATTTCAAAAGTACGGCCCTGACTAAATTATGCATGAGTACCTTCTTAATATCATGGGTACGATATACAAACTTTTATTGAATTTTATTGACTAAAATTCAATAAAAGTTTGTATACATGTTTAGGTCATAAACGTGGTCACCAGATCTTTTTCTAAAAACAGAAAATTTATCTTACATAAGAAAACATGAGATGGTCAGAGCAGAATTAAAAAAAATTTTTAAGGGTCACTTTTTTGACCCATATTTAGTATCAATTTTTTTCTATTAAAAAACAATTTTTATTCAAACTTATTGGCAAATATTAATTACATGGCTGAAATCTACCCACTGTTTTCGTTGCAAGATTTATGTACCTACTTTTAACTTAATACGCCCTGTATAAATTTTATTATCAGTATATTATTTGAAAACATTATTACGGATATCACGGTTATTGCATTGATTTCAATATTACAAAATAATATCTGTGGTCGTATTTTGGTTGTATGCTGGTGCTTCATTTATCCATTGATACAGTCAATCTATAGAATATATTGTATAATATGTTCTTTGGTCAGTGATTTTGTGCCATTTTTTCTCTGTAATAATGAATCTTAACTTTTATTTTCACAAAAATAAAAAAATTTAAAAAAAAATGACAATATTTTTTTTAGTACTTAATACACATGAATTAAATTGTCATTAATAAAAGTGAAAATAAATCCTTTTTTTCGAAACTGGGACTACCCATTTGAGAATGTCTGCCGATTGGTGACAGATTTCACGCGCTAAACATGATTTTCTATCTATCTAAGTTTTTTTTTTATGCTTAATAAGCCTGCAAATCTTTCATATAGAACTATAACTTCATTTTCAAAACGGAATTTCTCCTTTAACTTGAACATTCGTTCGATCAATACGCCCACCAAATACCTACGTCGCTATACAAATATTTAAACTGTAAATTGTCATCGTAAATAATTCATCTGCAAATTCAAAATGTATTTAACGTTATTAAATGCGATAAACATTAACTATCACTGCGACTGCCAGAGACAGATCTCTCTCACTCGCTCACTATGTATAATATGTACGGCATATACCTATTTTATGGGTATTTATATGAAATTAATAATACCCCATCATATATATTATGTAGAGCACCGTCGCGGCAAATACACAAAATTCATGTTTGTACACATCGCCACATATTACATATTATATGTGTGACGTATGTACGGTTGTGTGCATAGATATATATTATTACGGATAAAGCTCAAATTCAACTTGTAGTTTGTAATATTTGGTACGTATGGAATCGCGTTCTCACTCATACCCAAACCAACACACGACTCTAGAGAATACTAAATGTTTGATAACGAATGGTGGTTGCTCCATAAGCTATAAGTGTATCTGTGTATTTATGTACAAGGTGAACTATTTTTGAAGTAGATACACTGTTTATTATGGGTAAATTAGGGCATCAGATCTCATACATGTGACATTTCGGGATTATATAAAAGCTGTATGTGTGTACAGTAATGAATGTTTCAATTAGGTGATGTCCAATAGTGATGTCGAGTCGAGATGCAGTTAGTCGATTAATCGACTAAAGTTGTTTTTCCGACAAAATTAGTCATTAGTCGAAAATATCGAGCATACAATAGTCGATTAATCAACTAAATATTTAGCGAATTCATGAATAGGGTAACCTATTAGTGATGTAGGATGATTAATCGGTTAGTCGGTTTAGTCGACTACTTTTGTTTACACTTACAAGTAAAGGTCCCGAGGCCGGACCTATCGATTTTGATGAAACTTAAATATGTTGTAGAACACTAAAAACTAAGGGACACGTATTTTTTTTTATCTGCGGAAAAACGGTTTGAAGGGGTGAAATCGCCCTCCAAAAATTGGGGTAAAAATTTAATTTTTCAAATATCTCGAAAACAGTAAGAGATAGAGCAAAAGTTTAAATTGGCGATATTACTCTTTTTTAAAGAGCTATCTATTGATATGCAATTTGTTCAAATTACATCAACAGGGGTGGTTGGGGGTTAAAATTTGGGGGTTAATTTTGCAAAAAGGGGGTGAAAGATAAACAATATAAAAATTTTGTTTACAGATTTGAAATCTACGTCAAAAAATCTAATTGACCTGTTTTTGCTCAATATCCTAATATTAAGTCTAGGGGTAGTTAACTAGAGGGTGACTGTGTCGAATAATCGTACTATTTGGGTATTTCAAGAAGTTCTTCTTCATGGAAAATAGCTTAAGACAATTAGAATAACGTAGAAATGAAATTCTCGAATTCAAAATTGAGTTTGAGCAACATTGGAGAGGGGGTGAGTCACCCTCTTAAATTACATACTAATTTACATACACTAATTTTTGCAATTACCACACTGACAGGGGGTAATAATCTCACAATAGATGTTTCTGAAGTTAGACTATCGTATATAAGGTTTTTATTAGGTTTCGTTATTTTAGGTTAGGTTATGTAATTTTCGGTATCGATAATTTTCGATAAGGAAAACTATAATATCCATTAAAAAATAAACCTAATAAAGACCTTACATATGATAGTCCAACTTCAGAACCACTTATTGTGACATTATTTTACCCACTATCAGTGTGTTAATAGCAAAAATTAGTGTATATAAACTAGTATGTAATTTAAGAGGGTGACTCACCCCCTCTTCAATGTTGCTCAAACTCAATTTTGAATTCGAGAATTTCATTTCTACGTTATTCTAATTGTCTTAAGCTATTTTCCATGAAGAAGAACTTCTTGAAATACCCAAATTGTACGACTATTTGACATAGTCACCCTCTAGTTAACTACCCCTAGACTTAATATTAGGGCATTGAGCAAAAACAGGTCAATTAGATTTTTTGACGTAGATTTCAAATCTGTAAACAAAATTTTTATATTGTTTATTTTTCACCCCCTTTTTGCAAAATTAACCCCCAAATTTTAACCCCCAACCACCCCTGTTGATGTAATATGAACAAATTGCATATCAATAGATAGCTCTTTAAAAAAGAGTAATATCGCCAATTTAAACTTTTGCTCTATCTCTTACTGTTTTCGAGATATTTGAAAAATTAAATTTTTACCCCAATTTTTAGAGGGCGATTTCACCCCTTCAAACCGTTTTTCCGCAGATAAAAAAAAATACGTGTCCCTTAGTTTTTAGTGTTCTACAATATATTTAAGTTTCATCGAAATCGATAGGTCCGGCCTCGGGACCTTTACTTGTTAGTCATATGTTATTCGACTATTTTACCTTCGATTAAATGATTAAAATGATTAATTTCTTTTTAAATGACTAAAAACGACTAAATTAACAATCTTTCTGTATTATTTATTGGACTTCAAGAAATGGAAACTAAAAAATTATCTATTTGTATGATTTTTCACTTTTATATGATTAATAACTATATTCTGATATTTCATATCTTTCTTTTCCTTAAAAGAAAAATATTAAAAGTCCATAATTAAATTCAAAAGAAAATCTCGTTTCTGAAAGAGTTACATAGGTTACCTTACCATGAATTCGACTAAAAATTTAGTCGATTAGTCGACTACTCTGTGCTCGATATTTTCGACTAATGACTAATTTCATCTGGAAAACAATTTTAGTCGATTAATCGATTAACTGCTTCTCGACCCGACATCACTATAACCTATGTAACTCTTCCCAAAACAATGTCTTTAATTTAATTACCTATTGACTTATTTTTAATTTTTTATTTCTTCGAAAAAAAAAAATACATATTAAGTACAACGTATTATTCACATAAAAATAAAAAATGATACAAAAGAATAATTTATAGTTTTCATTTTTTCGAGTCTAATAAATAATGCAGAAAAACTGTTAAATTAGTCGTTTTTAGTCATTTAAAAAAATATTAGTCATTTTAGTCATTTAGTGGAGGGTAAAATAGTCGACTAAAAAATAATTAGCTGTAAACAAAATTAATCGACTAAACCGATTAATCGATTAATTATCCGACATCACTAATGTCCAACCGAGGAGTAGTTAGTCGATTAATCGACTAAAATTGTTTTTCAGACAATATTAGTCATTAATCAAAAATATCGAGCGTATAATAGTCGACAAACCGACTAAGTTTTTAATTGAATTCATGTATAGGGTAACCTATATGTAACTCTTTCAAAAACGAGGTTTTCTTTTTAATTTAATTATTAACTTTTTTAAGAAAAGAAAGATGTGAAATATGACATTGTGTTAGTCACATAAAAGCGAAAAATCATACAAATAGAGAATTTTTTAATTTTCATTTTTTGGAGGTCCAAAAAATTATGTAGAAAAATTGTTAAATTAGTCGTTTTGAGTCATTTGAAAAAATTTAATCATTTTAGTCATTTAATCGGGGATAGAATAGTCGACTAAAAAATGACTAAATGCAAAATTAAAATTAGTCGAATAAACCGATTAATCGATTAATTATCCGACGTCACTAGTTTCAATGTTTGTTCCGCATGCGTTCCTCTTCCAGTCATCTGATCGCGAGGAAACTTTAGTGAGTTGTTGTGCGCACGCCTAGAAGAGTTTCTGAATTAGTACAATTATTTTACGATAGATGCTGCACGAGTCGTTTCAACAAATGTGTGTGTGATTCATGTAGTTTTCATCTGATTGCAATGAAACTTTGGTGAGTTGTGGTGCGCACGCCTGAAAAAGTTTCTGAATTAGTACAATCATTTTACGATAGATGCTGCACTAGTTGCTTCAAGAAATATGTGTAGATTTTACATAGTTTTCATCCGATTGCGATAAAACTTTAGCATGTTGTTGTGCGAACGCCTAGGAAGGTTTCAGAGTTAGTACAATGCTTTTACAACAGGTGGCGCGCGAGTCGTTTCAACAAATGTAAGTATTTATTTCATACATAGTTTTCATTCGATTGCGATGAAACTTTGGTGAGTTGTAATGCGCACGGCCATCACAAAGATTACTGAATTAAAATGATCTCCAGTAAAGAAAATTTTGCAGCGAGTTGTGCATTGGTATTAGAAAACATACTAAAGAAAAAATTTACAGTAAATGCTGAAAAATACATAAAATTTTCGTTTTTCGCAAGTAACTCCAGAAATAATTGCACAGGCTTTATGAAGTCGTTAGACAGATTTTGAGGTGGTTACGTAAGGTGACGATATTGATAAAAATACATAAAAAAAATTCAGCAAGTGGGTGTTAGACATTTATTAAATCAAGGTATCTACAGTTTTTTTTTACAATTTTCGTGGTAAAAAACCTTACAGGGTGTAAAATAAATAACTCTCGTTCTTTTGAGGGGTGACTCATAGCGCCTGTAGACACTAAAACCACAGGAATTTTTTCGGAGCTAACAGTTTGAGAAAATCGCCCAATGACTGGCTACATGATGTTTCAAAATTTTTCTAAGTACGGCCCTGACTAAATTGTGCATGAACACCTTCTTAATATCAAAGGTATAAAATAATTTGATTGACTAAAATTCAATAAAATTTTGTAAACATGTTTAGATCGTAAGCCTGTTTCCCAGATCTTTTTTTAAAAACAGAAAATTTATCTTATAAACATGAGATGGCCAAAGCCGGATGAAAAAAAAATTCTAAAGACCACTTTTTCGATCCATATTTAGTATCACATTTTTCCCGTTAAAAAAAACAGTTTTGGTTCAAATTTATTGGCAAATATTAATTATCGGTCAGTCCATAAGTTCGTGCGTATTTTTTTGGTAAACTTTTAAATAATACAAAAAACACAATTAAACACAATTCATCCTTTCTGCGATCTGATCCACTGTCAATTGTGGCTCTGACTCCACAAGATTTCGAAGAATGCCATCATCAAAATTAACAGGACGTCCTGAACGGGATTCATCATCAATGCTGCTTTCTCCAACTTTAAATTTTTTAAACTATTTCTGGGCAGTCCTTGTCAGTCCAGCAGTGTGTTCACCATGTACACTATTAATTCTTATCGTTGCAGACCTGGCAGATTCACCACACAAAATTAAATAATGTAGCACAGCACGTTTGTACTGATTATTATCTATATTCATTTTTTACGGGTACTAAAATGCGTTCAATATTTACGAAAGTTGGTGATGAACTGAATAATATGTTAGTCAAACGATGACAAGTTTCGACAGGTTCAAAATTGTATTGGTTTTGTAAATGAGTCATAGTGAATTCTATGCATGCTATTAATACGCACGAACTTATGGACTATGACCTGATACATGGCTAAGATCTGCCCACTGTTTTCGTAGCGAGATAATACCGCAGGGGGGACACCACTGCACCTCTGTGCAAACCGACAGTCCATTATCCCAGCTGCATAACCTGATAAGGGAAGGTTAAACACAGTTAACTGAGCACCTGTCTCGTACGCATCTTCTAATTGTTCATTAATAACTTTTGTTTGCAAGTGTGTTTTTGAAATCAAAAGTGATGGAAGTTGAAAATGAAGGTGAGTAATCATTATGGATGTGTGGTAAAGGGTAATTTAATATTTTTATAGGGTGTACTTATAACAGAGAAATATTGCATTGTTAATGTGTTTATTTATAAGAAATAGTTATGAGTTTGATCGAGTTGGATGATTTGATTTTTTTGTAACAAAGTATGAAGTATGTAGATTATTTTAAAAGACAAAATTCTTGCCCTAATTTGCCCCTTTGTTTTTTACAGCAATTTCAGTTTTCCCTTATCTCACTTCATATTCATAATCAGCGACCTTAAAAGCCTTTATATACCATTTTTTGTTTCAATAAAACTAATTTTTTATTTTGCCCGTCATTTTGAACCAGTCATTTTTAATTTTTAAAATAATAATTTCAAATTCATAATCAACGACCTTGAAAACCCTTATATACCATTTTTTGTTTCAATAAAGCTAATTTTTTTTTATTTTTGTCCGCCATTTTAGATTTTCAAAAAAATAATATCAAATTATTAATCAGCGACCTTGAAAACCCTTTTTTTGTTTTTCTCAAAGTAATTTTTGATTTTTGTCCTCTTTTTTTGAAAATTGGACCACTGTACCCACTGACGAATTTTGTTGTATTTTTTTTTTTTTTTTTATCAATATCGACACCTAACGTAACCACATCATAATCTGTACACCCAGTAAGTCTATATATAACGTATCTATAAATATGTATTAATACACGTATGTATGTCTATATAGTGGGATATGTACCCTACATGTATATGTTAATGATAGTATAGGGTACTAGCGCCACCTCCTCTACATCGATGTAGGGTGTTGTAGAGGTCGTTGATAGTGGGTATCTCTCTTTCTATATAGTATCTACATATATAGTTTTAAACTAACTGACATCTTTGATCTCTCCTCTATTATACGATTTTACATGTTATTATTAGATTGCGGCGAAACATTTAGTTTCACTAGATAATCATATAATTTATAATAAGGTTATTTTAATTATTCATACAAATGTAGAGGTATACATATGTACGTATATGGCAGTTTGTGTAACTTTCGTTTTAATAGAAAGAACAGCAAGTAGAATATTACCACATAAATGAGAGTACCAAGCTGTTTTCATATATGGATGTACGAGTATGTATGAAAAAATAATGAAAAGTGCATTTCCAATTTTGTCATCTTTCGTTTACAGTGAGATTTTATTTTTAATACAATAAAATTATTAGAGTCGGTGCAAATACCCCTGTCGCAGCATCTGCATAACATAGCGAATTTTCAAATATTGGGCACTGGCGGATCTCATTTAAGACCAGTATCCATTTAAAATAGTTTAGCTTTCTAAGAGTGAAATAATTTTCAAAATCAGTTGAGTAGTTAATTTTTGGCGCTTTTGGGTCCTCAAGACCCTAACGAATCTCATATAGTGTAGCATATATCCATTTAACAACATATTATTACATTACATAACTATAGTTTTCGATTTTTTTTCTAGGTATGCAAATATATATAAATTATATTTTCTCTCTAAAGGAGGACATCATACAAAAATTTCCTTTCCATAACGTGCCCTTAAAAATTTTGACTAATTTTAATTTAAAAAGATGAGACAGAGCTATTGCTATTATAACACATATTGAATAACTAACTAGCACTTGTTTTATCTAGAAAAGAATTGCAAAAACAGCAAATTTCTTAAATTTTCTTAAAAGCTAGTTCACTTAGTACAATGTTTCAAAAGCTTATCTTTTGCAATTCTTTACGCCCTTTTCGATATTGTCAAAAAAAATTAAAAAATTTTTTGACTTCCAGACAAATTTTTCAAAAAAACTTTAAAAATGTCGAAAAATGGCCAAAAAACTTACTTCTGGGCATCCGACGCGTCTAGCTAACGAACTTACCCGAGCCAGTCCGGATTCCAGCACGCATACCAAATTTCATAAGCATTAAACGTTTCGTTCGAGAGTTATCGTGTACACACAAATATATTGTTTTGGAGCCTATATATGTATATATATATATATATATATATATATATATATATATATATATATATAAATATAGGCTCCAAAACAAATTTCTACCATAGTCCCGGACTTAGGTCTTACCATAAGAGCTGCTGTAATATCTGAATTTCCAGAATGGAAATTCGCTAACTGGTGTGCCTACTAAAGTAACATAAAAGTAAATCACTTCTGAAATATAAAAAATTTTTTCGCTCTAAGAGCTTCCGGAACCAGTTTGGATTCGTGTCTATTTGTCTGCCCATCTATGTATGTGTCTGAAGATCCTACCAAGTGGCATAAGTTTGGAACTATTCGGTTGTTTTTGATAAAATTTTTGGAAATTGTACCATTAAGAAAAAAGAATAATGAAAAGTGCATTTACAATTTTGTCATGTTTCTTTTACAGTGACATTTTTTGTTAATACGATAAAATTATTAGAGTCGGTGCGACGAATATTGCGAACGATTTATACATAATTATATGTCATATAATCAGAAATATTATGATGTACCTAGGTCAAATCATAAAGTCGTATCATTCCTAGCTAGTGTTAGCCAGATCAATTAATTTTACGATTAGACTAGCAATTGGTTGGCAAATCGCTCTAGCAGGGTAACTAGATTAAGTTAATCTAAACATTATACACTAAATAAATAGCTGTATATTCTAAAAGAATCCTCGACTTTCAACCTAGTGTTCAGACCAATGAACACTATTATATTATACTACTAGACAAAGCGTAAAGCCAGTTTGTAGGCATTTTTTTGAAGCAGGTAACAAGATGAGACGGTTGTGATTTAAGGAATATAATGTATTGTCAATTTTTGAGCAAATGCGACTATAATTATTGCAGGACATAATTTGTATTCGTACGCATTTTGAAAATAAAGTGAATACCACTTTCTTTTGTTCAAAATTTTGCAGTTTCTTCTCAAAAAAGTAAAATTTTATTATCGCTATTATATTTTGACAATAATTATTTGAAAACGTTACTACGGATACCATTACAGAATATTATCCAAATGTATCCTGTCGTATCTGGCTGCCTCAATTATACATTTATATAATTAGTCTATATATTATTATATAATAATATGTTCATTGGCCTGTGCTTTAAACCAACCTATTATTGTCGCATATCAAAGAATCTTTTTCCTTTACTAATACCACTCACTTTATTTAAAGTTTTAATTGTCTGTGACATGTTTCGGCCCGTATGGTCATTGACGAACAGTCAAAATTGTCTTTTTATTTTAAAAAAAGAATACCATAAAGTAACGCTCAAATCTATCGAATATTATTTAATCTACTTGATCTTAAATTACCGTTCTCAATAAAATAGCCGGCATTTAATTATGAATTTTGACAGTGTATTAGCAAAGTTCCAAAACTGGAAATTCAGCTTTTACGCCAGGAGTCATGGTGCGACCTAAGCCCGAGACCATATCAGAAATATGTTTTGAGGTCCCTAGAATACGAAAATGATATTCACTAAAATTTATATATATATATATATATATATATATATATATATATATATATATATATATATATATATATGTATCCGCGCGATAACTCTCGAACGAAACGTTTAATGCTTATGAAATTTTGTGTGCGAATTCGATTTTCCAAATCGTTGGATGAGTTCGTTAGCCAGACACGTCAGATGCCCAGAAGTAGGTTTTCCGGGCGTTTTTTGTCAACAAAATGAGTTTTTTGCCAGAATTAAGCAATTTTTCAAATTTTTTTTTACACCAAGCCTTAGTAAAAGGTAAAATGCATAAAAAATGTTTTTATACTGTTGCTCTAAATTACTTACTTTTCGAGAAAAACTAGGAAATATGTCGTTCTCCATTTCACTCGCACTCGCATTCTTTTTTTTTCTGTCTCATTTTTTACGAGCTAAATTCGAAAAAAACCGCTTTTTAAGTAGCATGTCATGATTTTTTTAATCCAATTTAACGATTCGGCTATATTCTTTTTCTTTGTCAGTTAAATGTTTTTATAATGTATCTCTATTCCATTTTTTTTTAGATAAAAAATCACGGCGCAGTTTTTTATGTGATATGATCAGAATTTAGATGATGTTTACACCTTCCTAAAATTAATAAGAGCTTGCTACAATCGCATAAAAATTACGTTAAATCATATTCAAACAATAATATTTTTACGTAATTTTCTATCCAAATGACAATACTACGTTATAATTATATGTATAAACCCATCATTTTAGTGGTAAATAAATTTGCACATTCAGTTTTTTTTTTTCTTTTGACAACAAAACAAATAATTTTAAATTTTGACAAGTTGTATCATACATTTTTGAAAATATTAAATATTTATTTTTTTAAGGCAAAAATGTATTAAAGATCTGAAATTCGTTTAACAAAAACCATACATCTGCTCGTTTTACCTTAAAAATCTCGGAAAATAGAATATTTTTCAATAATTAACTCAGAAAAAGCATATATGAGGTAATTTTCATGATATTTTTTTGAAAATTTCAAAATAGTAGGGTTACAATGTTTTTTTTTTTAATTATTTTGTAGAATTTGGTAAACACACATCGTAAAAAGTACTCGCCTTGAAAAAATCAAACAAGTATTTAAAAAAAAAATACTATTTCTTAAAGAAAATATTAAAATTATGTACAAATGCCCTCCTGACCAACTGATATATTGGAACCGATTTTGAGCAGCTGGATTTACTACAGGCAAAAGCTCATAGTGAATACACACATTTTTTAACATCCTTTTGAATTTTGTAATTCAATCATTACAAATAAAATCTAAATAAAAAAAAATCTCTATGACCTGTTTTTTCTCAATTTTCTAGCATCAAATCTAGCGATAATTAACTAGCGGGTGATTGTATTGACCACACATTTTAATGTAAAATATATTAATTTTAACCGGCTTCAAAATAACGTTTCGATTTTAACTATAAAAATATTTAAAAAAGTGTTTAAGTTCTGGCAAGATTGTCAAAAAGGGACTGAAATATTTAATGTGTTAAGTACTTACTAGACTTATAAACTTTCATTTTCGTATACGCTTTCGGTTTCGGATATTTAATTATTTCGGATATCGGTAGTTTTAGTTACGGTTACGAATATCCATAACATCCCTAATGTAAATGTTTGTCAATCCAACTTCATCGAGAGAAAGTTAATTAGGTATTTACGATTTTCGGAAGAACACGTATATAAATTTTATAAGTACGTATTATCATATAAACACATTTGGTTTGCAATTTTTTAATAATTAGTTTCTACGCTACTGAAATTATCTATCCATTTGAAAATTGGGATCCAGTGATGTACATTGACACTACAAAAGTGTGGGTGAAAAATTTCATTTTCACTTTTACTGAAATTATGTCATAAATTCATATTTTCAGAATTTATTCATTTGACAGAAAAATTCTAAGTTATTAAAAAAGCCAAATAATTAATAACAATTAAAATAAAAAAAAAAAAAAAAAAAAAAAAAAAACAGAAAACATTTATTTATATTTGCATTTTTATAAAAACATGTAGGTATTATATTTTATATGCACTTTAGCTAAAATGTCAAATTTCACACGTTGTTAATTTTCAATTTCACTCATAATGTGCTTAAAAATCAAAACTTAAAGTTTATAACATTCACAATCCGTGTAGAGTGTCCATACGTCTTGGTTTTCCCGGATTTGTCACGGTTCTAGCTCCGTTGCTCCGGTGTCCCGACAGACTTTTTCAAGACGTCGGTCGATTTGTTTCGGTTTTTCAAACTACTAATTTTTTATTTTCATCATCTAATAAGTACACAATTTTTCATTTTAAATAATGAATAGTTCAGTATCATATTAAAAGATCAACAGTAGATTCATTTACAACCAAACCTAAAAATATTTAAAAAAAATTAATTACTAATTAAATTTTCCAAGTTTTTTCGATTTTACCTTAAACACGAACTTCCAAAAAAACATTTTCTTTTCTTAACTTTCCATCATATATGTATCTACATAAATAAATTGTAATATTATTTTGCTTGCTTTTATGATACTGAAGGTACTGAAGTTATTGAACAATTAAAAATTAAAATGACTGGAATTTTATTCGAACTTTTAAATAAAGTAGTTAACTAACGCGCTAGATAGATAACGCCACAATACAGAAATTGCCAACATTTAAATGTTCATGTTTCACATTAATACAAAATAAAATACATTAATACAAAATAAAATTGTCTAAGAAGCTCACTTTCATAAGAAATTTTATAAAAATTTAAAAAATATATATTTCCTAGAACAGGGGGCGATTTATTTTAAAAAAAAAATTAATATTTTAAATAAAGAGCCATTAATAGGTAATCTATACATATAATACAAATGTAACGAGACCGTTTCTGTATAGGGAATATTTTTTAAAAATTGTGCAGATACTGTAAATAGTTATCGATGTAGATATCAAAACAGCGATTTTTTAAATTTTTGTCTGTCTGTCTGTCTGTCTGTCTGTCTGTTCGTCTGTTCACGCATCACACAAAAACTACTGGATGGATTTTAATGAAATTTGGTGTGCCGACAACTTATTACCCGGATCAACATCTAAGATACTTTCTACTTCGAGAAAATGTCTCATTCCCACGGGAAAATGGAAAAACCATGTTGAGCATGTGCATACAGTACGCAAAAACTATTGAACGGATTTTGATGCAATTTGGTGTGGTGATAACTTATTACCTGAGTCCGCATCTCAGATACTTTTTATTTCGGGAAAGTGGCTCATTCCCACAGGAAAATAAAAAAACTTTTTGAGCATGTGCACATATTACGCGAAAACTATTGAACGGATTTTTATGAAATCTGGTGTAGTGATAACTTATTACCTGCGTCAACATTTAGGATACTTTTTATTACGGGAAAATATTTCCTTCCTTCAGGAAAATTCAAAAATTATTTTGCTTATGTGCATGTATACTTAAAACTATTGTTCTATGCGAATGCTTTATAATTACTATACTTATATACTTGTCATTTATTACATTAAATTTACCATAATACAAAATTTCTGGAGACTAACTCTATTTTAAATTAATTTAGAAAATTCGAAAATTTAAGTGCCTATATATCCGAAAAATTCATTTTGGATGAAACTTGTTATATTTATAGGATAGATACTAGTTTGGGATGCAAATATAATAAAACAATAAAACGTTGGAAGTCCAAAAATTTTGTATGAGTTCTCCAGTCAGACACGTCCAATTCCAAAAACCTCAAAAAAATGAGTTTTTTTGCAAACAATTTGCCAAAATTTAAAAGTTTTTCCAATTTTTTTTACATTGTGGTAAAGAACCAAGAAAATCACAGAAAATACATTTTGAACCATTATTCTAGGTAAGCGGGTTTTCGAAAAAAAGTAACTTTTATGATTGGAAATTCGCTATGTTATGCAGATGCTGCGACAGGGGTATTTTTTAATTTAGCCAATGTTTCACCACATTTCCAAAAATACTTTTTTTTTTTTATTTCTATAGAAATAGAATTTTTTTTGTATGTTATTACAAAATAATAAACTTTCCAACAAAAATAGTAGTGATATAATTATCCATTTCCATTTCCCAACAATAATTTTCTATTTTCACTATTTGCACGAAACGTATATTAGTATTGTAGTAGGTACATTTATTTTCTATTAGTTGCTATTTCTACTTTTTGCTTTATTTTCGTAGCGAAAAAAAAGCTCGTAGTTCAGATACTACATAGATAGTGAGCGCAGCGGAGCTATGCGAGGTAATGAAAATAACAAATGGAACATTGTCGGTTATACAAATGATCTTTTAAATTAATCTTTTAATCTTGTTCGCCCCATAAATGGATAATTCTATGTAGGTATATACATATATGCTCTTTCACTCTCACACTAACATTATTAACGCCAGTAATAATCTACAGTAGAACCTCTGATTACGGATACCTCTCTTAAGCGGACCGTTCCTACAATCGGACAAATGTTTTATAACGGTGGCATGTTATACTAACACCAATACAAGTGATAATATGCTAAAATAAACACTTTTTGAGTTTCTTTTTTGAGGGGGGGGGGAAACTATTTATTGTAATGAAAAAAAAGTTTTGTACATTAAAGTACATATCGATGGTTTTCCAGAAAACTGGCACAAGGCAAAAAACGTGATTTTGCAGGAAATCATTTTTAAAATTATTTGAACCAATTATTAAGTTTTTTTCATCATCTTTATTAATTTTGTAAACTTTTAATTTATTTGTGCTATTGTTATAAAATAATATATTGGAAAATGACTTTTCTTCCAGTATCATATATTTCTTTTTGCAGTTTAAGAAAATAAAAATTACTTTTTTCCCAGATGTGACATTTTTCTTTAAAATTTTTATTATGTTGCAAATTTTGATTAGGCTGTAAAAAAATATTGATCAGGAAAAACGTCACAACTAAGAATATGACACTTTTCTAGATAAATTAAATGTATCCGATACCAGTATTTTTAGTCGAATTTTCTCCGAAAAATTAGACTTATACAGTCTATACGATAAGAGCTGCGAGAGGCGAGACCAGGGGCGCTATCCGTTTTCGGACCCGTAGAACACGATTATGTAAAAAAAAAAGATGTCTGATATATATATATATATATATATATATTTTCCCGCAACCTTTTAATATGTGTAGGGCCCCCCTATGGAAGTTAAGAGATGAAATTTGGTAAGTGGGGCTTATTCCGATGCACAACAATACTATCAAAGTGGGGTCAAATTTTGGGCAAATTTTTTTTCGGACCCGACCTTTAAGGGGGTGGTGGGGGGCGGAAAAGCAATAAAACTTTTCCAAATCGGTTTTAAATAATGTTTCGGTCAATTATCTACAACATATCCAAAATTCAGCTTCCTAGGATGATATGGTGGGAGTAGAGGGGGGAAAAACGATTTTCGCTGGATCTAACAGGCCCCCAGCCCCCCAGAATTAACGTAGAGGGTTGAAATTTGGTGTGTTGATAAAGCTCGTACCTAGGTTGTGCTTTTTGGAGGTTTTAATATTTTACCCCCACCCCCCTCATTTTTAAGCTACAATTTCATGCATTTTCGACGTTTTCGAAGTTTGTACCACTCGCACAGGTCACCCGAATAAACCTAGAGGGCTGAAATTTTGTATTCGGATTGAGTTAGTGTCAAGGGGGTGCCTTTTGGGGGTCTCGACTTTTAACCCCTACCCCCACCATTTTTATACCCAAAAGAACATGATTTTTCTTGTTTTTTAACAGTTTCGTTCGGGTCAAAATCTCCCCAAATAAACCTAGAGGGCTGAAATTTGGTGTACACGTTAAGCTAATAGCCAGACACTCTTTTTTGGAGGTTTCAACTTTTAACCCTTACCCCCACGATTTTTACGCCAATATTTCCTTAATTTTTTTGCTTGTTTTCTAACACGTCTAGAGACTCCATAAGGAAACCTAGAGGGCTGAAATTTTGTACGTGTATTCAGTTAGTATCCAGCTAGTACCTTTTAGTGAGTCCGCATCACTTTTCCCCCCACTTCTTCCATTTTTACATCGGAATTGAATGCTATTGTTAAATGTGTTTTAAATGCATTACTTTTATTGTAAATACAAGTAGGCGAATAGTAATTTTAAAAAATTTAAAAAAAAGTGAATACAATTTTTTAACAAATGAAATACATACATATTAAGTAATTTGCAAATGTTATTAAAGTCACTGTTTATTTATTTATTTAATTATTATTTAGGAATTTTGGATTTTTATTATTTATAAAATAGAAATTTTGGATTTTTTTGGAAAGAAAAAATATCTTCATAAAAGCCTTCCAGTTTACTATTTAAGTTCCTTTTTTAATATTTAAAAGTAAAACACAAAGGCAATTGGCGGATAAGCATGGATAGAAATGCCCTCGTACGAATTGTGTTGGCATTTTCCCTGTTAACTTCTATCGGCACAAAATTGAAATTTACTGAGATTCAGCCCTTAAAAACTTAAAATCTTTTTATAAAGCCCCGATCAACCGGACACTCATTATCAGTTTTGAAACCACCAAAATTACGAATCGCTTGTGGACTTTCAATTATATTTCGCTTGTAGACACTCAATACCGAAGAAATAATTTTTTATTTTTTTTATTTTTTATTTATTTTTTTTTTTTTTTTTTGAAAGAAAAAATATCTTTATAAAGGCCTTCCAGTTTACTATTTAAGGTCCTTTTTTAATATTTAAAACTAAAACATAAAGGCAATTAGCGGATAAACATGGGCAGGAATGCCCTCGTACGAATTGTGTTGGTTTTTTTTCTGCTACCTGTTTTCGGCACAAAATTGAAATTTACTGAGATACAGCCCTTAAATACTTAAAACCTTTTTTTAAAGCCTCGATCAGCCGAACACTCATCACCAGTTTTGAAACCAACAAAATGACAATTCGGTTGTAGACTTTCAATCACATTTCGCTTGTAAACATTCAATACCGAAGATGAAGTGGAAAATTCGACTACCGTGATGGGGCCCCGCTGCTCACGGCGTTTTTTTAAATATGTCACTTTTCCTGAAAAAAAAACTATGAAATTTTAATTTTATTAGACACTTTTTTAGATATGCCGTTTATCTAGAAAGAAAACGATGCTTACCCAACCAACACCAAAACACAACTGATTTATGACAGTTTTCTTGATATGTCTCAATGCGATTCGATCTCGAACCAAAACGACACTTACGTTCTCTCTTAGCCACGTTTCAAGTTACACTTATGACATTTTTCCACATAAAAATATACATATTTGGAAGTTTGTTTTTCACATAAAACGTGAAAAGCCGTTTTTGGACTTATGTCACTTTTCTCGAAAACCATCGATATAATTAAATGTATCTTGAATTTCTTTTTCTTTTTGTATGGCCTACCATCTGCTCTTCTAGACCTGTTAAATGTCACATGTAAATTTTGTAATTCAAAACGGTGTGAAAGATTAAAAAAAAAAAAAACTATAAGTCCGATTGGACTAAAATTGGATGCATGCTCTTTATTATGGTGTTTTCTGTAAGACTACCTAGAATCAGCACATCAGACCTCATACTTTTTTTTGGCGTTATTTTAAATAAAAAGTAAGAAAAATTGCCCCGGTTTTTGACGTTTCAGGCGTTCTAAATACTTGAATTTTTTTATATTAAGGGCTGATTCTTGATAGGCTTATAAAAAACACCATAATAAAGAGAATGCATCCAATTGTAATCCAATCGGACTTATAGTTTTCTTTGAATCATTGGCACCGGTTTTTTTTTTTAGTCTTGCAACCTTCTACAGGCTTACAAGGGCAAACGGCTGATCAAAAATAAAAGAAAAAATATTCAAGATACACCTAGTTATATATGTACTTTAATGTACAAATGTTTTTTTTTTTATTACGATAAATAGCTTCCCCCAAAAAATTTCAAAAAAGTGTTTTTTTAATAGCACATCACTTGTAAAAGATCCCATAAGCGGACACTCTGTTAACCGGCCACGAACACGATATTTTTAACGAATGTACATTTATACCTCCATAAATATATGTACCTATACCTACGTGGGTTAGGTATATTTGTTCATATTTTAACTTGCTAAAAGTGACACTAATGTTACGATGCATTTACAAACATCATGAATACTATTTACATTGTTTCATTAGATAATGTTATTAAGCGGACACCTTTGCTAGCCGGACAAAGGGTATAGTCGGATAAGTATAGGTGAATCGGCCCCGAATCGGAAGCGAATTATTTTAATAACTATATTAACGATATGGTGCGGCTGTAAGTAATTGATATCTACAATTTTGGCGGTCAAGAATATTAGACATATTTATAATCGTATCAGTCCTCGTTATTAAGGATAAAAACATGGATAATATTCGATCAAATGTTATTTTTATAGGGTTCCAATTGAGCGACCACTTCAAAATAAATTCAGTAACTGTAACTGTGCCTTAATGCGCTCAATTATTGCACCAAGTTTCATCAAAATTTAAGGGGTATAACATGATGAAAAAAATTATTTTTCATTTCAAATCTGCTGAAACATCCCTCCAGTGGGTCCGACCCTGGAATTATATACATCAATCGAAAGTACTTTAAAAATAAAGTGTTGTTCCTAATAAAGTTTCTTCCTGTCACCTATAGTTTTCGAGATGATCATGAATGATCGAAAGAGGTATTAAGATATAGGCTATCTGCCCCTTCGATTGATGTGTATAATTCCAGGGTCGGACCCACTGAAGGGGCGGTTCAGCAGATTTGAAATGAAAAATAATTTTTTTCATTATGTTATACCACTTGAATTTTGATGAAACTTGGTGCAGGAATTAAGTGCATTAAGGCACAGTTACTGATTTTTTTTTTTTTTTGAAGTGGTTCGCTCAATTGGCACCCTATAAAAATAACATTGGATCGGATACTATCCTTGTTATTATCCTTAATAACGAGGACTGATACGGTAATAAATATGTCTAATATTCTTAAGAATGTTTGCCTTCATGTGGATTTGGAATTATTTTCCTATGTTGAGTAGTTAATAAAAAAAAAATTTTTGTAATTTTTTAAATTTTTTTTGTTATCTCCATAAGACCATAACTACTTAGTTTTAGGCGCCAAAATTGGGTTTTTGAATAAAAAATAAATATAATTTTTTTATTTTATTTCAATTCTACATCATAAATAATATTAATAATAGATACGAAAAATTTTTTTTAAAATGATATATAATAAATAATAAATTAATTAAAACTTGAAAAATTTTAAAAAAATATCATTTGTTTAAAAACAGCACTACAAAGGATCGCGATGTCTGTGACGTCATAAAGGTAATATGTCAAAAGTGTAAAAATTATTAAAATTTAGTAGGAAAAATTATTGATGGTTGTTTCATTGATTTGGACGTTCAAAATCTTGCGGGACATCTTTTCCGGATTTATTTTTGTATTGCAAAGTGGTACAAAACAAGCTCGATATTTCTTTAGTTTCGATATTTCGACAGTGAAGTTTATAGCAAGCAATAATTTGGATAGGAACAATAATTTCATAGCAACAATAATAGTAGGAGAGCTGCTGGCCGATTTGCAATAATCATTTCAACACACGTTAAATTGAGAGGATAGGATCTTGGATACTACTTACTCTACATAAAAATTCAGTTCTGGCAAGCCGATTCGGCCGGGTTGAGTGGAATAGGCTTGCCAGAACTTAATTTCTGTGTAGAGTAAGTACCCAAGATTCTATCTTCTTAATTTAACGCGTGTTGAAATGACCATCGCAAATCGGTCAGTAGCTCTTGGTCTATAATCTATTTCAAAATAAAAAGACACTAATGTAGCTATGTTCAGGCCATATAACCTTTATTACGTCACATAAGCGCTCGTGAACTATCGCCCCATTATCGGTTCTAAGTTTGAAAATTTATTTTTAATTTAATATAACTTCTTAATTATTACGTTTAAAAAAAAAAAAAAAAATAAAAATAGTTTTCTTATGAAACTTATATATGACAAAAAAAATTTTTCTTCAAAAACCTAATTGTAGATATTAATTACGTACTGCCTCACCATATCGTTAATATAGTTATTAAAATAATTCGCTTCCGGGGCCGATTCACCTATATTTATCCGGCTATACCCTTTCTTGCGAGACACTGCTATCCGGTGAACAGAGGTTCTACTGTAACACCAGATATATGGGGAAATAATGTATTTTTTAATGTATGAGTCTATTACTGAAAGAGGTGAAAAAATAAAAAAAGAAACTGAGGAGTCTGTTTTATTATATCTTTCTACTTTATCCTCTTAAATTTGTAAGGTTAGACATACAGTAAAATTATTTTAATTCTTCATTGCATAATTATTATATCCCTGTCATACATGGGTTAAAAAGAAAAATTTATTATTTCCAACGATGTTGGCAGGAAAGTTGCTAGTAGCAACACTAACATTATTTAGCTAATAATCTAGAAATATCTTTTTTTTGTAATTTTGAACACACCACAACGTGTAGGTAATGGCTAGAATAACCGTAAAGGCCGATCGCGGTCCGTGATCGAATACACACGAGCATGATGCTACCACGGACGGGTATTGGTCGAAAACACGCCGAACAGATTCTCAGTGTAGCGATGATTTCTGACGAATGACATAATAAATGTTAGAGATGCGACAGCTACAATAGTTCACGATACGCAATGTATTATAGATCACATCGCACCGCTCGGTTACTCACGGTAATTATACAGTGAACGAGCTATGCTTGTATAGCTTATTGAAATAACACGATTACTTAAATATTGATTCATAGAATGATATTTGAGATAATGTGCAACGAATGGAGCAGATGGAGCAGTCGCTCTAGGGAGCATGATAAAAAGGGGCGCAAGAGAGGATATGAAAAATTTGGAAAATTTGGAAATCTGTTAGTTGAAAGTGCCTTTCATTTCTTTCTTTTGCTCCTCGCAGCAAGTTTAATTTATCCAGTAGGTCATTCTTTACGCTACTAGTGCCTTTTGCTTTTTATTATGCAACTAGTGCCATAAAGTAGTACTACTTTTCGAATTTTGAACATTGTAATAAAATAGGCACCTCTGATTCAGTCATGCACAAAATATTATAATGTATACCTATAAATAAATATTTTTTCAAGATATTTCGTTTCAAATGCGTAATCTTAAGGAAATCAAATAAACTTAAATAAAGCTCCTTAAAGCTTAATAAAACTTTCAAAAATCGTTTATAACTTTTTTATCTTCTAAATACATAAACTGTGTGAATAAACTGATTTTAATTCATTTTTAAATATTTATACGATTTACTTTACAATGAAAAAAACTTTTTCTTCCTTTAATTTATATATTGTTTATAATTAAAATCTTCCCGTTCGATAAACAATTTTGAAAATCTGTTTACTTCGTCAATTATATTATTATTTAATTTTCATTTTATTGTATGTATACTTACTTGTAGCGTCGGAAAACTAAGTTGATGATAAAGTTCTGAAAACTAATTAAATATTTAAGTAAGTAATCAGGGAAATTTTTTCTTAATATTTTACCGTACTGTGAAGAAGACTTATATAAAATGAACTGATGATTATTTTATTGAAAACTCTTATGGAAAATTTTTTAAGAACATAAATAAGTTTTTAATATTTATCTCGAAGAAATATGAAGCCGATTATTAATAATCATTGCAATAAGAAATAAAAAAAATTATCTTAGATTATGCTTATGAGGATGAAAGTGTCGGTGGAGCCGCAAGTGTATATGTCATCTGTAAATATCTTTTTTTTAATAAAAATCAATTCATCATTATTTATCATACACGGAGACAAAAATCATATAATTTTTGTAGATAATATTTCAGAAAAATTACCATGCTCTCTTATAATGCGTGCGCGATCGACGACCAAAGTAAAAACTATTTTACGATCATGAAAATATTATTAAATTGAAACGTAAAAAGTATTAGTCATGGCTTCATAAAAATTGTTGTGCTAGCATGGTAAAATTTAATGTGCTAACACAACTTCTATCACACTCTTATGCATATATGTTATAGTTTAATTCTTGTTGTCGTACTCTTTCATTTGCGCATCTGACCCGCAACCTTATGTTGCTTCGGCTGTACGTACTGAGGAACAATCGATCTTTTCCGACCTTTGATTCTTTATGATGCATACAAAATGATTGGCAACAATATATTCTAATACTGAATATAGTGAAGTAACAAAATGAAGAATTTTACTGTGCTGTTCTACAAATTTTACGGAGCTAATATTACGGACAGAACATTCTATCCTTTAAATTTTCTATGATTAATTATAATTTTTATATTTTTACCGTACAAAATTGAATATGTTCGCCTTTTACATGTCGATTGTAGTGCTGAGCACAGTAATTTTTCTATGAATTTTCTCTCCGTGTACTGTAAGGGCTTGTAGTCAGAAAAGAAATCCAGAATCTCTGTGACTAAACTATTAGTCCCCTAAATTTACTCTAAAATGCACACTTTAATGCAGAGAGGGATAACATTTCTAAGATAGTGTGCCACTTTTCAAAAAAATTTCTTAAAACGAGCTACAAAGACTAAAAAAAATTAAATAAAAGAAAATTTTATGATGTTTCTAATTACAAATTTACCATAGTATTAAACTAAGAAAATTTGTCGAAAATAATGTACATGACTCTAACGTTTTTGTTACCATATGGTTACGCTGTCTTCAAGCAATTTTTAAAATGGATTTCTTTATATTAATTTGTAAACGTCTTGGTCTTTGTCCCAAATTAATTTCATATATCTGAAAGATATTGAATACAAGCTTTGGCACTTTGAAGGTAATTATTTTTTGAAACTATTTTCTTTAAGGTTTCTGAAGATAACATACTATCTTCTTCTTGTCAACAAACTGATGTAAAAACAGTAAGTTTAGGTAAATTTTTGATCGAAATAACATCTATTTTATTATAAGATTTTATGCAGCTTATGTAGTATATATTTTTAAAGCCAGACCATATTTCCTAGGCCCGTTTCTAGACCAAATCCCTAGGTCGAAATACTTTTCGTGTTAAATCTAATACCGAGACGAAAAAATTTAACGCAAACAATTAAAATAATCGTTAAAAAAAGCAGACAAATTTAATAAGATTAAAAAAAGATTAGATTAACATTTTTAATTTCTAACATTATTTTTAAATCATTCCATTTCCTCTCCTTTTATTCTCGTTTCAAAATTCAAAGAGAGAAATTTAATAAGCACATACAAGTGTTAGGTATATATTATGCTTTTAATATTTCGTGTTATAGACGGTATAACGAAGTAATTTTATTGAAACCCCCCACCTGTAGTGAACAGCATGTGTAACTGTTTTAATACTCTTGTATTTTACATTTAATTATAATTATACTATTTTTACATGTGCTGTAATTAATAACTGGCTAAAATATATCAAATAATACTTGTTGATATCTGGTAAAAATTTTTATATTTTCAAATCCGATAATATTGAAAACCAAATTTTTTTTCATTTGATAAAAACATTTTATTCGATAATGAAGAACTAATCAGAATTATTAAAAAAATAATTATTTTTCGCCTCTGCATGCACTACTAATATAAATGGTGATTCATTTTACGTAAGTTACTCCTAAGAAAATATTATTATTCTGTAGCTTCGTTTTCTTATGAATATATTTATAATCTTACATTATTAAGGAGTACCCCATTTTGCCCGCAAAAAAAAAATTTTGCTTATTTTACATTAATTACGACTGAAAATAATAAGATTCAGGATATTTCAGTCCTTAAAATCATAACGGCTTCTTAAGTACCCCGTTTTACCCACCCTTACCCTACTTGTTATATTAATATAACATGTAGGTATATGTTATTCATGTTATTTGCGCTATTTTCTTTGCAAATAATAGGTATCATAAATTAACACACATAACATGAAGTTCATTTATTACTATGTAAAATAATTAAGATGTTGCGTTTGTGATTAGCCTATAACATAGTTAAAAAATACGTCAATTTTTTCAAGGTTGAATAGCTTTAATCTTACGAAGGTGATCTTAATACTTTCGCGGATGTAGATTGTCCAAAGTTTCTCAAAGTTGTGCTTACCTGAAACAAAGAAAAAGATAAATTAGCTTAAAAAAGAAACAATGCGTGTTTTAAATATACATAGTAGGTAGAGCTGAACCTTTTTTTATACACAAAAACAAATGTATTCTAAAATATCATAAATAGCTATAAAAAGATTAGTTCAGTTCAGATTGTAAAGAAAAACTTTTTTTTTGCGGTGGATCGGGACCGCATAAAAAAAAAGTTTAATCGAAAATACATAACTCAAAACGCTCACAACCTCACAATATCAATAGAAGTTACGTTTCTAAACAAGATAAAGCCTTAATTTACACGTAGAAACATTTTATTTCATTTTTATAATATTATGAAAATTTTTAATAATACATCTGTAACAAAAGTAAATGATGCAGTAACTTATGTTCTTAAGCAATGTATTGATTAAATGCTCAAAAACCGTTAAAATGTATTTTTATCAAAGAAAGTTATTATAATAAATGTTTAAGTTTCTTACTATCTCTTGATTACGATTCATATTATGCATTTTAAGGGCTCTTTTTTAAAAAATGCTTAAAAAATCGAATAAAAAAATTGTACAAAAAAAAAAACTGCACAAAAAAACCGCATAAAAAAAGTTTTAGCTGTATAACCTCATGCATTTTGAAAATACCGTTGTTTCCGATATCAATAATTTTTAATATATTTACAATACCCACATCTTGTTTCGTTTAAATCTTCAAAAATTTCGTTATTTTTTTCGCCACGACACAGCGCTTAGGACTTTAGGAGACATTTACAATCAAAGTTGTCGATAACGAAAATTATCAATTTATAAACAAACATAATAATAATTAGGTACATCTTATGATAGACCGACTACAGAAGCACATAAATAATTTTTTCGAGTTATTTGAGCTGTTGAAATTTACTTGTACGAAAATCGCGTTCTAAGACCGTAACCGTGTTATAGGAGATTTGACTGTAAATCAGTGACTGGATAGGCTTGAGCCTACACAAAAATTTAAAAAAAATGAAAAAGCAAGAAGTAAATGTCTAGGGCCCCAAAGTGGAATATTTCGAGTTACCGTGCGGACACATATATATATATATATATATATATATATATATATATATATATATATATATATATATATATATATATATGTATATATATATATATATATATATATATATATATATATATATATATATATATATATATATATATATATGTACGCATTTTCACCAAATTTCGTAAAAATAGGACCTTTCGTTCGAGAGTTACCGTGCGGACATATATATATATATATATATATATATATATATATATAATATATATATATATATATATATGTATATATATATATATATTATATATATACATATATATATATATATATATATATATATATATATATATATATATATATATACATATATATATATATGTGTCCGCACGGTAACTCTCGAACGAAAGGTCCTATTTTTACGAAATTTGGTGAAAATATTAGAAGTCCCAAACCGTTGGACGAGTTCGTTAACCAGGCACGTTCGATGTCGGGAACATGGTCTTTTTGGTAATTTTCGTGAAAAAAATTAGCTTTTTGCCAAAATTTTCCTTTATTCACTTTATTTTTCAAGAAAAATTATACGCATAAGTTAGGGTAAAAGCCCCTATACCGGAACGCGATCCAATACTGGAATAGTTTTGACATTTATATATTAATGAAGTTATTTCTGAAAGAAACCTCTGATAACAAAAATTATTATTAATAGAATGATTATTTTTCAATTTAAATTCACCTTGCATTTAATGTTTCGTTACGTAATTAAAGAAATACATATATACCGTATGTGCGTTTTAGAGTTGCCATTTCTATTACCCCCAATTATTTATAATAGAAATCGTACTAGAAAAGGTTCTTTTCTTGGATGTAATGGAAATGTAACCAAGAAAAACACTATCGGTTGAAGTAGCCTCAAGTACATATGTATATTTTTACCGCCTAATTGATAAATTAAAGAAAAATTACAAAATTAAACTTGGGCAAAAAAAAATTTTTTGCTCATTTATGTTGTTAATTAATGCATTAAATCAGTTTTATCGAAAAATTAATATATAGTCCTATTTAAAAATCTGTAAGTTTGTATCATAATAGCTCGAAAACCATAAGAGCTCTAAAGCTTCTGACTATAGCAATCGGTTGCCCCCGTCGATATCTACAACTCTTATTTGAACAATTTTTCAATTAAATCAACGGTTTGGCTATAATTAAAATGGCAACTCTCGAAAAACTCACACAGTATATATATTAAACAATTTTTGTTGAATACAGTATTTTAATCCTTTATTTACGTCTGATACTTAAACCATTGTATGTTTCCTACATTGATGTCTAAATGTCACTCTATGTGTCATATTACTCATATTACAAATCTGTTTGTATATCGGTTCCCAACTCCTAGTGTCATTAATATTTATTTGCTTGGATATAGATGTCGACATATTGTAAAAGAAAAACATTAATAATTAAAAATTTTTGGGTTGTATTTTTTTAAAAACATATTCATTGGATTAAGAAAACTTTCTTTCATGCTTATTAAGAAAAAAAAAATGGGTGTTTAATTTATTTGTCAATTTTTATAAGCCAGTTTAATTACACACCTAAAAATAGTGTTCCGGTGTAGGGGCTTTTACGTTATATATGTTTACAATGCAGAAAAATTCGGGCCTATTTAACCAAAATAAAAATCTTATAAAAATCTTAAATAAGTATCTTTAAAACAATAAGAAAACGACGATGCTTTTCTGTTAATGAATATACCTAAATTAATAAATAAGAATCTTGCATGATATAATTAAATGTAATTTAACATAATTTCCGCTAATTATTTTGTGTGAAAAACTAAATAAGGAAATTAATTTATTCCATAATATAATTACATATATATTTAAAACTTTTATTTCAACATGAATGGCGAAATGCATACCGAACTCAGGGAAAATACTTTAATTTGAATAAGCATAATTACATTAAGAAAATTTGCACTGAGTAATGATGACTAAAAACAAAATTGCATACACGCTTAGAAACATGTATGTAGCAAAGTTTGAAGACTTGAAACATACATATAAGAATTAATGATATTTACTTTAAATGTCTAGTTAATCCTTGGATAATAATGTGCATGTAAGCTGTAGACGGGAAAACGGAAGGAAGATTGAATAAGGTGCATTGCACCGAATTAACATACATTCAGTGGCGTAACTAAAAATTAGCTACGTAGGTAAAAATTCAAAAAAGGTTCCCGCTTTAAAAATCAAATTTTGTTTTATTTTTCATATAACGTAAAAGCCCCTATACCGGAACACTATTTTTAGGTGTGTAATTAAACTGGCTTATAAAAATTGACAAATAAATTAGACACCAATTTTGTTTTCTTAATAAGCATGAACGAAAGTTTTTTTTAATCCAATGAATATGTTTTCAAAAAAAATACAACCCAAAATGTTTTATTTATTAATGTTTTTCTTTTACAAAATGTCGATATCTATATCCAAACAGAGAAATATTAATGACACTAGAAGTTGGGAACCGATATACAAACAGACGTGTAATGTGAGCAATATGACACATAGAGTGACATCTAGACGTCAATGTAGGAAACATAGAATGGTTTAAGTATCAGACGTAAATAAAGGACCAAAGTACTGTATTCAACAAAAATTGTTGAATATTTATACTTATGTATTTCTTTAATTAAGTATGGAAACATTAAATGCAAGGTGAATTTAAATTGAAAAATAATAATTCTATTAATAATAATTTTTGTTATCAGAGGTTTCCTTCAGAAATAACTTCATTAATATATAAATGTTAAAACTGTTCGGATATTCGATTGCCTATATTCGGTATAGGAGCTTTTACGGTACTCATTATATTTTCAATTGTTTTATTTTAATTTCAATATTATCGGGTGCTTGTGAACGTTACCAAGTATGGCGAACTTTTAGTCGTATTTCAACATATGTTAATATTTCTGTGCTCACTTACTGTTCAGCTAAACTGAAATCTGAACACACTAAATCATTGTTTTAATTAAAAATTCCATAGTGATTGAAAAATTAACAAACTGGATCGGCTGGGACTCGAGCCCAGAATTCTTGATAACCAATGAAGCATCTTAACACTTAGGTCACCGAAATTGAAGTTACCGTCGTTTCGCTCGGACAAAGCTAGTTCCGGGAATATTCGGAGTTCAGAATCTTCTGGAACATTCTGAGAATTTCCAAAATATTGCAGAACAAATGTCTGCTATCTGGGGTCATGTTTAATGAACGAATTCGATGGTAGCGTTTATTATCGATGTAGATTTGACAGGTCAGATAAATTAACTTCTTAACAAAAAAAAAAAAATTATAAAGTAACCATAATTTTTAAAAAAAATAAATAATAATTTTTTTTCATGTGAACATATTTTAATCTCTTTACTATCGATTTTCAAATTTGTGGGTCCGTTGGACTTTGTGGGCCCGCAAATATTGCCCTCTGGTGCGACACCATAGTTACATCCGCCACTGCTTATGTCTATTTACTAAATAAGAAATTCACATTTAAAATTAAAGTACCATCAGATGGGACGAATCTAGACAGAGCTGCCTCTCGATATTTTTTCGTCAGTGTTATGACCGTACAAGATCATAGATCAATTTATGTTACTGAATTTTGTCAGTTATGAGTTAGTCATCAAAGAAAAGCGGTGTACGTGACATCTTTATATATATATATATATATATATATATATAAGTAGGGTAGGGTAGTGCCAAAAATGAAAGCTGTATTGCGCTTAATTTTTTTTTTTTTTTATAAATTGATTAACAAAAAATTGTCTATCGGTGAGGCGAATTCATACACCATGGTGCGTCAATATAAAAAGAAAGTCGGTATAAACTACATAAACTGTAGTCTAGATAACATAAAATGGGCTCTTTTCGACAGAGGAGCAACAACTGGGTAGGTCCAAGGAGTCCGGACCCCCTAAAATTACCTGGAAATTTTCCTTCAATTTTATTTATATTAAAATTAAAAGTAAAATTCTTAGCGGTTTACTAATACTTTTTATTTGAAAATCAAATTTTTGGAGACCACATTTTATTACAACATTTTCCATTGTTATCGGAGAACTGCGCTATCAAAAAATTTGATAATTTAAAGTTTTGTTGGACCCCTGCAGATATGTAGTTGTTGCGCCCCTGCTTTCCGATATTAAAAATAAAAGAAAATCGCTCACACAAGCTGCTGAATATTTCCATGTTCCCAAATTGACCTTGTATGATAGACTCAAAGGCAAATCGTAATAAAATTCATTTAAATCCAAAATGTTTTATTCCACCCATCAGAAGTCATTCGCTGATGCAGTTATTTATCTTAGCGAATTTCCAAATTGGAAATTCAGCTATTTTTATCTTTTTATGTCCTATTTTACCCATATGCATGACTGAATGTGATTTATATTGCAAACAAAGCACTGTCCAGATTCGCCCCACACATAGGGGCGAATCTAAACACTAAATAACCAAAAAAAAAAAAGAAAATGTTGCAGTACCAATTTTAATATTATTATTACTGCCCTATATGCTCGTGATATTAAAGCATTTAAATTATTTTTTTAGAATTTTTTAGCTAATCTCTAAACAATTTATTGCCAAATAACTGAAAAAATCGTCCAGATTCGCCCCAACTGACGGTACCTAGTTCAGTATGACTTTATGCAGTTCGCACATAGCGACTATATCATTCAGTTTTCGAATAGTTTTAGTTTTTAATAAGTTAGGTATTTATCTTTTATGTCAGATTGCGTTTTCTATTAGAACATAGACTTAAAACAATGTGTTTGTTTTCTCGTTTTACAAGTGAGAACATTACTTTATATTACATATTTTTAAGGGGTTATTCATAAGGGTTAAAAGTTAAAAAAGTTAGCACCGTCAGTGGTGTTAGAAGGTACACAGCTTCCTCACACGTTTTTACAATAATATAAACTTTAAAACAAGAATAGAGTGAATTACTGGAGTGAATATTACGGAAAGACTATTTACAGCTCAACTCTTTTTTGTGCGGTGGATAGGGGGCGCATAAAGAAAATCGCACAAAAAAAATATATTCAAAAATATCATAAATAGTTATAAAAAGTATAGTTCGATCCAGATTGTAAAAAAAAACTTTTTTTATGCAGTTGGTCAGAACCGTATAAAAAAGGTTTCATCGAAAAGACATAACTCAAAGCGCTCAAAACTTAGAAATTTCCTTAGAAGTTGCTTCTATAAACAAGATAAAGCATTAATTTACACGTAGAAACATTTTATTTCAATTTTATAACATTATGAAAATTTTGAAAAATACATCTGTAACAAAATTAAATGATGCAATAATTTATGTTCTTATGCAATGTATTGATTAAATGCTTAAAAGCCGTTAAAAAGTATTTTTATCAAAGAAACTTGTTATAGTAAATGTTTAAATATCTTACTGTCTCTTGATTTTGATTTATATTATGCAATTTAGTGGCCATTTTTTGAAAAACCGCATAAAAAAATCGCATAAAAGAAACCGCACAAAAAAGAACCGCATAAAAAAGAGTTCAGCTATATCTTAAATGTACACCCTGTCTAATTTTTATTTAAATCTGGTATTCCTATGAAATAAATGCAACTTTACGAAAAATAAATTCCATTTTCCAACATTCTTTAACATTCTCGGTGAATCTATCGCGTGAATCCATGAATAGAATTACGAATCCAATACACAATATCTATCCCAAACCTACTACAGTGTGACTGTGTACAATTAGCAAATTTTGGTTGATGTAAATAGAATTCAACAAATGTACATGATCATATTATTATCCAACAAGGGAGGACACTAATTGGGAAATTGACTTTGGGACGAAACTTCGCACATTGACAGTTGAAATTATTTTAAATCAAATTTAATAAAAATAAAAAAAATTAAAAATATGCATGCTCCTAGCATTGAACCCTCATCGTTTGGATAAAAAGCAGATGCAATAATAAATAGCCGTTTATAGTTTAGAGGTATTTTTTTGAAAGCGGCTGGCGGCTTTTTTCTCAAAAAAATTTGATTAGTTTACTATGTTAACAGCCTATAGATGTACTATTTATACAGGGTGGAAAGTATATAAGTCTCGCTACGAAAACTGTGGGTAGATCTCAACCCATGTAATTAAATGCAAAAAATTTTTTAGCGACAGCCTGCATATAAATTATTAAGAACGAACTAATAGAAGAAAATTGTTCTACATGTTTCAGTCATTTAAATGACCATCTTCAGGAAAATCAATAATTCAGTTGTGAAAACAACTGAGAAAAATAATATCAAAAGGACATAACCTCCAAATGTCAAATGAATAAATGAATTTATGGTCATTTAAATGACTGAAACATGTAGAACAATTTTCTTCTTTTAGTTTTCTAATTTTTCATTTAAAAATTTTTTTCATTTCATTTTACCTGCAGTTGGATTCTAATAATTTATAATCCATGTAATTAATATTTGCCAATAAATTTGAACCAGAGTGTTTTTTAACAAAGAAAATTTGATACTAAATAAGGGTCAAAAAAGGGGCCATTAAAAATTTTTTCCAAAAAGCAGAGAAAAAATTACATAAAAAAGGTCTTTAACTATTGTTCTATGTCAACTAGTTTCCGAGAAAAACTAATTTTTATAAACGCAAATTCGTTATGTTATGCAGGATGCTGCGACAGGGGTATTTTAACTTTTTTAAAATCTTTTTTAGCCACCTAGTAAAAATTAAAACAAGGTTCCGTGAAAAAAAAAACTTGTTTGTATAAAAAAAAAAAATATGTAAGAGAAAATAAAAAATAATAGAATAAATATTTGTTTACTTAAACTAAAAGAATTCCATGTAATTATTTTTCTACAATAAATTGTTTAAAAATATTTCCCAGCTTAAAAATGTGAACAATTTTTTTTTTAAATTTATTTATATAAGTACCTATACATTCTTGTATACGATACTTATATTATTCATTTATAATCCAAAATAAATCAATTTATTCCTCGTATTTCCTTTTAATCGGTACAAAGTTTATTCAATATTTAATACCAAAATAAGCTTAAACCAAACAGAAAATATTGTAAATATTTAAATAATGGTATTGATACATCGGTTATATGAGCCGTTTGGTATCAAAACGAGACACATCACTTGAACCAAATTTTTCAGGAAAGGCAAAATACTGAATAAGTTTTTTGTTTAAATTGATGTATGTATATAATTTTTTTAAAAGCTGTAAGTGACATAGACGAAGGTTTCTCAGAAGTTTCAAAAGTTTTTCTATTTTATTTTCTAGTTTAAAAACATTTTTATTTTCGATGTGTCTTACTTTGTTTTAAGGGGGACCACTAGTGTGACGTTTTCAAAAAATTGGAAAAATTTTTTTTGCATGTTTCGATAGTCTATACCTTTAAAAATAACGCTAAAATTTCAAGTGCATATCTCAAATAGTTTTTGAGTTACAGCCATCCGAAGAGTGATTCTGACTTACATTGTTAACATTGAGGTATTGAGAAATGTATGAATCGAAATAATTATTCGAGAGTTTCTGGAGGTGGCTGCCAGTCACATGTTGTGGAGAAGCTAGACCCTGGCACATTTAAACGACTCATCTAGTTTTACTGTGACCGTTATAGTGAGCATATCGTAAATAATTTTAGTAAAAATTCTCAGTGATTAAAACTAAAAAGTTTTAACTTGAAGACAAATCATTCGATCAATTTGATTCTTATTGCAGCTTCTTTTATATATGTATTTCTTCGTACCATGAACCTCCAGTTTTCCGATCGAATAAAAAATGTAATTTTCGCAAGCCAAAAATCATCAAATTTTCGAGCAAAATTTGAAGCTTTTTTTTTAAAAGTCCGCCACTCTGTTAAATTTTAACTTTTTTTTTCGATTGAGGTTCACGGTACAGATCATACCTTCTAGTTTAATAGGCTTTTTGGTTTTTTTGATTTCAGGCAATGTGAAGGCCGCTATCACTGCAGCAGTGGGCGAACTTTTCTTTTTGGAGCCTTGGGAGATCGCGAACAACTCACTGAAATTTCAATTTTTTGGTCCAAAATTTTTTCATGAATTTATTATATATCAACGAATATATCCTGAAAAAATTAAAACATTCCATGTAGTAGTTTTCTTTAAAAAAATTCCCAAAAATCACCGTTTTTCAGGCGATCACACTAGTGGCCCCCCTTAAAAATTTATTGATGTATCTTGTTTTGTAATTTAGTGATTGGATGTATCTTATTTTGAAACCAATATGTTAAATATATTTAATATATTTAATAAGTAATTTAAATTAAATAACAATGTAAAGACACAGGCACGAATAGAACGGAGTAACGGCATTAGCAACAAACAATGATAACTTATCGTTTGCTGCTGCGCAAACCGATGCGCAGCAGACTCTGACAACATATTGTGTCGTGTTTTGATACTTGTCTTATTTTGAAACCAACTGTCCACTTCACAATTTAAAAACAGCATGCTTTGTCCTTTTTTGAATGATATTTTTTTCTCCAGTCATACAGAGGACATTTTGAACTTGTAAAATCTGCTGTTATCTTAAAATTGTAAAAATAGTGATGTGTCTCGTTTTGATACCAAACGGCTCATATATACATTGGCCCCAATACTTATTATTACTTATTGTTAGTGATTGTTACAATGGATTTAAATTAGATATCAGGTTGTACACTAATGAAATTTTTAAATACGTTTTTCAAACAAAACGTCGACGCCACCCACAACATTATTTTTGTATCCAAGAGGCCTCTAAAGTGGAATAGATTAAAATTTTGAAGACTGACACTCGATCTTGTATAAGTTTGAAAAATTATCAGTAAAAAAGTTGACTACTCCAGATCTACTAGGGCAGCGATTTTCAACCTGTGGTACGCGTACCCCTGGCCGTACATGGCGACCTTCTTAGGGGTACGTGAAAACATTATTGATAATGGCGAATGTTACAAAAACATAAGACGCTTCAATTACGAAAAAATTATAATTTAAAATGGAAAATGAAAGAAAAAGAAAAGAAATTACATACACGTTTGCTTCACAATAAGGTTCCCTCACAAACTGAATACAGAGAAAGAGATGGAACGTTATTTGTGTACCTTATCACAAGATTTTTTTTTGCTAAAATGTAGTGTATATAGTAGTATGTTCCTTTAGATATTTTAATTCAAAATTTTTACTTACAAAAATGATATCATTATAATGCAATTTTTTAAATAAAAGAAATACCTACAAAATTTATGTATCCTCGTGTAAGATATGTCATATGTATATTCTGATTTATTTAAACATTAATTGATAGGCTTTTAGTCACGTATGTACATATTAATTTCAAATCTTCAAATTGTCATATGTTTATGTATTTTTTATACAAAAGAATAAATTAATATATTACATAATTAAATAAATATTTAGTTTTGAACAGAATGTGTGGGTTTTTCACGATGTTTTTTCTCAGAAACGATATCATAACATGAATATTTAAAAATATTTTTAACTTGAAAAAAGTGTTATGGTTATATGTGCATTTATAATTACGGATCTGATAGGTACAAAACTTTTTTTATTTTATTTTTTATTTCTATCACACTTATGTTACCTTTATTGCCTTTATGTGTATATCTATATATGTGTACATTTTGAACAGCCTATATACGCTTCACTTATAGTAACATAGAAAGAGACAAACCTCTCTTGCTGTTCCGTTTTGCGCGGCATTCGTGTATTTTAAAAACCTTCAACACCAACACTCTTATTTATTTAAATCGCGGTTAAAAGAAGACCATAATTTTAAAGTTTGATTGGGAGTCAGGTGATTATAAGTATTGAGTATTGTATTGGAACTAATAAACTATCACCCGATGAAACTATTTTTATTTATTTTCTTATTTTATAAGATACTCGACTTAAAACTACCAGTGTAAGATTACTTAGGTACTATACGAAACGATTTCTTATATCTTGAATATTTGTGATTATTGGCTTTTGTTATTTAAGATCCTATTTTCTATTACGATCTCAAAAAGGATTGTGAAGAAATTTGCAATAAACAAGAAAACTGGTAATAACTTGAAGATTCCATTTTAAGAGGTAGGAGGTACTCATAAACAAAAAACCTCCTCAAGAGGTACGTGAGAGAAAAAAGGTTGGTAGCCGCTGTAGGGCAAGAGAAATGAAACTGCAGATTCAAAATACATAGGAAACTCCCATTAAGCAATCTACTAGGACCAAATTGCTAAATGAGAAAGTCAAAGATCACGGGCGTCAATGTTTCTGATTTATATATTTGTATGATTTACTGTTACAAACTATTATTTAGACACTAACACATTCAAACATATTTGCTTTAAAACACGGAGGGGTGTCATTATACACATCTTGTGTGCGACGAAATCGCTGAATGGGAGCGTGCGATATAGGAGTTTGTTATGTAATTCCTTCTAAATCTTCACTAATTTTGGTTAGTGGAGTTATCGTCATTTTTAACTTATCGAAAAGTATGAAAAAGGTTCCAATCAATTTAAGCCCAAATTTTTCACAAGTTACGTAACTTCGAAAATTTTCATTTTTTTAAGACCCTTATCTCTGTACTAGAAAATTTTTTTTTAAAATATTGCAGTGAAATTATAGGACGAGGAGATCACTTCCAATCAGCCACCGATCTTTTTCAAAATGGCATCACAGTGGGTACGAGTGAATAAATTTGAACTTTCGGTCTTAGGAGGAACCTCTATAGCAAAATTTTCGAAAACTTTTATAGAATACTATATCTGGTTCTCGAAAATTCCCTTTAAAAATTCACCTATCTATGGAATGGTTTATTTTTGGATATTATTCATAATGGCTAGGTATATATTAATCCCTTATCAGTTCAGACCTCCAACGTCCTCTCCTCTCACCCCCTTTGCATGTCGCAAAAAATAAAAATGGGACGTAAAAATCATACGCTACCTTGTTTTTTTTTTTTTTTTAAATAATATGGAAATTAAATATCAATTATATTTTTTTTAACATAAAAAAATAAATAAAATAAATTATAAATTATAAATTTTTATAAGAAAAAAATTACGTGAAAAAAATAGACTAATAAAAAAAATTAGGGTAAGTGCGGGAGAGATGCCGCAGTCACCATACACGGAAAAAAAGAATTATTCCCATCAAATAAATTTTATTCCAGTCAAATAAAATTTTTGTTTGCATACCGTCAAATAAGCTTTTTATTTCAACCAATTAATTTTTTTGTTTGAAATTATTCTCAGTTTCAAACAGAAAATCAGTTCATTAGAATTAAGAAAAAATTTAATCAAATAAAAAGTATAATTCAGACAATTACTAACATATTTAAATGAAATAATTCTATAGTTTGCACAAAACAAAGATGTTGCTTATATGAATTTGAATAACGATCTGTTGAAATAATATTTTGTTTCAATGAAATAAGGATTTTATTTGAACTAAACATTTTATTATATAGGTGAATTCATTTTCTTATTTGAATGAAATAAATAATTTATTTCAATTAACAATTATTGTTAATCCACTGTATTTTATTTTTATTTAAGTGAATTCATTTTCTTATTTGACTGAAATAAATAATTTATTTCAGTTAACAATTATTGTTAATCCACTGTATTTTATTTTTATTTGAATTAAGTTGTATTTCTTATTTATCTGAAACATAAATAAACATGTATTGGATACAATAAATAAAACGCGTTTATTTGTTAATATTGTATTTTGTTTGTAAGATGTACTACATTATTATTAATAATATGACAATCAAATAATATTAGGGCGATTCTCGCGTGACATTTTTGCAACAAAAAAATTTTTTTTAATTAAATTAATAACAAACAAAACAAAAAGTTTATAACACGAGGCAACTGGATGAAAATTTTTTGAACATATTTTAATTTATATCTGAAATGCAGTACTCCAAATATAAGACATAAACTTCGTTTTGTACGATGTCCCGTGCGTCACGTGAGTTTATGCCTTATATCTTGAGTACTGAATTTCAGATAAAAATTAGAATATGCTCAAAAAAATTTACTTCATTTTCTGCGTATTATAAACATTTTGTTTTGTTTATTATTAATAGCATTTTTTTTTTTAAATGTTTTTGTTGTGCGTCACGCGAGAATCGCCCATTACATAATAACAAAATTACATAAAAGTACCAATTAATAAAATCAAATGCGTAAAGAAATCAAATTCTTGCCATTACCAATGGTATGATAATTATGTGGAAATAAAGAGTACAGTTCTTTTACACATCTAATATCCCATTCTACATTTTCATGATTTATGACTACCTCATATGCTTGTCTGTGTAAATCATAACCAATAGTTTTTAGTATTTTTAAAACAAAATATATTTCTTTATTTTTACTACTTAATATATATTTTATTAAACCAAATAAAGGATAATCTTCATCTATAAAACTAATTAATAAAATGTAACCAGGTTTGTATAACATACCATTCAATTTATATCGATTATAACTTAGACAATTTTCCTGGAAATTTAAAGGTAATTTTTTATAAAAGAAAATATAGTCCTCTAAAGATTTTATAAACGTCACATCTGTACTGTAATCTATTTTATCTGAAAATCCCAAATTACTAGAGAGACGATAACAAAATTTTAGTTGATGTTTGAGAGCTAAGGTGTATGGTATATTTTTTCGACATGCTATTACATTAGCATTAGTTTTGAATTCCTTATGTTTTGCTTCGTACCGCATACATGAAAAATTTACTAAAGGTCCAAAACGATATAAAATTTCAGGATAATGAATTATTATGTGATGTTTTGGTTTGAGTTTTTCGTTAAATAATTTTAAATACAGTACATGATGTTCTTGTATTAAAGTTGCCAATAATTTAATGGCACCTTTATGTAATGTATTACTAAATGAAATAGCAACAATTTCTTTTAATATCAAGTAAAGTTCCCACACATTATCGTCAATAGGTACAAAATCTCCAGCAATAATACCAAAATAAGTAACAAATGCAAGCATTTCTGATGCTGACATAATGACATACTCATTATTTATATGTTCTTTAGACAACAATGGAATTTTATTTCCAACATTACAATTCTCAGAATGATTAAAAAATTTGAGTTTATTATTTAAATGTTTTAATGTAACAAATTTTTTATCTTTTATTATATATTTTAAAATCTTTGCCATATCATATCTACAAACTCCTTCCAATAAATCATGCATTACATCACATGATATATTTTTAGTTACATGAAAATGAGACAATTGATTCCAAATTGATTCTTCTTTAATTCCGTTTGTTTTACAATTAACGTCTGTATTGTAAGTTATATTATTTCTTAATAGTGACTTATCTTCTGTCACTTGACTCTGTGTAAGAGATTTATCAGCTTTACATGTACGACAAAAATAAGAACCCGAAAAATTTTCACTGTAACCTAATATTGAATTTAATCCTAAATTATCTCCTAATATAAGTATTACATTGAAAAATATTTGATATTTTTTATTATTAACAATAATTTCAATTCCCTTTTCATATAGTTCTACACATTCGTTAATTAATTTAGAAAATGTTGCTCTATTGCCGAAATTTACTCGATCTTGTGAAAAAAACAACTGTGCCAGAAACATATTTTCTAAACGTGAAGCATACTTTGGTGGCATACAAGCTAATGAAAAATATATTGCACCTAACTTGTATATAGATGCGTGGCTACCCAATACATTTCCAATTTGAAAATCATCAAAGAAAATATATAACGGCAAAACAGTTTTATCATAAAAATTACATTTTAATTCATTCCATACTATTCCATTAAAAACACTTTGTACGTTTTCACTATCGTAACAATCTTCCATATAACTAATTATTGACTGAAATACAAACGGTAACTCTAAAAAACACTTAAGCACTTCTTTCATAGAAACAAATTGTCCTAAATTATCCTTTATTTGCATAGATGAAACCTCTTGATTACTTTTTTGAAATTCAGACGTTCCAATAACAAACGGAACTGGTTTAATTAAAAAATTTGAACGTTCAAAATATTGAAGTCTTAAATATTCTGATTCAAAACCACTAAAAGGAGATTGTAGTTCAGAAATAATATTTTTAATATCAGCCAATATGGATTCAAAAGAATCAGTCTGTCCTCTAACAGAATTTAATAAGTTAATTTTAGTATTCAGCTGTGTCACAACATTACAGTTAAATATTTCACTTACGAATTCAATTATATCTTGTATCACTGATCGTGTAACAGTATTATTGTTATATAGTTTTGAAATAAATTTCTGTATTGATTGTTTGAATGTTATATCCGGATTCAATGGAAAACTTTCAAAAGTTTCAGATAATTTATTTTTATTAAATTTTTCAGTTTTATTGCTTAAATCTACATATTTTTTAGTAACTAAAGAACAATCTTCTATATTTGTTGTTTCATTTGAATGCTTAGAAATTAAATGCTTTTTGAAATTCCATATATCTTTATACAAACGTAAACATATGCTGCATTGAAAATTTGAAGAATATTGATGTGAAAACTTCAAATGAGAAAAAAATATTTGCATATCATTAAAAGAAATATTACATTCTAAACATTCCATTCTGAATAATAGTATTTGATATTTAATTCAATAAGTAAAAACAAATATATAAAATTTGAAGAATATTGATGTGAAAACTTCAAATGAGAAAAAAATATTTGCGTATCATTAAAAGAAATATTACATTCTAAACATTCTATTCTGAATAATAGTATTTGATATTTAATTCAATAAGTGTAAAAACAAATATATAAAATTTGAAGAATATTGATGTGAAAACTTCAAATGAGAAAAATATTTGCATATCATTAAAATAAATATTACATTCTAAACATTCCATTCTGAGTAATAGTATTTGATATTTAATTCAATAAGTAAAAACAGATATATAAAATTTGAAGAATATTGATGTGAAAACTTCAAATGAGAAAAAAATATTTGCGTATCATTAAAAGAAATATTACATTCTAAACATTCTATTCTGAATTATAGTATTTGATATTTAATTCAATAAGTGTAAAAACAAATATATAAAATTTGAAGAATATTGATGTGAAAACTTCAAATGAGAAAAAAATATTTGCATATCATTAAAAGAAATATTACATTCTAAACATTCCATTCTGAATAATAGTATTTCATATTTAATTCAATAAGTGTAAAAACAAATATAAAAATATTTCGGAAATGAATTTTCAATTTTGGATATATAAATAATTCTTCAAATTGACAGTAAACAAATGTATTTACATTACAAAAATAATCATAAATGTATTTCAAAAGTAACTTTGAAATTTTAAATATCAAAATTTTAAATATTGTAATAAACAAATGCAAATGGACTTTCACTGTCTATTTTCGTTATTCTTTAAATCGGAAATAAGTTCAGAAATTGATGGAATTTCGGAATCCCATTTTGTTTCAATGTTATATATATAACGTTGTATTAAAGTTAAAATGTGACTACATTCAAGACTATACCGTGCGTTTAAAACATGATAAGCTTTAAAACAAATGTCAAAAGCCTTTAAACATGAATTTATTTGATACTTAATATTGTCTATAATTACGTATGTTTCGGTAATATTTTTTAAATTTGGTCCTACCACTAGTATAAATGGTTGTACTGTAAGTCCATGTTTTAACATACGGGTGCGACGATTTTCTATAGTGACGTCAATTTCAGATGGCGTTGTTGAATGTAACAGTAGTCCTTCTAAAATTTCGGGTATTGTTGGCTTCCACTGCTTTCTTTTGTTGAATATTCTTGCTCTGGATTGTATTAGATATGGTAATAATGATATTTTTAATGTTGTTTTGCTATCTGAAAAAGAAAATATACGTATTTAAAATAAGTTAAGTACGAGTCTGACTCACGCACGGAGGGTTTCGTATAATATCTTCCTTCCTAAAGGGTAACTTCCTAAACCAAAAAGGTTATGTAAATAAAATTTCAGCTCAATCGGAGATATTTATATGGTTTTTGGAACTCCAGCCAAAATTTTTCCATTTTATCTAAAAAAAAAAACTATAGACATTTGGACGAAGTTCGTTTTACTTTTCCTGTAATATATATGGAATTTCCTATTTGTATGAATTTTTTCAAAGTTTTCGGTTCGAAAACTTCGAAGATAAGAAAGGGGGACGGTATTTTTTCGCACATTTTTGGCCATAACTTAAGAACCTACGTAATTTAAACTTTTAAAAAAAGTAGTTTTGAAATGTGTAAACAAAGCCCTTTCAAATGATATCCCACTTGACCTTGGTTTCGCACTTACAAATTTCAACCGTCCATTTCTAACCCCTTTTCAAATAAAAATAAAAGGATTTCTGAAATTAATTTACCTGTAATAGATGTAGACAAACGATTTCTATACGGACGGACATTGAAGTCTCACTCTAAGGGTTCCGTTTTTTATTTTTTTACGGAACCCTAAAAACAACAGAAAAATAGTAAATAAAAAGAAATGTTTCTTACTTTCAGATAAGTTAATGTTGTCTAATTCCTTGAGTGTACACCGAGCCTCATCTGGTAAATACTTCCTTTTTAATTTTAACAAAGACTCAATAAAACTGGAAAAATTTGATAATAGGCATAACTCCTTTTCTGGGAAAAGTTCTGCAAAATCTTTTTCAATCTGTAAAATTTTAAGAAAAAAACAAAACTGAAACGTTTTTTACATTACAGTTTCCAAATATGAAATATATTTTTAATTTTTTACCAAAGTAAATCCAAAAGAACATTTTAGAATAGGCCATTGTGAAATAAACTCATTTACGGTTAATAATTGATTACTTTCATGTTTCCTCAACGGAAAAGTTTTTTTCCAAAAATCAATAACTTGATCAAATGGTTCAGTATTATATTCCAACCATGTTTTAAAATTTACAAGATTTTTTGATTCACCTAAAATTAAGTGAAAAATAAACAAAAAATATTTGTTAGATTGTAAAAACGAAAAAAGTATGATTTTACCTTCATCAGACTCCACACTTAAGGATTCACTAGGTGGTGTAGGACTCCAAAGACCTGAAGTTCTGAAATAACGTAATTTGTTTCTATATTTATCTATTAAACGGCCTTTCGCTGGCGTACATTTTCCAGTAGAAGATTTTTTTAGTGATGGTACATAGTAAGTTTCTTTAACTTCATTTGGGAAAATATCAATAATATCTTGAGCCAATTTTTCAAAATGGCTTGCATCCAATTTTCTAAAAATTAATAACGAAATTTTTTTTTAATTCTATATAATTAATATTCAACTTTAATTTGAAAAATACCGTGTAGTCGATTTAAATATTTCTGATATGATTAAATCACAAAGAATATTTCGTGATTTTCGATCTAAGATTCGGTTTCCCGCATAAGTTGCTAGAATAATTTTTCCGTTACAAGTATTATTTAAAATATCATTTAAATTAAAATCTAACTGTTGACAATTATTTAGTTTTTGTATTAATTCGTCTCCGTAACATGCGTTATATCTTTTTATTTTTGCTGGTGATACTTCTACTGGATCAAAATTTTCTAAATCCGAAAAATTAGTAGATACAGTCGAGCAACTGGAACTGGTTTCATATTTATTTGGCTAAAATAATATATTATATATTATATTACAAAAAAAAACCGTCTATTTTTTTTCTTTCAATTATTTAAAATTAATTGAATTTACCAGAACAGTTACAGGTAATTTTTCCCGTTTAAAGGCATTTAATTTGGAAATAAACTTGCTACGTGGTCCTATTTTTTTAAATATTTCAGCTATCATGTCTTCAGTTAAATGTAATAATGACGTAATATCTATCTCGTTATCTAACAAAAAACAATTTAGTATTATACTACTGAATAAACTAATTTCATAAAATTAAATTCATATTATGAATGCATAAAGATTAGGCACATATTAATTATTTATTGCTTTGAAAAAAATATGAACCAAAAGCAATACATTTTAATTTACAACAACACGGCTGATAACTTAGGTATTGTTTGTTAAAATAATAATGACGTAATATCTATTTCGTTACCTAAAAATGATTTAGTATTATAATAAACTAATTTAATCAAATTAAATTCATAATTAGTATAAATGTAAAAAAGTTTGGGCAGGTGCTAATTACTAATATCTTTGAAATAAATGAAAAACCCAAAACAACAGATTTTATTTAGAACAATATGGATGATAAAGATATGTATATGTACTATGTACCTACTATTTGTTAAAAAAATTATTTTTTTACTTACCGATAAAAACAGATATATACTCTTCGAAACCCCAATTTTTCAAAATGGTCTTTGTTTCCTCATCCATTTTAATAACTAATGTTAAACATATACCTATTACATATATAGAAAAAAATACAAAAACACACAATGGCGTCACTTGGATGTTTAGAACGGAACGTTTAAATATTTCTTTTAATGTTAAATCACTTTAAACTACTCAATACAACCGACGCGAATGCCGAAACAGTACATAAGTACATAATGATGTATATGTATATCGTATATCACATGACCATATTCTACATGCGCAGTTTCAAATGTGTTGAACATATTTAAGTTGTGTTCAACTGGAATAAAATATACTGGACTGAAATTAAATGTCGTTTGCATAACTTTTAAAATAAATTCATTCAAATAAAATTAAATAAACAAACGGTTTTTAAAACTGAAATAATGTGTTTGTTTGGAACTTATTAAAAAATGCAAACAAAAAAATTAATTTTTGGAAATAACAGAAATGATTAGGTAAACTGTATGATAATTCATTGGACAAAATTTTATTTGGGCAAAATAATACTTTTCAAACATTCAGTTTTATTTCATTGAACTGAATCGTTTTTTTCCGTGTAGTTCGTCCGTTGATTGATAGATAGAGCTATTAATGGATTATGTGTTTAAAATAAGTTACTTATTTAAGCTTTATATGGTAACATCTATGATTAGTCCATCAGTTTAGTAATTATCCAACTTTTTATTATTGAAAAGTAAGTTTTTTAACATAATATTTTTAACATAATTCATTAAAATTTAAGAATGTATATTTCATTGTTTTAACAGGGCCGCGCCAAGGGACATTTGCGCTGGGGTGCAAGACAAAAATTGCCGCCCCTAAAACGCCAAACTTATTTGTAATACATTTTTGATAATAAAATATATGCCTCCCGGCTACCAGTTTACTTACTATATATACTTACTTTAATGAAATGCAAGATTGATAGATGTTTTATGTGTAGAATTCAACGACGGTTTTTATAAAATTAAAGCGTGCAAGAGCATGTTCGATCCCGATCCCGTTTGATCTCGCCGATTACCGCGCAAATGATTGTTGTCGCTGGTCAACAATCGGAATAATCGGATTACCGACGGGTCACAACAATCATAATAGACAAGTATTTAAGCAAAATGCGGGTAACATTTAAGTGTCATCAAAATTACCACATAAAAATAGTAATAATTTTATATTTTATTTGCCGCCCCCAAAGCCTGCCGCCGGGGTACTAGGCACCCCTAACACCCCCGCTTGGCGCGGCCCTGTGTTTTAATGAAAATGAGTTTTGTTATTAATTTAGGTATATTTTAAAAGTACTGTATAAAATTTTAGGTTGGAATTCCGTACTATGCTTGCTATAGCAACATGCGGCATCCCAACAAAATGGAGAGATGCCGCATTTAAAGTTGGTATAAATGCCGCATCATATTACATGTTAAAAACATAGACTTATACCTTAATTATGCAATTTATTTTTGGACTGTAAATTATGCCACGTAAATATAAAAGCTCCATTAATGGATTAGGAAGAGCCCTCATACTAATGAAGGTAACGAAAATAATGATGATTGCCTGTGTATTGAATGTTTTGAACGGTACTCAGAAACAAAAATAAAGTTGACTGGTTAAGATGTATAAAGTGCCAAAGATGGTTACATATGGAATGCATCATATATGGAGATGTGTGTGAAATGCAAAATTTTTAATATGAACTATGCGGCGTCTCACCTTTTTTGATGCGGCATCTCTCCCATAGGTGTGGGAGGGACGCCGCTTGGCAGGCTTTACAAAAATGTTAATTATGAATCCTTTATGACTCAAAATTTATAAATAATTTTAAAGAACAATGTTTACATTTATTGTGTACCAAATTTAAATTCAATTAAATGTATACTTTAAGAATTATCAAGTGTTTTCAAAATGTGCGGATCTCTTCCGCATTCACCTTATTAAAATATGTTCAGTTATGTTCAGTTTGTGAATCATTATTTCTCTTTTTCCCCCCCTTCCCCTCGTTGTTTGTTCATCCCCAGTTCGTATAGCGACGACAACCAAACTCATTAGCCGTCTTACGTTCATCCATGTTTAACTCTCGACTTCCCCTGTTCTGGTAAGGTTGGTAACATTATGCCCATTAAAAATTATGATTTGTAAAAAAGAAAAAATTCAATAAAAAAATTTCCTTCTATTTGTTTAGGGTTCCGTACCCTAAAAAAGTAAAGTGGAACTCCGCTTTAAAATCACTCTCGTGTTCGTCTGTGTGTCTGTCACAGGGGTTTTTCGTGAAAATTATGTGACATAGGAATTTGAAATTTGGCATGATGTTAGTCTAAAGCGGGTTCTACACGATGCTACGAACGTTCCTTCCAACGTTCGATCGAACGTTTGCGGCAATTAAGTTCGATAGTTGGTGCGACGAATGTATCTGCTACACGGTGAGTCGAATGTTTGATCCAATACGAATGATGATGTGTTGGTACTCAGTCGACAACGCTGTTATCTGTCTGATGTTATCTCTAATGTTATACACTGATGTTGTCTCTCTTGTATAATGTGTTGGGACAAACGTGACGAAGATGTTATTTGTCTGATGTTATCTCTAATGTTATACACTGATGTTGTCTCTCTTCACATGAACGAGTCGTGCGCAACCAACGAACACAACCAACATTGACCTTCAAACGTTCGAAGCATCCCTTTGACTCGGTGCAAGAATACCGACATTGAACGGGACACGACCAAATGCGAATGTTTGACGCTCGACATTGGACACTCGTAGGTTCGAACAACGGCTACACGATGCTATGAACCATCCAACGTCGAATGTTGGAAGGTGTTCGTAGCATCGTGTAGCAGCGGCATAAGATGGTGCGCTCCACAAATGAGATTGATCAAGCCTACATATAAAAAAGTGTAATCCGAAAGGTGCAATAAGTAGCAATTTACACCACTACTGACTTAGTCTTTTACTGTCCGTCGTGGTGTTCACGTCGTAATAAATATCATGTTTTTTAATGAACTCGTGAATTTTAAACAGAAAAAATATGAAGTGTATCGTATTTAAGCGTAAAAATTCTATTGAATAAAAAATTTCTCAAAATAAAGGGATATCTTTCTTAAAATAAATACAGTATAGCACCGATAATGGAAACATCAGTTTTGGAAATTTTTTGAGAGCATCAAATTAGTCAACATCACTTTTGGAAAGTTTCATCAAAAATGTCAAGTATTTAATATTTATGTACTTGACATTTTTGATGCAACTTTCCAAAAGTGATGTTGACTAATTTGATGCTCTCAAAAAATTTCCAAAACTGATGTTTCCACTGTATTTATTTTAAGAAAGATATCCCTTTATTTTGGGAAATTTTTTATTCAATAGAATTTTTACACTTAAATACGACACACTTCATATTTTTTCTGTTTAAAATTTCTGTAAAAAATATACTGTAAATTTATTTTTAATTGTTGACTGGTGGCCATCATAGTATATACTATATGTATGCGAACTGCATACATCATCATCAACATATCATACTAACACATTGGTATATTCGTGTCCATACATCATGTGTTTTGATCGAATGTTTGCTGTGTTACGTCACTCGCTCATTACAGCCGGCACAGTTTGCTAGACATACTAGTTTGACCCCTTGGCGCGCACATATATATCAGTTTACGATTATAAAAAGTTTCTATATCATTTGGAACAGCTATATTTAAAAATATTTTTTGGTCTTAACAATTTAGCTCAAAGTATCTGGAAATGATCGTTCTTCCCTAATCACCTAGGTTCCTAAAGCTAAAGTTTCACGTTTAATAGAGTTAGTCGACATTGAGTCATAGATTACCAAAAAACTACGAGTTTTTTGACAATGTACCAGTTGCTTAAAAAAAATTAAATCCCAGTAATAGACAACTTAGTACTTTTACTAATCTTTCAGCACAATGTGGGACATTTTTCAGTTATCAGCACAAGCAATTTTGTTAAATAAGATTAATTTGACTGTTTACCCTACCGAACCCTAATTATGCGAACCCAACTCCCTCTTGGACGACTTTTTCTTATTATGTTAACGGGCAAAATTATTATTATTTTAGTTTCGAAAAAAATGAGAACCTCAAATTGATGTTAAATATGTTTTGTATAGTTGTAACATTATTATCTCATTAAATAATTACATGGTTTCACTTGTAGGTGAAATTTGTAATCTTAAATTGCTTTGAGCAGTTTGTGTTGTTATCGGTAGGTACTTAATTGGTTCATTTTGAAATTTTACAGTGGGATTTACGAGAATCACCTCAGGATTAAGTCATTATTTTGCTACAAGTTATGATAGTCCTTTTAAAAAATATGACCGCTTCACAACCGCTGTACAATATATTGTACACCAAATTTAGGAGTAGGTATATTAGCATGAATTTTTAACTGGGAAAAATTTAAAAATTTCTTAATATTTTTTAAAACTACTAAATTACGCTTAATTGAAGATTTATTAGCCTTACCATTAAGATGGACCAAGGTTTAACAAGAAAACTGTACACCAAATGAAAAATGAAATTCTCCGTAACACGTTTAACAAAGTAAACTGCTAATAAATATGACGTCGTCACAGTATTATTAATGAAGTATTTAGTATTTAAAAAGTTAAAATCTATTGATCTAGAATCCATAAATCAGGGTTGTTGCGGATATGATACTTAGGCAACTGCTTAAAAAGGTGTTCCGCGAAATGTTTGGGAAACACTGGTCTAGTATTGATTTTTACAATTTAATAAAATTACCAATATAGAGGTTTTATATTTTTTTCAAGAGGTAATTTCAATAATATATTATTTTTCATTATAACAATAACTAATTACCAGACATGGGAAGAAATGATCCCTAACAGAATCGCCATATAAAATATTTTGTACTGGGGGGCTACGAATATACAGCTGGAGGGCTGTCATAAAACGTAAAAATATTATCAATCTTTTTAAAAATCAATTTTACGACGTGTAACTATTAATACCACATCGTTGATGTTGTTTTGTGTCTGTTTGTGTTTTTTAATCGCCAATATTATGAATCATTTTGCCTGTTATCTGTACATACTTATATCTTTATATTTTTCTAATGCAAAAACTAAGCCATGTTGAAACATGTGTATGAGCTATTGGAGTATACGTACCTGATACATATAACATAATATAATACATTTTGTTTATATTAAGCAGGTATAAAATACCCCTGTCGCAGCATCTGCATAACATAGCGAATTTCCAAATCTTGGGCACTGGCGGATCTCATCTAAGACCTGTACCTATTTAAAATAGTTTAGCTTTCTAAGAGTAAAAGAATTTTTAAAATCGGTTGGGTAATTAGTTTTGGTATTTTTGGGGACCCAAGAACCCGAACGAATTTTGTGCAGCATAGTTGTATCCATCTAAAATAATTTAGTTCTCTAGCAGTGAGAAATTTTTTAGCATCTTTTCGATAGCTTATTACTGGCGTTTTCGGATAACACAACCTGTACCTATCTAAAATAGTTTACCTCCGTAATAGTAAAAAGGTTTCAAAATCGGTCAGTTATTTTATTTTTGACACTTTTAGGTCCTACTGACACTTCAGACCTTACATAACGTAATCTATATGTATCTAAAATAGCTTAGCTCCCCAACAGTGAAAAAATTTTCAAAATCGGTCGGCTAGTTTATTTTTGACGCTTTTGGATCCGATGGACCCTGGCAGACTTTACATAACGTAATCTATATTTATCTAAAATAGTTTAGCTCTGTAACAGTGAAAAAATTTTCAAAATCGGTCGGTTAGTTTATTTTTACCACTTTTGGGCCCCATGGACCCTGGCGGACCCTAAATAACGTAATGTATGTCTATCTAAAATAGTTAGTTCCCCAACTGTGAAAAAATTTTCAAAATCGGTCGGTTAGTTTATTTTTGACACTTTTGGATCCCATGGACCCTGGCAGACCTTACATAACGTAATCTATATTTATCTAAAATAGTTTAGCTCTGTAACAGTGAAAAAATTTTCAAAATCGGTCAGTTAGTTTATTTTTGACACTTCTGGATCCTATGGACCCTGGCAGACCTTACATAACGTAATCTATACTTATCTAAAATAGTTTAGCTCTGTAACAGTGAAAAAATTTTCAAAATCGGTCAGTTAGTTTATTTTTGACACTTTTGGGTTCTATGGACCTTGGTGGACCTTACATAACGTAATTTATATTTATCTAAAATAGTTTAGCTCTGTAACAGTGAAAAAATTTTCAAAATCGGTCAGTTAGTTTATTTTTGACACTTCTGGATCCTATGGACCCTGGCAGACCTTACATAACGGAATCTATATTTATCTAAAACAGTTTAGCTCTGTAACAGCGAAAAAATTTTCAAAATCGATCAGGCAGTTTATTTTTGACACTTTTGGGTCCTATGGACCCAGGCGGACCTTACATAACGTAATCGATATTTATCTAAAATAGTTTAGCTCTGTAACAGTGAAAAAATTTTCAAAATCGGTCAGTTAGTTTATTTTTGACACTTTTGGGTCCTGTGGACCCTGACGGACCTTACATAATGTATTCTAAATCTATCTAAAATAGTTTAGCTCTGTAACAGCGAAGAAATTTTTAAAATTGGTCGTTTAGTTTATTTTTTACAATTATGGGATCAGTAAATCCTGGCGAAACTCATACAAGTCTAGTACTCTAACAGTAAGAAAAGGGTTCTAAGGATCTCATATAACTTATGGCAGTCCGTAAGCTTCTTGCGGACATCATTTAATTAATTAATTCAAATACTTTAACTTACTAACTGTGAAAAATTTTTTAAAATCGATTGGTTAATTAATTTCTGGCCTTTTTAGGTCCCGAAAACCTTGACCTCACATAAAATACCTTAAATCCATTTGAAATGGTTTAATTTTTTAACATTATTAATTATTAGTGGAAAAATTTTCAAAATCGATTCAAAATATTTTTCCGTACATACATATGTACATTGTACAGATTTTGTTTTGTTTTATATTTAATAATATTTATATCATAACATAATCTTCAATTTCTTGTTTACTTAAAAATTCAATAAAAAAAAAAAAAAATTCTTCATTACATTAGCTTAGAAAATCTGTTTAATTTACATTTTTTAACATGGAATAGAACCATGCTAATTATAATGCAATAAATGAGAAACAAAACTCTATACATGTATGTGTGTTATATCTCATATATGTGAATAGTTTTCACTTGTTCTCACAAAATTTTTTAATAAAAAAGTGAAATATTTTTATACTTATTAAAAACTGAGATATAAATATAAATTACTTATTAGACTAACAAAGAAAGAATAAAAGTGAAAATTTACATTTTCTCGAAAAATACTTAAAATAGAAAGAAAATTATAAGAATATTTTCTTCATAGTTTTTTTTTTCCTTTTCAACGATATAAAAATCGAACTGCCTTATGATAGGATCGAATGATAAAAAATGGCCAGAAAACCTACTTCTGGGCATCCGACGTGTCTGGCTAACGAACTTAGCCAAGCCAATTCAGAATCCAGTCCGCACACAAAATTTCATAAGCGTTAGACGTTTCGTTCGAGAGTTATCGCGCGGATACATATATATATATATATATATATATATATATATAAATTTTAGTGAATATCATTTTCGTATTCTAGGGACCTCAAAACATATTTCTGATATGGTCCCGGGCTTAGGTCGCACCATGACACCTGGCGTAAAAGCTGAATTTCCAGTTTTGGAAATTCGCTAAAAGGTGAGATATACTTACAAATTATTTTAAATACATAATCACAAAGGATATGTTTACATTATAAATATTTTCAATTCGGCTGAAATATTTCTCTTACAGTTAACCACTTATTTATTCAACATTAATTTTTTTAAATAGTTTTTAAAATTAAAATTATATATTAAATTATGAAAAATGGGTAATTTTTGATTCTTACTGATTTGTTCTCAAAAGCTTCCTTAGGTTAGTCTTCAAATCTGAAGGAAAATCCTCAGTTTTGTAATAAAATTTATAGCTCCCCAATCCAAAATATTTTATATGGCGATTCTGTTAAGGACCACTGTTTTTCCAAGTCTACTAATTACGAACTGAAATAGCGAGAATTCAGTGTGCTTTTAGCGAATTTCGAAAACTCGAAATTCAGCTATTACAGCCGCTCTCATGACGCAATCTGAGGCCAAGACTCTAACAGAAATATGTTTTGGGGTCCCTAGAATATGAAAATGATATTCATTAAAATTTATATATATATATATATATATATATATATATATATATATATATATATATATATATAAATATATTTTCGCCTTAAAATATTTAATATTTTCAAAAATGTATGATAGAATCTGTCAAAATTTAAAATTATTTGTTTTGTTGTCTAAAAAAAAATGAATGTGCAAATTTATTTACGAGTAAAATGCTGTGTTTATATATACATAATAATTATAACAGTATTGCCATTTGGATAAAAAATTACGTAAAAATATTACTGTTTGAATATGATTTAACTTAATTTTTATGCGATTGTAGCAAACTCTTATTAATTTTAGTAAGGTGTAATCATAATCTAAATTCTGAACGTATCACATAAAACAAGTTTTCTTGATAATTTTCCTATAAAAAAATGGAATAGATAGATTATAAAGATTTACTCAACTGAGAGAAATAGAATATAACTGAATCGTTAAATTGGATTAAAAAAATCATGACACGTCACTTATAAAGCCGTTTTTTTTAATGTAGCATCGCAAAAAATGAGACCGAAAAAAAGACTGTGTGTGCGAGTGTAATAAGAAACGATTTCTTCCAACATATTTTCTAACTTTTCTCAAAAAGTAATTAATTTAGAGCAATGGTGTAAAAATATTTTTTACGCATATTGGCTTTTACTTTGGCTTGGTGTAAAAAAAAATTTGAAAAATTACTAAATTCTGGCAAGAAACTCATTTTCTTGCCAGAAGCCAATATGCGTAAAAAATGTTTTTACACCATTGCTCTAAATTAATTACTTTTTGAGAAAAGTTAGAAAATATGTTGGAAGAAATCATTTCTTATTACACTCGTACACACAGTCTTTTTTTCTGTCTCATTTTTTGCGATGCTACATTAAAAAAAACGGCTTTATAAGTGACGTGTCATGATTTTTTTAATCCAATTTAACGATTCAGTTATATTCTATTTCTCTCAGTTGAGTAAATCTTTATAATCTATCTATTCCATTTTTTTATAGGAAAATTATCAAGAAAACTTGTTTTATGTGATACGTTCAGAATTTAGATTATGATTACACCTTACTAAAATTAATAAGAGTTTGCAACAATCGCATAAAAATTAAGTTAAATCATATTCAAACAGTAATATTTTTACGTAATTTTTTATCCAAATGGCAATACTGTTATAATTATTATGTATATATAAACACAGCATTTTACTCGTAAATAAATTTGCACATTCATTTTTTTTTAGACAACAAAACAAATAATTTTAAATTTTGACAGATTCTATCATACATTTTTGAAAATATTAAATATTTTAAGGCGAAAATATATTAAAAAGCTAAAATTTGTTTAATAAAAACCATACATCTGCTCATTTTACCTCAAAAATGTCGGAAAATAGAATATTTTTCAATAATTAACCCAAAAAAAGCATATAAGAGGTAACTTTTATATTTTTTTATATATTTTTTTTTTTTTTTTTTGAAAATTTCAAAATAAAATAACGTTTGATAGTAGTGTTACAAATGATTTTTTATATTTTGTAGAAGCGGGTAAATAGAAATCGTAATAAATACTCGCCTTGAAAAAATCAAACAAGTACTTAGAACAAAATACTATTTCTTAAAGAAAATATTAAAATTATGTACAAATGCCGTCCTGATAAACTGATATGTTCTATCCATCTTGAGCGCTGGAGCCGATTTTGAGAAGCTGGATTCCCTCCAGACAAAAGCTCATAGCGAATACACACATTTTTAAAATGTCCTTTTGAATTTCGTAACTCAATCATTACAAATAAAATTTAAATTAAAAAAATCTATATGACCTGTTTTCTCTCAATTTTCCAGCATCAAGTCTAGGGGTAATTAACTAGGGGGTGATTGTGTTGACATTTTGATGTAAAATATAGTAATTTTAACTGTCTTCAAAATAACGTATCGATTTTAGCAATAAAAAAGAATTCAAAAAAGTGTTTAAGTTCTGGCAAGTTTGTCAAAAAGGGACTAAAATGTTTTTAGATGTTGATGTATAAAAAAAATATTAATGTGTTAAGTACTTGCTAGACTTATAGGCTTTACGGGTGGTTTTAGCGAATTTCCAGAATGGAGTTTAGCTATTACAGCCACTCTCATGATGCGACTTGAGCCCGAGTCTATGGCAGAAATTTGTTTTGAGGTCCCAGCAAACAGGAAATAATATTCACTAAAATTTATGTATTATATTTGTATTTAGTCCCACACCGTTGGACATGTTCATTAGCCAGCCATGTCTAATGCCTGGGACATGGTTTTTTTTGGTAATTTTTAGTGACAAAAATTAGTTAAAAATTTTTGCGACATTTATTTACACCATTAGAAATAAGAGGAAAAATCACTTAGAAGGGTGAAAAATCACAGAAAAACGGATTTTTATAAATGGAAATTCGCTGTGTTATGCAGATGCTGCGACAGGAATATTATGTATTTATATTTAGAATATTTTTTATGTACATAGAAATAAAATTAAAATAACAAATTTTCAGTTTATTTTTTTTAAATAAAAGCTTTATTATAACAATAATTGTGATTTTAAATAATTTTTTTAAAAATATTTATATCAAAAAAATGTTACAGGTATAGAAAAAATATTTATTAATAATGTTTATTTTTATATCTCTTGTATTTTAAAAAACATTTACACAAACAAGTTTTAATAAATTTTAATGGAATGTTCATTCGGTAGCGTTCATTTTTCCGCAAAGGATTAAAATGTTGTATTTTCTGACGATTTTATACCGTTCCATTATTTTAAACTTTTCTTGTCACGAACTGGAAATCAATTTCAATCAAAAATTATATTATCAATATGGCTGCAAATGTCTCTCAAATAAACAAACAAGGCATACAGTGATGTTATAAAATTTTTTTACTGCATATTACCGTCCAAAAAGATAAGACAACAATTCCCTGCCTAATATCTTCCTGGCTGGGCGTACATGTGCCTGACTTTAATTAAAATGCCAAAATATCCTCTAAATAATGTACGTATACAAAAAAAAATCTGAAGGCAAATAATTTATGGGCCTCATAAAATTTATTACGTTCATAAAAATAGTCCATTAACGAATTGATGCAATGCCCTCTCACGGACGCTTACCTATAACGTCGTTAGTTAATTTCATCAAGTTTTCCCTATACCGTGTGAGTTCTTTGAGAGTTGCCATTTTTATTACAGCCAAACCGTTGATTTAATCGAAAAATTGTTCATATAAGAGTTGTAGATATCGACGGGGGCAACCGATTGCTATAGTCAAGAGCTTTATAGTTCTTATGGTTTTCGAGCAATGATACAAACTTATAGATTTTTAAATGGGACTGTATATTAATTTTTCGATAAAACTGATCTAATGCATTAATTAACAACATAAATGAGCAAAAAAATTTTTTTTTACCCAAGTTTAATTTATTAATTTTTCTTTAATTTATCAGTTAGGCGGTAAAAATATGCATATGTGCTTGAGGCTACTTCAACCGATAGTGTTTTTCTTGGTTACATTTCCATTACATCCAAGAAAAAAACCTTTTTCAGTACCATTTCTATCATAAAAATTTGGTTGTAATAGAAATGGCAACTCTCAAAAAACTCACATGGTATATACTATATACAATGGATAGTATTCTTCTTCGTTAGCTGTTTCGCAGCATTGTTGTAGGTTAATGATCAGATTTTTATTGTCACAAAATCTATAAATTTTATTATATTTAAATATACGAATAAAAAATAATTCACGTTTCAAAAGTTACGTCGAAAAATCTACCCGAAAATTTTCGATGCGGGTCAAACCGTATACCTGTATTTTTTCTACAAACGTCAATAGCATATTATTTTTTTTTTTTTTTTTTGGAATCTGCAACTTTTATTTGTTCACTACACTGAAGTAAACTTGAATATAGTTATTTACAGGGCCGGATTCATCTTTGAGAGGTCTCCATTGTAAAGCTATCAAACTGGGGAAAAATTTTTAAAAAAAGTGTATAGTAATCTTTGGATAACTTTCAGCTCAAGGAGTGGAAAGATCTTAGAAATTCAATGTTATCAAGTGCTATCACTTAGTGTAGACGTCATAGAAGTTGGTAATCGAGCTAAGAAATTCAGAGCTTACATTTCTTTTTAATTTTACTCATTATTGCTAACTACTTATTTTACGTTATTTATTTCCTGAGAATTAGACAAATATTAAGGGGGTATCATAGTCTAGAAATTCGAAAAAATCGAGTTTTCTTTTTCATATTTTCAAAGTTCAACCCTTAAAAAACAAGTCTCTAAAAGGATTTTCGGAAATTCGATTTATTTTCGGAGTTATATTTTCCCTGTGTACTGTGTATCTTTTCCGTGCTAAATTCAAATTTTTAATATAAATTACTCGAAACTACTTTTTTCGATACGGTTGACATGATATCTCAAGTTCTAATGCACCGATTTACTTGAAATTTGATACAGACCTTAATACTATCAAAATTGGTCCGACGTAGGGGTTTTTGGATTTGGTTTTTACTATTTTTAATAAATTTTTGAAGCTTTGAAAAAAGGAGGCGACCAAATATTTTTTTTTAAGAATGGACGCCATTTTGTGCAAAAAATTATTTTTTCAAATCGGCTACGTCCAATTAATTCTATTGTTTATTAAGAATTAACTAAAATTTTATGTTTTAGGTCACCAGGAGAGAGCCACCTTTTTTTTTTGTCTTCACTTTGCCGGCCTGTACCGATTTCAATTTTGATTTTCTTTTAAATTATATACATTTTTATACTTTTCAAATATCAGAAAAAAAACTGTTAAAAAAATGAATACTAAAAATGTTAAATTTCTGGAAAAGTCTTTTATCGGAGCTTTTCACTCCACAAGCTCCCAAATGGCAGGCATTCTAGCAACCGTAGTTACTATCTAAAATTTTTTAAAATTTTTTCCATTGAAAAATTTCAAAAAAATAAAAAAAATAAATTTTCGCCTATTTAGGAAAGGTATGAAAAAATTTTCATCCCCTCACGCTCTATCTCCACAAAAATTTTAGGTATCCGTTCGTCGGAGCTTGAAAAATTTGCAAACCTGCCTCGCGGACACGTGTCCCTAATGCCGCTACGTAAATTCGGCCCTGATTATTTGAACAAATAAAGTTTATTCTTACCAGCATAACATCGGCAAACAACCTTTTTCCCGTTTCACCGTTTGTCCCAGTCGAAACAAATGTATTATTTACATTATTTTATAGGTAGCTTCTAACAATCTTTGACTCCTCACTATTGATAAAAAAGTTTGACCAAACAAATAATCTGTATTGTACACCGTCTTAATGATTAACTTGGCAAAGTATAAAATCATTAGTTAGTTAGTTAGTTACTTAAAAAAAGGAAACTTCTAATTAAAAAAAAATATCCAAAGATGTCTTCGATCAGTTGTTTCAAGTTTGTTTCTTTCTTGACTGATTTTATAGATTATTTATATAGCGAAAAATTTATTTCTTTTGTTCGAGGAGAAATGAACTTAAATAATACGTATAGATACTAGAGCTATTAAGAATTAAAAGTTTTATGTTAAAATAAAAGTTTTTTTTTGGTTTTGTATTCCATTTGCTGATATTATTTTTTGAACCAGAAAAAAAAGCGAATGTTCTACCTATTAATGAGCTTTCATAGTTTGCTTAAGGGGAGGTTTACTCGAGAGTCCTTAAAAATTATGTATTTTTTTAGAATTTTTTTCTCAAGAACGGAAGAAAATATCAATTTCAAATTTTGTGCACATATTTATTAAGCACTAAACTACACAAAAAAATTTGTGTGACGATCCGAAAATCCAATGCCTTGTTGCTGGACATGCTAGCACCGGTAATAAACCACCGAAATCCAAAAACAAAAAAGATTTATAAAATATATGAAGAGTACCGGCACCTCTACCTATAATATCAATAAATTGCTGAAAGAAAAAAAAATGGCGGATGTTTGAACTTTTGATTACGATTTTTGTCTTATTTTTCGCTCTTTAAAGTAAATTTAAAAATAAAAAAATATTGAAAGTGTATCGAACTTAGGTAGAGGTGCTGAAGAATTGAATTATCTTTAAAATAAAAAATTTAAAAAAAAGGATCCATCGAATAGTTTTTGAGTTATCGTGTCCACCAGTTCCAAAAATGTAGTTCCAAGATATTATAAAATATATATAAAGAAACGTATTTTCAAAATTTTATATTTAACACGCATTATTGCGTGAACTACGTTTTTTGAATTTTTTTCTATAGAAAGCTGGATTCGGTTAATGTGCAAGAATCTTGTTTTTAAATTATTTTCAGTAAAATCACTTTGGGAACATATTCTACACATAAAATGCTATCAATTTCGGCAAAAAAAGAAATCGATTTTTTTATCAAATCTCAAGTAAACCTTCCCTTAAATTACTTTCAGCAAAATCACTTTGGGAACATATTCTACACATAATTAGCTATCAATTTTTACAAAAAAAAAAAAAAATGGATTTTTTTTAACGACTCTCAAGTAAACCTCCCCTCAATTATTTCTAGAATTTATTCAATCATTAAAAATCATTGGTACTTTTGATTGTTAGGGTAGGTTTTAGGCCGGATCCACACTAACGCTCCGCTCTCGGTACGATATCGCTACGCTCCCGATTCGATAAAATATTCTTACACAAGAAACAATGAGTGTAGGTATTCACACCATCGCTCCGATATCAGTCGCGGTACGCTCCCGCTCCAATATCGCTCCAATAACAATACCATTCAGGTGATATTTTATCGGAACGATATCAGACTTGTTATGATTTGTACCTATAATGTAAACACTTTTTGGATTCCACTCCGCTCCGCTTGCATTTAGTAGCTATGAAAATATTTGTGTATCGAATTGAGACCGAACTGGGAGCGTACCGAGAGCGGTATTGTAATGTGAATGGAGAACGAATAGGTACCAGCACGGTATCAGTATCACGGTACATGTAAGCTTATTTGAGATTGTGTTATATAATATACAGTCTTACATGTAAGTAAGCTTACATGATTTTTTGGAACTGAATCTGTAACAAAATAACCTTAAAATGTAAGAAAATTGTTTCATTTTTAAACATTTAATAAAACTATATTCGTCAATAACTGAAAAAAACTTATAATTTTTCGGTTTTGTTTAATAATAATAACTACTCTCATCTTTTTATATCGTCCAACTTCGAGTCATCTCGGGTCTCTTCGACGATATATTGCAACGGGCTTGTGACCGATCTGAAATATCATTTCTGTCGAATATTTTCTTTTCCTTTTACCGTATTTTTTATAAATTATTTTTTATTATATATATTTTGGTAGATATATATTCTAATCTAATTTTGCGTACTTATAACATTCTTTTGTTCTACACAAATATTATGTTACTTCTTTGTTGTACATAACAGGTTAAAACTTTTATTCTGTTAAATCGAAATTTGTGTTAATATTTTCATTTAACACAAACACGAAATGTTACATTAACGCAGCGTTGTGTTACTTAAAATTTTAACCACTAGTTTTTTTTTACGCAGAACACAAATTTTTTTACTATGTAACCCGTTAATATATAAATAATTTCAAAATAAGACAGAGTTTATAAGATACGTGTATAATCAACCGAACCACTCCTGATGCTTTAACGTCCCGACTCGTCGGCCGACTCTTTTGTAATAATTTTCCATATTTACGTTTTGTAAAACAACGGGAAATGGTAAATATTTGTTTGCATGGACGATGAGACTTGATGACGCGGTGTCAAATGCATTGTTTGTTTGTTTATTTCATAATAGAGTTGGTAGAATAAATATATAAGAGAGTATCATCAACCTAGCAAGCACCACCCCCCTCCCTGTATAGACAGGCAGGCGATGATAGGTAAGTATATGCCGTAGGTTAAATCAATATTTGTGTTTTTGTTAATTGATAGACAGCTAATTAACTCTTTTATATATTAGATTTTAAAAATCGAACCCACGTACTTTAGTGGCAATTTTCTGCATGTTTCATACGAATTTTCTAGGTCAAATTTTTAATGGAATAACCTCCAGTCACAGAGAACAGGTACCTATACAGCTGAACTCTTTCTTGTGCGGTGGATAGAGACCGCATAAGAAAATTGCACAAAAAAAAAATATATATCCAAAAATATCATAAATAGCAATTAAAAGTATAGTTCGATCCAGATTGTACCAAAAAAATTTTTTTGTGCGATTGGTCGGGATCGCATAAAGAAAGTTTCATCGAAAAAACATAACTCAAAACGCTCAAAACTTAGAAATTTCCTTAGAAGTTGCTACTATAAACAAGATAAAGCATTAATTTACACGTAGAAACATTTTATTTCAATTTTATAATATTATGAAAATTTTGAAAAGTACATCTTTAACAAAATTAAATGATGATGCTTAAATAACTTATGTTCTTATGCAACGTATTGCTTAAATGCTTAAAAGTCGTTAAAAAGTATTTTTATCAAAGAAAGTTATTATAGTATTTGTTTAAGTTTCTTACTGTCTCGTGATTTTGATTCACATGATGCATTTTAATGGCCATTTTTTACAAACCGCATAAAAAACCGTATAAAAATCGCACAAAAAAGGACCGCATAAAAAGGCGTTCAGCTGTACTTAAAAATATTTTTTTTTAAAAAAGTTAAAACTTCTGTTGGTACAATCAATCAGATCAAGTTTCAAGTAACATGATTCGTGTTACTACTTGTTTTGTTCAACTACCTACGTGTGTATTATATAATTAGCGATTATGTCCTTATAAATAATTCTTAGGTTAAAATGTCCAAATTTATTCAGAAAAAGTGATTTTCTGTTTTCTTCACAGTTTCAATTACGCCAAAGTTTAAAACCTATAAGTAGCTACAAAATTTTATATTTGTATTATTAGCAAAATTAGTTTTTGAAGCTTCTAAAAAATTTAATGTACGTGATGACGTCATAAAGTTCAATTCTATATTTTGATTATTTGAAACCAATTCACTTTGAAGCAATTTGTAAGAGTCCCCCTTACTCCCTAAAATAAAATACCGCTGTGGCATCAGTATCCAAATTTCCGTTTACAAAAAGTAGTTTTTCTCGGAAACCAGTTTACACAGAATAATAGTTCACAAACCGTTTTCCAAGAAGAATGTCCAAAAAAAACATGTTTCGAGTATCGAATGTGGCTAACTGAAGAACTCATTCCAACGTTGTCACCAATTTTCATGGGAATAAAAAAATATTTTGCTCGAAAGCTATCGTGTTTATACATGAATACATAAATACATAAAAATACATAATTTTTAATATAAATTTTAGTGAATGCCATTTGCGACTTTTTGGCGATCTCAAAACAAATTTCTATCGTAATCCCGAACACAAGTCGCGTCGTGACGGTGGCCGTAATAGCTGAATTTTCGATTTGAAAATTCACTAAAAATAATATGGAAAATACAGTTGCAGACATTACTGAATTCCGGCTTTAATAACTTTTCGACTGATCTTCTGAAATTAACTGCCAGAATTGAAATTCAACCACACATCTATATAACTGGGCTATCACAGTCTAAAGAAAATCGCCTGTGACATACAGTCTGTTAAATAAGATCGCGGTCGACCATACTCGCAACTGGTAAAAGTATTTTTCTAAATATTTTGTGAGCAGATAGAGTGAACCTTTGTCTACCACGCACTTTAAAGAAAGATAAAGTTGTTTGTCTTTTGTTATATAGAATAACAAGTGAAGTACCATGAGTGTCAAATACGCGACACGAATGCCAAATCTAGCATCGTTACATTAGATTGGCCGTCACAGTCGCCCGATACCAATCCGATTGGGCACATATCAAGTACAAACTTCGAGGAAAACGTAGGTATATATACATTTAAAGCACAATTAACTCGCGAGATTCGTCGCATTTGGACGACCTTGCCGCTAGAGTATGCCGTCAATTTAACTAAAAGTATGCCTCGAAAATACCGTCACCACCGGCGATTATCGACGCCGGTGGTGACTGGACACCTTATTAAGCTAATTGCATCGCAGTCTTCATCAAGTGGAACGTATATATGTATTTAAAAAAATTTTTAAATAAATTTTTCTATAAATTATTTCGACCACGATCTTAATTAATGCGGCTCATACACGGTTCAACATGTTGTACAACTCAATCAAGTTGTACAACATGTTGAATCGTGTGTGGGACAGTTGGTCAACTCTTTTGATGGTTGCATAAACGGTTGAAGTAAAATCAAAATATTTTGATTTTACGTGGGCGAAGGAAATGGTCTATGAACATGTTGTACTGTGTGTGGGGTAGTTGAACAACAAAACCAGTACATACATGGTGCAAAGGGTGTAAATGAACAAAATATTTACAGCGGTAACAATTGGAAAGTTTAAATATTTGATTTTGTTTGTTATTTCCTATAGCTTGCCGTGATACCGCACATGAAAATTTTAAATCTTCAAAAGAATTTCCCGTTGCAAGAAACCTTAGTGTAATTCCCAAGCGTGTTTTTGCAGAAATTGCATCACGCATAAACGTATCTTCTTTGTTTATTAAAGGTGTTATTTTTACTAAAATATCATTAATAATTTCTTCGTTCATTCCCATATAATTTTTATAATCGGTTCACATTCATTAATTTTTTTAATAGTTTTTTATTAGAAAATTTTTTTCCCAACCACTCTTTGCTCCATTTTCTTTTTTTTCATTTACTCACGCTTTCTTCACTATTTTCTGCAATTACTGCTAAGGCAAGAATTTTATCCTCAATTTTAACGAAGTTCTCTTTTTCAAAAATTGTAAATAACTGAAATGTTTCATTTTGCGAATTTTGCTACGGAACACTGAAACAAAAAAATTAATCGACAATAATTATAATATGTACAAATTATATTAAAATAAAAATATAAAAATATATACAAATTTTTCCAGTTTTTTTTTTCATACTTTATTTTATTTTTTGTCCCACTGTGATTATTGGATCATTAAAATATAAAAACAAACTTTTTGCAGCAATATAAAAATGTCTACAGTAAAATTAGCAACAACTGAACTGAAACCAGTCTATAGGTACACTATACTATGTTTATTATTTTTTTCTATAAACATACATAAATTGCCATCTCTGTATGTAATATTGTACTATATGATTAATCGAATTAAACAGAAAAAGGACCGTGAAAACAAAGCCAACCATGATATTATTTACTTTGTTATCTTCCTTTTTTTCCATTTTCAAATATAATAGAAAAATAATAATATAATTTCTTTTCCATACAATTGACCGGAAGAATGCGCGAGTGAATCCAATTCAACTCAACCTTCCCCCGCCCTTGCCGGCCCAACAACATATGAAAAGATGGAATGAATGAATGAATAAAGAACGAAAAAAGATTTCCATTTCCGACTCACTTTTTGTGGAAAAATATTTTTTTATTATCTTACTTTTATATTCATTTGTGTTTTCCGTTTCAGTTCACATATATATGTATGTTGAGAAAAAGAAAAACTAATTGGTATTATTATGTGAGATTAAAGTTGGAATTAACCTTTTCGCAGACGTTATGTGCTCCGAATTTTTCTGGCGCCAAGTTTTTGTGTTAGAAAACTTGTTGGGTTATCGGAATGGACCGGTACTTGAAGAGGATCGGTAGCCTAGTTCGGTAGGTGTTATCAAGAGATCGTGGGTTCAAGTCCTAGTCGATCCAATATGATAATTTATCAATCGCTGCATATAAATTTTAATTAATAAAATGGTTTAGTTCTACATATAAAAGCAAATCATGGGTTGAATTTTCAGTTTAGCTGAACATTGTGTTAGTATACAATATAAATGAAATATTAAGTTCGCCATACTTAGTCGTAATATACTCACAAGCACTATAGCAGATATGACAAAATTATAAGGATTCCAATGTTTTCGACTACAGAACCCCAAAAGGATTTTCAATCCGAGTTTATTATCAATTTTTATGTTTGTCTCAAAAGACTATTGACGGATAAGCTGAGTGGGAATGCCCCCACTAACTGCTATCGATATAAGATTGAAATTTACTAAGTTTCAACCCTTAAAAACTTACCCGTCGGGGGTAAGAAATTATTTTTGAATAGCTTTTGAATAGCTTGACGGATTTGACTGATATTTTTATATGTTTTAGATACCTCTATAGTATGTCTCAGAAAAAATATTCAGCCTCAAAAAAAAAAAAAAAAAAAATATAACCTTCCCAAAAAAAATTGTTTAATTTTTCAATATTTCATTTCATCAACTTGTAGCTATGGTACAATCACCAAAATTTTTTTGCAGGCTACTTACTATCTTCTCTCTTTTTTCAGAATTTTTTCCGGGTGCATCATAGTTTAACAAATTAATCCGAAAATATTTTTCTAGAGATAGGTATAGGTTTCCGGGTATTCAGTCGATCGGAAATCGCTTACAAATTTTGAATATGTTCGTAAAAAGGTTTGTGACTATATAGTTTTATATAAAAATAGGAAATAGTCGACTCAAATCTTCCAAATTCCTCGATCAACCGAACACATCGTCAGCTTCTGAAACCACCAAAATGACAATTGTTGTAAATGGACCCCTAAAATCGAGATTCAGCTTGACATCTGTAATTGAGTCATCACATCCCTATGTAAAATTTCAAATTTTTGCTTCGAATGGTTTCAAAGAAAATGGTCCATGATAGTGGGATGAACACGGAAGCGATTCCATAGACGGTGTCAAGTTACCTGCTATGTAATCGCGAACTTACTGATTCAAGTGGTTGAAAAAAAAATTATTTATAGGGAGAGTTTTGGTGAATTTGAATTATTAAAATAGGGAATTTTGCAATAAATGATCACCGTATTCTATTGAAAAAAACTTTTTATTTGGCTACGTACGTTTCGAGTGAAAAAACTCTTCTTCAGGCCATATTCTTAAAAATATTAAAAATATTAAAATTTAAAAACAGGAACATACGTTTTTCGAACAATAATAAATTACTCACAATTTTTTAAAAAAGTAGTAAAATGAATCGAATAACAATAACTTATTAAAATATAAAATTAAACATTTATAAAACTAAACACTTAATTTCTTTAGTCAATTTGTTAAAATTAAAATTAAAAACAGACAATATTTTAAAGTAAAATGAAATACTTTTTAATAGTATCAAGTCAAAATGATAAATGAATTGAAACGAAAAAATTTTTACCAAAATTATAGAGACAAAAATAGAGTATAGATGTATTTCAAAAGGAGATATTTTACCTATTTATTTTTATAGGGAATAAACAAGTAGCTGCAAAAATGAATATTGTTTATAGTACTATGCTAGTGTTTGTTTATGTTTTTTTGAATGTTTTGACATAATGACTTGTAAAATGTCAGATTACTATTTTCTACTTGATTATTCACATTTTTTGTAGAAAAAATCCACAAGGTCTCCAAGTTTAGTCTTTTCTTGTAGTCCCTTTCATACTGTAACACCTTCGTCTTGTTGAAATCGAAGACGTGATCGAAATTATGTGCATGCTGTCCTAAGCCAGTTCGTAATTCACCTCTACCCAAATCCCATCTATGCTGTTTGAAACGGTATTTCAGTGATTTTGAGGTCTGACCAATATAAACCGAATCACAACTGGTGCAAGGAACGGAATAATTTAAAAAAAAATTATTTTTAATAAATTTCATTTTTTTACTCATTTAAATTGTACTTTACGTACAATACATCTTTTGCAACATGTCTGAAAATAACATTAACGACAAAATACACTCATAATATAAAAGTTCAAAATGGTATGGCTTTGATCTGTAAAAAGTTTTACAATTCTCTTTCGTATTTGAACAAGGAACGCCATTAGGTACATTTTATAACATTAAATAAAGTCGATGTCATTTCCATAATATAAGTACTATCGTCTCTATACATGCTACTCATTTTTTCTTTACGAGATGCAGCCGATAAAAAAGCGGCTACGAATGGTGCTACTGTTAGTAGACCGTAGACCCTAGCCTGGATATTCTAAAACTCATATCACAAAAATATTTATTGAAAATTTTTTGCTTGTTATCTTGATGAACTTTTTCCACGTTTCAACACAGTTACTTTTTTTCGGAGATAATTGCAAATAAATGTATTGTTTTTTAATTGAACATTTTTTTTCTATTTTTTTTGGTGTTTGATACATATATTCACAGATTTTTGAAAATATAAAATTATAAGACACCATTTGCCCTCGTTTTTCAAAAGAACTAATTTAGCTTTTAGTCAAATTTGACTAAACTAATTATTGCAAAAAATACCGATTTTCTAAATACTCATATCTTGAAGAAAAAAATATTTTTTGCTGTCTTTTTTCAAAAGAAAAAGTTATTTATGCAAAAACTATTCAACATTTTGCCCTTTTTCAATCATATTCTTATTCCACTTACCAAGGACTATATTTTGCCAAGTTCCATAAAAAAATAAAGACTTTTCTTGAAAAAAATTGAATTGTTTATGCACTAACTTACTATTCTTATTTAAAAAAAAAAAAAAGAAAAAGAACACCTAAAATTGTTTTTTTAGGCATTATTCAAAGGTGTGGAGGAATGATCATTACTCAATAGTTTTCGACCAATGAAATCATCGTATTAGCTATTATTCAATAGGCTTGCGATTGTTTTGTGAATAATATAAGTTTTAATTTCATATATGTTGCGTAGTAACGTGTAAGTAAACAAAACAATTTGAATTTTATTTTGATCGTTTCCATAGATACATATACAAACATTTAATGAAATGAGATAGATTAAAAATTTTATTCTTTTGATTTAAAATTTACTTATATTCAATTTTATTAAAAAACATGAAGGAAAAAATTCTATAGGAAAGAAGAAAAACTATAGTATTCTACTCGCGTGCAATGGCTATTACTCACTCAGATGCCTTACGCAATTCAGTCGCAATTTCGTCTTCGTGAGTAATAGCTATCATTACCAGCTCGTTGAGTAGGTAATGTACTATTTCTGCCTGATTTGACCCTTATTTTGGGGAGCTTCTGCAATGATTCAGCTGTCTAAAAATAGCTCATCAAATTCTACGGAATTCCTCCTATTTTGTTTCCATATTTTTCCTTCCAAGTACTACTTTTGCAATTAACAATCTAATTCACTTGTACTAATTGAAGACTTTCAAAAAATTTTAATAAAAAATTTCTAGTTTCTAAAATTTTAGATCTTTTTCTTGGTTTTGGTTTTACAAAAAATACAAAACCGAGACAAGACTATAAAATTAAGACTGATCATTGGTCCTTACAACATTATGTTTTGAGATTTAAAACTTTGATCGACTGCCTACTATAGTAGTACCCGAAACGTGTGCAAGTCATATAGAATTTCAAGTAACTTCAAACCGAAAACATTATCAACGACGGAAGGTACAGTACAGCAGCTTTTACACCATTTGTAAGTAAATAATAACAATAATTTAGTTTATGTGTTTGTTACTTAAAGCTATCTGTAGTTTACAAGTTGCTTGCAGCATTCAGGCTGGCTTTTACATTATTACTTTAAAGTACTATACCCACTGTACTGCTACTCTCAAGTACTGTACTGTATTAGAAGTACCTACTCTGTTGTATCTGGTAATAAAGAAGAAAAACTTTTTTCCACGACAATTTCGATATTGTAAAAAGTTTGTCACTGTGACACTGTTCAATCTGTAATTCGAAAAACTTTTCCTAATGCGAATTTCCATAAAAATATGTTGCTAAGATAATACATTAACCGATAATCTATGCAAATCCTGCGCTAGATTGTCTACGAGGTGCTGCGCTGGACACTGTGATGGATCCTCTGCGATGTTGATTGTATACGATATGTGTTATTCACATAGGTCTGTCACCCGTTTACCAACATTATCGTCTATCGTGACTTTCTCATTGTTTAACGGTTAAATATAGTAGAGAAACATGCACGGTGAAGTAGTTATGGGAATAATCACTCTTTTTAGTGTGTCGAATCTTTTGAATCCGCTCACTGTGGTGAGTCGATTCAATGAATTGAATCACTCACTCACTTGACGCAATTCGCTCACTCGTTTTTATGAATTGAATCACTCATTCCACTCACTCACTTTACACAACTGAGTGGTACAACCTCAAATACGAATCAACACAATAAATATACTCATATAGTATGTAGTTACATGTGAAACACTCACTCAAGTGAACGAGTGTTTGTATAAAATTATTATATCCGAATAAAATTAATATAATTATGTACTTAAAATTAATACACGTAACCCACCCAACAAATTAAAAAATTAATACAGCATTAAAAGTACACGGTTGAAAAGACATAACAATGAAAATTTTGATTCATGAAAATCTACAATAACTTTATGTAGAAAGATATCATCCACTCATTGCTGTTTTGAAGAAAAACTAATTTTTGGAGACGTAATAATCTGACAATAAACGGACAAATTTTATTTTAAAAATTGGAGGAAATCGTAAAATAAAATAGGCACAAATAGTTTTTCTTAGAATTCTTTTAATATCCATACTTATAGCACTTATAATATACATAAAATTGAGTATATTTTTTATTTAGATTCTTTTATTTGTTTATTGGACATCTGGACTAAATTTAATTTAAAATTTGTTTTATGCATTTTAAAAAATAAAGGATAGTAAAAAAATTAATATATTAGTTCTAAAAAAAAGAAAAAATTATACCTACCATACTATAGTGTTATTAGTATATGTATACGATATATACACGTTATGTTATATACACAGTTGTAAAAAACAGATGTTTGTGCAAACAAGTCTCTGCTGCTCTGTCTGTTGTCATAAGTAAACTGAAACAGGAATTGAAAACTGAATAGAATCTTATATGTCATACACTCGTAAGTAAGTGAGTGAGTGAGTGAATGAGTGAGTGAGTATGACATATATTATACTCTTTCAACTCACGAGTTGAAAGAGTCGATTCAATTCTTTTTGACTGATTCAATTCAGTCAGTCAGATGAGTGATTCAACTCAGTGAATTGAATCACTCACTCACTAGCCATCTCTACGGTGAAGTGGATTCTATATTTGAAATTTAACAAGCGTTTTCGCAACAGAAGCAACAGTGACTTCCCACCGTGGTTGGCAACAGAAGTTGCAGCAGATAATTTAGTATCGCGTGATAGCGAAACTTCTTAATCGAAACATAATTAACGATACCATTTGCATCGCAGAAGTTTCACTTCGATCACGTGTCCCGCACGGCGCACACGTTTATTTTTACACCATTTCAATTTATAAAATTTTCTATAATATGATTACTACTGCCATGTTTACTTACATCTATACCTATCCATGTATCTATTTTACTTACATTAAAGTGGAATTTGAAACTTATGTGTTATGGTAACTGAATAATTTTAATGCAGATATTGTCATAATATTTTATATCTAAATGCGTTATTATAAGAGGAAAATATACCAGGAAAATATAGGAAAATACTTCTCAGATATATATAGGGCCAGGTTGCCTTGATTGGATCACTTAACCCGCTCTCCTTATTCGATTACGACGAAAAGAAAATGTAATTAATGACAAATAATTTAACTTTGTCATATAAATTCATAATAATTATGATAAAATATATAATTTGTCGAATTTTCACTTGAAAAACTATCATATTCTATGAGCTAGCTTCCGATTGATTAAACCGTCATCAGGTAAATGGCTCAGTTCAACCTCTACCTGATGATGATCTATCTAATCGAACCCTAATTCGTGGAAGGAAATTTCTATGGCAAAGTTGTAACCGATTGGGAGTAACATAAATATACATATACTATCGGTAGATCTTTCTTGAACGAGTTGCGGTTATAGATGAACGTGCGAAACCAATAGGCGAACTCGCGGAAAACGAATATAAATAAATTATTTTCAAACCAACTTCAATATTAAATTCCATATCAGGCTTCAACCAGAATTGTCTATTTACCATTGATTGAAATAACACAAATACGAAAATATTTGACATAACTTAAAGTACCATCACAGTGTAATCTGTCGAAAAATAGATAAGTTTTCGTGATTTTTTTTCGGATGGATAGGATGGGGAAATGGGAATGAATTTTTTTTTTACGATTAATACCACTATTAAACAATACAAAAATTTAAATAGAATTTTTCTTATTCATTTTTATTTATTTTTTATAATTATTATAATTTTTTGAAAAAAGTGTCTTCAAAAAAAGGGCAGAAAACGGTGCACAGGATTGCGACCGCAGTTTTAATCCGAAAAAAAAATCAAATAGATCATAAATCTTTAGGTCAGCCGCTATGTACCAATGGGAGCTTTTATTTTTCTTTTGAAATATTCGTATTTTTTCACACGATTTACTATAAAAAATTTTGTACTTTTTTTTTCAAACCGCCGCCATTTTTTTAAATTTCAAGAAAAAAAAAGCTCCCATAGGTGCATAGCGGCTTAGCTACAGTTTGATAATCTATTTAATTTTTTTTTCCTTTCGGATGAAAATTGCGGTCGCAATCGTGTGTACCGTTTTCTGCCATTTTTTAAAGACACTTCTTTCAAAAGATTATAATTATTATAAAAAATAACTAAAAATGAATAAAAAAAAAAATAGCTTTGTATTGCTAAATAGTGCTATTTTAATCGTAAGAAAATTCATCTCTGTTTCCCTATCCTATCTATGCAAAAAAAATCGCGAAAATCATCACGTCGCTATTGCGCGTCGAGTAGGTACTGTTACTATTTTCTTTGGAATTTTTCCACAGAAATACAATATTTTCCCCGGGTAAAAAACAGACTATAACATTCCTTTAACAACATGCCAAGTTCAAATGAAATCATTGATTCTTTTTTATACTATTCTAAATATATTTACCCACGGGAATATGACTTCCGACAGGATTTAGAATTTTTCCCGGGGTAGAAAGTAGTCTGTGTCCTTTTTCGTCCTCTCTGTAAACAATATGCAAAGTCTGAAATAAATTATCCTGTTTTTTTAATAGCCAGTTGTTATTTCATTGTTTCCTTTTAAATACATTTTCCCTCGGGAATGAGATATTTTATCGGTGCCAAAAAAATAACTTATGTATATAGCTGTATATCGTCATCTTTGTCTATCATCATTTTTTTTTTCATTTAAAATATGTAAATATATTTTTGATGTAAATAGATTTTTTCGCAGGAATGAAATTTCCCACGGGAAATTTGAATGAAATTTCCCACGGGAAATTTGAATGAAATTTCCCACGGCAAATTTCCCGGGGTATAAAGTAGTTTGTGTCATTTATCCGTTTTTTAATAGTCAGCTGTTGTAATTTAATGCATTTTCCCTCGGGAATGAATTATTTTCCCGAAATAAATAAAAAGTAGCCTATAACCGTCTCTGGCCCGCAAGCAACGTCTATGCAAAGTTTCAAGTTGATTGATTAAGCTGTTGCAGCGTGAAAGCCAGTCAAACAAACAAACTCACTTTCGCATTTATAATATTAGTAAGGATATATAGGTATATATATATATATATATATATATATATATATATATATATATATATATATATATATATATACACAGGGTGTAAAGGAAATAACTCTTATCCTTCTGAGGGGTGACGCGACTGCTGTTAATTCCGAAAAAATTCCTGCGGTTTTAGTGTCTACAGGGTGCTATAAGTCACCTCACAAAAGGACGAGAGTTATTTGTTTTACATCCTGTATAAAAATATGTTAGGTAATTATAATTTGTCATTTATATGTTGAAATAGGCCCTAATAATTAGTTTTAAACATAACATAATTTTTTTTCACTCTCCCTACGCTTATGTGCGTGAATGGGTTAAAATTTCTTTTTTTCCAATATAATGTAGTATATGGTTCATCGAAGGTAGTGGCCCAATCAAGCCCACTCTCCCCCAATATCTAGCACTATACTATCCGACACATAAATGGAAAATATAGAAGATTACGACAAATAAGAATGTGTGTATCGTCGTTCTTCCGATATTATAAATTGTCTTATTATCTCGTATGCTGCATGCACCAGACGCCTTTTCCATTATGTGTAATAGTGGTTTGGTGCTGGGCCCGGCCTTGTTTCTCCTCTTATGTTTAGTTTAAGTAGTGTAACAATGTACATAAACAGGAGACGGTGGATATAGAGGTAGGTACTTGATGCCTTGTTTATAAGTTTACTTTTTCAGGTGTATAAAACTAGGTATAGGTAAGTAAGCACCTACTGCGTTCTCCAATGCTGATACCAGCTTTCTTTGTAACATATTCCACATATTGTACACTTGTTTTGTCATGCATATATTAGTTATGGTGCGTCCACACTTAACAATGTGCGAAATACTTGTGGGCTTGTATCTATGAATTAATATTTTCACAAAATCTCGTAGTAGAGACTGGGTGAAGATTTCATAGAGAATAGCTATGAAATTTTTTACAATTCTCGAAATAAAATATTTCTTACTTTTATTTAATGTTAGAGTTAGCCGTTAGTTTGATTATCTGAACGTTTTACTTTCTATGTAAGTTAAAGCAAATTAATTTGTTTTTCAAAAAGGACACTTTCTGTTAAGGGGAGGTTTACTTGAGAGTCCTTAAAAAAAATCAATTTTTTTTTTTGCAGAAATTGGTAGCTAAATATGTGTAGAATATGTTCCCAAAGTGATTTTGTGGAAAGTAATTTAAGAGAAAGTTTACTTGAGATTTGATAAAAAAAAATCGATTTTCTTTTTTTGCCGAAATTGATAGCAAATTATGTGTAGAATATGTTCCCAAAGTGATTTTACTGAAAATAGTTTAAATTCTTGCACATTAACCAAATCCAGCTTTCTATAAAAAAAAAAAAAAAATTCAAAAAACGTAGTTCACGCAATAATGAGTATTAAATATAAATTTTTGAAAATACGTTTCTTTTTTTTAAAGATAATTCAATTCTTCGTCACCTCTACCTAAGTTCGATACACTTTCAAAATTTTTTTTATTTTTAAATTTACTTTAAAGAGCGAAAAATAAGACAAAAATCGTAATCAAACGTTCAAACATCCGCCATTTTTTTTCTTTCAGTAATTTATTGATATTATAGGTAGAGGTGCCGGTACCCTTCATATATTTTATAAATCTTTTTTGTTTTTGAATTTCGGTGATTTATTAGCGACGTTAGGATGTCCACCAATAAGGCATTGGATTTTCGGATCGTCACACTGCACTATCTATAAAATGGACACTTTTTTATATTTTTCCTTGAAAAATTTTTCTTATGTAGTTTAATACTTAATAAATATGTACACAAAATTTGAAATTGATATTTACTTCCGTTCTTGAGAAAAAAATTCTAGAAAAATACATAATTTTTAAGGACTCTCGAGTAAACCTCCCCTTAAATGGAGTCAGCTCCGACGTTGATTATTTAAATGTGGTCAAGTGCGGATAAAGCTCTCAATGCAATGACAGATATGACTGTTGGACCGATTTGAACATTTTTTCACTTATTTTATCACACGAAAACTTTATATTTTTTTGAACAAATTTGTATTTATGTATAACCAAACATACTACCTAGCAATTTAATGAGAAAAACTGTCAACCATAAAAATACGACATCGAAGCTGGAGTTAGATTGCTTTTAAACAGTAAATCTGACTTGTAGAAAACATAAAAATCGAATAAAACAATTAAACGAATTCACAAATTCATGTTATTATATATATATATATATATATATATATATATATATATATATATATATATATATATATATATATATATATATATATATATATTGTTACTATAGTTTTGAAATTAGTTGAATTTACTAACCAAATTTAACCCAAGAAAAGTTTTCTACCATAGTTTTTGCAGTAGAATTTGTACCTACATTTTTTCAGGATAAAAATGAAGAAACTACAATATTCCTTTGGGTCTTAATTATCTAAATCTCCCTACATTAAATTATCACGGTTAAGACTTTAAGCTATTCCAGATAATACACACAGGCTATGCTTATTTTTAAGATAATTTTGAAACCCTATAAGAAAATTGCAATATTTGTAACTCAAATTGGAAATCGAAACTCTCATTATTTCGATATATTTATCTGTTTAAACGTTCGTCAGCTAACACTTGATATTAATTAGCACTTGGAAAAAGGATTTAAAATTACTTCTGCTAAGTTGTATAGGGAACTTTCAAATGTATAGATCAAAATTTTTCGCCCTTATAAGTAAAGAGAAGAATGAAATAAAAAAATGTTAACCAATATCGGAAACAGAATAAAAAATCCATTTCTATTTTATAAAGGTAATTTTAATAATTATAAGGGATAGAGCAGGTGTGGACGCACCATTATACTTGTTTGGTATTCTGTTCTTTGTAATGTAATAGTTTATATACATAGCTATAAATATATATTGTATAGCGAAACAAAAGTTGACTTGAGTAATAAAATATAGTCCTTGATATCGAGAGAGTGGATTATAGCAGCAGCTATTTTATGAAATGACTGATATATTTTGATGACATTGTAAAGATTAACTACTGATGTTATCCAGAAGTGAAGCGTAATTTTATTAACTTTCCATTAGAAAATATTGCAGTGGGTCCGATTTTGCGAATCACTATAGGTCACTAGAATCCGAATCCATAGTTTTTAGTGAGATGTCTGTGTGTCGGTTAGTAAGTTCGTGAGTTTTCTTTCGCCTCGCATATCTCGAGAACAAATTACGGTAACGACTTTGGACTAGTTTCATTAGATGCGTAATTACTAAATGAAGACCGGATAAAATTTGCAAAAAGGTCGGATTGGTGGTTTGCTTTTAATAATACAAAAACAAAATTAAAAAAATTTTGTCTCGAATTTCTTTGTTCGAAGTACAGAGACCATGTACAATAGTCTCTGTATCAAAATTTTGTTGCTATTCTGAAAACTAGATATAATAAAATATTCCTTCGGAGCTATTGACAATAATTAAGATCTCTCCTCAGTAATTTTATTCATCAAACTTCTATGCCAAAAGTAGTAAAGTTACAGCGGTTTTGGACCAGAAGTACTAAGGTTACAGCAGTTTTGGATCCAAAGTACTAACGCCACAGCAGTTCGGTACCAAGAGTAGCAAGGGTACAATGGTTCTGTACTAAAAGTAATAAGGTCATAACAAGCCTGGTTTAATCCTGAGTGCCGCCCCTAGACGCCGTGAAAATGCCGCCACTACCTTTTCCTTGTGTAGAAACAAATCTTAATTTTTCCTACTTTTTTCAAACTTTCTCTCAAAAAAAAGATCAAATGAAAGTAACAAGCGCTTAAAAAATAACACGCAAAAAAAAACGTCAACTACAAATTTTGCCGTCCTGTTTTCAAAGTCCTCCGCCCCTAAAAATCTTCCGCCCCTAGGCCATGGCCTAGGTTGGCCTATTGGATAAGCTGGCCCTGGGTTACAACAATTCTGTATCAAAAGCAGTAAAGTCACAGCAGTTCTGTACCAAAAGTAGCAAAGTTACAACAGTTCGGTACGGAAAATAGCAAAGTTACAGTGATTCTGAACCAAAATTTGTAAGGTGACATGGGTTCTGTACCAAAAGTAGTAAGGTTATAACGGTTCTGGACCAAGAGTAGTAAAGTTAAAACAGTTCTGTACCAAAAATAGCAAAGTTACAGTGATTCTGAACAAAAAGTAGTAGGTAAGGTGACAACGGTTCTGTACCAAAAGTAGTAAGGTTATAACGGTGCTGTACCAAAAGTAGTAAGGTTACAGCAGTTCTGTGCCAAAAGTAGTAAGGTTACAGTGATTCTGAACCAAAATAAAATTAGTAAGGTGACAACGGTTCTGTACTAAAAGCAGTAAGGTTATAACCGTTCTGGACCAAAAGTAGTAAAGTTACAGCAGTTCTGTACCAAAGGTAGCACGATTAAAGTGGTTCTGACCAAAAATAGTAAGGTTGCAGAAGTTCTCGCCAAACGTAGTAATATTACGGCAGTTCTGTACCAAAAGCAGTAAGGTCACAGTGATACAAAATATTGACAAAAATGAAATAAAAATCACATTTGAATATGCGTTTTTAGATGACATTTGTTAACTTTATAATAAAATAAAAAATAAAAAAAGAAAATAACTATATTAAAACGAAAACATATTATTCCGATAACGTAGCAAATTAACTTTGCACGGAGCCCTGCTTATGGTCGAACCACCAGTTCTGTGTATACATAACTAATTGTATTTAAAATTTTCGGAAACACGAAATTAGAAATTTTGATCCTTTACAGTCTACGTCCCTGCGTTTCCAACCCCTAGTTACAACGCTACATCAAGTATATATGTATGTGTGGACCAGTATCATTAAAGATTTCCACTTCAGTGAAAAGACAATGTTTGAAAGGTTCGCAAACAAATTATCAACGAAATAAATCTTTTTTCATAAATCGAAAAACGCCTTCTTTTCATTTTTGATATCGCACACACACAACGCCACGTGCTGTTAACAAGACATTTAACAAACAACAGATTTTCACTATCGATAAATATATCTAGAGAGTATTGTAACAAATGAAAATTTTGGAAAACTTTTCATCATGCGATCGACTGACTCACTGACTGACTTCGTGAAAATGTCAAACATGTCTCTCGCCATTTAATCAAATCATCCCCGTCCAAATAAATAAGTCACACACTGACGAAACGACAAGAACACTTTTATTTTGTCGTTCGAGAAAAATCTAATCATCTAGTGTAAAAGATTAAAGAAGTCATAGAATTGTAAAAGATGAACGACACACCGGACAGACAGATAGACAGACAGATGAATGTATACGTATGGATGACAGATAAAACATAACGCTTGGATTGTTGGCAGAATGAGTCGACAAAAACGACTGCAAAAGCTGTAGATAGGTACACATAGTCAGGACGGAATTAGTGATGGAGTGGAAAAACGTAATGGCTCATGGTTTTCATTTTTTGCATTTAAGGGACTCAGGTGGAGCAATGGTACGGGGGCCCGGAGTGTCGGTTGAGAGCCGGGCGAAGTGTATTTTCAAAAAAAAAAAAAATTTTGAAAATTTTCTGTTGTGCCTTTTCTGTCGCCGGGCCTGACTATGCATAAAACGGCATCTTGCCGTCCGGAAATGTGGTCAGATTTTGTTTGAGTAAATTGTCAACATTAAACAAATCGGTCTAGAAAAAATTTTTTCTTACATTTCAATGTTAAACCAATAGAAAATAGTCTTACGGCCGGTTTTATATTCATATTTAAAGCCGATTTTAACACTAAAGCCAACTTTAAAACTGATTTTATTTTTGGTACTATTTTACGATTAAATTTAAAGCTCCGTTAGTGTAAAAGTCACTTTGAACTAAAGTAAGAATTATCACGACTTTTACTACTTTTAATTTCAAATGTTATCGAGTGCCTGTGAAACATTATTAGTGTATGGCGGATTTTTATCCGTATTTAAACATACACCAATATTCATATGTTAACTCAATGTTCAGCTTTGGCTGATACTTGAACACTCGATGTACTTTGGCAAATGGCCAATTCATTATGTTAATTAAAATTGACATAGTGTTTGAAAAATTACCAAACTGGATCGGCTGGGACTCGAACCCGGATCTCTTGGATACCAGCCAAGCGCCTTACCAACTAGGCCACCGATCACTTGTTCGAGTGCCACTCCAATTCAGTAATCAATCAAACACAACCTCTCTCTAATGCGAGACGCGTTCCAAAAATTTTTCTAGAAAATGTTCCAAAAATTTTTCTCTGAAAACAAAAGTTTTCGAGAAAAAAATTTTTGAGAATTACTTTAATAGTTAAATAAATATTATAATTAATTAACAGTAATCGAATTAATGATATATGAAACAATGCTTACTAGGATTTGGAAGAAACATTTTGAAACACTGATGGTTTTGTCAATTCTATCAAAGTTTTACGATTGTTAAGTTACACTAGACCAATTTATAAATAACAATGACACCTGATTGTTTTTTTCTATGGGGATTATATTTATAATAAAAACTTGGGGGCACGGGTCTACCCACACTGTCAACTTCCAATTGGGGGTCCTTAAAGACTAGAGGCTAGTTTACTTTCATTTCAGGTAGCTCCTTCCCTGGGCCCCCGATACAGGCTTTGCCCCTTGCACTATATCATCATTTGTTCTCGAAATATGCGAGACGAAAACAAATTCACGAATGAACGAACGAACTAACGAACGCACACATAGACATCACGCAAAAAAACGATGGATTCGGATTCTAGTGACCTTGAAATGTGGAGATATGTCAAAATTAGCGATTCGTAAAATCGGACCTATTACAAAAACTTCTAATGGCAAGTTAAAAATTATCAAATTTGGAAGACTGGCATTTGAAATGACTGCTAATTATTTAATAATAATTTAACACATATTCATTAATTCATTGAAAATTATTTACCTACATTTTTTTTTATTTTGCAAAAAACCTTTTTTTACCACAAGGTACGAATAAAAGATTATAGAACTATTAAGATTGTATCCAAATTACCTTAGATATGTGAATTTATCGCTTTTTATGAATTTTTAATTTTATTTTTTTCATAAAATTAGTTCACATTGTGTATGCTATTTTTGTAATAATTTAAACTAGAGTCGCATATACGTATCCAAATTAAATTTCCCAATTTTTTTGCTTAAAAACTACTGATTTAGAAAAAAAAATGTTTAAGGAGCGGTTTACTTGAGAGTCGTTAAAAAAAAATCGATTTTTTTTTTTGCAGAAATTGGTAGCTAATTATGTGTAGAATATGTTCCCAAAATGATTTTGCTGAAAGTAATTTAAGGGAAGGTTTACTTGAGATTTGATAAAAAAATCGATTTTTTTTTGCCGAAATTGATAGCAAATTATGGGTAGAATATGTTCCCAAAGTGATTTTACTGAAAATAATTTAAAAACAAGATTCTTGCACATTAATCGAATCCAGCTTTCTATAAAAAAAATTCAAAAAACGTAGTTCAGGCAATAATGAGTATTAAATATAAAATTTTGAAAATACGTTTCTTTCTATATATTTTGTAATGTCTCGGAACTACATTTTTGGAACTGGTGGACACGATAACTCAAAAACTATTCGATGGATTCTTTTTTTTAATTTTTTATTTTAAAGATAATTCAATTCTTCGGCACCTCTACCTAAGTTCGATACACTTTCAATATTTTTTTTTATTTTTAAATTTACTTTAAAGAGCTGAAAATAAGACAAAAATCGTAATCAAAAGTTCAAACATCCGCCATTTTTTTTCCTTTCAGCAATTTATTGATATTATAGGTAGAGGTGCCGGTACTCTTCATATATTTTATAAATCTTTTTTGTTTTTGGATTTCGGTGGCTTATTACCGGCGCTAGGATGTCCACCAACAAGGCATTGGATTTTCGGATCGTCACACTGCACTATCTATAAAATGGACAATTTTTTGTGTAGTTTAATACTTAATAAATATGTGTACAAAATTTGAAATTGATATTTACTTCCGTTCTTGAGAAAAAAATTCTAGAAAGATACATAATTTTTAAGGACTCTCGAGTAAACCTCCCCTTAAACATAACTTAATCCAGTTCCAGGTGAAACGTGCAAAAACAAAAGAAAATCGCGTGCGAATACTTTTTCCCCCAATCCATCACTGATTCCGTCCGGACTAACAAACAGCAAGAAAATGGCATTGTATAAGAAGCACATATATAGGGAATTATATATAAAATAACCTAATTTTTTACAACATTTAATTCTTTATACGTTTACTCCTCTACGGCATGCGAACGTTGCAGTAGCACAGTGTCGAAAAGAAACATAGAAAGAAAAAAAGGATACGACAATTTAAAAGAGATAATTTACAATAGGTTTTACAAGAGTGATTTTATTATTATAGAAGTACGTACAAGTAAATGAGTCCGTAAGTAAGTAAGTATATCAATAAAAAGAAGAATAAGAAAATTGTAAGAAACATCTCAAATTGACAATTTGAAGGCAATTAGTGCTGCGCACGGCCGCATAACGAAATCAAGAGGTGTAACTTTTTTCTTTTCGCAGTGTCGTGCCGGCTAACGAGAGAAATGTTTTAAATTTATTGTTATTATAGTGGGAATAAAGCTGTGAATACCGGTTAAACAATTGGACGTAATTGTTTTTATTATTCTTCGTATTTTTTTTCTTTTTGTAGGATTTCGTAGTATGTTAAGGCAAGTGTCTGTCATCTCATTAGATGGTGCACACCCACTTAACTATTTCTAAATAATTAGTATTGAGTTTTACACAGTTTAGGGCATCAAATCACTTATAGAAATACCAAAAAAAGAAGGTTTTACCGGAGACAAATGTGTACACAATATTTGTACTGAATATAAAATACAAAACATTATTAATTTTAATGCTAGAGCTAATAAAGTTTGTGTTACGGACGTGACAAAATAGGCACTTTCTTGTCACGTTCGTAACACAGCTAACATTAAAACTAACAATGTTATGTATTTTATATTCAGTAAAAAATAACTTCTATTTTTTTTTCTTATAAGAAGGCGTGTAAACGGCATCAAAATGTCACGTCCGTAACAAAAGAATGGCTGTATATGTATGAGTTTGAATATTTGTTGGTAATTAATTTTACCTGGCAGTAGGTAACACGTCGGAAGCGAACTAACCTACGACCCTTTTTCAGGATAAGATTAAAATCTGGCCGCGGGAGCGAACTAGAATGCACCATTTTGACTGCAAGAGGTACGTTTCAAAAGAATGACTGAACAATAAAAAGTTTAGTTCGGTTCAGATTGTAAGAAAATTCTCCCGTTTATATTCATTGAAAATACATCACTTAAAATGCTCAAAGATAAAGCATTCATTTACACCTGGGAACATTTTATTTCATTATTATAATATTTTGAAAATTATGAAAAATACACCTCTAAAAAAACTAAATAGTGCAATAACTTATAGTTTTATGCAATATACTGATTAGATGCTTAAAAACCATTAAACAGTATTTTTATCAATAAAAGTTATTATAGTTAACGTTTAAGTTTCTTACTGTCACTTGATTTTGATTCACATTTTGCATTTTAATGACAATTTAAAAAAAAAAAAAAAATAAAAAAAATAAAAAATCGCACAAAAAAGGACCGTACAAAAAAAGTTTAATTGTATAACTAATTTGGGTATATTAATAGGTGATCTAAGATACGTAAAACAATTTTTTTGTACCTTAAAAAACAAAATGGCGTACGGGAGCAGGTCCAATTCAGACGCTTTTTTGCGGAGAGGATATAATTCCTTCTAAATATCATTTTAAAGATGTACATATATCGTTCAAACCAACAGAGAAAAGGGCAACATTTTTTTCAAAGTGGTATAAAAGTAGAATAGCTAGGCCGGTACGGTGACACCGTAGAACCCCAATTTTCCGGACTACTTTTTTGACGATGTTAAGAACCGTGTAGTTTGGGGGCCTACTGTACCTAGAGTATAAATTGATCTCTGACCCGGCACGTACCGAGTACATGTATTTAAAATTTGTTGTTGACATTTGACCCCACACTCGCTCATACTGTTGGCCTTGAAATTCGTAAGAGATGAGTCATTACCAGCAACCAAATTAATTTATGTTAACCCATTATGCATCATCACAATTTACTTATAACAATTTCATTTTGTGTTAACCCATTACCAGCCAAACCTAACGCATGCGCAGACTGAATTTAAGTACACGACGCATGCGCAGACTGAATTTTAGGTTACAATTTGATAGATGGGGTACACTACCGCGTCAAAAATGTGGGGTTACCCTAACTCGGGGGGTGGCCCCAAACTTTTGACGCCGTACTGTACTTAAATTTTTGGTACACTGCCGTGTCAAAAGTGCGGGCCCCCCTGACCAAAAAGGTATCCGATCACTTTTTTAAGCGTACTGTACGTGCAAACCTTGGCCCCAACACGCGCTTGCCTTAATTACGTCATCTTAAACGAACTATCACGTCAAAAAATGTGGGGAATACCCTAACTCGGGGGTGGCCCCAAATTTTTGACGCCGTACTGTACTTAAATTTTTGGTACACTACCATGTCAAAAGTGCGGGCCCCCCTGAGCAAAAAGGTATCCGATCACTTTTTGAAGCGTACTGTGCTTATTACGTGCAAATCTTGGCCTCACTTAACTGCGTCATCTTAAATTGGGTGCGGTCGCTAACGATAAATTTTGTCGGGGGCGCACTGTACCAAGCGCTAGATTTTAAGATTAGACTCCGGGGTCCAGATTTCTGACCGCTACTGTACTGTAAATCGAGTGTCTACTGTACTTTTCAACAAGTTTAAGCCTGTTTTCAGCAAAGTCAGCACTTTTTTAATTTGTTTATTTATATAAGTTTTAATTTTAAAAAAATGTTTATTTAAGATTTTGATGACTCAGCAATTTTTTTGTTTGGATTTCAAATACGAAATAGTCTTCTTGGAATTTTTAATTTATGGCCTGATTGCTGAATTATAATTATAGTATGATTCATACAAGCGGGGATTTTTGTTATATTTGTTTATTTATATAATAATTTTGGATCATGTAATAATTTTAAAATTGTTTATTTAAGATTGGGAGGCCGCTAAATTTTGTGGGGGCACTGTACCAAGCGCTACCGCAAAACTAACTTTAGACTCCAGGGTCCAGATGTCTGACCGCTACTGTACTGCCGGAAATTTGGGTGTCAACTGTAACTCAGGGGTTTTTGTGTATATTTAACCTTGGAAAATTCCAGGAATTTTTATCAGTTTTAACATAAACAAACAACTAATAATTAAATGTTTGTTTTAGCTGAATTATGATCGTAAGACTCATATAAGGAGTTTTTTTGGTATAAGAAAGATGACGTCATGGAATATTAATGAGTTAAAAAATTGTTTAGTAAAAAATATCAACCATTGTAGGCCTCAAGCAAGAAATTATTTTTATCAGTTTTAATACTTTAACATTTAACCTACAGTGACCAATTTTTTAGTTAACTAACAGAAGTTCTTGAAATTTTAACAAGTTACAAAAAATATTACTTCTTATGGTGCACAACATTTTTGAATTTGACTGTAGCACAAAACTGTTTCTATATCAAACGAAAATTATCTGAAATAATTCAGTATGTACATATGTATAGACTCTGTATATTAAAAATATTTTATGTATACACTCTGTATATTGAGAATAAGAAAGAAAATTTGTATATAATTTTAATTTTTATGAATACTAGTAAACGAATTGTATAGCCATTTATGAATAAGTATTAAATCTAATTATAAAATATAAATATTGCAAAAAATTTGTTTAATCAGCAAAATCAATGTATATCATTTTAATACTGATACATATTCATATTAGGGTATAATAGTATTGTATTTAACATTTTTAAACAGAATAAAAGTTCAATTTTTGGTTTTAAATTACTATAAGTTAAACACGTCGCTTAATATAAAAAAGATAACAGCATTGAGTTTTACTAAATTTTTAAGTCTGTAAAATCAAAATTTTTTATTTACTAGACTAGAACATTTTGAATTTGCTACTCTATCATTAACATACAAATAATATTATGTATATATAACGGGTGTATATTTAGTATTTTTAGTAAATATTTTAGTATACAGGGTGTATCATGAAATATGCTTTTCAATTAGAACAATAAATTTCATAAGATTTTTGTTAATACTCTTATAGGTTAACGAAAGAAACTTTTTGCTGTAAAAAATAGGGGAATGAAGGGTAATAATTAAATAAAACGCACATATTTTTTTTTTTAATTTTATTTATAGAATATGTATACAAAAAATTAAATTGCTTAAATCTATATATTACTTAAAATCTATTTATTTTCCATATAAAAATTTTTTAAAAGAATACAATTTTCTAATGAACAAATTTTATCTGAATGAAGCATACAGCGTCTTGAATAATATTCATCTCGCAGAATGGAAATCTTCGGTACATCAAATATTTCTTCCAAATTCAAAATCCACGGCTGGTTTTCGGTACCATCAAACAAACTTGATATCCATTTCTTCTTTTCACCACCCTTGACGTATATAACATCATACTTCTTTAATATAGGTTTCAATATGGTATGAAGTTTTTTGTATGGAATAAATCCATACGACCAAGGTATCCCATGCCAATTTCGGTAAAGCCAACTGGCTACTCGTTGATATTTCTTCGGCAACTCGTTGAAATCAAACGGTGCGTCGAATATAAGATGTAATATATCATCCGAATTTTCTGCAGCAATACCAACTTCTTTAAAATAAAATTCGTTGTTAGCTCCTTGATAGCCTTGTATGTCAAGAAACGCCATTTTTTACCGCCACCGTAGAACTGAAATTATTCACACAATCCACAACTTTATATAGAATAATTAAAAGTGGTGGGGGTAGTTAGTTAATTTGTGGAACGTATTCGAAAATGGCTATTAATAGCTATTGCTAGTTTACCATCAAATTACAAACTGTTAATAATATTTAGCACATTTGTGAGTACCAGGTTCTTTTCACTTTAAGACCTAGTGATTTAAGGAATGCTAAATTTTCAGGTGAAATGTGTTGTTGCTCAAAAGTTTTACGTTTAATGATCTTAGGTTTCGAAAGTCCTTTGCTAGGTTCTCTAGCGGTGGACTGCGCTGAATTGTAAATTAACATGATTCCAAAATGTAATTGTTTTACCACGAAAGTATAATTTTCAACGAAAGAGATGTTAACTCTTTGACAACCACCGGTAAATAGATAATATTTTATGTAAGTTCAACTATTTTATACCCTTCAACCATGATAAGGTGTATAAGCTGGAGTATAACTCAGCAAATTATATAGCGGTGGTGACGTAACACACAAATGCGGTGGTTGTGTTGCGTTTGTGGCGGTGGCGGTGTTTGTGTGGTGGTGGCGGTGGTGTTTGTGTGGCGGTGGCGGTGGTGTTTGTGTGGTGGCGGCGGTGGTGTTTGTGTGGCGGTGGTATTTGTATGGTGGTTTCGGTGGTTGTGTGGTGGTTGTGGGGGTGGCGGGGGTAGCAGCGGTGTTTGCGGCTGACGTGCACAACTTTATCATTAATTCAATCGAAGCAGCAATTTACTGTAGACAATAAATCGGTGGTGACATCTCGCGGTGTTTGTTGAACGCAATATCTAAATTAATCATCATCATAATCGCTAGCATCTTCTTTATCAGTTGCATCCAGATAATCACCTAGTGGCTCAATAACATCAGCCTTTTGAAGTTCACGAAGTATAGAGAATATTTCTTGACCGACAGTAGTTTCTCTTAAAGCATCTAACTCTTCGATTGAAGCTTCACTATCGTCAACGTTAAACAATATGTTTTTATTTTCCTCTATACTCCGAATAATATTTAGTATTTTTTCACCAGTCTCTGAAGTCTCATATAAACGTCGTAATTCATCTATTAAAGTATTAGGATTATGCCAGTATTTTATTTTTTTCGATTGCCCATTAGCATTTTCCGAGTCGTTGTATTTGATACGCTTAGCAAGTAGTTCTTGATCCGTTGAATTGACTGGACGTTTTATTGCTATTCGTTCATTAGAATCCTCACTTTTATTTTGAGTTTCTTTGATTAATAAAATATCCAAAAGAGTTTGCAGAGCTGTAGTTAACTTGGGAATGATAACAGTTCCACTATCAGAAGTGGTTAAAACCCTGTTATTAGACTCATCGCTGGGTGTGTAAACATTATTTTGATTTCTTAAATTATTAAAAGTGGTTAAAACCCTGTTACTAGACTCATCGCTGGGCGTGTAAACACTATTTTGATTTCTTAAATTATTAAATTTAGTTTGAATTGCTTTTGATGCAGCTTTAATTCTTTGTTCAAGTGGATTGACCCTTTCTTCAACTTTATTGTTTAGAAATTCATCATCAACATCATTCCTCCCGGTATCATAACTAGATAAGTCATCGGCCGTGTCTAATGTTTGTCTTTTTAGCGGATCAAGAGAGTAACTATTTTCAAACCTTTTTGGTGAAAATTCCCGCATATGTGTATTTCTTATATGACGTGAAAGAGAATCTTTCCGGGAGAAGCTTTTATAGCACCGCGTACACTCGAACATTATAATAGATGTGTAAAGCTCAACTAGTCTTACAAGATTAATTCAGAATTGTGTTAGCGATTACTTATATACTCCACCACCACCACCGCCGCCGCCACCACCACCACCACCACCGCCACCACAACCGCCACCACCACCACCACCGCCACCGCCACCGCAACCACCACATCTGAGTTGCTCATTTTACTCCATGGAGTAGCGGTTGACATTCAGCTTACACATTTTGCCTCCATTACGCTCTTTCGATTCGGAAATTAGTTTAGAAAAATGAATGAAAAGCTATATGCAAGTGTCAGGTGACTCAACACCAACATTAACATACTTGCTCCTGAATATAGGCAATTACATTGCATTGTCAAGTGGCTCCATACCTACTAAGGGTCTTATCATTATTCAAGATATAATTTGGGAGGTTCTAATGTGTTGTAAAATAAGAACAATATAAGAATTTATACGTAAAATAATTTATTTTTTAATAAAATATACGTTTCAATATTAAAATTAAAAAGTAAATCAATTCATTTTCACATCTGACAGTTTCCTTAAGCTTACACCAAACATCATACATGTGATAGCTACTTGCTAAATTCCACATTATGTAAAAAACCACTAGAATCAGTTCCTTTATATGTAATAAAATATTGTCCTGTACGTAAACATTGCATGGTCTGCTCATCCAAATCCGTGAATCGTTTTGGAAGGAACACTTGAGCATCTGCAAGTTCCACTGCAACCGCTGGCCCATATCGAGTTTCCATGCGTCGTACATCAAGAATTTTCCACGTTTCATACGGTTTGAGTGTAGATAGCGATTTGAATGGTTTACCAGCACCAAGTTTATTCAACTTCTCCAAAACCGGATCCATTGTTGTATCAGTGGCAGTAAAAGTGGTCCACAGATCACTTATACTTAACACCGTGTTGTTCAGACATTTTGCCAATACACTGCCAATTTCTATTACAGCACGTCGCTTAAATAAATTATGAGTTGCCACCACAAAAACCACCACCACCACCACCACCCCAACACAACTACAAAATTTGAGTTGCTCATTTTACCCCACCGGTATGTTTATTCCCACACAGCTACAAATTAAGTTACTCTAAAGCAACCACACCTTCATATGATCAGTGTTTATACACCACAACCAATGGAAAATATCAAATAAACATTAACATTTATTTAGTAATAAGGTATAATGCATATTTTGAGTATTCAACAAAAACTTTAATACTGATTAATAGGTATTGGTCAATTCCACTGTTACTCAAAATATACGTTATACCTCATTACTAAATAAATGCTAATGTTTGTTTTAACAACCGTGGAATTGGTCAATACTTATGATGTGGCAATCAGGTGATTGATTTTACTAAATTATTCGCAATTGCAGCGGCTTTTACATGTGGGACAGTTTACATAATTGCAAACACAGTTTGGAAATGGCATCATACATCGTTTACAACACATGCAAATTCGTTTTTCGTTTCGACACCTATCACAATACTCGGGGAAGGAACACTTACACTGTGGTGGTTGAAATTTACAAATACCACAAATCGGCATGTTGTTTTTGTTTACTTTCTGGAACTTAACCAACAAATGACATCCGGTTAATAATTCAGTTGTATTTATAGTATTTTGACTGAAACCAAATAATCTAATATTTTATAAAAAATCGATATTTAATCGATATTAACCAATTCCACTGTTACACAAAATATCCATTATGCCTCATTACATCGCTGGTCATTGCCTTATAAATAAATGTTTACGTTGGTTTGAGCAACCGTGGAATTGGTCAATATGTATTATGTGGCAATCAGATGATTGATTTTACTAAATTATTTGCAATTGCAGCGGCCTTTGCATGTGGTACAGTTTATATAATTGCAAACACAGTTTGGAAATGGCATCATACATCGTTTACAACACATGCAAATTCGTTTTTCATTTCGACACCTATCACAGTACTCGTAGAAGGCACACTTACACTGTGACGGTTGAAATTTACAAATACCACAAATCGGCATGTTGCTGTTGTTGTTTACCTTCTGGAACTTAACCAACAAGTGACATCCGGTTAGTAATTCAGTTGTATTTATAGTATTTTGTAACCGAAATTTTCCAATATTTTATCTAAAATCGATATCTAATAATCTTCCAGCATAAGAGCAGGGAAGAGGAACGTCACCAGATTGATTAATTTAGATATTGCGTTCAACAAACACCGCGAGATGTCACCACCGATTTATTGTCTACAGTAAATTGCTGCTTCGATTGAATTAATGATAAAGTTGTGCACGTCAGCCGCAAACACCGCTGCTACCCCGCCACCCCCACAACCACCACACAACCACCGAAACCACCATACAAATACCACCGCCACACAAACACCACCGCCGCCACCACACAAACACCACCGCCACCGCCACACAAACACCACCGCCACCACCACACAAACACCGCCACCGCCACAAACGCAACACAACCACCGCATTTGTGTGTTACGTCACCACCGCTATATAATTTGCTGAGTTATACTCCAGCTTATACACCTTATCATGGTTGAAGGGTATAAAATAGTTGAACTTACATAAAATATTATCTATTTACCGGTGGTTGTCAAAGAGTTAACATCTCTTTCGTTGAAAATTATACTTTCGTGGTAAAACAATTACATTTTGGAATCATGTTAATTTACAATTCAGCGCAGTCCACCGCTAGAGAACCTAGCAAAGGACTTTCGAAACCTAAGATCATTAAACGTAAAACTTTTGAGCAACAACACATTTCACCTGAAAATTTAGCATTCCTTAAATCACTAGGTCTTAAAGTGAAAAGAACCTGGTACTCACAAATGTGCTAAATATTATTAACAGTTTGTAATTTGATGGTAAACTAGCAATAGCTATTAATAGCCATTTTCGAATACGTTCCACAAATTAACTAACTACCCCCACCACTTTTAATTATTCTATATAAAGTTGTGGATTGTGTGAATAATTTCAGTTCTACGGTGGCGGTAAAAAATGGCGTTTCTTGACATACAAGGCTATCAAGGAGCTAACAACGAATTTTATTTTAAAGAAGTTGGTATTGCTGCAGAAAATTCGGATGATATATTACATCTTATATTCGACGCACCGTTTGATTTCAACGAGTTGCCGAAGAAATATCAACGAGTAGCCAGTTGGCTTTACCGAAATTGGCATGGGATACCTTGGTCGTATGGATTTATTCCATACAAAAAACTTCATACCATATTGAAACCTATATTAAAGAAGTATGATGTTATATACGTCAAGGGTGGTGAAAAGAAGAAATGGATATCAAGTTTGTTTGATGGTACCGAAAACCAGCCGTGGATTTTGAATTTGGAAGAAATATTTGATGTACCGAAGATTTCCATTCTGCGAGATGAATATTATTCAAGACGCTGTATGCTTCATTCAGATAAAATTTGTTCATTAGAAAATTGTATTCTTTTAAAAAATTTTTATATGGAAAATAAATAGATTTTAAGTAATATATAGATTTAAGCAATTTAATTTTTTGTATACATATTCTATAAATAAAATTAAAAAAAAAAATATGTGCGTTTTATTTAATTATTACCCTTCATTCCCCTATTTTTTACAGCAAAAAGTTTCTTTCGTTAACCTATAAGAGTATTAACAAAAATCTTATGAAATTTATTGTTCTAATTGAAAAGCATATTTCATGATACACCCTGTATACTAAAATATTTACTAAAAATACTAAATATACACCCGTTATATATACATAATATTATTTGTATGTTAATGATAGAGTAGCAAATTCAAAATGTTCTAGTCTAGTAAATAAAAAATTTTGATTTTACAGACTTAAAAATTTAGTAAAACTCAATGCTGTTATCTTTTTTATATTAAGCGACGTGTTTAACTTATAGTAATTTAAAACCAAAAATTGAACTTTTATTCTGTTTAAAAATGTTAAATACAATACTATTATACCCTAATATAAATATGTATCAGTATTAAAATGATATACATTGATTTTGCTGATTAAACAAATTTTTTGCAATATTTATAAATTATTTTATAATTAGATTTAATACTTATTCATAAATGGCTATACAATTCGTTTACTAGTATTCATAAAAATTAAAATTATATACAAATTTTCTTTCTTATTCTCAATATACAGAGTGTATACATAAAATATTTTTAATATACAGAGTCTATACATATGTACATACTGAATTATTTCAGATAATTTTCGTTTGATATAGAAACAGTTTTGTGCTACAGTCAAATTCAAAAATGTTGTGCACCATAAGAAGTAATATTTTTTGTAACTTGTTAAAATTTCAAGAACTTCTGTTAGTTAACTAAAAAATTGGTCACTGTAGGTTAAATGTTAAAGTATTAAAACTGATAAAAATAATTTCTTGCTTGAGGCCTACAATGGGTGATATTTTTTACTAAACAATTTTTTAACTCATTAATATTCCATGACGTCATCTTTCTTATACCAAAAAAACTCCTTATATGAGTCTTACGATCAAAATTCAGCTAAAACAAACATTTAATTATTGGTTGTTTGTTTATGTTAAAACTGATAAAAATTCCTGGAATTTTTCAAGGTTAAATATACAAAAAAAACCCCTGAGTTACAGTTGACACCCAAATTTCCGGCAGTACAGTAGCGGTCAGACATCTGGACCCTGGAGTCTGAAGTTAGTTTTGCGGTAGCGCTTGGTACAGTGCCCCCACAAAATTTAGCGGCCTCCCAATCTTAAATAAACAATTTTAAAATTATTACATGATCCAAAATTATTATATAAATAAACAAATATAACAAAAATCCCCGCTTGTATGAATCATACTATAATTATAATTCAACAATCAGGCCATAAATTAAAAATTCCAAGAAGACTATTTCGTATTTGAAATCCAAACAAAAAAATTGCTGAGTCATCAAAATCTTAAATAAACATTTTTTTTAAATTAAAACTTATATAAATAAACAAATTAAAAAAGTGCTGACTTTGCTGAAAACAGGCTTAAACTTGTTGAAAAGTACAGTAGACACTCGATTTACAGTACAGTAGCGGTCAGAAATCTGGACCCCGGAGTCTAATCTTAAAATCTAGCGCTTGGTACAGTGCGCCCCCGACAAAATTTATCGTTAGCGACCGCACCCAATTTAAGATGACGCAGTTAAGTGAGGCCAAGATTTGCACGTAATAAGCACAGTACGCTTCAAAAAGTGATCGGATACCTTTTTGCTCAGGGGGGCCCGCACTTTTGACACGGCAGTGTACCAAAAATTTAAGTACAGTACGGCGTCAAAAATTTGGGGCCACCCCCGAGTTAGGGTATTCCCCACATTTTTTGACGTGATAGTTCGTTTAAGATGATGTAATTAAGGCAAGCGCGTGTTGGGGCCAAGGTTTGCACGTACAGTACGCTTAAAAAAGTGATCGGATACCTTTTTGGTCAGGGGGGCCCGCACTTTTGACACGGCAGTGTACCAAAAATTTAAGTACAGTACGGCGTCAAAAGTTTGGGGCCACCCCCCGAGTTAGGGTAACCCCACATTTTTGACGCGGTAGTGTACCCCATCTATCAAATTGTAACCTAAAATTCAGTCTGCGCATGCGTCGTGTACTTAAATTCAGTCTGCGCATGCGTTAGGTTTGCATTCAAAAACTACATTAGTGCCGGCGCATAATGGGTTAACACAAAACCAAATTGTGATAAGTAAATTGTGATGACGCATAATGGGTTAACATAAATTAATTTGGTTGCTGGTGATGACTCACCTCTTAGGAATTTCAAGGCCAACAGTATGAGCGAGTGTTGGGGTCAAATGTCAACAACAAATTTTAAATACATGTACTTGGTACGTGCCGGGTCAGAGATCAATTCATACTCTAGGTACAGTAGGACCCCAAACTACACGGTTCTTAACATCGTCAAAAAAGTAGTCCGGAAAATTGGGGTTCTACGGTGTCACCGTACCGGCCTAGCTATTCTACTTATAAATCCTTACTATACCGCATTTAAAAAAAAAAAAACATGTTTGAAAACAAAAGGTTCAGAAAGTTATTAACAAATTGAAGGCTAACTTTAATACTAAATCAAAGCAAGAAATATTTTTTTTTTTTGAGAATTATAAAAAATGTAAACTACTGACTACGAACACTTAACTTAATGCGTGATTAACACGCACTTGAGGAATTGTTTTCTTCTAAATTAATGTGAAGTGATGAATGTTTGTAAAGGTGATCATAGACTATAATTTTTTGAACGCTTTTACCAAGACATATTGTTACAATTTTAATTGGAAATCTCAATTTGAGACTCAAAATTTTTATTTTGCAAATCTTAAACAAGTTGGATTCGTACAATCATTTTTTGGTACAATATGAAAATATTTACGTGATCATAGGAATTTTTTTTCTGCTGAATTGTAATTTTGTTAGAAGTCAATTTATATATGACTTCATTTTATTTTCGAATCTTCCGCCATGCTAAATTTATTCGACCAGATTCTAGCCAAGAATTAATTACTTAAGGGGGGAGGGTCCTTCAGACAACAGGATTTTTAATAATTTCTTTTAAGAAGCTGGATACATTTATTGTATCAAATGAAGTTACATAGTATAGTACATGTTATGGTGTATTTTGTATATACTCATAAATTTTTATGCAAAAAAAAAAATAGCGACGATACAGTTGTTCCACGTTGACTCTTTTAATTTGCGCCGTGGAATGCCCAGCCTCTTGTAATCAACTGAATTCAATCGGACAAAAAAATTTTATTAAAATAAGTCCTTACGCTTTGCATATATACCTATTTCTGATGAGAAAAATTTTTTTTTCACAATTTAAAACCAAAAAGAAAAAAATTCACTTTTTTATAAACAAATTGTTATAAACAATATTTATAGTAATATTTTATGCAAAATTTTAGGTATATGCAAAGGCCAATATCTTAAACAATATCTGTACAAAATTTCAAGTTAATACTTTAGTAACTTTTTAAGTTATGTTCCACGGCGCGGAAAAAAACCTGTTTTGAGAAAAACGCTATTAAAAAGTTTTCGTTCTTGAAATGTAGAGTTAAAAGCAGTTTATCGTTATCTAAGATAATCGTTCTGTTGGGAATAAAACATTAGAAATATATTCCTTAAGGTCCAAATGAACTTTTAAATCAAATCAAAAAATGAAAAATTTTAAAGTTCTGGAGGACCCTCCCCCCTTAAAGAGAATTAATCATTTTTAAACTTTTTAGCGGGGAGCTGCGGTGATTTTTATTTTAAGTTTGCCCAATTTTGATTAATTAAACTGGTTCTCAATATCTTTTCATAGTCATCTTTCGTCTTTGAGTAAAATTCTCTGCTTCACTGGCCAAACTAACGAAGTGGACGGTAAAGTTCCATGCTAAAAGCAGGTAAATGTAGTTGATGACGTCACAAAGATTAATTTTTATGTATACCATTTTCATTTTTGTTTATACGAGAAATTTATTTCAGATTTTTTGAATCTGACATGTTTAAAATTCATTAAAAATGATAACTAAGGTGGTAACATAAATTTACAAAATTTTTGCCTTTCTACTAGAATTGTCGAAATTTTCCAACATTCCCAATTTACGATATGTATCAGCTTAACTTTGCGTTACATTTATGTGACACTTGTCATTTTCCAATTAACCTAATTAACTATGCAGATATAATAATATATGAGACATACATTCAAATTATGTACAATACCGTAAAAGCAGCCGCGTTTACTTATTGAAGCCAATTGGTGGTTTATAATTTCTTCTGACATTAGTATAGCTTACACAGCACATTTCTGTATTCAACACATATGCAAACTTTAGCTGGTATTTCAGAAACTATGAAATTCAGGTACGTAATTTTGTCCAATAAAAAATTACATAAGTAGAAATAATTACAATTCGTTAATATCTCCCAACCTTATTGATGATAGTAACAACTGAAGCAGTTTTCCAAAAATCCCAATCTACTACGTTTTATCATGAGACATTACTTGGAGTTAACAACAAAATGTGAAAAATTGTGATAAGTTTAACAATTTCATAATATCTTTCTTATTTCGCTAAAAAACATAGGTATTAGGTAAAATTGACAATTCGTTGACATTTTAATCAATTACTGATTTTTTTTTATTATCAGGGCCTAAGTATATATAGGGCTTAAAAATTCACTTCTAATTACGTTCAATGTGTCTTAAATTGTTAGTATAAAAACAAAAAATAAAACTTAATCACACGATAACAGTATTAAAACTAACCATGAAATGTCATCATGTCACTAGTTTTTTTGTTAATTTACACACTGTCTGTCCAACATGAAAACAACTGGCTAATTAATAATTTTTTTTAAACACACAACTCTATCAAATAAATATTTTTTTATCTGTGTTGTCACTGTTTATGAGTCAGGAATGTAACAAAATCAAACTTGTTCGGTTATCTGTTTTTATATTTCTATTATATGCTCTTGTACAGTAAAATGAATGAAAACTGGCTCTGGACGGGAAACTAGCGAAGCTACCCTATAACTAAACTAATTTTGTCCTCAATTTATTGAAATTTGAAAATTACGGTAGAGTTGTCTAGTTTTACGGTATATACATATGATTATTGTATTATTCTCTCACTTAAATTACGTACACGTGTATGTTTTTAACATGATTGTTTACAAAAAGGAAAAAAAAATAAATCCCCAAATGACGACACCGTCCCAAATACACAACTTATAACCGAGGTTAGATCCTAACTTTTGCCGATAATAATAAATTAGTTTTAAATTGGTTAGAAAATTCCTTGTAGGTATTGAAGGGTTAATCACAAGTTAGACTTAAACTTTACAATAAATTAGTTAACTTCTATCGTTTTTTTAACGTTGATTTAAAACTATAATGTAACCAGCATACAAAAGTTTCTTAACACCGTTTTAAAAACTGACTCACAACATTTGGTTATTTTTTAGTTGAAGAGGAACTTGTAACTTCGTAACCTATTCCAAACTTAAAGGTATAATACAACCATTTTATAATTTATTTTTAGCTAAAGTTTATATATAACTGTTTTGTAATTCATATTAAACTAATAATTACAATATAACCGTTATAAACTAAAAGTTATATTACAATCATTTTGTACCTTATTTTAAATTAAGTTATAATATAGAAATTTTGTAACTTGTTTTCAGCTAAAGTTTATGTCCAACCGTTTTCTAATTTACATGAAACTGATTATAATATAGCCATTATAAACTAAAAGTCATACTGGAATCAACCGCCTTATATCTTATTTTAAATCGTTATAACAAATTTTAGATTTTATTTTTTTGCTATCGAAATTTAACAATAAGGATTTCTTTATTTATGTACATAAAAAGTACGAATAATTTTTGTAAATTGTTTGTATCATTAATCTTAGATTAACTTACAAAATTTATGTAGGTGTCATAATTATACAGAATAAAATTGATAGTTTGAAATTTTACCTACATTGAACCATTATTCAACGTATTTTAAACTTCTGGTTATAATATAACCATTTTGCAACATATCTTAAACTTCTGGTTACAATATAACCATTTTATGACATATTTTAATTTATCGGTTATAATATAATCATTTTACAACAACGGTTCGAATATAACCATTTTATAATTAATTCTAAACCATAAGTTTTGCTGAAACACACGCGTCCATATATTTAGCGTCAGTTTCATTATAACTGATATATAAGTGATTGGTTTTATTGCAAGCAATTTCCACATATACTTAAATATATTATCTATAAAAAATGAAATCGTTGTTTAAAAATAAAATTATTATCCGTAAAACATTTAAAAGAAAAGTGAAATCAGTAGGTATTAAATAATAATGTGAAAAGCAGTGAAATCGTTCAAAATAATACTCATAATAATATTTTCCAAAATGAAAATAGTGCTGCCATGTTTGTGGATAATGTTTTGTTAAATTCAGAAAATACTTTTGAATGTTTTGTTAGTGAAAATTATGAAGCGGTTGCAAGTATTTCATCTGGAGAGTTGAAAAATGAGGATAAACCATTTAAAGATGAAAATAGGAATTGGTCCTTAAAACTACAACGTTAAATGCTTTTCAGCAAAATTATATTAATTATAAGTAAATGTTAAATTAACGTAGAACTTTACTATTTAAAAACGCAAATAACATTTAGAAAAAATTTTTATACTTTTTTATAGTTATACTTTTTTCTCTACAGTTACATTTTTGTTTTCAAAAAATATTATCTTAAAATTAAATACTATGGCCCTATGGGTACTACATAAAAATTACACCTATATAAAAATTAAGCATACTCTACTCCTAAAAATTTTTTTACATGTTAAAATTTATATGTTCTTATTTCTCTGAAACAAAATGTAGAAGTTTTAAAATCAGTATAAATTATAACTAAACTGTTATTAAATTATTTATTGCATATATCTGCTTTGAAATTTCAAGTAAACAAATTGCTAAAAATAAAGGATTCCAGATATTATTACATTAAATGTAATTATTACATATTAAATTTTAAAAAAAATTTTTTTATATTAATTTTTAATAATTAATAAATAATTAATTAAATGTTCCTATCTCTATTAGAAAATATCTTTAATTTTTCAATTCGTTATAATACAACTGTTTTCCATTGTTTATAATAAAACATTTTTAATTCAGAAAACTTTATACGTAATTAATGTATTAAATATATTGTATATGGTAAAAGAAATACGTATTTTTGTTACTTGTAAAAACTAATTTGTACCAAAGCTTGTTACTGTTACAACTGAATTTAAAATAAATTTATCTTGTAAATTTGAATTGTCTTTTCTTAATTTAAGATCGTCGGAATTAATAGTAAAAAATTACTATTAAACGTTATTCTAACGTTAGAAACAATCCAGAAAATAACCAAGGTTGTAAGAAAACTGGGCAAAAACGGTTATGACAACGTTTGTCAAACGTTCGTGAAACGTTATTATAACTAATATATAACCCCTTTACTTTAAGGTTATTTTTAAACCTTAGAGTAACGTTAGAAAATAACCGTAGTTTAAAGATCTAATTAAACGTTAATCTAACGTTAGTAAATAACGTTACTTTAAAGTTGTTATTAAACTTTAATCTAACATTTAAAAATACCGTTCGCTTAACGTTTTCTTATAACGTTAATCTAACGTTAGAATTAACCTAGAATATAACCACGGTTGTAAAAAAACTGGGCAAAATCGGTTATGACAACGTTTGTCAAACGTTCGTGAAACGTTATTATAACTAACTTTAGTTTGTGTATTTGGGGTTGTTATTAATTAAAATTGACATAGTGTTTGAAAAATTACCAAACTGGATCGGCTGGGACTCGAACCCGGATCTCTTGGTTACCAGCCAAGCGCCTTACCAACTAGGCCACCGATCACTTGTTCGAGTGCCGCTCCAAGTTGCCGGTAGAGTTGTCTAGTTTTACGGTATATACATATGATTATTGTATTATCCTCTCACTTAAATTACGTACACGTGTATGTTTTTAACATGATTGTTTACAAAAAGGAAAAAAAAATAAATCCCCAAATGACGACAATGTTGTTATTAATTATTAAACAAAGGCATAAAATCGTATGGATTGAAAATTTCATTGATTTTATATGTTACAATCTCATGTGTGTCAGTCAGACATCGTGAAGGGATTGTGGAGGGACCGTTTGCGGCATATGTAAACAATGTTTACCATTAACTTGGTGAATTATCTGATCCACAAATATTGACGGTTGTTTGTCTTTAAATGTGAACTGATGTGTTACTAATCGATTTGTAAATAACACACATTCAAAACCACTCAGTTAGTCAGTCAGTCAGTCCTCCTCCACGCATAGTCTAGGTTCAGACAAGAATTGAGTCTGCAAAATTATGCGTCCGGAATTTGTATATTCAGTTAAACATTTTTTTATGCGGTACTTTTTGGTACGATTCTTTTATGCGGTTTTAAAAAAAATGGTCATTAAAATACATATAATGTGTGAATCAAAATCAAGAGAAAGTACTAAACTTAAACGTTAACTATAATAACTTTCTTTGATAAAAATACTTTTTAATGATTTTTAAGCATTTAATCAGCACGTTGCATATATATAAATTATTGCATCATTTAGTTTTTTTACAGATGTAATTTTTCATAATTTTCATAATATTATAAAAATACAATAAAATTTTCCCATATATAAATTAATACTTTAGCTTGTTTAGAAAAGCAACTTCTATGGAATTCGTGAGGTTTTGAGTATTTTGAGTTATGTATTTTCGATGAAACTTTTATTAGGCGGTCCCGATTCACCGCATAACATTTTTTTTTTCAATCTGGACCGAACTAAACTTTTTATAGCTATTTATGATATTTTTGAATAATATTTTTATTTGTGCACGGAGAGAAAAATCATATAATTTTTGTAGAGAAAATTTCAGAAAAATTACCATGCTCTCTTATAATTCGTGCGCGATCGACGACCAAAGTAAAAAATATTTTACGATCATGTAAATATTATTAAATTGAAACGTAAAGAGTATTAGTCATGGCTTCATAAAAATTGTTGTGCTGGCATGGTAAAATCTAATGTGCTAACACAACTTCTATCACACTCTTATGCATATATGTTATAGTTTAATTGTTATAGTAAGACAGTCTAATGAATACTGCTTGCACTATCAAGGTGCTTGGTCGTCACACCAGTCTGGCTATGTGACTTGCATATATGAGTGGGGTTTCTTTCCACTATTAGCAGATAGCATTTGAAAAATTATAAAACAGCATGGTAAAATATTAGTTCGTCTAGGACTCTATGGCAGCTTAAATAGTAATTTTTGTAAGAAAAACAATTAAAAAATATTTTTCTGTCGGGAATAGAACTTTTTACTGTGCTGTTTAACAAATTTTACAGAGCTAATATTACGGAAAGAATATTCTATCCTTTAAATTTTCTATGATTAATTATAATTTTTATATTTTTACCGTACAAAATTGAATATGTTCGGCTTTTATACGTCGATTGTAGTGCTGAGCACAGTAATTTTTCTATGAATTTTCTCTCCGTGTGCGATTTTTTTTTGCGGTCCCTATTCACCGTATGAAAAAAAGTTTATCTGTATCCATTATCTTCTTTCATGTTTAGTATTTGTTATGAAAGCTCATTTTGCTACTTCACAACCTAGACAATTTTTTTTTTTAAATCAAAGTTGTCTATACGTATAATAACAATCGGAACATTGCTTTTTGAAAATTGTTTTCGGGTCAGTCCATATGAAATGGTCCAGAGGTGGTGGTTGCTCAACCATTTTTGAAAAAATACCATTCTCTTGGTATTTTTATTGTATCTGAGGTATTAAGAACAATTTAGAAAAAAAAGAATTATCTTAAACCGTTTAAACGTATAGGGACCAGTTTTGTGTCTGTAGCCTTTTACGTCAATGCACATACCCAGGGCCCGATCTAGCTATTCTGCCGCTCTGGGCAAAAGTAATATTTGCCGCCCTTTACAATGACACCTTGTAAGTCATAAGCATGTTGTTTCAGAGATGGTGCAATATTTAACTGATTTCAAAAAAAGGAGGTTATCAGTTCGACTCGTATATTGTTGGAATCTACTTAATAAATTTCTAACACTGACTGACTGACTGACTGACTGACTGACTGACTGACAGACAGACAACGCACAGCCTAAACAGTTGGGTTTAAAAGAATGAAATTTTGCATAAAAGTTCCCTAAGTAACGTAGATGAGCACTAAGAAAGGATTTTTGAAAATTCGTCCCCTACGTGGGTTAAATAGGGAACGAAATTTTTTATGGAAATTCGTCATTTTTGAAGTTAGATATATAAAAATATGTAACTATGACTATTCAAATAAATAATATTTTATAATTGACTGACAGATAACGCACAGCCTAAACTGTTGGATTTAGATGAACGAAATTTGGCACAGAAGATATGGTGTTTAGGATTCAATTTATAAATAAAAGTCAGTTGTGTAAACGTTTCTGGAAATTCATTCCCTAAAGGATTAAAACAGGAAATCAAAGTTTGTATGGGAAGTTCGTCAATTTTGAAATTAGAAACGTGGAAATTGGTATTTGGGCTTTTGAAAAATACTGAAAGTGAGCAATGAGTACCTAATAAAAAGATGTTGCCGATAGGAAATCCTATCGGGTATACGGCTAGTTATATAATATTCACATATGTTTATCTACTAGGGCTTCTGAACGAGTATCCAAAATTTCATAAGTGTATATATGTATGTCTGTATATATGTTTTTAGGGAATAGTGAAAATTTCACCAAAATTGGGTTGGCCTAAAATGTTTTACGAAGTCGGTTTATACGTATATTTGATTTTTGTTACATCGACTTCTTAATGACATTTTTTTCCCCAGTTTAAATGAATGAAAAAAAAATATAAAAAATGATCTTTAAAAATTTTAATTCAAATAAATAGGAAGCGATCATTTTCGCACAAGGCAGGACCGTACTTATGGCAATAAAATTTTACATCTAAATTATATGTAATTGTGCAGCTTTAAATGAATGTAATTGGTCAAAAAATTAATTTTTCGCCATTTAGAATACTAACGCCATTTTTTTTCGCCATTTAGAATACTAACGCAAGTTTTTTTTGCTCGTCACTTACTTTTTTTAAAGAAAAAGACTTAAAAAGTTATTAAGAAATTTTTTTAGCTTTTTAGGGGCGGCATTTTTTATGGAGCCTAGAGCGGTAATTCCGCCACTGATGTGCAAATAAATAAATGTAAAAATTATTTTTAAATACTCATGAGATTAGTTATTAATTATATCACATTTTTTATGTGATAAAGTTACCTACCTACTAAGTTTTATAGCTTTTGAAATATTAGTTTCAGTTTGCACACTTTTTGAAAACATGAATGTACCATATAAATTGAAAAAAGACTAATGATTTAAAGCAGGGGTGGCCAACCCGCGGCCCGCGGGCCGCATGTGGCCCGCCGTGAACTTTTTGTTGGCCCGCGAGATTCATTACGCTTATACAAAATATAATTATTTTATAATGGCCAAGGTAGTGAAAACAAATGTATTAAAAAAAAATTCGTCAAGTGCGTGTTTTTGACACGGACTAAATAATGTCACCTCAGTGAAAGTGTTAATTTATGATTTTTTGGCTCGTTTTTTAAGTACGGTGAGAATACAGCCCTCTTGCGTTTATTCATTATGCATGTACATCTCTACAGCCCTCTTGCGTTTAGTCAATATGCATGTACAACTCTCTATAATAATGTTTCCCCCACTATGATCACACAACGATATTAATATGTCATCCTTCGATGACATAAAAAAAAAACGCCGTGAGCAGCGGGGCCCCATCACGGTAGTCGAATTTTCCCCTTCATCTTCGGTATTGAATGTCTACAAGCGAAATGTGATTGAAAGTCTACAACCGAATTGTCATTTTGTTGGTTTCAAAACTGGTGATGAGTGTTCGGCTGATCGAGGCTTTAAAAAAAGGTTTTAAGTATTTAAGGGCTGTATCTCAGTAAATTTCAATTTTGTGCCGAAAACAGGTAACAGAAAAAAAGCCAACACAATTCGTACGAGGACATTCCTGCCCATGTTTATCCGCTAATTGCCTTTATGTTTTAGTTTTAAATATTAAAAAAGGACCTTCAATAGTAAACTGGAAGGCCTTTATAAAGATATTTTTTCTTTCCAAAAAAATCCAAAATTTCTATTTTATAAATACTAAAAATCCAAAATTCCTAATTTATAAATAAACAGTGACTTTAATAACATTTTTAAATTACTTAATATGTATGTATTTCATTTGTCATAAAAGTAAGTTCACTTTTTTTTAAATTTTTTAAAATTACTATTCGCCTACTTGTATTTAGAATAAACATAATGCTTTTAAAACACATTTAACAATAGCATTCAATTCCGATGTAAAAATGGGAGAAGTGGGGGGAAAAGTGATGCGGACTCCCTACAAGGTACTAGCTGGATACTAACTGAATACACGTACAAAATTTCAGCCCTCTAGGTTTCCTTATGGAGTCTCTAGACGTGTTAGAAAACAAGCAAAAAAATTAAGGAAATATTGGCGTAAAAATCGTGGGGGTAAGGGTTAAAAGTTGAAACCTCCAAAAGACAGTGTCTGGCTATTAGCTTAACCTGTACACCAAATTTCAGCCCTCTAGGTTTATTTGGGGAGATTTTGAACGAAACTGTTAAAAAACAAGAAAAATCATGTTCTTTTGGGTATAAAAATGGTGGGGGTAGGGGTTAAAAGTCGAGACCCCCAAAAGGCACCCCCTTGATACTAACTCAATCCGAATACAAAATTTCAGCCCTCTAGGTTTATTCGGGTGACCTGTGCAAGTGGTACAAACTTCGAAAACGTCGAAAATGCATGAAATTGTAGCTTAAAAATGAGGGGGGTGGGGGTAAAATATTAAAACCTCCAAAAAGCACAACCTAGGTACGAACTTTATCAACACACCAAATTTCAACCCTCTACGTTAATTCTGGGGGGCTGGGGGCCTGTTAGATCCAGCGAAAATCGTTTTTCCCCCCTCTACTCCCACCATATCATCCTAGGAAGCTGAATTTTGGATATGTTGTAGATAATTGACCGAAACATTATTTAAAATCGGTTTGAAAAAGTTTTATTGCTTTTCCGCCCCCCACCACCCCCTTAAAGGTCGGGTCAGAAAAAAAATTTGCCCAAAATTTGACCCCACTTTGATAGTATGAGGTGCCTCGAAAATGAGCCCCATTTACCAAATTTCATCTCTTAACTTCCATAGGGGGGCCCTACACAAATTAAAAGGTGGCGGGAAAAAATATATATATATATATATATATATATATATATATATATATATATATATATATATATATATATATATATATATATATATCAGACATTTTTTTTTCTACATATTCGTGTTCTACGGGTCCGAAAACGGATAGCGCCCCTACTCTCGCCTCTCGCAGCTCTTATCGTATAGACTGTATAAGTCTAATTTTTCGGAGAAAATTCGACTAAAAAAAAAAAACATAATATATAGGAACACATAATTTTATATGCGGCCCGCGGAGTTATGATGCGCTTCCAAAGTGGCCCGCAAGATCATTTTGGTTGACCACCCCTGATTTAAAGGAAGGGCAGGTGGTAATGTCAGAAAAATTTATGAAACACTAGTAATTTGTTACAAACAGCTATGTCACTAAAAATGATATAGGTATTAAAATCCATAAAATTTTAATTTTTGTTCTAACACAAAGTGTGGAATGGTAAAATTAGGTTTAATAGGAAAAGTCAGGAGGTTTTACGATAGCTGCCCTCAATTTTGCCGCCCCTAATTTTTGCCGCTCTGGGCAATTGCCCAGCTTGCCCCCCCCCCTAGATCGGGCCCTGCACATACCACTAAAAGGTTGAAACAAAAACCATTTTAAAGGTAATATATCTCTCTTTAAATTATGTACATATTTGGCCTATTTTTCTCGCTTCCACAAGAAAACTTCATCTAAAGTTGGACATCGAGACTAAGCAAAATTCACTTTTACACATTTCACATAGGAGGAGTGTTTTTTAAAGCTTGGAAAGCAGCTTAATGGAAATCTGTATATGAATATAACAACCCAAAAAAATTCAATCATAAAACTTGTAATTACATCCTTTTATTTTTACAAATTTCCAAAAATAGTCGTAACTGTATTCTTTTATTTTTACAAATTACCTTTTTTCGAATATTAGAACTTTGAGCCTCTATATCTGTGATGGGACTGGTGGCAAAAATTTGAAATTTGCTCAGCTTCTACAGTGGTTTTGGACTAAGTTTATTTTAAGTATATTGGTCTAGTATAAAATGCTTTATTTTTATCATTGCGTAATGGTAAAAATCGTAAAAATATAGAGGGGATTAATTTGAAAAATTTCAAAACTGAAATTTTTATATAGGCGATAAAATAAGATCGATAAGAAATCAAATTAGTTGGAAAAAGTTTATTTGGAAAATTTTTGCATAAATCTTATTACAGTTATAGCAATCTCACATCAAGCAAAATCGTGATTTTCTCAACTTAAAAACAAGTATAACTTCGAAAATATCAACTTTATGACCAAAACTTAAGAGACTTTAATTGTTGCTATTGTACCAAAGAATACGAAAACAATTTTAAAAATGCAGATATGTTATTTTTTAGTACAAACAATTTCGGTTTAAACAAAATCTTCTCGGTTTGCCGCGTGGCAAGTAAACTTAACCCGGTCCAGGGCCAAATTAGCCAATAAGTCAACCTAAGCTGTGGCCTAGCGACAGTAAATTTTGAAAACAGCGCGAGAAAAGTTGTAATTAAAGTTTTTTTTTTGTTGGTCACTACTTTTTTTAAGAGAAAGTTCCAAGAAAAGTAAGAAAAGTTAAGCTTCTCTTCTTTTTAAGCAACAGGTACGGTGCCTAGGGAGGCACTCAGGCCCTGATTCGGGTGAATAATTTGACCACACAACTGGTGTCTGAACCTAGACTAATTCAGTCAGTCCCCGCAGTATGTTTCACGCAACCGAATAATATTATTGAAGGTCCCGTTGCGTTGTGTCGTGTTGTTTTATGTTTGTCTCATCTATAACAATTTGTTTGTAGTTATCATCACAATTTACAATATAACAACGTTTTAACTCTAGAGGTATTATAAAGGAGTAATCATGATGTCTTTGTGACGAAAAACTTGCTACAAGCGTACCTTAAGTTACACAGTAAAAAAATTTGTGTTCTGCGTAAAAAAAAACTAATGGTTAAAATTTTTGTGTTAAATAAGTAACACAACCCTGCGTTAATGTAACATTTCGTGTTTTGTGCTAAATTAAAATATTAACACAAATTTCGATTTAACAGAATAAAAATGTTAACCTGTTTTGAACAACAAAGAAGTAACACAATCTTTGTGTAAAGCAAAAGGATGTTATAAGTACGTAACTTACATTCGAATATATATCTACCAAAATAAATATAATAAAAAAGATGAGAGTAGTTCTTATTATTTAACAAAACCGAAAAATTGTAAGTTTTTTCAGTTACTGACGAATATAGTTTTATTAAACGTTTAAAAATGAAACAATTCTCTTACATTTTAAGGTTGTTTTGTTACAGATTCAGTTACAAAAAATCTCCCCCCCCCCCTTAAACTACGATCAGTAGTAATAAGTTAAATCGTCAATAACTCGAGTGACGGCTGTAATATTATATTGTTGGGGTTATGTGATTGTATATTGGTATGTAGGAATTTAATGAATATTTTAGCGTATAGTGTCTATTGACTCAGACAGAGCCTACTAATTTATTTATCGGTGTAATAAGTAGCCCATCCATATGGACTGCAAGGCTATCGTCCTTGACAATCTAAAATAAGAGTCATTATTTAAATCATTATGAATTTTTTTTTAAACAGACAGTTTTTCGGTACAGAATACGGAATTAATGTAAAAGAAAAATGTTAGTTAAAAATAAAATTTCAAACTTTTGGACATAAATTAAAAATTAATAGGACATAAAATTAAAGGGAGACATTTTTGAAATGTACAGGCAAAGCGCTTTCATATTGGATGTCATATGTCACGAGAAATAATTGTTAGCGAGGGGGCGGCGGGTATTGCAAAAACGATTAACTATAGATCATATACAGCTGAAATCTTTTTTATGCGGTCCTTTTTTGTGCGATTTTTTTCATGCGGTTTGTAAAAAATGGCCATTAAAATGCATAATGTGAATCAAAACCACGAGACAGTAAGAAACTTAAACAATTACTATAATAACTTTCTTTGATAAAAATACTTTTTAACGGCTTTTAAGCATTTAATCAATACATTGCATAAGAATATAAGTTATTGCATCATTTAATTTTGTTACAGATATGTATTTTTCAAAATTTTCATAATATTATAAAATTGAAAAAAAATGTTTCTACGTGTAAATTAATGCTTGATCTTGTTTATAGAAGTTTTGAGCGTTTTGAGTGATATTTTTTCGATGAAACTTTTTTATGCGGTCCCGACCAACCGCATAAAAAAGGTTTTTGGTACAATCTGGATCGAACTATACATTTTATAGCTGTATATGATATTTTTGAGTTTTTGTGCGATTTTTTTATGCGGTCCCTATCCACTGCACAAAAAAAGGATCAACTGTACTCTTTTTCTACACATTTCTAAACATACACCAAGGATTCTTTTTATAATACACGTGCGAGAAAGAAAGAAACATATTTTGTAATCTTTTTAAGAAAGAAAGAAATATATTTTTTATTCATTTAAACATGTACTACGAATATATAATTTGTATACAGGATGTTTCATGTATTAAATATGAAATGCATTTTTAATACGAAATACATTTATTTTTTATAATGGTATAAATTTTTAACTAATTATTAAATATTTTGCACTAAAATGTATCGCAAACAATTATCACATACATTTGTATTCCATACACATCGAAATCGCAAGTCATAGTTATCAACCTGTATATTCTGAATTTGTATTTAAAAAGAGATAGAAATATAATTGCATCTCAGTCTGATCAGGGTGTATTATAAAAAGAATCGTCGCTGTAATCTACACATTTCTACATATCTGGGGGTCTTTCAAAATATTTTTTAAGTGCGAAAGGGGGTCGCGAGCCAAAATATTAGAGAACCACTGCTGTGTACATTCCTGTCTATGTACATAGCGAAGGTATGGCTATAAGGAGGCAAAGTACGACAATCAGACCACTACACCTAGGAAATCCAGGAAACCAAAAATGTGGAGGGTAATTTTTCAGAGCTAAATTTTTATTAAGAATCTTTGAGTATCTCCAGATCTACTGGGGATAGAGAAATTAAACCACACTCAAAATTTTTCTGTATATGGGGTTTTAAGAGAAGCAAAATTTTGGCAGATTTTGATCAGTAATTCTGGAGTTAGCTCCAGAAATTTTTGATCAAATCGAATTTCTTTCTTATGTAATTCGATAAAACTTGGCTGGAAAGTATAACGATAGTCCCAATTATTTTAAGATAAAATTTTTTTACATGTCATGTGACTTGAAAAAATTTTGATTTCTTGTGTATTTTTTCTCAGACTCTTATCTTCGTTACTAGGACTGAACAATTTTTGAAATTTTTGCAGTAAAGAAGGAAATTATAATATATCTACTTCCAATCGGCAATCGTAGGTGGGGATAACTTACGAAAAATTTGTAGAAATTTCAATTTGCAGCAACTCTCGTTAAAAATACATCCATACCTGTACCCCTAAAATCACAAAATAAATTCTGATTCTCTATAATCTTTGAACGGAATAATAATTCTCATTGAATTTTTTTCGGCTATTATTCATAAATGCTTATATATAAATCCCTTATCGGCTACTCACACCCTAATCATCCCTTATCGGCTTCTCTCTTTCAGCAGATTTCAAAAATAAAAACAGAACTGAAAATTTCTGCAAATTTTTTTTCTAAATTTTAGGTATACAACCCGAAAATTTATCTATATTATCAATCTAATAAAATCGTTAACCTATTTTTTTTAGTAACATATACTTTTTTTTCTAATTTTATATAATATGTATAACTAGCAAATAAATTTGTGTATATTTATCATATAAATTTGTTATATGATAATTTCATATGATAAAATCTCAAACGATTCCTTAAATAAAACTAACATTTTTTTTTGTAGGAATAAAAAATACTACTTACTGCTATTGTACGTCATGTGGACTGCGATATTAAATTACAAAATGTTTGAACTAGCATCGTCGTCTGATAATATAAATTTCAACCTCACATACCGTCCATCGTCTCTCGTCTCCCGGCTGTACGATTGGCCATGTGCCAAATTATCCATATAAATATATGTATATGGGGTAATATGGACTGTTTTTTCACACTATCATAATATAATACGTTTAGTGGATAAAATACACATTATAGACATGTTTTACTGTACCGTTCAGGTTTATGGTCTCTTATTATATGGCATATGGTAGATACTGTCTTAATTTTCCCAAAGTAAATTTTTAAAGTTCTTGAAAATTAGTGAATTATTTGTGGTTTTCCATTAGTGTTTTCGTAAAAAAATCTGGACCAGGTTCAAACGGATGCATCGGTTTGCACTCTACAATCGCGATGTGGAGTGACCAAAATTAGGTGCTTGAAATTTGCATCTTGTTCTCCATATATTACTTGTCATCTGATAATCTGGTCAGATTTTGTTTAAATCAAAACTGTTTCGTACTCTATGGTATAATACCAACAATCATGGAATCAAGGTCTTTCTATTTTTGCCATAAAACTAATATTTATGAAGTTCTGCACATGATTTTGCTTCATTTCAAGTCGCTATAACTATTCTAAAAAATATGAAAAATTGTCCAAAACAATTTGTTCCACATTTGATCTCTTATCAGTGAAATGTCTCAATAAAAATTTCAATTTCGAAATTAGAAACATCCTTTTCAATTGTTGAAAATAACATTGTATGTTTTATGTGTTTAAAATATGTACCTATCTAATTCATTATCTAACAGCCCTGTTCAATTTAAATTAAATTTCGCTTGCTGATTAGTGATCTTCTATAAATTCTAGGTACCTACTGATTGGCTTAGAAGCGAGAGCAAAAGTATTTTTACTCTCTTAGGACTTATAGTTGTGATACCTTAATCTTTATTGTGAAGAACTAAAGTATGTATTTTGCAATATTTTTTATTTTTCAGGCGCGATAAATATGTACCAGCGCTACCATGTGCTAGCATGGTAAAATTTAATGTGCTAACACAACTTTTATCACACTCTTATGCATATATGTTATAGTTTAATTCTTGTTGTCGTACTCTTTCATTTGCGCATCTGACCCGCAACCTTATGTTGCTTGGGCGGTACCTGTAAAAACTTCGAACCTGTAAGAACTTTATGATGCATACAAAAATGATTGCCAACAATATACCTATTCTAATACTAAAGATAGTGAAGTAACAAAATGATGAATTAAACGGTGACATCCCCGTCCTCTGACACAGTGTAATGAATACTGCTTGCTGCTTGTAAGACAGTCTAATGAATCAAGGTGCTTGGTCCGACCCGTCCGACCAAGTTGGTCGTCCAAACCTATGGTTGGCTATGTGACTTGCTATGAGTGAGGTACATTTCAACAGCGTTCACAACACACACAACCTTCTTTCTCTTTTTTTCTTTCTACTATTAGCAGATAGCATTTCAAATATTATAATACAGCATGGTAATTTTTGTAAGAAAAACAATTAAAAAATATTTTTTTGTCGGCAATGGAACTTCTTACTGTGCTGTTTTACAAATTTTACGGAGCTAATATTACGAAAACAATATTCTATCCTTTAAATTTTCTATGATTAATTATAATTTTTATATTGTTACCGTACAAAATTGAATATGTTCGCCTTTTACACGTCGATTGTAGTGCTGAGCACAATAATTTTTATATGAATTTTCTCTCCGTGTACACTGTCTAGAATTCTAGATGGACATTATCATCAAATCAACTTTTTTTAATTCAAAATTGCAAAAATAAGCATTATCTTTCTTATACATATAGAGCCACTGGCTATTTTTAATATTCTCATACCGTGAAATCTGTTTAAGGGATTCGTGGAATTTTTGACAAAATCTCCTACGATATGTATTTATGTTAGAAAAACAACTTACAAACGTATCTATATATGCACAAAGAAGAACGCGAATATATGTATATGTTTATTTTTAATAAAAATTTTCTTTTACACAAAGCTAAAGCCGAGAAAAACTGACACACTTTTCTGTTATTTTATCATTCTTGCCATTCTTAGAAAGAATTTTAAAAAAATTTATAAAGCATTCCAAAATAGAATGCGTTTGTATATTTATAACTATTAACTTGAAAATTTCATTACACCATTTATTAAACATATTTTCTTAAAACGATCCATATTTTAAATGATGACAATAATGATGACATCATAATACCTCCGTGCCTTTCGATTGTTTTCTAATATACAATGATACTCTATTGTTTTGTCATCTATAAGAAACAAAATACACAGCGAAAAGAAAAACAAAAAAGAGCCGAAAAGGAAAAAAATTATTGCTAACGATAGTGAAATTTGAAATTTAACATCTTGTTTTTGAAAACTACTCACGAAAAATGATAAGAGTGTAATTCAAAGAATATGATTATTGTCCAAATCACAAAAACATCTGAACAAAATATCGTCTGTGTTTGCTTAATACAACGATCGTGTAAATGGGAAAATCGATGAAAAACGATGGAAATAAGTAAAACTTGCATTAACTAGTCACGTTTCTGTGATGTGTTTTTATTGTAACATTTTTTTCTTTTTATCGTGTTAACGAAATTGACCAATAAAATACATTAAAATAATGCGTTTGTTTTATGGATAAGAATTATATTTTCTAAGACGTAATTACAGAATCGATTTTCCAAAAATTTTCAACGGAAAATTTACAATTGTTGTTGGTTTCAACCTTAAGGGAAGGTTTACTTGAGAGTCGTTAAAAAAATCGATTTTTTTTGCAGAAATTGGTAGCTAATTATGTGTAGAATATGTTTCCAAAGTGATTTTGCTGAAAGTAATTTAAGGGAAGGTTTACTTGAGATTTAATAAAAAAAAATCGATTTTTTTTTGCCGAAATTTATAGCAAATTATGTGTAGAATATGTTCCCAAAGTGATTTTACTGAAAATAATTTAAAAACAAGATTCTTGCACATTAACCGAATCCAGCTTTCTATAAAAAAAAAAATTCAAAAAAACGTAGTTCACGCAATAATGAGTATTAAATATAAAATTTTGAAAATACGTTTCTTTATATATATTTTATAATATCTCGGAACTACATTTTTGGAACTGATGGACACGATAACTAAAAAACTATTCGATGGACCCATTTTTTAAATTTTTTATTTTAAAGATAATTCAATTCTTCAGCACCTCTACCTAAGTTCGATACACTTTCAATATTTCTTTATTTTTAAATTTACTTTAAAGAGCGAAAAATAAGACAAAAATCGTAATCAAAAGTTCAAACATCGGAATTTTTTTCCTTTCAGCAATTTATTGATATTATAGGTGGAGGTGCCGGTACTCTTCATATATTTTATAAATCTTTTTTGTTTTTGGATTTCGGTGGTTTATGACCGGCGCTAAGATGTCCACCAACAAGGCATTGGATTTTCAGATCGTCACACTGCACTATCTATAAAATGGACACTTTTTTATATTTTTCCTTGAAAAATTTCTTTTGTGTAGTTTATAATACTTAATAAATATGTGAACAAAATTTAAAATTGATTGTTACTTCCGTTCTTGAGAAAAAAATTCTAGAAAAATACATAATTTTTGAGGACTCTGGAGTAAACCTCCCTCGTAATGTCTAATTAAACTATATAATAATTCCAGATCTGTCAGCTGGATTTTATCTGACCTTCGTAACAATAATTTTGAAATCTTATTAAACTCTACCCCTTAAAAACCTATTTTTTTACGCGGAATATTAATTTATATTTTTTCATACTTACCTATCTTCTGGAAACCTGTTATAAGTGCTAGTATCTTAAGTATCAAGGTACAGCTGAACTTTCTTTTTGCGGTCTCTGTCCACCGGATAAAAAATTGCACAAAAAAAGAAAAAATATTCAAAAACTTCATAAATAGTTATAAACAACATAGTTCGCTTCAGACTGTAAAGGAACCGCCACATTCTCGCCGAAGTTGGATGAGGTTCCTCGACAAGTTCCTCGCTGAGGTTGGCTGAGGCATATAAATAGCATTATAACACCAACCGCGAGGTACAACGAAACGACCCTCTACATTCTCGACTCGTCCAACCTCGGCGAGAGTGTGGAGAGTCCTTAAGAAAAAACTATTTAAGCAATGGATCGTGACCGAAACCCTCACGGTCTCCTTTGAAGTTGCTTTTCTAAACAAGATAAAGCATTAATTTACACATGGGAACATTTTATTTCATGTTTATATTCGAAGAATTGTGACAAATACATCTATGAAAAAAGTAGGGGTATCGATAAGGTGTTATTTCCGCCCCAAAGTGACGAAAAAAAAAATGTCAACGATTTAATGTTTTCTTTATAATATATCTTGAAAGTAGACTATATGCCTGACAAGAAAATATGTATATAAAAGAAAAAAAAAACTACAATTGGTATTACCTGTGGGACGCCAAACTTTGGTCTAACTGTGATTTTCGTTCAAAATGACACATTTTCGATAACATTTCAATTTTTTTATATAGAGCGCATGGAGGAAACAGTTTCTTTTTTATGTTATTTTAATGTTCTCATGTTACTGTACAATTTATTTAAAAACTACGTTGTTTCCACGTTGGGCTCATAGGTAAACACAAATAAAATTATTTTACAATTAAAAAATTGATCATCATATAAATCCATAAAATAAATTTATTGAAGTGCCACCACGACACAAACTTGTTGGAACACGTCACTTCGTCGTTTTGACGGCGTATAGAAGTGACAAAAATGGAAATTTCCCACTTTTACATAGATGACCAAGGTCTTTATAAAATATTTTTGCATAAAGAATCGAGTAATATTTTGAGAATAAAAATTCAGTCTTAGGGCACATAGCTTCCAAAATATACTCCCTTTGGATAGAGTACAACCCCCCCCCCCCCCGGGTTCTTTCAGTACAAATTAGGGGAAAGACTTGTTGGTTGTTGCGCTTATATTGCCTCCGTAATCTGGTATTTAGGTTACAACAGATATCAGGATCATACTACTCGAAGAGTCGCGTTCGACTTCAGAAAATTTTTAATGGATGCAGGTGTTGAAGGATATTGGAGTGACGAGAATGAAGACTAGAAAAGGTGTGTAAAGTTTAAAAATGTTGAAATTTTTAATATTATCCAAATAAAGTTGATTAATTTCATAATTTTGCCTTTTCATAAAACATTTTTTTTTTACAAAATTCACACTTTTTTAAAATTTTCACTTGCCTTTCTTGCGTCTAGACACAGTGAAAAAATTTGTGTTAAAATTAACACATTTCACATGTCCAGAACGGTCCATTCAATTTTTTGTGTTATTTTAACACAAAGCATATGTGTCAAATCTTTACACAAGATTTGTGTCAATATTTAACACACAAGAGGACATATATTTTGTGTTAATTTTTCAGATTTATCCGAGTTAGTTGTTAAACTATTCAATATTTTAATTCCACTGAAGATATTTGAAAGTCGTCAAGAATTATAACGATTTTGTTCACATATTATTATAAATGAGACTCAAAGCACACAAAGTCAGTCAGTTCGTTGTAATAATTCTTACTTGTGTCCATATTTGTCTATCAAAATATATATAATAAAAAAGATGAGAGTAGTTCTTATTATTAAACAAAGCCGAAAAATTATAAGTTTTTTGAGTTATTAACGAATATAGTTTTATTAAACGTTTAAAAGTAAAACAATTTTCTTACATTTTAAGGTTATTTTGTTACAAATTCAGTTACAAAAAATCATGTAAGCTTACTTAAGATTGTATTATATAATATACATTCAAAATAAAGAACACTAGTTTTGTATACGTATGACACAATTTTTGTGTGGAAGTACACAAAAAACAGCGTACTTATAACATTATTTTCCTTTACACAAACATTGTGTTAATTTTTTTTGTTCAAAATAGATTAACATTTTTATTCTGTTAAATCGAAATTTCTGTTAATATTTTAATTTAACACAAATACTAAATATTACATTAACACAGGGTTGTGTTACTTATTTAACACAAAAATTTTAACCACTAGTATTTTTTTACGCAGAACACAAATTTTTTTACTGTGCACTTTTTCTGTTGCGCCCTTTTTGATCATGGCGTCCTGAAGTAACAAATGGATACAGATATCCCGCAATGCGGTTGCGGGTGCGAATGCGGATACGGACATCTATAACCACCTTATCGTATTTATATATTTTGTTGATCAGTGATCTGTTTTGTTATGTATATCCGCAGCTGCGTATGGAAAAAGTAAAGTTTCGATAGTTTTCATTTCAAACGAAAATTATCGTAAACTTTGTGAATATTGAAAAGCCCCAATGTGTATTTTGAATTAAATAGGCACACACACATTAAAGTCACGCTTGCGATCACGATCACGCTGCCTGTACGTATCTAGGTATACTTATTGTGTGTATGTATGGGCATCGATCGAACAGAGAAGCTGCTGCCGTCCCAGTTGTATGAAAGTTAAAATAAAATATATTTAACTAGGTTAAGAAGTTAACATTGAACGTACATATATAATTTTATCTCTCCCTCACAATCTGCCTGCTACGATCGACACACCACAGAACACTATAGAAGTAATGTACCTACATATAAAAATCTGTCGTTCGTAAGATGCAATGTTGTGTCAATTTACACCGCTTCTGATCTAATCTGTTACTGTTCGTCATAAGAGTCACATCGTTTTTAGTATCATTGTTTTTTTGTTTTTTTTAATCAACTCGTGAAATTTAAACAGAAAAAAAATATGAAGTGTGCCGTAATTAAGGTGAATCGATTACTACTGACAAATAAATTACAAAGTCTATTTTTTTCTCTACAAATAAATATAATTTATGTGTAGAAAAATAAGTTAATTAATATTTTATTATTGTTCAATCTTCTAATTTTAATAATTTTAAAAGTAATGAATTTGAGTCTGGTAGTTGACAAGTACGCACATATAATAACTAATACATACACAAACCTATTATGGGTGTATTAGTATAAAATGATATTTTTGTAGTTTTTTTTCTATTTATTACAATAATTAAACGTCCAATATTAAACAAAATAGTTTTTTAATGATTCAAAAACATAAAAGAAAAAAATTTTCAGTTTTTTAAATCTTAAAATTATTTTTTTAATGACATAACTTATTTAAATATATACCTCTCATTCATCTTCAATCATACTTTTGCATTAACTCGTACGTTAAGAATTCTAACTTTGAAAATTTATTTTTTCTAGACTACACGTCAGAAATTATTCAAAATAGTGTCAGTGAATGCATTATATCTTTCTCTATAATATACTAAAATTTCAAATTCTAAACTTGGAAAATTTCAAGTGATCGATTTACCTTAAGTGTAAAAATTCTCAAAATAAAGGGATTTCATTCTTAAAATAAATAAATTTTTTTTTTAAATTGTTGCACTGAGAGAAAAATCACAACTTAAAATTAAATACGATCATTATTGTTTCAATAATGTACAACTTAAAAAAAATTGTATTGAAATAATAGGGAACTTTTGTCTTAATCAATATTATTTAACTTTGAAATAAAGTTTTTCTACATTGAAACAATAAATTTCAACATTACTAGACTTTCGTTAATGTTTTACACTGAATCAATATGGTTTTTATTGATATTAAGTTGTTTTTTCACTGAGTGTGGTTGTTAGTCACATAGATCGGCCATGACAGTACATACTACATATATGCAAGGTGCCCAGTCATACATACAGCACTTGCAAAAACACATTCACATGTTTGTGTAGATACAAATGATATGTTTTGGTTTTATGTATGATAATCGTTTGGTATAGGAGTAGCGGTGCCCACGTCATTTGCCGGCAACAGCGAGCACGATAGTTATAAAACAGGAAATTTAGATCTTGTATATCTATGATACAGACATTCCTCTGTGTGTTGCTTGTATATGGATGGATATGTTCTGTGCCTTTGATTCAATAATATATGTATAACGCACCGAAACATAAAATAATGGATACAGGCTTATTCTGATTTACCCACATCTTATCCACATAATATTATAACATAATTTTTGTGGTAACTGGTGGTAACGCCGGGGAGAGAATCGGAAGAAGGTGGTGCACATATACAATTGGAAATTAAAGTTGATTCACTGTGAAATATTTTTTGGTTCCGAAACAATAGTAAAGTAGTGAATGCATTATGTCGAGCCATTACCGCCGATTTATCGTAAGCGACACTTTTATCGAAATTGAGATTTTTATTGCAAGCAACATTTTAAACTGTAACGGATCAAGCAGTGTTAACGTTTTTCTCCAAAATTCGTTAATTAATGTGTCATAACAACGATAAACAACAAGTTTATCGTTAATACAACACATTAGCACATTTTAGCGTAACGGACAATAATCATCTTTATCGTAAGGTTAATAAAATAATAGGAATAATACGCTCGGGCGTAATAAAATTAAGACAGCCGAAATATCGCAAGCGCTATACAAATATTTAAAAATCCTTCTCTTGTAAAATTTGATATTTGTCGGTTACGCGAAAATGGCGGTAATGGCTCGACGTGATCACTCTTGAAATACAGGAATTTTTTCTCTCCGAAAAATGACATTTTTCAGGCGGTTTGGTGTCTGTCTTTCTGTCCGTCTATTTGCTACCAACTGACACAATTTCGGAACTATTCGATTGCCTTTTAAAAGCCGATAGCGCCCCCGATATTAAATGCCGATATCTGCTACTTACTGTTAATGTAATTTCGGTCAGATTTTGAGAAAATTTGAGGGTTAGGCTATATATGGTCCCCTATAAATGTCAACAAAATCAGAATAATGGGAGTTAATCTGCATGTGCAAACGTAAGTTAACGCTCGGTGCATGGAATGTACTCCTTGTTTTCCTTATTACTTAACTTTTAATGTTAATTTTTTGTAATTATTTAAAATGTCAAATAATGTCGATTGGTTTCTTTTATTTTTTTGAATCACAATCTATTACGAATGTGTCCCCCTTCCCTCCTTTGTTGGCAGTGTAATCAGAAAGCTCATTGTACTCAGTTCTCGTGTGGTAAATCTATCATTTCTGTTGTCGAACTATCAGAATTTGATTATCAAATACGATTTTCTTTCTGAAACTAACTAGTTTCTATAGTTTAAATTTATGATTTAAAACTCCTTGTACATTGCATCAAAATTCTTTTGCTTTGGATTTAATGGTGAAGATTTCAGTTGTAATTTATAGTAGGTACATATCTATTTCAATTCTGAAGTACACGCATATATGGTCTAAACCCTGAAATTCTAATTCCTGATCAATTTATCAAAATTGTAAAGAAACTTAGGTACTATTAGTACACGGAGAGAAAAATCATATAATTTTTGTAGATAAAATTTCAGAAAAATTACCATTCTCTCTTATAATGCGTGCGCGATCGACGACCAAACTAAAAAATATTTTACGATTATGTAAATATTATTAAATTTAAACATCAAAAGTATTAGTCATGGCTTCATAAAAATTGTTGTGCTAGCATGATAAAATTTAATGTGCTAACACAACTACTATCACACTCTTATGCATACCTATATGTTATAGTTTAATTCTTGTTGTCGTACTCTTTCATTTGCGCATTTGACCCGCAACCTTATGTTGTTTGGGCTGTACGCACTGAGGAACAATCGATCTTTTCCGACCTTCGATTCTTTATGATGCATACAAAATGATTGGCAACAATATATTCTAATACTGAATATAGTGAAGTAACAAAATGATGAATTAAACGATGACCATCCGTCCTGTAAGACATTCTAATGAATACTGTTTGCACACGACACCACACCAGCAGTGACCAGCCTGGCTATGTTACTTGCCACACCAGCCTGGCTATGTGACCTTCATGTATGATTGTGTTGATAACTCCTACAGCCTGCCTCGCTATGTGACAGCGTTGATACCTTCTCTTTCTTTCTTTCTACTATTAGCAGATATCATTTGAAATATTATAAGACAGCATGGTAATTTTTGTAAGAAAAACAATTAAACTATCGGCAATGGAACTTTTTACTGTGCTGTTTTACAAATTTTACGGAGCTAATATTACGGAAAGAACATTCTATCCTTTAAATTTTCTATGATTAATTATAATTTTTATATTTTTACCGTACAAAATTGAATATGTTCGCCTTTTACACGTCGATTGTAGTGCTGAGCACAGTAATTTTTCTATGAATTTTCTCTCCGTGTAGGGAACAAAAATAAATCGTAGTTTGAAAATATCTAAATAGCCACAATGACGTGACTGAAATTGATATTCTTAGTTCCCTCACATTTCCCAATTAATTTTTTAATTAAATTTTATCAATTTTTAGTAAAATATTAAAGTCAGTTTAATTGTAAAGTTCCACCCTGTGTACGGCCACTTTTATTCATAGTGTCATTCCATTTTATAGAGTCAGAAAAGAAAACATCTTGACAAACTATTTACAGTTCTACACACATACATACAAGGGATGGTATAATATAAAATACTGTAACTTTTCTTTTAAAAGTGGAATACGACAGACATTTGAAAAGATATTGAGTTTTCACTCTTCCGCACACTTTACTCCTTCTATACATGCTGCTTTTCTTCCCATTTTATTAACCCCCGTGCTGATTGCTGGTGTTCGCTGTTAGAATCGTGTGACTCGACAGTCACACGATCCTAGCAGCACGACAGTGTGCTCTTGAAACTTGTCATTTTTCCGTGACAAGAAAATATGTTACATAATATATACACTTTTTAATATTATTTTACAAGTAATTTTATCTATAGCAAAAATATGGATGTAGTTCTCTGTAGATCTGTACAAGTGATAGAGATTGAGAAGAATAATATTGTGTTTCGAAAAGTTGCGTCAATGGATTCCAGGACCGTAGCTTGCACCGAAAGTAGATTAAGTTACTGCGAAGACTGTGCGAGTTTTAGGGTCAGTATAATAAAAGACAACTAACTAACTTTTTGAACTAAATTAATTTTATTCACAGACTAGCCGTATATCCGATAGGATTTCCTATCGGCAACATCTTTTTATTAGGTACTCATTGCTCACTTTCAGTATTTTTCAAAAGCCTAAATACCAATTTCCACGTTTTTAATTTCAAAAATGACGAACTTCCCATACGAACTTTCATTTCCTGTTTTAACCCCTTAGGGAATATAATTTCCAGAAACGTTTACACAACTGACTTTTATTTATAAGTAGTAATGCCTAAAGATTAATCTTCATATCTTCTGTGCTAAATTTCGTCCTTCTAAACCCAACAGTTTAGGCTGTGCGTTGTCTGTCAATCAGTGTATAAAATATTATTTATTTGAATAGTCATAGTAACATATTTTTATATATCTAACTTCAAAAATGACGAATTTCCATAAAAATTTGTATTCCCTATTTAACCCACTTAGGGGGCGAATTTTCAAAAATCCTTTCTTAGTGGTCACCTACGTTACATAGGGAACTCCTGTGAAAAATTTCATTCTTCTAGATCCAACCGTCTAGGCTGTGCCTTGTCTGTCTGTCAGTCAGTCAGTGTTAGAAATTTATTAAGTAGATGTCAGTATTATAAAATTGAAATAAATTTTTTATTACTCATGCGGGAGAAGTACTAACTTGGCGCCAACATTTTTGTACGTAAAATAGCTGTTTGCCCACTATACTCTTCCCACATGGCTTAAGCGTATTTCAATTGCTTTTTTCCGTGCGCAAAATTTACTGCCCGCACGTAAATTGACAATTAAACACGTAAAACTTAATCACAACGCGCAAAGCCATCTCTTAATTTTTCATTTAATAAGTATTTGATAACTATTTCTATAGAAGCCACCAATAGAGTAATTCAAACAATATTTAATTTAAAAGAAAAAGACGTACTCAAAAATATTATTTTAAAAAATAATAAAAAATAGTAATAATAAAAAAAGTATGTAAAACCTGTAATAAAAAATTTGGGGTACAGGTCTACCCACACTGTCAACTTCCCATTGGGTGTCCTTAAAGACTAGAGACTACTGTACATAAATAATTCTTTTTTCATATCAGGCGACTCCTTCCCTGGGCCCCCGATAGAGGCTTTGTTGCCCCTTGCACCATACCGGGGGCTTTGCCTTCTGTACCTAAAGGTGGGGGCTCTACGCTTATCAAACAAATGATAACAACATTTGTTCTCAAGATATGCAAGACAAAATATATTTAAAAAAAATTTTTTTTTTTAAATTTTATAATAAAATACTGTAGTTTTTAACATCAAGGAAGGTTCTTAGGGAATTATATAATAATGTTATGGTAAAAAATCCATATAATCTATGTTATCTTAATAAAGTTAATTCCGTTTTTTTACCACAAAAAACAAACCGCTAATCCGAATTTGCTGAAAACTTTATCCGGTCTTCATTTTTTGATTACGCATCTAATGAAATTAGTCCGAAGTTAATATCATTTGTTCTCGAGATATGCGAGACGAACAAAAATTCACGAACGAACTAAAGAACGCACATACAGACATCACGCTAAAAACGATGGATTCGGATTCTAGTGACCTTGGAACGTGGAGATATATCAAAATTAGCGATTCGTAAAATCGGACAAATTACAATAACTTCCTACAGGAAGTTAAAAATAGTATATGTAACTCGTGCAGGATTCTCGATTGCCCACTTGAGCGAATGAACGCACTCACTACGATCGTGCACTCAATTTCGCTCTCGTGCGCAATCGACAACTTCCCGCACTTGTTGCATAATATACTGGCGTAGGGAACTAAATTTTGTTGACAGTAAATCTAGACCGACTAAATTTTATTCGGAGATTAATTTGACGGTTCTGAAAGATTTTTGCAAATATTTGTGTTTATATTTATACATATTAAACTGGTTTTATACACGTTGTAATACAAATTCGAGGTACAGAATTAATTTTTTTTTTATTATATATATGGAAATTAAAACATATTTACAACATATTATAAGTCCACTATCAATCGACCACTAACATAATTTAATCATGAGATACGTTTATAATACTGAACCAAAATTTAGTTCACAATTATTTTTATTCGTAATTATTTGTTGAATTATTTGTTCTTTAAAATACTGGGCCTTAATCTAAAATTGCGATGGGAAACTCCAGATAGACTTTATAAGTATAGGTAGCCTCAGCAATCGAACATTTAGCGACGAATCCACGTTGTAATGACAGTCATTTGACAAGCGATCAAAAACATTATGCGCATTACATTACATATATGAATGATCACTACGCATTCGATTTTCAAGAATATAATTACTTTTGTTTACGTATATAAGAGTATACCCACTGTATATTTTAAGCCGTACAATCTAAAAGTAAACAAGTTTATTCTAAACGTAAAGAAAGAAGTTTTTAAAATGTACAAATCCTACTTACCAGTAGTGGTAAATAAATTTTTACTTTATGCAATTTTTTCTGTCGAGAATTAAAAAAAAAATGTTTTAACAGAGTTGAAATGCTAAAAACTAAATAGAAGATTTGACTATATTGTTAGAAATAGTACTAACGACTCAGAGTTTAAGGCAATCTTTTGGTGTAGAATTTTTTTTATTTTTCTATTTTTTGTTTCATTTTCTGAAAGTATACACAGTGAAAGAATTTGTGTTCTGCGTAAAAAAAAACTAGTGGTTTAAATTTTTCTGCTAAGTAAGTAACCCAACCCTGTGTTAAGGCAACATTTAGTGTTTGTGTTAAAAGAAAATATTAACAAAAATTTTGATTTAACAGAATTAAAATGTTAATCTGTTTTGAACAACACACAAATAACATAACATTTGTGTAAAATGCGAAAGAATGTCATAAATACACTTATTTGTGTATTTACAACACCAATAAACTGGTTTCGCTCGCATCTATTGCTTTAGTTATAAGAGCGGGGGTAGTGGTAACTGATACCATCGGTATACCATCATTGCCATAATCATCGCAGTACTGAACACTGTGCGACGTGTGTTCAATAGAAACATATCTATGTATAGAAGCAGACGGAATATTTCAAAATCAAAAGCGTATTCCTAAGGTTAAATTGGTTTTAATTATTTAGATATTAAATATTGGTAAGTTAATTAAAAATATTATAGATTGAATTTTTTTCTTTGTTTGCAGAAGTTACTTCAATTAATTAAAAGATTATCGAATATTCGGCGTTCCAGAACATATTCAAAGGGCAAAGAAGATCAGATAAAGAAGGAAGAGTAGTCGTTCCATTTTGCCTTCCACGTTCAGTTTGACAACGTGGAATTCACAATTTTTGGCTACTGCGTCAACATTATTTTCATTAGATCACAACTTTGTGGAAATATTAAATAGAAAAGTTTAAGTACTGACAAATTAATTTTTACTATTTCCCTTCATTTACATAATAAATAAATTAAAAAAAAATACTAACTTAAAAAAATAATATACCAACACATTTAGTGAGTAAACTTCTACATTCTAAATCAGTTAATTTTACACATAATTGTGGTAAAATTATAACTAAGTAATTGTGTAAAATTAACACAAAATGTATGTCCTTTTGTGTGTTAAATAATTGATACAAATCTTGTGTAAAGATTTAACACATATGCTTTGTGTTAAAATAACACAAAAAATTGAGTGGACCGTTCTGGACATGTGAAATATGTTAATTTTAACACAAATTTTTCCACTGTGTATATTGACCTTTAAAAATGTATTCTCAAAAGAAAATTTAAAATTTTGAAAATTTACAAAATTATAGCCATTACGGTAGGTTTAGAAACCAGGTATTATACTTCAAAACTTTAAATTCATTTTTTATCCAGTCGAGTTCGAAGAGTTCGAATTTAGTATGTAGACTTCCGAGAAGAACCTCAAGTAATTAAGAAAATTAAGATAGTCCAAGTAGGTAGGAATTATAGGGGACAGATAGGGAACAAAACTGTAACTGCAACTAAAAAGAAAGTATTTACAGCTATCACCCTATTCCTGGAATTGGTTTAGCTCATTAAAGCACTCTTTAAAAGATTTCGCTGAATTAAAAAATAAGTAATGTAAGTATTCAAAATTATTTCTACTATATACACGATTTTATTAAAATATTCCAAGCATATCCACTCAAACAATTGGTTTTTATTTCTCAATCGAACACAACTCACCACACATACATATATGAAATGAAAATAAATTTTTATGTAATTTTCGCTTGCAATGACGAACACACAGCTTGCTTGATCGAACATATTCGAAAACCTACTTCGACAGAGTGGTTACAACTGACGGATATTAGTAAGATATTTTGCCAAGTACCTATATAGTTTGCTTAGGTACTCAATAACACTATTTCAAATTAACTAAGAATGCTATAACGTCATTAAACAAATGCAACAAATAACACAAAATTACACCAACGTAATTTTTGAAGTGAAAACTTCTATAGCGAAGGTAATTCTGTGTGAAATCTGTAATGGTTGCGAGTGTGATGAAAATGGTAATGTTTTGTTCAAATTATTTAATTTATTCATAACAGTCTTGATTTCATATTATTTTATATTATAGAAACTTATACATATATTGACTTCAACTCTGCATGCTACTACCGAGAAACCTTTTTCTTAGTGAATTTTTTCTTTAGTATAGATTTTATGTTTATTTTTATTTACTTTATTTTCATTATTATTATCTATCAATTAATTTCTGTCTTTGCTAGACTATTAAAATTCAACAAATCTATGGAAACCAAAATAAATCAAAATATATTATTTTAAAACAATTGGATTTTGTATCACATTACCAAAGGCGCCCATATAATATTATACAGCGGGGGGGGGGTGTTAGAACTGAGCCTAAGGAGTATTTTTAATATTTTAGATGACAAATGGCAATTTGTAAGTAGTCATAAAGAGTTTCAATTCCGATCCTGTTGCTAAAATTCTAGACTGCGTTAAAAGAAAATACCCCCCGAAACTAGCCGACATAGGATAATAGTTTAAAGACCTTTTTTATGTAATTTTTTCTCCTCTTTTAAATGGTGTAAAAAAGTTTCGCAAAAACTTTTGAGTAAGTGGAAATTTTGGCAAAAAACAAATTTTTTGCAAGAACAAAAACCATGTTCCTGGTATCCGACGTGTCTGGCTGATCAACTCATTCAAGGCTTTGGGACTTTCAATATTTTCACCAAATTTCGTAAAAATTGGATACTTGGTTCGAGAGTTATCGTAAGGACACACACATATATATAATTTCATATTAGCTAAAAATGAAAAATTAAAGGTCAAAAAAATATTTGTTCATAGCATTTTCGACGTAAAATTTCACGCTCTTTCAGAATCCGAAATAAAAAGTAGGTCGTTCCATTTGAAAAATACGACCTGACCTCAAAATGACCTTGAAAATGAAATTCAAGGTCAAATTTAAGGTCACCATTTAATGTCCCCCTTCTTACCTAACAACTTTTGTAAAGGTCATTTTTCTCTGGCGAGATATTTAGATGCAAAGATTAAAATGGCCCACCCTATATATATATATATATATATATATATATATATATATATATATATAACTTTAGTGAATATTATTTTCAGTTTCTAGGGACCTCAAAACAAATTTCTACCATAGTCCCGGGCTCAAGTCGCGTCATGACAGTGGCTGTAATAGCTGAATTCCATTCTGGAAATTAGCTAAAACACTTGACTAGCACTACATGTTATCGTTTCCCTAAGAGCTAATGGGGGAAGGCACGGTCCCCTCTTCCCCCGGGTATGGGCGCTCTTGCACGTTACTCAACAATAAATAAATTATCAGCAAAATGGCTAACAAAAATATTTTTGGAGATCTCAACCAAATTGATAAACTAAAACATACTTTGATGTCTAATGGATTCTGGAGTCTGGCACTCAATTTGAAAATAATTTATTAATGTTTTATTTTTTGTTATTGGCTTCGCACGCTTATCTATAACCACAACTCGTTAATTACTTTAAATCGATTACGAAATCACCATAAAAGTGTTTACTCTTAACGTACCTATTCGATCTTAAGCTCACCCACAGTTTTTTTTCCATCTCTACTCGACAGTCAATTTTTTTTTTTAATGACGTCATACCATTTTTAGTTAACCTGAAGTACACGGCTGTATGACAGTCGATTCGAATTGAATAAAATCGTCGTAATTTATAATTTTGCTGTAAGCTATTTTATACGGTTACACTAGAACGGATATACCTATCGAGCATAGCATTTATAGAAGATAGCACAGAAAATGTGGAAAGATAGTAACCATAGTTAAGTAACTGTTAACGATAAGATGGTTAGATGGTGGGTAGGTGCTTGGTTACTTCCAGCTATGCATATAACATCGAGATTTTCGACGCGAGAAGTTCAAGACAATTTTACACGTTATCTAAAATATTCATTTTCGGGTGGGAAGAAATATTTCGATCGAATAATTGCAATATTTTCTCGCTTGTTCTTTTGTTTCGCGTGAAACTGATGGAAATTTTTAAAATTATAATTTTATGATATTACTATATGTACGTTGCTGGGTGTGGAAAATATGAAATTTGATATGCATTTTTCCCGAACAGACGGAAATGAAGACAAAAATTTATTCACATTCAAACAGGAATTACTCGGTTTTGGCATTGAAATGTCTATATACAAAAAAAAAGACAAGAGTATGTATGCAAATGAGGTTTATCTGCATTTTTTGAAAAGCACATCGTCTAGAAATAGAATGCATAAAATGGAATAGATTAACTCCATTCTGGCATCCTTCTCCAATTCGGACGTTTTAATGGCGTCAAGTGTCGGCCTTAAATATAATACTGAAAATGTCTGGAAAGCTGCAAAATTGAAAATAATACATGATAATATTAGAGTCCGGGCCGGGGGGACTAGAGGGGACGGACGGGCAAGACGGAGAGATCGGGCAAAAAGAATAATAGCCTAATTGAGCTAGTTAGATGTATGATTGAGTCAGATCTAATGTCGTTTTCTTCTTCACTTTACACTTAATGGGATCATTTGTCAAAAGGGGGCACCATAGTTTAGAAAAACTGTTTTAACGAGAAAAAAATCAATAAATAGAGGTAAGTAATTTACGACTTATTTCTTTGTGTATTGCGGTTATTTATTTTTAATCGTTTCTGTAATTTGTATGATCATTACGAGCAACAAATTCGTGCTCGTATTTAATTTGAATCTATTAGTTTGTAATTGTTGGTTAAGTTTGTTAAAAATCAGAGTTTGTTAAGAGTCAGGCAAAATGAATAATAAAATGAAGCTTCTCTAGTCAAAAGGAAAATTGTTTTAAATAATCCCGGACCTTCCAATAAAAAAGAAAAGAAAATTCGCTTAAAAAAGATAGAGTCAATCAAAGAAAATCAAAAAGATAATTATTTTTGTACTGTAAAGTGAGTAGCTTTAACTTTAACTGTAACTCAGAAAGGAACGATCTTAGACCCATTAAAGTGAAGTAAAATATTATATCCGTTTTGCCTTCTACGCACGTACAGTACTTATGACTCACCCTGTATTTTAATCGCTGTTTACGTTACAGAATACTTTTGAACACAAAGAGTAAAACAAAAAGTAAATAAAATAAACAATAGCAAAAGAAATAATAGATAACTTATAAAAGAAAGAAATAGCGACTTATTTTCTACAAAAAAATATCCTTTTTAATTTTATATATCATTCGTTAAAGTAATCAGGCATTAATGTCAGCCCAAAATTAAACATTTCACACATTTATTTGTCATCTTCGTCGTCGTCTTGTTGTTAATTTTCACAACAAATGTTTTTTTTTGTTTTGTTTTTTTTTTTTTTTCGAAAACGAACCCTTTTTTTAATTGCGAATACTTTGTCAACGCAGCGCGACAACCGTCGCGCACTCTACCGGACTAATAATTAGCGCCCATAATCATCATTAACATTCACAAAATATATTTTCTTTTGCCTGTAACAGACACAAAAAAAAATACGGCAAAGAAAGTAGGTAGTCGACAAAATTAAAAACAGGAAATTAACAAGCAATTCATTAAATGAAACAGATATTGTATTTTGGTTTTCTTTTTTTTTGTTATTATTAATTTTTTTGCTTCCTTTCATTTTCATTTGTATCCCTCGACGAGAAAACAAAGAAAGACAAAAAAAACTATGCTATAAACAGAGATGGTAATATTTTATATGCATAACAGTAGTCGCAATAAGTGACAATGATAGTGTTCTTTCTAGAAACGAAATAAAGAAAAAATTCGACCAAGTACGTGTTAGAGCACGCATTAAGTTAAGACTCCTCAAAGGTTAGATCGTTTGCTTATGTTCGAAAATTATGAGAAGGAATTATGTAGTATATAATGTTATGTTATAAGTTTACCAAGGGAGACTTGGTCATTTAAGCTGACATGTTTTGAGTCCTTGTTCAATTTGGTGATAAGACACTTAAGTATAAGTTTTAGAAAAACATACCATGTGAGTTTTTTGAGAGTTGCCATTTCTATTACAACCAAATCTTTATGATAGAAATGGTACTGGAAAAGGTTATTTTCTTGGATGTAATGGAAATGTAAGCAAGAAAGACACTATCGGTTGAAGTAGCCTCAAGTACATATGCATATTTTTACCGCCTAACTGATAAATTAAAGAGAAATTAAAAAATTAAACTTGGGTAAAAAAAATTTTTTTGCTCATATGTTATTAATTAATGCATTAAATCAGTTTTATCGAAAAATTAATATATATAGTCCCATTTAAAAATCTATAAGTTTGTATCATAGCTCGAAAACCGTAAGAGCTATAAAGCTTCTGACTATAGCAATCGGTTGCCCCCGTCGATATCTACAACTCTTATTTAAATAATTTTTCGATTAAATCAACGGTTTGGCTGTAATAAAAAAGGCAACTCTCGAAAAATTCACACAGTATATTCGGTAATATTACTTTTACATATGCCTAATTTGAGAGTCAATTATCTTTCTACAAATTTTGAAATACAATATTTCGCAAAATAAAAAGTGATTAAAAGAAATCACCTCTTTGCTAAAGCTAAAAAAAATTTTTCTAACGATATCTCCCACGATAGGAACATGTGAAATTATTTTTGAAATTAATAACGAAAATTTTAACTATTTTCTAGCGTTTCCCTTTGTTGTGAACGGGTCTAACTGTGTTCCAGCGTAGACAGGTTTGACTGTAGCGATTGACGCAATTAATGAAAAATTAATGTAATAATTAAAAATTGATGGTGTCAGCGAAAATCGTTGCATTCGAACAAGTCGTTGACCAAAAATTGGGAACGATGAAATACAGTTGGAAACAGAGTGTGAGTAGAGTTGGAAGTTAATTACACGTAGTGTCTGAAGGGTGAAAGTGAGTGTTACTTGAGAACCAGAATAAAAGTGAAAGCACGGGAATTTCGGGGTAAGTCGATAGTAATATGTATTTCTTTTAAACTTAATATATTAATAAACTGTAGATTAAGCGTAAACGTGGTTTATAATGTTTTATTTCTTAACCCTGAGACATCCCCCTACCGTCCGACACGAGGGCACATCTCGAAACTACTAGTTTTGAGTTTCGTAGAGTTCGAACCCTCTACGCTCAACACGCTACTGATCGTCATTCCGCGGCGGTCGTAACATTTTGGTGGCAGCGGTGGGATGTGTCCTGTTGGAAAATGGGTAGGCGCGATCGTTTCCAGGGAAAGATGGGGGGGGGTTAAATTTTCATTTGGTTTAAATTTTGGGAGGGTATCACGTTAAAAAGAGAAAAATTTAGGAATTTATAAAGTAGGTAATAAATTTAGATTTTTATAAAGTTTTTATGAAATAAGGATTTTAGGAAGGGCATAAAATAATTAAACACCCCAACATTAAAAACTTTTCTAAAATAATTCATAAGTGCGCTTACTTAATTCGGTAAATGAATCAATTAAAAGAAAAAGAAAAATTAAAAGGGTTCTTTGAATTTATTTTGTACTGGGCAGTTAATATTAATTTTGTAAATATAATACAATTTTTTTTTTTTTCCTTCTCTTTCCGCGGGTAGTTAAAATCAATTTAGAAAAATAAATTCTTAAAGAAGGAAAAAAGAAAAAAACCAAAAAACAAAAGAGGAATAAATATAGTTAGGTATATTATAATCTGCATAATTTTTCGTGTTTTTTTTTCTTGCTGAAAAATTAAATTAACAAAAATCTGATAGGGCATTGTTTCATAGTTAATTTATGGGTCATTATAATATGAAATAAGCTACGTAAGCAATAAAAAGACAATAAGTGCGTAACAATACACGTTGAATTGATCGTTGCGAATCAATTTCCTAGATTCGTTTGTTGCAAGGTAAGTAATGATTACGTCATTATATTACACATATCGCATATAAGACAGTAGACGTACGCATAGAGACGTACACGTACACCACATATACATAATACATGCATAGTACATACATTATACTATATGTACCCACATATGTATGTATTACTAATTAAATTACTACATATGTATACATAAATAATTATCAAGGATATGTATATGTAGCTATAACATACTATATGTATGTATACGAGAATACGTACATATGAGGTTGTACATCAAACATATTATACCGCGCCAGAGGATACACACATAATAATATATTGGATATATACATATAAGCATAGAGGTAGTATTACCGTACATATACGAACGTCCGCAGTTCATACACAACTTTAATGCATTGCCAAAGTGATAAATACAAGGTGTACTCACGCTACAGAGTGGGTCATAAATATATTCAGTTAAATATACATGTTAAAGTATTTTATAATAAATTTTGAAATTGTATGGATTATTTTGGTAATTTGGGCGTACGGTAATGCTACACTTGCAAAAAATTTTTGGAAATTGGGAGGGGACGTAAATTGGTATTTGTGTAAACAAGGAGTAAATAGTGAATGGTTGTTGGGAATTGTTTCGAAGTTTTTTCTGTTTTTTTTTTTGTTGTTTGTTTTGTATTTTCTGGAAAAGGGAACAACACCTTTAATACATATTCGGTATCCATCAGTTTAAAACATTATATGTAAAATTTTCTTTTTATTATTTATAAATAAATAAACGAACATACGGTTGTATTCTCTTGTCTGTTCGGGGGTTTTGGAATTCGTAATTTTCTTTTTCGCGGGGCGACATCACCTAATCATCAATCATGACGCAAGGCGAAGCAGCTGGGTCTAAGGCAGCAGAGCGTAAACCGTCCATCACGGTTGAGGTACCACGAGTTAGTTTGGGTTCAATTGTGAACTCACTTGAAAATTTTACGGGCAAAACAGATGTAAACGTTAGGGAATATTTCGATCGTTTGGAACAACGGGCCGAATTGGAGCAACTCACAGAATCTCAACTTTTAAGTGTACTCAAATGCAAATTAGTCGGGGAAGCATACCGATATTACAAAAGCGAGACGACTTTGCAAGCACCCGGTATTACCTATAAAGATCTTAAAGTTAAATTAATAGCACGATTTGCACCACGTCGTGTCCCTGGAGCAGCTCAATACAGGTTAACGCAAACCTTCCAAAGAAGTAATGAAACGGTCCAGCAGTTCATAACAAGGCTGAAACTAGTCGCTCAGGAATCTTTAGAAGAGGACCTTCAAGATGCATCCGACCGTCAAAAACCGGGTATCGAGAAGAAACACATGGATCTGGTACTGGCACAGTTTCGACAGGGACTCAAGCGTGAGTTATTACGAATTATCGGCATTCACTTGGTCCGCGAAAAGAACCTTACAATCGACAAAGCAGCTGAAATTGCGGAACAAGAAGAAATGAATCAACTTATTCTAAGCAACGGAAGAACATCGACGAGCTCTTTTTACACGGGATATGGGGCTTCTGACCAGGGCATGCAAAATCGTACGCGGGGATCCTATCAAAACAACAATAATGCTTCACCACCAAGATTCACGAATCGGACACCAAATTCTAGAAACCCTTCCATTAACCACAACTATCAATCTAGGGGGGCTCCGAAGACAACTACAAGGGGGGGACCACGGAATACTCCGAATAATTCACCAGGGGGTCAAGTATGTCTTAATTGTTTCAAACCTGGTCATTTCGCTGCTCAGTGCCGCTCCGCAATTGTCTGTAGAAAGTGCAACCGGATAGGGCATATGGAACGAAATTGTTTTCGCAACCAGAATAACAACGGGGGGCAACGTCAATGGGGCACCAGGACGACACCTACAAGGGGGCCTTCAACTTCTACGGGTGTACCAGCTCGACAAACTACTGATTCTGGAAGGAATTTAAACTACGAAGACCCTTCGCGCGAGTCCCGGCTCGAAGGAAACCGACAGTAATAATATCACACACATTCATTCAAAGGGACATTCCCAGCTTCATCTCGGTGAATGTAAATGGACGACCAGTTCAACTTATCGTGGACACGGGTAGCGCAGCAACTTTATTAAAAAGGGATTCGCTAGCTTCATTAATATGTCAAAAAATGGACGATATGAAATTAATAGGTATAACTGGGGACGAGATACGCTGCGATGAATATGCCAACCTTACCTTATCCACCGAACATCAAAATTTTGATCTTACAGCCATAATTTGTGACGATCTACCCATCAATGCCGATGGACTACTAGGACGTGACTTCTTAAGGGCCGCTAGGGCTACCATAAATTACGACAACGGGACATTAACAATGAGGGACGAAATACTACGGATGTATAATGAAGAAGATGCAAATTTACCTATAACCAACTTCGCCAACGACGGGAAATCAATTAATGGGAACAAGGAAAAGTGGGAAAAATGTGCAAACTCTAAACCAAGTACTCATGTAGCTGAAAACGATATCAGTATCGAACCGACCACAAAGAAGATTAACAACGAAGGAGTCCGATCACCCTTAATTCGGCCAAAATTAAGTGTTGATCAGAAGCAGGTAGTTGGCCGCTACCCTGTTTCGCTCAAGGAAAGACTTCTACTGCCCGCTAGATGCGAATGCGTTTGCGTGGCTAGTTCGGAACTTACGTCGAAAGCAGTTATTGTGGAACCAACTGAAATACTTATTCATGGGGTTATATCAGCACGTGTAATGGATAACGTAACTGAGGACAACGAAGTTAGAGTTTGTTTAGTAAATTTAAGCCATCAAGAATTGGAAGTTCCAGTTAAAACTATTGTAGGATATGCAGAAGAAACGGAATTGGATGGAATGGGAAACAATACAGCAAGTGGGGGCTCTATAAATTTAAAGGGCAACAATAAATATAATATGGGAAATCATTTACAAGGGAAAAATGCAAATGCGCGCGCAACGTCATTATTAAATAAAAGCAAAGGGAATAAAAATAGGGCAAATTATAATAGAAAAATGGGAAATGGGATAAATTGCTGTACAGTAAACGCCGAATTAAAAGCGGAAGAAGCGTTATTGGAGGATTGCATCGATTTAAGGCACCTAGATGGGACTAGCAAAAAGCTCCTAATTAAATTATTATGCGAATATAGGGATATATTTCTTCTTGAAGGAGACAAACTAGGGGAAGCCGTTGGGATTAAACATAGAATAATTACAGAAAATGTTCACCCTATTTCTAAAGCTCCGTATCGAGTTCCGCATGCACAACGACAGATTCTACAGGAGAATATTCAAGAGATGCTCAAGGAAGGGGTTATCAAGCACTCAACATCACCATGGTCGGCACCGGTTGTTATGGTTCCGAAAAAGACACCAACAGGGGAGGCTAAGGTCAGGGTCTGCATCGACTTCAGAGGGTTAAATCAAGTAACGAAGCGTGATTTCTATCCCTTACCGAATCTACAAGAGACGATAGACATGCTCGGTAATGCCAATCTTTTTACCACACTAGATCTGGCTTCGGGGTATTGGCAAATAGGTATTGCTGATGAAGATCAGGAGAAGACTGGGTTCTCAACTCCAGATGGTCACTACGAATGTCGAAAAATGGCCTTTGGACTCATCAATGCCCCAAGCACCTTCCAGCGCCTGATGGACACCATCCTAACAGGAATTAAAGGGATCAAATGTTTCGCCTATCTCGACGATATCATCATTTTCAATGGTAACGGACTGGGAGAACACTTAGATAGAATCAGGGAAGTGTTTGATTGCATTCGAAAGGCTAATCTAAAATTGAAACCAACCAAATGTCAGTTTCTGCGACGTGAAACCAAGTATTTAGGGCATATAATTTCTCACCGAGGAATTTTACCCGACGAGGGAAAAGTAGAAGCCGTGAAGAAATATCCTCAACCTAGGGACGTTAAAGGGATACGTGCCTTTTTGGGTCTAGCTGGGTTCTACCGGAGGTTCATCCAGAATTTTGCAAAGATCGCTAAACCGCTAACGGAACTTACCCAGAAAAACACACCCTTCATATGGAGTAAAGAAGCGGATCGGGCTTTTCAAAGTTTAAAAGAAGCACTTTGTACACCACCAGTGCTGAAATATCCTGACTTTACAAAGCCATTCATCGTAACTACCGATGCATCGGGCACAGCGATAGGGGCGGTCTTAAGTCAGAAAGAAAATGGGCTCGAAAAACCTGTATCGTATGCTAGTCGACAACTTACAAAGGCGGAAAGGAACTATTCGGCGACTGAACGTGAACTGCTTGCTTTGGTATGGGCTATAAAGCACTACCGTTGCTACCTGTTTGGTCGAAAATTCACCGTTATTACGGATCATCGTCCGTTAAAATGGTTACTGTCAATAAAGGACCCAAGTTCACGACTTGCTAGATGGGCTTTGATACTTAGTGAGTACGATTTTGAAGTAACATATCGTCCGGGACGCAAAAATGGAAATGCAGATGCACTGTCTCGAATACCAGTGGGAATGGCAGATGTCGAACCAGTCTATGAACCGTTTTGGGATCGAGGGTGGATAAAAGCAGAACAACGAAGGGATAAAAATTTAACTTCTATTATATCAAAAATCGAAAATGGGTCCAATATTGATCAATACTATTTAGATGACGACGGGATCTTGTACAAAACGCGCACAAGAGACGGAAGATATGACCAACTTGTGATCCCCAATTCAATGGTTGATCAAGTGATACGTGACTATCACGATTCGCCATTCTGCGCACATTCGGGTATCGCAAAAACATTGGCTTTAATACGCAGTAAATTGTATTGGTCTTCAATGTCATCAGATGTTAAGCGTTACTGTAATCAGTGTATCTCATGTACTCGTAGGAAAACACCACCGAATCGTAAACCCGCACCCCTTCAAAAATTTTCGACGGTAGGGGCCCCATTTGAACGAATATCATTGGATATTGTGGGCCCTCTAACAACAACTTTACGTGGGAACAAATTTATCCTTACAATCCAGGATCACTTCACACGATATTTGGAAGCTGTTGCTCTACCAGACCAGAAAGCAGACACGATAGCGAGGGCGCTAGTTGAAACAGTCATTGCTAGGCACGGTACACCGAGGATTTTGCTCACGGATCAAGGGACCAACTTCCTGTCAAGCCTGATGAAAAACTTGTGTGAAAAACTAAAAATCAAGAAAATTCACACTACTGCTTACCATCCGCAGTCAAATGGGCTTATTGAAAGAAGTCACAGGGTCATTAAAGATATGTTGTCACATTTCATCAAAGATGATCAACGGGATTGGGATGACTGGCTCCCATATATTTTAATGGCGTATCGGGGTACGATACACAGTGCAACGGGAGAGACTCCATTTTTCTTATTACACGGGCGCGACATGAGGATGCCGTATGACGAAATAATCAAACCGAGGCGTATCAATTATGACGTCAGCGAAAATTATGTAACCGAACTTCTACAACGATTGTCTACCGCATACGAAAAAGTTATGAAAAACAACGAAGAAGCAGTTCAACGGCAAAATAGTTATTACGAAAAGAAATCAAAACCAGCGGCGTTTCAACGTGGCGAAATTGTCTTTCTATACCAACCAGCGATAAAACAAGGGAAAAAGCTCGCTAAACCATGGACCGGGTCATATCGTGTAATCGACATAAAAGGGCCGGTTACATACCAAATAAAGGAGGTCTACGGGAATAAAACCGAAGTCGTTCATGTGAACCGACTAAAATCATATAAGGGGGACATAGCAAATCTACCGAAGTGGGAAGGGGGCAGCCAAAATCAGCTCAACGGGGGAGAAATCGAAGAAGTGGGAATGTGGGACCCGATTTTATCAGACGGGAATGAGCAAATGGCAAATGAAACTGAGGACCAGCCGATCGAAATCGTAGAGGTTCCAGTTGACGTTCATCCACCACCACCAGAAGCACGTCAAATTCCGGTTGTAGAGGGGATCGATATACGGCAACATCCCGAGGACGAGGAAGCCGTAGAACCGGAAGACGAAAATGAAGGTGAAGCCGAACCCAACATGGGAGGGGTAAATGACGGTAACTCCTCGGATAGCTACGCAAGTGCCGACGAAGCTGAGGGAGCCGCACCTGTCGGTGATGCGAGGCGAGATGAAAACTACCGTACCAGAAGCCGTGGTAGGGTTTCGGACCACCCATGGGTCCTACCCAAACGGATTTGAGTAAAAGATAAAAATAAAAATATATATATTTACATAAATAAACTCACTCCATCGTGAAAGTGATTAGTGTATCCTGTTTAAAACAATAACACTTAAATATCAAACTAAATTAATTATTTCTAGTTAAAAAAAAAAAAAAACATTTTTATGAGTTGTCTAAAACTAAAATTGTGGGACGTGAGAACTGGTGAGAAAAAAAAAAGAAAAAGGGGTGAAACAGCAAAAACAGAGTTTTATTCTTTGATAAACTAAAGTGGTTGTGACAAGTGGAACTTAGGAGACTAAAATGTGAACTCCAGTGAGTGCAATATGGACATATGTAACGGACAGTACCTAAGGACTTTAAGATAAATTTAGGACAAAAATAAAGTAATTAATACTTAGTACTTAAGATTAGATAGGATCAATTAATGTAACAGCGAACTATTTTTTTTTTTAAAAAAAAAAGGGGAAAATGGGGAGGAATTGGGTTTTACTTTTAGGAAACAATAGATGCTAGTATTTAAGGCTTATCATTTTATAATCTTATCATTTTTATTGTAATATGCGACTTACCCGGAACTATAAAAATTATTTCTAATTAAAATTTACTTAAAAGGCTGGTGCTTTCATAAAAGCACCATCTTTTCTAAAGGGGGGAGTGATGTTGTGAACGGGTCTAACTGTGTTCCAGCGTAGACAGGTTTGACTGTAGCGATTGACGCAATTAATGAAAAATTAATGTAATAATTAAAAATTGATGGTGTCAGCGAAAATCGTTGCATTCGAACAAGTCGTTGACCAAAAATTGGGAACGATGAAATACAGTTGGAAACAGAGTGTGAGTAGAGTTGGAAGTTAATTACACGTAGTGTCTGAAGGGTGAAAGTGAGTGTTACTTGAGAACCAGAATAAAAGTGAAAGCACGGGAATTTCGGGGTAAGTCGATAGTAATATGTATTTCTTTTAAACTTAATATATTAATAAACTGTAGATTAAGCGTAAACGTGGTTTATAATGTTTTATTTCTTAACCCTGAGACATCCCCCTACCGTCCGACACGAGGGCACATCTCGAAACTACTAGTTTTGAGTTTCGTAGAGTTCGAACCCTCTACGCTCAACACGCTACTGATCGTCATTCCGCGGCGGTCGTAACACCTTAAAGATTTCGACTTAAATTTTTGGAGGATGTTTTTTTACCACCGAAGCATACCTTATTCATTTAGGTTCAAAAAATTTGGTTGCCTTTATCACCTAAAGTCACTAACACAATTTTAATTAAGTGTCCTTTGTACATTTTCATATTTCTTGAATTTATGGTTGAAACATTACAGGGAAAGAAGGAGACAAAGTAACCGCATTTTGAAGCTCATAAACGAAGCTTAAAAATTATGTAAAAGGAACTTCAACTTTATTTTAAGACCCACTTTCCAATACGGAAAAGACCTACCTTAGGAAATAAAATTAGAAAAACTTTTTTTGCTTTATATTAATGCAAAATTTCGTATCTGCAGATCAAAAAATGTGAAAATTATGAAAAGTTTCGAACAAACGAAATAAATTTGACGCAACTGTAAGATTTTCAAGATTTTTCTCCGGAACTCTAACAGAAATAAGTGAATAGATGAAACACAAGAAAAAACAAATGAAGATTGTTTCTGAATTTTTTGTTTTGATTCTTAATAACTATTTCTTTTATTTCTTTCTAACTAATTAAGTTTATTATTATTTTTTTTTTTTTATTTCGACCAACACAACGTCCACATATACACATACATATTATATATACGTTCAACTTTTTTTTGCTGATTACTTTTTGTTCTTACATTTTTAATGTAAAAGACGGAAGAAAATGAATCAAGGTAAAGTTCTTTTTACTTAAATAATAAAAAGAGTAGAAAAGTGAAAAAGTGTAGATCGAGTTTGGTATATAAAATATATTTCCGAATGTAGGTATGGAAACTTCAGAAAATATAATTAACTAATTTCATTTACTTATTGAAATTGTACATTAAAAAAAATTCAATTGTGCATTCAATTTTGGTTCAAAGGAATTGATAAGGATAATATAAAATATATTTTCGATATCTTTTTTTTTTAAAATTTAATCTTTAAATTTAATAGTCTCTACTTCCGTTTACTTAGGAACTAAACACCAATAACAGTGGTTTCCAGCTTTTGTGTACAGTACCTCCTCTAAAATATTGAAGATTGAATCGATAGCGAGCGTACAGGCATTAAAATATGAGGCTACGACTCCATTTTACTAAGCCACAATTAGAACCATGGAAGAGTACCTACTTGTAAACATTAGCTATAAGCCGCCATTGTAATCACATGAATTTTATGAATTAAATCCGCAAAGAAACTTTAAATAATTAAAATAAAACATTATTTTAAAATAGTTTTTACCCAAAATGGTTAGATTGAAAAAAATGCAAAAATTATTCAAGAAATTGGATGTGATATTTTACAGGTATTTAATGTGATATTATAACCGCCATAAAATTCAGCCCATCAGTCATTTTTTTTTTTCAATTTCTTAATATATTTGTAATAGAAGACATTCTCTCTATGCTATTAAGTCCTCAATGACTATAAGAATGCGTAATTAAACACAAATAATAATGTAAAGCTCATAAAAAAAGCAAAAATTAAAAAAAAAGTGTGCCTGTAAAATCTGCAGCTTTAGTATTCTAAGACGAGCTTTGCGAATTGTTAGGATAAAACCCGAATTTTATGCAAAGGTAAATAAACATTTAATTTTATTTACTCTATTGTCAGCACTAAAACTGTTTTTGCAAAACGTAACGAAACTTTACTGTATTATTCTAACAAAATTATAATATATGTATAATATATACAGGTGATTTTTCTTTTGATTATAACCATTATGATTTCCGTAAGGTTAGTCTGTGTAACTATATGCCCACATACAACAGATAGATATCGAAAAGGTTTTATAAGCTCAATTTACTATCAGAGGTAAGGTACTATCTTATTTATTTATTTATTTTATTTTCAGGGTAAGAAATAAAATTAAAAATTTTAGAATTCCCTGTGCTAGGTTGTGCCATTAATCTTATGCAAAATATCGCCAATCATTGTTTTCATAAAATCTTCTTTAGGATTTCGTAGAAAAAATTTTTTTCAATAAAAATTAACAAATTTAATGAACAACACTTAAAAAAATTGCAAATTATTCAAAAACTGAACGAACTGTCATCAATTTATTAAAAATTAGTTCAGTTTTTCTGTTATTTTACAGCAATTATTTTTTATTATTATTAAAAAAATAAAAGAAAATATTTGGCACCAATGCACAACCAATGTTTACTTGTGATATCAAATTAATAACAAAACTGCAATAAAAAGTCCCTTTTTCTCTTTCTTTTTCTATTTTATAGAAGCATGTATCTTTCGCTGTTTTTTCTTAAAATTATTAATAATGGGACAGATTCTAAAAATTATTTTCTTTGTCTAATAACTAATTTTAATACATGCAGAGCCATTTTTACATATTTGTGATAATTACTTAGCGACATATCAACTGCAACAAACTATGTACCAAAATGTGATTTTGTACTGTACTACGAAATCTTGCCTTGGTGCGTGTCTCTAAATAATTATTACCTGGTATTTAATTGGATCACTTAAAAGAATCGAATTTGTTTTATCTCGAGATATTTTTAAAACTGTTCAATTGAAAAATAATCGAATGATCTAATGTCTCGAGATATTTTTTTAAAATCATTCGAATGAAAAATAATCGAATGATTTTATTATATTTCGAGATATTTTAATAATCGAATGATCGATTAATTTTCATTCGATTATGCCCCTCACTACTTTTTTTCTTTACTCGTCACTTATTTTTTTAGGATTAAATTTTTAAGAGATGTGCATTATTCTCGGGGCCCGCCAATTCTCTCCATGGCTCTGAGAAAACTACAAGGCTACTCGCTACTTCTTTTGAATTTTCGAGTAGGGTGCGACTCCCTGACCAACGACAACTACGTCAAACAAGAAATTCACCCTGTATATACCTCTGTATAATATATAAGTACATTAGAATTAAATTTGACGATATTCCACAGCATTATAATAATAATTCTACTATAAAAATTAAGTTACACTTTTTATTTCAAGTATGCCTCCCGCCTGTTCATCATTTTTATTATCATTTCTTATGTAAATTTTTTTGAGTTGGTATACGAACTAGGCAACACAAGACAAAGTACAATGAGCAAAATAAAAAAAAAAAATGGACCGGCAAAGTGAGAAAAAAGTGTCGTCACCATCATCATCATAGAAGAGGGAAATATATTTCTCTATATTAAGTTAAAAGTTCTTTTTTATTTTCTCAATATAACAATTTAAAGAAAACTTTTTCTTTTTCTACGATGGTGGTGTGATGGTATATGTATTATGGTTGTGTGTGTGTGTAGATATAATAACGTCCGTATATCTTCCTTTTTAGATCCGCAGTAGTGGTAGTCATTTGTATCTTCCACTACTTACTATCTTTTCTATCTATAGTGTAATTTTAAAAGTTTTATTTCAATTGTATGCAGGGGCGTAGCCAAAAATTTTTAATTTGAGGGGCTCAATTTTGACATATCTCCATAGGGGCCCATAGGAAGTTATTGTAATGGGTCCGATTTTACGAATCGCTAATTTTGACATATCTCCACGCTTCAAGGTCACTAGAATCCGAATCCATCGTTTTTAGCGTGATGTCTGTGCGTGCGTTCGTTCGTTCGTTCGTGAATTTTTTTTCGTCTCGCATATCTCGAGAACAAATGATGATATCAACTCCGGACCAATTTCATTAGATTCGTAATCAAAAAATGAAGATCGGATAAAGTTTTCAGCAAATTTGGATTAGCGGTTTGTTTTTTGTGGTAAAAAGACGGAATTAACTTTATTAACATATCATAGATTATATGGATTTTTTACCATGTCTTTATTATATATGGCCTAAGAACCTTCTGTGATGTTAAAAACGCCAGTATATTATTATAAAATTACAAAAAAAAAAAAAAAATAACGACATAAGAAACTGTTTTTGAAATATATTTTGTCTCGCATATCTTGAGAACCAATGATATTATCATTTGTTTGATAAGTGTGGAGCCCCCACCCTTAGGTACAGAAGGCGAAGCCCCCGGTATTGTGCAAGCCTCTATCGGGGGCCCAGGGAAGAAGTTGCCCGAAATGGAAAAAGAATTATTTATGTACAGTAGTCTCTAGTCTTTAAGGACACCCAATGGGAAGTTGACAGTGTGGGTAGACCTGTTCCCCAAATTTTTTTTATTGTGTCTATATTGATAATTTTCAATCTATAGGGTAGTGATGAGTAAAATCTTACCTTCGGTCTTGTAGTCTTACTTCGATCTTGCATTTTTACCAAGACCAGTATCAACATTGTAGGCATAATCTAGCAGGCGCAACAATAATAGGCAGGATTGTTGTGGGTATGATATTTTGGCAGTTTTTCTTGTACTTTTCGCTAGTATACCTTTTCGTAAGTATTACTACACTACCCTTTCAAAATTTCACTCAAAACGTATATTTCCGTTAAAAGTTCACGTCTCTTAACCTGATTGACAGTTTGACACTGTGTTTTAAGGTAGGTAGTTGATCGACAAAACGATTTTTTCAAAGGATTTTAACGAAACTTCTCTAGATATTTATTTAATTCAGTACCAGTAATACGAGCCTATTCCGATTAAAACTGACTACTCCAATTTTGAGAAAAACAATTTCAACGTTTTGTAATTTTAACACGGGCTCATATGGGAAACTATTTTTTTTAATAAAATGAAAACGTGTCAAAAGAATTTAATAAAAATTTAATATGTTATAAAATACAAAGTTACAAAGCATATTTAATAAGAAATAAAAATTATTCACTACGCTGTTTTTGAAATATAATTTATAAACATCCTTTTACAACCTTTTTACAACGCTTTTTCAACACTGCTTTTATATTGTTACAACATAAGCGCGCGGAAATTCACAAAAACATTGTATTTTACAAAAATAGTAACTGAAGAATATTAATACATTAGGTATTTAATTTTTGATAAATTGATTTTGAAATATTGATTTTAGGTATTTAGTTTTTTCGCTGAGATACCCACCTACACTTTTGTACCTGACTATCTCAGAGCCACTACGTTAAAAGAACATAATGCAATTGGACTCACTTTTTTTGGGCCAAAATTTTCGTAAACCAATATTTCTTTTTTATATCAAAGAATGGGCATATTTTCTACTATGTCAAGTTTAAAAAAAAAATCATACATTGTCATGAATAGATGGGTTACTATTTGAAAATGAGAAAACGGTTCATACGTATCCATACTGAAAGAACTCATTTTCAGAAAAATTCGTTTGAGAAGTCGAGAATATACTGTCCTGTATCTAAAAAGAAGAATACAATTATATTTTTTTAATTGTTCAGTCTTTCAATTTCACTTGAAGTTATATACAGCTGAACTCTTTTTTATGCGGTCTTTTTTTGTGCGATTTTTTTTTGTACGGTTTTTTTTATGCGGTTTGTAAAAAATGGCCATTAAAATGCATAATGTGAATCAAAATCACGAGACAGTTAGAAACTTAAACAATTACTATAATAACTTGCTTTGATAAAAATACTTTTTAACGGCTTTTAAGCATTTAATCAATACATTGCATAAGAACATAAGTTATTGCATAATCTAATTTTGTTAAAGATGTATTTTTCAAAATTTTCATAATATTATAAAATTGAAATAAAATGTTTTTACGTGTAAATTAATGCTTTATCTTGTTTATAGAAGCAACTTCTAAGGAAATTTCTAAGTTTTGAACGTTTTGAGTGATGTTTTTTCGATGAAACTTTTTTTATGTGGTCCAGACCAACCGCATAAAAAAAATTTTTGTACAATCTGGATCGAATTATACTTTTTATAGCTATTTATGATATTTTTGAATATATTTTTTTTGTGCGATTTTTTTTATGCGGTCCCATCCACCGCACAAAAAAAGGATCAACTGTATAAAGATTTACGGTGCGAGGAAGAACAGATTCCGGTCAATTGTTCCTAGTCACAAAACTGCATTCAGACTCCTTTTCAATTACGCTACTGATGAAACGATAACTTTGTATAAAATCTACTATAACTTTAAACTCAATTCAATAAAATATAATAATCTAAATTTAAAAAAAAAAATAACGCGATCATAAAAGAAATATGGCATTAATATTGTACTTTCTTAAAAGATAGATTACAAAAATACGAAAGGCGAGTAAATCAACAAAGCATTACAGGCAGACTGCGAATTTCGACGACGTTTCGAGTTACGTGACATAATACGCTGGCATTATTTCTCACCCTTACGTCATTTGTTTCGTGTGACCTATTACTAAATTTAATATATTTTTGCTGATGATTTTAACGAAAACTACATTGGTAATTTAATAACAACGGTAGTAAATTTTGAAAGAAGTCGTGGAATTCGTAAGAAATTTTTTGCTAAATATAAGCCAAATACAAATTTTTAAATCAAATTTACATGTAGCTTTAAGTGAATTAAGGTAGTACCTATTCTAGTCCAGAAATTCGAAAAATCGATTTTTCTTCATATTTTCGGAGTTCAGACCTTTAAGAATCAGCGTCTAAAAGGATTTACGGAAATTTGAATTTTTTTCAGAGGCATAGTTTCGATATGGTTGACATGATTTCTCAAGTTCTAACGCACCGATTTACTTGAAATTTGATACAGACCTTCTTACTACTATCAAACTTGGTCCGACGTAGGGATTTTGGATTTTTTTTTTTTTTTACTACACAGTAAAAAAAATTTATGCTTGCGTACAAAAAAACCAGTGGTTAAAATCTTTGTGTTAAATAAGTAACAAAACCCGGTGTTAATGTAACATTTCGTGTTTGTGTTAAATTAAAATATTAACACAAATTTCGATTTAACACAATAAAAATGTTAACCTGCTTTTAACAACAAAGAAGTAACACAATATTTGTGTAGAGCAACACAATGTTATCAGTACCTAAGCTATTTTAGAATATATATCTACCCAAATATATATAATAAAAAAGATGAGAGTAGTTCTTATTATTAAACAAAGCCGAAAAATTATAACTTTTTTCAGTTATTGACGAATATAGTTTTATTAAACGTTTAAAAATGAAACAAATTTCTTACATTTTAAGGTTGTTTTGTTACCGATTCAGTTAAAAAAAATCATTTGAGCTTACGAGATAGTGTTATATAATATACAATTTCGTAAACTTACATGATTTTTTTTAACTAAATCTGTAACAAAATAACCTTGAAATGTAGGAAAATTGTTTCATTTTTAAACGTTTAATAAAACTATATTCGTCAATAACTGAAAAAACTTACAATTTTTAGGTTTTGTTTAATAATAAGAACTACTCTCATCTTTTTTATTATATACATATATTTTGGTACATACTATATATATGGAAACAAATAAGAATTTTACCAAAGGACTAACTTACTTTGCGTGCTTTGAGTCTCATTTATAATAATATTTGAACAAAATCGTTATAATTTTTGACGGTTTTCAAATATACGGTTTAACATCTAACTCTGATAAATCCGAAAAATTAACACAAACTGTATGTCCTCTTGTGTGTGTTAAATCATTGACACAAATCTTGTGTAAAGATTTGACACAAATGCTTTCACATGTCCAAATTCAGTGGACCGTTCTGGACATGTGAAATGTGTTAATTTTAACAAAAATTTTTTCACTATTTACATATTTTTAAAAAATTTATAATTCTACGTCCGGCTAATTCTACATCCTTGTTTATTAAGAACTAACTAAAAATTTTATGTTTCAGATCACCAGGAGGGTTGGAATCACATCAACGAGGAGGCACCTTTTCTTTTGAGTCCCCACTTTGCCGGTCTGTACCGATTTCAATTTTGAGTTGTTTTTTTTTAAATATTTATACATTTTTATACTTTTCAAATATCAATAAAAAAAAAAAAACTGGTAAAAAAAATGGATAGTAAAATGTTTAGGTACCTACTGTTTTTTTTTTATTACGCCCGTAAAATCACCTCAAAATCGAGCCTCTAGACTAGAGTACCTCCTTAAGATCCCTTCTAGAACTAGTGCGTACTTCTACACTTTGCGTTTCGAGTTACATCGTATAGTTCGTGCGTACGTGCCCGTAAGTACGTGGTCCGCCTGTATCTACATTACAAATGGAAATACTTTTCTGATTTCTTTATGATGATTTAAATTTTATTGAATGTAATTTTCCGATTCAAATGAATTTCTTTCTTATAAGATTCGAATGAACTTCTGCAAGCTTCAATCAATATAATTATATGTTGTGTAACAGAAAATTCAATATTCTAGTTAAAACAACTATAGTTCGTAATAATTACAACCATAACTCCCACTTTAATTTTTACTGAAGTCAATAAAATTGATGAAATTTTGTCAACACAGTTTTTTCGAAATTATTTAATGAGTCCATAGAAGCCCTTTTTCAAGAATTATGAGCCCGACCTGCTCTTGTACCGAAAAAGAAAAAATCAATATCTTTTAATAGTCTTGTATACAGGATGGAAAATATATAAGTTTCGCTGCGAAAACAGTGTGTAGATCTTACCCATGTAATTAATATTTGCCAATAAATTTGAATCAGAAGTGTTTTTTAACAGAAAAAATTTGATACTAAATATGCATTAAGAACGAACCTCTTAAATTTTTTTAATCCGGCTCTGACCATTCAATACTGTTGGGACTCTACTGTACTTAACATTGCGTACGGCCTAACGGGGTTCCACTGTACTTCAATACTCACCAGTCGAAGTACACGCGAATGGTATCAATAGTAAGCAGTAACCCTTCACCAAGCTAGTAGCGCAACGGATAAGACGGCTGACCGTGAACCCAAAGGACCGGGGTTCCGTCCCCAACGCCGGCAACCTCTAACATCCTTTTTTTCCTTTCTTATGTCATGGTGGAATATTCTAGAAGAATCTGGAAGAACTACAACGTACAAACAACTACGTAACAGCCCAACAGAAACACCTGACGTCAGCTCCAGCAGAGTATTTAAGCCAGCTCACCTAGGCCGAAAGGATCAGTTGCGTATCATCAGTCGTGTGCAATCAGTCGTGTGCAATTAGTACTAGCAGGAAGTGTTGGTAAATAGCAGTCATAGTGAATCAAGGAATCGGACCGGACGGAAATTGGACATCGAATTGGATTTAAATTGGAAATTGGACACTATATCGAATTGGACTTGGATTTGGAATTTGAACTTAGAAAAAAACAAACTATCGAGAAAAAACTTTGTCAACATTTTTATTTTTTTCAAATAAAACTTGTGGTCTGAAAAAAAAAAACTTTAAAAGAAAATACTTCATTTATTTATTTACTTTCTGGAAAAACATATTTGGGAAATTGGGTACTCCAACAGAGTTCGTTCACAATCGAAACCAGAGTACCACAACAATACATATAAGATAAATTTTCTGTTTTTAAAAAAGGCAACATACAATAAATAGTAGTAAGTAAACATGTTTACAAAATTTTATTGAATTTTGGTCAACAAAATTATTTTGTACCTTTGACACTAAAATGGTGTATGCATAATTTAGTTAGGTACGTACTTAAAAAAAATTTGGAAACATCGTGGAGCCAGCTTATTTGCGATTTTCTCAAACTGTTAATTCCGAAAAAAACTCTATGGTTTTAGTGTCTACAGGGTGCTATCAGTCACCCCTGCAAACGATGAGAGTTATTTACTTTCCACCCTGTAGAAATTATGGGATTAAATTTTCATCCGTGTAAGAGCTGTTTTTCCCCACCTTCTCGTAAAAAAAATATTTTCACATTAACTACTGCCACACTACTATTTTGTACCTTAATTCAAAATAAAAATATTTTTATATACAGTATAGCACCGATAATGGAAACATCAGTTTTGGAAATTTTTTGAGAGCATCAAATTAGTCAACATCACTTTTGGAAAGTTATATCAAAAAGGTCAAGTACATAAATATTAAATCCATGTGCAATAGACCATGACGCATGATTTTATCAAAAGAAACAAATAAATATACCAGTAATGATAGTGACAAACAACAACAGACCTCAAAGCGTGGGAATCGTGGGAATGTAGATTTTAATTATTGTACATAGAATGTTTAAAAAGCAAATTAATAAAACGACAAATGAAAATAGGGAGTTTGCGCTCCTAACGTATCCAATGACGTAAACGTAGCGACCTGTCAAAAATACGTAGCTGATACGGAGGTACGTACGTAACCTACGTAGAAACTTACGTAAGTGTACTACGGCTACGTTTACGTTGCAAGTAGTTTGCGCATTCGTTTAATTCGTGTTCACTAACGTAAACCGTATATAAAATCTACGTTAAAAATGTCAAAAGTACGTAACGATTAACGTAGAAAGACTTCGTGTACGTTCATACGTACGGTTGAAATCGTTGGAACAACTTACAAAAATTAAGGTTAAGTACATATATGGCATAGTTCAAATTTCAAATTCAACAAAAACAAGTATATACCTACTTAAAATTTACAAAGATGAATATAAAAGGTAAAGTTTGAGTAAATTTTATAAAATAAAAATAACAATAAACTCACAAATTTTCTTTTCTTTTCTAGTTTTACGAAAATTATACTTTTTTAAAATAATAAATATAGAAGAATATTTTATGTACAAAAAACTTATTCAGCAGCAAAAGTCTAACAAATTAAAATATAAAAAATTTAATTTTAATGAATTAGAAAATTCTGAATATGTAGCATTATTTCGTTTCGATAAAGAAAATTTGCTCCGACTGCATAAAGCTTTAAATATGCCAGACCAAATGAAAACAACAAACAGGATTATATTTTCAAGTATAAATTAATGTTACATGAGTAATGGATCTCTTAAGTTATAGAAATAAAATAAATAAATATTGTAGGTTTAGAAGGATTATGTATATTACTGAGACGACTTGCTTATCCAAACCGTTTGTGTGATTTAAAAAAAATTTTTAAAAGAAATATATCTACAATATCTCGAATTTTTAATACAGTTCTTACATGGATATTTCAGAAATTTAGACATTTAGTGGAAACTTTAGATCAAAAATGGTTATGTAAAGAAAATTTAGAATATTTTGCTGAGGTAAATAGTTTTGTGTGCTATAAAAGATTGACTTCATGTCAACTAATCATTTTATATTTTAAGGTACTTAGAAAAGCAAATTGCCCATTCGAAAATGCTGTAGGATTTATTGATGGTACTGCTAGACCAATTTGTAGGCCTAGTCGGAAACAAAAATTAGTATACAGTGGGTATAAGAGATGCCATGTTATAAAATATCAAAGTGTAGCATTTCCTAACGGATTAATTGGACGGTTGGATGGACCAATAAATGGAAACAGACATGACTTTGCTATTTTTAGAATTTCTAAAATTGTTGATGAACTAAAAGAAAAGTTTCTGGTACCTAATGGTCCGAACTTTTATTTACTTGGAGATTCTGGCTACTCCAATCAAAAATTCATTAAAGTTCCGTTTAAAAGTAACCAATGTTTCACAGAAAATCATAAAAAATTTAATAAAGATTTGTTCATTGTACGAGTACACCTAGAGTATGGTTTTGGAAAAATATTGCAGTTGTTTGCTTTCAATGATTTTAAAAAAAATCAAAAATTACTCCTACAAAAGCTAAGGGAACAATATGTAGTAAGCACTTTATTAACAAATTGTCACACTTGTATTTATGGATCTCAAGTATCTACATATTTTCAATGTTATCCACCTTCTTTAGAATCTTATATAAATAATATGTAACGCAAAATATTTTATATTATTTTATTTAAAAAAATAAAATATACATTTATCAGTACACAATATTAACTTTTTTTTACCAATCACAATTTTAATGTAACGTATCTACAAGCCACTAAGGACTTTTTGAAAAATAATGGAATTCAATTCTCTAATTCTCTCAAAATTTATACTTTTACATAAAAATTTAAAAAAATAAAAATAAACTGGCTTCTGAACTTTAATTATTTTCCAATTTTTCGTAAAATTTATTTATTAAATTAAACATAGCATTATACATTTCTTTATTGTTTTTTTCGATTTCTAAACGTTTTTCTTCGATTTCTAACTCTTTCATTTTTTCTTTATGTTTTAGATCTAATTTTTTTTCTTCTAATTCCATTTCTTTTAAATGTTTTTTAAATATGATTTCTTCTTCGAAATTTTTGGGTCTTTTTCTTTTAGTTGGAATGGAAGGAGAATCATTCCCATCTGTAAAAAAATAATTTTATTATGATTCAAAATTTAAGTTGTGTACTTCATTTTTTTTTTTACATTTTTCTTCTATGATTTCCTCTCGTTCACCAATGCAAAAATATTCCTCATTGCTGTTTTGTTGAGTTTGATGATCTTCAGATATAATTTCAATCACGTTTTCATCTTTTAATTGCATGATTTCGTACAAAAGTTGGACTCGTTCTGAATGTTGTTCTTCAGTTCCAGATCTAAAAAAGAAGAAAAATTATACGAATATATAATATATAGAAAATTAACTTTTGTGTGCTTTTGTTCACTGTTTAATTATACTAACTTTGTTATTAAGTCTTCCTTTTGCAGTTTTTGAAATAAATTATTTATTCGCTCTTTGGCGGTACGCACAGATATATCCATACTATAATTATCTTTAAGATTTTTTACCACTTGTTTCCACTGATCATTGCCGAGTTGAAAAGGGTTTAGATTTAAACATTCTTTTAACAATAAAATATCTTTTTCAATATTGAAATATATTTTACTCTTCTACAAAATGATAATAAAAAATTTAAAAAATTGATTAACAATAAATATAAAACAAAAACTTTATAAATTACCTACATTAATAGGTTTCGCCATATTTTAAGCCTTTTATTATTTATTATTATTTTTATTTGATTTTTCCCAATTTTTTTTTTATAAAACATTAACCACATTAACATTAGCGATATCAGCCAAACAATTAAATTTGAATTCATAAGAAAAAAATGCTTGTGCAATAAAATATTCGCGCAAGAAATAACAAGTTCAAAACCTGACATGCGCGTTGCAATACGTATCTCACTACGGTCATTACGTATGTATCTACGGATATGTTATGTACAGTTTGCGCTTACTTGACCGTAATCGATAAAAACTAAAAAAGCTACTTAAATTAGAAAAGTGCGCAAACTGTATACAACGTATTCGTAGGGTATACGTACTTTTGACAACTCTACGTTAACGTTTACGTAATATGCGCAAACTCCCTAATATATTTTCTGAGATAAATAATTTTTAATTCTTCACTTCTTTTTTTTTATTAATATTTAAAAAAAAAAAAAAAAAAAAAAACAATTTTAATTCAAAACATAATCTTACGATATTTCTGAATCGCCCTTGGTCAAAAAGCATTACTTTTGTCAAACACCACTTTTGGAGGCTACTTTTTCTTGACAAAACTGGTGCTTTACTGTAGCTACTTTATAACACATAAAATAAATCCTGAAAAACGCTAATTTAATTCATTATTTAATAGTGGAGAAGAGAATTTCTAAAAGCCAACTATACTTTTTATTAAAAAAAAAAAATATAAATAGTTCAGAGAACATTCCTGTAAGCTTGAAAATTATTTTAAATTACAGATATTATTAAAGTTTTAAATTTACAGTAAAATAGTTTTTAATTTTATTAAAACAACAAGAATTAAAATAGTGGTAATTGCATGTGCAAATCCTTTAGAGCTCTTTTAGAGACAGGTATGAGTTTTAAAGGTTTTCTTATATTAAAATAAATGGTGTAATGCTTTTAAGGATCATTTAATTTCATTGTTCCATTGTTTTATATTTAACAAAACACAGTAACAAAGACTTTTATAATTGTATAAAAGTCTTTGTTACTGTGTTTTGTAACAGTGAAACAAAAATTGTGTAACGATGTGCATTTAGGATATCTACAACACGAGGAATAAAATCTTTGTTTTCAAGATATTAAAAAATCATATTTGACAATAATTATTTTCATTCGTGTTATTCCAGTACTGCCTGTACGTAGAGGTGTATGGTGTATTTAACCAATACTTTTCTAAATTAATTTTGATATTTTTGTTAAATTGCTTCTAGTCAAATAAATGCCCAATCAAGTTGCCTTCTCAAGAGTAATTTTTTTTTTTTTTAATCGGTTGGGTAGTCAATTTTGGAACTTTTGGAGTCCCCAAAACCTTGGCGGACGTCATGTAACATAACCAATATCAATTTGGAACAGTTTAACTTTGTAACAGTGAAGAAATTTTCAAAATCGATTGAGTAGTAGTTCTGGTTAGACTCTTTCTGGGTCGATAGGATCCAGGAGACCACATAGTGGCATATAGGTAACATAGCCTATATCAATCAAGAATAGTTTAACTTTCTAACAGTGAAAAAATTTTCAAAATTTAAGAAGATGGGATCGTTGCTTTGTCACTTTTCACAACAAAAATCGTATTAACACGAGTCGACCTTCGGCCATTACGCCATCCTCAGGTGAAAAACACAACTTTCTTTTTTTGTTTTCACCTGAGGATGGCGTAATGGCCGAAATCGACTCGTGTTTATACGATGTGTTGTGAAAAGTGACAAAGCAACGATGACCATGTTTTTTAATATGGATTTTCACAAAGTAAACCTTTCCAATATTAGTTATTTCAAAATAAAATATATATTTTGGATGCTTTTTGGGTACCAGGACATAGTCGGCATTAATATGAAAAAATGTTCAAAATTGATTGGGTAGTTCACTTTAGGTGCTTTTTAAGTCCCTAGGGTTCAAGGGAACTCATATAATATATCCTGCGTTAATCTGGAATAGTTTGACTTTCAAACAGTGAAAAATTTTCAAAATCTGTTGAGTACTTTTTGAGTTTACTTCGAAAATATAAACAAACTTTCTTCCTTTATTATGTTAGCATAGATCGGGGAAACTTGATAAATTGGCCGAAACATCGACAAAAATTCTTTTTTGTCCAAAACCAACATTTATTTAAATTTAATTGTTCAGAAATTACTATACTTGAGTTTGTATAGAGTATCTAAGTACATTATGGTTTCACAATTTTTCGTGGAAAATGATCGGAAAACCCGGACTGGTCTAATCGTACTCTTATGTGTCTCATAGACTAACCGATGAATCTAGAGTTAATTTGAGTTACCTATAACTTGCTCAAACTGTAATTTTCATCTATACTCATCTTTGTCAGCTTGTTCAAATTTTTTTAGCTATACTCCACGGTTAACTTTACACGCTGTAATTAATAAATTTTTTGTAGACAGTCCATTTATATTTAAAGTCAGCTTACAAAATAGTCGATATACAATGAACCTATTAACAGACAATATTTTTCTGTTATTATAAAAAAAATATAAAAAAATTAATAAAGGTAAAACGATATTAAAAATAGGATTTAAAAAAAAAAATAGCATAAAAGCCTATATGTATATACGTTTTATCTATTTCAATAATACTGACAATATACTATGAATACAATAAAAGTCAATATTTATTACGAAAATATTATTAAAAATATGAATTATTAATATAATCACACTAAAAAAGAAATATAAAAATGTATAAAAATACTATTCATATAATATAATGAATAGCGCCAATCAGGGTCGCAGTTTGAGGGATTTGTCGGACGGTAGAGTTGAATATAAATCATTATTTTAGAGCAGAATTTCTGAAACATCGGGCTGCGAAAGTATCCCACCGTTCCATAGAAAGTTGTGTGAACTAAAGTAAATTATAAAAATGTTCATAATTGTAAAAAAATTTGACAAATCTCTTTTTTGGGTAAAAAATAAATGGCGGGGTTTCAAGCTACAAGAATTTTATCTGAATTTAAAGAATTGCTTTTTAACATTTCTCTAATGCGTAAAAAAGTGTCGATAAATAATAAACAAATACTTTACTTTGCAAAATACCACTTTTATTTTTGAAACTGTGACAATATTGTTTCGAACCGTTAGTTCATTTTCAAGTAGTATTTGTTTATTATTTACAAATATGGAATACCATAAAGTAACGCTCAAATCGATTAATATTATAAAGTGTCGATATTTATCTGAATTACATGGTCAGCTAAATGGTCGGAAAGCGATACTTCATATTACACGAGCAATTGTTATTTCAACAAACGGTAGAAATAATCCAGGCTACAAGAATCCCGTTAGAATTTAAAGAATTGCTTTTAAACATTTCTCTAATGCATGAAAAAGTGTCAATATTTATCTGAAATACATGGTAGACCAAATGGTCGAAAAACGACACTTAATATTACACGATCTAATGTTATTCCAACAAATGGTAGAAATAATCGACGCTACAAGAATCCTATTTGAATTTAAAGAGTTGTTTTTAAACATTTCTCTAAAGCAGGCATTTCAAGCATTTCTCTTAAACTTTTTCATTCACGACCCCAAATAAAGATAGGTATACAGGGTGTAAAACAAATAGCTCTCGTCCTTTTGCGGGGTGACTCATAGCACCCTGTAGACACTAAAACCACAGGAATTTTTTCAGAATTAACAGTCGCGTCACCCCTCAAAAAGAGAAGAGTTATTTCCTCTACACCCTGTATATATATATATATATATATATATATATATATATATATATATACAGGGTGTAAAGGAAATAACTCTAATCCTTTGGAGGGGTGACGTGACTGTTAATTCCGAAAAAATTCCTGCGGTTTTAGTGTCTACAGGGTGCTATGAGTCACCCCGCAAAAGGACGAGAGCTATTTGTTTTACACCCTGTATAAATATTTTGAGATGATTTATTGATTAGGTAACAATATAATATATATATATATATATATATATATATATATATATATATATATATATATATATATATACATATAAAAAAATATTTCGTTATAATCCCAATATTTCGCTAATTGACCCCAAACACCGTCGCGACACATAGTTTAAGAAGCGCTGCTCTAAACACAATGAAAAAATTTGCGTTCTGCGTAAAAAAAATTAGTGGTTAAAATTTTTATGTTCAGTAAGTAACCCAACTATTAATGTAACGTTTAGTGTTTGTGTTAATTCTGATTTAACAGAATAAAAATATTAATCTGTTTCGAACAACAAAAATTAACACAATATTTGTGTAATTTGGAAGAATGTCTCTAAGTATACCTTTTTTTATGTATTTCTCACACAAAAAACTGGTTTGGCGCGCATTTACTGCTTTAGTTAAGAGCGGGGGTAGTGGTAACTTATATAGTATCATTCGACAATTGTCCATTCAACAAAAACATATACTCGTATATGCATGAAGACGGAATATTTTAAGATAAAAAGTGTATTTCTAAGTTAAATTGGTTTTAATTATATAGATAATATATATTGATTAGGTAAGTTAATTAAAAATATTATAGATTGAATTTCTTTCTTTGTTTGTAGAATTTACTTCAATTCAAAGGGCAAAGAAGATCAGGTAAAGAAGGAAGAGTATAGTGGTTTCATTTTGTCTTCGACGTTCAGCTTGACAACGATCTTCACAATTTTTGAGTATTGCGTCAACCTTATTTTCATCAAATACCAAGTGAAATGCACCAATATCATCGTGCAAATCTTTACAAAAATTTTAGAAAAATTAAATAAAAAAGTTTAAGTACTGAAAAATTATTTCTTACTATTTCCTTTCATTTACATAATAAATAAATAAAAAAAATATTTACTGGTAAAATTATAACTAAGTAATTGTGTAAAATTAACATAAAATGTATGTCCTCTTTTGTGTTAATCATTGACACAAATCTTGTGTAAAGATTTTACAACTATGCTTTGTGTTAAAATAACACAAAAAATTGAGTGGACCGTTCTGGACATGTGAAATGTGTTAATTTTAACACAAAATTTTTGACTGTGAAGCGCTGACATTTCAATGATTACGGGGAGGTTTACTCGAGAGTCATTAAAAATTATGTATTTTTCTAGAATTTTTTTCTCAAGAACGGAAGTAAATATCAATTTCAAATTTTGTACACATATTTATTAAGTATTAAGCTACACAAAAAAACTTTTTCAATGAAAAATATAAAAAAGTGTCCATTTTATAGATAGTGCAGTGTGACAATCAGAAAATCCAATGCCTTGTTGGTGGACATCCTAGCGCCGGTAATAAACCACCGATATCCAAAAACAAAAAAGATTTATAAAATATATGAAGAGTACCGGCACCTCTACCTATAATATCAATAAATTTTTGAAAAAAAAAGAATGGCGGATGTTTGAAATTTTGATTAAGATTTTTGTCTTATTTTTCGCTCTTTAAAGTAAATTTAAAAATAAAAAAAAATATTGAAAATATCGAACTTAGGTAGAGGTGCCGAAGAAATGAACTATCTTTAAAATAAAAAATTAAAAAAACGGATCCATCGAATATTTTTTGAGTTATCGTGTCCACCAGCTCCAAAAATGTAGTTCCGAGATATTATAAAATATATATAAAGAAACGTATTTTCAAAATTTTATATTTAATACTCGTTATTGCGTGAACTATGTTTTTTGAATTTTTTTTTTATAGAAAGCTGGATTCGGTTAATGTGCAAGAATCTTGTTTTTAAATTATTTTTAGTAAAATCACTTTGGGAACATATTCCACACATAATTTGCTATCAATTTCGGCAAAAAAGAAATCGATATTTTTATCAAATCTCAAGTAAACTTTCCCTTAAATTACTTTCAGCAAAATCACTTTGGGAACATATTCTACACATAATTAGCTACCAATTTCTGCAAAAAAAAAATCGATTTCTTTAACGACTCTCAAGTAAACCTCCCCTTAAGAAAATGTCGATTTTTCAAAAATAACTTCAAAATTTCCAAATCGAAAATATATTGTCTTGGAAAATCCAAATTATATCTACAGTCCAAGTCCTGTATGACAATATGACTTAACTATACTGTTGACTGAGAATATTTTTGAAACAGCCTCTACAATATTTAGAAAACTGATAAACTGTGTGCAAAAATGAAAAACTAGTAAATAATATGTAACATTTTTCACAACGAAACTTTATAATCTAGTTGTTTAAAACAAATCAGCTGTATAAAAATATTGCGCAATTTATACTAGCGTATGAGTTATTACTGCAATACATTTTATTAAAGAATACCTATATTCATTTGAGTATATTATTTTTAGGTTGTTGCAAATAAAATCGATTCAGTATGATACTTTATAGGCATTCTTGTTTACTGAACGTAAACCACATTACTTCCTAGAAATAACAACAATAAAGGGGAAGATAGCTCAAAGCGCATAGGCTAAGATTAAAGGCCCAAAAGAGTGGCTTTTGACTTCGATAAGCAGATCTTTTTTATATTAGCAGATAGATTAGTTATCGAACATTAAAATGAAAGTTCGTTTAAGAAATTTTTATACGAAATTTATTTTTACCCGACTGCATCAGAAGGGGGTAATGATTTTCGAAAGTTTGTATTATGTATCCTCTAATTATGTCTGTTTCACTTTGCAAAATACCACTTTTATAAAAAAAAAAATAAAAGTGGTATTTTGCAAAGTAAAATATTTGTTTATTATTTACAAATATGGAATACCATAAAGAGAGATATTTTTTTAAGCTTTTTCCATCATTCCGTCGTAAAAAGAAGACTTTTTATTTTTTTTTTCCCTTCCAACAGTTTTTTCCATTAAGATTTTTTCTATTTTGTCTAACCACTTTGCTTCTACTCGCTTTGCTCAGAAAGACTTAACTTTGAATAATTTGAAAAATAAAAGCCGATACATGTCTATCTTTTTCTACATTAAAAGTCATATGATGATGACATAATACGGTAATACCAAAAAGATTATAAATAAAAAGGCTTGTGACTAGTCACAGAATATTTACCGTCAAAATTTTTAATAAAACCAACAAAAAAATTTGATGACGCTTAACTAGGACATTAAACGACACAAGCGTTTAAGTGCAACTGATTGATATTGGTTGATATTCGATTAACCTCGGTATACACACGATCTGACAAAAACATTCGATACAACGATATACAAGCGCTTACCCGCTTTGGAAGACCTTCACCAAAATGAACAATATCTAGTACTTATATTTATGTTTTTGAGGCCAGTTAATTTTTCTTTCGGAACATTAGGTCAGTATGAAAACTCAGATAGCAGAGGACTATCTGACATTTCATCTGCAACAACCTAATATATAGGTACTATACAATATTGGCTTGCTTAACATTTTTATAGTTTATAGCATTATAAATATTTTAATGGATTTCAATGGATGGGCAAACGAGCTACATATACACTGTTAAAAAAATTTGTAAAATTACAATTGCTTTACAAAACAAAAGTTGAGTAAAATTACAAATCATTGTTTACCAATTTAAAATCATTACATAAATTTAGCAATTTTCTAACACATGTTACAGACTTTCCTAAATCGTATTGTAATTTTACTATCTTTATGTACAAATCCTATATGCATCGTAATTGTACGGAACTGTTCATCGAATTTTCATAAGAAATTTCTCAAATTTACAAATATTGCCGGTAATTTGGTTTTCTAGAACTTTTTGTAAAATTACAAACAAACTTGCAGTGGAAACTTCAACAAAAATATAGAAAATTTAATAACTTTTTTGTATTTTCAAAATGTCGATTGTAAAAGTACACATTGTGTATTATAATTTCATCGAGAATTTCTAATTATCCAACGCGCGTTTTAATTTTACGAAATTGTACATTAAATTCAAATGACAATGTTTTAAAATTTACAAATATTGTCTTTAAATTGGTTTGCCAGAATTTTTTTTAATATTTTAAGTTACCAATTTTTGAGGTGTCAACCTCATAAAACTGGCTGCCAGATCATTTCGAGTTAAATTTGCTACTGGAAATAAATTAAAATTAAAAATCTTAATTAATTTTTGATTTAAAAAGAAAAAAGTCGTTAATATGAAGTAATAAATATTATTGTCCTACCACATCCCAGTTAATACACAATTTGTTATCATTTTTAAATTTTGTAAAAGTATATATTAAGAATTAAGAACATTACATTGTATAAAACTATAAATCAATAGCCTAGTCGGTAAATGTGTCTTAATAATAAAGCACAGTTTAAATAATAGTTTGTTTCACAAGCAGTTACGAAACGAGATGACGTAAGAGTGTCATTTGGAATTCAAAAATTTCTAAAGGGTTATCCATGTTATGTACCAAAATAATGCATAACATTATGCATACAAATACAGTGAAAATATCATCACTAAAGTAAATTTAATTTAGAAAAATAAATTTGCAGGTCAAATTATTTTGTGAAAATTTACAGTTGATAATTATGTAAATTATTTAATTTTGTCTAAGTTTCACTGACTTTTTTAAAATTTTTAACAACGATGGCAGTGGAATTTTAACTGTCATTAAATTTTTTTTATTTAAAGCTTGTCATCAGTTATTTTTGATATTTCCTTGTAATTCTAGTGTGTTTTGTGATCTGTAAGATATTTCTGATATGTATTTAATTATTATGGTGGCTTAAAATATCTAGTGATAATTCTTGTGCTGCTAAATTTTGTTTAAATCATTCAAAACAAAATTTCAATTTATGTTTTTTCTGAGTGCCGTTTGATGCAAATTTGTAAGTATTATTATAATTTGAATGCTTATGTAAAAATACGTTAAATAATAAATAATTATTAAAATATTTTATAATAATTCAGTTAATATTTTCGATTTCAACAGTGGTTGGTGCTAATAGGTCGTGACGATCTAAATTCTCGTGTTGAATACTGCCATCAATTTCGCTTTTGCTCAATTCATTTTGAAGAAAGTTGCATTTAGTTATTCATATAATTTAACATGACCATTATCGACCCTCAATCTCACATGTACAAACACATACAATCACATAAGTAAAAAAGGACATACATAATTGAAGAGGTGGATTCCAAAAGGCGCTAAGTCATTTTTTGTCTAATGTGAGATTTTAGTTGATGCAGAATGTTCAAGTCCAGCTGTACACGATTTTCGTAGTGCCACCCTTCAAAATGAGCTTAGTCTACTGTAAAATGAATGATGAAAAATGGAATGTTTTCCAAAAAAGCGCTAAGTCAGTGACAGTTTTATTTCTAAACGCTCTAAGTCAAATTTACTCGTAAACCATTGCATTTTTTTCCAAGAATAGCTGCATACAAAAGGTTACGTGTTCAAATCCTACACGTTTCAATCTTTCTCCACTGCGTTCTTAATTTAATATCAATTAATCTGCTGTAGGCTGGCAACATAAAGAGTAAGTATTACGTATTACAAAGTTAAGTTACATGCTTCTACATAAAAAGAATTCTTTTAACACTTTGATTTTACAAATAATTTTCAATAGCATTGTTGATAAAATTACAACATTTGTCATGTGAAATTGACAAACAAAATTTTATTGTCTGTTTAGTAAGATAAGTACTTTTGTTTTGTAATTTTCCAAAACAAAATTAGCAAAAAATATATTGTAAAATTACAACATCTGATTAATTAAGGAGAGGTTTACTTGAGAGTCGTTAAAAAATTCGATTTTTTTTTGCAGAAATTGGTAGCTAATTATGTGTAGAATATGTTCCCAAAGTGACTTTGCTGAAAGTAATTTAAGGGAAAGTTTACTTGAGATTTGATAAAAAAATCGATTTTTTTTGCCGAAATTGATAGCAAATTATGTGTAGAATATGTTCCCAAAGTGATTTTACTGAAAATAATTTAAAAACAAGATTCTTGCACATTAACCGAATCCAGCTTTCTATAAAAAAAGTCAAAAAACGTGGTTCACGCAATAATGAGTATTAAATATAAAATTTTGAAAATACGTTTCTTTATATATATTTTATAATATGTCGGAACTACATTTTTGGAACTGGTGGACACGATAACTCAAAACCTATTCGATGGATCTTTTTTTCAAATTTTTTATTTTAAAGATAATTGAATTCTTCGGCACCTCTACCTAAGTCCGATACACTTTCAATATTTTTTTAATTTTTAAATTTACTTTAAAGAGCGAAAAATAAGATAAAAATAGTAATCAAAAGTTCAAACATCCACCCTTTTTTTCTTTCAGCAATTTATTGATATTATAGGTACAGGTGCCGGTACTCTTCATATATTTTATAAATATTTTTTGTTTTTGGATTTCGGTGGTTTATTACTGGCGCTAAGATGTCCACCAACAAGGCATTGGATTTTCGGATCGTCACACTGCACTATCTATAAAATGGACACTTTTATATATTTTTCCTTGAAAAAATTTTTTTTTTTTTTTGTGTAGTTTAATATTTAATAAATATGTGTACAAAATTTGAAATTGATATTTACTTCCGTTCTTGAGAAAGAAATTCTGGAAAAATACATAATTTTTAAGGACTCTCGAGTAAATCTCCCCTTAAATTACAAAACTGCATTGGCAATTTACTTCCAACGCATTTTTTGTAAGATTACCATATATTTTTTTTAACAGTGTACCTACGCTCACTGTTGTATATACAGGCTTTATTCTGTATAAATCATTATAGTGAGCTCCACGTTCGTTCGTATGTTTGAGCGAAAATTTCGGGGATTATTTTTCGTTATTGTAATTTTATGAAGTCGTTAATAATTTTATACACACACTATACTATTATTATTAGAACTGGTATTATAATATGTAGATTAATGATCGAGCTTTAACGTAGGCGCTTGAAAGCTTTAATTGTATAATAATCATAAACATTAAAATAGAATATTTCGATGAAAAAAAAAAATGGAATGAAATGAAACACTTCTTTTATGATAAAAGCTTTTTTTACATTTTTATTAGAGCAATTTTAAAATTTTATTATATTTTTTTAACAGTATTTTTTAAGTAGCTTGTTCGTTTTTTCGATATTTTGAAATTTTTCACCTGGAATATTTAATAGGATATTACCTACAAGGAGAGGTATCAAACTGTATCTCTCGAAAATATTTGAAACTTTGATGGATTATAGATATTATTGAAACTAATCACGAGCCATATTTCGTTTGTGCCCATAAGCGCTTTAAAGGGAATAAACTCACTCCTGAAAATTTGACAATTGTATATATACATAAATAAAAACAAATAGGTAAATAAGTAAATAAGTTTTGTATAGATATCTGGAAAGAATGGGGGGAGGGAGTGATAGTGTATTTTTTCCTTTTAAATAATGTACTTTAAAAGTTTAAAGTATATCGCAAGTTTGTGACAGTTCATTACTAAAATACAAGATTTTCGGATTTTAGAGACTCCTAATCAAATTTCTACCATAGTCCCGGACTTAGGTCTTACCCTAAGAGCTTCTGTAATAACTAAATTTCCAGAATGGAAATTCTCTAATAAAGAAAAAATAAGTGTTGAAAATATGATGGAAAAATAATAAAATTCATGGAAAATACAATCTTAATAAAAATGAATACTAGGCGTCTATAAAATATTATTTCCAAGAAAAATCTATTTATTATTAATTGATTGCAAGCAGTTACTTACGTAATTACTAGGAAGGTAAGTAAACTGTTATGACCTGTTATTTTTTGTGACTATGATAATTAACCGTAGAATCATACAATTTTTATATTATTACCGTACAAAATTGAATATGTTCGGCTTTTACACGTCGATTGTAGTGCTGAGCACAGTAATTTTTCTATGAATTTTCTTTCCGTGTAGCTTCAGGTATCAAGAATTTTACCTTAAGCTTTAAGTGAATTTTTCTCAAAGCACTTTTTTCAAGTTACATAATATCTCGAATTCTGTTCATCCAATCGACTTTAAATTTGCTATGAACTTGCAGTACATATTGCATTATGATGGGAGTTACGGACATTACGAAATTTAAAATTGTACTATTCAAAAAAAAAAAAAAAAAAATAGAAAACCTGGAAAAAAAATGTAAAAAAAAAAGATTCTTCCAAATTGCCGCCATTTTTTTTCATTGTACCAAGCTCCTACCCTAATGACAAATGACAATCTCTTTCAACCGTAATACTTTTCTTTTTTGTGCTTGAGATGAATCCCAAAATCCCAACACATCATTTTTCAGTTCGTGATCATATGTTCAAATCGCTATAAGTCCTTGAATTTTCATATTTTTTTTTGTATGTTCTTAAAAATGGACAGTAAAAATATTAATAGCTTTTTTTTATTAAGCCCAATAAAACAGTCGAATAGCCCCGTAAATAATTTATAAGAATTCCCGTTTCATTCAAGCTTATTAATACAAATGAAAATTTTACTTTTTAATAACTTTTAAATATTTTGTTTCATTTAACGGTGCTTATTCTGTGCTTTTATGGGAAATTGATTTCAACTTTCCGTTTATAAGCTTAGATGTACAACATCGAGTAATTATATTGAACTATTAGTGCTATAACTATTGGCTTAACTGTTCTGTCGTCTTCGTATAGCTAGTCAGTCAGGTAGTTACTTCATACATAAGTTAGAATGTTAAGTTTTATAAATTTATAATGCTTGTTACATTTAACTTAATGAAGAAATCGTTCGAATGGAAATTGCTCGCTTGACGGATATTACTTATTCATAGCGATTTTCTTTTTCGAAAATAAGAAAGAACAACGAAGAAAGTTAGAAATTGTCTTCATTGATTGAAATTAAACTATACAGAACAACTAATTGTAATAAGTAATGTTCAATTTTCTTCTCGACTGAATTTCAAAAATCGAACAGACAATCATGTATTTAAATTTTTATCTACTGCTATCATTTTTGTACTTTACGCACGACTGTGAGTAGAGTACCATAGTTTACTATATACACGGAGAGAAAATTCATAGAAAAATTACTGTGCTCAGCACTACAATCGACGTGTAAAAGGCGAACATATTCAATTTTGTACGGTAAAAATATAAAAATTATAATTGATCATAGAAAATTTAAAGGATAGAATGTTCTTTCCGTAATATTTGCTCCGTAAAATTTGTAAAACAGGCAGGCTGCGGAAGGTATCAACACAATCATATCACATAGCCAGGCTGGTGTGGCAAGTAACATAGCCAGGCTGGTCATTGCTGGTGTGGTGTGGTGTGCAAACAGTATTCATTAGAATGTCTTACAGGACGGTCACTGTTTAATTCATCATTTTGTTACTTCACTATATTCAGTATTAGAATATATTGTTGCCAATCATTTTGTATGCATCATAAAGAATCGAAGGTCGGAAAAAATCGATTATGCCTTAATACGTACAGCCCTAGCAACATAAGGTGGCGAGTCAGATGCGCAAATGAAAGAGTACGACAACAAGAATTAAACTATAACATATATGCATAAGAGTGTGATAGAAGTTGTGTTAACACATTAAATTTTACCATGCTAGCACAACAATTTTTATGAAGCCATGACTAATACTTTTTACGTTTCAATTTAATAATTTTTACATGATCGTAAAATTTTTTTTGCTTTGGCCGTCGATCGCGCACGCATTATAAGAGAGCATGGTAATTTTTCTGAAATTTTATCTCCAAAAATTATATGATTTTTCTCTCCGTATACTTTTATATAGTAATACTATATACTTTTATACTTTTATTTACACTGTATAGGCATTACATAAAAATCTCTACAAAATTTTCACCAAACAAATAAAGGTTTGGGTTTGTTTATGATACGTTTCAAGTTCGACATAATTTTCTACTGTGAATTTCACGTCAGTCGTAGATAAAGTATAGTATGTAACGTGATTATAAGTACAGTATGCTATTACATTTAATCAACAGTAGTAAGAGGCTCCGGGTTCAAATTTACCTGGTAATTGTCTGATTTCCGTAAGCTAAAAAGAAAAAAGATTCAGAATGTCCTTTAAAAAAAATTATAAAATTTCATTTTGTATTTAAACATTTTTAATATTACAAAAATAAGAATCAAGAAAAATTAAAAAAAAAAAAGTTGTATAGAAGACGCGTGGATTGGAACCTGGGACCTCTTGTTAGCTGCAATCACACAAACAAAGGCTATATTTCTCGCAAATTTTCGAGCATTTAATTTCTAAATGAAGGCATATTGGACTAAAATTATTGTTATTACTCTACTATGTATGTAGTATTAAACGGAGAGAAAAATCATATAATTTTTGTAGATAAAATTTCAGAAAAATTACCATGCTCTCTTATAATGCGTGTGCGATCGACGACCAAAGTAAAAAATATATGCATGCATGGTAAAATTTAATGTGCTAACACAACTTCTATCACACTCTTATGCATATATGTTATAGTTTAATTCTTGTTGTCGTACTCTTTCATCTGCGCATCTGACCCGCAACCTTATGTTGCTTGGACTGTACCTGTAAAAACTTCGAAGATGCCCGATCTTTTCCGACGTTCGATTCTTTATGATGCATACAAAAATGATTGGCAACAATATATTCTAATACTGAAGATAGTGAAGTAACAAAATGATGAAATAAACGATGACCATCCGTCCTGTAAGACATTCTAATGAACAATGCTTCGACACCACACAACACTACACCAGCAGTAACCAGCTACTTGCAACACCACCAGTCTGGCTATGTGACCTTCATATACGATTGTGTTGATACCTTCTACAGCTTGCCTCGCTATGTGACAGCGTTGATACCTTCTCTTTCTTTCTTTCTACTATTAACTTCTTTTCTTCTTTTCTACTTTTCTTCTATTTTAAGACAGCATGGTAATTTTTGTAAGAAAAACAATTGAAAAATATTTTTCTGTTGGCAATGGAACTTTTTACTGTGCTGTTTTACAAATTTTACGGAACTAATATTATGGAAAGGACATTCTATCCTTTAAATTTTCTATGATTAAGTATAATTTTTATATTTTACCGTACAAAATTGAATATGTTCGCCTTTTACACGTCAATTAAACTGCTGAGCACAGTAATTTTTATATAAATTTTCTTTCTGTGTGTAGGTACCCTTGTGGGATATATAGCTTTTTGACGAAATGTAAAAATTTTCAAAAATTTTGACGTTTTTGTCATTTTTGTTACGCTAGAGGACGGTATAAGGTTAAATATACCCAATCGCAAGAGATATAAAAACTCCAAAAGCTTAAAATCATCGAATCATATTTACTTTTTATTATTTTATTCACATAAAAAACAAACATAATATTTCATTTTAAAGGTTATAAAAGAATGTATTTCAAATAATACATATATTATATGTTCACTTAAAGCTTTTGTTGGAAATATATTATGAAGCTATATGAATAAAGAACAAGCTATTCGTATGTATGTATATCGACCTATTAAATGAATATTACCATCGCAAAATTTTAAAATGTGAAAGTGTAAATTTATGTTGACTGTAAAACCCTTATCAATAACGGCGATATATATTTTAATGTGATATAATCTGAAATGAAATAAAATGGCGTATTGCAGTGCAAATTTATACACTACAATTATAATATGTTTTTAATTATATATTTTATTTTTATGGTTCTTGCGAAATGTAACAGTGCCTAATGCCTAAAATATATGCGTAGTGACCATCTATCAAATTTGTATTATTTAATGTTAAATGGAATTTTTGAAATTTTTGTTGTGGCAATATATGTTATTTTATAAAAAATTTAATTTCGATATTGTGATGTACTTGTGAATATTACCAAGTATGGCAAACTTCCTCAGGGGTCGGCAATATTTTTAAAGAATTAAATAAAAAGAAAAAACTTTATATAATGTTACAAAATAATTTAGCCGGTGGAAACATACAAATTTTTAATAAAAATAATAACAGGAAATACAATAACAATAAACTGTTAAAAAAAATATTTAAAAAAAAACACAGACCTGTAAATATTTTTATTAAAATCACATTTACACATTTCAATACAATTACAAAAGAAGACAAAAATAATAATATTTTTATGTTATTCGTCTATAAATGTTTACTGAAATCATCATACAGAGAGTCTGCTTATTATCGGTCAATATCTGTTAGCGGTAACATTGTACACATTTTGTAATCACTGATCGTGGTCGGTCTGGGGAGAAAGATCTTAGGTTCTAATCACAGCCAATCCAGTGATTTTTAATTAAAACGATAGTTTGGTCATGTATAAAAAATTGAATCAGTGGTTCAAGTTCAGTCTAGCTGGACATTACAGAGCATAATATGAATATCAATACTTTACGGTAATACTTACAAGGAAATACACCCAGAGTGAAATTCGGGATTTTGATGAAACTTCGCTGGTGTGTAGAATAGGCAAAAATAAGGGACACGTATTTTTTTTATCGGCCATCTTCCACGTTTAGGGGGTTAAACCAGCCCCTAAATTTGGGGGTTTAAATCGTATTTCTTAAGATATCTCGAAAACTATAAGAGATAGAGGAAAACTTTAAATTGACGAAATGTTACTCTTTGAAAGACCTATTCACCTATGTATAGGCTAAGCCAGGGCCGGGTTCATAAGAGGGGCTGAAGGGGTGAAAATAGGGTTAAATTTTCTTGTACAGCCTGAATGGTTCAATGTATCAAATTGTTGCCATTATAAATAGATAGAGCACCAAAAATTAGGGGATACGTGTTTTTGAGTTTTTTCGAAATATGGGTGGTATCCAAACCATATAAGGAAGAAAAAAATTGGGTAGATTATACTGCATTATTATTGATTACAAATACGTTTTATATTTTTTTTATTTTTATGTTGATTTTCATCATGAAAATGTAAATTTTGACTTTGAAATACGATTTATTATGAAATACGATCTGAACCTCCAAATTTAGGGGCCGGTTTCACCCCTGTAATCGTAGAGGATGGCCGATAAAAAAAAATACGGGTCCCTTATTTTTGCCTATTCGACACACCAGCAAAGTTTCATCAAAATTCTGAATTTCACTCTGGATGCATTTCCTTGTAAGTATTACCGTAAAGTATTGATATTCATATGCTCATCTATAATGTCCAGCTAAACTGAACTTGACCACTGATTCAATTTTTTAGACATAACCAAATTATCGTTTTAATTAAAAATCACTGAATTGGCTGTGATTCGAACCAAAGATCTCTTGACAAGCAGTCAAATGCTTTTCTACTAACCCACCAATTTCTGCTTTATGCTAGAAAAGACATCAGTAGCTATTTCATAATAACTTTTTGAGTTCCTTTTATTACTCAAAAATTCATTAAAGATTTATCTCGTATAAAGTTAAGAGATCAAATGAAAAGATAATAATTTATATAAAACGAAAAGGAATTAAGTATTTTAATAAATACTATAATGTTGAAGTTAAACCGTTGACTACATATATCGTTGGATATTTTCTAATTATAATTTACGAAAACAAAACAGTTCGGAACGTACATACATAAATGGAACCAACCCAAACGGTTTAAACATTACTGCTACTCACATTTCACTAAACTTTTAGTACCGGCTATAATTTTCATCCTTATAAATAATAAATTGGTGTGTTTCATTTATATTTATTTGTTAATGGTGACACCAGCATATATATTTTAATATACGTACATATATACATATTATAATTCATACTATGGATGTGTAGAGTAGATGGTATTGGCGCAGTCGTTCGGATCAATTCAAACGTACCTTTTTTTTAAGGGAATTAGTTTAGAAGACAGTATCGATTATGACCTACTGTGTAACAAAACGCTAACCTAGTTGGATGTTTTTTAAATTAATTTTGTTGATAATGGAACAAAAGATAATATCTTTTTAAAACAAAAAAAAAGGGCATAGCCGGGTAAGATAAGGAAAACGGCCCTTGATACAAAATTGATAGTTTCTATACGAAATAATACTTTTTAGCCCCATATATATTCCTTGCAAATTTCAACCCCCCAAGGCAAATAGTTTATGAATAAACAAAAAAAGAAAATTTTCGAAAAAATTCTTTTTACCGAGATTACTTTTTCAAAAACTTTTGTTTCTTTGTTTATTTATAAACTATATTAGCCTTGGAGGGTTAAAATTTGGCAGGAATGTATCTGGCGCCAAGAAGCATTATTTTCTATAAAAACTATTAATTTTCGTCAAACGCCGTTTCCCTATCTTACCCAGCTATGCACTTTTTTGTATTTTTGGAATATTTAAAAACTGAAAAAGCCAAAATTTCTCGTTTTGTGACATTGTTAAAATATAATAAAATTTCAAGCAAAATAGGGAAAATGCATGTTTTTCATTTATTTCAAAAATCGTTTAAGCCTATGTCAAAAAATCACAAAAATGTATTATAAGTACAATTTGCGCCTCTATTTCAGAAAAACAAAATAAATTATTTTTAATTTTACATTATCATTATTCAAACATTACCAGTTGAAGTTTATTTCCACCCAGGCCAGAGCATTGTCATATAATTCGTTCTGTAGATGGCACTGCTTCCGATAATGTCAAAAATCTAATCATTTATTATTTTCCACTGCTTTTCACATCTATCAACATTTTAATTTGTTTGATGAATAAAATTTAGCAAATATATTAAATAGTTAATAAATTAAATAATTATTATTAATTAATTTTTAATTTAGTTTTTCCAGACCGTGTGCCGTTTCCTTTTACAAATTTTTTTGAAAATTAACATTAAATATTTTTATTTTATCTTTTCCAAAGCAACTCCTTTTTTATTAAAAATAATGATCAATATTTTAATATTTTTCTAACTATCTAAATCAGTTTTAATAGTATATTATTCAAATTTAAAATACATCAAAAAGTATATTATTCAACAAGCTGGTAACGATAGCTATTACTCACGAAGATGAAATTGCGACACAAGCCGAGTTGAATTGAATATAAATTTTAAATTATTTGAAATTGAATTGAAATTGAAATTATTTGAAATTGAATAAAAATTTTAAATTAAAAGAATACAATTTTTAATTTCATTAAATGTTTATATAATTATGTACAAACGATGAAAACAAAATACAAACTACTTTGTTTATTTTGACGTTACTATGCAACATATATGAAATTAAAATTTGATACATATATTATACACAAAACAAATGCCGGCCCATTGAATAATGGTTAATACGGTGATTTCATTCGTCGATATAGCTATTGAGTAATGGTCATTCTTCCACACCTTTGAAATAATGCTTAAATTTCTCAACAATTTACGAATATGTAATGAGTGTGTTCTTCAACAGGAGTAGAAAAAAGTATATAATATTGCTTCTGCCAAGTTACTAAATATTTTTAAATATTCAAAAATTAATATTTATTCTACTTAATATATGTTTTCGTACCAGTAATAAAGTTTATGGAGGGTATCCTATTATTTATGGTACCCTACGTTATAACTTTTGTGCTCATTTCATTCAGTATATATGTATCCGGCATATTTGGGGTTTTACTTACATCCTACGTCACAAGTGCAGCAACCAACAAGATAGCTGCATTGCTCGAATGTACCGTTTTAAAGGAATTTTTCTTTAAGGTAGATAATTTACATTAATTTTGTTATGAAAACTAAAATTAATCAAACAATAAGAACTGTCATGAAAATTTGTGACAATATTTTAAAAAATGTTTCACAATTTTCTAAAAAACATGCATGTTGCCTATTGAATCCGAACGAGTGCGCCAATACAATCTGCTCTGTACATAATGTGGCAAGTAGAAAGGCGACAAGGAAAAATAAATTTACTGTTCAACAGAATGAGTGGCCAAATAAAATGAATTTTGTTTATTTAACAAGTTAAATAATATCCTATTATTAAACAAATTAAAATAAATTGTATATGGGAAGGATATTCGGGAAGTCTTTTTGGTGAATATATAACCATATTATTTATATGCATTAGGTTGTATAATTTGTTAAAAATATGTATTCAATTATGCGTGTGCTATATATGTATGTGTACAAAACAGAGTTGTAAAAATGTCAGAAAGAATTAAAATAAAAATTAATATTTGCAAACAACGTTATTTATTTAGTACAAACATTAATCTCTAATTAAGTCAATGCACAGAAATATATAATCTTAGGTCTAACAACATTTCACGGCGAGTAGAAAATTCGGACGAATAAGCTCGAGAATGAGCGAATGTTTCATAAACTGTTAAGTTTGTATGTCGTTGTTCGCGTCCTTAAAGTTTCAAACTGCAAAGTTACTGGTTATTAAAAATACCCCTGTCGCAGCATCTGCATAACATAGCGAATTTCCAATCATAAAAGTTACTTTTTTCGAAAACCCGCTTACCTAGAATAATGGTTCAAAATGTATTTTCTGTGATTTTCTTGGTTCTTTACCACAATGTAAAAAAAATTGGAAAAACTTTTAAATTTTGGCAAATTGTTTGCAAAAAAACTCATTTTTTTGAGGTTTTTGGAATTGGACGTGTCTGACTGGAGAACTCATACAAAATTTTTGGACTTCCAACGTTTTATTGTTTTATTATATTTGCATCCCAAACTAGTATCTATCCTATAAATATAACAAGTTTCATCCAAAATGAATTTTTCGGATATATAGGCACTTAAATTTTCGAAATTTCTAAATTAATTTAAAATAGAGTTAGTCTCCAGAAATTTTGTATTATGGTAAATTTAATTTAATAAATGACAAGTATATAAGTATAGTAATTATAAAGCATTCGCATAGAACAATAGTTTTAAGTATACATGCACATAAGCAAAATAATTTTTGAATTTTCCTGAAGGAAGGAAATATTTTCCCGTAATAAAAAGTATCCTAAATGTTGACGCAGGTAATAAGTTATCACTACACCAGATTTCATAAAAATCCGTTCAATAGTTTTCGCGTAATATGTGCACATGCTCAAAAAGTTTTTTTATTTTCCTGTGGGAATGAGCCACTTTCCCGAAATAAAAAGTATCTGAGATGCGGACTCAGGTAATAAGTTATCACCACACCAAATTGCATCAAAATCCGTTCAATAGTTTTTGCGTACTGTATGCACATGCTCAACATGGTTTTTCCATTTTCCCGTGGGAATGAGACATTTTCTCGAAGTAGAAAGTATCTTAGATGTTGATCCGGGTAATAAGTTGTCGGCACACCAAATTTCATTAAAATCCATCCAGTAGTTTTTGTGTGATGCGTGAACAGACGAACAGACAGACAGACAGACAGACAGACAGAAAAAAATTTAAAAAATCACTGTTTTGATATCTACATCGATAACTATTTACAGTATCTGCACAATTTTTAAAAAATATTCCCTATACAGAAACGGTCTCGTTACATTTGTATTATATGTATAGATTACCTATTAATGGCTCTTTATTTAAAATATTAATTTTTTTTTTAAAATAAATCGCCCCCTGTTCTAGGAAATATATATTTTTTAAATTTTTATAAAATTTCTTATGAAAGTGAGCTTCTTAGACAATTTTATTTTGTATTAATGTATTTTATTTTGTATTAATGTGAAACATGAACATTTAAATGTTGACAATTTCTGTATTGTGGCGTTATCTATCTAGCGCGTTAGTTAACTACTTTATTTAAAAGTTCGAATAAAATTCCAGTCATTTTAATTTTTAATTGTTCAATAACTTCAGTACCTTCAGTATCATAAAAGCAAGCAAAATAATATTACAATTTATTTATGTAGATACATATATGATGGAAAGTTAAGAAAAGAAAATGTTTTTTTGGAAGTTCGTGTTTAAGGTAAAATCGAAAAAACTTGGAAAATTTAATTAGTAATTAATTTTTTTTAAATATTTTTAGGTTTGGTTGTAAATGAATCCTACTGTTGATCTTTTAATATGATACTGAACTATTCATTATTTAAAATGAAAAATTGTGTACTTATTAGATGATGAAAATAAAAAATTAGTAGTTTGAAAAACCGAAACAAATCGACCGACGTCTTGAAAAAGTCTGTCGGGACACCGGAGCAACGGAGCTAGAACCGTGACAAATCCGGGAAAACCAAGACGTATGGACACTCTACACGGATTGTGAATGTTATAAACTTTAAGTTTTGATTTTTAAGCACATTATGAGTGAAATTGAAACGTGTGAAATTTGACATTTTAGTTAAAGTGCATATAAAATATAATACCTACATATTTTTATAAAAATGCAAATATAAATAAATGTTTTCTGTTTTTTTTTTTTTTTTTTTTATTTTAATTGTTATTAATTATTTGGCTTTTTTAATAATTTAGAATTTTTCTGTCAAATGAATAAATTCTGAAAATATGAATTTATGACATAATTTCAGTAAAAGTGAAAATGAAATTTTTCACTCACACTTTTGTAGTGTCAATGTACATCACTGGATCCCAATTTTCAAATGGATAGATAATTTCAGTAGCGTAGAAACTAATTATTAAAAAATTGCAAACCAAATGTGTTTATATGATAATACGTACTTATAAAATTTATATACGTGTTCTTCCGAAAATCGTAAATACCTAATTAACTTTCTCTCGATGAAGTTGGATTGACAAACATTTACATTAGGGATGTTATGGATATTCGTAACCGTAACTAAAACTACCGATATCCGAAATAATTAAATATCCGAAACCGAAAGCGTATACGAAAATGAAAGTTTATAAGTCTAGTAAGTACTTAACACATTAAATATTTCAGTCCCTTTTTGACAATCTTGCCAGAACTTAAACACTTTTTTAAATATTTTTATTGTTAAAATCGAAACGTTATTTTGAAGCCGGTTAAAATTAATATATTTTACATTAAAATGTGTGGTCAATACAATCACCCGCTAGTTAATTATCGCTAGATTTGATGCTAGAAAATTGAGAAAAAACAGGTCATAGAGATTTTTTTTTATTTAGATTTTATTTGTAATGATTGAATTACAAAATTCAAAAGGATGTTAAAAAATGTGTGTATTCACTATGAGCTTTTGCCTGTAGTAAATCCAGCTGCTCAAAATCGGTTCCAATATATCAGTTGGTCAGGAGGGCATTTGTACATAATTTTAATATTTTCTTTAAGAAATAGTATTTTTTTTTTAAATACTTGTTTGATTTTTTCAAGGCGAGTACTTTTTACGATGTGTGTTTACCAAATTCTACAAAATAATTAAAAAAAAAAACATTGTAACCCTACTATTTTGAAATTTTCAAAAAAATATCATGAAAATTACCTCATATATGCTTTTTCTGAGTTAATTATTGAAAAATATTCTATTTTCCGAGATTTTTAAGGTAAAACGAGCAGATGTATGGTTTTTGTTAAACAAATTTCAGATCTTTAATACATTTTTGCCTTAAAAAAATAAATATTTAATATTTTCAAAAATGTATGATACAACTTGTCAAAATTTAAAATTATTTGTTTTGTTGTCAAAAGAAAAAAAAAACTGAATGTGCAAATTTATTTACCACTAAAATGATGGGTTTATACATATAATTATTGTGACGAATTAAATTCGACACATTATTGAATTCTTTGGAAAACGATTATAAACGAACATTAGATTAATTAATAATTACTCGATTTGCAAAATGTCAGAATACTGACATCTAACATTTGTGTTCGAAGTTAATATCAATCCAATATCCTCTGTGGTCCAATATGTCAGATCATAGAATTCAATAAAAATCAATTATATATATATAAATGCCACCTAGTGATATATTTTCAAATTGACGCTTACATTTCGTATTACCATCACATATTTTTATACAGAAATCTGAAAGTTTAGTTAACGCTTTGTCCATTGTTTGATCGAACTTTATTTCAAAATTAATTGGCAAACAAATTATATAATAGATAATTAAAAAAATAAGTAACTTATATTAATTAAAAAGAATACACTCTCTCTTCTCCAAGCGACCGCGATGATGTTAACATCGAACAAAGAAATGTAAAAAAAAAAGGGACTTGGTCAAGATGTAATTTAGAAATTATAACGTTATTATTAAAAAAAAAAAAAATGCATCATTGTTAAGATAAGTAATATTTTATTGTAATAAAAATTTGGAAATTTATTTAAATAATATGGAAAAATAATTTAAATTTAATGTGTATCAGCGAAAGCATAACTTAATATAAAATATAATTAAAGGGAATAATAGCATGTAAGTAAAATTTAACTTAAATATTTAACGTCGTCTTGTACTATCGCATTCATTCGAAATTCAAAAAAATTTCGGGGATTCAGCAAAAGTCAACGACTCAAATTTAGTTAATTTATAATTTAGAAAGTATAGGTATATTTAGTTATTTGTGTAATTTATATTCGTAGATTTATATTTAGATTAACTTTAAGTAAATTTCCAAGTATATACTGATTGTGTGTATAGTTTAATTATTATCAAATCACGTAACTATTTCCGGTTAGGTAAACAAAATTTGAACATGTGCAACTCTTAGCATTATTTCGATATCTGGTTGAATCCTTTAAATCTTATAAAGCTTTAGTAAAATTTAATTTGTAACGTTATCTTCTAAAAAATTTCAATTTAAATCTGATTTTATTTTTGCCATCCGTAATTCTGAAATTTCCAAAAGGCGTTCAATTGTGTCTGGACAGGGGTAAACGCTGGCAGGCTAAATTTAATTTAGTTTGCTCCCTCGTATGAAATCCGACACGTATATCACAATAAAATTGCAATAGTTTTCTCGTCGTAAAAGTTTTTTCTTTCCGATTTCTCCTCAAGAAATCGAAGGAGCACGTTTGGGCAAAGGAAGCCGTATTTTAGGCCCCACTCGTCTCGTGTTTAAGTATAACTTAGACACTTTACTTATACCAAAAAACAATTGAAATAAAAAAAAAAAAAAACCAAAAAAATCGAAAAAATAAAAAAAAAAAAAAAAAAATAAAAAAAAAAGGAAAAAAAAAAAAACCAAAATTATTATTTTTAATTAATGAGCTCAAACAAAATTTAATATCGATTAATTTATAATTTCATAAAATTTGATATTTACAGAAATACACATACAAATTATTCTAGTCATAAATTTTAAAAGGAAAATCGGTACAGTTATAAAATTTGTGTTTGCAACTTTAATTTAATTCGATTAACAACATATTTTCCAAAAAAATCTTTGTAACGATATTTTAAAAAAAAAAAAATTATTCTATAAATTTCGAAACTTTAATTTACATTTAAGTAAAAGCTGTACAATTTACTAACTCATGTGGTAATACATTTCCCTAACTGGCACACGCGGTATACTTGAATATCGTGCGTCTCAGTTTGAAACGTATCGCCACATCGAGGATCTAAGATGCAAATTCTACTTTAAAACTATTCGAAAAGATAGCCAAGAAACATTTGTGTGAATTCTCAAATTGGTAATTATTTATTGTCGTAACATTTTTTAAGATTTCAAATTTTGTAACTCAAAATTATCTCTAGTCATCCTTTATTGTAATAAATTGTAGTTGATGAAATTTCGTGTTTCTAATTTAAAAACCAGCCTTTACAGTCAAAAGGAATTTCAGGTTATTTGGGGATCTTGTGGTTTGGGAAAACGATCTGCGACCATAGCCTTCCACTGCCACACACCATCTTGTCTCCATAAGACCTAGGAGAAAACTCTGCTGATCGTAACCCCAATCAACCCGAAAAGTAGCACCCAAAGTCCGAATACTTATAACCCCAAGACAACCAATTACAACACATAATAAATAATAACTATAATCAACATCCAATAAATAAACACCATATTAATTAATTTTAATTTTTAATTTTAATTTTTTGCTACATTTATGGTAGCAGTCAAGAAAATTTCCCAAACTTGCTGATATAAATTTGCAATTTGCATCTTAGTTTCATATCTATCACTTAACATATATTTTAAATATTAATTTATGTAACAGGATATATATATATATATATATATATATATAAAATAAGAAGATTAGTTTCTATGCCCTATTATTTAAGAAGTAAATCAAAAATGGAACCTGCACCAATTGAGGAGCTCTTGACACAGGCGGCCGATACCATAAATACAATAACACAGGCTTTAAATACTATGATTTCGGGACAACAAGCAATTCAGGAAACACAAAATCTACAGATAAACGAGATAAGTACTAATTTAAACTCACTCATTACACAAATTTCAACAACACAAAACCCACATCCTTCTACATACAATCAAAATACAATTCCGGAAAATCAATCAATCAATCAAAGCCCTGTTGCCAAAATTCGTATAGAAGAATTTACTAAATCCATCCCGTTATTAAATATTCTCAATCCTATGTCAATATTAAAGTTCATTCTAGAAACACAAAACGTAATATCTTTAAAGGTCATCTCGGAAACCACCTTATTAAAATTTTTATTAACAAAGTGCCACACAAATTCAAAATATTTTTGGTCTCAAAAATTAGATGCCAATAATACTTGGCAGGATATCAAAACAGAATTATTGAGCGATTACATTTCTCCAACAATAAAACAGGATTTAATAGACAAAACTGTACATAGAAAACAATATGACCACGAATCATTCTATAATTTCGTTCAATCAATTAAATGTAACGCAAATATCCTATGTCCACATATGCTTGATATCGACATAGTACAATTAATTTTTGCTCACGTAAATTACACCACCTTCGACTTAATTAAATTTTCACCAGTACCAAACACCTTTCAAGACTTGCTCACGCTAGCTCGACAAGTCGAAGAAATTAAAATTAGGCAACAAAACTTTATAAATAGACAAAATATTTCAAATAACACCGTCCTAAACCCTGCTAACACTATTAACCCCTCAAACCCACAATATTTTAACACAACTAACTCTCCTTCACAATTTCCTACGCCAACAGCTAACAATACTAATTTTACTAACGGTTCACCAGAAAATCCTATTAATACACTTAACAATACTAACCACCTTCCCAACACACACAATAGAAATCATACAAATACTCGACAAAATAACAACTATAAAAATAGTAACAATTTCACGAATAAAAATTATTCACCATTTTGTACGTTTTGTAAAATTTCCGGTCACAGTTACAATGTCTGTCGAAAAAGGTTACGTCCGTATCAATCTAACACTAACAACATAAATTCTACAAATAACGAAATACAAAACAGTAATTCTACAACAATTAATTCAAACAACCCTTTCACCGAAACTAATTTCCCTTCTACATCACAAACAAACGAAAACATACCAAATACACAAATACAAATTCCAAAAAACTAAATAATCGTACAAATAATATCCCTTCAATAAACATTTTCATCAATCAAATTCCATACATAGCATTATTAGATTCCGGCACAAACATAAACATAATTCGTAAAAAAACCTTAGATAAAATTATTAAAACATCTAAATACAAAATTAAAATAATTAATTCAAATCTAATAGCATCTTTACCCGGTAGTAATCGACTAGAACTTTCTAATTGCGTCAACCTACACTTTAAAATCGCAAATTTATCATGGACTCAAAAATTTTATATTATAGAAAATTTAGCATTCCCAATATTATTAGGCTCTGATACTTTACATAAATGCGGCTTAATAATTAATTTCATTAACAATACAGTTACCTTAAAACACGACCTTAATAATAAAATTTCATTTTTAAAGATACAAAATGAATATATTATAAACATAGTAACTGAGTCTAAGATAAATTTAAACGAAGAACAACAAAAACATTTAGACAATTTATTAAGCAGATATAAATCCGTTTTAACCTCAAAACCAGGCAGGGCCAAAAATTTTAAATATCATATACCAATATTAAATAATACACCAGTAGCAAAACATCCTTATGTTCTAAAAGGAGATCAACTTCAAATTTTACAAGATAAATTACAAGAATTATTAAAAGCAGGCATTATCGAGGAGGCACAGAGTTTATATGCATCTCCAGTGTTTTTGGTAGATAAACAAGACGGGTCCAAACGCCTCGTTTGCGATTTTAGGAATTTAAATTTTTATCTGGCTTCGGACCCCGTAGTCGGTCTTTCTATGAATCACGTATTTTCCAATTTAGGCAATTCAACGGTATTTTCCACAATTGACCTAACACAGTCGTTTTATCAAATCCCGTTAGATGACGAATCTAAACCACTAACAGCCATTATAACGCAGTTAGGGCAACAATTTCAATTTACAGTAGCCCCGATGGGTCTAAAATGTTCTAGCCAAGCTTTAATTAGGTATCTATCTAGAGAATTCGCTGACTTAATGAATAAATGCTTATTAATCTATTATGATGATTTAATTATTCATAGTAAAAACATAACGCAACACTTTGCCGATTTGCAAACAGTACTGGCCAGATTAAAAAGAACAGGTCTCACTGTAAATCCATCAAAAGCAAAATTTTTCATGTCACGTCTCAAGATATTAGGAAATTTAGTAACTCCAATGGGTAGATTACCAGACCCCAATAAGACCTCAGCACTACTTAATATGGCTATACCAAAAAATATAAAACAACTACAGTCAATGTTAGGTGCATTTGCATTTTACGCAAAATACATCCCCCAATTTTCAATAATAGTAGCTCCGTTAAATGAACTAAAAAAGAAAGATGTAAAATTTAAAATTGAACAGCACCATATTGATGCAATAAATAAATTAAAACATCATTTAGCTAACCCCCCGATATTGAAATTTCCGGATTTCAATAAAAAATTCATAGTTTACACCGATGCTAGTTTTACTGGAACCGGTGGTTGCCTAATGCAAGAATTTGATAACAAACTACACCCTATAGAATATTGTTCAAAAAAATTCAATAATCAAAATAGAATAATATCCGCGTACGAAGCCGAACTCATGGCAGTTATAAATGCTTTAGACTCATTTAAAGATTACCTACATGATAGACATTTTGAACTCCGTACAGATTGTAATGCTCTCATCTATCTATTTCAAACCCCACAAAAATACAATAAACTCTCAAGATGGCTTCTAAAAATATCTCAATATAACTTCACACCTGTACATGTACGTGGCGCTGATAACAATATTTGTGATATGCTAAGTCGATTATTTGATACAGAAAATACAGATATCGAAAAAAATGAAAATTCAAAAATAGATATAAATACTAAATACAATATACAAGAAAATAAAAATAATCTACAAACAATACAAAATAATTTAGAACCAGATAATCAAATAAACTTAATAAATACTATACAAAATGAAAATAATTTATGCATAAATAATCAAAAATTAGATAATATTCAAAATTTAATAAATAACATAAACTTCCAACCAAATAGTTATATGTCAATCAAGATCGCTCAGCAAAATGACCCATTTACGAAAACCGAACTCCAGCGAATACGAGCTGGAAATGTCGTTAATAATTTTCGTATTCGGGAAGGTTTGCTGATACATCTTTCTGGCAAACATAAAAAGAAACGTATAGTTTTACCAAAATCAATGTTACAATATGTATTAGATTATTTTCATAGATCAATATTTTCTTCACACGCAGGAATTATTTGTACGTACCGAAAAATAGCTAATAGATTTTATTATCCTAATTTATATAATATTGTAAAAGAATATGTAAATAATTGTACTATTTGTAAAGAACATAAACCTGTAAACAAAAATTATGATATCGCTTTCCAAAGTCACCCCCCAAAAAATATCTGGGAAAAAATTTTCGTCGATTTCGTAGGCCCTATTATAAAAACTCGTGGACCCCCAGAAGACAAAGACTTCAGATACATTTTTCTAGTTGCAGATTCATACAGTCGTTGGATTTTTGCGCGACCTACAAAGAAAACAACGTCAAAAGTGGTCATAAACATACTGGAAGATATATTTACCACTTTCGGATATGTATCAGCAATAGTATCGGATAACCAATCTGTATTCCATAGTGAGAGATACAACAACTTCTGCTTCGAGAGAGCAATTCGCCAAATTTACACCTCTCCATATAATCCAAGGGCAAACGCAGCTGAACGTTCTATAAGAAATATAAAATCCAATTTAGCTACTATGATCTCACAATACTCAATCAATCATGCAAACTGGAATACCTTCTTGAAATACGCTGTCTTCAGCTTCAACAATTCGTATAATTCAGCCATAAATGCTACTCCAGCACAAGTATTCTTAAACCGTCAAATGCTAACTCCACTAGACGTAAATGCTGAATTATCGGAAATCTTACAAGCTGACAAACCAAATCCACAAAAAATCCAACAAGCAATCACAAATGCACATGAGCGTATAAAAAATCTAACCGCAAATCGTCCACAAACATCAAATTTTACTATTGGTCAGATGGTCTACAAGAAGATTCTACAACATCAACACGATATTGATAAAGAAGCAAAATTCTTACAACGTTTTCAAGGCCCGTTCATTCTACTCGCCTACTTGACACCATGTACCGCCATTTTGCAAGACCCACGCACCTCCGCAGTCAGTAAATGTCATGTAAGGTATTTGAAACCAGCTTAATTTCCCGTAGCGTTCCGCTTTTTGCGAACGGGGTGAAAATGTGACGAATTAAATTCGACACATTATTGAATTCTTTGGAAAACGATTATAAACGAACATTAGATTAATTAATAATTACTCGATTTGCAAAATGTCAGAATACTGACATCTAACATTTGTGTTCGAAGTTAATATCAATCCAATATCCTCTGTGGTCCAATATGTCAGATCATAGAATTCAATAAAAATCAATTATATATATATAAATGCCACCTAGTGATATATTTTCAAATTGACGCTTACATTTCGTATTACCATCACATATTTTTATACAGAAATCTGAAAGTTTAGTTAACGCTTTGTCCATTGTTTGATCGAACTTTATTTCAAAATTAATTGGCAAACAAATTATATAATAGATAATTAAAAAAATAAGTAACTTATATTAATTAAAAAGAATACACTCTCTCTTCTCCAAGCGACCGCGATGATGTTAACATCGAACAAAGAAATGTAAAAAAAAAAGGGACTTGGTCAAGATGTAATTTAGAAATTATAACGTTATTATTAAAAAAAAAAAAAATGCATCATTGTTAAGATAAGTAATATTTTATTGTAATAAAAATTTGGAAATTTATTTAAATAATATGGAAAAATAATTTAAATTTAATGTGTATCAGCGAAAGCATAACTTAATATAAAATATAATTAAAGGGAATAATAGCATGTAAGTAAAATTTAACTTAAATATTTAACGTCGTCTTGTACTATCGCATTCATTCGAAATTCAAAAAAATTTCGGGGATTCAGCAAAAGTCAACGACTCAAATTTAGTTAATTTATAATTTAGAAAGTATAGGTATATTTAGTTATTTGTGTAATTTATATTCGTAGATTTATATTTAGATTAACTTTAAGTAAATTTCCAAGTATATACTGATTGTGTGTATAGTTTAATTATTATCAAATCACGTAACTATTTCCGGTTAGGTAAACAAAATTTGAACATGTGCAACTCTTAGCATTATTTCGATATCTGGTTGAATCCTTTAAATCTTATAAAGCTTTAGTAAAATTTAATTTGTAACGTTATCTTCTAAAAAATTTCAATTTAAATCTGATTTTATTTTTGCCATCCGTAATTCTGAAATTTCCAAAAGGCGTTCAATTGTGTCTGGACAGGGGTAAACGCTGGCAGGCTAAATTTAATTTAGTTTGCTCCCTCGTATGAAATCCGACACGTATATCACAATAAAATTGCAATAGTTTTCTCGTCGTAAAAGTTTTTTCTTTCCGATTTCTCCTCAAGAAATCGAAGGAGCACGTTTGGGCAAAGGAAGCCGTATTTTAGGCCCCACTCGTCTCGTGTTTAAGTATAACTTAGACACTTTACTTATACCAAAAAACAATTGAAATAAAAAAAAAAAAAAACCAAAAAAATCGAAAAAATAAAAAAAAAAAAAAAAAAATAAAAAAAAAAGGAAAAAAAAAAAAACCAAAATTATTATTTTTAATTAATGAGCTCAAACAAAATTTAATATCGATTAATTTATAATTTCATAAAATTTGATATTTACAGAAATACACATACAAATTATTCTAGTCATAAATTTTAAAAGGAAAATCGGTACAGTTATAAAATTTGTGTTTGCAACTTTAATTTAATTCGATTAACAACATATTTTCCAAAAAAATCTTTGTAACGATATTTTAAAAAAAAAAAAATTATTCTATAAATTTCGAAACTTTAATTTACATTTAAGTAAAAGCTGTACAATTTACTAACTCATGTGGTAATACATTTCCCTAACTGGCACACGCGGTATACTTGAATATCGTGCGTCTCAGTTTGAAACGTATCGCCACATCGAGGATCTAAGATGCAAATTCTACTTTAAAACTATTCGAAAAGATAGCCAAGAAACATTTGTGTGAATTCTCAAATTGGTAATTATTTATTGTCGTAACATTTTTTAAGATTTCAAATTTTGTAACTCAAAATTATCTCTAGTCATCCTTTATTGTAATAAATTGTAGTTGATGAAATTTCGTGTTTCTAATTTAAAAACCAGCCTTTACAGTCAAAAGGAATTTCAGGTTATTTGGGGATCTTGTGGTTTGGGAAAACGATCTGCGACCATAGCCTTCCACTGCCACACACCATCTTGTCTCCATAAGACCTAGGAGAAAACTCTGCTGATCGTAACCCCAATCAACCCGAAAAGTAGCACCCAAAGTCCGAATACTTATAACCCCAAGACAACCAATTACAACACATAATAAATAATAACCAATAATCAACATCCAATAAATAAACACAATAAAATAAACACCATAAATTAATTATAATTTTTAATTTTTAATTTTTTGCTACATTATAACGTAGTATTGTCATTTGGATAGAAAATTACGTAAAAATATTATTGTTTGAATATGATTTAACGTAATTTTTATGCGATTGTAGCAAGCTCTTATTAATTTTAGGAAGGTGTAAACATCATCTAAATTCTGATAATATCACATAAAAAACTGCGCCGTGATTTTTTATCTAAAAAAAAATGGAATAGAGATACATTATAAAAACATTTAACTGACAAAGAAAAAGAATATAGCCGAATCGTTAAATTGGATTAAAAAAATCATGACATGCTACTTAAAAAGCGGTTTTTTTCGAATTTAGCTCGTAAAAAATGAGACAGAAAAAAAAAGAATGCGAGTGCGAGTGAAATGGAGAACGACATATTTCCTAGTTTTTCTCGAAAAGTAAGTAATTTAGAGCAACGGTATAAAAACATTTTTTATGCATTTTACCTTTTACTAAGGCTTGGTGTAAAAAAAAATTTGAAAAATTGCTTAATTCTGGCAAAAAACTCATTTTGTTGACAAAAAACGCCCGGAAAACCTACTTCTGGGCATCTGACGTGTCTGGCTAACGAACTCATCCAACGATTTGGAAAATCGAATTCGCACACAAAATTTCATAAGAATTAAACGTTTCGTTCGAGAGTTATCGCGCGGATACATATATATATATATATATATATATATATATATATATATATATATATATATATATATATATATATAAATTTTAGTGAATATCATTTTCGTATTCTAGGGACCTCAAAACATATTTCTGATATGGTCTCGGGCTTAGGTCGCACCATGACACCTGGCGTAAAAGCTGAATTTCCAGTTTTGGAAATTCGCTAAAAAAAAAAAAAAGAAAGAAAAAAAAATTTGGTCAAATTTTCGTTTAACTTGTTTATTAAAATTCTGTCCATAATATTCAAATCCATCAGACGACTCCCCTCATCTGAGCATTATTTAAAGTTAAGTTAGGTTAGGTTAGGTTAGGTTTCGTTTAGGTTTCTTTTCGATTCGGTTAGGTTAGGTTACGTTTGGTTTGAACAAATATCGCATAGAAAGTAATTTTAATAATATCCTCAATTTCAAATCATAATTATCCAGTTAATTAATTTTAACTACAGCAAAAACTTTTTTATATACAATCTCTTTTTGTGCAATTTTTTTAAGCGATTTTTAAATGCTCACCAAAGTGCACGATGAGAAAGCAAGAAATTTGAACATTATTTTACGACAAAGTTACTTATTGACTGTTTTTAAGCATTTAATCGGTACCTACTTACATTGTTTAAGAAGTTTCTTTACATATGTATGTATTGCAATTTTTGCAATATTATCAAAATTGCAATAAAATATTCTTATGTGCAAATTAATGTTTTATGTAGTTTAAAGGGTAACCTTTACGAAAATCATGAGGTTTTGAGCGTTTCAAGTTATGTATTTACTACCTATATATGAAACTTTGTTAATATGTTGTCCTAATTCACAGCATAAAAGAAAATAATACTGTATTTATTGTGTACATACATATCTACATACAAAAAGAAATTTATACTTATTATTATTCATTCTGATAGGCCCCTCCCCGCCCTTCATTTACGAATAAATCCATATTATAACAATTTTATACATTTTTTTTATAAACGGCCATTTAAGGGCAGGGTAAGGTATTAAATTAATTTTTTTTGCATTTTTTTTAAATTTTTTTAACTGAATGCGTAATATCTCAAGAATATTGTCTCAAAATTTCAAGTTGATTGAAACAGAATTGACGAAGTTATAAGTACTTTTGTTGTTACCTGGAGATGTTTCGTTCTCTATCTCTCTCTCTCTCTCTCTCTCTCTCTCTCTCTCAGTTATATTATAAAAATTTCAATGGAAGTACTAACGTGTTTATACTTGTACTGTATATTTTGTCAGTGTAGGGTACAAAATTTAATTTAGCAGTAAGTATTCTATATCAGTTTTATACAAGAATTTTTAAGTGTTCAAAACTTTAAAGCGTTTTCCCCACAACTCACGTTTTCAAAGTCGGTGACCTCCATAAATTCAAAACTACAGCTCCATAAATCCATTTGAAATTTTGAACACTATTTCTGTACATAATTTACGAGGTAACGCTGGAGAGTTTATTTCAAATTTGTTAATAGTTTTTATTTTACAATAACAAATTAGCCAATTTTTTTCGCAAAAATCGTGTTTTTCCGTTCTAAGTGGTCCAAAGAAGTGAAAAATTGAAATTTCGCAAAACCCTTCCAGCGTTACCTGAGGAAAACTATTATCTAACGAATGAACTTTAATTTTTTTTATTTCGGATGATCCAGCACCAAGTTATGAGGGGCACCGCAATTCTACTTTTTTCCAAGACACGTTCGAATAATTGCTGCCATTACTTTATTTTTTAATATTTCTTCGTGAAAATTTTATACAATATTCTTCGAATGTTATACTTTAATGTACCACTGGTTTTAATAAAGAGATTTTAACTGTGTCGTCACAAAAAAATAACAAAAACATGTCTTTTTTTGTACGAATTAACCTTACCCTCTCCTTAAGAAAGTTGGTCGGTAAAACGACTTTTTCAAAGGATTTTAACGAAATTTCTCTAGATATTTATTTAATTCAGTATCAATAATGCGAGTCTCTTCCGATTAAAAATGAGAACCCCAATTTTGAAAAAAAACGATTTCAAAGTTTTGTAATTTTAACACGAGCTCTTATTGGAAAACTTTTTTTTTTTTTTGAATAAAATGAAAATGTATCAAAGGAATTCGTTAAAAATTTAATACGTTATAAAATATAAAATTACATACCATATTTAATAGGAAATAAAAATTATTCACTATGCCGTTTTTTAAGTATAATTTATAAACATTATTTTACAACGTTTTAACAACGCTTTTTCAACAATGCTTTTATATTTGCTACAACATAAGCGCGCGGACATTCAAAAAAACCAGTGGTATACAAAATATAATAACTGAAAAATATTAATACATTATTTAATTTTTGATAAAAGATAATTTTTTCCGTGAGATATACTTTTGTACCTGACTATCTCGGAGCAACTATGTTTTTATATGTCATTCTAACAAAATAATAATTTTAAAAAATCTGCGTGTAACAAAAGTATTAATATATATGGTATCTATCTATTAATTATGTATGATAGGGGAGAGTTGCCTAATTTGAAACCACTTTGTACATTTTCTGATTTTATGGAAATATTTTTAAAAAATTGGCAAAAATTTTATGTTAGAATGAAATTTTGAAGTTTTTTCTATCCATCCTGTCATGTTTTAATAAGAAAACTAAATCAAAAATGCTCAAAAAATATAAAAATTAAGGTTAGTGCAATTGGTATCAATTTAGGAAACTAGATTCATAATTCGTACCACGAGATTCTTAAGTCGTACCAACAAATATTACTTAAAAAAATGCTATTAAATTTTAAAAACAGAATTTGTTTTAGACATAAAGTGACAAAGGAAATATCCTCATATTTTTAAAAAAATCAAATTTTTATTAAAAACAAAAAAATCATCAAATGCGAATTGGGATATCGACTCATAAAACAGTAGACCCACTTTTTCTCAACCATTACGTTACTCTTGTTAGAATTATGAGGAATTTTGTTTCGTTTTACTACTTAATATGTTAATCTTCGTACATCAAATATGTTAAGGCCAAAGAAGCGTTCTTCAAATTTCAGTATGTAGCCTTCTATTTATTTATTGAAAATTATCGGGCGTCCTGTTAATATTTATGGTCCTTAACTCCAAAATTTAAACATTTTAAGTGCCTTCTAAATATAGGTTTTAGAATTTTATATAAATAACATAACATTTATTAGAGCCATACATCTTATTTCAGTATAATTTTAAAGCAATCTCTATATCTGCTTCTGACCAATTGTAATATTTTCTTTTCTCACACATATTTATTCTAAAAAACAGAAAGAATTTTTATAGGTATTATAATATTTTCTAAAAATATAATAGAGGTTACAAATGCAAACGAAATAATTTTAGTTATTTTACTTTCGCAATTTTTTGTTAATACTTTTTAAGGGTACGATTTAGGTAATTACGTGTTATCAGTTTTCTGTATCGTACCAGTACTAGTACAATATAGGCAACTATGTTACTTTTTGAAAAAAAGAGTATATTACATTAACTAATGAGGTTAGGAAAATAAAAATTAGTTGAAAATAAAACTAATGTATTACTTTACTGAATAAATTTCAAAATTGTTGTTAATATCTACCATATTCTTCAACAAAGTCTTATAAAAATGACTCAAAATTTACATGAAACACTGGTCAAAACTTAAAATTGTTATAAATTTGTGTTTCGGTGTTTACACTGCTAGCTGTTAATTTTTATGACAATTATTTTATAAAATAACTTAAATGGCAACAGACAGATGTCAAAAAAATACATTCTAATACGAAATTTTGCCATGGTACGATTAAGGCAACGGTACGATTTATGATACTTTCCCCTATATTATCGGAAACATTTTAATTCATACGATAATTGTTGATATTACGATTTAAAAAGAAAAAAAAAAACGTACATAATTTAAAATTACCATGTAACATTTGTAAACCATGTTTTTCTTTTTTTCTATTCGTTAAATGAATAAGTAATTCATTCAGTTGTTCAAAATCTAATGTTATATTAGTTGTAGGTATTAGTAGTTGTACAACTCGAGTTGTATACAGGGCTGTAAACTATAATAGTACAACTCACTAATTATAAATAATTACCCTACAATTAACTATTCTCCGTAAATGTACAACATCATAATTTCATAAATTTTTAATTAGGGTAATTTTTTTAATACAACATAACGTAATCATATTGATTTACCCGACACAGAGCCGTTGTATAGTTCAAGGGGTGTTGTACATTTTTTTTTAAAAGGTTTTGTACGTGTTTAAGGGGAGGTTTACTTGAGAGTCGTTAAAAAAATTCATTTTTTTTTGCAGAAATTGGTAGCTAGTTATGTGTAGACTATGTTTCCAAAGTGATTTTGCTGAATGTAATTGAAGGGAAGGTATACCTGAGATTTGATAAAAAAAAATCGATTTTTTTTGCCGAAATTGATAGCAAATTATGTGTAGAATATGTTCCCAAAGTGATTTTACTGAAAATAATTTAGAAACAAGATTCTTGAACATTAACCGAATCCAGCTTTCTATAAAAAAAAATTCAAAAAACGTAGTTCACGCAATAATGAGTATTAAATATAAAACTTTGAAAATACGTTTCTTTATATATATTTTATAATATCTCGGAATTACATTTTTGGAACTGGTGGACACGATAACTCAAAAACTATTCGATGGATCCTTTTTTGAAATTTTTTATTTTAAAGATAATTCAATTCTTCGGCACCGCTACCTAAGTCCGATACACTTTCAATATTTTTTATTTTTTTTTATTTTACTTTAAAGAGTGAAAAATAAGATAAAAACTGTAATCAAAAGTTAAAACATCCGATATTTTTTTTTCTTTCAGCAATTTATTGATATTATAGGTATAGGTGCCGGTACTCTTCATATATTTTATAAATCTTTTTTGTTTTTGGATTTCGATGGTTTATTACCGGCACTAGGATGTCCATCAACAAGGCATTGGATTTTCGGATCGTCACACTGCACTATCTACAAAATGAACACTTTTTTATATTTTTCCTTGAAAGAGTTTTTTTGTGTAGTTTAGTACTTAATAAATATGTATACAAAATTTAAAATTGATATTTACTTCCGTTCTTGAGAAAGGAATTCTAGAAAAATACATAATTTTTAAGGCTTCTCGAGTAAACCTCCTCTTAAGTCTTGTAACTATAGACCTCTAGGAATGTATGTTCGAAATATGTCGACAGCCCAAGAGGACATATTAGACAGATTAACCAGATTATGTACTTTTGTGATTGCAATTTAATAATGGTTATAAACTCATGACGTATAGAACTTAAACATCAGAGTCACAGTTCCTGAGATTTCTACTTTTATTTTCTTGGCAATATAGGTAATATAGCGAAGGCTATAGGCAATATAATGAAACCAATCTGAACAAAAGCGATTTGTTACCGGATCCTGACGTTTTGGGAGCTAAAAAACCAAAAATCTAGAGGAAATGTTTCAGACCTTTTGTACGAATATCTCCAGATTTGCTGGAGCTGGATAAATAAAACAAAGCTCAAAAATCTTCTCTGTATGGGGCATTATCAGGGGCAAAATTTTAACATGTTTTGATCAGTAATTCTGAAATTATTGCCATTTTTAACTTTTTCACGAAGATACAGCCATTTGAAAAATCACTAAAAATTTGGAATTTTTTTTTGATCCTTTAATTATTTCCGCTAGTGTAAGTGACCACATGCACTTTGTGTTGTTTGATTTCCTTTATTTAAAAGTTCAAACCGTATTTGATTTAATTTGACTAAATTTTAGTAGATTTACTCATTAAATACGAAAATTTCAAAAGATTTTAGTCCCAAGTAGCCGTACCCGCGACGTTGTTCGCGCAAAGCGTTGTTATAAACTCAATGAGAAATATGTAAGTGTAATAATTATACAGAACTTGCAAAGAATAATAATTTTTGTGTAATGCATGCACATGCTCAAAATGGTTTTTCTATTTTCCCGTGGGAGCGAGGAATTTTTCCGGAGTAAAAAGTATCTTAAATGTTGCCCCAAGTAATAGGTTATCACCACACCAAATTTCATCAAAATCCGTCCAATAGTTTTTGCGTAATACGTGCACATGCACAAAATGGTTTTTCTATTTTCCCGTGGGAATGAGGCATTTTCCCGGAGTAAAAAGTGTAGGTGTAGATGTTGCCCTAGGTAATAAGTTATCACCACACCAAATTTTATTAAAATCCATCCAAGAGTTTTTGCGTAATGTGTGCACATACTCAAAATGGTTTTTCCATTTTTCTGTGGGAATGAGAAATTCTCCCGGAGTAAAAAGTATTTTAAATGTTGAGATTTAGAATCAGTTATCATCACACCAAATTTCATTAAAATCCGTCCAATAGTTTTTGCGTGATGCGTGAACAGACAGACAAAAATTCTAAAAATCGCTGTTTTGGTATCTACATCGATAACTATTTACAGTACCAGTACAATTTTCAAAAAATATTCCGTGTACAGAAATGGTCTCGTTACAATTTTATTATATCTATATGTATAGATTTCAAATCAATTGTAATATAAGTGACCATGGAAAGACCCACTTCAAAAACTTGGAAAGATTTTTTTGTTATTAACTATATAAATACCAAATTTTGTAATAATCCTGCTTATTTGAAAACTAATATTATTCCAGAGATATTTCCAAAAAACATTTTTGACAATAACAAGCCCCTCCTTATGCTAACTGGGTGGTTGAACCAGACTGCTAACAACACATGTAAAATTTCAACAGATACAAAACTTTTTGAATAAAATACGGAATAGCTCTTGGACTAGTTAGTATACGATATTGTAATATGCTATGTGATGTTGATTGTATAGTAAAATAAACTAAGCGAAGTTTTTCAATGTTTTTTTTTTTTTTTATTTCTCGCATTTCCACAGCATACATATGTTTATATTGAAACGAAAGTTTGAACTATAATTGTGTAGAGTCAATCGATTGAAAATATTATTACTATTTTTTAATGAATAATGAATAGATACGAACTTGTTGTATGTAGAGGTACCTATGTGAGTTTACAGAACATAAACGAAAGTATTAGATATAGAGTTAAAATTTTTTCTATATCATTACTATAATTAAAATAACTTCGGTGAAAACTTTCCATTTTTTCTACAAAAATATCCCACTTGTTTTCATAAATACGCCTGATCCAAAAGAAATTAATTTCAGTAAAAATGAAAATCATGACTGAAATAATAATTTGCTTTCAGCTTCATCATTTACGTCATGAGGTCATCAAATTGGAAAATTTTCTATTTTTCAAAGCAAGCCTTCTTGAAATTAGAATGTTTGCTTGAATTGGTGTAATTTAGATGTGCACTTTTCATTTTTGCTATACAAAAGTGATCCAATTCCTTTTATAAGTGCCCCTTATCCATCAAAAGATATTTTTCCATGGTGATCCTACGTTCCTAATTTTAATGAAAATAGAAAAAACGTCTCCGAAAACCTATAATTTGCTTCTAATTTTATCATACTATCAATTTATTTGCGCTTTTTAAGGCATTGAAAAATTTTATAAACTTCCCATCAAATTAAAAATTTCCCATTTCTCAAAGAAAACCTTATTGAAGTGACCTAAATTAGAGTAATTTGGGTGTAAATTTCACATTTTTGCAATTGAAAATAATCTAATTCCCTTTGTAAATGCGACTCATCCGATAGAAGTCTTTAAGGGGGGAGTTCAAATAAAAAAGCAAGAATTATTTTGCTTGTTGAAATTTTTTTTTAATTAGGGAGGGTTTCAAATAGAAAATTTTATTTTTTAAACATTCATTACTCTTCCCTGTGCGGGGAGGGGGCCTTTTTCACAAGTTTTTAAGCGTTTACAAGGAACGCCATATCTCAAAAAGTAATGAATATTTTTGAAATATTTTTTTCATTATTTTATTCCTAAAGGATCTGTCCATAAAGCTGAGTATTGGTTTCAGGTAATTTTAAAAATTAGCTATAAAATTGTAATACCAAACTTCTAAAAATTATAAAACCCAATTTTTTATTAAAAAAAAAATGTTTAAAAATAGTTATAATTGTTCAAATGGAACTCCACTTATGCGCATACTCCACTTTATGCGGAATATATTTATGAACAAAATTTTAAAAAAATTAAGTCTCTATCTTTTCTAGAACTTGAGATATGATTTTCCTTGTCAGGAAAAAGACAACTTTCGGGAAACGGTAAAAAACAAAAATAATAACAAAAGAAGCGGCTAAAGAAGAAAAACAAATCAACTTTGAGAAAATACGTCTACAAAGGCATACAAATAAAAGAACATTATATGAGTGGATATTATAACTCATGTACACACCAAATCTAAATATTACTGATCAAATCGCAAGGGGGCAAGCGTTGTCTGCAAAGGAGCAGCTACTTGGCTCACAAATAAATATTTTTCTACTTGAAAAAAATTTTTTTTGGCCATGTTTTATTTATCACCATGTTTGTAAAGAACCACAGAACAAAATAAAAATTAAGAGATTCGAAAAAAATTTGTCTATAAGCCGTTTCTGCGCGAACTCCCTCCTTAATAAAATTTTTGATGTTATAAACCAACATAAAATTTTAATTAAACTCTATTCTGGGAGCGCTGTGTATGGGTCCTGATCCCCATGACTAATCTCCTGTACCCGCTCTTTTTTCAGAGTTTGTCTTTTGTCTTTTTTGGGGACAGTAATTAATAATGGGGACAGCTTCCGCCCCCCCCCAAAAAAAAAAGTTGACAAAAATATATAGTTACACATATCATTAAGTTCGTATTTTAAGGTGAATCGATCACTTGAAATTTTCCAAGTTTAGAATTTGAAATTTTAGTATATTACAGAGAAAGATATGATGCATTCACTGACACTTTACACTCACGAATAACAACCTTACATACGACACCAATAAAAACCTTACATACGATAGTCCAACTTCAGAACCACTTATTGTGACATTATTAGCCACTGTCAGCGTGTTAATATTAAAAATGAGTGACTAACATGTAATTCAAGAGAGTGACTCACCCCCTCTCCAGTGTTGCTCAAATTGAATTTTGAAATCGAAAATTTCATTTCACGTTATTCTAATTGTCTTAGACTATTTTCCATCAAGAAAAACTTCTTAAACTACCCAAGTAGTACGACTATTCGACACAGTCACCCCCTAGTTAACTACCCCTAGACTTAATATTAGGACATTGAGCAAAAACAAGTCAATTAGATTTTTTGACGTAGATTTCAAATCTGTAAACAAAATTTTTATATTGTTTAATTTTCACCCCCTTTTTGCAAAATTAACCCCTAAATTTTAACCCCCAACCACCTCTGTTGACACAATTTGAACAAATTGCATACCAATAGATAGCTCTTTAAAATAGAGCAACATCGCCAATTTAAACTTTTGCTCTATCTCTTACCGTTTTCGAGATATTTAAAAAATAAAAAAATTACCCCAATTTTTGGAGGGCGATTTCACCCCTTCAAACCGTTTTTCCACCGATAAAAAAAATACGTGTCGCTTATTTTTTAGTGTTCTACAACATATCTAAGTTTCATCAAAATCGATAGGTTCGGCCTCGGGACGTTTACTTGTTAGTAATTTATTTGTCAGCACTGATCGATTCACCATAATAAGCTTTCCTTTGATACTTTACTCAATGATCTTGAGAAAAAATTAAGTAGCTTCCTGAAATTAACCTCAAAAATTGAAATTCGACTTCATATAATCGGGCCACCACACTCTATCTCTGTGCTAAATTTTTGAGAAATTCGTCGGTGACAGACGGACAGATACCGAAATTTTACTACGGAACACTAAAAAAACTTAAGGCATGATTTCATATATAAATATCCAATCTTCCACGCATTTTGGGATCAAATAGATTCAATTATGGTGACCCACGGATCATATGCCTAGGTTGTCAACATTTACTGTAATTAACCTTAGAAATTTAAAATTTAATTTGTGCCGAAAATAAAATTATTAAGTATTTCTCTCAACACGTTTTTCCGAAATAATTTGCCGCAACCGATTAAGTGTAAATTGATTTAAAATAAACATTGTGTAGTTATTTAATTACCTGTGAACACATTACAAATTTTTCATTAAATTGTTAATGTTTTAGCAACGCAGCAACGCGGTGTAGGCAAGGTACACGCAAAACATGTTCTTAGCCCCCAAATTAATTTTATACCTACCTATGTATAGGGATTTACATGAGTAGGCATCAATTAAAACTGAACAATTTAGCCTAAGGTAATTTTCTCATTAATTACGAATTTGCCACAGTTTAATGTAAATGGAATTTTTTTTATTGTAAAAATGATTTTTGAACCGGAAAAATTATACTTATCTGATTTATTTGAATAAACTATTTTATTAACATTATTTTATATTTTTATAGAACGATTTAACGTACATATTAAAATATTTCGATAAAATATTAGATAAATGTCAGTTCAAATTTGTAAAGATTAAAATCGTGTTGAAACACGACAAAATTGTTATTTGGGAAAAATTATTCGAAATACATAAACCAAATCAAACATAATGTTTAGTTTCCCGAAAATTAAAAAACAAAATTTGGGAGACAGGTCTATCCACACTGTCAACATCCCATTGGGTGTCAGACTAGAGACTACTGTACATAAATAATTCTTTTTTCATTTCAGGCGACTCCTTCCCTGGGCCCCCCATAGAGGCTTTGCCCCTTGCACCATACCGGGGGCTTCGCCTTCTGTACCTAAGGGTGGGAGCTTCACCCTTATCAAACAAATGATAACATCATTTGTTCTTAAGATATGCGAGACAAAATATATTTTGGCAAAAAACTAATTTTTTTTAGTCTCTTATTTCGTTCTTTTTTTTTTTGTTTTGTAATAAAATACTGGTGTTTTTAACATCAAGGAAGGTTCTTAGGCCATTATATAATAATGTTATGATAAAAAATCCATATAATGTATGTTATCTTAATAAAGTTAAATCCGTTTTTTTACCACAAAAAACAAACCGCTAATCCGAATTTGCTGAAAACATTATCCGGTCTTCATTTTTTGATTACGCATCTAATGAAATTAGTCCGGAGTTGATATCATCATTTGTTCCCGAGATATGCGAGACGAAAAAAAATTCACGAACGAACGAACGAACTAACTAACGAACGCACACACAGACATCACGCTAAAAACGATGGATTCGGATTCTAGTGACCTTGAAACGTGGAGATATGTTAAAATTAGTGATTCGTAAAATCGGACCCATTACAATAATTTTCTATGGGAAGTTAAAAGAAATAATCTGTAGAAATTTTAGTTTGTAACAACTTTATTTCTAACAACTTTCACTAAAATCGTAAAATAAATTTTGATTCTTTGTAACGTTTGAACAGTCTTTTATGGCTTTTTCCATTTGGCTATTACTCAACAATGTTTACATATCAGTTCCTCATCAGTTAGTAATCCCAAAGCCTGCCCCTCAGCAGATTTCAAAAAATAAAAACCAGATGAGAAAGTTCAACAACTGCGACTAATTTATGTATCCGCGCGATAATTCTCGAACAAAATATCCAATTTTTACGAAATTTGGTGAAATCGCTGGGATGAATGTTATGCTTCAGTCAAACACGTCCGATGCCAGGAACCTCAAAAAAAATATGTTTTCTTGCACAAATTTGCAAAATTCACAAGTTTTTCAAAATTTTTTATATCATGGAAAGGAATCTCTAAAGAACGGAAAAAATCACATAAGATACATTTTTGGATCATTGTATTATGAAAAATGTTTCGAGAAAAACTGATTTTTGAAACCGGAATTTCGTTATGGTATGCAAGATGCTGCGACTGGGACATTTCTTTATTGTAATGCCTTTTTTTGTAAAATTGCTATATATTTAAAATACCCCTGCCGCAGCATCCTGCATAACATAGCGAATTTCCGTTTATAAAAGTTAGTTTTTCTTGGAAACTAGTTGACATAGAAAAATAGTTTAAAGACCTTTTTTGTGTAATTTTTTCTCCTCTTTTCAATGGTGTAAAAAAAAAATTACAAAAATTTTTGAATAACGGGAAATTTTGGCGAAAAATTAATTTTTTCCACGAAAATCGCCAAAAAAAACCATGTTCCGGGCATCGGACGTGTCTGGTTAACGAACTCGTCCAACGGTTTGGGACTTCCAATATTATATACATATATATATATATATATATATATATATATATATATATATATATATATATATATATATATATAGGACTATGGAAGAAATTTGTTTTGAGGTCCCTAGAAACCGACAATAATATTCACTAAAATTTATATATATATATATATATATATATATATATATATATATATATATATATATATATATATATATATAAATATATATATATATATATATATATAGACATATATATATATATATATATATATATATATATATATATATATATATATAAATTTTAGTGAATATTATTTTCGGTTTCTAGGGACCTCAAAACAAATTTCTTCCATAGTCCTCGGCTCAAGTCGCGTCATGACAGTGGCTGTAATAGCTGAATTCCATTCTGGAAATTCGCTAAAAAAAAAATTCCAAAACATTTGTTACGAATCGGCCACTTTACCAAAAAATAGATGTACAAAAAACAATTTTTTGAAAATCTGTATTCATCGCAAACCTCTCAAAAAAGACATTTTCAAACTTCGACTGTAAAAACTTTCAATATTTTTTTATATAACAAAACTCTATAACAGGGGTGGCCAACCCGCGGCCCGCGGGCCGCATGTGGCCCGCCTTGAACTTTTTTTGGCCCGTGAGATTCATCACACTTATACAAAATATATTTATTTTATAATGACCAAGGTAGTGAAAACTAACGTACTAAAAAAAAATACATAATTTATGGGAACACATAATTTACATGCGGCCCGCGGAGTTATGATTCACTTCCAAAGTGGCCCGCAAGATCATTTGGGTTGGCCACCCCTGCTCTATAAGGTAAAATAATGCATTAAATCATATTTCATTTGAATAAATTTGAATTGAACTAAATCTAGTTAACATTATATTATGTATATTAGGAAAGAAAAATATTTGAATGATTTCCAGCAATAATTGAGGCAATCTATGAGCGTTAGGCAAACTAATTAGCAGGCGTAGTTAACAGGGTCTTTTATAAAACCGCACCTACGATCAGTATAACAATAATTATCTAATGCCCAAGATAAATGCTCGGTATTTTAATTAAAAAAAAAAAAAAACGAAATCTAGTAATTCCTACGTGAAGATAAATATTCTTTTTCTGCTTCCGTTACGTTTAAAACTTTACTACACTTGAATCTCCCCTTACACGGTTTCGAAAAAAGTATTTAACAATCCAAATCATCGATGTAAATTCCTGTATGTCACACAATAGAAGGAATTACAGTAAAAACTGCAGACAAAATCAATTTTTATAATTATACATTTCCGTGAAATACTTGTTTGTTAAACAATTATAGATATATTTCTTGTTTACTTTTAAGTTTTAATAGTGAAAATAGTGACATGCTATTTACTTTAAAAATGACATATTACTCAATAACTTCCATGTCTAGAATCATGTGTAGGGTTCCGAATTAACATCTTGAAACCATTATGGCTTCCTCAAGTCCATCTGCTGGTCTGTCCATCTGTTATACCCCCCGAATCCTAATGAAGGTGGAAGGGTCCTCCAGACAACAGGATTATTAATATTTTTTTTTAAGAAACTGGATACATTTATTGTATAAAATGAAGTTACATAGTAGTTATGGTGTAAAGAAAAAATGGCGGCGCTACAGCTGTTCCAAGTGGACTCTTTTAATTTGCGTAGTGGAATGCTCAGCCTCTTGTAATCAACTGAATTCAATCGAGCAAAAAGATTTTATTAAAATAAGTGATTACGCTTTGCATATACCTACCTATTTCTGATGAGAAAATTTTTTTTTTCACAATTTAAAATCAAAAAGAAAAAAATTTCACTTTTGTTTTTATAAACAAATTGTTATAAACAATATTTATAATAATAATTTATGCAAAATTTTAGGTATATATGCAAGGGCCAATATCTTAAAGAATATCTGTACAAAATTTCAAGTTAATACCTTAATAACTTTTTAAGTTATGTTCCACGGCGCGGAAAAAAACATGTTTTGAGAAAAATGCTATTAAAAAGTTTTCGTTCTTGAAAAGAAGAGTTAAAAGCAGTTTATCGTTCTGTTGGGATTAAAACATTAGAAATATATTCCTTAAGGTTCAAATTAACTTTTACAGCAAAACTAAAAATGAAAAATTTGAAAGTTCTGGAGGACCCTCCCCCCTTAATTCAGTAAATAAAATGACGTAATGATAAAACTGGAATTGTAATTTTAGGTTTTCGTAATCGTTTTTTTTTTTAATTTTACCAAAATTTGGTAGGCAGAACCAATAGAAAAAATGTCTGGAGAATCAGTCCTGTATAATTTCGATAGAAAAAATTAAAAGTTCACACTCAAATTACACTAATTAAATCAGTCACACTAATTTTTATCACCCCAATAAACATGCTTTGAAAGAAATTTTTTTTAATTCGATGACGTCACCAAGTTTACTAAATTTTTCAGTGCCTTCAAAATGGTTACTAGAATGAGCAAAAGATGAAACTGCTGTAAGAGAGTTATTGATTTTCGAAGTCGTTATGTTTATGTTAATTTTGTGATACCATTATGAAGCCTTTAACAAAATATTCCCTCCTAATTTGAGAGGCGGATTTGTCCCTGGATAGCTATTCTTCAAATGTGCTATGATGCTATGATTAGTTCGGAAACAAACACAACAAAATATATTTTTGTAAGTTGGTGGTATGTATGCAATATTGTGACAATGGTGCTCACTGTCGACCAAACTGATTACTAATAAAGGAGAGTTATTATTTATGGTACAAAGCACAATATGATCACAGTAATATTATACTTACCAATTTACAAAAATATATTTCTTTGTGTTTGTTTGCAAACTAATCATAGCATATCACTAGCACATTTGAAGAATAGTTACCCAGCTGTTCTAACTGCTGAGAAGCCCAACCTTAATACGTGTCCAGCACGTACTTGGTGAATTTCTAATTTATTGTGTGTCATATATATCGTGTTCTTTTTACACAATTTTTTTCCTCTGTAAAACTAATAGACCGTGTATGTATCGAGTGTAGTGTACCAAGGTGTAATCTGTTTGTGTAATAGCACACTTGAAGAATAGCCACCCTGTTCTAGCTGCTGTCCAGCACGTACTTGGTGAATTTTTAATTTTTTATGTATCATACATCTAGCGCTGGCAGACAAAAGTAGTTAAGTCAATTTTTGATTTTTTTGATTTTATAATAAGGACCAAGAGATTCTGTCTCATATATTTCCAAAAGGGTAAAAGTCAATTCCACCCCTAACATCACTTATTATGCACTTGCCATAAACAAAATTCTTTTCAGAAACGAACAAAAGAAGTTAAGGTCTTAAAATTCTTAATAAAATAATAAATAAGTAGGGTAAAAGCCCCCTTTGTGGAACGGTATCTAATACTGGAACAGTTTTGACATTGACATATTTATTTCTTTAATTAAGTAAGGAAACTTTAAATGCGAGGTGAATTTAAATTGAAAAGCAATCATTCTATTAATAATAATATTTGTTATCAGACGTTTCTTTCAGAAATAACTTCATTAATATGTAAATGTTCATAATTAGATACCGTTCCACAAATGGGGCTTTTACCCTACATATAGTTCAATTAAATTGGAAATATATTTTATGGCAACAACTACCCTCTAAAACGAGTTAAGTCCACAAATGGTTTCAATAATGAAATTTATTTCGTTGCTAAAATATCTTAATATCTTAAAACAATTTAGTTTAAGGTTTAAAGTTAATTTTTTGTTATGACTTACTGTGTTACATGTTAAGAAAGTAATTGATTAAAAAAAAATTTACAAAATGTCATGTAAACTTGAAGATAGTTCAAATAAACTGATACCTGCATTTCATTTTAGTTTTTACTCTCTACTGTAAAGTTGATATTTTGGACGTAACTACTTTTGTCTGCCTGCGCTCGATATATTGTGCTCTCTTTTTGTGACACAATTTTTTTCCTCTGTAAAACTAATAGACCGTGCAAGTATCGAGTGTAGTGTACCCATTCACCAATGTGTAATCTGTTTGTGTAATACCTATATAAAAGACAGGCTGAAGATGTACATGTTCGTTGTTCGAATACCATAATTTCAATCTAGTACATAAGTTTATGGAACGTTGGAATGGAATTTATCATCGTCAACATGTTTGATCTTGCAGTATTCATCATCTTTATCGCTCAAGATACTATTCTTTCTTTTTACCACCGGCTGGATAATAGTAGGTACATCCATATCCGGTTTTTTCACGGGAATACGAACGGGATGGGATATATACGTGGTGGAGTTTTAGCTAATTTCCAGAAAGAATTCTGGAAATTCAGCTATTACAGCCACTCTCATGACACGACTTAAGACCGGCACTATGGCAGAAATTTGTTTTGAGGCCCCTAGAACCCAAAAATAATATTCACTAAAATTTATATATATATATATATATATATATATATATATATATATATATATATATGTATGTATGTATGTATGTATATATGTATTAGCACGATAACTCTTCAGGAAAAACCGCTAGCTTTACGAAATTTGGTGACAACGTTGGAAATCCAAAAATCTTGGATGAGTTCTTCAGCCAGACATGTCGGATGCCAGGAACATGGCTTTTGTTCTTGGAAAAAGTTAGTTTTTTGCCAAAATTTCCACTTATTCAAAAATTTTTGCGAAATTTTTTTACACCATTTAAAAGAGGAGAAAAAATTACATAAAAAAGGTCTTTAAACTTTTTTTCTATGTCAACTAGTTTCCGAGAAAAACTATCTTACTTAGACTGTGATTATTTCATCATATAAAGTGTGAAGAAATTCACATTCTAAGAACATAATTCGACACAATATGTATATGTTGCAGCTATATTGTCAAAACCTTTTTATTATAATAACTCTAGTCAAATTGTAAAAATACCCCTATCGCAGCATCCTGCATAACATAGCGAATTTCCATTTACAAAAGTACGTTTTTCTCGGGAACTAGTTGATATAGAGTAATTGTAAATAAAACAACTTTCTCTATGTGATTTTTCCGCCTGATTTTGCCAAATTTTTTTCACGAAAAATGTCCAAAACACCGTAAACGTTTTCACGAAATTTCTTAAAAATAAGATGTTTCGTTCTTGAGTTATCGTGCGGACATATTTATATAGATGTTTACTAAGTGTCCGCACGATAACTCAAGAACGAAACATCTTATTATTAAGAAATTTCGTGAAAATGTTTACGGTTTTTTGGGCATTTTTCGTTAAAAAAATCTGGCGGAATGAGGCGGAAAAATCACATAAAAAAGGTTTTTTATTTACAATTACTCTATATCAACTAGTTTCCGAGAAAAACGTACTTTTGTAAATGGAAATTCGCTATGTTATGCAGGATGCTGCGACAGGGGTATTTTCTGGATATATCCACTTAGGGGTACTGCTGCGCACAAATGGGTACATATACATATGTGTACGATGATATGCATGCAAATTTTTGGTAGTAAAATTTGCAAGAACGAAGGCGAGGCACATGCCTCAGTCGATGGCTTTTGATTTTAATATAGTTTGGCAAGAAAAATCTAGTTTGCTTACCATACAAATGATATTTTTTTCGGTGTGCAAATTTACAATGTTGATTTCATTTAGTAAAAAACTTTTTTTGGGGGGTTATACCGAGTGTTCGAAAATTAACCGAACGGTAACAAGGAAATTTCGGGCAGATTCATTTCTTCAACTAGGTAAAGGTTATTTAAGTTAAGGTTCGATTTGTAGAATTATGGTAATATTGATTTGTAGATACAATTTCCTGATCAAAACTAAAATTTCTTACGATAATATATGTTTTCTTGGTAATTCGATTTCAATGAATTGCATAGGAAGTAATTGTCCAGGATCAACCATTTCAGCGTTGTACTTTCAGAGTTATTTAAATGTTGACAAATTTTCAGAAAAAATTTTAGTTCGAATGTTGGCTTTCCGTTTCGGGTTGCGCTAGTCCTATATAAGAACATTTTTTTTTAACTCAAAACGGACGAGGGTGAGTAAAATTTTATATAAACTATATTGTACTTGTCTTTCAAAAATCAGAACGGAATTTAGGCTTCGGCTTTATAGAAATTTCTTTTTTTGTTATTGATATTTGAGGTTTTATTTTCGGCTAACGGCTTTGTGTTAGTGACAACAGTGATATCAATTCTGAAATTTTAAAGAGGACCTTAGTGACCTATGAATTTGGACCCACGTTTCTTTAGACTTGGTTATAGAACGTTCTGAGGGAAAAAAAATCATATTTCATTAACAATTTTGAAGTTGATGTCCTTAACCGGAAATAAAATTTTATTTCAAAAAACAGACACTACTTTGGGTTATAGAAATACAGTAAGTTCTAAATTTATTCTTCAGTCCGTTTTCGAAATATTGTTTGGTCGAAACTTCGTGGGACAGCATATTTTTCGCTTTCTATTTTTATAAAATCTCAGAAAAATAAAATTTTGTTGAGCTTATTTGTGCAGAAATTGGAAATTCAGTACTGCTTTCAAGCGCCTTAGTCTATTTCTTTACGACTAATTGTAAGCTAAACTGAACGGTTGATCACTTTAAGATTTTTGCTTTTCTTGAAAAAAACATTCAAGAAAGCGCCTTACACGATATTCTAATAAATTTTCCTCAGACAAACTGTAATTTAAATCTCATCACAAAAAACTCGTTCTTAAGAGGAGGTTTACTTGAGAGTCGTTAAAAAAATTCGATTTTTTTTTGCCAGAAATTGGTAGCTAATTATGTGTAGAATATGTTCCCAAAGTGATTTTGCTGAAAGTAATTTAAGGGAAGGTTTATTTGAGATTTGATAAAAAAATCGATTTTTTTTTTTTGCCGAAATTGATAGCAAATTATGTGTAGAATATGTTCCCAAAGTGATTTTACTGTAAATAATTGAAAAACAAGATTCTTGCACATTAACCGAATCCAGCTTTCTACAAAAAAAAATTCAAAAAACGTAGTTTACGCAATAATGAGTATTAAATATAAAGTTTTGAAAATACATTTCTTTATATATATTTTATAATATCTCGGAATTACATTTTTGGAACTGGTGGACACGATAACTCAGAAACTATTCGATGGATCCTTTTTTTTAATTTTTTATTTTAAAGATAATTCAATTCTTCCGCAGCTCTACCTAAGTTCGATACACTTTCAATATATTTTTTATTTTTAAATTTACTTTAAAGGGCGAAAAATAAGACAAAAATCGTAATCAAAAGTTCAAACATCCGCCATTTTTTTTTTCCTTCAGCAATTTATTAATATTATAGGAAGAGGTGCCGGTACTCTTCATATATTTTATAAATCTTTTTTTGTTATTGGATTTCGGTGGTTTATTACCAGCGCTAGGATGTCCACCAACATGGCATTGGATTTTCGGATCGTCACACTGCACTATCTATAAAATGGACATTTTTTTATATTTTTCCTTGAAAAATGTTTTTTGTGTAGTTTAATATACTTAATAAATATGTGCACTTATTGATATTTACTTCCGTTCTTGAGAAAAAAATTCTAAAAAAATACATAATTTTTACGGACTCTTAAGTAAACCTCCCTTAACAACTTAATGGAGTACGGAGTAGAAAAATACGTATATCTCCTAGCGGATAAATCAATGGTTATCAGGATATCAGAACATAATCTTGGATTAGATTATCAATTCATTTCAAATAATACCTAAATAAATTCGACAAAAAAAAAAATTGAAACTTGGGGAAAAAAAGAAAATCTCTCGAAATCAATTGTTTTATACAATATAAAACAATAAATTACCATAAACAAAACATTTGAATGTGTATGCTAGTAGCTTGCGCGTACAGTCAGTCAGACGCGTTTGTCAAATAATTAATCCTTAACATATTCATTTGCAATATTATAATCCGTTAAGTACCTGTCATATCCGAAACCACAACCATTGCAATCAACCACACAGCCTCAACCAACACAGATAGCATTCGTATTCATAGTTTTTTAACACCATGTAGGTATGTGTATGTGTTCAAATGAACGCACATGTGACGTTATACGTAAGAAAAATATTGCCCCCCCCTTTGTCACAGCATCCTGCATAACAGAATGAATTTTTTAAAGATTGTGATTCTGTTACAGGCACAGAATATTACAGAACGAACGGTAATATCTCTATACTACTGAAACCAGTGTAACGATAAAGGATAGAAAATAACCCCCTACTATGTTATAATTATATGTGCACGCGGAGTTGTGTGTGGTAGTGCGATAGATGGTTGTGTGCATGGGTGTCTTGCATACGCATACACATAATATGTATGTGGTACGTACATGTACGTATACCACGTATACCGTGTTAACACAACGGCAACAATATGACAACAATTGAAACACACCCATTGGTAGCTACTAAGTGAATGACAACATAGTTCTGTAAAATGCACATACTTGCCCATAAGTGATTGCAGAAAAGAGATAGTTGTATTCCTTCCAGTGTTCTATGATTACAAGTATGAGGTATTTCAAAATACGACTACGTCAAATCAAAAATCTTGGAAGTAGAACTTTTTTGGGAGGTTCATATTTGCCAACAAAAATAAAAGCTGCTTGCTCTGTGAACTACAGGATTCGATTTAAAGAAGTATGGGTATCATTTATCACTTTTCAATTACGAGATAGCTTTCGAGTAATTAACTCATCAACACCTTCCGGTCATAAATTTTGTACAGTATTAACTGGTGAGAATTATGATTGTTAAGTGGTTACCAGCGGAGCTATAGGTTCAAGAAAAATCGGAGAAACTTCACAGTATTGTGTCCAGTATTAGATATGCTTCTGCAATAAATTAAGTGAGCAAAAAAAATTGTGAATTTTTTAGTGAATTTTGAAGGGCTGTATTTACGTGAAAAATAGTCGTATCGAGATGATAAATTTTGAAACTTCGGGATTCTAGTTTTGGTATCTTTTGGTCAAAAATTTTTACGAGTGACAATTTTAGAGTAATTTTAAGGAATAAAAATTCTTGGTCTACGGGCTTGAAAGATCTCTGGCCAAAAGATCTCAAAACTAGAATCTTGGAGCTTTAAAATGCTTTCTTTATCATCTCGATACGACCATTTTCCACCTAAATACAGCCCTTCAAAAATCACTAAAAAAATTCATAATTTTTTTTTGGTCCCTTAATTTTTTGCAGAAGTATATTAATTTCGAAAACCAGTGTAAACCACTGATAAAACCACTAAATTATGGAAAAACCAAAAAATTTTACAATGTTTTATCCGACATTAAATATTAATTGAAAAAACCAGTATAGTTATGTAAGTGAAAATTTTGGAAAATAGAAGTTTGAAGACGACTTATTTCAAACCTCACCATGACAATTACTACAATAACTGAATTTCCCATTCAGAAATTCGCTAAAAAACCGACAGACGAATGTAAAAGGCAGTTGTGAAAAAAATAAAATAAAATAAATGCAACCAAATATACAAACTTTGAATTTGGAGATATTTGTTTTTTTTGTTCTTTTTTAACATAAATATTATTTAAATTTAATATCAAAATATAAAAAAATATATATAAAACGCACCGTATACTATAGAGATGTGTGTGGACTTTTACGACACGAATAATTCTGTGCCACTGCAAACCAAATGCGCAATAAATATGAGCGAACGCTTCAAAAATTTTCCCTATTTTTAATGGCGGTTTTCTAGTCTAGAAATTTGAAAAATCAATACGCATGTTCTTAAAGCTTATCCTATACCAATGTTTCCGGGTGGTCATTGTACAAATTTAAATAAGGGTTTTTTGACCCAAGGCAAAATTAAGTGATCGTCTGTTTAGGGAGCGGGCAGGTATCCAAATTTGTACGTATAATTAAGTAAGGGGTTGAAGTAAATATGACGCGGGGTGACAAAGGGGAATGAAGGGATGACAAAGTACGATTTTAACATATTTTATGAACACCGCGGCCCAATCATTGTTGAAAAAATGTCCTACGTTGCAAAAAAGTGGGAATATTAGGTTTTATACAGTTAGTTTAGTTCAATTTTTTATTTATCTTCAATCTAGCAACGTAGATAACTATTGCGACTGTTTGGAATTTTATCCAAAACTTCTAAAACCTTACACTACCTTTTTCAACCTGGTCCGAACACGTTGAAAAAGTCAAAACTATTATTTTTTTTACTAGTTTTAAAAAATTAAAGACCTTCCATTCTCTGTTCTTACAAGAAATTATGTATGATTTTTGTTTCAGATTTACGAGAGAGTTCCAGTGATAGATTCCAAGGATCATGGATTCAAAGGATCCGCTCATCCCTTTGGATTTTGACAAAAGGATAAACAAAATCGGATGAGGCAACCGAAAGATATCCTTTGCTCAAAATTTTACATAATTTCAATTTTATTACCATAGAACACTAGAAGCCAACTAATACCAAAAAAGTGTAGCTCGCTTGGTGTCATTTGTTGGTCAGTCACAGCTTAAGGCATGTAGTCAGTCGGTGTCAGTCACCGAACGCACAATGCATTGTAATACATTGTTAGACATTGTTACTTGAATTGGACAGGTTGGTCTGTCCCATAATAGGTGTTTTGTAGTAGTGTGTGTGAATACGCACACAGAAGCAAACACCAAACCAACACCGTTCCAAACAGTGTGTACCTATACAACATAGTGGGGAGATTTTACGTCACCCACTGGCGACACGTGGAACAGTTTGACAGACATTCTAGTTGGGTCCCTTGTTTATTACCATAGCTTTTCTTCTTGTAAGTACTCACTGCGCAGATTAAAAACAAAATTATTTGTATCTAGATATATTCAGATTATTTATTTGCTTAAATTTAATATATATACACATTTGTTTTTGCAGCTTTCCCAATTTTTCATAAACAATGAACTGGTTTTTTCGAAACGGAAACACATACGGAATATTTTTTGTTTTTTTTATTTTTTCCAAATTGGAATTTTGTTATTGGGCGTCGAGATATATTTATTTTATTTTTATTTTTTCGTAAATTTATATATTTTTATATTTTTATTGTTTTTCGAGGTAGGTATTTATTATTAAGTTGTAGACTTTGTTTATATATAAATTTTTTTTAAACAATAATTTTCGTGTTTTTATAAGGAATAAATATACAAATTTGTGTACATTTGAAAGTGTATAGATTCTCTGCAGAGAAATTTATATATTTCAAATAAATTGTTGTTTTTCAATAACCAAGTACCTACTGTTCTGTTATTATTTTTTGGTTTTAATTATTATTATTAATTTAATTTAATTGAAATATATTGTGATGATTTTCACCCCCTTCCTAATGTGGTAGAACTGTTGCTTTCTTACTGGTTAAGGGGGATCACTAGTGTGACCGTCTGAAAAAAGGTGATTATTAGGAATATTTTTAAAGAAAATTACTGTATGAAATGTTTTAATATTTTAAGGATATATTCGTTGATATATAGTAAATTCCAGGGCTGGGAACTATTTAAAATGATTTCATGTGAAGTTTGTTGCCAGAGGGCCTGTAAAGACCCGAGGGTAAAAATTTAAAAAAAAATTTACTTAAATGTCATCCAAATTGTATGTAATAAAATTACTTCAAAGTATACTTTGGATAAATCAATCAAATTGTACAATACAATATAACTGTATGTCTTTATCTACAAGTTTCAATTTGTTTATTATTTTCAATTACCTAGCAACTCAATTTAATTTAAGTTAAATTTCCGTAAATTGTGCTTGCTGGTTACTTTAAAACCGGGAGCAAAATAATTTTTTAGCCCCTTGGGACTAAAAGTGGCACTTTACTCCCTATTATAAGGGACAAAATCACGTCTTTTAGTCCCGGAATTGCAAAAACTTTTTTTTTTTAAATGAAAAATTAAATTAATAAGTATATATGAGGCGTTGAGAACAAGAACGGCCTAACTAACAAATTTTATAAAATTGAGATATTGAGCCTAAGTATACATAAAGGTCTAATTATTGAAATGAAAACTGTCCAGGTGTGTTTTTAATATGAACCTAGAGATGGCAGCATGTTAACTTTTTCTTGCATCATAAACTTTTTATTTTATTTGAGTGCAAAATCGGCCTAAATGACATAGGCGGGCTAGGTCATTTTTTCACACTAAGAATATTGTAGTTTTCTTAAACTGCAGTAGTGGTGAGAGACTGTCGATAATTGAAACTATCCATAATTATGGATAGTCAGTCGTAAAACTACAGATAGAGGTTCGATATTTTCTGATAGTCAAGTTTTTGTTGCCCAAGTCATATTTAATAGGAATTCAGACTAATACAGTGAAACTACATATTAGTAATCCAGTTTGTACTTATCTAAAATCCGGCTTTTTTAAACTTACCTAGTACAGTACCTACTTAACAAGAAATTTTAAGTTTTTCTGCAAACATTTTAAGTGACTTTGGAATTTTAATTTTAAATTATGAATAAAATTGTACACTTTTTGAGTTCCTTAATCAAAATATTAAAACACTTGTAAGTTTTCAATGTTCATGCGCCAGATGTTTAAATTTTTACAAATACAAATGATATTGTCGATGAAAATAACAAAACTGATAATGACTGAACCTGTAAATTTAAATTTTTTTTATAATTTGAAGGCTTTTTCTATTCTGTTTATATAATTTTAAAATTTTATTCCTTATGTTGGATAAAAAGATACATGACCTAAAAAAAAAATCAACATCATACATCGACGTCGTTTTGACGGATGGACTTTTTACGGAGAGTTTTAGAGTTTATTTGCAAAAAACATTTTTTTTACATAACAATACTACAAAAGCGAACAAAATATTTAAAAAAATTGGATTTGGAAAAATTTCTTAATGTAAATATTTATTAATTTTTTTTAATCTTTTTATCAAAGCGTATTTTCATTATAAAAATTAAAAAATATATAAATACATCAATTGTAATAATTAATTTATGAACTATTATGAGTCAGTGGACATGTGTGACTTTACAGAATGTGAAATTTCTCAGTCATAAATATTCCTATAGATATGTAGTTATTTCCCCATTAGGCACATTTGTAAATTTTCTAAAATTTGTTAGTAATTTTTTGAATAAGATCTCAAAAAATAATAAAAATTAAAATATTTTCCACAAAATAAATTGTTAATCTTTTATTAAGTCATTCGAAATGCATTCTTTAGTTTTCGATTCAATATATTAAAACTTCAATATTATGTCGTCTCTGTAAGTCAAACAGCTGTAATCATCTTTCACATTATCATAATCATTGAATAAATTAATTATAACATCCATATCTTTAATAAATTTAAAAAAAAAATTAGGAAAACTTTTAGATGTAGTGTACAAAATCTTCAAAAAAAAACATACGTTAATAATACATCGACGTCCTTTTGACGGACACTATTTCAATACAAACAAAACGACAATGACTATAAACAAAATAAATATATGTGGTGTGTTATAATAATAAATAAATTAGATAACAGAAATCTCACAGCAAACAAGTAACAACAAGTCGTAGTATTGGAGCAGGTAGAGAAGTTTGTACGTCGTTTTGACGTGTACGTATGATTCTAGGGTTAAGACTTTGGTGGAAAAACAAAAATATTTTTTTGCATAACTTTAACTGTCGTTATCTCTGTCGATATGAGTAATTTGCAGTTAGGTCGTTTTTGCTCTCGAGGCCTCATATAACCCCCTAACATTTTACACTCGTGGAATTCATTATTTAATTTGTTGTATCGATAACATTCAATTGTAACAGTTTGTTCACAAATACCATCGATACAATCCGTTTTCCTTTGATGTGTATAAGAGATTCTTCTCTCCTCTTTGTATAGGTAATACAGAGAAATTTCATTAATTAGTACAGTGGAGTAACCATGTTTTGTGTTGTTCATTCCAATTGTACTACAACAAATTATGTTATCGTGTACTTACACACACAGAGAGTAAACAGTGGCAACTTACCGTTGTAAACTATGTAAACTCTATACACACATAATATAGGCACATAATTATCTGTACAAAATCAAATTCATATGTTTACAATCCATATGCGGTATACAGAACACATATTTGCCTATCAATTATACGTATAAAGGCATTGTTGATTAGATGTTTATACAGTACCGTCAGTTGCGGCGAATTTTTGGACGATTTTTTTAGTTTTTTGGCAATAAATTGTTTAGAGTTTATCTAAAAAATTCTAAAAAATATAATTTAAATGCTTTGTAAAAAAAACTAACTATACTGTTTTAAATTCTGTAGTTAATGCTTCATCGTTTTAGCAATTCTTTTCTAGATAAAACAAGTACTAGTTAGTTATTCAATATGTATGTATGTATTATAATAACAATAGCTCTGTTTCATCTCTTTAAATTAAAATTAGCCATATTTTTTAAGAGTACGTTATAGAAAGAAAATTTTTGTATGATGTCCTCCTTTAGAGAGAAATTATAATTTATATACAAGGTGGTCCAGAATTATGTACCGTAATTGGTAGAGCTCGTAGTACGTTCAAAAATAATGGTACCTTTTCATGTACACTTTTTTTCAAAACTCAATAATAAGGGAGATACAACTCTGTAAAGGGGTGAAACGAAAACCACAATTTCTTAAATATTTTCCAAACGCTTTTGAATAACGGATTGATACTTTAGTGGTACTAATTTTGCGTTAGAAGGATTAAATTTATGTCAACACTTATTCCACCACTCATGACTAAGGGGTGGTTTTGGGTGGTAGGTGTGAGTTATCAGGTCTTTTCTTTTTTAATTTGCAATTATTTAAACAAAATCCCTGATAATATAATTCCTCAGACAATTTCACGCAAAAAAGGTATACTTGTTACATTTCGATAAATATTACCGTTTTCGAGTAATTTAAAGTAGAAGTATCTATTTCCAAATTATCCCCTAATCATAAGTGATGGAATAATTGATACCATAAATTTAATTATTTTAATGTTCATACGCGCCCCTAGAATATGAATCCAGTAATCAAAAGCGCCTAAAAAAATTTTAAAAAAAAGAAGTCAGTTTCGTTCCACCCCTCTACATTTTACCCTTCTGCTTTATCTCCCTTATTATTGAGTTTTGGAAAAAAGTGTAGATGAAAAGGTACCATTATTTTTGAACATACTATCAGCTCCAGCAATTACGGTACATAATTCTGGACCACCCTGTATATTTGCATACCTAGAAAAAAAAATCGAAAACTACAGCTATGTAATGTAATAATATATTGTTAAATGGATCTATGCTACACTATATGAGATCGGTTAGGGTCCAGAGGACCTAAAAGCGCCAAAAATTAACTACAGAACTGATTTTGAAAATTGTTTCACTGTTAGAAAGCTAAACTATTTTAAATGGATACAGGTCTTAGATGAGTTCCGCCAGTGCCCAATATTTGGAAATTCGCTATGTTTTCAAGATGCTGCGACAGGGGTATTTCATTTTGTTCGCATCTTTTTATTTTACTTTTTGACGCATCAGTCCAGTTTTTTGATTTTTTAATTTATATTCTTTATTTTGGTCTTTTTAATATTACATAGCCATTTAAAGAGAAAAAATTACATATTTATACGACATTAGGACGACTAGTAGCCTAAATTACCCTGAATTTAATACAAAAAAATATTAATTTTTTTTTATTGTATACAAACTTTTGTCTGCTTCGTCCATGTGGAGTCGTTGAAGATTGATCAGTTATATTCTCTATACAGCTGAACCTTTTTTTATACGGTGGATAAGGACCGTACAAAAAAATATATATTCAAAAATATCATAAAATAGCTATAAAGAGGTTAGTTCGGTCCAGGTTGTAAAAAAGTTTCATCGAAAATACATAACTTAAAACGCTCAAAACCTCACAATTTCAATAGAAGTTGCTTTTCTAATCAAAGATAAAGCCTTAATTTACACGTAGAAACATTTTATTTCATTTTTATAATATTATGAAATTTTTGAAAAATACATCTATAAAAAAATTAAATGATGCAATAACTTATGTTCTTATGCAATGTATTGATTAAATGCTTAAAAACCGTTAAAAAGTATTTTTATCAAAGAAAGTTATCATAGTAAATGTTTAAGTTTCTTACTGTCTCTTGATTTTGATTCATATTATATGCATTTTAATGGCCATTTTGTTTTAAAACCGCATAAAAAAAGATAGCACAAAAAAACCGCACAAAAAAGACCGCATAGAAAAAGGTTTAGCTGTACGAGTATATAGTCATCCTGGAGTCGATGTATGATGCTGCGGACAAAACCAGTTCCAAAATAATTTTTCATCCGAAATATTGAAATAATATATCAAGTTGTAATTACTTGGTATAATTTCACTGTTAGAATAATTTTGCGTTTTCAGTGTTCACAATACAAACTTTTTGATTCCTCTTTAAAAAATAAAAGTTACAGTAGGTGGCTAAGTGGGGGTAAAAGCATTGAAACTATTGAGAATGGAACTATAAAGAACTTCCACTGTAAATATAATCATTTTAATATATAGAAAATTTTTAAATAGCAGCCTTATTTTCGATTAACCAAAATATAGGTATTATTTAAACGTAAAACCAAATAATTATATTTAAATATATTACGGTTAATATATCTATGAAATATGACCCTAATATACCTTAATCAATATCTATTTATTTATCAAAATTCCGCAATAAATTGTACATAGACCGTAAAATTATTCATATATGTTACTTATGCGTACAGTTGAATCTCAATTATTCGAAATATTGTGGACAAATTCCATTTATTGTTAGAGAATTTAATGAACTCGAATAATATGTATTATTCGAAGTCTACGAAAAAAGTCTGCGATCCCGGTTAGTCGGAATTTTCTTGTACTTTATCTCCGTAATTCCAAAAACATTTCTATAATTTATTTATAATATTAGTAAAACCAATATTTTATTCGACCTCTATCAGAAACTTATTTTAAATATTGATATATCGCTATTAGTTAATGCTTTTTATAACCCTTAAAATTTTCTTATAACTACGTAATGTATTCAAAATAAAATGACTTCAAAAATGTTGAGAATCCCAGAGTACAGAGATACAGCAACTATCTCTATCGTGTAATCTGTGCACATTAGGCTACTTAGTAGTCATTGTCTCAGTGGCAGTCGCTGAGTGTAGGTCAGTCACAAGACAATAGATTTGATTGTTGTTAGCATTGTAGAATCCCCACACGTCCGGTCCTTTCGATTACTCACACAAACACAGTTTCCCGGTCAAATACAAAGTAAACACCGTGCACGTATATAACATATTTTCTATCTCTTACTGGTTACACTGGTTCCAGTAGTATAGAGATAGATATATTGTCTCTAGTGCTCTGTGTTGAGAACCATTTAATATATACCTAATTCAATGTTAATAATTTTTATTTTAATATTTTTCCTCTTTATTTGTCAACTTTTCTAATTTGAACAATTATTTACAAACAACTAAACAAATAAATAAATACCCCTGTCGCAGCATCCTGCATAACATAGCGAATTTTCATTTACAAAAGTACGTTTTTCTCGGAAACTAGTTGATATAGAGTAATTGTAAATAAAAAAAACTTTCTTTATGTGATTTTCCCGCCTCATTCCGTCAAATTTTTTCAAAAAAAATGTCCAAAAAACCGTAGACGTTTTCACAAAATTTCTTAAAAATAAGATGTTTCGTTCTTGAGTTATCGTGCGGACACTTAGTAAACTTATATATATATATATATATATATATATATATATATATATATATATACGTGTGTGTGTCCGCACGATAACTCAAAAACGAAACATCTTATTTTTAAAAAATATCGTGAAAACGTTTCGTGAAAAAAATTTGGCGGAATGAGGCGGAAAAATCACATAAAGTTTTTTTTATTTACAATTACTCTATATCAACTAGTTTCCAAGAAAAACGTACTTTTGTAAATGGAAATTCGCTATGTTATGCAGGATGCTGCGACAGGGGTATTTTAATAACAGATGCGTTTATGAACAGGGCCGGTGAGAGAAATGACCGGTGAAATATCTATTATACAAATTATGTGTATTTTTATCACCAATTAAACATATACGTATTTTTACTTGACAGTAGGTCTAATTTTACCACCAGAGGCGCAACTGAGAATCTTTGCCTTACCAATACTGAATTTAATATTTTGAGCTAAATTTTTTAACGGTTACGAAAAAAAATTTAGAACGGAATTTATTTTCCAAACGTAACAAAACATTTCGACGGTACACCGAAAGAGTGACACAACTCAAAAATTTACATTTTCGAGTTTATTGTGTAAATGTATAGCAAAATTTGCATATTTTTATGTCCCAGAACGACATATTGCTACTTCCAAAATTAACCGCTAGAAGGCGGTTTTGTCGTTTTTTCCTTACTTCAAAGTAGCGAATTTTTTTTATCAAAATCTTTAATGTTATCAAAATTAACTTGTTATTTTTATTGTTGGAATACAAGGTGAGTATCAACGGGTTATCTCCAAAAAAATTTTGAAAATTTTAGAAATCCGAAACTATGATAACTTTTGAAGTAAATAATAAAACTTTTGAATAGAGATATTGAAGTAGCTGTTTTTTTTTTTGAACTGTGTCACTCTTTCTGTGTACCGACGATTTTACCTTTTTAAATTCTCTTGCTGAAGAAAATAACCATTCGACACGGAAACAAAACTAAAGTTGGACCTTTATTCAAGGGCTTATCCGGCATGTACTTAGTTGATGTTTTCCTTCTTAATCCAAGTTTTTAGTTTACTGTGTGTTCTCTTTTTCTTCTTATTATATCTTTAAATTCACCATCCATGTTTTAAATAGGAATTTATAATACATAAAAGTATTGCTGTTGATATTAACGTTTTAACATGTACATTCAAATTATTAGAAAAAATTCAATCACAAAATCCACAGTTTTTAATAGATATGTATTTACCTTATTATGTTGACAAATTCTATTAATAATTGCCTGTTTAGAATTTATATTTTCTTTTTCATTTTAGCTATATTCTTCTCGTATATAAATAACATTTGCTTCACGGTTTCATGTAATTTTTAATGTGGTTTTAAATTTTTTACCTATATAAAACAAAACAAAAAACAAATAATAGGACAAATATTAATTACTATTTGATTTTAAAAATGTAATATATAAATTAACATGAATTATTACCTATTTTTCTCAAATATCAGTCAAATATCAGCACCGAATCTATATGTCAACATTTCAACACAAAGACGAGTTGATTTGAAATTCTGATTGTTGAAATATTAGTTTAAATTCAAGCTAATTTGGCAGTATTGTACATATCTGTGGTGCTATCTGGTTAAAAACGCTGACACAATAGAATTTTTAAAATAAAAAATTATTAAATATATTTAAAGAATTTGTTTAAATAATTAAATTATTAAAAATATTAATAATTTTAAAAATATTATTATAATTTTTTAACGTAATGTGTTAAATAAAGAGATTAAAATAATGTGCAGTATTTAGGAAAAAAAAATCAATTCTACTACAATTTGAATTTGAAAGCAAAAATAAATTTTCGAAAACAAAATAACAGATCTAATCTACTTATACTAGAGATATTATGTTTACAAATGCATAAGGCTATTTGTGCACTACCAAAAATATAATTTTAAAATTTTATTTAATCAAAGAAATATTATAGTTTAATTAATTAAATTTAATAATATTACATTTATATAACCGTAGAAATTTATTAAGGCATTATTCTGAATATTTATCCAAAGAAATTTGAAATATGATAGGTAGTAGAGTACTAAGTGTAGTAATACCCTTAAAATACGTGTATAATCAAAATAAATAAAAATAGGATTTTTCCAATACAACAGAAAGAGATAATACGATAAAAAGAGACTCTATATAAAAATTATTTTTGATTTTTCTTGAAAACCAGTTTATACAGAGGAAAAGTTTAAAAAGCTCGCTAATATAACTTCTTACAATTTTTTTGATAGTATAACAAAATTTTTGAAAAAGTTATAAATTCTGATCAAAAAACACAAAAAAAGACTTTAAAGCCCAAAATATCCGGTCTGTGGCATCGGATGTGTCTGGCTAACGAACTTAGGCGAGCGAAATTGAATTCAAACCTACACACCAAATTTCATAAGCATTAAACGTTTTGTTCGAGAGTTATCGTGTACACACATAAATACATATATATATATCTATATATATATAAATTTTAGTGAAGTAGATTTTCGGGTTCTAGAGGCTCCAAAACAAATTTCTGCCATAGTCCCGGGCTTAGGTCTTACCATAAGAGCTGCTGTAATAGCTGAATTTTCATTCTGAAAATTCGCTAAAAAATAAACAACTGGAGTATACCTACTATAATTATATCATTAATTTATGATATAATGTACAACAAAATGCGATACAATAAAAAGTTAAAAAAACATGTAGCAAAATATAATTAAATACCCGTGTCGCAGCATCCTGCATAAACATAGCGAATTTCCCAGGGCTTGCTTTTAAGAGAATAGAGCCTTCTGTGAAGAAGAGTATAAACATATTTTAATCTACAAAATAATATTTTATAAAGACATAACAACTAATAATAATGAGGTTTTAAGTAAGTTTTTCGATTTTTTTCTAATACAGACGCCACTCATATAACTTTTTTTGTATCTACAAGGTCATCGCCCTACAGGATTTACCAATAGAAGAAAATAATTCAAATACCACTACCTAATAATCTAAGATCCCGCAGCTGATTTCTGCAGGTATCTGTTTTTTTAATCAAACTTAATTTAAATGAATCCTTAATGGTAATGTAATATATTGCTCCCGGGTTGCCAGCTCTCAATCGGCCAGCAATGAATATAGGTGATTCATAAGGCGATTTGTGGCTTTTACAGATGTTTTTTTCTAAAAATGATTTTTCCTTTTTTTGTTCTCCATTGCAAGTTTGGTCTTCAGATGTTTTGTTGTTTCACATTTCCGTTTTCGTATATCATTTTTAGTGATGTACGTATTTCCTTTTTTGCAACCAACGAGTTGCTATATTTGATATTGTTTGATTTAATTAAAATTGACATAGTGTTTGAAAAATTACCAAACTGGATCGGCTGGGACTCGAACCCGGATCTCTTGGTTACTAGCCAAGCGCCTTACCAACTAGGCCACCGATCACTTGTTCGAGTGCCACTCCAATTCAGCAATCAATCAAACACAACCTCTCTCTAATGCGAGACGCAGTTTTATACTTTTAATTTCAAATGTTATCGAGTGCCTGTGAAACATTATTAGTGTATGGCGGATTTTCATCCGTATTTAAACATACACCAATATTCATATGTTCACTCAATGTCCAGCTTTGGCTGATACTTGAACACTCGATGTACTTTGGCAAATGGCCAATTCATTATGTTAATTAAAATTAACATAGTGTTTGAAAAAACTCAGCCGATCCAGTTTGGTAATTTTTCAAACACTATGTCAATTTTAATTAACATAATGAATTGGCCATTTGCCAAAGTACATCGAGTGTTCAAGTATCAGCCAAAGCTGGACATTGAGTGAACATATGAATATTGGTGTATGTTTAAATACGGATAAAAATCCGCCATACACTAATAATGTTTCACAGGCATTCGATAACATTTGAAATTAAAAGTATTGTTTGATTTGATTGGTTTTGATCCAAACTAAAAGGTTTTTAGTTTCTTTTGTTTATGAAAAAATTTTTTAAATTTTTTCATTTTTATTTTTATTTTTATTGATTTTTATATTTTTGTCTTGATAATGGTGTTCTGAAACACCGAAACCGGTCGACAAGTTGAAGATTGGTTAAAAAATTATGATTGGTTTTTTGCTAGTCTTAATATTGAGGTTTATCGCCAAATAAAGTCAAATAATGAAATTACAAGTTTAGCTAAAAATGTCTTAAAATGAAACAGTTTTCAATAAAATTAATTAAGAAAAATCATAAGAGATAATTATTATATTTTTTTTGGAAATTTTAAAATAGAGTGACGTTTAATAGCAGGGTTACAATCACAGACCAATGAACACTATTAGATTATACTACTAGATAAAGCGTAAAGCCAGTTTCTAGGCATTTTTCTTGAAGCAGGTAACAAGGATGAGACGAGTGAAATTTAATTAAATAATATAATGTCAATTTTTGAACAAATGCGACTATAATTATTGCAGGACATAATTTATATACGTACGTATTTTGAAAATAAAGCGAATACCACTTTTTTTCTTTTAAAATTTTGCAGTTTCTTCTCAAAAAAGTAAAATTTTATTATCAATATTATATTTTTACAATACTACTAGCTTGAAAACGTTACTACGGATACAACGGATATCATTCATTACTATATATTACAGAATACTATTATGGTCGAAACTTGGTTGTAACTGGTTGCTTCAATTACACACTTAAATAAATAGTCTCTATAATATAATACATAATATGTTCACTGGTCTGTGGTTGCAATTTATTAATTTTTATATCGTCGAACCTCGGCTTTCTTCGACGATATAATAATTTCGTTGTGTGACCAAATGATTATTCACATTATTATTATTATTTTTTTGAAATACCAGGGACGGAAAAATTATGTGCGGTCGAAAAGCCGAAAAAAAATAGCCAAAAAAGAAAACTATTAATGGAATTTATCATCTCAGATCGACATTTTATAGTTCAGATTATCATGTTAACGGCTAATTTTAATATTCAATCTAAAAATACTGAAAAATAAGCTGATAATAATGGAACCCCCAGTAAAAAAAAAATTTCTGCGCTCTTTATGATATAATAAATATGTATCTTTTATTTCTTTTTATATAAATCCATTGTATATATCGTATATATATTCTATCTTTCTTGCATTGGACATGCGTAAACAGCTTAAGATAATATTATTTAGCTGGTACCAACATGATGAATTAAAATACTCCTAGTAATTCAGTATGACACGTATTGGTTGTTTTCCATTTGGCTACCATGGCTAAAATTGTGCATTTGTTTTTTCACAAAAAACTACCTTTTTTAAAAATTTTATTGCAATACTAACGTTTTAATTACTTTTAAAATTGTATAAAATTAAAAAAATTGTTTTTTTATGAAAAAATAGATGCACTGTTAGCCATAATTGTTGGTGTTTTCTAAATGGACAACGACGGGAAACATACAGAATACAGCATACAAACGCCTGGCTTAAAAAAACATGTCCGAAAGTTTACTTAACAGTTTTATATTAAAAATATAACGCTGAACGAATGTTGAACGAATTTTGTCGGTAGGACATTTTACTAATTGTCAAATAAATCGTGAAAAGAAATAAAACCGTGATTACCGCGTTTTGTACATGTGATGGCAACATTATTTTATTGTTACTGGTAAGAGATTTCTAACCTCTAAATATTTTTAAATATTGACATATTACATTCAAATAAAAATTTTTAAAAAAATTTTGCAGGAAAGGAGATCAATTAAAAGTGCTTTCATGTACGGACCAAAAATGTAAGTGGAAGATTGTACAAACTAATGCTCTTAAACAATATGAACCAGTCAAAATGGTCAAAATATGTAGGTAGGTAATTTGAAGTTTCTTATGTTCCTTTTCATTTAAATTAATAATTTATAATTTTTATTTCTATAATTTTTATTTAAAATAATACATCTTAATAATTGTATAAAATAATTTAATCCATATAAATTATTAAAAATTTAATTTAATTGTCACGGTTTTATGTTGTTTGCCTAGCTTCATTTCGTTATAAGTTGTACTTTTAAGGTAGTTGGTCGATAAAACGATTTTTTCAAAGGATTTTAACGAAATTTCTCTAGACATTTATTTACTCCAATACCAATAATACGAGTCCTTACCGAAAAAAAATTGACCACTCCAGTTTTGAGAAAAACGGTTTCAAAGTTTTGTAATTTTAACACGGGCTCTTATGGGAAATTGTACTTTTTTTGAATAAAATGAAAACGTGACAAAGGAATTTGATAAAAATTTAATATGTTATTAAATACAAAGTTACAAACTATATTTAATAAGAAATAAAAATTATTGACCCCGCCGTTTTTGAAATATAATTTAAAAACATCATTTTACAACGTTTTTACAACGCTTTTTCAACAATTCTTTTAAATTACTACAACATAAGCGCGCGGAAATTCAAAAAAGCAAGTGGTATACAAATATAATAACTGAAGAACACTGATACATTATTTAATTTTTGATAAAAGAAAATTTTTTTGCTGAGATATACTTTTGTACCTGACTATCTCAAAGCAACTACGTTTAGGTTAAATTTGCACGCTATATTTAGCGTTTTTAATATGTAGTTATTTTTTGTGTTCTATTATTTCATTATTTTGTGAATTTGTTGTTAATTGTCTTTTGTTTACGTTATATTTACTGTAAGTACCGTAAATATTATATTTTAGTATTTTGTAATTAAATTTGATCGTACCACTTTGTTAAAAATGGACGTTTGTAAGGTTAAAAAACTCACGAAGAGGGCTATTTTTTCTCTACCGCAAAATATTATTTTTATCTATTTATAGCAACCTCTGATTGACATTAACAAAATTTATTATATTATTAAGTTATTATTTAACTAAATTCTCCGGCAGAGCCGGATTTACCCCTATAGACATTTCTCATGTGGTGGCATTTGGCATTTCTCATGTGGTGGCCCCCTAAGTACTTCACATGTAGAAACCCTTCAGTACTTTTGTGAAGGCCCCTGATAAAGTAATAAGAAATTTTCTAAATTTGTCAAACTCCCCAATATTAGGCTTGGTGAACAAAAGAAACGGTAAAAGGCTTACTCTTTCTATCAAACCGGATTCACATTAACGCTCCGCTCTCGGTACGATATCGCTCCGCTTCCGATTCGATAAAATATTCTTACACAAGAAACAATAAGTGTGTTCACATCATCGCTCTGATATCGTTCCGATATCAGTCAGGAGCAAATGATGTGAATACACTCATTGTTTCTTGTGTAAGAATATTTTATCGAATCGGGAGCGGAGCGTTAATGTGGATCGGGCCGTATACTGCTCTTTTGAGGGATTTTGTGGAGTCCCCGGGGCACGAGCCTCAAATTTCCTTATGTAAATCCAGTTCTGTTCTCCGGTACGATCTAATAGCGTTGACGTCATTTCAAAATCTACAAAAAAAAATTTTAGAAATATTTCAGGTCGAAAGTTTTATTTTACTATATATTACTTCTATATAAGTATTTCTAATATATTACGCAGTACACGTCGAAGTATAATACTTCACTGGCGGTTCCTTTTTTTATAAATTCATCGCCATAGGTCGCTAATTTACAGAATAAATTCAAAAATTATTCATTTGAAACTTCTTTACGAGCACTGTATCCATTAGTTAAAGTTCGAACAAAATCTAATAGTTACAAACTGAGAAAATCAGTTACACACAAATAAACAGATATAAACCGCAACGTTATTTGTTAATACATATATATATATATATATATATATATATATATATATATATATATATATATATATATATAAATATTGAAGATTGTAATTTAATATAATTATGAATTACGTTTCTAATATCTAATGAATATTTCGTTTCAGATGCATATATTGGATATCCGAAAATATGTAGTATTGTGAGCAACCATGGAGGTGGAGTGAAGATGACTGATGTAAATATACAGAAATGAAGCCTACACACATATTCACACACATTACACACCGATTTTAATGTGAGACGATATTACTTAGTGCGTGTCAAACACGCACTTGACGAATTTTTTTTATTATTTTGTAAAATCTGACGAATAGACATCGCAATAAGTACTTACATTAAAAAAATCAAACACAGTACCTATTTAGAAAAAAATTCTTTAAAAAAAAAAAAAATAGTAAAATTATGAACAAACAGCGTCCGGATAAACTGCCATATTTGTCCATCTTGAGGACTGTAGTCGAATTTCGTATCTCCTCCTTATAATTCCAAACATAGTCCCAAACTCAAGTCTCATCATGTGACTAGGTGTAATAGCGGAATTTTCATAATGTAAATTCGCTTAAAGTAATTTTCCATAATTTTTCACATAATTTTTCTCGTCATGTTACGTTGAACAATTCATTTTTTTACATAAACTTTTAAATAATGAGGGTGATGTTGTAACATTTTTTTTAAAAGAAAATTTTTTTATATACCTTGAAGCAAGGAATCAAGTTTATTTACTAGGCGTGGTGTTTAATACATTGGACAAATGACATTATACAAATCATTAAATTGTAGCCTACGGGGTTGTAGAGTGGTTACGAAGCTATTAAAATTGAATTAAGGGGGGAGGGTCAAATTTTTCATTTTTTGTTTTGCTTTAAAAGTTCATTTGAACCTTAAGGAATATATGTCTAATGTTTTAATTCCAACAGAAAGATTATCTTAGATAACGATAAACTGCTTTTAACTCTACTTTTCAAGAACGAAAACTTTTTAATAGCGTTATTCTTAAAAGTTATTAAGGTATTAACTTGAAATTTTGTACAGATATTCTTTAAGATATTGGTCCTTGCATATACCTAAAATTTTGCATAAATTATTACTATAAATATTGTTTATAAAAAAAGTGACATTTTTTTCTTTTTGAATTTAAATTGTGAAAATAAAAAATTTTCTCGTCAAGAGGGAATTTTATTTTGGAGGGAAAAAGTTTTTATTTTTCAAAAGTGATCACAATGATTTCGCTTCTTTAGTAGTCTCGGAAGCAAAATTATGTGGTGGATCGAGACCGCATAAAAAAGTTAACTCAAAACAATTGTCAGACAATTAAAAACATAGCTCAAAACAATTGTCACTCTTCGTGAGCGCACATTAATTAGGTTGCGCGACACAACAGTGACAACGGCTTTTTTGTCATTATGACAAAAGTCGCTCGTGTGCGTTTGGCCTTATTCTCACATTTTATTTAATTCCATATAATATAAATTCTTGTTTATAATCTAAAAATTTTTATTCTACGTTTATTAACTTATTTACAAACACCACCATATACATCATTACCAGCTTTTTAACATAATAACGAAGCAAAAAAAGAGCAAAATTTTTATTTAAAATCAAATAAAATCCACAGGCTTGTGTTATTTTAAAAAATTACACTTTTTACACTTCGATTATTTCAGTGTGATTCAAATAGGAAGTGATGTTTATTTGTTTTTTCCAGCTATTTTCCATTTTACAGAAACAAAACACTGGGAACACCATCAGTTGGGGGGGAACAGTCAGTGGTGGGAAGTTTAAATAACATCATTTAAATAATAAGTTTTTGTTACTGAATTAATTTTCATTTTACAAGAAACTTTTCTTGTTACCATAAATAAAATATGTCAAAACTGGTGAAAATATATTAACGGCGAACAACAGGAAAAATCCTGTAGAAAAGAACAAGATGAAAAAAAAATGAAATGGAATATATTATTTGTACAAGCAGATAACGGAATACAGAATGATAATTTTTTTTGTCTCTGTCCGTATCACTGAATTCAATGTGCATTTTATCTTTGTCTTAAACAAATTATACATACATACATCCATATTAAAGTGGAGTGAATGAATAAAAGAAGTTTAGCCTTTTTTCAATAAGTTTTCCCGGCTCTTTTTATTTTAAATATTACCATATCTCTTGCCTAGATTTTTATATATTGGGTGGTCCATAATTATGTCTCGTAATTGTGAGAGGTGATAGTACGTTCAAAAGTAATGGTATCTTTTTATATATGCTTTTTTCCAAAATCCAAAATGATGGGTGGAACGAAATGGACTTCCTTTTTTAACTCGTCTATTCCCAAGCCGCGATCTATCGACAAAATATCCTTATTTTGTGTTAGTTTTTATCGTTACATACTCAACATATAAAAAATAAATAATTGAAAAAAAATACCCTTTAGTTTTTTTTAAATGGAGTGTCACTGGGCGTTATTTGTAGTATGAACTGAGTAAAATGGTATGAAATTACCGGCAAAAAATCACTTTCATTATAAGCTTGATTCTAAAATAATAATTTGTTATAACAGTAATAACAGTACCTACTCTTTAGACATTTTTATAATAGCGAAAATACCACAAGATACACTCACGCGCAATAAAATAGAAAATCGTTTGAAACAGCAGAATTAATTTGACCGTTAACATAACTCAAGTGTGGCCAAATTAAAACCATGAATACTACTAAGTATTAACATTTTAGTCGTAACACATTTATTTTTAAAAATTGTTATATTGTCTGTAAAAAAATTCACAAATCGCTGTCACCTAGAGATGGCACTGGGAATTGACGAGTTAAAAAAAAAATTTTGGCGCTTTTGAATAACGAATTTATATTTTAGGGATGCATATAGACATTATTAGAATAATTAGATTTATATTACCAACGAATCCATCACATGATTGGGGGATAATTTGGGGACAAATACTAGTACTTGAAATTACTCAAAAGCGGTATTATTTATCGAAATGTAGTAAGTAAAATACATTTTTTTGTATGGAATTGTCTGGAGAATCATATGGTTAAGAATTTTGTTTAATTAACTGCAAATTACAATAAAAAATAAAAGACACCTCTTAATCATAAGCGGTGGAATAAGTGTTAACATAAATTGAATTATCCTAATGCAAAATACGCATCCCTCAAATATCAATTCGTTATTTAAAAGAGTTTGGAAAATATTTAAAAAAAAATGATTTTCATAACACCCCTTTACAGGGTTATAACTCCTTTATTAATGGGTTTTGGAAAAAAAATGTGTCATTATTTTTAACGTACTATCAGCTCTAGCAATTACCATACATAATTCTGAATCACCCGGTATATAAATATTTCAAACTATTATATAACGATGCTGGTTTGTAGTAGATACGGGTGATGATTTAGAATTAAAATTACATATTGACTTCATTATTTGCATGTAAAATTTTTTTATATTCATTTGCATATTATATTTACAAAATAAATTTATTATTCTTATCCTGCTAGTAGGATGAAAAATTGAAATATTATTTTTCTTGGATGCCACAAAAAAAAACCATAAAAAAATCTTTCTAACCGACTTCAAAAAAGAGGACATTCTTAATTCAACTTTACTTTTTTCTATTAGCATTCCGGACATACCATATAAATTTTATCAGAATCTGAACCATGGACTAAAATAACATTTAAGAGTTTTTGAAGTTGGTGCCAATTGTCAACATGATCATTTAGAGACAGTAAAAGTCGTAACAAAGTTTCTGTAGGTGGACCTGCGGAAGTTGACTTGGCACCAACTTCAAAAATTGTCAAATTTGATTAACTGCCTAATTATTTTATACTTTTCAGTGCTCTTATTAGTAGATATTATTTTGAAGATATCTTAAAAAGGGTTTATTTTTCCAAGATAGAAAGTATTAAAGTCTAGTTCACGTTCTATAAGATAAAGCCTTTTAAAGAAAAAAAATGAAACCAACTTCAAAATAATAATTAAGAGCACTAAAAAGTATAAAATAATTAGGCAATTAATCAAGATATAATTATAAAAATAAAATTTTCCAGTTTTTGAAGTTGGTGCCAATTGTCTATTTAACCATTTAGAGATAGTAGGGGAGCTGGGGTAAAGTGGCCAGTGGAGGTAGAATGGCCATTGGTCTTTACTCACCGGAAACTACTCCAATTTTATGACGAAGCTGAATACTAGCTTGTAGACAAGCCATTAGTATTCTATTAAAACGTCAACGATCAGTTCACTAGATTGTATGAATTGTAACGAATTTTCTGAATTTTCGAGTGTTGACGTAAAGTAAGTTTTAAGTTGTATTCTCATTAATTTTTTATTAATTACGAATACAATTTTTTAAATGGGATAGCTAAAAACTTTGTCTAATTACCTTTAAAATAATATAGTTATCGACGAATCAAAAAATTCTTTCTTGAAATTAGTTGTAGTTTGCCGAAATGGCGTCTAACGGGGTAAAGTCGCCAGGCTACTTTTCCACTGTTTTTGAGTAATTTATATTGTTTTTTGTTGCAACTCTATCTCTCACCATTTACGTGAAACATCCTGTATATAATATTATTTATGTAGAACAAACCGTGATAAATATGCATAGCGAACCAAATACTCTATAAAACCTTGTGCGCCGGCATGACAGCTTGTGCACAAATTTGAATATTCACATAGCATTTTGTATTAGTTTATGATAAAAATTCTTATTTATTTATTTATTTATTGTATTTATTTATTATTATTATGCAATATACCGACTGAGTGAGAGAGGCACGGACGGACGGGCGGGCGGCATTCACGTGTATACACGTGTCACATGGTACGTTCATTTCCACGCATTCATTATCATGCATTACCACAACGTGGAAAGATAAAATATCCTTGTGTCAAATGATATATTAATATTAATAAGCCGACAATAAAACAATTAGTATGTATATACTGTTGTATATGGATACAGATAGCATTAATTAGTTTTATATTATAACGGCAGATAGCGTTACGAACAATAGAGGTACATAATGGCACCACATCGTACCTGTTTGAATAATGATTTATTTTTACAAAAATTTTATATACCTAATGGTTATATGTACAGTAGAATTTTAATAATAGCGCATTTGTCCATCTCTTAGAAAAGTTATACCTCTACTCTGTAGAGCAGCGATTTTCAGCCTGTGGTACGCGTACCCCTAGGGGTACGTGGGGATCTTCTTAGGGGTACGTGGAAATATTATTGATAATGGCGAATGTTACAAAAACATAAGATACTTCAGTTACAAAGAAAATTATAATTTAAAAAGGAAAATGAAAGAAAAAGAAAAGAAATTACATATTCTAAAAATTTATAAAACACTGTTATTCATTTAAAACACGGTTAAAAGCAGATCATCATTTTATAGCTTGATTAGGAGTCACGTGATTATAAGTATTGAGTTTTATGCTGGAACTAATTAACTACCACCTAATGAAACTATTTTTATTTATTTTTTATTTTATAAGATACTCGACTTAAAACCACCACCTTAAGATTTCTTACTACGAAATGATTTCTTATCTCCTGAATATTTGTAATTATTGGGTTTTGTTATTTAAGATCCTATTACATATTATAATCTTAAAAAGGATTGTGACGAAATTTTTAATAAACAACAATATTGGTAATAAGAACTTGAAGACTCTATTTTAAGAGGTACGGGGTACTCATAAATGGAAAACCTCCTCAAGGGGTACGTGAGAGAAAAAGGGTTGGGAACCGCTGCTGTAAAGGAACGAACTCTTTACCGTTAAATTTAGTTTCACATGTTTTATTCTGATTTCATTGGTGATGTCATCTAGTTTACCTACTAAATTTTTTCAATATGTTCAAAATCGTAAATAAAATGATACAATCGTGAAATTGGAGACGAATTTGCAAAAATTATAGACATGTAGAATCGATCAATTCGATCATTTTGCTAAAAGAAGTTTTGTCTTTTTAGTAGCAACACCGTGACAAAATTTGTGTTCTGTGTTAGAAAAACTAGTAGTTAAAATTTTTGTGTTAAATAAGTAACCCAACCCAGTGTTTGCGTTAAATGAAAATATTCACAAAAATTTTGATTTAGCAGAATAAAAATGTTAATGTGTTTTGAACAACAAAAATTAACACAATATTTGTGTAAAATGGAAGAATATCTGTAAGTACACCTTTCTTAATGTATTTCCCACACAAAAAACTAGTTTCGCGCTCTCATAAACATCGTCACTGCACTGGTGTGTTGACAACGACACCATCGGACCCATATCGGACCGCACCACATCATATTGGATGCAATCACAACGAGCAGTCCAATAAATTCCTCCACAGATAGAGGTACATTGGCAGAACAACACATACAGTACATACATTCATTTTTCATATTCATACATGTGCTTAATAATTTTGTATTTTCATAGTCATTATAAATATTATAATTCAAAGCATCAAATTAACAAGTTATTTTTGTTATTAAATAATAAATGCATTCATTGTGTTGTTCCTAACATTTCATCAAATTGGAGTCAGATATCGCATTGCCGGTGTAGCAGTCAGCTAATTTCCATCAGCAACAATAGTGATATCGACAAAAATCATACAGATATTAAATATTGATTATTAGGTAAGTAATTAAAATATTATAGATTGAATTTCTTTCTCTGTTTGCAGAATTTACTTCAATTAATTAAAAAATTATCGAATTTCAACGTTCGAGTGGTACGTTCCATTTTGTCTTTCACGTTAAGTTTGACAACGATCTTCACAATTTTTGAGTATTGCTTCAACATTATTTTCATCAAAACCAAGTGAAATGCACCAATATCATCGTCGAAATCTTTACAAAAATTGTAGAAATATTAAATAAAAAAGTTTAAGTACTGAAAAATTATTTTTTACTATTTCCCTTCATTTAGATAATAAATAAATAAAAAAAATACTACACATCATTGTGTTAAAAAGGTACACTAAATAATGGTTATATTAACATATTTACTGGTAAAATTATAGCTAAGTAACTGTGTAAAATTAACACAAAATGTATGTCCTGTTGTGTGTTAAACCATTGACACAAATCTTGTGTAAAAATTTTACACATATACTTTGTGTTAAAATAACACAAAAAATTGAGTGGACCGTTCTGGACATGTGAAATATGTTAATTTTAACACAAATTTTTTTACTGAGAAAAACTAAAAATTCATACCAAAATTACTCTAATTCAGCCAGCAACACTAGTTCCAAACACTTTCATAAAGCTTGATTTAACAGAAAAGTAATTTTTTTTTTTTTTGAGGACGTCAAGTTTGTTATAATTTTTCAGCACCTTAAAAATCTTCAATAGAATGCTAGAATAACAAAACTTGAAGGGAATTACCGGTTTCTGGAGTCCCTTCTTTTCACTTTTACCAAAATCTTGCATTTAGGATCTCTAAAAAAAACCTCAATTCAATTAGACTTATTTCTGAAAGGAATTTTGTTAACTTGATAGTAAAATATTAATTATTCCTCCTAACTTAAATCGCATCCAATTTTTAAATTTTATTTCATCATTAAATTTACCAGAATTTTTCAATGCCTTAAAAGCAGTACCGTAAAACCGTCTAGATAACACCAATAAAAGTATTACCATTAGAAAGAGCGTATATCATTTGTTATATCCCTGACCCATTTGTTTCATTATAAGTAAAAATAAAAAAAATAAAAAATAATAAGTAAGTGTCAGGGTCTACACCCTAAATCCGTCTTGACCCGGACACTTACTTAAATAATGTAATAACATGCAAACTAACCTCTCCCGTCGGGGTTAGGACAGTGTTTTACCTCGTCTGATGTCTTTGAAACTGTAAAAGGCTTCAAAATATTTTGTGGGAAGGGGGAGGGGTCAATGTATAGTATGCCTCTCTATGAAGTAAACATACGATATGACACCAGAAGGAGACATAAACCGGGTAATTCTGGCGGGAATATAACGTATGGATAGTGGAAGTTACAGCTGGTGCGAATCGCGGTCATAGTGTAATAAACTGATGTGTCCGGGTCTAAACGGATATATGTATATAGCATGTATCTTTTATATATACATCGAATATAACTTCAAACATCATTAAATGATGCGCGACAAAATTCTGAACACATACATATCAAAACTAAAACAATATGACACTTATGACGAAAATTACATGTCTAAGTTAGACACACATTTTATTTCTTTGAAAAACTGGAGAATATTAATCCTGTAAAATGAGATAGTAAAAGTTGAAATCCGTAGTTTCTATTGGTACAGCAGTTGAGAGGATGTTTTCTCTCTCTAATGACGTCAAGAACAAATGTTTATTGTAGCAGGTTAATGTAGAAACTACTTGCTTTGAAGATTGGTGCAAAGTGTCCGGGTCTAGACCCCCTGTCCGGGTCTAGACGGGTTTTACGGTAAAAAAAATGTTATAATAACGACACCGAAAACAAATTATAGGTTTTCAAAGCCGTTCTTTTCTTTTTTCCCAAAATTAGGGATGTCGGAGCACTAGAAAAAAACTTCTCTCTTCTGACTTCTATCGAATTAAACCTATTTTTAAAAGAAATTTCCTTAACTTGATAGAAAAAATGACAAATTACACCAAAATTACTCTAACGCAACCAGTTACGCTAATTCAGATCACTTTTATAAAGCCTGATTTGATAACAAAATTTTCTTCAATCTCATGACGTCACTAAGTTTATTACAATTTATTAACGCTTAAAAAACCATAAAAAAATTTAGAATGATGAAATTGGAAACAAACCTACCTATCTGTACAGTACACGGAGAGAAAATTCCTATAAAAATTACTGTGCGCATACTACCTACAATCGACGTGTAACAGGCGAACATATCCAATTTTTGTACCTTAAAATTATAAAAATTACAATAATATAACTATAATTTTTATAATTTTACCGTACAAAAATTGGATATGTTCGCCTGTTAAACGTCGATTGTAGTATGAGCACAGTAATTTTTATAGGAATTTTCTCTCCGTGTACAATAAAATAAGTATCTACATTTTTCTCAACTTCTGAATGACCAGAGCTTCTTACATTGCATGATCAAATCAGATAACACTTTCAAAAATAACTGGTGACGATTTTTTCTATGCACGGCTATTCTTTATTTTTTATCTACCGGCAGATTTCCTCGACCAGATAATATCATTATTAATTCAATTTGACGACAAAAATCATTACGCAATATGCGGGCCACTAGCAAATTACTGTCACCTCAACCAACACATACAAACACATAAATAAAGCAGGTACACGGAGAGAAAATTCCTATAAAAATTACTGTGCTCATATTACAATCGACGTGTAACAGGCGAACATATCCAATTTTTGTACGGTAAAATTATAAAAATTACAATAATATAACTATAATATAATTTTTATAATTTTACCGTACAAAAATCGGATATGTTCGCCTGTTACACGTCGATTGTAGCATGAGCACAGTAACTTTTATCGGAATTTTCTCTCCGTGTAGTAGTAGGTAATATTTAACATTTTGTGCGTATAGGAAAACCAGGACACGACAAGACACGACGTTGTGACACCGACACTTCAACAGACAAATGACGCCCGTCACATTTCAACTTATTACTCTCCACCGGCGCAACGAAGGTGATCGTTAATAGTTCGAATTAAAATGTTATACCCACCTATTCGCCCGGACAAGATAAATTTCCATCATTATTTCCCGACGATGCGATGGGAAAAAAGAAGAACGGAAACCATTTCATTTATCCGTTTGAATTATTAATGAAACAAATTAAGATTTCCCCGGTAATTTTCAGCAAGCAAGCAAGCGAGTGTTGTAGATATCGTAATGAAATAATTAGTAATGAAAGAAAGAATAAACTATACCGAAAAAAGAAAATGATGTAAAAAGAAAAGCATTTTCCATTCTTTAATAATAATTAATGAACGTAAAACTTGTTTATTTTATTCCTAATATACACCCGTACCATCAATTTTCACTATTCGCTCATTTGCTCAGCAGATAGTCGTTCTGGACAGCAACATGTTTTTCTTTAAATATAATAATGAACTAGCTATACTTGCGACGTCGGTCGCGCGACGCGTAGAACAATAATTTTTGCGTAATGAGACATTTTCCCGGAGTAAAAAGTATTTTAAATGTTATCACCACACCAAATTTAATCAAAATCCGTTCAATAGTTTTGCGTAATGTGTGCATATGCTCAGAATGGTTTTTCTATGTTCCCGTGGGAACGAGACATTTTGCCGGAGTAAAGAATATCTTGGTTATTGACCCAGGTCATAACTTATCGCCATCCCAAACTTCATCAAAATCTGTTCAATAGTTTTTGCGTAATGCATACACATGTTTAAAATGTTTTTTCTATTTTCCCGTGGGAATGAGACATTTTCCCGCAACAAAATGTATCCTAAGTATTGACGCATTTAATAAGTTCTCACCACACCAAATTTCATCACAATTCGTTCAGCAGTTTTGCGTAATGTGTGCACACGTGCTGAATGGTTTTTCTATTTTCCCGTGGGAATGAGACATTTTCCCGGAGTAAAGAATCTCTTGGATATTGACCCAGGCTTATAACTTATCACCATACCAAACTTCAGCAAAATCCGTCCAATAATTTTTGCGTAATGCATACACATGTTTAAAATGCTTTTTCTATTTTCCCGTGGGAATGAGACATTTTTCCGTAATAAAAAGTATCCTAAGTATTGACGCAGGTAATGAGCTCTCACCACACCAAATTTCATCAAAAAATCCGTTCAATAGTTTTTGCGTAATGTGTGCACATGCTCAGAATGGTTTTTCTATTTTCCCGTGGGAATGAGACATTTTCCCGGAGTATATCTTGGATGTTGACCCAGGCTTATAATTTATTACCATACCAAACTTCATCAAAATCCGTCCAATAGCTTTTGCGTGATGCATGAACAGACAGACAGACAGACAAGAATTTCAAAAGTCGCTGTTTTGATATTTACATCGATAACCATTTACAGCATCAGTACAATTTTAAAAAAATATTCCCTGTACAGAAATGGTCTCGTTACAGTTTTATTTTATTCCTAATACACCTGTACCAACAGTTTTCACTATTCGCTCACTTGTTCAATAGATAGATAGTCATTCTGGACAGCAACATGTTTTTCTTTAAGTATAATAATGAATTAAGAAAACTTTCTACTTATATGGCTCGGTTCTCTCTCACAACTTGTGCCTTTGTGTTTCTTGCTTCGCTTTTTTTTTTGAACTTATATAAATGAAAAAAGTTGAAAGATTGAATTTGAGTAATTAATTTTTGTTAAGTAAACGGCAAAAGAAAATTGTTCTCTAGTTGAGAGAAAAATGTAGGTGAAACGGAAATAAAAGAATTTTTAAATTGTATTCCAGTTATTGATGTTTGTTGTATTTGATGTAACATAAATGCCTATTGACATTTGGAAAACGTTTTGATAGGCATTTAATTAATTCAAAAAAATGGTTTTCCTGGAATAATTTTCAAAATGGAAAAAAGTTCCCTTTTCAATTTAATTTCCGGTTATGGCAGGTGAAATTCTGGTTAAGATTGAAAAAAAAGTAAATTTATGTAAAATTTTAATCAAAGTAATAGAACAAAATTCAACCTCTTGCTTCTTGAAATTTAATCTGCTAAAATGATGCCTGTACAATCAAAAGAAAAGTCATGATATTATCTTTCCAAAAATACTACAAAATGAATGCTTCAAAATCCTAATTTGTGCAAAAATCAACAATTTTTTTTTGATCAACAAAAAATCACTAAGACGCAGTTAACGCAGGCAGGGCAGCGCAGATTCTGTGACTCTTGTTGTAGAACGAGATAGCACGGATTTAAAAGCAGAGTAGAACAGAGCAGCACTGTTTTTCTTCAATTTCTTCAATTGCTTTTATCTCGTTGAAATAAAATCAACTAAAACTCGAGAACGTGTTACAATCTCACGCAGCATCGCGCTGTTTCTGTGTCACATTTACGAGTGCTACATCGGTCTCGTGCAACGCAGTGCTGCCCTGCTCTGCCCTGCGTTTCAATTCGCGCTGTCCCGTTCCAAAGTCATAGAAACTGCGCTGCCGTGCCTGTGTTAACTGCATCTCAATGTGCGCCCGGCCTTAGTATAGAACTGCTGTGATTTCACTACTTTGGTATTGAAATTTAATGGGTAAAAAGTGCAATATTATTTTTACAATGACAATTTAACTCATGTGTATCAAGTTCTACAAAAAACATTGTAGTTTTTTCACTTTTACCATGGGAAAATAGTTAGGACAGATTTTTACAGCGAAAAAAAATGGTACAAAATATTTTATTGGCCATTTCACTGTAGGTAAACACGGTAAAAACGAAACAAAAATTCGTATTGGTAAATTTATCTGATTTCTGAACCATAGAAATAATGTATTAAATAAATTCATATGAATTGTACTAATTTATTTTATTCGTTAAATTATCTTACCGTATTACATTTAAGTTTTATATTTTTTCTGAATAAATTTATGTTTTCTACAACTTAAATTTCTTATCTAAAAGCAATTTAACTCGAAGAACTGTCAACTAGCAAATACGCTTCAGGTTCGCTGTCGCATTTTTGTTAGTTGATAGTTCTTCTAGTTTTCGTTAGACAAACCCAAATTTATTCGAAAAAATACCAACCTTTCGTGTAATAATAAGTGATAATAGTTTAATTGTAAAATTATATGTACTAAAATTTTCAGAATAGTAACAAAATTTGGATACAATTGAGATAAATTACGGAATTTGGAAAAAGTACTGTGATACAATATGGTAAAATTGTGATTCTCGACCGGAAAATTCTGCATTTAATTTCGATTTCATTGAATAAATCAATATCGTCTTTCAAAGGTCACTTTTAAATTTTTGTTTTCACAAAATCAGTCAACAGCGCCGGGCTTACAGAAATGGGGGTGGGGAGGAATCAGTGGAATCGCACTGGTTGAAAGGACTGTAGCATGATGTTAGACTGGTATTGGTAGTGTGAATACACTCACTGTTTCTGATTTAAAAATATTTTTCTAGATTGAGATTGGAATGAGAACGAACCTTGGTTGGTATTAGAGTGTGAAACGACCCTAAGGCCAGGCGCACATTGAACTGCGTCACGCAGTAAACGCAGGACAGGGCAGAGCAGAGCAGGGCAGAGCAGGTAAGCACGTGTGGTCGGGCGCACATTGAGATGCAGTTAACGCAGACAGGGCAACGCAGTTTCTGTAACTCTTGTTGTAGAACGCGATAGCACGAATTTAAAAATAGAGTAGAGCAGAGAAGCACTATTTTTCTTCAATTTCTTCAGTTGTTTTCATTTCGGCGAAATAAAACCAACTAAAACTTGAGAACATGTTACAATCTCGCGCAGCATCGCGCACATTCTGTGTCACATTTACGAGTGCTACTCTGCTTTGCTCTGCGTTTCAATTCGCGCTGTCCCGTTCCAGAGTTACTGAAACTGCGCTGCCGTGCCTGTGTTAACTGCATCTCAGTGTGCGCCCGGCCTTAGTATAGAACACTTGAGATCGTGTTATAATCTCGCGCAGCATCGCGCAGTTTCTGTGTCACATATACGAGAGCCACATCGGTCTCGTGCGACGCAGTGCTGCTCTGCTCTGCTCTGCGTTTCAATTCGGGCTGTCCCGTTCTACAACACAAACCACAGAAACTGTGCTGCCCTGCCGGCGTTAACTGCGTCTCAATGTGCGCCCGGCCTAATACTTTAACTATTCCTAAAAGCCGACTGATAATTGCTGTCCAAAATTGATTTTTTTACCCCAATGTTAAATTAAATCTTGTTAATTGAAAAAAACAACATGTAAATAAAAAAAATTTTAATTTTTCCTGGAAAAAAATAATGTTATACTTTCCATTATGTGAGAAAATTTGTAAATGATAAAATCTGAACACAACACTTAATAAATCATCAACAATTTCGCGGCACAGTAAAAAAAAAACTTTCCTTAATATAATTTAATGAACAGAAATTAAAACAGAATTTTGTCACATGTTATTTGTTACGACACAACATGGTAAAGTTTTGCTATCAGTACGAATGCGAGCTTTAAAACGTAAGTATAATGAAATGCGCAAAACTTTTTCCCCCTTAATTATACTGACTATACCGACGACCATGTTAATTATATGGAAGGAAACTGGAGCGCCCTATATATTTTAAGTTCATGTTTCGTATAGCACGGAGTGTTATAATATAACGCGGAGTGTTGTAGAGTAGACAATTTTCATTTTTCGTACGAGAAACGACATTTTATACACTTCCTTATTTTCATCTTAAAAAATAATAATAATTATATTTAAGTTTTATAAACCATTTTAATGATTTATTTCACTTGTTAAGATCTTTTTAACATAATATACAAATTATTCTCCTTTAAAATTACTAATCAACTGATTACGCCATGTAATATTTTTAACCGACTTCTAAATAAAAGGAACCGGGTTGTTCCTTTTTTTCCGCGGAATACACCGGACTTACGTTTGTAGAGGCCCCAGGGTACTTCTCATGTGGCCGCCCTTGCTAAAACGGTAAGGAAATTTCCGAAATTTTTAAAAATTTCCCCGAAAAATAGATTTGACGAGCCAAAAAGAAGTGCTTATGCTTTCTATTTTGTTCTATTCTACTACTTCGAAAAAAAGGGTCGTTCCTTTTTTGTGTGTTTCCGCGGATATACACCGGACTTACGTTTGTAGAGGCCTCAGGGAACTTCTCATGTGAGCGCCCTTGCTAAAACGGTAAAAAAATTTCCAAAATTTTTCAAAATTTCCCCAAAAAATAGATTTGACGAGCCAAAAAAAGTGCTTATGCTTTCTATTTTGTTCTATTCTACTCTTTTAAGAGATTTATTATGAATTTTGTGGAGGCCCTGAGGCTCGTGCTCCAAGTGTCCTTATGTAAATCTGATTCTGGACACACACAGTTTTTTCGAAAACTTGAAAAGATAAAACGCTAGTCGAAATTTTGAATCTGGAAGATAAAAATTGTTGATCGGTGAAAAAGCCAGTGAAATAAAATACGAAAAGATGAGAGGTCTCAAAACTTCACAACCTAGGTGCGCCTACGTGTATAAATCCGGCCCTGGTCGACAAGTGTATTTAGTTGTCTATATAATTAATATTCAACATAAAAAATTTTTCGACTATTCTTTTCATTTTTGAAAAAATTCTGCTCCTGTAACATCGATCTCAAATAGGTTTCTGGGATGCCTTCTTTTTGCCTTTCGAGTTTATTCTATACGCTACCAATCCGCGTTTAGTTTTTTTTTTTTGTGCAGCTATTTGTATTTCGCGCCTATTACATGTTTTTTTTTTTTTTTTTTTTAAATGCCAAAATGACAGCTGATTTATTTTGAAATGCTTGTTCTTCAACTGAAATGTATAAAAATGTATCTTTTTTTTGTGGGTAAATAAATTAATTTTTGACACGGCGTTCATCTCATGTGGGTTTTTATTTTTATTTTTATTTTTATTTTTAAGAATTATGTGACAAAATCATACAAATAATTTATCTTTTTAATATCTTAAACTTCACTTCATACTCTACAAATACTGCTAAATCTCAATAAAGAACTGTTCAGAACTACAGTAAGACTACCTACTCAGATAACATAATATAAAATTGCTATTTCTTAAAAAATCGCCTAGCCGGAAAAGCGAAACATAGTAAGCTAGTGATTTAGTTCTAAAAACACAAATAATTTGACAAAGATTCTTATAAATATTTAATGTAAGTCTACGTATTCAGTCTAAAATATATTATTTTTAAAAGCTTCTTTTCCTCTATAAAGAAATGAGATAAATTCATTTATTTCTGTATCAATGGTGTTTATTGAATACTAGCCGTACCCGTGGCGTTGTTCACGCCAAACGTTGAGTAGTTTCTTTTTCCAATTTGTAGTTTCTTGCAACACAAAATGCATTAAATTGTCTCCAAATTGACAATTGTGTATTTATTGTATTTTTTGGTACACAATTAGCAACATTTTTTTTTGATTTAAAATTCAGAAAAATTTCCAAACTACAAAATTTATTTACAATTTTTTTTTACTATAGTTATGAAATTTTTTATGAAAAATGTAAATTGGCGTAACGTTTGTAGATGCTCAAAATAGTTTTTCCATTTTCCCGTGGGAATGAGACATTTTCCCGGAATAAAAAGTATCTTAGATGTTGACCCAGGTAATAAATTATCATCACATCAAATTTCATTAAAATCCGTCCGGTAGGTTTTACGTGATGCGTGAACAGACAGACAGACAGACAGAGACAGATTTACAGTTTTATTATATGCATAGATTACTGATACAAAATTTATAATGCCCTGTTTACACACTGATTAGTGCGAGTGCGAGTGCTTACTTCAAATGGTATAGAATTGCGTTTAAGTACTGTTTTGATATATTGAAACGTAATTCTAGGCGTGTTTGTAGTAAGCACTCGCACTTGCAATAATCACTAATCAATAATCAATGTAATAATATAAGATCTTTCCCATTATTTTCGTTAATCATACTTTTCATAGAAACGCCGACATTTCTTATTATTCCTTTTTAAATTTTAAATGAATTAAAATGAAAATCAGTCGCACTAGAACGCTTGTGGTTACTTTTTGTTAAAAATATTAGGGATAAGTTGCTAGAATATAATATTTTCATAGAAACTAACCGAAAATTGTTTGAAAATAAATTCGTAGTAAAACATCAAATTACTATCAGTTTTTAACTTTGTAAATACCGTTCCTTTGACGAATCATACGAAACTTAACCCTTTATATTTGGTTGACCTAATTTTATTAAAAAGAAAAACCTCAAATACCTATACCTACTTACAACGTAATTCATTTATTGTTAACTTTTCTTGGTTCATAACCATTCATTATTTATACAAAGTTTTCAGGGAAAAAAATTTTTCTTTGTATACCTATACATATATATTTTCATAATTCTATTGTTCATAGAATTTTCATTTTTTTTTATTTCCTCATTCACTTGTTTTGATAGAAGTTTCTCTTTTTTTCAGTAAGTATAAGTTTTCAATTTTTTATATTATTCGCATGTTTTTTGTTTCGAACTAAACAAGCAAAAAGGCTACTTGTTTATTTATTAATTAAATTCACTTTCAATTAACCAAATGCTCGGTTTGAAAATGTTGAAGAAAAACTCTCTCTCATGGTTTTTTCATTAATTTTATTATATATAGAGAAAAGTATTATTTGCCTGAGGCGTTACAGTAACAAAACTTTTTTGTAAGATGAAAAACTTATTTAATTTATGGAAAAAGGAAAAAATTGAAAACTTGCTTTTTCATTTTAATGAATTAAACTCTTGCATTCTACTCTTCTAGTTCGAAATATTGTAGAGTTACGGATAGTACTTGTAATTGTTATGTAAATTTAAAAAAATAAAATTTTTTAAAAATTCATTTAAGGTGGCTGGTTGATAAAAGGATTTTTTCAAAGGATTTTAACGAACCTTCTCTAGATATTTATTTAATTCAATACCAATAATTGATACGAGCCTATTCCGATTAAAACTGACTACCCCAATTTTGAGAAAAACGATTTCAAAGTTTTGTAATTTTAACACCTGTTTTTAGGGGAAAACTATCTTTTTTTTTAATAAAATGAAAACATGTTAACGGAATTTGATAGAAATTTAATTATAAAATAAAAAGTTACAAACCATTTTGAAGCCGTTTTTGAAATATAATTCATAAACATCATTTTACAACATTTTTACAACGCTTTTTCAACAATGCTTTTATATTGCTACAACATAAGCGGGCAGAAATTCAAAAAACAAGTGGTATACAAATATAATAACTGAAGAATATATTCATTCATTATTTAATTTTGGATAAAAGAAAATTTTTTCGCTGAGATATACTTTTGTACCTGACTATCTCAGAGCAACTACATTAACGCTTTTTAGTTACGTGTTTATTCTAATACTGGGCCGTAGCGCTTCCACAATTTACATATTTCTAAGAGCTATCTACTATGCTGATTTTATCGTAACCATGAAATATTAGAATTTTGGTGGTATCTGTCATCGCTTTGAAAAAATATTCAAGCTCTGTCTGTTAAAAAATTTAAAGTAAAAAACTTCCGATACCGAAATAGACAGAATTAACGTCAGTTTTAGTTTAGTGAATTTAGCAAATCTACACGAAGAAAAGTTATGGATAAAAATTCCCGGTGACAATTTAACTCATGTGCATTAGGTCCCATAAAGGTATTTCACTTTCTCCGTGAAAAAAAAGTTTTTTAGTGACGTAATGGCATGAAATATTTTATTTTATTAGAAAGTATAATAAAACGAACGTTTTTATTGGTAAATTTAATTGTTTTTTTTAAACGTCAGTAACAATATTATGCAATATGAATTACACTTATTTTATTCGTTAAATTTTTTCTAACTTAAATTTGTTGCACAAAACCAAATTAAATTGAAACAATTGCCACCCTAGAAGCACTAAAGTTGTTTAGCTGCTGTGCCCTGGCTAACTGTCAGTTCTTCCTGTAAAGGAAACTGAACGACCTTAAAGTGGGATACGTTCTTTCGCTCGCACAGATGGAGTGGGTAAAATAGATCAACTCACTGGCCTGTGATTCAATGACTTATAGGCTGATCCGTTTTAAAGTGCGTCTCTGCACTAACCTCACTTGCTAGGTAAAAATTTTGCAATGATTTTAATGCAAATATACAGTATAAAGATTAAGGGGAGGTCTACTCGAGCGTCGTTAAAAAAAAAAATCGATTTTTTTTTTTGCGGAAATTGGTAGCTAATTGTATGTAGAATATATTCCCAAAGTGATTTTGCTGAAAGTAATTTAAGAGAAAGTTTACTTGAGATTTGATCAAAAAATCGATTTTTTTTGGCCGAAATTGATAGCAAATTATGTGTAGAATATGTTCCCAAAATGATTTTGCCGAAAATAATTTTAAAAAAAATTTTTGCTCATTAACCGAATCCAGCTTTCTATAAAAAAAAAACTCAAAAAACGTAGTTCACGCAATAATGAGTATTAAATATAAAATTTTGAAAATACGTTTCTTTATATATATTTTATAATATTTCGGAACCACATTTTTGGAAGTGGTTGACACGATAACCCAAAAACTATTCGATGGATCCATTTTTTTAATTTTTTGTTTTAAAGAAAATTCAATTCTCCGGCATCTATACCTAAGTCCGATACACTTTCAATATTTTTTATTTTTTTTATTTTACGACAAAAATCGTAATCAAGAGTTCATACATCCGCCATTTTTTTTCTTTCAGTAATTTATTGATATTATAGGTATAGGTACCGATACTGTTCATATATTTTATAAATCTTTTTTGTTTTTGGATTTCAGTGGTTTATTACCGATGCTATGATGTCCATTAACAAGGCATCGGATTTTCGGATCGTCACATTGCACTATCTATAAAATGGACAATTTTTTATATTTTTCCTTGAAAAATTTTTTTTATATATAGCTTAATACTTAATAAATATATGTACAAAGTTTGAAATTGATATTTACTTCCGTTCTTGAGAAAAAAATTCCAGAAAAATAGATAAGTTTTAAGGAGTCTCAAGTAAACCTCCCCTTAATAAAAAATATAATGAACTTAAGTGGCACGCGATTACCTAAAGTTGCTTGTAAATGTTGCTAAAAACTACATTTGTTCGTTTTAAAATTATGCAATAAAAAAATTTCCGCACTTTTCAAGAAAAATGATGGGTATAGGTACACGTAAGTTATATATTTACTATTCGGGTGTGTAAAAATTTGGGCCTACCCAAAATAAAAATCCTAGAATCGTCCCTGCACGGAGAGAAAATTCATAGAAAAATTATTGTGCTCAGCACTACAACCGACGTGTAAAGCCAAGCATATTCAATTTTGTACGGTAAAAATATAAAAATTATAATTAATCATAGAAAATTTAAAGGACAGAATATTCTTTCCGTAATATTAGGTCCGTAAAATTTGTAAAACAGCACAGTAAAAAGTTGCATTTCCGACAAAAAAATATTTTTTAATTGTTTTTCTTACAAAAATTACCATGCTGTCTTATAATATTTCAAATACTATCTGCTAATAGTAGAAAGAAAGAAAGGGAAGGTATCAACGCTGTCACATAGCCAGGCAGGCTGCAGAAGGTATCAACACAATCATACATGAAGGTCACATAGCCAGACTGGTGTGGTAAGTAACATACCCAGGCTGGTGTGGTGTGATGTGCAAACAGTATTCATTAGAATGTCTTACAGGACGGTCACCGTTCAATTCATCATTTTGTTACTTCACTATCTTCAGTATTAGAATATATTGTTACCAATCATTTTGTATGCATCGATTGTTCCTCAGTGCCTACAGCCCAAGTAACATAAGGTTGCGGGTCAGATGCGCAAATGAAAGAGTACGACAACAATAATTAAACTATAACATATATGCATAAGAGTGTGATAGAAGTTGTGTTAGCACATTAAATTTTACTATGCTAGCACATATTTTTTATTTTGGTCGTCGATCGCGCACGCATTATAAGAGAGCATGGTAATTTTTCTGAAATTTTATCTACAAAAATTATATGATTTTTCTCTCCGTGTGGGATTACCTAGATAATATTTTGTACAGTAAATAAGCAATTTGATGGTAATCGTAGTTAAAAATTTTTGTACAGTAAAAAAAAAACAAAAATACAAACTTTCAGTAAATCCAAAGAGCTATCATTAACACAGAAATCGTTCTCAAATAATTTTCTTTGTGTACTAAAATTATACAGACGTAATAAAGTATACTCTTAGAAAGTTCAGTCTAGTTCAGTAAAATTGAACTTATCTACTATCAAACGTATTACTTCAACAAACAAAAATATTATTAAGTAATAAATTTATTCGACACTTCTACCATTAACCGAGAGGATGGCGTTTCGTCTGGACTATTAGTCCGTAAAACAAGTCATAAACTAATTTTTATTTATTCAGTATGCTAATTTTATTACAAGCTTAATTATTTCATTTTTTTTTATTAAACCTTCTGACATAACAAATTTTACGTATAATTTTACCTACAACACGTCTTAATACCTAGAAACATTTTTTAATTTGTACAAAAAAAAAAAAAAAAAACATTTTCTACCCCTCAGTATGTAAGTGTTTATATGCTGATTATAATCTATATGCGATAATATAACCCACTACAATTGCTATAATTAACTTTTTCAACGGGAAAATAAAGAAATATAAAGAGAGAAATAAACCAGTGGCTTAGTTGTTCAGTGGATTATATCCACCTATACCTAATATCGAAATAACAAATAAATAATAATTTAATTCAAAGAAAAAATAATGTTGGTATAAGTAGCAACTACACATAATCGTTTTCTTTTAAAATTTTCATGATATTTAACTATTAATGTTTAATGTTATTTTAACATTTGGTTTTGTTGCATGATTTAAAATAAATATTATTTTTTTATAGTTCTTTTTTTTTTCAAAATTGTTTTAAAATTCCAACTAAATAATTTATTTTTTAGTTTTCTCTATATTGAGTGCTTTTTGTATTTCACTGCAAAAATTTGATTTAAAGTTCTGTGCACAAAAAGTGTAACTACGTAGTTTTTAAATCGTTTGATGTAGAGATTTCATTTTAACGAATTTCTGAATGAAAAATTCATGACTTGAGCCCAAGACTATGATAGAATTTTGTTTTAAGATTGCAAGAAATCCCCAGAGATAGATTTTTGAACCATTGTCATAATTATATGATGTAATCGATTGTGCATCTGTTAGTGTCGTGTAAATTTGCTGGTTCTTACGGGACTTCTTAAGCTATACCGAAACTTAGAAATTAATTACACCTTTTTTTTTTTAGTTTTGAATAAAGCCTCAAAATTCAAACTCTTTATTTTTTTTAAGGTATTAAAAATTGTTTATTTTTTATTTTTGATAAAACATTTTGATACGATTTTTGATATAAGCAATAGGTAATTATGGATGCCTATATACAGGTATACCCTTTTATATCGGCATATAGATTTTAGATATGCGTGGACACATTTCTTGTCACAACTTGTTTGTTTGACTTTGATTTTATGTATTGTTTAAGGTATTTTTTGAAGTTACAAGTAAATGATTTATGTGTATCAATTGTCTTTTTTCTTCTAGTAAAATGTGAGAGAGACAACGGGTTGTTTTGTTTTCGAAAAAAAAAATACTTTTTTTTTAAATGACAGGTTATTTTTTTATTAACAAGTTTTAAGTTACAGTCAGTCAGTCAAACTTTCAACAATTTTCATTTAAAAAAAAGTTAAAATTTTTGTATTTTTTTAAGATAACGCTTTTTTATAACTTGAAACTAATTTTTATTAACAGCTGATGGTTAATAGAGAATAAACCGATATAATTTTTTTTAAATGTATTTATACCCCGATTTATTAACGTTTTCAGTTTTGAAAATATAAGTACGGTCCTGTCAGCACCGCAAGATTTCGAACATTATTGATTATTGGACCCAACTGTACATTTCTAACAATCTACAATAAAACTATCAATCAAATACCAACAAATTTAAAATTAAAAATAGAACAAATTTCCCTGTACACCTATCGCACAATCGATAAACTAACTACCTATACCCGCTAGTGATGGGAATAATTGAATGATTTCAATAATCGATTATGTTTAATCGAGTGATTTTAATAATCGATTAATCATTCGATTATGTTTATCGATTATTTTTGTCGATTATTTTCATTCGATTACTTTTATCGACTATGTTTCATTCGATTATAATTATCAATTATTTTGGAATGCTTTTATTGTTATTTTTATTTTCAAATTCAAACCTATAATATAAAATTATTTACTTGTATGAACGATACAACCATAATCGACCTTTCAGTTCTATTGTTTTTAGGTGGTTTATCATATTATCTTCAAAAATCTATTTTTTATAACATTAATGTCCATTAGAGATTAAACCATTACTAATTACAGTATTATCAGTTTTTCCATGTTAATAGTCGGCACTTTAACACTTTGACGGTCCTGATCTATAATGACGAAACACCCCACTAGCACAGTATTTTGACAACTAATACACTTTATATATACAATAAAATTGTTGACGTAATACAGCGTTGTGTCGTAGTTAATTAGGTTTTAATTGACGGTGCACATAGAACGCTCATGACCATTAACGTATCAATAATGCGGCCCATACACGGTTCAACATGTTGTACAACTTGGTTGAGTTGTACAACATGTTGAATCGTGTGTGGGGCAGTTGGTCAACTATTTTGATGGTTGCATAAACGGTTGAAGTAAAATCAAAATATTTTGATTTTACGTGGGCGGAGCAAATGGTCTATGAACATGTTGTACTGTGTGTGTGGGGTAGTTGAACAACAAAACCAGTACATATATGGTGTAAAGGGTGTAAATCAACAAAATATTTACAGCGGTAACAATTGGAAAGATTAAATATTTGATTTTGTTTGTTATTTCCAATAGCTTGCGGTGATACCGCACTTGAAAATTTTAAATCTTCAAAAGGACTTCCCGTTGCAAGATACCTTAATGTAATTCCCAAGCGTGTTTTTGCAGAAATTGCGTCACGCATAAACGTATCTTCTTTGTTTGTTAAAGGTGTTATTTTTACTAAAATATCATTAACAATTTCTTCGTTCATTCGCATATAATTTTTATAATCGGTTCACATTCACTAATTCTTTTAATAATTTTTCATTAGAAAATTTTTCTCCCAACCACTTTTTGCTCCATTTTCTTTTATTTCGTTTACGCAAGCTTTCTTTACTAATTTCTGCAATTACTGCTAAAGCAAGAATTTTATCCATAATTTTAACGAAGTTCTCTTTTTCAAAAATTGTGAATAACTGAAGTTGGACAACAAGTTAAATGGATAGTTTAATAGTGTATGACAAACAGTTCAACTTGTAGTACAACTAGGTAGTACAACAAGTTGAACCGTGTATGGGCCGCATAAGGAAGCACCCCTGCTAGGTTGTGATATTCATCTTACGCAAAATATCGCCAATCATAGTTATCATAAAACCTTTTATTTTTATTTAAACTGTTGTCTGTTTTCAATAGATAGATATGACGCTAAATAATTATTACCTGATATTTTGTACGGTCACTTAAAATAATCGAATTTGTTTTATCTCGAGATATTTTTAAAACTGTTCGATTGAAAAATAATCGAATGATTTAATGTCTCCAGATATTTTTTTAAAATCATTCGAATGAAAAACAATCGAATGATTTTACTATATCTCGAGATATCTCGAGATATTTTAATATTCGATTATGCGCATCACTACTACCCACCCAACCACTCGTAAATTCTAATCGTAAACATCACGCGCAGGTAAGACGTGTTGAGGATAATTTAAAATGAAAATATATATTAAAATGCAACCATTAAAAAAAGTTTTTCACTCTCTGTTCCATTAAGTATTTCCACTTTAATGTATTTTAGTAGAACATAATTTTTTCGTTTAATTATATGCAGACATTTCTTTTGTGATAAGAAAAAAAATTATAATTGAGTTAAATTCGTTTTGTTATTAAATTTTGCTGTTAATGCCACTTTTATACATAGTGTTTCTGGTTTAATTAGATTTTGAGTTTATAACTTTTTTTTCCTTGTTACAGTTCGCGTCGTTCATTATTGAAAGAAACAGGAATGAATGGAACACAGAAAAAACTAAAAACTTTTAATAAATAAACCATGGCAAGCACGGTAAGCAAATAGATAAGGGAAGTGGGGGGTGGTAGTAAGAAATTGTTAGATAAAATATTCTATTCAAAAAGTTTTAATTTAAATCTTCAGACTAGAGGTGGAAGCAATACAAAAAAAAATTTTTATCGTTTTTTCTTAAGGGGAGGTTTACTTGAGAGTCCTTAAAAATTATGTATTTTTCTGGAATCTTTTTCTCAAGAACGGAAGTAAATATCAATTTTAAATTTTGTACACATATATACAAAAAAAAATTTTTCGAGGAAAAATATAAAAAATTGTTCATTTTATAGATAGTGCAGTGTGACGATCCGAAAATCCAATGCCTTGTTGGTTGACATTATAGCGCCGGTAATAAACCACTGAAATCCAAAAACAAAAAAGATTTATAAAATATATGAAGAGTATCGGCACATGTACTTACCTATAATATCAATAAATTGCTGAAAGAAAAATAAATGGCGGATGTGTGAATTTTTGATTACGATTTTTGTCTTATTTTTCGCTCTTTAAAGTAAAATAAAAAAAAAAATAAATAAATAAAAAATATTGAAAGTGTATCGGACTTAGGTATAGGTGCCAGAGAATTGAATTATCTTTAAAATAAAAATTTATAAAAAGGATACATCGAATAGTTTTTGAGTTATCGTGTCAACCAGTTCCAAAAATGTGGTTTCGAGATATTGTAAAATATATATAAAGAAACGTATTTTCAAAACTTTATATTTAATACTCATTATTGTGTGAACTACGTTTTTTGAGTTTTTTTTTTTTTTTTTTTTTTTTTTTTTTTTTATAGCAAGCTGGATTCGGTTAATGTACAAAAATTTTTTTTAAAATTATTTTCAGCAAAGTCATTTTGGGTTGGGAACATATTCGACACATAATTTGCTATCAATTTCGGCAAAAAAAATCGATTTTTTGATCAAATCTCAAGTAAACCTTCCCTTAAATTACTTTCAGCAAAATCGCTTTGGGAACATATTCTACACATAATTAGCTACCAATTTCTGCAAAAAAAAAATCGATTTTTTTTAACGACGTTCAAGTAAACCTCCCCTTAATTACATACTTAGGTACTTTTCTACGATGTTATCTTAAATATTGAAAATATCGATTGTGTCAAATATAGTAGAAAGAAGTTGTTTAAATTATTTCTGTGATATTCGACAATAATCAGTCTTGCAGACTAAACCAAGAATAGAAACAATAAGCGTTTAATATTTTCCTAAAATATCTATGGGGCAAGACAAGATTCGTCTGAAATGTAGGTATGCCCCATCTTGCTCTTATACATTTTTGTATTTTAATATATACCTACATTTTTGTAATCTTTCTCAAATCTGATAACCTTCACATGAAAAGTATTCGTCAGGGGTCTTTAAGGGACAAGGGCTCGCAGGGTTATCAAATGGTAGGAATAGTTTTAAATTTGGCAAGATATTCCTCGACAATACAAGTCGATCATCAAATTTGTTGTTCACCTTACCAAAAACTTGATTTTTCTCCAACTTTTAATACCACAATGATACCATACCCAAAATAAAATTACTTTATTAATCTAGTAAACTTACAGCACAAATAATTTCGAGAAATTTCTTTTAAAAATATTTCCATGATTTTCTAATTAAAATTTATGCTGATAATGTTTAGCAGCAAACTATTTCGAAAATTTGTAGAATTTCTTGAATTAATTCGTCATTTCAAAATATAATCTCTCGCATATTTAAACTTTGATACCCACACTATTCCCACAACAGCTTTAACACAACTTAGCAATTAATTTTACGTAATATCGATTTATGTAGTTGAAAATTGTTATTATATGTTTTAAATTTCACTGTAACTAAATAACTAGGAAAACTTTAATTAGAAAAATTACCACCATATCCTCGCATTATAAAAATTAAAATATTAAAAATTATTTAAACATAGATAAACTTTCCTTCCGAGACTATTAAAGCGGAAGTTTTGTGATCACTTTCAAAGTATGAAAAATTTTTTCTCCTCTATAAATGAAAATTTTCCCTCATATTTTACGTTTTAAAGCTTCCTGAATAAGTCGCTTCGTTTGTCTCTCCGTCTGTATGTGCGAGGATCCCATAAACTTCGAAGTTATTAGAAATTGTACGGTTTGGTTTCTGGATGGTCTCCTACGAATTTTATCGCAATCGGGGGAATAGTAGCGACGGGGTTGCCATAAAACTCCATTAAATAGCATGATGCTAGTTTTGAAGTGAAAACTTCTATAGCACGAGAATGTAATTAATGAAATCTGTAAGGCAAATATTAGAGTGTAGTGAAATCTGTAATGGTCTATACAATGAAATTTATATGAATTAAACACTAGTGGTTTAGTTGATTAATAAGTATTTCATATTGTTTAAATTATCGAATTTATTCAAATCATTCTTGATGTTTTATTTTGTATTACTTAAACCTTTAATTAAATTCCATTCGGTATGTATACTAAGAGTGCAGTACCATGTCACTACCAAGAAATCTTTTAATGAATTATAAACTAGCCGTATACCCACCCAATGAGATTTACCATCGGTAACGTCTCACGATGTCAGTCAGTGTTAAAGATTTATTAAATAAGATATTATTTATTTTAATAGCCATAGTAACATATTTTTATTAAAAGCTTTTATTTAACTTGCTATGTTAGTATGTTGGTTTAGATCAAATCTTGGAATCAAAATTTTGACAGGTTCTAATTGAGCTAGAGGTTTCAAATTTTGCATACGTGTCTAACCTTGATGACAGTGCAGTATTGTATAATTAGTTTTTCCCTAAATCGCCCCAAACCAAAATTGTTGATTTTTAGTCCTGTGCATCTTTTTGACATTTCGAATTGTCAGATATTGTCCATTTATTTTACATTGCAATTTTTTGTTTCCATAGTTATGTCTGATTAGGGTAAATTAACCGATTAAAATATAAGTAAAGAATTACTTCTTTATTTTTTTTTTTAAATTAATTGTAATCAGACTAAAGAGTAGAAAATAAAATAAAGTAAAAAAAATATTTTTTAAGAAAAAGCTTTTATTTAAAAATGGGCTAAGACAAATGAAATAACTACTGAGTGAAGTTTGAAGCAATATGCAACATAATTTATAAAAGCTTGAGGCGTTTAATTAAGTTTGGTAAGTACTGAAAAGTAAAATAGCTACACTTATATCCAAAACAGAAATAATTAATGATAACGCCTCAAGCTTTTATAAATTATGTTGCATATTGCTTCAAACTTCACTCAAAAGTTATTTCATTTGTCTTAGCCCATTTTTAAATAAAAGCTTTTTCTTAGAAAACATTTTTTTTTTTACTTAATTTTATCCATCTCTAACTTCAAAAATGACGAATTTACATACAAATTTTCATTCCCTATTTAACCCACTTAGGGACTGAATTTTCAGAAATTCTTTCTCAGTGCTCAACTACATTATATAAGTAACTTTTAATTCACTGACAATAAGATTTAGTTAAATATTTTAATTCACTTAAAAATAATTGTACTTGTCTTGTTCTTGTTAGGCTCATAAAAGCAAAATAAATCAAAATAAATTTTAAAATTAAAACAATTGAAATCACATTTAGTCAGAATTTAATCAACTATTTATGTTTATATTATTTCAAAGCCAACCTTTTAACATAAATTGTTTGATCGTAAATAGACTTTGGTTTTCAATTCTGGTTCTAACCTGATACCATTTAATCCTGTTTGAAGTAATTTAATATTATTGATTTTCCGTACTTTTTATTATTGGTTTCACACGTTTATCCACAACCGTAACCCTATTTTCGAGCCGGTTACGAGATCACCATAGAAGTTTTCGCTTCGGCGGCACACACTTGCAATTTTCTATTTCTCATTTGTATTGTTAAAGCGAATTCTTGGATCTTTTAAAGTTTTTCCAATTGGAAAAATTAAAAAATATACTTGGTAAATAGAATAACATTTTCGTGACTTCAAACGCAGAATATACGTATACCTATGGTATATAAATAAGTACACACTAACAATAAAGTATTTGACTGTAATAGCAAGCAGCAGGCTGACTGCAACTACCTACAAGCCAGTAATGTATATGCTAATGGTTATTGACATGCATTCATATGTTTTCCTCAGGAAGAAAACTTCATTCACTCCGACTTGTGTGTAGTTTATATATTATATTATTACACACATTATGGTGCTGCTATCAGTGAGAATGAATACCGTTTTGCATTCTTCTTTCTAGTCATGTCTAGGTACATAAATGAATAAAGGTTTATTGCATTTTCGTATGGTAAACGACATAAGGAACGTATATAATTATGTTTATAATGAATTGGTAGGTAATTTTAAATTATTTTAGTTTTTGAATTGGTAAAAAAAACGTTAAGGAGTTTATGCTCTGAGATAGTCAGGCACAAAAGTATATTACAGCGAAAAAATTTTCTTTTATCAAAAATTAAATAATGCATTACCTAATATTCTTCAATGATTATATTCGTATACCACACCGGAAAGAAGGTGGCGCCGAAAGTTGGAAAATCTTTCTGTTTTTTATATGGCTAAATTGCTCCCAAATTGCTCCTTTGGAATCAGTAATTGCTCCACCTGGAACTTAATTACTTAATTAGTTATTTATAAACAAAAAAACTTTTTTGTTTGACTATTTCTATTATCAAAATCTTGTCAAATAATGCATTTTTATACAATTACTTTATATCAAAAAATTGCTTCCAATTTGCTCCGTCTAATTTAAAAGTTAGTTATTAATTTCTCTGAATAATAATTAAAATATATTAAAATAAAAAATATTATGAATTAGGTTATGTATTATTAAAACATATAGGCAATCCATTTTACGTTTAAGTCGTTTGCATATATTGAAGGATAATTGAATTTTGACAAGATAAATAACATAAAAAAAAAATATTTTAATAATTATTCAAAAAAATTAAGATTTAGCTTTTAAATTAAATAGAGCAAACTGGGAGCAATTTATTGACGTAAAGAAATTATATAAAAAAGTATTATTTTGGGAGATTTTGATAACTTAAATAACGGAGAAAAAAATTTTTTCTTTATAAATAACTAATTAAATAATTAAGTTTCAGGTGGAGCAATTACTGATTTCAAAGGAGCAATTTGGGAGCAATTTAACCATATGAAAAACAAAAAGATTTTTCAACTTTCGGCGCTAACTTCTTTCCGGTGTATACCACTTGTTTTTTTTAATTTCCGCGCGCTTATGTTGTAGCAATATAACAACATTGTTGAAAGAGCGTTGTAAAAACGTTGTAAAATGATGTTTATAAATTATATTTAAAAAACGGCGTGGTGAATAATTTTTATTTCTTATTAACCTTCGAATCATACGTACTCATCAAAATGACGAACGAACTTCTCTACCTGCTCCAATACTACAACTTGTCGTTGCCTGCTTGCTGTGAAACTTCTGTTATCTAACACAGAAAGGGTATAAATTTTGTTTATAGTTGCTGTCGTTTTGTTTGTATTGAAAAAGTGTGCGTCAAAAGACGACGATGTATGATTAACCGATGTTTTCTTTAAAGAGTTTAAAATAGGGAATTTTGGAATGAATGATCACCCAATTCTATTGAAAAAATTTTTTATTTGGCTACGTACGTTTCGAGTGAAAACTCTTCTTCAGGCCATATTCTTAAATATATCAAAATTTTAAAATTTAAAAACAAGAACATACATTTTTCGAACAACAATAAATTACTCACAATTTTTTTTTTTTTAAAAAGTAGTATAATGAATCGAATCGCAATAAGTTATTAAAATATAAAATTAAATTAAACATTTATAAAACTAAACACTTAATTTTTTTAGTCAATTTGTTAAAATTAAAATTAAAAACAGCCAATATTTTAAAATAACAAAACAAAATGAAATACTTTTTAATAATATCAAGTCAAAATGATAAATGAATTAAAACGAAAAAATTTTTAACAAAATTATAAATTGGTAAAAATTTTTTCGTTTTAATTCATTGTCCCCAACTCTAAAACTTAGAATTTCGTCTCAAAATATTAGAAATAGTGAACTAATCTTTATTCGCGGGTTCGCTCACACGATGTCTAAAATGACTCTCCTGATCAAAAGTAGCCTATGTCCTTCTACCTGGTATGGTCAAGATTTGAAATAAACAAGAACAAAAAAATAGCAAAATTTTTAAATGTATTGGAAAAATTTCCTAAAAATTTTTCATTGCGACACAATTTTTTTTTTTTTTGTTTTTGGGTAAAATCATAATCAAATCCAACACCAAAATTAAACTTAACAGGGTTAAGACCAAAATCAAGATTCTGATCTTACATTTGCCCAACACTTGCCTCAAGTAGTAGAATCATACCACCTCTCAGTAATTAACTCTTTGCACTCGATGGGCGCCGCCACGGCGACACAATAAATATTAATTCCATTCGTTAGGCGCGGCAGCAGCGCCATAAACAATAGGTACGTATTTTATTATTTACAACACGCTAGGGAACCTAAGGCCCGATTTACATTAACGCTCCGCTCTCAGTACGATATCACTCCGCTCCCGGTTCGATAAAATATTCTTACATAATAAATAATGAGTGTATTTACATCATCGCTCTGATATCGGTCCGATATCAGTCACGGTTCGCTGTCGCTTCAATACCGCTCGAATACCAATACCACTGAGATAATATTTTATCGGAGCGATAACAGACCCTATATCGGTGATAGTGAACACGTTTTTGATTCCACTTCGCTCCGTTTCTCAGCCTTCTGCATTTATTTGAAAATTATTATATTAGGAAAACATGATACAACACAACGACGCGACGTCTTGCTACAATACATTGTGATACATACTACTAAAATTAACTAATAGATGTATTATATTATGGATATTATGTTCTCCTAATACAATAGTGTTTACAGCGTTTTAAAACTACTGTCGAGTAGCTGAGTACCCATACTAAAAAATGGTTCGAGTGCAAAGGGTTAAAATTGCACGGTTACACGACAGGCTAGATTTGAACGCAGTACTTACTACTACCATAACCGCTCTCACCATTTACCCCCTCCAAACATTACACATTAAAGCTATATTTTGAAGTTATTGACAATATTTTAATTAAAATTAACATTTTTTCTGATGTAAAATAACATTCACGATTCTTCCATAATATTTCTTTATACCTACTATATTTTGTATGTAAAATTGTAATTATAATATAAAAAGTGTAACAATTATTAGTGTTTGTGGAAATTTTTAATTAAAGCACACAGTAAATAGCAAAAACTTAATTTCAGTTGAAGCTTTTTGAACGGCAAGTAGTAATTGACCTGTCCGTCATTCGTTCCCCAAACCCAAAGCCAACCCCAAACATACATTATTGTGTGTTGTTCAGTTTGTTATTTGTGCAGATATTTGTAGAACAACTCAATATTTCATTTTCGTTGTTCATTCTTTTGTTTTTGTTATTTAGCAATATCGGCATGTATATGTATATGTGTACGTACAGAAGAGTGTACACTCAAACCTGTTTTCACACGGTTCTTTTTGTTACTGCGATATATAAAGAAATACCCATCAAAGTCTGTCTATTCAAACCAAATATGATTTTTAATATAGTTGCGGATGCGGATGCGGATTTGGATTGCGAATGCGGATTTTTTAAAAGCGACAGATGCGGATACGGATTCGCATATTTAGTAATATTTTTCTTATGAACAAAACGACACATATTTTAATAACATAAAAAATACCAGTTGGTCTTAAAAGAACGATTTTAAGGGGTGAGTCACCCCCTCAAAGGTACGTTAAAGAGGCGGAAGCTCCGAATAGGAAGCTCCGATCGGTTGAAGTTGTCGGTAAGGGTGCCAGAAAAAAATCAAGGAGCTTTTTTTGCTTGTTATTTATAATCTTGGGGAAAGTTTAAATAAAATTCGTCAAGTGCGTGTTTTTGACACGCACTAAGTAATGTCACCTCAGTAAAAGTTAATTTATGATTTTTTGGCTCGTTTTTTAAGTACCACGGAAGTACAGTGAGAATACAGCCCTCTTGCGTTTATTTAATATATGCATGTACAACTCTATATATTATTATTATTATTATTATTAATTTTTCCCCCATTATAATCACACAACGAGATTAATATGTCATCCTTCGGTGACATAAAAATGTGGTATATTCCCAGGACTTTTTTCCACGGCCATTTTTTTACACGGCCCTGAAATTTCGAACTCAAAAATTTAGAAGTTGATGAAATTTTGCTTGTATGTACTCTATACAGAGTCTAGTAATAAATATAATTTTTTGTAACCACACATTTTTAAGGGGTGAAACAATCCCCTTGAAGTGTAAAGTTAAAAATTCAAGTAAATAAGATATTTATGCAAGTTTACAAATTTTTAGTTTTTATAAGAATTTTGTTTAAGCGGCTTCCATTTACCGTATATTGACTTATATCTTTTATAACGTGTTGCGAAGTATATTTTTTATAGCTTCCTATGAAGATTCGAAATATTTTTTTCTATGCGTTTTCTTTTATGCGGTTTCTATCCTCCGTATAAAAGCAGCTTTAAGTGTAACTATATTGCATGTATGTATGGAAATCTAGAGTTTCTAATATATGGACTATCTACGTTCAGAGTAGTACTACGGTATTACTATAGTTTTATATTCATATAGTGAACTTCAGAGATTTTATTCATTTAAAAATTTAGATTATATTACAAGAAATATTTTCTAGCGGAAATGTTGGTAGAAATTGAGTAATTTTTGAGAAAATTTTCCATTTTTCCGTAATACAGTTTTTATTTTGGTAGAAATTTATCAAAAATAAAAGGATATATATAACAAAATAATATGGTTAGGCTTCGCAATTATAAAGCGATATTAATGATTTTCTAATAATTACTTATGGAGCAATTTTAGAGTAGCTATAATTTTATTTACTCGGTAAAAGGTTGAAATTTCAGTTAACTTGTGATGACTATTACAGAATTCCTCGTTCACCCAACACTAAGGCCTTAATTTTAACAAAAATGAAAAAAACTACTCCAAAAACTGTTGATTAACCCTAGAATCATACGTACACGTCAAAACGACGTACGAACTTCTCTACCTGCTCCAATACTACGACTTGTTGTTACTTGTTTGCTGTGAGATTTCTGTTATCTAATTTATTTGTTATTATAACACACCACATATATTTATTTTGTTTATAGTCATTGTCGTTTTGTTTGTATTGAAATAGTGTCCGTCAAAAGGATGTCGATGTATGATTAACGTATGTTTTTTTGAAGATTTTGTACTTCACATATAAAAGTTTTCCTAATTTTTTTTAAAATTTATTAAAGAAATGGATGTTATAATTAATTTATTCATGGATTATGATAATGTGAAAGATGATTACAGCTGTTTGACTTATAGAGACGACATAATACTGAAGTTTTAATATATTGAATCGAAAACTAAAGAATGCATTTCGAATGACTTAATAAAAGACTAACAATTTATTTTGTGGAAAATATTTTAATTATTATTATTTTTTGAGATCTTATTCGAAAAATTACTAACAAATTTTAAAAAATTTATAAATGTGCCTAATGGGAAAATAACTACATATCTATAGGAATATTTATGACTGAGAAATTTCACATTCTGTAAAGTCACACATGTCCACTGACTCATAATAGTTCATAAATTAATTATTACAATTGATGTATTTATCTATACATTTAATTTTTATAATGAAAATATGCTATGAAAAAATTACTATTTAATTTTTATAATGAAAATATGCTTTGATAAAAAGATTAAAAAAATTAATAAATATTTACATTAAGAAATTTTTCCAAATCCATTTTTTTTAAATATTTTGTTCGCTTTTGTAGTATTGTAATGTAAAAAAAATGTTTTTTGCAAATAAACTCTAAAACTCTCCGTAAAAAGTCCATCCGTCAAAACGACGTCGATGTATGATTAACGTTTCTCGTAGACCAACGTATGATTCTAGGGTTAAAAAAAAGTTGTGAATCAAATTATTTTTAATTATTTTAAAATTTTTGTTTTTACTTGACTGTATCCGATGCAATATGTGCGTATACGTCTAATTAACGTTAGAAATCTAATGACACATATTTCAATCACCAGTGAAACTTCAACGTACATATTCGATCTAACACAACTTTTAGTTTGGCCACCAGAGACGCTAATAAGAATCTCCAGGTCCTTCGTATAGATAGTAGTTACTTCAAAAATCATTTTCGATTCCTTTCATTTCTTCAGAATGAAGAATTGAATTCCTTTGGATTCAAGTGGATTCCTTCGTGGAATTTTTGGTAATTTACGCATCTCCACCATTAAAGAATCAAAATTTTACTTAGAAATTCATTTCTTACTCTAGAAACGCACAAAGTTTTTGCAAAATTTACACAATTATCAAAAAATTAAAACATTACCAATTGTACTATTGTTATATTCGGATATTACCTATTTCTGATTCGCCATCAATCGACCTAGAATTTCGACATTTACTCTTTCGTGATTATTTACGTAAGGTTATTTACACAATCATAGGTACCGACCAAATACATGGTAAACATTTTATTCTAAACAAGCAAAAAAAGGTTTTTTCAGTATAGAGGTTATTGTATCGCAAGATATATCAACATTCTACAGAGATCTATCTATATATCTATAGTTCTGTACAGTCAACAAATAAATAGAATCGTAATAACATTGACATATAGCTATCGAGAGGTTGTGATAAAGCTGCAGTACCGATAGTGAACACAATTACGGCTAAAAAAAAGCAAAACAAACGAACCAACCAATGAACATCGAAAAATTGGAAACTGCTGTAGAACAAGTTGATTACTAGTTTGTTAGGTCGGTTAAATAAAGGTTCTTGTGCGGATATATATGTATATATTATTGTTCATGATGGCATCAATAGATAGGGCAAATAGATACATTTGTATTTGCCTTGAATCATATATGTACGAGTACATATATCCCAGGTATATGATACAAGATGTTACAAGGGAAATTATAACTTTGATTTTCCAAAGGTTTCTTTTTTTTTTTTTTGAACGAAAAAAATTTATAGTGAGAGTAACTCTGTGTGAAAGTCTAATGAAATCTGTGAAGATTTGGCTGTAACACAGAATAACTATACGCAGCCTACATATATACAAATCTGTCGTTCGTAAGTTGCAATAAGTTGCAATTTACACCGCTCAGTTATTGTCCGTCATAAGGTTCACGTACTAACGAGTATTATTGTATTTTTAATCAACTCGTGAAATATAAACAGAAAAAAATATGAAGTGTGTCGTATTTAAGTGTAAAAATTCTATTTATTTCTTAAAATAAATAAATTTATTTTTAATTGTTGGTTGTTTATCACAAATAGCCGGCCATGATAGTATATAGGAAATATATATATATATATATATATATATATATAAATATATATATATATATATATATATATATATATATAATCTGCGTGCGATATCACACTAATACATTCGCATATTTTTGTTGATACTTGATGTGTTTTGGTTGTATGTATCATGTTCGCTTGAATAGGGTAACGGTGTCACGTCATTTGGCAACGACAGCGGGCACAGTAGGTAGAGATAGAAATATTACTTCTGGTTATTCTGTGGACTGTAAAAAAATTTGTGATCGCTGTAAAGTGAAACAAACGCTAGTTGTTAGTTAATCATTAGTAAAATATTAATATTTTGTATTTTTCAAATTATTCTCGGTAACTATACAGGGTGTAAAACAAATAACTTTCGTCCTTTTGTGGGGTGACTCATAGCACCCTGTAGACACTAAAAGTGTAGAATTTTTTCGGAATTAACAGTCGCGTCACCCCTCTAAAGGATAGGACTTATTTTCCTTACACCCTGTATATATATATATATATATATATATATATATATACAGGGTGTAAGTGAAATAACTCTTATCCTTTTGAGGGGTGACGCGAGTGTTAATTCCGAAAAAATTCCTGCGTTTTTAATGTCTACAGGATGCTATGAGTCACCCCACAAAAGGACGAGTTATTTGTTTTACACCCTGTATACTCCCGAGCGAAGCTAGCAACAGCAGCTGGTAATTTAGTAAAATAAAAATCAATTACTAGAAGTTGTAAAATAAATATTTTAGGAATATTGGTGCTTGGCCTGGCCCGGCACCGTAAAGAGCTGAGACGATCCCTGCCGCAGTAATGGTTACGGCCACGCGACTGTAACTTACTTTTGGAACGATAAAAAACATTTTTTTTAAAATTGGAGCACCTAAATTTAAGTGCCTTACAATTTGAAATTCAGAAACGATTTCTGCAGAGACTTTCGTGTTTTATGGACTCACTACAGGCCTTGGCAGGCTTATGTTGCAGACATATTTAAAACATCTCAATATTTATTATTTTTATTTGAAGCCATAACCTTTCGTGGATAAAACAGAAAAACTTCCAAAACACATTCAAATTACATCTCGCTACTTTTATGATAAAAGTATTTTGTAGTAAGTTTTATATTAGAGAACTCATTAATACTTCAATTTCATTATCGTAAAATTTGGTCGCAACAATTTGATAAACATAAAATTTCGAAATGAATCGATGCAGATACATATAATCCATATTTAAAATTCATACCTCCTTACTTTACTATATACCAAAAAGTAGCAGTAACGCTTCAACTGCATTTACAAGTGTTGCATTGTAAAATCCATCATTTAACGTTACAGTCATACATTTCCAATCACCTCCTATATACAGCGTGAATTTTTCGAGAGTTGCCATTTTGATTACCGGCAAACCGTTGATTTAATCGAAAAATTGTTCAAATGAGAATTGTAGATATCGATGGTGGCAAATGGAAACGTATGTTTAAAAGTATTTCAAAAATTTGCTTATGATTCAAAACTACCAGTAACACTCAAATTTTCATTGTTTTATCTCTGATTTTTGAGTATCTACGTTTTAAAAATGACACTCTTAAATTTCGTATTCAAGTGCTTGAAAACTATTAGGATTTTACGTAATTTAAAAAAATATTAGCTCAATATGGCCGCCATTTTAATCAAAGTAGTAACGAAAAATTAAACGATTATTAAGAGTTCCATCGGAAATTAAAATTATTAAATAGATTAAATTATCGTATAAAAATGATATCTAAATACAACAAGGAAATACAATTTCAGTTTTAATTCATTGAAAAATAAAGAAATTACTTTTCTGAAATGTCACTGTTTGACAGATACATAGGCGTCTAAACGTATTTTTGTAGCAAGTATTTTTAAAGGAAATGAAAAGTTTTTTGTGAAAAAACTTCTCCTTTTTAATTTGGTTTGTATTAAAAAGAAAATACTATCGAATTTCAAATATTTTTACATTATTTGAGTACATTTATTAATAATAGTTTCGTTCCCAATTAACCACACCTTGCTAGTATTAAGAAACCCCAATGTCATTTTGATTTGTATTGGTTATGTACATTTATTTCACCTGCCACCTTTCGTTCTATAAATAAATAAAAAATAAATATATTTTTCAGTAAATTAATGAAATACTTCAAAAAAAATTTACATTAAGTTACTTTAAATACTAATCTTTTAAAATAATTTGATTTTATTGTGCAAAAATGTTAAAAACTTGAAATAGAGCCCGACATCTATACTCCTAAATCTGAATTACTCCAAAACTATACTCTAAAACTATCACTTGTATTACAGAGAATGATACTAAATAAGGTTCTTTTCTTGGATGTAATAGAAATATTTGCCGTCTAAAACTCTCTCGGTTGAAACAGCCTCAAATACAATATATGCATATTTTTACTGCCTAATTGCTAAATTAAAGAAAAACCCAGAAAATAGTCTTGGGTAAAAAAATTGTTTTCTTTCATTTATATTTTTAATTGATGCATTAGATCAGTTTTATCGAAAAAATAACATATAGTTTCATTTAAAAATCTGTAAGTTTGAATCATAACTCAAAAACCATAAGAACTGTAAAGCTCGTGACTATAGCAATCGGTTGCCTCCGTCGATATCTATAACTCTTATTTGAACAATTTTTCGATTAAATCAACGATTTGGCTGTTATCAATATGGCAACTCTCGAAAAACTCACGCTGTATATGTAGCAGCACCATCTCTGTTTAATATCTACGATTAAGAACGAATGATATAATAAAAAGCGTTCTTGAATATTTTTGTCGCTTTTGACAATGGCAAGTGGTACAATGCAAGGCAGAGATAGATCCACGAAGGTAGTCAACGGGGTAACTAGTTAGGTTTAAAAAATTAATTGATGTAACAAACAATACAGTAACGGACAACGAGAGGGGAGCTGTCGGAATTGTAGCTCCGAAGCCTGAACTTGAAACGGGGACCCAGGAAAAAGTAAAAAATGACCGTGAAAGTTTTTTTATTTTCTGCTCGCCTGATATTGTTGCGAAAAAAATCTGGTTTATCTTCGGGGCCCGCCATTTCTCATCACGGCTATTGGTTGTCAACCGAAAGTTTCTATGAGTAGAAATGGAGGCTTTGAGAACTAGCTAAGTCTCCACCTCCTAAAAGAATCGAAAATTGAGCTTAATAATTTTAGAAATTGTTTAAGGGGGGATTCACTGAAAAAAGAAAAAGAAATCGATTTTTTTCCCTTCATAATTATTTTTCTTAAGGTGTTTCCTAAAACTTTATTTTAAAAAAAATCAAAAATCAAAAAGTTATGGGCATTTCAGTGCAGGCACTTTACCTTTCAATCTAAATAAAAACTTTTTTCTCGAAAGTACATTTTTCGAGATGGTTCCTCATGTATCTCAAAAAGTGTATGAGATATCGATATAAATCAAAGTGATTTTATTCCTCGATACCGTCATTTTGGCGGAAACTAGGATCTTTTGGTTCCGTAATATATTTTCAAAATGGCAGCTGTTTATAGCCAAGAAAAAGAGGTGATTTTTGGAAAATTTGTTTTCAAAATGCGATTTCTCACTGGTTTTTAAAAACTTTTATTTAACTTGCTATGTTAGCATGTTGGTTTAGATCAAATCTTGGAATCAAAATTTCGACAGGTTCTAATTGAGCTAAAGGTTTTAAATTTTGCATACGTGTATAATCTTGATGACAATGCAATACTGTATAATTAGTTTTGTCCTAGATCGCCCCAAAACCAAAGTTGTTCATTTTTAGTCCTGTGCAACTTTTTGACATTTCGAATTGTCAAATATTGTCCATTGATTTTACATTTCAATTTTTTGTTTCCATAGTTATGTCTGATTAGAGTAAATTAACCGATTAAATTATAGGTAAAAAAATTACTTCTTTAACTCTTTTTCTTAAATTAATTGCGATGAGACTAAAAAGGAGAAAATAAATTAAAGTAAAAAAAAAGTTTTTTAAGAAAAAGCTTTTATTTAAAAATGGGCTAAAAAAATAAAATAACTTTTGAGTGACGTTTGAAGCAATATGCAACATAATTTATAAAAGCTTGAGGCGTTTAATTAAGTTTAGTAACTACTGAAAAGTAAAATAGCTACACTTATATCCAATACATCCAAAACAGAAATAACTAATGATAATGCCTCAAGCTGTTGCTAATGCCTCAATGCGTCAATTATGTTGCATATTGCTTTAAACTTCACTCAAAAGTTATTTTATTTTTATTTTTTTAGCCCATTTTTAAATAAAAACTTTTTCTTAAAAAACATTTTTTTTTACTTTAATTAATTTATTTTTTTCTTTAGATTCTAGTTAGTGCCATAACTGTGCCATAACTGAAAATTCTTGATTTTTTGATTTTGGTTTACTGGGGATTTTAGAACGTGAGGAACCATCAAGGTGACAAAATCTCGCAGGGTCGACTTCAAAGCCAGTTATACTCAGCTCATTTATAATTTTTTTTTTTAATTATTTTTTTTTTTTTTTTGTAATCTTAATAAAATAAAAAATATTTATTTGTATTAAAAAAAAAATAATAAAAAAGGTCGATTTTTGATGTTTTTTTTTTGGCGAATCTCCTCTTAACTAACCAGGTTTGCACAATATATTTATAGATGATTTCCCCGTAACTTGATAGATGGCTCCGCTCCTGATGTCGATGCATGACAACAGCAGAAGGAGTTGGGTAGTATAAAAGTCATAAAAGATATTTCGTAATATAGTTATAAAAACAAATTTAACTGCCGAATGTAAAAACGGTGATAAAAACACTAACAAACTCGTTCATTTTATAGCTCATACTGTACCATCACAGGACGTACATATGTAGGTAGCTCCGTGTGTGCTCTCTTAACCGAACTGCTGTGAGCCAACATTTATCTACATACAAAACTATACACGAAGTAGACCTATTCATTGTTTTATTTGAATTTGTTTGCTATGAGTATGTAGTAATTCGTTTACAACAGCTAAATCGATGTTTTTATATATTATTTAAGATTGAAACAAAAAACGTTGGAATGGACTAGAGGGGGGGTGCTCAGAGATGGAGGGGGAAAGTAGAGGAAGTATATTAAATAGAAATGTCGGTTTATTGTTAAAACGATACCGCAGCAAATAGAAATATTTACTATGTTACAAAATATGTCAGATTGTTTGTTTGTAAATGTATTTATTTTTTTGGATGTTGCAAAAAAATTATTATTTAAATAAACGTATAAAGTTTGTATTTTATACAGAGATAAATTTCTTTGATTCCATTCAAATCGAAACACCGTAAAGTCTGGCTTCTGTATCCACTACAAAAAAAAAAAAAAATTATAAAGAAGTAACGTAAAAGCTCCTATACCGGAACACTATTTTTAGGTGTGTATTAATTAATCTGGCTTGTGAAAATTGAAAAATAAATTAAACAGCCATTAATTTTCTTAATAAAAATTTAAATCTATATTTAAATTTGATGTTCTGAAATTTTGTATACAAAATCAGTTCCTTATGTGCTTCGTTTCGCTCGCTCGACGATTCTAAAGTATTATTCAAATTTTCATCTTTTCAAGTCATATTCATATTTTTATAGCATATCTAATTTTTAAATGTATGGAATTTGCTGAAAACAGCAGAAGTGCCAATTGATGATAACTGGACGATCCAGTTGTTTATTTCTTTATAGGATACAAATAGTATTTTGCACAGTAGATAAGTAATTTCATAGTAGTCGTAGGTAAAAATATTATTGATGGTATCTATAGAAATACTTATTAATACTTAAAAAAATTCCAAAATTATTTTTCTCCAAATGCTTAGCAATAAATTAATTTGTATGATTTTTTTATAAATTTTTCCACTGTATACAGTAATGAAAAATTAATATTTTGCGCTTTTTCGTAAATTTCTACGGTTAGACTAAAAATTTTTCGATAAAAACTATCCGCTCTTTTAAGTTGGATCAAATTATACATAGTTACCAAATTTGATCAAAATCGGTTCAGTAGTTTCGCAGTTTATCCTAGCACATTGTGACATGATATTTTTATATATATAGATAGGTAAAAATAAGTTTAAAGAGCAACTATTTCAAGTTAATAAATTTCTTTAGTAAGAGAAACAATTCATTTTTATAGCAGGCGTCGGCAACCTGCGGCCCGTTGTAAGTTTTCATGCGGCCCGTCAAGCAATATAACTTTTCGAATAATTTGCTCTGCCTATGGAGAGTTGAGCATACTTTATACTTTTTTTGTTCTCCGATGTTTTATAACATGTAAATAAAACTGTTATAAAAATTTTTCCTCATGTTGATTTTTAATAATATTTATATTAATTTGTGTTAAAAAAAAGAAAATAAACCTGTCGCAGTATCCTGCATAATACAGCGAATTTCCGTTTAAGGAAATTAGTTTTTCTCGGAAACTACTTGACATAGAATTATTGATCGAAAATCCTTTTTATGTGATAATTTTCTCCTCTTTCCAACGGTGTAAGAAAATATGGCAAAAACTTGAGGAAATTTGGGCAAAAAACTTCCTTTTTCCATAAAAATTTTTTAAGGCAAAAATGCCTAAAAATCCACTTCGGGCATCGGACCTGTCTGACCTTTTGAACCTCCAATATTTTTACTAAATTTCGTAAAAACAGGATTTTTCGTTCGAGAGTTATATAAATTTTAGTGAATGTCATCTTTGGCTTCTAGAGACTTCAAAATAAATTATTTCTATCATAATTCCGGGCTCAAGTAGCATCATGACAGTGACTCTAATAGCTGAATTTTCGATTCGAATATTTGTTAAAAAAAAACCTACTTAAGCCACATACTACATTGCAAAATATTTGACTGTGCGGCCCGCTAAAAATTATTTTTTTCTTAAAATGGCCCGCCATCCAAAAAAGGTTGCCAAAAATTTTAAAACTTGAAAAGTGTTTCGCGATGAAAAAAGTCTGGAGAACACCGCACTAGAGAATTAATCGTAGTTATTTAAAAAAAAAAATTGCGAATTTTATTAGTTAAAAAAAATTAGTTTTTGAATTAAATTTAAGAAAAAATTTTATTTCACTTTGGACATATCCATAATTTTTTTGCAACTAAACCAATTAAAATTACCGTTTTTTTTATTTTAACCTCTTCCTCAATATATTTTTTTTACAACTATTAATCAAACACATTCGTATAACAAATTTTTTCTCTAACACACTTCGCCTCACTTCTTCGTTCCTTCGTCAAAAAAAAAAAACACATTTAATTTAAGTTTCATAGTCGTGTTACATTAACAAACGACAGTCGGAATCCGGAAAAAAAACTATCATCCAAAAGAAAGAAAAAAGAAAAACGTTAAAATCTAATGAAAATGTAGTAACAGAGATGATGTTTTAACAAATTAAAGTACATTTTCCACTACCTTCATGTAACACCCCCTTCGCCTCACCCAGCCGCCCCGAGTACGCCACTCCGAGTGCCGGCAAACATTTTCTTATCTTTACAACGGGGTGGAAAACCAGCAGGCATTTTATAGGAAAAGTTTTTTTTCTCATGTGTTTCTTCGTTCCGTTTGTGACAAAAATAAATTTTTTGTGATTTGATCGAGGCTGTGATTTTTCGTGAAAATACATTAGGGCCGCGCACATACCTATCTACTTTAGGATGGCAATTTAAAGTAGGTACCATCACAGTGTGACTGGCCGAAAAATAGTCAATCTTCGCGATTATTTTTGGATGGATAGGATGGGAGAATGGAAATGAATTTTTTCTAACTGTTTAACAATACAAAAATATTGTTTTTATAAATTATTATAATTTTTTGAAAAAAGTTTTCATCCAAAAAAAAAAAAAAAAAATCAAATAGAATATCAATTTGTAGGTAAGCCGCTATGTACCTATGGGAACATTTTTTTTGAAATTTAAAAATAAATGGCGACGGTTTGAATAAAAAGTACAAAATTTTGTACAGTTTTTCGTGTGGAAAAATAGGAAGATTTCAAAAAAAGCTCGTATAGGCACATAACGGCTTACCTACACATTGAAAATCTATTTAGTTTTTTTTTTTTTTTTTTTCAGATAAAAACTGCGACCGGAATCGTGGGCACCAAATTTCGGCCTTTTTTAAAGACGTTTTTTTCAAAAAATTATAATAATTCTAAAAAAGAAATAAAAATGAATAAAAAAAATATTTTTTCTACTCCTACTATTAAAAGTAAGATTTTGCGTACGGCTAACTATATGTCAAAATTAACAATTGCCCACAGCGTGTGGAAATAGGCGTGGGAAATTATTTCGCTGGGCTTAATATAATAAAAAAGTTGGCTATGTCTGATTTTAAATATAACTAGCCGTACCCGTGACGTTGTTCACGCGAAACGTTGGGTAGTTTCTTTTTCAAATTTGTAGTTTCTTGCAACACAAAATGCATTAAATTGCCCCAAATTGACAATTGTGTATTTATTGTATTTTTCGGTACACAATTAGCAACATTTTTTTTTATTTAAAATTCAGAAAAATTTCCAAACTACAAAATTTATTTACAATTTTTGTTACTATAGTTATGAAATTTTTTATGAAATATGTAAATTGGCGTAATGTGTGTAGATGCTCAAAATAGTTTTTCCATTTTCCCGTGGGAATGAGACATTTTCCCGGAATAAAAAGTATCTTAGATGTTGACCCAGGTAATAAGTTATCGTCGCACGAAATTTCATTAAAATCCGTCCAGTGGTTTTTACGTGATGCGTGAACAGACAGACAGACAGAGACAGATTTACAGTTTTATTATATGTATAGATATCATATGTAATTCTAAAAATATACGTAATTATGTATATTGATTATTTATTATTGTTTCCATAGTTTCAAAGTATGCTTTGGCAAAAATTTGAACATCTTACCACTGACATTATAAATTTAAAAAATTTTTACTACTTATTTAAATTTTATTTTAATTATTTATGTTAAATTTTACGAAAAAGAATGTGCTCGTAGAAAAAGTATAGTCTAAAATACGTGGGAAAAGCTTATTTCTCACTCATTTGAATTGTTGCACTCGCGCTGCGGGCTCGCGCAACAAACTTATATTCGTGAAAAATAGGCCTCTTTTCCTACTTATTGTATAATATACTATTTGTACTATATTGTTAAATAGTGGAATTAATCGCAAAAAAAAATTCATCCCCATTCGCCCATGCTATCCATCCGAAAAAAATCGCGAAAATTGACTATTTTCGGCCAATCACACTGTGATGGTACCTTACTGTAAAGTACAGAAAAGACATCTATGACATGATTTTTGTAGGTACAGAGTAAAGATGTGTTTTTAACTAGAGACGAAGGTTGGTGATACAGTATGGCTCAAAGTAAATCTACGCCGGGGTATTGCATAAATTATTATTTGAAACTACTATGTCGTTATAAGTGAAGGAGGATTTTAATTGAATATTAAATTTTAAATACGTCTGAGATTTTTTTTTGTAAACTGTGATTTTTAGTGAAATGAAAATAGGAAAAAGTTTCTTATACATATAAATGAAATTTGCATAATTTTGCTAAATAAGTAATAACACAGACTCAACTACAGAATCGCTCTTTAACCCTAGAATCATACGTACACGTCAAAACGACGAACGAACTTCTCTACCTGCTCCAATACTACAACTTGTCGGTACCTGCTTGCTATGAAACTTCTGTAATCTAATTTATTTGTTGTTATGTAACAAAAAATTAATAAATATTTACATTAAGAAATTTTTCGAAATCCAATTTTTTTAAATATTTTGTTCGCTTTTGTAGTATTGTTATGTAAAAAAAAATGTTTTTTACAAATAAACTCTAAAACTCTCCGTAAAAAGTCCATTTGTCCAAATGACGCCGATGTATGATTAACGTTTCTCGTAGACCAACGTATGATTCTAGGGTTAATAGTCAAGAGGCTTTTTAGTTTTACGGAACAAAAATGAAAATTTAAAAAAGCAGAGACGTAACCGTAATGGATTAGGTGGAGCAGTCGCTTCAGGGTATATGACAAAAATGGTGCAACAAGATAAGTAAGAATTTTGAATTTGGGAAAAACTGAAAAAAGTTTTTTTTCTTGCTAAATACGTCTGAGATTTTTTTTGTGAACTGTGATTTTTAGTGAAATGAAAATTAGAAAAAGGTTCCTATAAATGAAATTTTTATAACACCCGCTTCTAAAGTTCAATATTCGAGCGTTGTGTAGTAGACATAAAGAGCAGTTTTCATATCATTGTAAAACAAACGACAGTAACTGTGCGTGAAAGTAGCTAAAACTATACGAGAAAATAATGATATTCATTTGTCAATGATAATCATATTCAAATTAAACATGGAAACGATCAACAAATTAATAAAAGAAATAAAAATGATTTACAAATTAATAAAAAAAATTTTTTTTCATATGACATTATAAAATAAAATTAACCCTACTATTTTCTAAAATTGCTTAAAAATAATTAATTTTTTTCTCTCTATTAAATTGTAGAAGCCGTCATTATAAAAAATTATGTTCGATACGTATACGTAAAGAGAGGCATATAAAATAGGCTTAAACTGGGGCACTCGCTAAAGGGACTGACGCATACACAACGAGATCTCGGCGCTTAGATAGAGAGCACTCGATCTCGTTGTGTATACATCAGGCCCTTAGACCCGTGCCTTAATTTAAGCCTACTAGAATACCTCTCTTTACACTATGTATCGACAAAAAAACTATTTCAAAATTTTACTAAAATAACTAATAGCACAGACCGAACTATAGAATTCTTTAATAATCAAGAGGCTTTTTTCGGAATAAAGATGAAAATTCAAGAAAGCAGGGGCGTAAAAGTAAGAATTTTAAATTTTGGAAGACCAAAAAAGTGTAAATTTGTTTTTTTTTTTTTTTTTTTGCTCGCTAGTCACATTCTCGGGAGAAAAATGGACTTTTCGGTGAGAGAAACTTGAATCAAAAACACTCCGGGGCACAAAAATTTGTAGTTGGGTCTCTACAAAAAAGAGGGTGAGCTGGTCGATACCATTTCAGCTTTCTCGTAATTCTGTGTCATTATGATTGGAACCAAAGAAAGAGACGGAAAAGCAAATAACCAAGCGCGAGTCAGGGTCACTAGATCCTTAGAGCGGACTCTTTCAAATGATTAACGAGACATTAACTATTTTTTTATAAATAATTTCCCTGAAGACTAAATTGACTTCCCATTTTAATCTAAAATACTTTTTTTCGAATCGTTGATCAGCGATACATGTGTAAATCATCAAGACCTAACATTATGTCAAATCTTAAATTAATACGTTTCACAGTTTTAGGGAAAAGTGGCTGTAAAAAAAGATGGACAGACAAAGAGAAGAGTGATTTTATATTAAGAATACTATTTTCCCATTTACGGTTCGTAACCTTAAAGATAAATAAAATGACGTCGGTCTGAAAAAATACCAATTCTTTTTCAGATTTTTTCCTAAAAGTTTCCCTAAAATAACTTTTTAATTTTCCAAGATTTGAACCATAAAGAAACCAAATTTGGTCGCACCATAGGTCGACATAAAAAAGTTTTACAAAAAACACATTTAAAATTTTAAACAAAATTTTAGACATCCACAACAGTTTAAGTCTATCTAGCTTGAAGCTTGAAATTAAATAAAAAATTGAACTAAATTAACTACATTCTAAGTGTATACATATATTTATACCAATAGGATATAGACCAGAGGTTTCCAACAATTTTTTTCCACGGACCCCTTCACCCGATCGTGATTTTAACAGGGCCCCTAAATCCAAAGGAATTTACAATTTAATAACCAACTATTGTGCCTAGACCAGGGGTCGGCAACCTTTTTTGGATGGTGGGCAATTTAAAAAAAAAAAAATAATAATTTTTAGCGGGCCGTACAGTCAAATATTTTGCAATGTAGTATGAGGCTTAAGTAGGTTTTTTTTTAACAAATATTCGAATCGAAAATTCAGCTATTAGAGTCACTGTCATAATGCTACTTGAGCCCGGAATTATGATAGAAATAATTTATTTTGAAGCCTCTAGAAGCCAAAAATGACATTCACTAAAATTTATATAACTCTGAAACGAAAAATCCTGTTTTTACGAAATTTAGTAAAAATATTGGAAGTCCAAAAAGTCAGACACGTCCGATACCCGAAATAGATTTTTAGGCATTTTTGCCTTAAAAAATTTTTATGGAAAAAGTAAGTTTTTTGCCCAAATTTCCTCAAGTTTTTGCCATATTTTCTTACACCATTGGAAAGAGGAGAAAATAATCACATAAAAAGGATTTTCGATCAATAATAATTCTATGTCAAGTAGTTTCCGAGAAAAACTAATTTCCTTAAACGGAAATTCGCTATATTATGCAGGATACTGCGACAGGGGTATTTTCTTTTTTTTTAACACAAATTAATATAAATATTATTAAAAATCAACATGAGGAAAAATTTTTAGTAACAGTTTTATTATACATGTTATAAAACATCGGAGAACAAAAAAAGTATAAAGTATGCTCAACTCTCCATAGGCAGAACAAATTGTTCGAAAAGTTATATTGCTTCACGGGCCGCATGAAAACTTAAAACGGGTCGCAGGTTGCCGATCCCTGGCCTAGACTATTGCCTAATTCATTCTGGCGGCAATGACGCAGCGTAATTACTGCCCCATTTAAATAGGTATAAATAACAGCTGTTGAATGTCGCCCGAAATCTTCTACTACGAATGCCCAAAAATATTTCACTTAACCAAAAATAAAAACAACGATAACTTACTGGTAAATATTTCAATTTTTTCAAACATTTTCCAACATAAAAGATTAAAAAAATTAAATAAGTAGTTTATTTTAATAATTCCATTGTAGAAAAAATGTTTTTTTTACACAGTAAGTAAACTCGAAAATTCAAATGACGATATAAATTGCAGCCAACCAACATTATCGTTGCGTTCCAGAAAAAAACATTCGGTTTCAGTTTAATTGTAATAACCGAAAATAATTGAATTTAATTGTAATGTTATTCTACACCAAAAACACAGTTAAGAGATTTAAATTTGCACTCTATATGTGTTCTTTTATTTACATTTTTTTGTGTTTTTTTTTTTTTTTTTTTTTTTGTATTGTGTTTTGTTTTTGAGAGTTAAAAAAATGAAAGCGAACAATGTCGTTTCTTTTTTTTCGTTTTTTGTTTTTTTTTGGTGGGATTTAATTTATTTAATTAAATGAAACTTTTATTTGGGTGTTTAAAATGGGTAATTCAATTTTATTGGCACTTACGCATTTATGTAGTTTTTAGATGGTATGGAATACTTTTATTTATTACGAGTATTTTGGTTTTGTGATGATAAAACTAGATACACTGATAATTTGAATAAGTTTCGAAAATGTTCTAAGATTATTCAATATTGTTAGTGTATCTTTTTAGGGGTTCTGTAAAAATATTTATAGTATAGCGTTAAACTCTTATAGTTCAATCAAATTCGTCTGTCTGTCGTTCCGTCTGCCACATCCCAGTAATTCCTACATTTCTCAGCCTATGAGCGTGCTTGAGCGTGATAATTTTCATAAACATACCAGAGATATTAATTAAGGGGAGGTTTACTCGAGGGTCCTTAAAAATTATGTATTTTCTAGAATTTTTTTCTCAAGAACGGAAGTAAATATCAATTTCAAATTTTGTGCACATATTTATTAAGTATTAAACTACACAAAAAAATTTTTCAAGGAAAAATATAAAAAAGTGTCCATTTTATAGATAGTGCAGTGTGACGATCCAAAAATCCAATGCCTTGTTGGTGGACATCCTAGCGCCGGTAATAAACCACCGAAATCCAAAAATAAAAAAGATTTATAAAATATATGAAGAGTACCGGTACCTCTACCTATAATATCAATAAATTGCTGAAAGAAAAAAAATGGCGGATGTTTGAACTTTTGATTACGATTTTTCTTTTATTTTTCGCTTTTTAAAGTAAATTTAAAAATAAAAAAAATATTGAAAGTGTATCGAACTTGCCGAAGAATTGAATTATCTTTAAAATAAAAAATTTAAAAAAAGGATCCATCGAATAGTTTTTGAGTTATCGTGTCCACCAGTTCCAAAAATATAGTTCCGAGATATTATAAAATATATATAAAGAAAGGTATTTTCAAAATTTTATATTTAATACTCGTTATTGCGTGAACTACGTTTTTTGAATTTTTTTTTGTAGAAAGCTGGATTCGGTTAATGTGCAAGAATCTTGTTTTTAAATTATTTTCAGTAAAATCACATTGGGAACATATTCTACACATAATTTGCTATCAATTTCGGCAAAAAAATCTGTTTTTTTATCAAATCTCAAGTAAACCTTCCCTTAAATTACTTTCAGAAAAATCACTTTGGGAACATATTCTACACATCATTATAGCTACCAATTTCTGCAAAAAAAAAATCGATTTTTTTAACGACTCTCAAGTAAACCTCCCCTTAACTATTAATATTTTTTTTTAAATTTCTGGAAATAAATGCCCATATTGGAATTTGCAGATGAAATTTTTTTTCTCGAATCACATTGTGTTGGATATTATTAGAAAGGTTTCATAAAATGAAGTTGAGGTGCTTTCCATCATTTTTCATTTTTATGCTCCGGTTTACGAAATACTTAGCTGTAGAGTGGTCAATAGTTTGCTTTCTCCGCCTCCGTAATTTTGAAACTCGAAAAATCTAAAAAATATACAGCTATTTCGGCCAAGTTGTTTAGATAAATTTTGAAGGATATTTGTAACCAAATTTTTGAAAATACAAAAATTAATTTACAGTAAAGAAAATCGTCCCCAGTTAATGAAATTTTGTATTGAGGTATAAATTTCGGTATTAAAAAACATCTTCCAAAAATTCAGATCCAAATCAGTGCTGAGTGAAATGTTGGAAAATGCATAAAATTTTTGCTTTTCGAAAATAACTCCAAAAATAGGTTTACGTACTCTATTGTGCGGGTTCTCACTAAATCATCTTTTAAAATGAAGTTAAGATTGCTTTAACCACACTGACAATTATGGGCGAATTTCACTGGGCCCTTGCCGATTGTATTTACCTCTTTGTAAATAAGGAAAGCTGTGAAAATTTCTAGCCACTGAAGAACCCTAACCCGATACTTATAGTACTTGGCGAATTTTTTACAATTATTTTAAAGTTCATGAGTATAGTGAACAATGTTTACTAAACTACTAGTGCTAAGAATTAAAAGTGTTTAATAAATCTATTTCTATATTCGTTTGCGACGTAAACAAGTATGACTAAACTTAGTAAACTTAAACGAAGCATCAGTGTATAAAAATTACATTGTATTTTCTACGATTTTATGTCGTATGTAGTTAAAGTGGCGTTAAGAAAGACCATCAATAAAAGTTTGTATCAATATCAGTATGATCTGTTTTACTGTTTATTGAGTTTTGTAATAAATAATTTATCTTTTATTTTTTGTTTAGTCTCGTTCTATCAAATTTCTTTTACAAATCAAGTCCTGTCTGGGATTATAAGTAAAATACCTAAGCTTAACTTGAATCAATTTTCTCTTCTATTATTTCGTCTGGCATATAAATAACTTTTCTTTTACATACCGACTCCGCCAACTCGAAAAATGTAATTTACAGAAAGATTCATTTAAATTTTTAATGTTGTCATACTTCATGCATGATTCAGACATCTATTTAAACTCAACATAGGAAGGGCCGGATTAACCCTGAGTCTGCCCCTAGACATCTTGAAAAATGCCGCCCCTACCTTTTATTTGAAAAAAAGGAAATCTTAAAAAAAAAACGCCAACCACAAATTTTTCTGCCCTGTTTTAAAAATTTGCCGCCCCTTTTCCTACCTTTTTTACAAACTTTCTCTTAAAAAAAATAAGTGACGAGCAAAAAAAAAAAAAACGTTAATTACTCATTTTTCCGCCCTATTTTAAAAATTTACCGCTCCTAAAAATCTCCTGCCCCATGGCCTAGGGTGGCCTATTGGCTAGGCTGGCCCTGAATATAGGTACTTAATTGGTAAATTAGACGTCATAAAAATTCTATTAATTAAAATCGATTAAAAAAATTTTTAAATTCGATTTAAAAATGCATTGGACTTTCCTTAATGTGCACATGAAAAATCTGAGCTTGTTCTGGTTTTGTGTGAGTCTGTTCACGCTGTTGAAATGGAACGTAATAAAGAAAGGTAACACGAATTTCAGCTTCATTTTTTAAGGTTTTCTTAAGGAAAGAATCGCCAAAAGACATCAAAAATTGACCTTTTTGTTATTTTTTTACAAAAATAAATATTTTATTAAAAAATAGGTATACAACACTGTTTCTACATATTTTGAGATTACCTAATTTTTTTTTTAGATTCAAAAATGAGTTGAGTATAAATGGCTTTGAAGTCGACACTGCGAGATTTTTCCACCTTGATGGTTCCTCGCGTTTTGAAATCCCCAGTGAAACAAAATCAAAGCATCAACAATTTTCTGAAAATATACATATATCGCATTTTTTAAAATAAATTTTCAAAAATCACCGCTTTTTCTCGACTATAAACAGCCGCAATTTTGAAAATATATTACAGAATCAAAAGATCTTAGTTCCTACAAAAATGACGATATTGTGGAGTAATATGCACTTTGATTTATGTCGATATCTCAAATACTTTTTGAGATACATGAGGAACCATGTCGAAAAAAATGTACTTTCGAGAAAATAGCATTTAAAGTTTTTTTTAATTGAATTATATAGTAAAGTGCGTGCACCAAAATGCCCATAAATTTTTGACTTTTGAAAAATCGATTTATTTTTTTTTTTAGCGAATCTCCGCTTAAGCGATCTCGTCCACACAATGTGGTAGGTGTATATAAGGAAAAATGTTCATCTCTACCTTTCAGTACGGAAAAGCATCTCAAGCAATTAAGAAAATTTCTTAAGGGAAGGTTTACTCGAGAGTCCTTAAAATTATGTATTTTTCTAGAATTTTTTTCTCAAGAACGGAAGTAAGTATCAATTTCAAATTTTGTGCACATATTTATTAAGTATTAAACTACACAAAAAAAATTTTTTAAGGAAAAATATAAAAAAGTGTCCATTTTATAGATAGTGCAGTGTGACGATCAGAAAATCCAATGCCTTGTTGGTGGACATCCTAGCGCCGGTAATAAACCACCGAAATCCAAAAACAAAAAAGATTTATAAAATATATGAAGAGTACCGGCACCTCTACCTATAATATCAATAAATTGCTGAAAGAAAAATAAATGGCGGATGTTTGAATTTTTGATTACGGTTTTTGTCTTATTTTTCGCTCTTTAAAGTAAATTTAAAAATAAAAAAAATATTGAATGTGTATCGGACTTAGGTAGGGGTGCCGGAGAATTGAATTATCTTTAAAATAAAAAATTTAAAAAAAGGATCCATCGAATAGTTTTTGAGTTATCGTGTCCACCATTTCCAAAAATGCAGTTCCAATAAGATATTATAAAATATATATAAAGAAACGTATTTTCAGAATTTTGTATTTAATATTCATTATTACGTGAACTACGTTTCTTGAATTTTTTTTTTATAGAAAGCTGGATTCGGTTCATGTGCAAGAATCTTGTTTTTAAATTATTTTCAGTAAAATCACTTTGGGAACATATTCTACACATAATTTGCTATCAATTTCAGCAAAAAAAATCGATTTTTTTATCAAATCTCAAGTAAACCTTCCCTTAAATCACTTTCAGCAAAATCACTTTGGGAACATATTCTATACATAATTAGCTACCAATTTCTGCAAAAAAATCGATTTTTTTTAACGACTCTCAAGTAAACCTCCCCTTAACGTTGAAAACGTTTATGGGAATTTATTTCAAATTTGAAATTTAATGATAGAAATTTGGAAATTTGATATATTTAATGATAGAAATTGGAGATTTGTGATTGATTTTCAAATGTTGTGAACTCCTGAACTCCATGGGCTTGTAGATACTACCCTGCTGTACTATTCAATAGTTACGCCACTGCTGTAAGTTTCACACATTAACGTATTTATATAAAATGCACTCTATACAATAAATAAATAAATCTCTTATCAATTATAATGTATACAGTCCGAAATTTAATACTTTAATACTGTGGAAATCTCCACACATTGACTGTTAAATAAAATAACAAATATCAAATCCGTTTGTTTGTTTGTTTGTTTGTTCATTTATGTATAGTTTTATATGGCTTTAGTACTTATAATCTCACTATTTGTACTCGCTTGCCATTATGAATTAAACGCGAAATTGTTACCGATATAATACTGCCAATTTTTTAATAGGGTATACCTACAGTCATGGATAAAATAATTGTGACACTTGTGAAAAAATATATTATTCGTGTTCTTTTTATGAAAGATACTGTACAAGAAATCAGTACGGTATTACTTAGTAACAAATGAAAAAATTAAAAAATATCAAAACACGTGACAGACGATGGAAACAAGATGGAATAGAAGATACCCCTGCCGCAGCATCCTGCATAACATAGTGAATTTCCAGTAATAAAAATAATTTTTTCAATATGATAATGGTTCAAAACCTGTCTTATGTGATTTTTTCCGCTCTTTGTCATGGCGTAAAAAAATTTTGCAAACCTTTTGAATTGGCTGTAGCCATTCGAAATTTTTCTAAAAACTTAAAAAGTATCTACAAATAACATATACAATCTTATTTACAAAAAAAAAAAAAAAAAATGTTAAAAAAAAATACAGTCTGATTAATTGACTGTACTTTTCTTCCTTGACTTATCAATAGCAACCTCATTTTGTAGCTCAATATTTTCATAAACGGGACTAAGAAAAGAAGAATCGTAAAGTGAATCTCAACTTTACTTTAACAGCCCTTCCTACGATATTCAAAAAAATGTGATACTTGAGAAAAGAAATGTCCATTTCCACTTTGCAATATTTAAATTTTTTGAAACCAAACAAAACATCCCCAGAGGCCGACCGCAATCAATGATTAATTGATTAGTTGGTTGCGTATTATGTGTGCGATGTTTATCATAATTCATCACACGGATGTGTTCCTACTCACACAAATACGTACCAACACACACTACTCTTTTGGTTTCTATTTATAAAAAATTTTAAGATAACTAAACAAAAAATACATAAAAAATATAAATTATATTTTTAAATGAAATTGATTTGAATGTCAGTGTATATGTAGTATGTACGTATCACGTACGTATGTTTACAGTTTTACACATACATGTTAAACTGTGTTGAATCTATGCAGTGTTTGAATCATTTTATTTTATGTGTTTGTTTATATATAGAGTTTTTTTTTAAATATTGCCGGTTTCCGGGGAAGTTTACTATGAAAGTGCTCGGGTCTCTTAGTGTTAAGATCTATAATACCCCGGGTAGGATTTACCCTAAGTGCCGCCCTGGAACTCGTGCAAAATGCCGCTTCATTACCTTAGAGCCAGGTCGATAAATATGTTGGGCCTCCGAGATAAAATTCGATTTTTTACAAACTTCTGCCGAAAAATAGGTATATAATGACGAGAAAAAAGTTTATTTTTACTTTTTTCAGGCCCCTTAACACCATCTTTTAAAAAACGTTTCCCTAAAAAAAAATAAGTGACGAACCAAAAAAAAAAAAAAAAAAAAAAAACAGTTTTCTATCCCCTCTACGTCCTCACATTCCAAATTTTGCCACCCTGAGCACTATAACCCCTAATATACCTGTAGAATGTACATACAAAATTTCATGATGATATAAGAGTTTCAAGATTTTTCTTCGGAACCGTAACATAAATATTGTACGTATGCGATAATATACAATTATTAGGTTGCAGCATCCTGCATAACGGATTGAATGTAAAACAATAATTTAAATTTAAGTTTCTTCAGTGTATCGTTAAAAGATGTTCGCAGTGTACTTCGATAAAATTGGTGTACAATTTCTTTTAAAATTCTCACCGTTGGCACTTGATGCGTACGTACGTTCACTCTTCTGATTACATGTCGGAAATGGTAGAACATTATTTAAATGAGTCTATATATAAAAACTGTAAGTATATACCTACGTCTACCTGGGTAGGTAAGATACTTTTTGTAGTTGAACGTAATGTAACGATAAGAGTAAAATATAAAACGGGGTAGTAAATTTTAAATTTCCTTAATAGGGAATTATGTGTTTTTGTTTTCTTTTTATCTTTTTTTTTTTTGTATATATATGAAAACTTTGTTAAAAACGATTTGTTTTTCCATTATGAAAAATACATGCCGATGAATTCTCGTTCGCTTTCGGTTCAGATAAAACGTACCTTGCTGTTTTTATTTAAAAAAAAAAAATTGGTTGCGTGAGTTAGTTACTTATTAAAAAATTTTAAAATAATAATGTCGTCTTTTATTTCAATTAACTTTTATGAAATTAATTTAAATTTTGAATATAATTTGCATGTTAAATTTTTATAAGTATGTATAGTTAGTTTAATTTTAGTTTAGACAATACAATTTTCACAAAAAAAAAAAAAATTAATTAAACTCAAAAGCTTTAGAGGTTATAAAAATTTGATTAAAAAACGATGTAGATAGTTCAGAAGGTTCATTATAAATAAAAAATTTTGAATTGTCCCGTAATAACAATATTTGATATTGTTATGGGTCAATTTTTATTTAAAATATTTATTTTTAATTGTAGGAGTTATCACAGTAATATCAAATATTAGGTATATATTATGTCCTGGATTATTGCTCATGTATACATATCTTTTTATAGATATGTATGTATTGTATGCATACCCGGGAAACCCGAAATTAAGAATAATAATAAAATGACCAACTGAGAAATAACTTAAGGGGGACAACTAGTGTGACATTTAAAAAAAAAAATGGAAATTTTTTTTGCATGTTCGATAGTTTATACCTTTGAAGATAACATACTAAAATTTCAAGTGTATATCTCAAATAGTTTTTGAGTTACAGCCATCCGAAAAACGGATTCTGACTTTCATTGTTAAATTTGAGGTATTGAGAAATGTATGAAGGTTGATAGTTCGGACGTTCCTGGACGTGGCTGCCAGTCAGATGCTGTGGAGAAGCTAGACCCTGGCACATTTAAACGACTCATCTAGTTTTACCATGACCGTTATAGTGAGTACATCGTAAATAATTTTAGTCAAAATTCTCAGTGATTAAAACTAAAAGGTAAAGTAAAGAAAAACTACATTTTTCAAATTTGCTGCAGTTATAACTCGAAGACAAATCATCCGATCGATTTGATTCTTATTGCAACTTCTTTTATATGTTTCTTCTTGCCATGGACCTCCAATTTTCCGATCGAACAATAAATGTAATTTTTGCAGGCGAAAAATCATCAAATTTTGACGTAAAATTTGAAGCCTTATAACTCACCGATAACTCACCGAATTTTCAGTTTTTTGACCCAAAAATTTTGTCACGAATTTATTATATATCAACGAATATATCCTTAAAATATATTCGTTTTCTTTAAAAAAAAATCCCAATTTCACCTTTTTTTCAGGCGGTTACACTAGTGTGTAACCCCTTAAGTTCTGACGTTAATACAAATTGTGCTTACACAAGTAGTGTCTCGTTCTGTCAATTATTATTAGGATAGGCAAAATGTGCACAAATACACATACACACACACAGCTACCTAGTCATGATACGCGTGCTGCTAAGTCTATGTATTTAAAATTTTTCCAATATAAAACTTTTTTTTTTAAAAAACAGTATGCTAAAGTTTAGCAGCTAAACAGTAGACTAAACAGTACGCATATAATGACTATGTAGCTGTATTTGTGTGTATTTGTGCATACCAATTCGCCAGGGAGGAATAATAATTTTGAAAAGAGGGAAAATAAGTAGGTACCCCAATTTTTGTTTCTTTTACTTTCATAAATCGGGTATGAAGTGTCGTTTAAAAAGTTTTTATGTAGAGACTACAGAAAAATACAACGTGCAGAGCAGTATTCGCCGAATATTCAGTGTTCGCTTAACGGCTGAATATAGTAGACATTGCAAAACTACCAAGCACATTCACACAACCTTCACACAATTCGCATTGTTTAACAAAGATAAAAAAAGCTTAGTTTTAGATTTTGGTACGCCAAAATTATCTGTTGAACCCAAGTCCGTAAAAATTTTTGATCGCACATTTTTTCGGGGTGGAATTTTTAAGAGATGTCCTTTCTTATCGGGGCTCGCTATTTCTCTCCATGGCCCTGACCTTCGGCAACTGCTCTGTCCCGTTTTGAGTAAAAAATGAGTTAAAAACCCATCTCAATACATTGATGAATTTTCCGATTTTTTCAAACATATCTTCAACAGTCCTCATTTCGGATTATTCTAGTCCACAAAATAATCTATATATGTACCTACTCGAGATATTTAAAACCACAATTTGTTACTAAAATGTTTCGTCTTCTCGTACTACATTGTATATTGTACTACAATTCTGTAATTCTATTACGTATGTATGGCACATAGTTAAAACATTGCACACTGGGACAAGTCTTGTTGATAATTTGGCATTCGTACATGATATTTCTGTTTGCTTGTGCATTTTATTTTACCGAATATATGTAGCCGAAAAAAGGGGGAAAAACACCACTCATTGTCAGTGTTACTTACTACTACTCATCCAAAGAATGTTGAATCGAATGGTTTTGTAATATTACTGGCTAATGCCAAATTTTATTTTTGCCAAATATTATAAAATTTGTAACAATAATGGATAATGCTACCTACCATTATTATTATCATTGTTATTATTTTAAATAAAAAATTTTATTCGTCCATATTGTTCTATCTACTAGCTCGAGATATTTTGTGTTACATATTTCGTTGTTAGATAGAGTTTTAGTGGAAATTGTATGTTCAGTTGTATTCAATGTAGTACATTGTTTTTGTATAATTAAATTATATTATGCTTATGTGGTTTTCTGGTTCCTTCGTGATTTTAATTAACACAGATTTAATATTTTTTGCACAGATTTTATTTTATTTTTTCCCATTTGTGTGAGTTTACAATTAATTTTAAAAATTACAATAAAAAAAAAAAAAGATGTTTAAAAAAATGGTATCAGAAAACTGCGATGGTGAGAATGGTATTTGCCCACTGAAAAGAATTTTTAGTTATCGCAACCTATATGTAAGAGATTTTTTAGAAATACGCCATCAAATATATTTATTTAGTTGCCGTAAGTAAAAAATACCCCTGTCGCAGCATTCTGCACAACACATCGAATTTCCGTTCACCAAAATTAGTTTTATGTATTTTTTTCCCTCTTTCGAAATGATGGAAAAAAAATGTGGCAAAAAATTTGAACTTGGGGAAATTTTAGCATAAAACTTGATAAGCAATCCTTAGGTTCTCCAGTGGTATTAATTTATTCTTTTAGTGAATTTCCAGATTTTAATGAAATTTCTAATTGTCGACAGTATTTGACCAGGTTGTATTTTGGCTGCAATAAGATTTGCAATAGTTAATTAGATAATGGTATATATACCAACGGTGCATCAGTATGCCACTATTACTCCCGAAAAATCTCATTTTTAACGAATTTTTTCTCTACTAAAAATAAAAACAAATATGTATTTTATACATTAAAAGCATTCCTAGGATTGAATTAATATTTTTATTCGGGGATGGTAACGTTAATTCGGCATAAAAGAGGCCCAGTTTCTTCACCTCTCAAGAATTTTTTCAGACGCTACCCGTAACACAAATTTAATTAGTCGATCGTAACATTATAGTACAACATACGAACAACATTTCGTTAATTTTTTAAAACAAAATAGGTATAAATAATTAAGCCAACGGCGGCAAATCTTCGGAGGCGACGCGAAAAAAAATTTGTTGTCGGTGAACAATATAACTCATGAGTGGATCATCCGAAATAAAAAAAAAAAATGAATGATATCATTAGACAACCTCTTTCCTAAGGTATCCCTGGAAGGGATTTTCTTTTTTTAGATTTTTTTTTTTTTTTTTGGTGACACAGAATTGAAAACACTGATTTTCGTCTAAAAACATGACCTATTTGTTATTGTAAAATTAATAATTTTGAAAAATTAAAAAAAAAGCTCCCAGGGATACCTGGTCATTTATGTAAGGAAGCTGCATACAAAATTTCAAAACAATCGGTCGAGTAGATTTTGATTTAAACTGTTCACCGGTTTCCAAAAATGACAAGTGTCAGAAAATCGCTTTAAAGTTTTATATACCTGAAAATCCAAAACCAAATATGACAAATTTTTTCATACTTACGTCATTGGTTATAGTATACATTAGTATACTTACAAAGGCCCATCCATGAATAAAAGAACTCAGGGATTCCGAGAGCACAAAGCCACGTATACCTGCTGGGCAGGGATACGAAAACGTATCGGAGCAACAAACGCTCAAAGTTCTATATCTTAGTTTCACTCCGATTTGTTTAAAATTTTAACACAACAATCTTAAGATGTTGTACAATCATATGAAGCAATAAAAAGAATAATGAGAAAAAAAATTTTAATACGTTACCATCCCCTTAAATAAATATCTAGAGAAGTTTAGTTAAAATCCATTGAAAAAATCGTTTTATCGACCAACTACCTTAAACTAAGACCATCGGTGTAAACTAGAAATTTCATTGATGAGTAAAAACACTTTTTTCATTATACGAGTATATACTTAAAAAAAAAAATAGTTTTTCTAGTTGACTAAACAAACTTTCCATAACTCACATAGAGAAAACTAATTTTTCATCTTCAAACAAAAATCGACAAAAAAAAAACTTAAAGTGATATTTAATCGGAACTTTTCGCACGAACTTTATTAATTACTCTCAATCGCTGCTATATAATCGAATTAAAACAAGATGGTGGAGCTAAAAGTTTTCTTGCAACTACACCAAGCAATAAGCAATTAAATATTTATAATGTGGAAGTTTTCATAAACTGTAAGTAGGTACCACAGTACTTTTAAATAGGTACGATTAGTCTGGGCGGAAGTATAAAACACCAGGATCAATATGGTTGCCGGTGGTATACTAGCAAGAGTGCTATTGGTTGGTAATTAAGCACGATGATGTTCGTACATATATTCCCTGTTATAAAAACATCTGTCACTTATTAGTTCGAGCTTCGTTCGGTCTCTTAAAACAAATTTAAAATTGATGATCGAGTGTTAAATATAATTAAAAAAATTTTCATCCAAGTTTTCTACAGAAAAAGACGATGATTATGTAGGGTAAGTTCGGTGTTAGATGAGTGATTTATTTTTAAGGAGCTTACTCAGGGGCGCAACAGCGCCAATATGTGCGCAACACAGCAAAAAGCAGAAACGGGAAAAATACTTTTTCACTGGGAAGAGTTTTATTTTTTGCTCGCCGACTATATTTTTTTATGGACTGATCCTGATTTTTGTTCATCAGCTGTAGTTTTGTGGAATCGCTCCAAGGCGTGAACACCTTAGTTATGCCATCATTGAATTTGCCTACATATAAGGTATTTTTTGAGGTTCCGTACTTTAAAAAGAAAAATGAAATCCATATAAGATCACTCTGGTTTCCGTATGTACGTCTGCCACAAAGATTTTTTTTTAAAAATTATGTAATGTAGGAATTGGAAATTTGGTACAATGTTAGGTTTTAATGGCACGCATATATTTTCTGTCACCAGTTAACGGTTGGATTAAATTGGTGAATCAGTTTAACCCTTTATGGGCCATGAAGATTTTTAAGAATTGTACAACTCCGATTTTTGGTACATAGTTAAGAAACATCGTAAATGTTGAAATCCTGTCATGTTATAGCCAGGAAAATGCGTGGAAATTGGTTTTTCCTTTCGTATCCATATGGCTACATTGGCCTTTATCTGTAAATCTTGCTTTTATGTAAAATGTTGCCATATGGCTATAATGGCTTTTGAATAAAAGAAACGTTTCAACAAAAAAAGAATATTCATCTATTTCTGCAAAATAGTTTTATTCATTTACAAGTAGTATAGAAATAATATTACAATTTTATTTATTACTGATGAAATGAAATAAAATATTTCTTTGTTTTGGTGAGACGAAGTCGTGTGTCACATTTTACACATTTTAATCTCGTGAATGATTTTTTACTATGTTATCATCGACTTTCTTTGGTCTAAACTACACTCTAAGAAAAAAATGTACCGTTTTACTACTATTATAGGAGGCAATTAAATGCCTTCTATAATGACAGTAACATTACAAACCGTAATGTACGAAGGTGAAAAATACACCATCATGGTGTAATTATTACTCACTCATATGTGTAGTTTTACACATGTCGTACGTAAAATTACGGTCCAGGTGTGTAATAGATTACGTTTTATTTGTGTATTAACTACACAACAAGATGTAATTTTACACATTTAGTTCGCAGTAGTGCGCAGTTAAACGTAAAATTACATCATATTAATGTATTTTTAAACCACGCCTGTACACCTGAAAATGTAATTTTACACACTTATATAGTAATGTTTACACCCAGAAAAGTGTAATATTAATCCAACTGAATCACTCATTCTGATTCAATTCAACTGAATCAGTATGAGTGATTCAATTGTGCTGAAAAAAATAAACTGATTCAACTTAATTGAAAATAACGAATCAAAAAAGATTATTGATGGTTTTTTTACATAAATATTTATAATAATATGACGTATAGAATAATTTGGAATTATATACAAAAAGATTCGAGATGTTAAATATTTTGCTTATTATGTCTAAATTTCTATATAAGTGTGTCGTATGATAAAATAATAATTCTTTTGGTAAATTTTAAAATAAACACTCCAAAAAAGTAAGATTATAAAAGTTTTATTATGAACGTTTACTTGCTTTCATGAACATAAGTAATCTTTATTTTGCAGTGTAACTGCCAATTAAACTGGTCAAAATTTTGAGATATGACTTTTTTTTACAATGCTTACGTTTTGCAGACACAATTATTTAAGCAATATCTTATAAAAAATTTAATTGTAATTAGATTACAATGATAATATTAAAAACTTATGGATTAAAATTGTAGTTACATCATATCAAAAATATAGTTTAAGAAAATTAACTAAACAATACTTAAATATAAGAAAAACAATATTCTGCTGACTCTTGCCATTCTTAGAACTTCGCAGAAAATGCATGCTGTGCTTTCATAGATGTCTTCACCAATTCCAGTTTCTAAACAAATCAGAAAATAAGGGTTACTTAATTTTATAACCATTTTTGATTATTATTTTTTTCTTTTTTTAATAACTATTTCACAGCAATTTAAAATTAAGAAAATTTCGCTTTCGCTACAAAATTACTTCTAGGCTATTTTAATGAATGTACAGATATTAGATTTTTGATTAAAAAACTCACCAGCAAAGTGACCCGGCGTGCTTATGGCACTGGCACTTCCGAACTGGTAGACGGAGGGTTTGAATTCCGTAGCCGGTTATATGCTGGCGAAAGTTTTCTGCTATTTCCCATCATAATTCCAGATGAATATCGACATTATCCTCAAGAAGATGGTTGCAAACAGACACCTACCAAATCCTTATACCGCTTTTCTTGTCCTCCGCCCAGTATTCTGCTGACTCTTGCCATTACTAGAACTTCAGGGAAAATGTAGGCTGCGGTTTCACATATGTCTTCACCAATTCCTTTTTCTAAACAAATCAAAAAATAAGGATTACTTAATTTTATAACCATTTTTGTTTATTTATTTTATTTATCTTTTTTCAATAAATATTTCACAGCAATTTAAAATTAAGAAAATTTCGTTTTTGCTACACAATTACTTCTAGGTTATTTTAATGAATGTACAGATATTAGAATTTCGATTAAAAAACTCACCAGCAAAGTAACCCGGCGTGCTTAGGCACTGGCACTTCCGAACTGGTAGACTCAGGGTTTGAATTCCGTTACCGGTTATATGCTGGTGAAAGTTTTCTGCTATTTCCCATCGCAATTCCAGATGAATATCGACATCGTCCTTAAAAAGATGGTTGCAAACAGACACCTACCAAATCCTTATACCGCTTTTCCTGTCCTCCGCCCAATATTCTGCTGACTCTTGCAATTACTAGAACTTCAGGGAAAATGTATGCTACGGTTTCACAGATGTCTTCACCAATTTCGATTTCTAAACAAATCAGAAAATAAGGGTTACTTAATTTTATAACCATTTTTGCTTATTTATTTTTTCTTTTTTCAATAACTATTTCACAGCAATTTAAAATTAAAAAAATTTCGTTTTTGCTACACAATTACTTTTAGGTTATTTTAATGAATGTACAGATATTAAATTTTTGATTAAAAAACTCACCAGCAAAGTAACCCGGCGTGCTTAGGCACTGGCACTTCCGAACTGGTAGACTGAGGGTTTGAATTCCGTAACCGGTTATATGCTGGTGAAAGTTTTCTGCTATTTCGCATCGTAATTCCAGATGAATATCGACATCGTCCTTAAGAAGATGGTTGCAAACAGACACCTGCCAAATCTTTATACCGCTTTTCTTGTTCTCCGCCCATATCATCATGAAAAAGTTGAGAAATAATGATGTGAGTGACGTCCGTTACATACCATTGTCTAAAAAACGAACGTTAAATTCCATTATTATTATTACCATTGTTATTATTACTTAAAAAACTCGATTTCCATACGTCGCGTCGTTTCAATTTAAACCTGTTATGAATTTATATTACTGTAAAGCAAAAAAAAAAAAAAAATTCGTTAAGTGCGTGTTCTTGACACGCACTAACAAGTAAAGGTCCCGAGGCCGGACCTATCGATTTCGATGAAACTTAAATATATTGTAGAATACTAAAAACTAAGGGACACGTATTTTTTTTTATCTGCGGAAAAACGGTTTGAAGGGGTGAAATCGCCCTCCAAAAATTGGGGTAAAAATTTAATTTTTCAAATATCTCGAAAACAGTAAGAGATAGAGAAAAAGTTTAAATTGGCGATATTGCTCTTTTTTAAAGAGCTATCTATTGCTATGCAGTTTGTTTATATTACATCAACAGGAGTGGTTGGGGGTTAAAATTTGGGGGTTAATTTTGCAAAAAGGGGGTGAAAAATAAACAATATAAAAATTTTGTTTACAGATTTGAAATCTACGTCAAAAAATCTAATTGACCTGTTTTTGCTCAATGCCCTAATATTAAGTCTAGGGGTAGTTAACTAGAGGGTGACTCTGTCGAATAGTCGTACAATTTGGGTATTTCAAGGAGTTCTTCATGGAAAATAGCTTAAGACAATTAGAATAACGTAGAAATGAAATTCTCGAATTCAAAATTGAGTTTGAGCAACATTGGAGAGGGGGTGAGTCACCCTCTTAAATTACATACTAGTTTATATACACTAATTTTTGCTATTAACACACTGATAGTGGGTAAAATAATGTCACAATAAGTGGTTCTGAAGTTGGACTATCATATGTAAGGTCTTTATTAGGTTTGTTTTTTAATGGATATTATAGTTTTCCTTATCGAAAATTATCGATACCGAAAATTACATAACCTCAGCTAAAATAACGAAACCTAATAAAAACCTTACATACGATAGTCTAACTTCAGAACGATCTATTGTGACATTATTACCCCCTGTCAGTGTGTTAAAAGATATCTGAATTGTAGATAATGTTTTAATTTTCACAGAAATTGAGAGCCCCACAAAATAAATTATTAGTCAAATTGTAAAATAAACTTTTATCAAATTACATAACTATTTGTATGAAGCAAAATTAAAAAAATTAACTTACCTGAAATATTTTAAATGTATCATCAGGACAGCATTTTGGAAACAAACAAATTTATATTACAGTATTCTTTGCACATTATTCCAGAATCCATTTTACACAATGCATATAAAAAAAACAAAACATCAGTACACCGCTATAACACTGTTTTTGTAACATATTTAAAGATTAATTTATCATACACGTTGTAATTATATTAACTATATATTATATCCTATCAAAAAATACTTTTGTTTAATTCAGCTAATTTGAACACATAATTTTTAACCTTTAAGAATATTACTTATGTACGTATAAATATTACAGCCATTCAATAACAGATAATTTTAAAATACACAAAATCATATGCGCGCGCATGGGTTTTGCTATTTAGTGGTGTAAAAGTAAACCAAAAGCGTTGTAAAAATCCAAAGTTACACCTTTATTTGTGTAATGTTAAAAAAAAACAGTAATTATACACAAATTATATAAAAATACACCAATTTTTTCATATTACACAAATAATAGTGCATATTTTCAGAGCGAGGAGTAATTTTGCTCTAAATTTAAGTTATTTTACACGTTTTTGACCCTTTTTTCTTAGAGTGTAGCCAACGATGTATAGAGTTATCTTCTTGTCACAATAAACTGGATTACGAACGTTTGTGACTCTTATTTAAATAAGGTTCTTCAAAATTTAATTCTGACGCCAGCATTTCCGTATCCTCATTATCTGACTCAGAATAATCTGATACATCGAATACATCTGGTGGTAAAATGGCCACATCACAGAGTTTACCATAAAATTTGCTATAGCAGATATAACTGCACGTTACATATTCCAAAAATGAAAAATGTTATTAAAGGCCAATGTATCCATATGGCTACGAATTGTTCATAACAGTTATATTTAAAAATTATTTATCTAAGCCAGTGTATCCAATTGGCAACAGTAAGTTTTTACTAAATTTGTAAGAGTCTCTAGCCACAAACAAAATAAAATAATGTTAGCATATCATAAAATATACTATTAAACTAGTAGCATACCTAAAAACAAAAAAAATATATAAAAATATATAAAATATAAAATTAAACTAGAGTCACCAAAAAATGTAATTATTTAAAACACTTTGAACAATCAACCAAACAAGCAACTTCCATAAGAGTTTTAGTGTATATTTTTCTTCAGTTGTGAATAGCCCTGTCCAATACGATATTAAATAAGAACAATTTTATGTCCGTATGCTAGTTTAAATGTATAATTCCTAATAATACAAGAAAAAATGACAATTAAAATTCACGTAGCCATTTGGCTACCGTGGCCCATAAAGGGTTAATAAAAAAAATTTTAAATTAACATTTCTGGTGAAGTATCATTTGAAAGGATTACCTCCAAGGATTTAAAAAAAAAAATTATAATTTTTTGAAATATTTTTATCTCAGATTTAATTTGAAACGAAAATAAAATTTTTTCGAAACAAGGATATAAATTTAATTCTTATATGAATACATCTTAATCTCTTTTTCATAAATAGCTATAAAAAGTTTAGTTCGGTCCAGATTGTAAAAAAACCTTTTTTTATGCGGTGGGTCAGGACCGTATAAAAAAGTTTCATTGAAAATACATAACTCAAAACGGGATCAAAACCTCACGATTTCCTTAGAAGTTGCTTTTATAAACAAGATAAAGCCTTAATTTACACGTGAAAACATTTTATTTCATTTTTATAATATTATGAAAATTGTGAAAATTACATCTCTAAAAAAACTAAATGATGCAATAATCTTCTATCCTTATGCAATGTACTGATTAAATGCTCAAAAACCATTAAAATTATTTTTATCAAAGAAAGTTATTATAGTTAATGTTTAAGTTTCTTACTATCTCGTGATTTTGATTCACATTATGCATTTTAATGACCATTTACATAAAAACCGCATAAAATATTCGCATGAAAAACCGTACAAAAAAAAATCACACAAAAAAGAACCGCATAAAAAAAGGTTTAGCTGTACTTTATATAAAAAGTTATACTTGGCAAACATGAAAATGTCGATTTTCTTCAAAATTATGTGAAAATTCATGGAAAACGTTATATAAATGGAAATAGTACACTTCTAATAGACAGTTAAAAGCTTAATTCACTGATCCGTCTCTCCCGTTGGTCCATCTATACCGGACTTACCCTACTTGTATTAATAAATTTATAAAAGAAAATATTGAACTTGTTTTGAGTTTCCATTACAGTCTTCTTTTCACACAAGTGTATTTTAATTAATATTGAAAGCGGTAAAGCAACGTAAAGGAAACTTTTAGAGAAAAGGATTAAGTTAACCACCGCACACATTTTCAATAATAATAATAATAATAATAATAATTATAAATAAAATACCGGATGTTTCAACTAATACGCACGCCTACGTAATTATGTATGAAATAAATTGTTTGAAGTTTTTGAACTTGATGATGTCAATTTGTACACAATTAGCATAGCTCAAATTTTGATAGAAAAAACTCCAGGAAAAGTTAAAAAGATTAATAGAACCACAGAAAAAGTTCGATTGAAAATATTGCTCTGTTCGAAATTAAAGATTTGAAACATATACGTGAAAAAAATTCATAATGTTGCACCTCGCTACTACCTTTATTTCTTACTGCTAATTTCAGCCCCCCTGGCCCCACTACTGTAAATAGTGTTTTGTTTTATTATTTATAAAGTAACGCTTTTTAAAAATACTTTCACTTTAAATTGGGAGTATCCATAGATATACCGTCGTCCCTCAACTTATTGACAATTTAACTTATTGACAATGATTGTAGTTTACCTCAAGTTATAGACAAACCATCTGTATGTACGCATTGCCACACTACGACACCGCACGTATGACCTTGGGTACATACATATGGTTTGTCTATAACTTAAGGTAAACTACGATCATCGTCAATAACTTAAATTGTCAATAAGTTGAGGGACGACTGTAAATTGTATACAACTGAACCGTTTTTTGTAGTGCGATTTTTTTATGTGGCTTTTAAAAATGGCCATTAAAATGCAGAATGTGAATCAAAATCACGAGACAGTAAGAAACTTAAACATTTACTATAATAACTTCTTTTGATAAAAATACTTTTTAGTGGTTTTTAAGAATCAACATAATTTATAAAATTATGTTGCATATTGCCTCAAACTTCACTCAGTAGTTATTTCATTTTTTTCAGCCCATTTTTAAAAAAAAAGCTTTTTCTTAAAAAACATTTTTTTTACTTTATTTTATTTTCTACTGTTTAGTCTGATTACAATTAATTAAAAAAAAATAATAAAGAAGTAATTTTTTTACCTATATTTTAATCGGTTAATTTACCCTAATTAGACATAACTATGGAAACAAAAAATTGCAATGTAAAATCAATAGACAATATTTGACAATTCGAAATGTCAAAAAGTTGCATAGGACTAAAAATCAACAATTTTGGTTTGGGGCAATTTAGGAAAAAACTAATTATACAATATTGCATTGTCATCAAGGTTATACACGTATGCAAGATTTGAAACCTCTAGCTCAATTAGAACCTGTCTAAATTTTCATTCCAAGATTTGATCTAAACCAACATACTAACATAGCAAGTTAAATAAAAGCTTTTAAAAAAAGATGAGAGTGGGTCTTATTATTAAACAAAACCGAAAAATTATAAGTTTTTTCAGTTATTGACGAATATAGTTTTATTAAATGTTTAAAAATGAAACAATTTTCTTACATTTTAAGGTTATTTTGTTCAGGGCCGGACCAAGAGTTATAAGGAGGGGGGGCCCCTCGCAGCAAAAAAATTTTTACCTGGATGATGACAAAAAAAAGTCACCTGGACCCTACCATAAATCGGCACCATTGACCTTTTTTTTTTTTTTTTGGTCATCACCTACTTACAAATTCACTTTAACCCTATCATAAATTGTTACTATTCACGTTTTTCTTTTTTTTTTGCTCATCACTTGCTCCAAGACCATTGACCCTATCATAGATTATGACTGTCGACCTTTTTTTTTCTCCTCACTTCAAAAATTTTTAAATTTACCTCCGCCCGAAAAAATTTTCGCGCCCCTCAAATTACATTTTTGGCGCCCCTAAAATCATCCAGGAGGGGCACGTGCCCCGGCTGCCCCCCCTAGATCCGGCCCTGATTTTGTTACAGATTCAGTTACAAGGTGAGGTTTTGAGCGTTTTAAGTTAAGTATTTTCGATTAAACTTATTTTATGCGGTCCCGATGCACCGCATAAAATAAAGTTTTTTTTACAATCTGGACTGAACTAAACTTTTTATAGCTATTTATGATATTTTTGAATATATATTTTTTTTGTACCATTTTTTTATGCGGTCCCTATCCACCGCACAAAAAAAAGGTCAGCTGTATTTAACGCCATTACGTCCCCTATAATACGAACAAACTGGTTTTCACCACAAAGGTTTTGTACATTCTTTAAAATCAAAACTATAAAAATCATACAAAAAGTCATGTTTTATTTTTTTTAACACCAAACCACTTTTTTGGGCCTTTTGAGCCACCTTCCCCTACAATTATGCATACGTATAGATATACAACAAATATGTGTATTGATGTTTGTCATAAATCATATAATGAACGGAAATCGGTTTTATCTGTACCTTTACAAATCATTAACAATTAATGATAATGGTAATTATGATTGAAATATTAAATCCGTAACACTGAATTATTTAAACATCTGATCCATTTTATACATGAAAATCCGCCACATATAGATACCTCATATAATATATACGTATATACAATAGTTAATCAGAGTTCAATTCAAATAAATTGCCAAAATTTTCGTATTGAAGTCCTATAAAACACTGATCAACTTCTTTAACGTAGTTGCTCCGAGATAGTCAGGTACAAAAATATATCTCAGCGAAAAAAATTTGTTTTATCGAAAATTAAACAATGTATTAATATTATTCAGTTAATATAATTGCATATAACGTAAAAACCCCGATACCGGAACACTATTTTTAGGTGTGTAATTAATGTGGCTTATAAAAATTAACAAATAAATAAAACACCCATTTTTTTTTTAATAAGCATGAAAGAAAGTATTTTTTAATCCAATGAATATGTTCTTAAAAAAATACAACCAAAAAATTTTTATTTATTAATGTTTTTCTTTTACAAAATGTCAACATCTATACCCAAACAGAGAAATATTAATGACACTAGAAGTTGGGAACCGATATACCAACAGTCGTGTAATATGAGTAACATGACACATAGAGTGCCACCTATAGGTCAAAGTAGGAAACAGAATAGTTTAAGTATCAGACATAAATAAAGGATTAAAATACTTAAGTAAGGCAATATTAAATACGAGGTGAATTTAAATTGAAAAATAATCATTCTATTAATAAAAATTTTTGTTGTTAGAGGTTTCTTTCAGAAATAACTTCATTAATATATAAAAGTCCAAACTGTTCGGACATATGATCGCGTTCCGGTAGGTATAGGGGCTTTTACGTTACCACTTGTTTTTTTTTTTAATTTCCGCGCGCTTATGTTGTAGCAATATAAGAGCGTTGTTGAAAAAGTCTTGCAGAAACGTTGTAAAATGATGTTTATAAATTATATTTCAAAAACGGCGTAGTGAATAATTTTTATTTCTTATTAAATATGGTTTGTAACTTCGTATTTTATAACATATTAAAATTTTATCACATTTCTTTGAAACGTTTTCATTTTATTAAATCCATAAGAGTCCGTGTTAAAATTATAAAACTTTGAAATCGTTTTTCTCAAAATTGGAGTAGTCAATTTGAACAGGAATAGACTCGTATTATTGGTATTGAATTAAATAAATATCTAGAGAAGTTTCGTTAAAAGCCTTTGAAAAAATCGTTTTACCGACCAACTACCTTAAAATGAATTCTACTAATGAACTCTTAAAGTAAATTTAATTTTTGCCAAAAAAAGTAATTATAGATTATTAAATTGCATAAATTATCAACACCAAATATGTAGAAAGAAAATATCAAAAATTTTAATCAAAAATTATTTTATTTAAACAATTTTACTTTTTTTCATCTATATTTTATTTATTTAAAATTTAAATAAAAAAAAAACCTGACATCACAGGGTAGAGATACTTGTGATATATTGACAACTTGTCAACAGGAAAAAGTGACAGTACACATAAAAAAAAAAATATGTAAAATATACTTGTCATTCAGATGCCATGAAATTTGAATAAATAATATTTTATTGGGGGTGTAGGAGTGGCGGCATGAGATTGGGAGTGGCTCCCGCGAATTGAAGTATTCTTTATCAATTTAAATAATATTTTTGTAATAAAATATAAATGTCGTACTGTCGTGGCTTCAATAACACGACACAATGTGTGATCAACAATTATTATTACTAAAATAAATATATATTTGTTATGACTCATGCGGGAGAAGCACTAACTTGGCGCACACATTTCTGTACGCAAAATACCTGTTTGCCCACTGTACTCTTCCCACATACTTTTTTGCATGCGGAAAGTAAACTTTCCGCACGCAAATTGACAATAAAACACGCAAAGCCGCCTCTTGATTTTTCATTTAATAAATATTTCATAATTATTTCTATAGAAACCACCAACAAAGTAATTTAAACGATAATTAATTCAGAAAAAAAGACGGACACTCGAAAATATTATTTTAAAAAATAATAAAAATGTCAAAAATAGTAATAATAATAGAAAAAAGTATGTGAACTTCGTAATAAAAAATAGTATATGCAACTCGTGCGGGATTGTCGATTGCCCACTCAAGGGAATGAGCGCACTCACTACGTTCTTGCGCTCAACTTCACTTTCGTGGGCAATCGACTATTTCCCGCACTTATTGCACGATATACTATTTGATGATTCATTATTTCCATTCCATCCATTATTTCTTGTGATTTTATATTTGTTTATTTGGTAATTTGGAGAGTGAGTCTCGGGATTTTAAGAAATCAATCTAGATACCGAAAAATATTAAAAATCAATCGAAATTTCAAAATTTCGGCTGAGGATTCCCAAATATTGTTAAGAATTAGGCTCACAAAATTATTTGGACAACAAAAACTGGTATATAGAAGTAAACTTTAACACAAATTTCGTTTCATTTAATATTTGGAAGATGATGCTTTTGCTTTAATTTCAATCGTCATTTGATCTAACTAAATTTTCAATCGCTGGTGAGTTAATGGCACTCCATCTTCATTTATAGATAGTTAATTAACTCAGTTTTATTTGAAATTTTGGTTTTCCTAACTTGAGTTTTCAAATGATATCTTGAACACTCTGTGTGGCAAAAATCAGTCTGGATTTCGAGATCTCGTGAAATTGTTAAAATCCGTTATATAGCAACTAGTTTCCGGCTACAGGGGCAGAACAGTTTTTATTATTCGCCGTAGGCAGAGTAACTCGTGAAATTCTTACCTAAAATAAAAAAAACAAAAGTTTTTCTATTAGTAGATACTTATGGCATATACTTGAACGAAAAATTACTGTTTCCGTCACATTACATCTCATTTTACAAGTAGAAAATCAACGGAAAACACGAAAATTTTTACCAAAAATAAAAATTATTTGTTTAAGACACTGTCAAAAGTTGAAATTTCATTTTTTTTTTAAATCCCTTTGTTCAAGTACAAGTCATAAGCATTTACTAATAGAAAAAAATTGCCAAAAATTGGAATAGATTAGGTTTTTTTGCCAAAAAAAGCCATGTGACATATAACCCCTTAACACTGAATTTTCTGCTCGCTACTGTACATAATATTTTACAATAACAATTCTCAAGCGGTCAGTTATGTTAGCGCGTAAGTATCGAATACGTGTCTGATCAACGGTAATTTTTTTCAGGAGGGGGGAGGGGCGGCAAAGGTAAAATATTTTATAGCGGTGGGGGGGGATGTTAGTGCACAAAGTTTGGAAACCGTTGCTGTATAGGTACCTATAGTATAAATAATAACTTTGTGAGAAACTATTTTGATTTCAATAATATTTATAAATTCACCGTGTTAAACAAAACGTTACTGTACATTTATACATAAATATAGAATATATTATATTGTGAAAAATTGTAGTGAATAAAGAATGACATACTATGCAAGAATGTCATAAATTTTTAATAATATAATTTATTGAAAGATGTTATCACCTTTTTTTTTTAATAATCAGACCATAATTACTTACAAAGTTACAAACCATAATAAAAAAAAAATAAAAATTTTGAAATATAATTGGAGAACATCATTTTGCAACGTTTTTACGTCAGGTATAAAAGTATATCTCAGCGAAAAAATTTTCTTTTATCAAAAATTAATAATGTATTAATATTCGTCAGTTATTATATTTGTATACCACTTGTCTTTTTTAAATTTCCGCCCGCTCATGCTGTAGCAATATAAGAGTATTGTTGAAAAAGCGTTGTAAAAACGTTGTAAAATGATATTTATAAATAATTTTTCTTGATGAATTTTAAGGGCGGTATATTCAAATTTAATACGAGAATTTTTCAAAAACGGATTGGTCAATAATTTTTATTTCTTATTAGATATGGTTTTTGACTTTGTATTTTATAACATATTAAATTTTTATTAAATTCTTTTGACACGTTCTCACGATATTCAAAAAAAGAAATAAAGTTTCCTCATATAAGAAGCCGTGTTAAAATTACAAAACTTTGAAACTGTTTTTTTTCAAAATTGGGGCGGTCAGTTTTTTTTTTCGGTAAGGACTGATATTATTGGTATTGAATTAAATAAATGTGTCGCCTAGTATCAAAATCTACTAAATGCACTTTTCGAATTTTTTGATTTTTTAGGGCCATTAATTTTTAAATGCAACAAGGCATATGCCCCTTAACATTTTTTGTTTTAATTTTAACTGCTTACTAAAGAAATCTGCAACTGAAATATAACATAATTTTTAAATCCTGCTAAAATTACATTGAAAACTTTCCAAATCCTGCTAAATACCTATACATAACCTATATTTTAGATTTTAACCGTTCAAATTTTAATTTTTTCACTGACATGCGGGACGTATGAAGTATAAAATTATGTTTTCACGTAAAATTTATATTTTAGTATTTATCTAAAATTTTAAATAATGAAAACGTAGATGTAAATGAATTACTAAGTAAGCACTTTCGGTTTAAGTGACAAAATGAAATAGTTTACAATATTACAAAACAAATTGTATCGTCTAATCCTGTTACATCCAATATTGCTGAATCAAGTTTTTTTTTAATAAATTTCCCTTATAATTTCTGTTTTAAAACGCACTTTATATAAATGTTACTATCAAAACCTACTAAATTCAAATAATTTTGATTAAAAAAGGGGTAAAACGATAATATTGTTTTTTGATAATAGTACTAATCATCTTTTTTACCTTGTTAGTTAATATAATAGAAAAATTAATTTTGAACTGAGTTATGGTTTTTTGCGATTTCCCACGATCTTTATAAAGTGGAATTAGTAGATTTTGATACTAGGCAACTCAAATATCTAGAGAAGTTTCATTAAAATTCTTTGAAAAAGTCATTTTATCGACCAACTACCTTAATTAAACGAAATTATAACAATTTAATTATTAAAACAGAAAAGTTATTCGAAAATATTTTCAAGTAAAAAAATATAAAAAATACACTATAAATCAGCATACATATATATGCAATATATAACAGCTACAAGCATGTCGCTGTCTAGTGTCGATTTGGTTGCGTGAGTAAAGACAACGTCACATTTATTTCCCACTTACGGAGTATTGAAAGTTCGAATCCAACAACAACCGTTATGCGTCTTCAGGCATAAACTATTTATTAATTTAATATAGATAGCTTTTTGATAAGACGCCAAAATAATTTATCTAATCGAACCCTAAGCCATACACCATTCGATGTGTATGACTTTTCCAAAAACGGATAAAACATTTTAAAAAAAAAAATAAAAATCTTTTTTCTTTTTTCAACTATTGTTTTAAAAGTTTAGAGAAAAATTCATGTATGATCGGAAAATCGTTCGATAATAAATTAAGTTAATGTTTTTCACAATCTTTTTCGTCGAATGATGGATGACTCAAATGAGTTTTCACGTACTTAGGTATCACAAGCATCAATATTAAATTTGATGATATGATCAAATGTACTAGTATAGGGAGTGTGTTGTCTATATTAGGATACCTGTGTTGTATATAGATACATATTAATAAATCAATGTGATATATCGGTATCCCTTTTAACCCAGAAACAAATTTGATACTACACTGATATACACAGAATGTAAATATGTGCACTATTAACTTTTGTTTTCAAAACTAAAACTTTAATATTTTTGCTATAAAAAAGAACTGAAAAATTGTTTTAAAACAACACTTTTTTCCATTTTTTACTTAACTCCTTATCGCATACAAAGCTATAATATGGATTCTATCAGTTTTACTATCTTTTTTTTTCAACATATTAAAATTTTTTTTTTTTGGAACTAATGTTAAATCCTAACTTTATACTCCTTCGAGTAACGGAACGTAATTTTTGTTGTTTTTGGTAAGTGCGGGTTGTCAAATTATTTCAAGTTATGTTCAGAGTGTCCGACCGTTACAGTGCAATTAATTGATGCTAATTTTATTTGTGAAAACTAAACAATAAAACGGTAAGTACTATAGCGCTCATGGTGGACAAATATATCTGTTTAGCAGGACGGCATTTGTACATAATTTTACTATTTTCTTTACTTATTTTGATAAAAGAAAAAGTATTTTCTTTTTAAATGCTTGTTTGAATTTTTTAAAGCGAATGTTTTTATCAGATTCTACAAAATAATAAAAAAATTATTTGTAACCCTACTATCAAACGTCATTTTATTTTGAAATTTTCAAAAAAAAAATATCACAAAAATTACCTCTTATGCTTTTTCTTGGTTAATTATTGAAAAATATTTTATTTCCAGACATTTTTGAGGTGACATGAGCAGATGTATAGTTCTATTAAACAAATTTCAGTTTTTTAATATATTTTCCATTCATTTAAATAGCAAAATGTGCTGATAAATTGTTAAATTATCATTTGATATAGGTGGCTGTACTTTCGGCTCGGAACGATACTTGTTACTATGGAAACAAAAACTTTCATTTTTTTGCAATTATTTCACAGTCTGAAATGTCAGTTAATGATGTGTCCTTAATTATTTCTATAGATTGATTTAACATTTAACATTTTTTTTAGCTGATTAAAAAAAAGTCATATGATAAGAAATTAAGACTATAAAGATCTGTTATCGGAACGAGGAAGCTATGAGCCACTCTACACTGGCCGTGAATTTATTTAAATATTTTGAAAGACATTTGTAATATCATGAATATTTTTAGATTTCTTTTTAATTTAAAATTTATAAAAAAAAAAACGTAGTAAAAAATTAATGATATAAAAAATTAATATTTTTTCTTTAAAATAAATCAACAAACCAAGACGTTTTTTTGTTTTTATTAATTTGTTTTTTACTTTCATTTTTTTGTTTTCAAAAGCGCGTATATTTACATGTTATATCCTATGTATATATAATTACATCGCAATAAGTACGAAAGAAAGAAAACATTAACAAAATTAATGAATAATCGAGCGCTTGCTCAATCATTAATCATTCGAAACAGAAAATACAATTGAATGAAGATGAAGTGAGGTGAGTATAGAACAAAAAATATATTAATGGAATAACCTCATAATTATCTTATACATATAGGTACCTACTTAAAACAAAAACTATAGACAGTTGGTTTCGAAACAAAAGCTTCTCATGTCGTCAAAAGGTTAAATTTTTTTTCGCATTGTAAACAAGTTAGATAATCTGTTCGATTTTAATCGCTCCTTCGACAATTCATACGTCTTTACTAAATCTGTTCGAATTAGAACAATGTTTTTCGTCATTATATGAAGAACGTATATAGGTATTTCTATATCTAAACCTAATGTGTAGTCATTTAGTTAAATTTAGTGTGATTATATAAATTGAGAAACTACCGGATGTTAATGATAAAATATTCTGTGGAAGATAAGACTAAATTTTATTGCAGTTCTAAGCGTTTTTGTTTTTACTTTTTGGTATATTTCTCAATGTTATTTTTCAACTATTCGAATATCTAAGACAGTGTTTCTCAACCTTTTTTCATTCACGGCCTGGTAAAATCTTGGATAATTTTGTACGAGCTGGTCACGTAAAGTATCACATATGAAAACTGTCAGTTTTCAAAATTACAATTATATTTAACATTCCGACCACTTGGTCAATCCTGTAATTCAGATACTTAAATATCGATACTTTTTTATGCATTACAGAAATGTTTGATAGATTTGAGCGTTACTTTATGGTATTCCATTTTAAAATAAAACGACAATTTTTTACTTTACTAATACCATTTAAAGTCTTAATTGTCTGTGATATGTTTCGACCTGGATGTTAATACTTAGTAGTATTCACGGTTTTAATTTGTAGTATTCATGGTTTTAACCATAGAGCATCTAGAGAGAAAATACATATTTCTATACTACTGGAACCTGTGTAACCACTTGAGATCGAAAATATGTTGTATACGTGCACGGTGTTTACTTTGTATTTGTGCGGTAAACTCTGTTTGTGTGAGTGGTGATAGCCGTCACGTGACCTTTGGTTCACATACATGTATGTGATGTGTGTGATACCACAACGCTACTTGTGCCGGTTCAACAATCAAATTTATTGTTGTTTGACTGACTTACACTGAGCGACGGGTACTGAGCAACTGACACCTAAGCAGCCTAAGATGCACATACTTCCACATAAGTGATTGCAGAAAAGAGACAGTTATATTCGTTCTATTTGTTCTGTGGTTTTAACTGTTCATCAATGGCCATACGGGTCGAAACATGTCACAGACAATTAAGACTTTAAATAAAGTGGTATTGTAAAGTAAAAAAATTGTCTTTTTATTTCATTACAAAAATGTTTTTAATTTTAACTCGGGAATTCCCAGTGTCACCTCTAGGTGACAGTGATTTGTGATTTTTTTTACAGACAATGTAACAAATTTTAAAAATAAATGTATTACGGCTAAAATGTTAATACTTAGTAGTATTCATGGTTTTAATTTGGCAACACTGAAGTTATGTTAACGGTCAAATTAATTCTGTTGTTTCAAACGATTTGCTGTTTTATTCCACGTGAGTGTATCTTGTGGTATTTTCGCAGTTATAAAAATGACAAAAAAGTAGGTACTGTTATTATTGTTATAAAAAGTTATTATTTAAGTATCAAACTTATAATGAAAGTGATTTTTTGCCGGTAATTTCATACCGTTTTACTCAGTTCATATTACAAATAACGGCCCGTATGACCTATAATTGACCTCCCATTTTAAAAAAAAACGAAAGGGTATTTTTTTCCATTTTTTTTTATATGTTGAGTACCCAAAGATAAAAACTAGCACAAAATAAGAATATTTTGTCGATAGATCGCGGCTTGGGAATTGACGAGTTAAATATAGTTCTTGTAACTTGGAATCATTTTCACCGTTCGTTGCAACAACATTAGGTAATGTAATATGAAATGTCGTTTTTCGACTGCTTGGTCAACCATGTAATTAAAAAAGTATCAATATACCATTTTAAATATTAGAGATTTGAACGTAATTCTTTATTTTTAAATAAAATTTTTCTAGCCTGGAATCATTTCCACCATTAATTGGAATAACATTAGGTCGTGTAATATGAAATGTCGTTTTGCGACAAATTGGTCTGCCATGTATTTCAGAAGAAAAAATAAATACCTTTTTAAGCATTAGAGAACTGTTGAAAACCAATTCTTTAATTTTAAATAGAGATCTTCTAGCCTGGAAACATTTCCGCCATTAATTGGAATAACCTTAGGTCGTGTAATATGGAATGTCGTTTTCCAACCACTTGGTCAGCTATGCAATTGAGATAAATATTGACACTTTTCTTAAGCTCTAGATCCGGGCTTCTTAAACTTTTTTTCATTCGCGACCCCAAATAGAGATATATAAGTCTTTTGTAAGGATTTATTGATTAGATAACAATATATATATATATATATATATGTACATATATATATATATATATATATATATATATATATATATATATATATATATATGTACATATATATATATATATATATATATATATATATATATATATATATAAATTTTTTCGCTATGACCGCAAGACTTCGCTAAGCGGCACCAAATGAGGTCGCGACCCATAGTTTAAGAAGCCCTGCTCTAGATAATTGTTTCAAAGCAACTCTTTAAATAATATTTTTGTAGCTAGAAATCATTTTCGTCATTGGTTGGAATGACATTATAGATCGTGTTATATGAAATGTCATTTTTCGATCTTTTGGCTGACAAAATGTCCCTACTGTGTTGCCCCGCCATATTCTTTTTTCCAATCCAAAAGATTGTGCCATATTGTGCTAGTCGTGTCCTTATCATGTAGGTAAACAAAAAAGCTAAATTTCAAAAATAGATTTTTTACAGCCAAAAACTATTTTGGGTCTGAAATTAGGCCCGCCGTTTTCTTATTTTAAAATAAAGTATTTGTTCTCTGTTGTGCTAGGCGTGTGCTATCGTAGACCGTAAATAGAAAAACTAAATTCTTAAAAAAATAAATTTAAAAAAAAAATTTTAATTTGACAAATAACTCAGGTGTCCCATAAGAATATTGTTGTCGTTTTTTTCACTTTTGTCGTAAAAAAAAAAAAAAAAAAAAAAAAACAGATTTTTACAACGAAAACAATGGCAGAAAACTTTCCATTGGTTAATTCGTTGTAGGTAAATACGACAAAAATGAAACAAGAAAATTTTTTTTTGGTAAACTCAACTGATATCAAATCCATAATACCGAAATATTAAATAATTTTAATTATAATAACTTATTTTATTCGTTGAACTGTCTTCCCGTGTTTCACGCAAAATTTTATATTTTTTCTGAATAAATTTATCTATCCCAAAATTTAGATTTCTTGTCAAAAAACTACTTAACTCGAAAAGCTAATAATCTAAAAGCACTCCAGCATCACCGTCGTATTTTTGCTAGTTGACAGTGCTTCTCGTTAAATTGCTAGTCAATAAATTTTCTTTATATGCAGATCCAAATTTATTCGAAAAAATATCAAACCACTCGTGTAACAGTAGGTGAAAAACATTTACTAACCCCAGAATTTTTCTCTTTTTATAATACTCTTACGATGAATCGATTAGTACTGACAAATGAATTACTAAGTCTATTTTTTTTCTCTACTTAAAAATAAATATAATTTATGTGTAGAAAACTAAGTTAAATTTTATAATACATGTAACAGTATTAATATTTGATTATTGTTCAGTCTTCGAATTTTAATAATTTTAAAAGTAATTAATTTGATTCTGGTAGTTGAGAAGTACGTACACATAATAACTAATACATAAACAAATATATTATGGGTGTGTTCGTGTCATTTATAAAAATTTGACGTTTCTGTAGTTTTGTTTTTCTATTTATTACAATAACTAAACGTCCAATATTAAACAAAATAGTTTCTTAATGATTCAAAAATATAAAAGAAAATAATCTTCAGATTTTTAAATCTTAAAGCTGGTTTTTAATGACACAATTTACTTAAATATATACCTCTGATACACCTCTAATCATATTTTTGCATTTACTCGTATACGTTAAAAATTCTAACTTTGAAAATTTATTTCTTCTAAATTACACATAAGAAATTATTCAAGAGAGTGTCAGTTCAAAATGCATCATATCTTTCTCTATAATATACTAAAATTTCAATTTCTAAACTTGGAAAATTTCAAGTGATCGATTCACCTTAAGTCTAAAATTTTATGGAAATAATCATCAGAAATATTATTTTAAATTTTTAATAGGGCAGCCTCCTTAACCAACATCTCATCAATATAGGTAATATTGTCACAAAATTTACATAATCATAGAGATACCATATAAATTAATTATTTTATTCATAATTATTTTAATATGCGGAAGCATAAAACATTAATTACTATAAACAATTGAAATGTTATAATTATGTTAACATATTTTTAATTAAATATACACCAGTTTCCGGCTTTGTGTTAAACTAGGGCATACTATTCAGTTTATTATATCCAAATTCAATTACATATCAACTTCCTCCTACATAAAATGTGAACAAACTATTTAATAAATAATTATTTGGTAAATTAAAATGTGTCCTGCTAAAATTGTCACCGATTTTGAAGCCTAACAGAACATTTTGATTTCCAAAAGTAGTTGGTCTTGATTAAAAATTCACAACCTCAAGTATCATTCATCTAAGCTTAAACCTTATACGACTTAATTATCATAAATCTTCGTACTGGGAAAACATTTCCACTCTGCGCATGTGCATCCAATGACAATGAGTAAATAAATCAAAAATAAGAACAAACACAACAAAACCACCAGATGTCACCATCACAGTGGCGCTCTTTTTAAAACTATACAACAAAAAAAAATCGTAACTCACTTATTGAAATGCAGTAGTTGAAACATAAAATCCTCAGCAACCATTTGAAATGATCCATTGTTAGACTGTTAGTAGAATTGGCGCCAAAACGTTAACAAAACTGATTCTCGTTCACATAAATTTTGTCATATTTCCCCAAAACACTAATTGCTAACAAACACTAAATTTCATTTTTTTTGGTTAGAAATCAATTCTCAAAAAAAAAAAAGTTTGAGTACTTCCAGGAAAAAAGAGGACACTAAACACTTTCCAACAATTAAAAACCTTCACAAACGCACACAAATAAAAAACCTGGCAACACAGAAAAAATTAACATATTTTTTTTAACACTATTTAATTTGTATGTTTTCTCAGTTCAAAACAGCATCGCTCGCTCGCACCTCGAATCAACGCGAAAATATGCACGTTACTACGATAACCTCGAAATATTCACAACAACAACAACGACGACAAACGTCGAACGTTCGGAAACCGACATATACCGGTCGGTGGTCGGTTTAAGAATAAAAGATAACACACATAGGTATTCAATACTACTACCGTTTGCCAGATGTTCGGAAAAGTGTTTCCAAATACCCGACAAGCCCGACTAGCAGCGAGTTGGTGAGTCGAGTGTGTAAGTAGTGAGTCGACTGTATGCCGCGGCGCGGCGCTCTAGTCGTTCACTATCTACAGTATACGTTAAACAAAGATAAATTGATCGTAGAACCGCATTTGTTAAATAAAGTAATGTATATAGTGTATTTTACATAAAATATAAGCTCGTAGTACAATTGGTACCTACAGCAGGTTATATTATGGGGTTGTATTAGAGTATTATATACGGGAAAATATACGTATGATTAAGGGTAGGTAGTTGTAAATTGTTAAGGGTAGTGTTTGGTGTCGGATAGATAGGTATTGTATGTCCTAGTGCACTGATTTTACAGGTGTGCTGCAACCAGTTGATGCTTTTTTTTTTTGTGATTCCAAAATTTTTGAAATTGTAATCCCAAGCGTTCGATTCTGGTTTTCCTACAAGCCTATTTTTCGAGATATACAAAATTCTAGGTTAAATGGATCAGCTTGTATATATTTTTAAATTGTCCTCAAAACGTTAAGCAAAACTTTATATTTTTAAATAAAAAAAATTTTTATGAAAAAGTTTTTAAAACGTTACAGAACGGTTATTGTCCGCAAAAGAAAATGCGTTTATACTTTCCAACCGCCATATTGATGGCATTATTGTGTAAGATCAATTTTGTCACTCATATTTGAAAAGTAGGGTTCATAACCGTTAATTTGAGCTATTGTAGACCTATTTTAAGTAACACCAATTTTAGACAGCATAGGATCTCCGGTTCAGAACGAATGCGCCATATGTATAATTTAGATATATTAGATGTAATAAGGTGATAAAAATATAATATCAGTTACATATTATATTCGTTGTTATTTTTAACCATACTCCACCAAATGCAAACTTTTGTATTTATAACATAGCAGACTCTCATTTGGTTGGTGTACCTCTAGTAGTTCATATAAAAACCACCCTTAAATAATAAATATAGGTAGTGTTTTACACTTCTGAAAATTAATCAAAAAATATAAAAAAATACCAAATATAGAGCTGATTGATATCTATTTTTTGACGTTCGATTCATTCAAATATCTACCATAGTTTCTGAGAAAAAAGAAACTATCGTTAGGGGTTGTTACCCCTATATCTCCCTTATAAGTGAGAACAAAGATCTAAAATCACGGGTGTCAGTACTTCCGGCAAACAAGCAATACTTAAAAGGTTAAACTATGTCCAATGACGTCAGTGCAATTTCCCTATGGTAAGTTTGCTTCAAGCTTTATCAAAGTGATCGGAATTAAAATGATTGATTGAGTTTGGGTAACTATAGGGTACAAATTTTTTATTTTTACTATGAAAAAGATAAAATTACTTTTAGAAATTGGTCTGTGTAACATTTTTTTAAAATACCTAAAGCAGCTTTTTACAAAAATTTATAGTGACAAAATTTCGATAACGAAAACTTCACTGATGTTTGTTTTTTTGCTTGTTAAAAACTACTGTAACTTTACTTTGGTACCTTTGGTACAGAACCGCTACAACTTTACTACTTTTGGTATAGAATTGCTGTAACCTTACTACTTTTGATACAAATTAAAACTACATTTTTACACATACTATAATCAAAGTTTGGGTACTTTTCATCCGTTGGACTTGATGTACATATGATTGATTTGATTTGATTGGTTTGAAGTACATACGATTTTTATATTTGGTTGAAAACTAGAACTTTTTTAAACTAGTACGGTGCAATTAGACTCAAACCTCAACATCCAAAGTAACAGTTTCACTCCAACTCCAAATTGTTCTATACAGTCCACATATTATTTAGAAAAAAGCTAAACCATTTTGATTGTCGGATTTGGAAGGGAGGAGAGTAGAAGTAGGTAAATTAACAGTTTTCGTCAGTTTTTTTTTTTTTTTTAAATATTTCGAAAACTATGCTGTTTAGCGCAAAAAGTGCCGGTACAAAAATAATCTACATTAAATTGCGAACAAAATTAGTCCTCTGCATAATCTTGCTGAAGTGAAGAGTTCCAGAGTTATGAAGGGGGTGAAAGTAGCAATTTTTAGTATTTTTAGATTTTTTAGAAAAAAATATGACACATTATCACTACGGAAACTAATTTCTTTTTATACAGGATTGTGTTTTGTAAAAGGAAATTGCGATTAGTCTTCTTCAAACATAGCACCCTCCTCTTCTAAATCTTCGTCTATGATGTCCGTATCCCTGCCATCACATCCTAGGCCTTAGCAATTACCGCATATGCTTGAGCAGTTTAGACCACTCTTTCTGCATTCGCAGTTACGGACGCATTCTCCATGACCTTTTCAAATTAATTATTTTTCTATTTAGTGTTTTCAAGTTATTTTTTTTTTTTTTACAAGCAAAACTTACCTTATCTACTAAATTACTTATTTTCCAATATTTGTGGAATAAAATGTGCAAGCATAACTATAAAAATGTCAAGACTAATGAAATTTTTATTTAATCTACAATTTTTTTCATAAATATTTTTTTCGGAAACCAATCTATCAGCTAAAAGCAGAATTAGGCGTATGTATGTATGTATGAAAAAAAATCGACTTAAGTACAAGGTTTTGTACTTTTAACGTCACGATATTTACGGGCTAAAAATCCATTTATATGAGTTAAAACTAGGTAAAAATTAAGACCTATTTGGCCGGCTCGGGCCCCAGGGCTACAGCCCCGGCTGTCCCCCCTTCTCGTGGGGCCTATATATATATATATATATATATATATATATATATATATATATATATATATATATATATATATATATATATATAGGTCCGACATTTCTTTCCTACAGAATCGTGTTCTATGGGTCCGAAAACGGATAGCGGCCCTACTCTTGTCTCTAGCCGTTTTTATCGTATAGGCTGTATAAGTCTAATTTTTTCAAGGAAAAATTAGAGTAAAAAATATTGAACACAGGGACATATTTTACATAAAAATGCACTTTACGACTTATATTTCCTATGAAACTAGGTATTTCATTGTTTTTTTGAACTTTAAAGTGCATTTCTACTCTCTTGAGATGCAAATGATAGGATCGGCCTGTTATTACATGTTTATGTGCCATAATGTGACGGTCACACAACCATCAGTTGTCAGTATATGTACTTAATTGACAATTAACATTCAAGTTTATGACTTAATTAACAACTAACTGGCCACAGCATTCCCACTGCAATAAACTAATTTTCTTTATACTTTAACGAGAGAGTATCATATGTTTTTTTTTTTTGTTGTAAAAATTTTTTTAGTGAGGGTACCTCTACGTGAGTGTGTAATTAAATCTGTAATGGTCGAGAATGTTATGAAAATATTAAAAAATTCGATTCTTCCTTTTTTGTTAAACACATCGCAGTCAAAAAATTTGTGTTAAAATTAACACATTTCACATGTACAGAACGGTACACTCAATTTTTTGTGTTATTATAACACAAAGCATATGTGTCAAATCTTTACACAAGATTTGTGTCAATGATTTAACACAGAAGAGGACATACATTTCGTATTAATTTTTCAGATTTACTAAAGTTTTTAATTCAATATTTTACTTCCACTGCAGCTAAAGACATTTGAAAATCGTCAAAAATTATAACGATTCTGTACATATATACTATTTTTATTATAAATGAGACTCAAATAAGAACGCAAAGTAAGTCAGTCCTTTATAAAAAATCCTTACTTATTTTCATATATATCTACCAAAATACATATAATAAAAAAGATGAAAGTAGTTCTTATTATTAAACAGAACCGAAATATTATAAGTTTTTTTCAGTTATTGACGAATATAGTTTTATTAAACGTTTAAAAATTAAACTATTTTCTTATATTTTAAAATTATTTTGTTACAGAACAGTTACAGAAAATCATGTAAGCTTACTTGAGATTGTATATTATAATATTAATATACAATTTCAAGTAAGCTTACATGTTTTCTTGTAACTGAATCTGTAACAAAATAACCTTAAAATGTAAGAAAATTGTTTCATTTTTAAAAGTTTAATAAAACTATATTCGTCAATAACTGAAAAAACTTATAATCTTTCGGTCTAGTTTAATAATAAGAACTACTCTCACCTTTTTTAGCGAATTTCGAAAACTCGAAATTCAGCTATTACAGTAGGTGTCATGACGCAATCTGAGTCCGGGACTATGGCAGAAATCTGTTTTGAGGTCCCTAGAATACGAAAATGATATTCACTAAAATTTATATATATATATATATATATATATATATATATATATATATATATATATATTTATGTGTTCCCACGATAACTCTCGAACGAAACGTCTAACGCTTATGAAATTTTGTGTGCGGACTGGATTCTGAATTGGCTTGGCTAAGTTCGTTAGCCAGACACGTCGGATGCCCAGAAGTAGGTTTTCTGGCCATTTTTTATCATTCGATCCTATCATAAGGCAGTTCAATTTTTACATCGTTGAAAAGGAAAAAAAAAATTATGAAGAAAATATTCTTATAATTTTCTTTCTATTTTAAGTATTTTTCGAGAAAATGTAAATTTTCACTTTTATTCTTTCTTTGTTAGTCTAATAAGTAATTTATATTTATATCTCAGTTCTTTATTAAGTATAAAAATATTTCAGTTTTTTATTAAAGAATTTTGTGAGAACAAGTGAAAACTATTCACATATATGTGATATAACACACATAGACCTGAAATTTTATATTTAGACAATTACGTCACAAATTAGTTCAACCCTTCAAAATGACGTCATATAGATTTTAAACCAATAACTGAATACAAAATTTTTAATACTCCTTAAAAATACTCCTTCTCGATTTAACATTACGAGTTAGAAAGAGATAATATAATAATATAATCCAACCTAATTAAACAAAAACAACTGAAATATTAATGATAATAATATAAAGAGGTGACTTACGTCGTTACCTATTTGTAACCACACTCCAGAAGAAGACGTAATTATAATGAGTTGTCTGTCAAATGTTACTCTTAATAAGATTTTCAAATGTGTTTAATTTTGTACAGTAAGGCTCAACGTAATGGTAAACTAGTAATTAGATTTTACCGCGCAAATGGTTTAAATAGTTATAAATTATAGCTATTTAATGACAAACAAATCAACCAAACTTTTCAATCTTATACCTAAACTTTTTCTATCAATAACAACTCACTCATATTTTATTTTAAAAATGCCTACTTTTTTAGCTTATCGTACTTTTTAACTTGACCTAGTAGTGTACTTTTAAATAGTTTTAGAAATCAGTTTACTTATTGCAATTCAAATGTTTGATGAATTTCTGCCAGGAAAATTCAGCTACTACACCATATCTCACCAGGTCACCATAAAAAACGCTTTTATATTCTCCAGCCGCCATATTGAAATCACTGTTGTGTGAGGAGAATTTTGCCACGCATATTTGAAAAATAGAGTCCATAACCTTTAATTTGAGATATTGCAGATCTATTTTAAGCAACACCAATTTTTGAAAGCAGGGTGTCCCGTTCAGAAAGAATGTCCTATATATATATATATATATATATATATATATATATATATATATATATATATATATATATATATAATGAAGTGAAGTGCGTGCTGTAATTCGCTTTCTCTGTGCTAAAGGCTTAAAAGCAATTGACATTCATCGTCAAATCAGTGAAGTTTATGGTGAAAACATTATGAGTGAAGGAATGGTGCGGAAATGGGTTAGGGCCTTCAAAGATGGCCGCACAAACGTTCATGATGAGGAACGAAGTGGGCGACCTTCAGTCATTACCGATGATCCCATTCAAAAAGTGGACTGTAAAGTGAAAGAGAACAGACGGTTCACAATTTCGTCCTTAGCTGAAAAATTTCTTGCTGTATCAAGAAGTGTTTTCTACGAAATTGTGTGCGAACGTGATGAAGAAGTAAAAACGTCTGTGCAGCAGTGGTTGTCCAGTATGGCGGCAAGCTTCTTTGACGACGGCATACAAAAGCTGCTCCCAAGATACGACAAGTGCCTTAATAATAATGGAAATTATGTAGAGAAGTAGAGGAAAGAATGCTCTTTCAGATAAATAGTTTTGTTTGAAAAATTTACTTGTTGATTTTTTTATATCAAAACGGTACTTACTTTAAAAACATGCCTCGTATATATATATATATATATATATATATATATATATATATATATATATATATATATTCTTTCTAGGACATTCTTTCTGAACGGGACACCCTGCTTTCAAAAATTGTTGTTGCTTAAAATAGATCTGCAATATCTCAAATTAAAGGTTATGGACTCTATTTTTCAAATATGCGTGGCAAAATTCTCCTCACATAACAGTGATTTCAATATGGCGGCTGGAGAATATACAAGCGTTTTTTATGGTGACCTGGTGAGATATGGTGTAGTAGCTGAATTTTCCTGGCAGAAATTCATCAAACATTTGAATTGCAATAAGTAAACTGATTTCTAAAACTATTTAAAAGTACACTACTAGGTCAAGTTAAAAAGTACGATAAGCTAAAAAAGTAGGCATTTTTAAAATAAAATATGAGTGAGTTGTTATTGATAGAAAAAGTTTAGGTATAAGATTGAAAAGTTTGGTTGATTTGTTTGTCATTAAATAGCTATAATTTATAACTATTTAAACCATTTGCGCGGTAAAATCTAATTACTAGTTTACCATTACGTTGAGCCTTACTGTACAAAATTAAACACATTTGAAAATCTTATTAAGAGTAACATTTGACAGACAACTCATTATAATTACGTCTTCTTCTGGAGTGTGGTTACAAATAGGTAACGACGTAAGTCACCTCTTTATATTATTATCATTAATATTTCAGTTGTTTTTGTTTAATTAGGTTGGATTATATTATTATATTATCTCTTTCTAACTCGTAATGTTAAATCGAGAAGGAGTATTTTTAAGGAGTATTAAAAATTTTGTATTCAGTTATTGGTTTAAAATCTATATGACGTCATTTTGAAGGGTTGAACTAATTTGTGACGTAATTGTCTAAATATATTACTTCGGGTATACATGTATAGAGTTTTGTTTCTCATTTATTGCATTATAATTAGCATGGTTCTATCCCATGTTAAAAAATGTAAATTAAACAGATTTTCTAAGCTAATGTAATGAAGAATTTTTTTTTTTTTATTGAATTTTTAAGTAAACAAGAAATTGAAGATTATGTTATGATATAATATTATTAAATATATGAAACAAAACAAAATATGTACAATGTACATATTATGTATGTACGGAAAAATATTTTGAATCGATTTTGAAAATTTTTCCACTAATAATTAATAATGTTAAAAAATTAAACCATTTCAAATGGATTTAAGGTATTTTATGTGAGGTCAAGGTTTTCGGGACCTAAAAAGGCCAGAAATTAATTAACCAATCGATTTTAAAAATTTTTTCACAGTTAGTAAGTTAAAGTATTTGAATTAATTAATTAAATGATGTCCGCAAGAAGCTTACGGACTGCCATAAGTTATACGAGATCCTTAGAACCCTTTTCTTACTGTTAGAGTACTAGACTTGTATGAGTTTCGCCAGGATTTACTGATCCCATAATTGTAAAAAATAAACTAAACGACCAATTTTAAAAATTTCTTCACTGTTACAGAGCTAAACTATTTTAGATAGATTTAGAATACATTATGTAAGGTCCGCCAGGGTCCACAGGACCCAAAAGTGTCAAAAATAAACTAACTGACCGATTTTGAAAATTTTTTCACTGTTACAGAGCTAAACTATTTTAGATAAATATCGATTACGTTATGTAAGGTCCGCCTCGGTCCATAGGACCCAAAAGTGTCAAAAATAAACTGCCTGATCGATTTTGAAAATTTTTTCACTGTTACAGAGCTAAACTGTTTTAGATAAATATAGATTCCGTTATGTAAGGTCTGCCAGAGTCCATAGGATCCAGAAGTGTCAAAAATAAACTAACTGACCGATTTTGAAAATTTTTTCACTGTTACAGAGCTAAACTATTTTAGATAAATATAAATTACGTTATGTAAGGTCCACCAAGGTCCATAGAACCCAAAAGTGTCAAAAATAAACTAACTGACCGATTTTGAAAATTTTTTCACTGTTACAGAGCTAAACTATTTTAGATAAATATAGATTACGTTATGTAAGGTCTGCCAGGGTCCATGGGATCCAAAAGTGTCAAAAATAAACTAACCGACCGATTTTGAAAATTTTTTCACTGTTACAGAGCTAAACTATTTTAGATAAATATAGATCACGTTATGTAAGGTCTGCCAGGGTCCATGGGTCCAAAAGTGTCAAAAATAAACTAACCGACCGATTTTGAAAATTTTTTCACTGTTGGGGAACTAACTATTTTAGATAGACATACATTACGTTATTTAGGGTCCGCCAGGGTCCATGGGACCCAAAAGTGGTAAAAATAAACTAACCGACCGATTTTGAAAATTTTTTCACTCTTACAGAGCTAAACTATTTTAGATAAATATAGATTACGTTATGTAAAGTCTGCCAGGGTCCATCGGATCCAAAAGCGTCAAAAATAAACTAGCCGATCGATTTTGAAAATTTTTTCACTGTTGGGGAGCTAAGCTATTTTAGATACATATAGATTACGTTATGTAAGGTCTGAAGTGTCAGTAGGACCTAAAAGTGTCAAAAATAAAATAACTGACCGATTTTGAAACCTTTTTACTATTACCAAGGTAAACTATTTTAGATAGGTACAGGTTGTGTTATCTGAGATCCACAACTGTCCTGCGGATGCAAATGCGGCGTAGAATGCTACACAACGGGTTTTGAATATATATATATATATATATATATATATATATATATATATATATATATATATATATATATATATTTCATAAAGTCCGCTTAGAATATACGGTCGAGCTGATTTTTTAATGAGGTCCACCGGGATCTTGCAGATCCGAAAACGCCAGTAATAAGCTATCGAACCGATGCTAAAAAATTTCTCACTGCTAGAGAATTAAATTATTTTAGATGGATACAACTATGCTGCACAAAATTCGTTCGGGTTCTTGGGTCCCCAAAAATACCAAAACTAATTACCCAGCTGATTTTAAAAATTCTTTTACTCTTAGAAAGCTAAACTATTTTAAATAGGTACAGGTCTTAGATGAGATCCGCCAGTGCCCAAGATTTGGAAATTCGCTATGTTATGCAGATGCTGCGACGGGGGTATTATTATATATATTTTGGTAGATATATATTCTAATGTAACTTACGTATTTATAGCATTCTTTTGCTTTACACAAAGATTGTGTTACCTGTTGGTTCTTCAAAACAGGTTAACATTTTTATTTTGTTAAATCGAAATTTTTTGTTAATATTTTCATTTAACGCAAACACGAAATGTTACATGAACGCAGGATTGTGTTAATAATTTAACACAAAAATTTTAACCACTAGTTTTTTTTTTTACGCAGAACATAAATTTTTTTACTATGATCAAAGTCTATAAGATTTCATCTTTAGATTTAAAATCGATGAATAATTCTCTTGTATTGGAAAAAAGAGAAATTAGAAATTCGGACTGGCTCAGCTAGTAATGATTGTAGTTCTAACCTTTCCCGATACAGTATTGCTTGCATAATTATTTTAGAAACTTTTACATTTGAATGATTTGTATGTAATTTACATCACCAAAAAGTACTTGCATTAATTACAAAAAGATGTAACCAATTTCTTGGTTTACAATATAGCTTAAATGATTTTCGCACTTACAAGTCATTTCAGCATATATCGCTGGTTCTAAGCTAGTTCTAACAGCTTAACTCAAAATACGCGTTATTTCAGGAAGAGCAATTTAAACTTTTCTTATAATGGTTTACTAATTCAGAACACACAATTCCCCAAAATTTCTCCTAGGATTAGAGACAGCCCCCCTCCCCCTTTCCACAGGCTGAATCCGCCCTTGACTTGAACCTCTACACATAATGATAGATAAATAAATAAATAAATGTCACATTTATGTGTTAAGATATCTTAACACATAATTGTGACATAAAATTGTACTTACTTTTTCTTAAAGACTGCCTCAATTCACAAATAGGTCTTTATTTTAGAAGTTATTTGTATAAAAACGTTTTACATGCAGAATCAAGTGTAACTAACTTCAGGCAGTATTCGTGCCACATAGATATCCACTTCCTCCTAATTCAATTATATAGGCACTTTTGCCACCTAGCAGCTATTATCAAAAATATACAAATTTGACATTATTCACGCGATAGAGGATATAAATTTTGAATTAGTCGGCATTGATAAGTCAACATGGCAAAATTTGGAGTTAAGCCGTTGTTCCTTAGAACCAGCGATATCTATAATTTAGAAGGGTCTGTATATCACTGAATTCGGTTTAGGCTTTTAGCTAAGCCTGAGTAGCATAGGAAAGCCTGAGTAAATTGAAGTCTTCTATATTTCTAAGAAAGGAATATTCGATTGTAATTGTTTTCTTTTGATTATAGCAATGACTTCCCAGCTATAGAGTATTAATCCAATCCAATGATCTTACGAAATACGATTTTATCCTTTTGGTAGTAAAAAAAGTTTCATTTAGCAGAAACTGTACCTGCAAATATCACCTACAAAATTACAAGCATATAAAGTTTCAGAATTGAGAAAATGCTTGACTTAAGATTTGTTAATTTTTCCTATTTTTTCTTAATTTTCTCAAAATTTTTGATTAGACTCGAGCCTTCTTTAATCATTGAGAACGTCATGCCGGAAACAATTCTTTTTTTGTGTTAAAACAAAACATAAACTCGACCGCACAAAATAATTTCTGATATAAATAAATTCATCAGCTCGTGATCTAAACTTTATTCAAAATTTTATTATTAACAATATTATATCCCTAAAATAGTATCAGCAACTTTGTTACAATTTTGTCAGAGTATTATCAAAAACTTTCCCATCATCCAACTTTGCCCGCATATATACCTACAATTTAACCCTTCCTTACTCCCCTCAGCCATATATCGTCTATCGTACGTACATATAGGTGGCACTGATATCGAGATTTCTATGTTAACGCTTGCCTGATCTGCACCAACTACAGATATTATTAAATTTTGTTAGGTTATAAATAAGTGTACATGGAAATTTAATCAAAGCTATAGTGATTTTAGTGGTTTAAAATTTAATAAGTTATTGAAAAGTGGTTTTTCCGGAAAATTGTTCAAAATCTTTCCATCGAAATATACGTACGTAAATTTTCGTGTATCTATCTATTTACAATTAAGAAATTCAATGAATTTTCACACAACAACTAAGTAAGTATGTCACGAATTCGATAGAATGACGTAATGGAAGATATCGTAATAACGGAGCGTTACTTGAATACAACTATAAAATAGAAATTGTTTACCTTTCAAGGCAGGAGTTCCTAAACGTTTAGATCTGCAGTTCCCAAAATGTAAGTGATGAGCAAAAAAAAAAAATTCCCCTGTTGCAGCGTCCTGAATAACATAGCGAATTTCCGTTTACAAAAATTAGTTTTTCTCGGAGAGTAGTTGACATAGTTTGAAGACCTTTTTTGCGTTACTTTTTCTCTTCGTTTTAATGGTGTAAAAAAATGTCGCAAAAATTTTTGAATAGGGGGAAATTTTGGCAAAAAACTAATTTTTTCACGAATAATGCCCCAAAAATCATGTTTCGGGCATCGGTCGTATCTGGCTAACGAACTATTTTCGGTTTCTAGGGACCTCAAAACAAATTTCTGTCATTCTGCCATAGTCCCGGTCTCAAGTCGCGTCATGATAGTGGCTATAATAGCTGAAAATTCCATTCTGGAAATTCGCTAACACTTCTTCTATACCTTGATTATTTTCTTATATTACTTTATTTCACCCCCCAAAAAAAATCATTTTCGCTTTTTTAGCGAAGAAGTCGCGAGGTACTGTTTAGAAATTCCTGTCCTAATTTCTTTTGCTTTTAAAAGCAAAGCTGCTTCCTGTACCCGATAGTTAATGTAGCAGCCGGGGTTGTAGCCCCGGGACTCGAGCTAGAAGAGGGGGTCGTAAGGAGGGAAAAAGTAGAGAGAGTTTTTTTTTTACTCGTCATTTATTTTGTTGTGGAGAAACTTTTTAAAAAATATGATTTTTTCCAGGACCACTTTTCTCCGCGGCCATTTTTCGCCATTTTTCTCCACGACCCTGCTGACACCTTTGATTTTGTAATAAAAGCAAAAATATCGGTAAAGAATTTAGCATTACTGTTGAATTTTCTGTATTTCAAAAGTGGTATTTAACATATGAAATACTTATTTTAAAAATTAGATAAAAAAAATTATAGAGGAGTATCCCAAAATTGATAGAGTATCCCAAGCTTCTAAGAAAAAATTTTCGTTATTATGTAAGACAATTTTGGAAAGTATTTTTTGTAATTAAAAAGTTCATACTTAAGGGGGAGCACTAGTGTGACATTTAAAAAAAAAAAAATTGGAATTTTTTGCATGTTTCGATAGTCTATCGATAGTCTACCTTTAAAAATAACATACTAAAATTTCAAGTGCCTATCTCAAATAGTTTTTGAGTTACAGCCATCTGAATAGCGGATTCTGATTTTCGTTGTTAACTTTGAAGTATTGAGAAATGTATGAAAGTTGATAATGCAGAAGTTTCTAAACGTGGCTGCCAGTCACTTGTTGTGGAGCAGCTAGACCCTGGTACATTTAAACGACTCATCTAGTTTTACTAGACCGTTATAGTGAGTATATCGTAAATAATTTTAGTAAAAATTCTCAGTGATTAAAACTAAAAGGTGAGGTACAGAAGAACTACATATTTCAAATTTGCTGCAGTTGTAACTCGAAGACAAATCATCCGATCGACTAGATTCTTGTTACAGCTTCTTTTATATATGTTTTCTCGTGCCATGAACCTCCGGTTTTCCGGTCGAATAAAAAATGTAATTTTTGCAGGCCAAAAATCATTCGCGGAAAATTTGAAAATTTTTTTAAAAAACTCCGCCATTTTGTTAAATTTTAACTTTTTTTTCGATTTGAGGCTCATGGCACGGGCAATATCTTACAGTTTAATAGGCGTTTTGGTTTTTTTGATTTAAGTCACTGTGAAGGTCGCTATCACTGCAGCAGTGGGGAGACTTTTTTTTTGGAGCCTTGGGAGATCGCGAATAACTCACTGAGTTTATAATTTTTGGGTCCAAAAATTTTATCATGAATTTATTATATATCAACGAATATATCCTTAAAATACTAAAACATTTCATACAGTAGTTTTCTTTAAAAAAATTCCCAAAAATCACCTTTTTTTCAGGCGGTCACACTACTGGTTCCCCTTAAAGTTTGAAACTTGATCAAATCAGTATACCCACGCATCTTGTCTAACTATGACCTTTACTGGATCAATTTTTAAATTTTTTTTTTTTTGAAGTGTTTAATTCCGGACGTATTTAAAAACACTATTAAACAATGCAATTTTTTTGAATACTTGGAATCCATTACAAAGTCTTTTATTAAATAATTAAAATTTTTCTTGGTACCGATAGACTTATTCCTAGAAGTTCTATTTAAGGTCTTACAAAACCGATACGATAAATCAGTCGAGCGACGAGGTTTAAATAAATACTTTCGTTCCGGATATATTACGTAACTTTGTAACTTATACAGTAAATAATTACGTGATTCTTTGAATCATATCATTACCTTCATATGGAGAGTTTTCACTGTATATTCATGAAAAATATATTAAAAATTTAACACGTTATATTTTTATAATAATTTTTATTGCTTTTTTATGTAAATTTTTAGCACACAAATGAAATATAAATGGCAAATTTAAAACTAAATATAGAATTATACATTATTTGTATGTTTAAAGCACATACATTTACATCTAAACAATTACATTCATAAATATAAATTAGTAACATGGCTAGAGGCTGTTGTGGTCGCTTGCCTTTTCGAAACAGTTTCAAACGTAACTTTTTAATTTTTTTTTCCTATTTAAAATTACCGCTTTCATTAAGTTATTTATAATAATACATTAGAAGAGGCGAAGCAAGCAACTCGAAGCTCCGGTATAAAGAAATAAAATATACAATTATTTATACATTTTAATAATTATATGTTGTGTATATAGAAACATGCAAGCTCAAAGTAGAGGTGAACGGATAAAATGTTTTAAAATGAAAGTTATATGAAAGTATTGTATGTGATGATATGCATATAGGTAATCTATACATCTATTTAATAAATTTCTAACACTGACTGACTGACCGACAGACAACGCACAGCCTAAACTGGTGGGTTTAGAAGGACAAAATTAAGCACAGGAATTATGAAAATTGGCGTTTAGGCTTCTATATATAAATAAAAGTCAGTAATTTCTGGAAATATATTCCCTAAGGGGTTAAAACGGAAAATGAAAATTTGTATGGGAAGTTCATCATTTTTGAAGTTAGAAACGTGGATATTGATTTAGGCTTTTGAAAAACATTAAAAGTGAGCAGAAAGTGACTACCTAATAAAAAGATGTTGCCGATGAGAAATCCCATCGAGCATACGGCTAGTATTATAATAAAACTGTAATGACACCATTTCTGTACATGGAATAGTTTTTGAAAATTATATTGGTACTGTAAATAGTTGTCGTTGTATATAGAAATCAAAACTGCGATTTTTAAATTTTTTATCTGTCCGTTCACGCAAAAACAAATTTGGTGTGGTAATAATTTATTACCTGCATCAACATTTGGGATACTTTTTACTCCGGGAAAATATCTCATTCCCACCGGAAAATAAAAAAAACCATTTTGAGCAAGTGCATGCATTACGCAAAAATTATTGTTCTATACAAGTTCTGAAAGAAAAATATGGGAAAGGATGCTGGCTGTTATCCTCTACAAGTACCACAATACGTAAATCTTTAGCTGAAAACAAATAGGAGACAAGAACAACAATTAAATTAGAACGGTGTGAATTATTATTATTAATAGAATTGTTTCATACAACTGTCGAATTTTTATTAAGAGTACAATAATTCCGTTGCGAAGATCTGTATTTTACAAAAAAAGGTGAGTAATGTAAATAGATTTTATTTATATAGTGATGAATTAGAACTAATATTTGTACAACATTCAATTATGTGAAACTGCATCAACGGCGTTTCCAAAGAGACTATATTCGTCCAATGACAATGGCGTGGACGCCCAATTCTAATACGTCAAATTCAAATTAATTCCACGAGAATATTGTTCACCTAATTGAATGAATTTATTAGCTTATTACTTTTTATTATTTTTCTCTTTCTTTCAAGTACTAAGGGCCGGCTAAAAAATATTTCCAACAAAACTAAAGTTTGACTTATAACATTTAACCAAATTAAAATTATTGAAACTGAAGAAAGCGCTGCGGTACAGGTAAACAACTACGATTGACAATACAAAACTTATGCTTATAAAAAAAAATTTTACTTTACAGGAACGTTCGTTCAGTTTCACCTACTTAAAAATCTACGACTTTTAACAACTAAAAAGGGTAAATATAATCGACAATGTGAAATTTACTAAAATAACAATATTACAACGGTTCATAAGTTTCTAAACGTACTCACACAAAAAAATTATACGGTGATCACTACAAGGTGTCTATTTTATATATACCACTAATATCATGTTTCCAGACGAACATTACAGAATCGAGCGGTATAGTCACCAAAACTTTCGGCAGCATCTGCACAGCAATTACCAAGAATTGGACCACTTCCACATAGTAAACGGCGCCAGCCAAAAATTTTCCACCACGTGGATACCGATTCCAACAATGCTTTCCAACATAAATTATCAGACAACCATCCGTGAAGGGTTCCGAAGAAAAAAATCCAACTAATCGAGCAGTATACTTAAGATAAGTGCTTTATATCTTTATTTTATTAAAAACTTGTACCAACCCACTACGTAGCACCAAATTGTATAGCAGCTCCCAAATCCCAAGAATGGTTAATGACTAACTCGCCACATGGCGTGCCCTGCACAAATTAATTGTTAGCGGTCCGATACCTCGTGTCACATCTTCATCGCCTGAGCTCCATAAAACGAAAAGAGACTAATTCCTTCCGTTCCTCACCCATTTCACTTTCGGAGATCTTTTCTAGATCGTTCAATGCTTCTGCACATGCATACATCCAAGCGACCGTATTTCATTCAATACTGATAACCTCCACTCTAATGTCATTTGGTTTGTTTACATATTAACGTCAAAATTGTAACCTAATTTACACCTACCAAATTTCTTTTCACACAGTTTATGTAAATTACACTAAACTGATTAATGCATACACATGCTCAAAATCGTTTTTCTATTTTTAAATGGGAATGAGGACTTTTTCCGGAGTAAAAAGTATCTTAAATGTTGACCCAAGTAATAGGTTATCACCACACCAAATTTCATCAAAATACGTCCAATAGTTTTTGCGTAATATGTGCACATGCACTAAATGATTTTTCTATTTTCCCGTGGGAATGAGGCATTTTCCCGGAGTAAAAAGTATCTTAAATATTGCCCTAGGTAATAAGTTATCATCAAACCAAATTTTATCAAAATTCGTTCAATAGTTTTTGCCTAATGTATGCACATTCTCAAAATGGTTTTTCCATGGAAATGAGAAATTTTCCCGGAGTAAAAAGTATTTTAGATACCCAGGTAATATGTTACCATCACACCAAATTTCATTAAAATCTGTCCAATAGTTTTTGCGTGATGCGTGAACAGATAGACAGACAGACAGACAAAAATTCTAAAAATCTTTGTTTTGGTATCTACATCAATAACTATTTACAGTACCAGTACAATTTTCAAAAAATATTCCATGTACAGAAATGATCTGGTGACAATTTTTAATTTTATGTATATCTATATTATTTTGCTTGTTGAAATTTTATTTCAAATTAGGTAGGGTTTCAAATAGAAAATTTTGTTTTTGAAACATTCATTACTCTTCCCTGTGGGGGGAGGAGGCCCTCTTTCACAAATTTTTAAGCGTTTACAAGCAACGCCATATCTCAAAAGTAATGAATATTTTTTAAATATTTTTTCATTATTTTATTCCTAAAGGACCTATCCATAAAGCTGAGTATGGGTTTCAGGTAATTTTAAACATTAACTATAAAATTGTAATCCCAAAGTTCTAAAAATTATAAAACCAAATTTTTTATTACAAAAAATAAAATGTTTAAAAATAGTTACCATTGTTCAAATGGAAAAAGCATACTCCACTTTATGCGCAATATGTTTATGAACAAAATTTAAAAAAAGTTAAGTCTATCTTTTCTAGAACTTGAGATATGATGTTCCTTGTAGGAAAAAACACAACTTGAAACGATGAAAAACAAAAATAATAACAAAAGAAGCGGTTTACTCACTGTTTATTAAAACGTTTACAAAAGCATAGAAATAAAAGAACAGTATCTCAGTTCATACTATAACTTATGTACACACCAAAACTAAATATTACTGATCAAATCGCGAGGGAGGGCGAGCGTTGTCTGCAAAGGAGCAGCAACTTGGCTGTGCAGCGGCTCACAAATAAATATTTTCTACTTGAAAAAAATTTTTTTTGGCCATGTTTTATATATCACCGTATTTGTAAAGAACCACAGAACAAAATAAAAACAAAAAACGAGATTTGGAAAAAATCTGTTTATTAGCCGTTTCTGGCGTGAACTCCCCCTTTAACAATTAAACTATTTAGGTAACAAAAGCAATTGATAGTTCAAGCAAAACTTGGTAGAAATTCGTAAGAGACCGCAGGCCTAATTAATGAACATGTTTTTTACCAGCGATTGGTTAAAATCAATAAAAACTGACAAAAATTTTAGTCAAGCTAATAGCTTAGTATATAATTACAACGAACTCCCTCTTTATAACTAGCAAATTTCTTGACCTTTTTTTTTTCTAAATTTTGAAAGAAACTTTTAAACTTTTTGCAGTTAAACAAAAGAACTTGAGGTCTGACTCAATTTACCATCAACATCTACAAAAACTGTCTGAAAAGCTCAAAAGAAAAACTTTTAAACTGTACCCGGAAAAATTATAAAAAAATTATTTAATAAACCTATATTTTTTTAAAACATAATAGAGTTAACCCCTTTTTATGCGGTGGATAGGGACCGCGTACAAAAAAATCGCACAAAAGAAATATATTCAAAAATATCATAAATAGCTATAAAAAGTTTAGTTCGGTCCAGATTGTAAAAAAAAAATCTTTTCTCAGAACGATCAAAACCTTACGATTTCGTTAGAAGTTGCTTTCCTAAACAATATAAAGCATTAATTTGCACGTGGGAAATATTTTATTTCATTTTTATAATATTATGGAAATTGTGAACAATACATCTGTGAAAAAACTAAATTATGCGATCTTATATTTTTATGTAATGTGCTGATGAAATGCTTATATAAAAACCATTAAAAAGTATTTTTATCAAAGGACGTTATTATATTATAATTAACGTTTCAGTTTCTTACTTTCTCTTGATTTTGCTTCACATTATGCATTTTAATGACCATTTTTTTTAAAAACCGCATAAAAAAATTGCACAAAAAAAATCGCACAAAATAGGACCGCATAAAAAAAGGTTTAGCTGTATGCTATAAGCCGGAAGAAATGATAAATTAATTCTCATGGCATTTTTTATTTTTTATCTATTTTTTTTTATTAAATGTACACCAGAGCTTCGCACATATTTTTTAAATTCCTCTTTTTATTTTTTTATAAAATGCATGCATATTTCAAAAAAAATATTTGAAAAACTTATAAAAAAATGTAAAGTATTTTCTAAATATTTATTTATTCATAAAATAAAAATAAAAAGAAAAATATTAATCAAATAAATCTAAAACTGAAAATAACTTGAAAAATATAATATATAGAAGTACATGGCACATAAGATATACCTAAAGTCTGTTGCAGCATTATCGTTAAAACTATTTTACTGTAATACCTCTACTCAAATTACAACTTATAAAAATCAAAAAATGAACGTTATTGTAAGAATCTTATCGAAATTCAATTTAACCAACAAAAATATCTAGAAGAAAAAAATTAAAAGTTAAAAATTAAAGCGACATCGGACAGCTTCAGTTGTTAAATTTTTCCTAAATATTTAAATTGTAAATTAGGTAAAGTTCCCTTGCATGAATTTTGGTTAACATTTATTTTGAGGCAGCTATTCGTATTTTCAGGTATAAGCTAAAATTATTGAATTATTTTTCAACATTACTACCTAATAAGAATTTCAAAGAACCACATGAAAAATTAATTAATAACAGTTTCGAATTAAACAAGCCTTTCTAGCTCCAATTTCCAGCTTTCAAAATGGGACCGACCTAACCATTTTTCATTAAGTCTGACTGAAAACCATTCCGAAAACACCAGCTTTCAAATAAAAAAGCCACTGCATCAAAATTGGTTAAGCTGTTCTGGTGATAAAATGATAACAAACAGACGCACAAACACATAGAACTCTCACCGCGAAACGCATATACGTGCTCCGTTCCATCGTGGATGAAAAACGGACGATTCTAAGGTTGCCTGTTGTGAGCTCCTTAATGTGGGGGGGGGGGGGCGTGTCCCTATTCGCCCTTTGAACTCCTTAAGATGTTGTTATTCGTCGAGACGGCTCATCACACAATGGTGTAGGTTCCTTAACGTGATGTTTTATTTAATTTATAACGCATACAATTTAATTTAAAATCGATTTATTTTAGAACTCTAAACAATTTCCAATGAATATTTTACACTTGGTTACAATATCAAATATTATATTACAACTCTAAGAAAAAAGTAAACGTAATAAAATTTTACAAGTTGGATTTACACTATAGCAAAAAATGAAATAAATTATTTTCAGTACGAAACTGCCCTGTTGCAGCAACATTCATAAAAATATTACTTTTGAATTCAAAATAGAATATGGCAATACAGAATACGATTTAAAAATGTTAAATTATAATCTAAATCAATAGTTTTAAGAATTATATACATTCATTTAATTTTTTGAATTATGAAGTTTTTTTTAGCTATGTAAATCCGACTTAGTTTGTCACATTTTTGTGTGAGAGAGATAAATAAATTAAACTGTCACTGTAGAAGCTACTTTTTTATCCTTGTCATCTTTTTTAACCAATCATATTTTTTTCAAAATTTTATTACCTTTACTTTTTTCTTAGAGTTGTAATATAATACATAAAAATACTTTTTATAAATTCGGTTAACAACAATTAACAATGGAATCCTAATATCTGACTACTATTCAAACTGACTTCTATTCAAACTGAAAACTCATTACTGACTGACTAACTGTTAGTTGCCTTCGATTTCATAAAAACATTCTTTAAAATTCTAGAACAATTTGGAATATTCTTTTAATGGCCATCTAACAGTGAGTCCGATGAAGATGTTCAATATAAAATCATTATGTCAAAAAAGGACACAAACAGACAATCTTTTACTTTAATTAAAATTGACATAGTGTTTGAAAAATTACCAAACTGGATCGGCTGGGACTCGAACCCGGATCTCTTAGTTACCAGCCAAGCGCCTTACCAACTAGGCCACCGATCACTTGTTCGAGTGCCACTCCAATTCAGTAATCAATCAAACACAACCTCTCTCTAATGCGAGACGCAGTTTTATACTTTTAATTTCAAATGTTATCGAGTGCCTGTGAAACATTATTAGTGTATGGCGGATTTTTATCCGTATTTAAACATACACCAATATTTTACTTTAGTTAAATCAAAACACAATTTTTACGTAGTATTATTTCAAGAGGTCATAAATTATGATCAAAACATGTCACTTAACATTTATCTCTTTTCAATCTACTATACAAAAAAGGACAAAATAATATTTTTAAATGTGAATAGTGAATATTTATTGGTTGAAGGCCGTATTCTATTAAAGTTTGAAGGCAATGATCCATGTTATAACTAATATTTTGAAATACTGTAACAGGATTGGCTGTTAACTGCTTTTACTAATACTACTAAATTCTCATTTATATCCAATTAATTATTATTCTGAACCAAAAATGGCCGCCAATTCCAACAAAATGGCGGGCCGAAATCATCACCACAGACAGTACTGTTACACTGTACACGATCGGTAATACTATCAGTATTTACTGATAAAAATAATGAATCATCATTTTTGTTACTTCAGTATTTTTATGATACCGTACACTATCATTATTTTCTTCAGTATTTTAAAACAAACTATCAAGTTTTGCATCTACAAATTTCTTGGGGTTGAAACCACCACTTCATATGTGTACTTAAAAATTTAAAAATTGATGATATTTTGTTTATATATACTATACAGAGTTCTAGTAATAAATATAACATTATTTTTTGCATCCACAAATTTTCAAGCGTTGAAACCACCCCTTCAAGTGCGTACCTAAAAAATTAAAAATTTCAATATTTTGTTTTTACACATTATAGGAAATTCTAATAATAAATATAACTTTTTTTTGCGTCCACACACTTTTAAGGGGTGAAACCACCCCTTCAAATGTGTGCTCAGAAAATTTAAAAATAACGAAATTTCATTTATATATACTATAAAGAATTTTAGTAATAAAATGTAATATTATTTTTTATACCTACACATTTTTAAGGGGTGTAACCACCCCTTCATTTGTCGACTTGAAAATTTAAAAATTCCGAGATTTTATGCTCATAATATATCACATAAAAATGGCTAAAAATTATTTTTTTTTGCTTCCATACATTTATAGGGGTGAAATATCCTTTCCAAGTTGGAAGTTAGAAACAAAAATTGACGAAATTTTGTCAGTCTTGAAATTTTTAGTTTACAATTTGGAGGGGTTTCACCCCCTAGAACTGTGTGAAAGAACATACATATTTATAATATATTTATCGTTAGATTTCTATATAATATATGTATATAAACACAATATCGCCAATTTTCAAATTTTTAGGTACGCACTTGAAGGGGTGGTTTGAAAACTTGTGGATGCAAAAAATAATGTTATATTTATTACTAGAGTTCTGTATAGTATATGTAAACAAAACATAATCAATTTATAAATTTTTAAGTATACACATGAAGGGGTGGTTTCACCCCCTAAAAATTTGTAGATGCAAAAAATAATATTATATTTATCATTAGAGCTCTGTATAGTATATATAAACAAAATATCATCAATTTTTAAATTTTTAAGTACACAGTTGAGGGGTGATTTCAACCTCTAAAAATGTGTAAATGCAAAAAATAATGTTATATTTGTTACTAGAACTGTTTAAGGTACCTACAAACAAAATTTCATCGATTTTTAAATTTTTCAGTTCCAACTTTGAGGGGATGTTTCACCCCTTAAAAACGTTTTTTAGCAGCAACTGATATTTTTTATGTTATTAGGTAGCCACCCTCTATGTACTGAAAAAGTTTCAGATTTTTTTGAATTTTCGACTTCTTGTCCTTTCCTTGTTAGTACTGAAGTGAATACTGATGGAATTATAAGCCATTCTTCAATACTTTCATCATTGTTTCAGTATCATCAATACACGATCAATAAAGGTGTCAGTATTTTGAAATACTGACAGTATTGCTGATCGTGTACAGGCAGCGGCAGCCTAACTATATTACTGCAACATATCCACTACGAAATATTATTAAAAGATATGTTTTGAAACTAACTGAATAAGTTTTTTGCATATTCGGTTAACTTTTTTTTTGTTGAGTTAATGATTATTGTTTTGTACACGCAAAGATTTTATTTTAAAATCTACAATGTTATACAATTACATCACTCCCCCCTTAACCCCTACATTACAACTCTCGCAAGTGTTTCGGCACCCATTCTTTCGAGCATTGTGGAAATAAAATTTAGATTGTATTATGCGATAAGATCCGAAATGGTTTTTAAGAGTAAAATTACCAAATTGTGGAGGAACATGATTAAACCGGAAAAGTGGAAACATGAGTGTTATATTTATTTTTACACTTTCTATTAATAACCTGAGTACGGGGTGTTACAGAAATTGGAATTATTGAAATTTGTTAAGAATAAGTTTTTGTACTCTAAGTCACACAGGTGAAAAAAGGATCGAAAATCTATCAAAATTTAAATTACGTACTTATAGATCAATTCAACTAAAAATGGTCTGACGTCATTAAACAAATGAAGCAAATTTTTATTTTGAAAAAACAAATGGTACTGATTTTGTTTTTAAACATGTATGCCTACTAATGATTTATTGCCGTAAATATGGTCCTGTTTACTGAATAATGGACAATACGTTAGGTTCCTTAATTCCTTATATCACACCTCGCTAGTAAGTGGCTTCAATAAAGGTTTACGCGCCATCTAATTACTATAATAGTGTTCATTAGTCTATGGGACAACTATTCAATTTTTGATCATACTTAACTTGATCGTCAATACCTTTTTATTTATCTTTAGTTATCTTTTCTGGACCATTCTGTACAATTCGTTACAATTTTATGTACTAAACTTTATACCCGTACATCAATCAGCAATTTTGTTTTATTTTAACTTTATTTGAAGATAATGATATCTTTAATCAGAGCTCAAAGTTCACCACAATTGTATATCAAGTTATGATATACTAAACGATATAAAACGTATTTATTTTCGATACTTTGATAATATAATTTACAATACCACCATATTATGTCGTTTGTTGGCTTAAAATGAAACTTCCCATATATGTATTTTATTAAATTTTGAATATACTTTGAAATAAATCCCGCGGTAAAAAGTAGCTTGTGTCCTTCGACGCACAGTGGAGTATTTGATTATAAAACCTGGCCAAAAATAGTAATTGTATTTTATTGTTAAATTTTACTGTAAAATACAATTAGATTCAATTATTTATTAGTTTAGATATCATTTCAGGCGTGTATACAGGAGTGGGGGAGTCAAGGGGTCAAGACCCCCCATCAGGAAATTAAATATATACATTAGATACTATTTAATCTTAGGCATAATATCGGTAAATGTTATATAATTAATCCATTATTATTACCAAGCAGCGTGTTTTTTTTTTTTTTTTGCTCATCACTCGTCACCTTCAATTTTTGTTTCTTAATTTTGTTTCAGAAATTGTTTTAATTCTTTCATTTCTTGCGTGACCCCGGCCTCCCCTCCAAGATGCTTGGTTGTATACGCCCCTGTATTATTTAAAGCATAAATGTGTTGATACAAATATCAAGAGACAAAAAAATTATGGATGATTCAATATATTATACTCTTTATGTTATTGTTATGAAACTCGAAATGTATAATATGTAATAAAATAATTAAACTTTTTTTTTTATAGAAATGGCAAGTACATGCGGAAAGTTTTATTCCAGGAATTGTTTCTCTGTTACCTGCAGAATGAAGTAATATAAACAAGTTTGCCCGGAAAAGCCCGGAAGGTGTTTAAATCATTATTAATGCGAGGATTCATAGTGCAGGTAATAAATTATCCTGTCAAAAATTGCCGGAAAAACGTTTCACCATTCGTTAGAAGCGGCACATAATTTATCTATGTTTCATAAGTACATTTATAATTTTTTTTGTAAATGCGCTCTATAGTTTTTGTGGCACGAACTAAAGAGGTACTCTACAAATATATTTTGTTTTGAAAACAATTAAATTTCATATAAATAACATAGTCGCTCAATTTAAGTTTGTAACATCGCTCGCGCGACGAACAAACACAGTTTAATTTGATCAACTGCATGTGAGTTATGTAAATATCTAACTGAAGAAAAAAATTTTTTCCATACACTAAAACTATAAATCATCCTGTCAAAAAATTGAATTGTTGAAAAAACATATATGAGAGGAGCGTGTCTTGTAAATTTTTATGATGAGATATTCCTTGTACAAAGATACAGATAAATTAAAACTATTACATAATTCGATTTCACCACTGGGTTGGTCATCGAATAGATGCTTGAATAGCGAAATCTGGCAAAAGTTCTAGAATATTCTTTCAATAATCAGAAAAGACATAAAAAATCCTTAATCAATGGATTGACCAACGAAAAAGTAACCAAGTACCGATATTTAGAATAAGTTCTAGAATATTCTTTTTGGAAATTAGAAAAAATATCGAATATCTGATTTCACCACCAAATTTTTCATCGAAAAGCGATCAATTAACGGAATTTGGCACAGGTTCGAGAATATTCTATTCTGAAAATAGAAAATATATCCAAAAACCGACTTCACCATTGGTTTGGGCATCAAAAAAGTGTCCAAATAGCAGAATTCGTCAAAAGTTCTAGAATATTTTTTTGGAAAAAAGAAAAATTATTGAAAATTTGGCATCACCATTAGATTGTTCATCAAAAAAGTGACCAAAAAATGAAATTCAGTAAAAGCTCTAGAATATTCTATGTGAAAATCAGATAAGATATCCAAAACTTGATTTCACCATCGGATTAGTTAGTTAAAAAGGATCCATGTAGCAAAATTTAACGAAAGTTCGAGAATGTTCTATCTGGATATCAGCAAGGATATCGAAAAATTTACTTCACCATTTGTTTAGTCATCGAAAAACAAGTTAAATACAGGTGAAAACATTTGACAAAAGTTTCTATTCGAAAGTTAATAAAGATGTCGAAAAACCAATATCACTATTAGAAGAATTATTGAAATAGAAGCTAAATAAAGATATTTAACAAAAGTTTTAGAATGTTCTGTTCGAGAACTAGCAAAGATAAAGAATTATTTGTTATAAACTGGTCATAATTGATGAATTTAGGCTCCATTAGTCCTATTGATTTGGTCAACGATAGTATATTTTTAAAAAAATGACAAATCGTTATTTTTCGCAATCGTAAACTTTAATCGTAAATATCTCCTAAACGGTGCGTCGTAGCCTAAAAATAACGAAATTTTTGAAGGCTTAAGCGAAGCAAGTTGTGGGTATTCCGAACGTATTGCGACTATCAAAACCTACTTTTCGTTATCGAAAATTATCGATACCGCGTAACTTGTCATAAATTGGTTCTAACTAGTTAATTTAGCCTCTTTTAGTCCCACTGACCTGGTCCGTAACAGAACAATTATTTTAAAAACTACTTTTCGTTAACTTTCGCTATCGAAAACTTTAATCGTAAATATCTCCTAAACGGTGCGTCGTAGCTCAAAAATAACGAAATTTTTGAAGGCTTAAGCGAAGCAAATTGTGGGTATTCCGAACGTATTGCGACTGTCAAAACCTACTTTTCGTTATCGAAAATTATCGATACCGCGTAACTTGTCATAAATTGGTTATAACTAGTTAATTTAGACTCTGTTAGTCCCATTGCTCTGGTCAGTAACCGAACAATTTTATAAAAAATTACTTTTCGTTAACTTTCGCTATCGAAAACTTTAATCGTAAATATCTCCTAAACGGTGCGTCGTAGCCCAAAAATAACGAAATTTTTGAAGGCTTAAGCGAAGCAAGTTGTGGGTATTCCGAACGTATTGCAACTATTAAAACGTACTTTTCGTTATCGAAAATTATCGATATCGAAAATAACGATATTTCCAAAATGGATGATGTAAGGAAAGGAAATATTCTTTCAAATATATAACATCTACTATAAATTTTCGTTATCAAAATCTTTCGATCGAAAATAGATTGCAAATAGCATTCAATTTTTTAAAACTTATGGTTGTGATTTTTTATATCGTCACTCATGTTTGTTTATTACGTTTCTATGTTCAGTAAACAATCAGAGGATAAAATAATATTTTCCTGCCTTTTTGCGATAATTTTAAGAGAAAGTTGGAAAAAGTAGGAAGTAGTCCTTTGCATTTGCATAATAACAATTAAAATTTGTAAATGACTATAGTTTTTAAATTACAGTTTATTTTCATTTTTTAACCCCTCATACTTGTTTTTACGCTCCTGGAAAAGGATTCACTTTTTTGACATAATGATTTATACTACACTACAATTCCTCGCTTTAATCATTATCTTTAATAAAGTACAATAAAATTTTATTACTTGAATATAAACTTAAAAATGTCATTAATATATGCAACGAATTATTTTAAAATTATTTTAGACATGATAAACAAACATTGACCATTCACCTTATAAATTAATGAGGAAAAAATAATTCATGTTAATTAGACAAATAAAAAACTGAACCCTTATACTTTGACTATAAAAATCATAATAAAGCCATGATATTCTACTGTTAAAAAAGTTCTGACTTTAACTGACACTAATATTGTCTGAACATGCCTTATTGACCCGGTATGTGGCCGAACAAATAAACCAGATATTTATCAGTCCAAAAATACTATACTTTTAACAATATTAGTGAATTTTGGATTTTTCGATTTTGGCCATGATTTAAGGCCAAATACTCCACTGCGCGAGGCCTCCTCGACCACTACTGTGCAGTTTCAAGCCGATTAGTTAAATATATATATATATATATATATATATATATATATATATATATATATATATATATATATACGGATTCCAATTTTAGGACTTTAATCTTTTTAAAAGTAGCGAAAAAAATTGTTGCAACCATTCTATACAGGACTATATAAGGCTCGCTGTGAAAAAAGTGAGTAGATCTCACCCATCAATTTGAACCAGAAGTGTTTTCTTAACAAACAGAATTTGATATTAAATATGAGTCAAAAAGGGCCCTTAAAAATGTTTCTTAAGCCGGCTCTGATCATCTTATATTTTAAGATAAATTTGCTGTTTTTAAAAAAGCAACAAACAATGAAATAGTAACTAGAAGTAAACATATTTACAAAGTTTTATTTTTTTATTTTTTTTTTTTTTATTAAAATTGGAGTACTGCTGCCGGTGGATGGCGCGGTCAGCAACACCCGGCAGCATCGCCATCTATGGGCATGCGCCGCCAAAACGAGGAATAACGATAAAAACAATACATAACGACAGGAACACATAAATGCAATAGACAAAGGACAAACATACACATAATAAAATTCAACGATGGACCCTGCCATCCCAGGGCTTTACAAAGAGTGGACAGTCCCCGGTGACGGCACGCTAAATGCTAGCCAGGGCGTCCAGCCACCAAGGTCTGAAAACCAACGATGAAACTCCGAGGTGTAAAGGGCCTCGGAGTGGAGAAAACTGACTACAAAACACTCAAAAAGTTTATCACAGACAATATTACAAAATCTTATTACGTCACTGGGGAGCCACAGACCGACCAGCGCCGCAATAAGTAGTTAAAAACAATACCGCTGAAAGGCCGCAACAGCAAGCCCACAGCGGCACAACAAAATATCACAGATAAGAATAAAAAAAGTGGTGTACCACCTCGGGTGGAAAAAGCCCTCAGTGGTACATCATTAAAACAAAACAGATTAAAAGCAATCTTATTAAAAAACGAAAACAACAATATCACAGATTTCGGAAACTTTATAGCTCTGCGACACGATTTCGCTCCCCATAGTCTCGACAATTCCGAAATGGCTTCGCCAACACCTAAGAATTCACACGTGTAGGGACAGTGACATCTGATTACTGAGCAACATGTACTATTCTGTCAGATAGCTGATTACTGGGTACATGTGCCGTTCTGTCAGATGTCGGGGTCAACCCACACGGGAAACCGGTACGATGCTAGGCCACGTTCGTCCGAGTTGAGGCTACAGAGAACGGGACAGTGCCACAGAGTATCACAGAGCGACAATCTGACCTATGTTCGTACTACTTCGACGGGGCGGAAGCCGCCACATCGACGCCCACGAACCCATCCGTACGAGGGACGACGACGTCTCCTTACTGAGCGAGCTCGCTCAAGCCGTTCGGGCAGACGTCGACTCGTACGTGTGGCCGATGAGAACGAGTGCGTCGGGAGCCGCATTCCTACCCATCGAAACAACAAGAACAAGGCCAGGGAAACATCACAGAACGAGCAAAGATTAAAAAATACCACCTCAGGCATGAGAACCCAAGGTGGCATAACAACTATCATAGGTGTAAAAACATCACAGATCAGTCAAAAAAATCACAGATGCAATATCATATATTTCAACTCGTCTGAACGGTCTCGTCGGACTCTGAAGATCACGCCCATATGAGAGTAGACAGCACTGACGACGCATTGAATTCCGGTGAAGGTACCAATTAAACCAAAATCAATCTGACGCAGGCATAACACTCATTCGGGGGATACAACATCGTCCCCTCCACACGATCATTCTTGTCGAAACACAGTACCAGGGCCTCGTCAGCCTGCTAGCCAAAGCTAACAGTTGCCCGCCGGGCACGACCGGGGACGTGAGGTTGGATTTTAGCCCAGCAAAGTTTTATTGAATTTTGTTCAACAAAATTATTTTGTACCTTTGGTACCAATCCCTAAGCGTACATACACGGTGGTTCAGAATTATGTAGCGTAATTGCTGAAGCTGATAGTATGTTCAGAAATAATGGTATCTATTCATCTACACTTTTTCCCAAAACTCAATAATAAGGGAGATAAAGCAGAGGGGTGGAACGAATCTGACTTCTTTTTTTTTTTAAATTTTTTAGGCGCTTCTGATTACTGGATCCATATTCTAGGGGCGCGTATGAACATTAAGATATTTAAATTTATGTTAAAAATTATTCGATCACTTATGATTAGGGGATAATTTGGAAATAGATACTTCTACTTTAAATTACTCGAAAACGGTAATATTTATCGAAATGTAACAAGTATACCTTTTTGCGTGAAATTATCTGAGGAATTATATTATCAGGGATTTTATTTAAATAATTGCAAATTAAAAAAGAAAAGACGTGATAACTCACACCTACCACCCAAAACCACCACTTAGTCATGAGTGGTGGAATAAGTGTTGACATAAATTTAATCCTTCTAACGCAAAATAAGTACCCCTAAAATATCAATCCGTTATTCAAAAGCGTTTGGAAAATATTTAAGAAATAATGGTTTTCGTGTCACCCATTTACAGAGTTATATCTCCCTTACGATTGAGTTTTGAAAAAAAGTGTACATGAAAAGGTACCATTATTTTTGAACGTACTACGAGCTCTACCAATTACGGTACATAATTCTGGATCACCTTGTATAAAAATCTGTGGACAGTAGGAGGCCGATCGAGGCCTTCTCACTGCTTAGCTGATCACTCGTTCGCTGACAGTGATCGGATGTGCGTCAATTATTCCTGATTGTTAAGATCATTGTTAGTTACACTGCATGTTGCTCTGTCCCGTAACACATGTATATGTAGCTGTATGTGTGACCACTCACACAGATACAAATGTCATACACATACAACTACAAACAGTGTGTACCTACATAACATATAGATGGGGAGAAGTAGGAATTTTTTGGGAAATTTTTTGGAAACATCGTAGAGCCAGTTCATTTACTAATTCCGAAAAAAATCCTGAAGTTTTAGTGTCAAAAAGGGGTTGTATGAGTCACCCCTGCAAACGACAAGAGTTATTTACTTTGCACCTGTATATTGCGCATCTTTGTTGCTCAATATTTGTCGCTCAAATGAAACAGAAATAGTGAACTAACGGATAACATAATGCAGGAAAAATTTTTATGTATATTTAAGTATTGTAACGATAAAATATTTTTATTTTCCATTTCGTCGAATTCAATTTTATTATTAATATAAAACGGTTTTCTAAGAACTTGTTAGTACATTATAAAACGTTTATTTCTGCAGCAGCATTAATTAATTTGATATAAAAATAGTAAGTTTTGTAATTTTTTTTTTTTTGAGTAGTTTGAAGGAGCACTTCACATGTCAGTTACAAACACGTATATTTATTTACTTGGATATGCGCATATGCGGATATGTTGGAATTTAATAGTGATCGTATAAATATACAGGAATAACATAATAAAAATTCGACGAAGAATTATTGTCGTATTGGCGTGATGTGACACAAATAAAATGTCCCTTTGAAAATCAGTTGCGTAATGACCATTTAGGTATTGTCTATTTCACTTAAATTTAACCATGCTTCATCACTTATATGAATTATTTTCTTGGTTTTATCTCTTTCATTATTACATTTTCGTAAATTTTAAATTTACAGTTTGTTTTTAGAAAAGAGTAGAAGATTTGTTTCAAATACAAGAATTATTAACTTCCCATAGGAAGTTATTGTAATGGGTCCGATTTTACGAATCGCTAATTTTGACATATCTCCACGTTTCAAGGTCACTAGAATCCGAATCCATCGTTTTTAGCGTGATGTCTGTGTGTGCGTTCGTTAGTTCGTTCGTGAATTTTATTTCGTCTCGTATATCTCGAGAACAAATGATGATATCAACTCCGCACTAATTCCATTAGATGCGCAATCAAAAAGTGAAGACCGGATAAAGTTTTCAGCAAATTCGTATTAGTGGTTTGTTTTTTGTGGTAAAAAACGGAATTAACTTTATTAAGATACCATAGATTATAAGGATTTTTTAACATAACATTATTATATAATGGCCTAAGAACCTTCCTCGATGTTAAAAATGCCAGTATTTTATTACAAAATTAAAAAAAAAAAAAAAAAAAAAAAAGATGGAAAAAAAAAACAAAATAAGAAACTTGAAAAATTAGTTTTTGCCAAAATATATTTTGTCTCACATATCTTGAGAACAAATGATGTTATCATTTGTTTGATAAGAGTGGAGCCCCCACCTTTAGGTACAGAAAGCGAAGCCCGCGGTATGGTGCAAGGGGCAAAGCCTCTGTCCGGGGCCCAGGGGAGGAGTCGCCTGAAATGAAAAAAGAATTATTTATGTATGTACAGTAATCTCTAGTCTTTAAGGACATCCAATGGGAAGATGACAGTGTGGGTAGACCTGTCCCCCAACTTTTTAATTTTTTAACGACGACTCATGATCAACTGTATTTGAAATGGGGTATATATGTGGCGTGTTCATATTTTCATAAAACCGCGGGACACAAGCGGTCATCAATTAAAACAAGTCATCAATTTTGTACCTACTATTAGTTGTTATTATGGAACTGAATTAATAGCATACAAACTGGCGCCCATATGAAAATTTGTAGGGGGGGGCTAAGACTGGGGCTAAGGAAAATTTTTAATATTTCGGATGACGAATGGTGACTTGTAAGTAGCCATAAAAAGTTTCAATTCTGACATTCAGCACCGGTGAGGGAAAAGACGGGCCCCGGACCAGGAAAAAAAATTTTTTAAACATTTTTTCCTCAAAAATTCAAGTGGCGAAAAAAAAGACGTTTTTCCTTTTCCGGGACCCTTATTCACTCTTTGGGTCAGGTATTTTCACATTTTTCCCCAGAAATAGTATTGACCAGTAAAAAAAAAGACACCCTCTTTCTCTTTGCGAGCCACATTGGAAATTTTTCCCTAAACATAATACGCAAAAATAAATATTCCTCTAAAACCTAGGGGGAGAGGGGCGAGGCCCGCCCTGCCCCCGGGTATGGGCGCCCTTGATAGCATATCTATATGAGAGAAGACGTATAATACCTTGTATATTGTACATACAATAAGTGGAAAATAGGTTATGAATATGAGTTTGTTCCGCTTGCCCGCCGGGCGAGTGCCACAATTCATATGAGTGAGAAATAAGCTTTTCCCACGTATTTTACACTCTACTTTTTCTACGAGCACATTTTTTTGTAAAATTTAACATAAATAATAATTAAAATAAAATTTAGATTAGTAGTAAAAATTTTTTAAATTTATTATGTCAGTGATAAGATGTTCAAATTTTTGCCAAAGCATACTTTGAAACTATGGAAACAATAATAAATAATCAACTTACATAATTATGTATATTTTTAGTATTATTTATATAGATTATATATTAAATTAATGTCATAACCACCTTTTTTATTAGGGGAGACTGGGGTAAAGTGGCCAGTGGAGGTAAAGTGGTCATTGGCCTTTACTCATCGGAAACCACTCCAATCCTCCATTAAAACGTGAATGATCAGTTTCCTAGATTGTATGAATTATAACGAATTTTCTGAATTTACGAGTGTTGATGTAAAGTTAGTTTTAAGTTATATTCTCATTATTTTTTTTTAGTCGAATTTTCTCCGAAAAATTAGACTTATACAGTCTATACGATAAGAGCTGCGAGAGGCGAGACCAGGGGCGCTATCCGTTTTCGGACCCGTAGAACACGATTATGTAAAAAAAAAAGATGTCTGATATATATATATATATATATATATTTTCCCGCAACCTTTTAATATGTGTAGGGCCCCCCTATGGAAGTTAAGAGATGAAATTTGGTAAGTGGGGCTTATTCCGATGCACAACAATACTATCAAAGTGGGGTCAAATTTTGGGCAAATTTTTTTTCGGACCCGACCTTTAAGGGGGTGGTGGGGGGCGGAAAAGCAATAAAACTTTTCCAAACCGGTTTTAAATAATGTTTCGGTCAATTATCCACAACATATCCAAAATTCAGCTTCCTAGGATGATATGGTGGGAGTAGAGGGGGGAAAAACGATTTTCGCTGGATCTAACAGGCCCCCAGCCCCCCAGAATTAACGTAGAGGGTTGAAATTTGGTGTGTTGATAAAGTTCGTACCTAGGTTGTGCTTTTCGGAGGTTTTAATATTTTACCCCCACCCCCCTCATTTTTAAGCTACAATTTCATGCATTTTCGACGTTTTCGAAGTTTGTACCACTCGCACAGGTCACCCGAATAAACCTAGAGGGCTGAAATTTTGTATTCGGATTGACTTAGTATCAAGGGGGTGCCTTTTGGGGGTCTCGACTTTTAACCCCTACCCCCACCATTTTTATACCCAAAAGAACATGATTTTTCTTGTTTTTTAACAGTTTCGTTCGGGTCAAAATCTCCCCAAATAAACCTAGAGGGCTGAAATTTGGTGTACAGGTTAAGCTAATAGCCAGACACTGTTTTTTGGAGGTTTCAACTTTTAACCCTTACCCCCACGATTTTGACGCCAATATTTCCTTAATTTTTTTGCTTGTTTTCTAACATGTCTAGAGACTCCATAAGGAAACCTAGAGGGCTGAAATTTTGTACGTGTATTCAGTTAGTATCCAGCTAGTACCTTGTAGGGAGTCCGCATCACTTTTCCCCTCACTTCTCCCATTTTTACATCGGAATTGAATGCTATTGTTAAATGTGTTTTAAAAGCATTATGTTTATTCTAAATACAAGTAGGCGAATAGTAATTTTAAAAAATTTAAAAAAAAGTGAACTTACTTTTATGACAAATGAAATACATACATATTAAGTAATTTAAAAATGTTATTAAAGTCACTGTTTATTTATAAATTAGGAATTTTGGATTTTTAGTATTTATAAAATAGAAATTTTGGATTTTTTTGGAAAGAAAAATATCTTTATAAAGGCCTTCCAGTTTACTATTTAAGGTCCTTTTTTAATTTTTAAAACTAAAACATAAAGGCAATTAGCGGATAAACATGGGCAGGAATGTCCTCGTACGAATTGTGTTGGCTTTTTTTCTGCTACCTGTTTTCGGCACAAAATTGAAATTTACTGAGATACAGCCCTTAAATACTTAAAACCTTTTTTTAAAGCCTCGATCAGCCGAACACTCATCACCAGTTTTGAAACCAACAAAATGACAATTCGGTTGTAAACTTTCAATCACATTTCGCTTGTAGACATTCAATACCGAAGATGAAGGGGAAAATTCGACTACCGTGATGGGGCCCCGCTGCTCACGGCGTTTTTATTAATTACGAATACAATTTTTTAATTGAGATAGCTAAAAACCCTGTCTAATTACCTTTAAAATAATATAGTTATTGATGAATCAGAAAATTCTTTCTTGAAATTAGTTGTAGTTTGCCGAAATGATGTCTACCGGGGTAAAATCTCCAGGCTTATAGTGGGGTAAAGTGGCCAGTGTCTGCTCAAATTTAATTCTTAGAATATTTTAACATACTTACTATATTAAATTCAGAACTTTTATTTAGTTCTTTATATTTTATAAATAAAAGAATTGCCTGAAATCAGTTAGGGTTCCGAGAAACAATGTGAAAAAGAAACCGTTATGATGAGATTTCAATGTCTGTCCGTCTGTCCGCCCGTTGATATATAATAATTAATGATACAAAGATAGTTTGATTTTGAATATAAACATGTATATTACTTCAAGATTTATTTTTGTGTTAAAATGGGTACCCCTGACCACTTTACCCAATATAGTGGGGTAAAGTGGTCACTTTACACATGTTATGAAAAACAAAAATTGCAAAAATACCTTTCAAGATATTGTTGATTTATTGATGGTTATTGGTTCTGCACTAATGCAACTATATGCTAAATATTTATTAATCTGTATTTCTTTTCAAACAAATAAACTATACAACATTTTGTCTTAGAGTGGCCACTTTACTCCAGTCTCCCCTGTATTAAGCCGTGCGAAATAATTTCCCACGCTATTTCCGCACAGTGTGGGCAATTGTTAATTTTTACATATAGTTAGCCGTGCGCAAAATATTACTTTTAATAGTAGGAGTAGAAAAAATATATTTCCTGAATTTTTTTCTTTGATTTCTTTGAATAATTTTCCATAAATCGAAAAAGATTTAATTGGGTGTTTCAAAGAAATATTTTAATATTTTTCTAATATCAAATATGGAATACCATAAAGAGACGGTCAAATCTATGAAATCTTTGAACCAAGAAATCGTATTGACTTAAAACTGATTGAAGTTCAAAGTATACCTGAAAATGGTTAAATCAATCGAAAGCTAGTTCCCAGAATTACATTTTTTTCGTTTTAAGTGAAAATTGACAAATTATAATTTTGAAATTACCCGGTAACGTTAGCATGTTAACCCGGTTAACTTTGTAAACAACTGAAAGGAAATTCTCTTCAACAGATTCATTATAATTCATACATTCGTGCAACTTAGAGGTAACCTTATTCTTGTCCCTGAATTATAGGAAAATATACGAGAGTTTATTGAGAGGTCACACTAAGTAATAAATCATTCGATATTTTTATGTATTTTGTGTCTAGTTTATTTCTTTTTTTTTTTTAAATTCGCCATTTTATTTCGCCGGACCATTTTAGCAGAAAGGCCAATGTTTTCTCATTCTGTAAAGTATGTATAACCGCAAGCATTATATTGGGTTATAACAACACATAACTTTTTCCGTACACATAACTGCACTAGGTACTGTTAAATTTTTGTGCACATAAGTGAGTGGCTAATACAGAAGAATTGACTTAATCTTAAGGTACCATCACAGTGTGATCGGCCAAAAAATAGTCATTTTTCGAAATTTTTTTCGGATGGATAGGATGCGGGAATGGGATGAATTTTTTTTACGATTAATACCACTATTTAACAATACACAAATATTTTTTTTAATCATTTTTATTTCATTTTTATAATTATTATAATTTCTTGAAAAAAGTGTCTTTAAAAAAGGGCGATATTTGGGCGCCCACGATTGCGGCCGCAGTTTATATCTAAAAAAAAAAAATCAAATAGTTTATCAATCTGTAGGTAAGCCGCTATGTTCCTACGGAAGATCTTTTTTGGAATTTGAAAAAATGGCGGCGGTTTGAATAAAATGTACAATATATATATATATATATATATATATATATATATATATATATATATATATATATATATATATATATATATATATATATATATATATATATGTGTGTGTGTGTGTGTGTATGTCCGCGCGATAACTCTCGAACGAAACGTCTTACGTTTATGAAATTTGGTGAAAATATTGGAAGTCCCAAACCGTTGGATGAGTTCGTTAACCAGACACGTCCGATGCCCGGAACATGATTTTTTTGGCAATTTTCGTGAAAAATATTAGTTTTTTGCCAAAATTTCCCCTTATTTAAAAATTTTTTCAAATTTTTTTACACCATTGGAAAGAGAAAGAAAAATCACATAAAAAGGTCTTTAAATTATTATTCTATGTTAACTAGTTTCCAAGAAAAACTAACTTTTATAAACGGAAATTCGCTATGTGATGCAGGATGCTGCGACAGGGGTATTTTTTTTTTCAGATAAAAACTGCTGCCGCAATCGTGGGCACCAAATATCGCTCTTTTTTAAAGACACTTTTTTCAAAAAGTTATAATAATTATAAAAAATAAATAAAAATGAATAAAAAAAAATATTTTTATATTGTTAAATAGTGGTATTAATCGTAAAAAAAATTCATTCCATTCCCCCATCCTATCCATTCGAAAAAAATTGTGAAAATTGACTATTTTTCGGCTGATCACACTGTGATGGTACCTTAACGTTAATTTTTCATTAGAAACCTATCGCAATATTATATCTTAAATGATATGTGATAATTTAAATTTACTTTCAACATGTTTCCTTACAAATGAAAACTTACTATACCTACACAAAATTTTCAAATCTATACAAAGTCTTTCAAAATTTAATTGCTTTCACTGCAAATTAAGATTTCTTTAAATATTTTAAATCCCACAAAACAAGTCTTTAGTATGCTGCAGGTAGTGCAAAACGATTCTAGAGTGTCACATCAGTTTCAACCGGAACTCTATAACACCTAGTAAGAAGTCGCAAATCGAACCCAAAACATTACCTAACATTGTTCACCCTAAAATATATATAGTCGCCGGCGCGACTATATAGGCGCACTAGGCGACCGCCTTGGGTGCCAAAAATCTGGGCATGTAAAAATTATAAATTTTGCAAGCACTGTACGTATTTTTGTTAGTTAAATTCACTTTCCAAACGATTTTAATATTTATGTAGTTTTATGTCAAAAAGGTTGATTGTATCTAAAAAGGCATATTAAGAAAGAAGTCAGTCAACCTTTTTCTTTAAATTATCTCTTTTTATACACACAAATGTGTCCATGTTTATCAGCATTACATGGTTGGCCAAGTGGTCGGAAAACAACATTTCAAAGTTAAAGAATTTCTTATAAACATTTCTCTAATCCTTAAAAAAAGTGTCGATATTTATCTGAATTACATGGTCGGCCAAGTGGTCGGGAAGCGACATTTTGTATTACTCGACCTAATATTATTCCAAATAATGGCGAAAATGACTTCGTGCTACAAGAATTCCCTTTACAACTAAATATAATTACTTTTAAACATATTTCTTTAATGCTCAAGAAACGACGTGATCGGAAAACGACATTTCATATTACATGATCTAATTTTATTCCAATTAGTGACGGAAATGATTCCACCCTACAAAAATGACGCAGGAAAGAGTGGTAGGCTTGGCAATAATGTCAAATGAACAAGAATTAGAGTAAACCATCGTCTTAAAGGGGGACCACTAGTGTGACGTTTTCACAAAATTGGAAAAATATTTTTTGCATGTTTCGATAATCTATAATTTTGAAAATAACATACTAAAATTTCAAGTGCATATCTCAAATAGTTTTTGAGTTACAGTCATCCGACAAGTGGATTCTAATTTTCATTGTTAACTTTGAGGTATTGAGAAGTGTATGAAAGTTGATAGTTCGGGAGTTTCTGGAGGTGGCTGCCAGTCACATGTTGTGGAGAAGCTAGACCCTGGCACATTTAAACGACTCATCTAGTTTTACTATGACCGTTATAGTCAGTACATCTTAAATAATTTTAGTAAAAATTCTCAGTGATTAAAACTAAAAGATAAAGTAAAGAAAAACTACATTTTTCAAATTTGCTGCAGTTATAACTCGAAGACAAATCATCCGATCGATTTGATTCTTATTGCAACTTCTTTTATACATGTTTCTTCTTGCCATGAATAACCAATTTTCCGATCGAATACAAAATGTAATTTTTGCAGGCCAAAAATCATTAAATTTTGACGTAAATTTTGAAACTTTTTTTTAAAAACTCCGCCATTTTGTTAAATTTCAACTTTTTTTTTCGATTGAGGTTCACGGTACGTACCATACCTTCTAGTTTAATGGGCCTTTTGGTTATTTTGTTTTCAGGCAGTGTGAAAGCCGCTATCACTGCAGCAGTGGGGGAATTTTTTCTTTGGAACCTTGGGAGATCTCGAATAACTCACTGAATTTTCAATTTTTTGGTCCAAAAATTTTACCATGAATTTATTATATTTCAAAGAATATATCCTCAAAATATTAAAACATTCCATACAGTTGCTTTCTTTAAAAAAATTGCCAAAAATCACCTTTTTTTCAGGTGGTCACACTAGTGGCCCCCCTTAAATAAACTCGTCAAGTTCGGGGGCTCTATAGATATTTCGCCAATGGCGCCAAACAACCTGGCGCCGGCCTTGCCTAATCTAACATAATTTTACAATGATCATCCAATCTCACAAATATTTGACTTAAACGAGGATCTTTAAAGAGTTGCGAAACCATCATTTCGTTTAGATGAAAGTTATTATATGATTTTATATACCTATAAACATATAAACTTTATAATCAGATTAAAATAAAATTTCTAACTCAATTTAGTTTTAAGTGGATAAAAACTAATAATCACAAATTCTCTTTCCACAATTTTTGCAGTACTATTATATATAGTTATCACATAACGTTAATCACAAAATAGTTCGATGACAATTATTGAAAATATTCTAGGTATAATCGGATTATTTGTAGTACAGTAAAATGTCTTAAATCCAAGGATATACAGACAGTCTACAGTGAATAGTTGAATTTTTTCGCATTTAGTAATTTCACAAATACAACGACGCATCAAGTCGGTTTCGCCAAGCTTTATAAATGTTTAAAAATTATTAAGTATTAAAATTTTAAAAAATTTAGTGAATCTTTTTAAGGAAAATTCAGCTATTACGTGGTGCGATTCGAGCTCGAAACTATTGTAAGTGAATGTTTCGAAGTCCCGAAGGTACTAAGCTCTTGGATTGAAGTTTTTCAATCAAGTATTTCTGATCATTTTCGGCAAAAAATTAACGTTTGCCAAAATTTAAAATATTTTATTTCCAGTTTATTTTAAATAACTAACGGAACGAAAACTTTAAAAATAAAAGGGATAAAAGGTATCTACTACTAATAAACAAATGAATAAATGATAGTATTTGTGCTTTCAATTAGTGATAAGAGACTCAGGCTGACGTTGCACCAACCAGGAGATTTTGTAACTAACTTAGTATTATACTAAAAGAGTGAAAAATTGACTATTTCAATTACTTTCTATACTAATGTAGTATTTTCAATTGTGGAGTATTTTACTAAAGAAGTATTCAAAATATTCTCTTGAGAGTAAACAATTGCTGGTGTGCATCACTCTGGAGTATTATACTAAAGTAGTAAGTAAGAGAGTATTCAAAGCCAAAATATACTCCTGCCCACTAGCAGGAGTATGTAAGAGAGTATCTTTAAAAAACTTGATGACCTGGATTTTGTGCCTTCTTTTCGGCTTATTTTCGTAATTTAACATTTTTTGGAGTTTTTAATTAGATGTTGTAATATGGTAATAAAATTGTATTAAATATTACAATCAGTTTCCGATTATTTGGGGGGGCAAATTAACCAGGCTGAATGTGGAAACCCAGCCACTGCATGCGTACTTATAAATTTTTTCTTCTAAATAATTTTTAAACGCAATTAAAGTCACGTAGAGAAAAATAAAAATGATTAAAAAGTAAAGCAGTTAGAGGCATCAGACATTTCTATTTAACTTGGTACAATTATTATTTATTCATTTTTCTTTTTCTCTATTTCATCTCGTTTCCATCATTTTAGTTTGCTTTTTACGCAATCTGGTTTTTTGATTTTTTTAATTAACTTTTTTATGACTAAATTATCTTTCAGTTTAATTTTTGGATTAACCATGATTTTGATTTGTTCGTCCTTGTTCTCTCCATTACTGTACCGAGTAATTGGTGTTGACTGTATTTTGACAATATGGATGGTGTTTTTAATGAAGATAATACGTCTGAGTCTATAGTACGAACTGCTTAAAATAGAAAAGACAGGCGTATATACAAACAAGCATTTTTATTTGGGCGTAGGGGGGATGCGTACCATATTGGAAAAATGAATGAGATAAAATTTTTTTATTAAATTTCAAAGAAACTAAAAATTTGTTTTCTGAAGATTTTTTGTTTATAGTGGATGCCATCCAAATCATTATTTTTATCTTTCTCTGATAAAATTTTTATGTTACATCACACATTTCTAATAACTAAAAGGTTATTTAGAGAAAACTAAAGTAGTTGAAACTAAAGAAGTATTTTGTGAATGAACTCTACGAGCAAAACTAATGTAGTAAAATACTAAAGTAGTATAATACTTCTTTAGTTCTAACTAAAGTAGTTTACAAAACTAAAGTAGTAAATTTCTCTAATTTAGTGTTCGTCAACCTCAGTGTCGATAGTATTAGAGAACGACTCACGAAATATTACCCTATCGAAAAAATTAAAAAACATGTGGAAGCTAGAACGCTCATTTTTTTGTCAGTATGTAGTAGTAGTTGAAATTATTTTTCTATAGCCTTAAATAAGGCCAGATTAACACAAAGTGCCGCCCCTAGGCACCGTGAAAAAGCCACCCCCATCTTTTGCTCAAAAATAAAAAAATCATAACTTTTCCTACTTTTTTTTCAACTTTCTCCTAAAAAATCTGCCACCCTTAAAAATTGGTCGCCCCTACCTACCTTGGACTATTAGATAATTCGGCCCTGGCTTTAAATTTTGCAGGCCAACAATCTTGCAGGGAAAAAAATGATGTGAGTAGCGTCTATAATAAAGGAGGTGAAATTCCATTATTATTGTGATTATATTATTATAATAATTCTTGCATTATTTTGAAAATTTTTGTCTTTGTACTAAAATATTTATCTGTTTGAAACAGCAGGAAGTTATTCCTAAGTGCGGGAGAGATTGCAGCAGTAGCCATAGTTCGTCGTCAATTGATAGATAGCGCTATTAATGGATTATATGTTTAAAATAAGTTACTTATTTAAGCTGTATATGGTAACATTTATGATTAGTCCATCAGTTTAGTAATTATCCAACTTTTTATTACTGTAAAGTTTTTTAACATAATATTTTATCAAGCATTTAATTCATTAGAATTTAAGAATGTATATTTCATTGTTTTAATGAAACTAAGATTAATTTAGGTATATTTTAAAAGTACTGTATGAAATTTTAGGTTGGAATTCCGCACTATGCTTGCTATAGCAACATGCGGCATTTATCCCAACCTAAAAGAGAGATGCCGCATTTAAAGTTGGTATAGATGCCGCATCATATTACATGTTAAAAACTTATATCATACTTATATACCTTAATTATGCAATTTTTTTTTGGACTCTAAATTATGCCACGTAAATATAAAAGATCCATTAATGGATCAGGAAGAGCCTTCATATTAGTGAAGATAACGAAAATAACGATGATTACCTGTGTATTGAATGTTTTGAAAGGTACTCAGAAACAAGAAAAAGTTGACTGGTTAAGATGTATAAATTGCCAAAAATGGTTACATATGGCATGTATCATGTATGGAGATGTGTGTAAAATGTAAAATTTTCAATATGAACTATGCGGCGTCTGTCCTTTTTTGATGCGGCATCTCTCCCATAGGTGTGGGAGAGACGCCGCTTTGCGGGCTCTACACAAATGTTAATTATGAATCCTTTATGACTCAAAATTTAAAATTAATTATAAATAATTACAAAGAACAATGTTTACATTTATTGTGTACCAAATTTCAAATCAATAAATTAAATGCATACTTTAAGAATTATCAAGTGTTTTCAAAATGTGCGGCATCTCTCCCGCATTCACCCTACATAGGGCCAGTTTTAGTTGGTAAGTTTTAAAATGAAACAAGTACTTATGATGTATATTGTAGCTACTACGTAAATTTCTATTTAGAATTTTCGAACATGACGTTTCCCCGTTACACATTTCTTGTTAAGAATCGAGTGACTGAACTAAGATGAAGTACATGAATTTAGAAAAGATGAAATACATATTATGGGGTCATCCAGTCAGTAAGCGAGTATTGCTCAATAGGTAGTCCCATACACGGACGGATTTTTTAAAGAATTCAATCCGCCGAAATGAGTCTTAGCCATCTACTTAGTTAGATCGATTCCAACTAATTTGATTCTAAATTGAGAATATTAACCCAAAACAAAAATCTATTTGTAATGTTGACAGAAAAACCGTCAATTGAGCTGAAGTGGGAATGCGAAAAGATTGAAACTGGGCAATGCAGGCTTCAATACTCCGTTTGTGAGTCCTGAACATGTGCTAGGAATGCTAGGAATTGGATGTACGATCGATATGGTTCTCGCTGGGAAACCTATCTGAAGCTAGACAGACTTATGATTTTGAGATTGGACTGAGTGAAAGTGAAACAGGAAAAAAGAGTCCCGTCATTATATTTTATACAACTGTAACGCCCTGTCAAAGCTAAGACAACAGTATTTGGGAGAAAATACAAGTCCTCACCATTCCTTGTTAAGGAACTTGACTTCAACTGACAAGGAAAGGTTCCTAGGTGTCCGCCTCCGATTTCAATGCCGCTGAAATATGTTATTCTACGTCGAAATCTAAGAGACATATATTTTGTTTTATTGGTGGAAAGACGGTTTGAAGGGGTAAAATCGCCCTTCAAAAATCGGGGTTAAAATTTAATTTTCCAAATATCTCGAAAACAGTAAGAGATAGAGCAAAAGTTTAAATTGGCGATATTACTCTTTTTTAAAGAGCTATCTATTGATATGCAATTTGTTCAATTTACATCAACAGGGGTGGTTGGAGGTTAAAATTTGGGGGTTAATTTTGCAAAAATGAGGTAAAAATTAAAAAATATAAAAATTGTGTTTACAGATTTGAAATCTACGTCAGAAAATCTAATTGTCCTGTTTTTGCTCAATGTCCTAATATTAAGTCTAGGGTAGTTAACTAAGGGGTGACTGTGTCGAACAGTCATACTACACTCTAAGAAAAAGGGGTCAAAAATGTGTAAAATAACTTAAATATGAGGAGCAAAATTACTCCTCGCTCTGAAAATATGCACTATTATTTGTGTAATATGAAAAAATTGGTGTATTTTTATATAATTTGTGTATAATTACTGTTTTTTTTTTAATATTACACAAATAAAGGTGTAACTTTGGATTTTTACAACGTTTTTGGTTTATTTTTACACCACTAAATAGTAAAACCCATGCGCGCGCACATGATTTTATGTATTTTAAAATTATCTGTTATTGGATTGCTATATTATTTATACGTACATAAGTAATATTCTTCAAGGTTAAAGATTATGTTTTCAAATCAGCTGAATTAAACAAAAGTATTTTTTGATAGGATATATAGTTAATATAATTATAACGTAGACCTGAAATTTTATATTTAGACAATTACGTCACAAATTAGTTCAACCCTTCAAAATGACGTCATATAGATTTTAAACCAATAACTGAATACAAAATTTTTAATACTCCTTAAAAATACTCCTTCTCGATTTAACATTACGAGTTAGAAAAAGATAATATAATAATATAATCCAACCTAATTAAACAAAAACAACTGAAATATTAATGATAATAATATAAAGAGGCGACTTACGTCGTTACCTATTTGTAACCACACTCCAGAAGAAGACGTAATTATAATGAGTTGTCTGTCAAATGTTACTCTTAATAAGATTTTCAAATGTGTTTAATTTTGTACAGTAAGGCTCAACGTAATGGTAAACTAGTAATTAGATTTTACCGTGCAAATGGTTTAAATAGTTATAAATTATAGCTATTTAATGACAAACAAATCAACCAAACTTTTCAATCTTATACCTAAACTTTTTCTATCAATAACAACTCACTCATATTTTATTTTAAAAATGCCTACTTTTTTAGCTTATCGTACTTTTTAACTTGACCTAATAGTGTACTTTTAAATAGTTTTAGAAATCAGTTTACTTATTGCAATTCAAATGTTTGATGAATTTCTGCCAGGAAAATTCAGCTACTACACCATATCTCACCAGGTCACCATAAAAAACGCTTGTATATTCTCCAGCCGCCATATTGAAATCACTGTTGTGAATGAAATGAAATGAAACCTTTAATTTGAGATATTGCAGATCTATTTTAAGCAACACCAATTTTTGAAAGCAGGGTGTCCCGTTCAGAAAGAATGTCCTATATATATATATATATATATATATATATATATATATATATATATATATATATATAAGGTAAGAGCACCAGTAACCGTCACTGACCCAATAGCCGTCAAGTTTCAGTAAAATGATAAATATTAAGATATTATGCAAGCATATATTTGTAACACATAAAGCAGACAATTTGTATCACTTCTTGACAGAGTGTCCCTGTCCAATTATACCGAATTCACTACATAGCCAAATACACATTGTAAGATATTACTCAAAATAACAATCATCTAAAACTATTAAACATTGAATCCAAAGAACAAATGAATAATATTTTTTTCTACATTTTGCCCTGGGAGAATAACCCATAGAGCGAGAAACTTAAAAAATTATAAATAAGAATTTATTTTGTTACAACGTCTTCCTTTAAATTACTGAATATTTGTTATTGATGTTATCTTTTTCACTAGAGATATATTATTAAATATTATTTAACACTTCTTGATAACATAAGAAGTACATAATTGTTAAATCATTAAGCTAAAATTGTTAGGCCCGGCATACACGTTACGGTATACCGGAGAGGTATACCTGTACAGGTAAACTGCAGTGGTAATTGAAAATCAGTATCTTCTACCTGCGCAGGTATGTATACCGCAGCGTGTATGTGAGTCAAACAACACCTACACAAGTTTGATTTCAATTGTTTATACGCTTTCATAGTAAGCGTCATGAGTAATCATGAATAAAATCTGTGCAGTTTACCTGTACAGGTATACCTCTCTGGTATACTGTAACGTGTGTGAGCTCGTTGCCTGTTACCGTAACGTGTATGCCCGGCCTTACTTGATACTGTATAGGTATTCTTATTTTGTATTTATGAAAAAGCTCAATTGCCAGTCGATGTTCTATACAAATTGTATTTAAACATTAATAAAATGTTGATATATTGTTTATACAGAAAGTATTAATGAATCGAATAATTGTGCTGAAATGACAATTCCGCCAGTGGCGTAGAATATAGGAGGAGTTAACCTTATTTGTGACAGTAGTTAGAAAATCTTATTTAACATAGTTTAGTATGGTTTACGGTACCTACACATCCTGCCAAGTATGATAGAGATATGTCAAATAGTTTTAAAGTACTGGGAAAAAATAGTTATTAAATTTTTAAATAAAACACTCGTAGCTTAGTAAAGAGCAATTTTATCTAAGTGATTGGGGTTGAATCTTCATATTCTGAGCCCAGGAATCCTCAATTTAAATATTTCCAATTAATTAATGAAACACCTATATATATATATATATATATATATATATATATATATATATATATATATATATATATATATATATAAATTTTGGCGAATCGGCATCATTTTCTGGTGACCTCAAAATAAATTTCTATTATAGTCCCGAGCTCAAGTCTTCCCATGACAGTGGCAGTAGTAGCTGAATTTTTCATTTGGAAGTTCATTAAAACATTTGAATAAAATAATAAAATAAAAATTTAAAATATAATATATTTAGCAGTACACTACCAGCTCAAATGAAAAAGTATAATAAGCTCAAAAAATAAATAATTTTAAAATAAGAACATTACATCAAAACAAGGTATTGAAAAATTATTACTAGCTGTACTCGGGACGTCGTTTGCGTGAAGCGTTGTTATAAAATCAGTGAGAAATATATATTATATGTTTAGTATAGTATATATAATATATTGGTATCTAAATCGCCAACTATCTACAGTATCAGTACCTACAATTTTCCAAAAACATTCCATGTACAGATACGGTCTCGTTACAATTTTATGATATGTGTATTGTGTATATAGATTAGTAATGCACTGCATTTTAAATATAATCTTATTTATAAGAACTGAAAATTACTCATTTCAAAAATAAAATTTTGTAACATATATAAAAGTTATTATAATTTCTACTATCCTATTTCAATATATTAGATAGTAGATCTTGTGAGAGATAGTTATATTACGAGCTTGTCTGATACATAAATTAATGTGAATGAGTTATTTTCAGTTGTCGTTGTTTTCACTATAAGTAATAAATATATTATGTACTTGGAATTTATTGATTGTTTTTTAAAGGTTTTTTGGATATAAATTTAATATTTTGCGCGTTTTATTGGTCTTATTATATCATACGCATCTGTTTAATCATAAGTTTAACCTTTCGCGTATTATAAAATTTATAAATAATTAGTCTCTTTGTCAAAACCACTAGAATAATATGAACATGCCATGTTTAAGTTTGTGGGCTTTTAATATCTGGGTTTTAATATATGGGTTACTATAATACTATTATAATTATATAGTAATTAAACTTTATGTCCTTAAAGAATTACGGTCAGATTAACTGTTATTTACGAAATTAAATTTCAGACTTTTTTTAATTGCTATTCATTTTTGTTAGTAGAAGCTCTAATAGCACATTATTTTGCTAACCCGTCAGACGTCAGAAAACTACGGTCCGCGGGCCAGATCTGACCCACCTGCTGTTTTTAATCCGGTTTGCCAATTAATATTTTGTCTTTTTTAACTTTAATAATGTTTTTTGATTGTCAATTTTTTGAATGAATACTTTTAGTAGAAGATAGCTAAATAAATTATTTAAAGTTTAAAGAAATGGGTTAATTCAAATTCTAGAATGATGATACGATCCACTAAAATCACCTGCATGGGGAGTTACATTTGTATTGGAAATGTATACCTCTAATACGAAAAGATATTTTCAAAAACATAAAATAAAGATATAAATTTCCAAACAATTTTATACCAAGCGAAGTCAAGTTTTAGTATTATAAAAAGATTATCTCAAAATTCCATTTTGTTATATTTTATTAAATTTTATTAAATTTTTTTAACTCTCAAATAAATATAGTAACCTGACGAAAATTAGGTGCTTTAAATGTACCTATCATGTTTAATAATTAACCTTTATGTAGTCAAAATTATTTATATCCCTGGCAATAGCGGGCTGTGGGTCAGAAAACAAATTAATATAAGCTGTTATTGATAAAAAAAAGTTTAACTACGATTGAAACATTTGGTTAATTTATTTGCAATTAAATAGTTATAATTTTGAACTATTTGTGTGAGCCTTACTGTACTATGCTTCGAAACATTTGAAATCTTCCAGTGGTGTGATTGTTTACGCTAACAAGAAGAGTATATATCAAGTACACTGTTCAAATTTTTGTTGAAGAGTTTTGTTATCTAGTGATTGCTATCTAGCGAATATTATCTCGTTTTCGAAAATGCCGAAATCTAAAGTCATTTATGAGGAAATGAATTCCGTGATTTTAAAATTGATAAACTATTTTACTTTAGAATTGCAAAATGGTGGTCCTTTGATTCCTTTAACTGCCGTACAAGAGGTAAATATAAAATTTTTGCAAATATATTAATTTATTAAGTAACACTCATGATTAATTTTAACATTTTAATTAAATACAATATTGCGCGGTTTTAGAGAGTAGCTTCAGCAGTATATCTTCAATTACAAGAGCAGTTCAAGTGGCAAAAAACCAGCTGAGCCTAAGGAACGCAAAAAATGAATGCGTCCCAAAACTACCGACTGCGATTCAGTTGTAAAAAATGATATTATAAGGACCATTTATGATATGCACCGACATGGTATGTGCCATCATTGTAAATTATCTGAATACTTTTTAGAAATTTTACATAATATTAGATATTAAAATAAAAGTATAACATTTTTCTAAACATCATTTTATAACATCAAAAAGACTGTGGACACAAAAAACTGAATAATATAATTATTATAATACTAAAGTTAGTCATAGCACACTTATTAACATCATAACTTAGTTGAGTAAGTAATAGCTATTTCAAAATACTTTTCAGTAGAAAATTGTAACTTTGTTCCTTAAATATGTTGAAATTTTATTCTAATTGCTCAATTAAATTTTTAAATTATATAATTAAGTATTTTTATTTACTGAACTAAATTCACCACAGTCTAGATCCATTACTGTATAAAATTTTGTATTGTGCCAAGATCTGCGAAAGATGAAAGTGACGTTAAAATGATTTTCCGGGGCCTTGGTGCCTTGAAGGGCCTAAAATAGAAACAATTCTAAAACTGCTGGTATAGGTACCCATATTAAATTCTTACGGTGCGGAAATTACCCATGCTAATAAAATATCAAGATAGTTATTTTAGAGTCATTGGGCGAGCAAGGTCAAGTGCTATAAATAATTGATTTTGCACAGAATTTTGGAATATATGATTGAATTGACCTATAAATTTTACCTATAATACAGATAATTTTATGCGAATGACACCGCGGGTCGCAGCTAGTTAGTATTAATTTAATTTTGTCTGTCTGTCCGTCTTGAAATCTTTTCAACACGCCAGTAATAAATATTAAGTACTAATAAAATTTGATTTTGATAGTATTTAATTGAACTGGCAGTCCTAAGCCTGTGTGAAGTGTGAAGGAAAGATTTTTGAATAAAACAAAAATTATTTTATGAAATTCTACTGAGTGCATTTGAGTCCACACTAGGTAAGCGCCTTTTTAACTCATGCAGTTGTTCCCAGCACTATGGAAGAAAATGATTACATGAGACGAAAGTACACTAATAATTTATATTAATAAAGTAAAATTTTCGCAAAGTAATTTATTTGCTATTATGAGCTGAATTTCCACAAAGTCACGCTCACAATCAAGGCCGTGGACGAGCAAAAAAAGCTCCTTTTATATTCTCCCGGGCTCCCTACCGATAGCTATGAGTCCGCTCATAAAGCAAAAGTCCTTTTCCGATGCTGCAACCCCGACTACCACCTCTTGTTGGGCCTGCAACACAATTCTAGACATTTTTAGGGAATTACTTCCGTTAAAATAACTAATGATTGATCCTCAAAATTGACACTGACTTACAAAATCTTATTTAAAATAAAGATAATAAATAAAGTTGATTATATCAAAATTGTAAATAAATACAGCAGTACAAAAAAGAAATTGAAAATATTTTAACAGTGTACTTTTAAGATATATTATTTATACCAATACCTAGATGCGCATGTCATTTATTAAGAGCAACTTTTGGCAGACAACTCATTATAATTACGTCTTCTTCTGGAGTGTAATTAAAAATAGGTAACAACGTAAGTCGCCTCTTAGTAAATAATTCATATAATTATCATTCATACTTCAATTGTTTTGGTTTAATTAGGTTGGATTAAATTGTTATATTATCTTTTTCTAACTCGTAATATTGAATAGAGAAGAAATTTTTTAAGGAGTGTTAATAATTTTGTATTCAATTATTGGTGTAAAATTCATATGATGTCACTCTGAAGGGTTGAGTTTATTTATTACGTAATTGTCTAAACATATTAATCGGACGATATATGATTAATATATGTATCATAAATATGTTACAAAAACAGTGTTATAGTAGTGTACTGGTGTTTTGTTTTTATATGTATTATGCAAAATGGCTTCTGGAATAATGTGCAAAGAATATTGTAATATAAATTTGTTTGTTTCCAAAATGCTGTCCTGATGATACATTTAAAATATTTCAGGTAAGTTAATTTTTTTAATTTTGCTTCATACAAATAGTTATGTAATTTGATAAAAGTTTATCTTACAATTTGACTAATAATTTACTTTGTGGGTTTCTCAATTTCTGTGAAAATTAAAACATTATCTACAATTCAGATATCTTTCATTCAGATATGTCTAAAAAATTATATAATGCTTGTAAATTGGTAAAATCTGTGGTGATACTTTCACTGAGATGGCATTACTTAGTGCGTGTCAAAAACACGCACTTAATGAATTTTTTTTTTTTTTTTTTGCTTTACAGTAATATAAATTCATAACAGGTTTAAATTGAAACGACGTATGGAAATCGAGTTTTTTAAGTAATAATAACAATGGTAATAATAATAATGGAATTTAACGTTCGTTTTTTAGACAATGGTATGTAACGGACGTCACTCACATCATTATTTCTCAACTTTTTCATCATGATATGGGCGGAGAGCAAGAAAAGCGGTATAAATATTTGGCAGGTGTCCGTCTGCAACCGTCTTCTTAAGGACGATGTCGATATTCATCTGGAATTGCGATGGGAAATAGCAGAAAACTTTCACCAGCATATAACCGGCTACGGAATTCAAACCCTTAGTCTACCAGTTCGGAAGTGCCAGTGCCTAAGCACGCCGGGTTACTTTGCTGGTGAGTTTTTTAATCAAAAATCTAATATCTGTACATTCATTACAATAGCCTAGAAGTAATTTTGTAGCGAAAGCGAAATTTTCTTAATTTTAAATTGCTGTGAAATAGTTATTAAAAAAAGAAAAAAATAATAATAAAAAAATGGTTATAAAATTAAGTAACCCTTATTTTTTGATTTGTTTAGAAACCGGAATTGGCGAAGACATATGTGAAACCGCAGCCTACATTTTCCCTGAAGTTCTAGTAATGGCAAGAGTCAGCAGAATATTGGGCGGAGGACAAGAAAAGCGGTATAAGGGTTTGGTAGGTGCCTGTTTGCAACCATCTTCTTAAGGATAATGTCGATATTCATCTGGAATTATGATGGGAAATAGCAGAAAACTTTCACCAGCATATAACCGGCTACGGAATTCAAACCCTCCGTCTACCAGTTCGGAAGTGCCAGTGCCATAAGCAGGCCGGGTCACTTTGCTGGTGAGTTTTTTAATCAAAAATCTAATATTTGTACATTCATTACAATAGCCTAGAAGTAATTTTGTAGCGAAAGCGAAATTTTCTTAATTTTAAATTTCTGTGAAATAGTTATTAAAAAAAGAAAAAAAATAATCAAAAATGGTTAGAAAATTAAGTAACCCTTATTTTCTGATATGTTTAGAAACTGGAATTGGCGAAGACATCTATGAAATCACAGCATACATTTTCTGCGAAGTTCTAAGAATGGCAAGAGTCAGCAGAATATTGTTTTTCTTATATTTAAGTATTGTTTAGTTAATTTTCTTAAACTATATTTTTGATATGATGTAACTACAATTTTAATCCATAAGTTTTTAATATTGTCATTGTAATCTAATTACATACAATTAAATTTTTTATAAGATATTGCTTAAATAATTGTGTCTGCAAAACGTAAGCATTGTAAGAAAAGTCATATCTGAAAATTTTGACCAGTTTAATTGGCAGTTACACTGCAAAATAAAGATTACCTATGTTCATGAAAGCAAGTAAACGTTCATAATAAAACTTTTATAATCTTACTTTTTTGGAGTGTTTATTTTAAAATTTACCAAAAAATTTAAAATTTACCAAATTATTTTATCATACGACACACTTATATAGAAATTTAGACATAATAAGCAAAATATTTAACATCCCGAATCTTTTTGTATTATATATAATTCCAAATTATTCTATACTACTTATTATTATAAATATTTATGTAAAAAAACCATCAATAATCTTTTTTGATTCGTTATTTTCAATTAAGTTGAATCAGTTAATTTTTTTCAGCACAATTGAATCATTCATACTGATTCAGTTGAACTGAATCAGAATGAGTGATTCAGTTGAACTGAATCAGAATGAGTGATTCAGTTGAATTAATATTACACTTTTCTGGGTGTAAACATTACTATATAAGTGTGTAAAATTACATTTTCAGGGGTACAGGCGTGGTTTAAAAATATATTAATATGATGTAATTTTACGTTTAATTGCGCACTATTGCGAACTGAATGTGTAAAATTACATCTTGTTGTGTAGTTAATACACAAATAAAACGTAATCTATTACACACCTGAATGGTAAATTTAATCATGGCATGTGTAAAACTACACATATGAGTGAGTAATAATTACATCATGATGGTGTAATTTTCACCCTCGTACATTACGGTGTGTAATGTTACTGTCATTATAGAAGGCATTTAATTGCCTCCTATAATAGTAGTAAAACGGTACATTTTTTTCTTAGAGTGTACTTGGGTAGTTCAAGAAGTTCTTTTTCATGGAAAATAGTTTAAGACAATTAGAATAACGTAGAAATTAAATTTTTGATTTCAAAATTCATTTTGAGCAACATTGGAGAGGGGGTGAGTCACCCTCTTAAATTACATACTAGTTTACATACACTCATTTTTAATATTAACACACTAACAGTGGGTAATAATGTCACAATAAGTGGTTCTGAAGTTGGACTATCGTATGTAAGGTTTTTATTAGGTTTCCATTCATTTTGAAAATATCGTTATTTTCGGTATCGATAATTTTCGATAACGACAACTCTAACATCCATTAAAAAAACAAACCTTTTAAAAACCTTATATAAAATAGTCCAACTTCAGAACCACTTATTGTGACATTATTACCCACTGTCGTTAATAGTACAAAAGAGTGTTAGTAAACTAGTATGTAATTTAAGAGGGTGACTCGACCCCTCTCCAGTGTTGCTCAAACTGAATTTTGAAATCGAAAATTTCATTTCTGAATTATTCTATTTTCCATGAAGAAGAACTTCTTGAACTACCCAAGTAGTACGACTATTCGACACAGTCACCCCCTAGTTAACTACCCCTAGACTTAATATTAGGACATTGAGCAAAAACAGGTCAATTAGGTTTTTTCACGTAGATTTCAAATCTGTAAACAAAATTTTTATATTTTTTAATTTTCACCCCCTTTTTGCAAAATTAGCCACCAAATTTTAACCCCCAACCACCCTTGTTGATGTAAATTGAACAAATTGCATATCAATAGATAGCTCTTTAAAAAAGAGCGATATCGCCAATTTAAACTTTTGCTCTATTTCTTACTGTTTTCGAGATGAGTTGCCTCCTCATTGTAGGGGGCACAAAGAGTCCAGCAGGAAGGCTTACTAGTAACGGAAGCCCCTAAGCGGGAATTGCACCCATTTTTCATTCAGCAATTAAATCAAGGATTCAATTCAAGGATCCGGATCTGACCGAGAAAACACAACCAACGCTCTTACACACTAGTGATGTCGGATAATTGGCATAGTCCCGGGCTCAAGTCGCGTCATGACAGTGGCTGTAATAGCTGAATTCCATTCTGGAAATTCGCTAAAAACAACTGTAAGTAGATTAATCGACTAACTGCTCCTTAGATCCACATTACTATTACACACATGACCGAAGTTCGTAGTAGACTTACACTGTTCCGATAAATACTTTTAAGAAATCCACTCGTGTATGCTTACCAAACCATATATCTATTGCTGTTTCATCATATTGCTGGCAGGACCACGAGGATTACCAACTAAGTACTAACTATACGACCACTGACTGGGTATATTGCTAGACTGAAGTGCTAATATTGCTCGTCGGCTACATAATATTGTGGATACGGACGGGCATCACACACATGCACACACACAGACAGATGGCTGATACGGTCACAATTCCTGTTCAACTCTGATTGATGATACAACTTTGCAATGACAACTTCTCGAGTACCTACCTAGTGGGTTTTGTACTAATAAAATATATAACCTTGTTAATACTAGTGTATAGAATATACATATAGTATTTGAACAGGGAAGTTCTTGAATATACTATTGGGTGAATGAACTAATGAAATATACCTATATATACAGTAGAACTTCGATTAACCGACATCATCGAAACGAGGAATTATTGTCGCCTCTCGGCTTACACATCTTAAGAACAAAAAGTAATCATATTGATCCCGGATCGGTTTTATTCGACACGTAGAAAACTAGAATGATCGCTCAGAAAATTCATGGACATTAAGGGGAGGTTTACTCGAGAGTCCTTAAAAATTATGTATTTTTCTAGAATTTTTTTCTCAAGAACGGAAGTAAATATCAATTTCTAATTTTGTACACATATTTACTAAGTATTAAGCTATACAAAAAAAAAAAAAAAATTTTCAAGGAAAAATATAAAAAATTGTCCATTTTATAGATACTGCAGTGTGACGACCCGAAAATCCAATGCCTTGTTGGCGGACATCCTAGCGCCGGTAATAAACCACCGAAATCCAAAAACAAAAAAGATTTATAAGATATATGAAGAGTATCGGCACCTCTACCTATAATATCAATAGATTGCTGAAAGAAAAAAAAATGGCGGATGTTTGAACTTTTTGATTACGATTTTTATCTTATTTTTCGCTCTTTAAAGTAAATTTAAAAATAAAAAAAAATATTGAAAGTGTATCGAACTTAGGTAGAGATGCTGAAGAATTGAATTATCTTTAAAATAAAAAATTAAAAAAAAGGATCCATCGAATAGTTTTTGAGTTATCGTGTCCACCATTTCCAAAAATCTAGTTCCGAGATATTATAAAATATACATATATATAAAAACGTATTTTAAAAATTTTATATTTAATACTCATTATTGCGTGAACTACGTTTTTTGAATTTTTTTATAGAAAGCTGGATTCGGTTAATGTCCAAGAATCTTGTTTTTAAATTATTTTAAGTAAAATCACTTTGGGAACATATTCTACATATAATTTGCTATCAATTTCGGCAAAAAAACAAATCGATTTTTTTTTATCAAAACTCAAGTAAACCTTCCCTTAAATTACTTTCAGCAAAATCACTTTGGGAACATATTCTACAGATAATTAGCTAACAATTTCTGCAAAAAAAAATCGATCGTCTGCAAAAAATTTTTTTTAAAGACTCTCAAGTAAACCTCCCCTTAAACGAAAATTATCAGAACTTCTCCAGAATTTACTTACTTAGTTTCCTTAGAACATAAAAATTAGGTTGATAACACACTTTGCTTTGATCGAGATATTGTTAGTCAATAATTTTGTCAATGTCAAATGTTAAACGGGTATTTTTGTGAATGTTTTAGAACACAATAATGCATGTTCTGCATAATTATTACATTTATATACTTCTCATTGAGTTTATAACAATGCGTCGCGCGAATGACGTCGCGGGTACAGTTAGTGTACAATAATATCAAATATACAATTAGTAAACATTTCTTCAATTTCTTTCTGGTAAGCGAAAATAAGCTAAGATAAAGATATGATTTATATAACATATAAGATAAAGATATCATCCATAATAACAGCTAATAGTACGGAACACTATTTATGCAAGTACAACTTGCATCTGACAACTTGCTTTTCATTTAATTCCGCATTAATAATAATTAAAATTTTTGTTATATTTACGAGCAAGTACCGTTGTTCCGAATCATTTTTATTCATAAAGCAATGAAAATTGTATGGGGGCATTCACCCTCAACAATGGTCGGTCCACTTCTTCCCAATTGTTAACGGGTATCCACATTTGTGTGTGAAGTAATCAAAGTGAAGAAAGTAAATTTATAGCGGTATTATTTTTATGGATTTCACATTTCATTGAGCCATTATTTTGTAGGTACAGCAGGTGAGGACCGGTCGAAGCGCCGAGAGTAAGATGGGGTAAGGTGAATATTCCCGTCTAATATGATTGGCAGGATTTTGATTTTATTTCATTCAGCAACAAACTACGAACTAACGTGGCTCGCGAGCTAGAAATAATAATGGAAAAAGTTATATGAGGTGCTTTCACAAAATATCTACTTTTATTCCAGTTATTTAACACTTTTTCTTTTTATTTCTTTTTTTTATATTGCTATAATATAGTTTGTGTATAGATTCCCTAACTCATTTACATGAAAAACTTTGGGTTATATCTAACCTAATGAATGAAATTTTCACTTAATGTGCCACATAGTTTTTCGACTTTCTCTAACGATACGATTTAAACCGAAAAATGGTAGGTACACTGCTAGTGGGGTGTGGCACACAACTTCCTCGTACTCCTAACAGATTTTTATCGAATCTTTATAGTAATTTTGTGCTTAAACTGTTTGTTATTTTAAATTTCGTGTCTTTCATATTATTAAGAAACAACGACAACGACAAAATTTTCTATTATCAAAAATTAAATACTGTATTAATATTCTTCAGTTATTATATTTGTATACCACTTGTTTTTTTGAATTTCCGCGTGCTTATGTTGTAGCAATTTAAAAGCATTTTTGAAAAAGTGTTGTAAAAACATTGTAAAATGATGTTTACAAATTATATTTCAAAAACGGCGGGATCATTAATTTTTATTTATTATTAAATATGGTTTGTAACTTTGTATTTTATAACATAGGTATTAAATTTTTATCAAATTTCTTTGACACGTTTTCATTTTATTCAAAAAAATCGTGTGAATGTGTTAACTTCCCATAAAAGAGCCTGTGTTTAAATTACAAAACTTTGAAACCGTTTTTTTTGAAAATTGCGGCGCTCAATTTTTTTCGGTCTAGACTCGTATTATTGGTATTGAATTAAATAAATTTAATGTCTAGAGAAGTTTCGTTAAATTCCTTTGAAAAATCGTTTAAGACAAGGATAGGGTGAATTGAAATTACGAAAAGAAATTTTAAATAGAGAAAATGATTCCCAGTAATTGAAAATTTGTATCGAACTGTTTCGAAAACGTTCCACAAAAATTAAAATTGAAATCGAAATCACTGGAAAACTTGATTTCTCGTAAATAACTCCAGAAATTCTAAAAACAAAATGGTTTCACCCAGTGTTATACTGATAAAAACTGTTAACATTAATGATGAAAAACGTATGAAAGTTAATAAATTAATTATAGTAATTATAGGTGTAGTTTGTACCCAGTCCCTCGTACAATGTCAGGAGTGCCCTGAAATCCACTCTCCTGATCTCCTCGGAACAAAGGAAATTTTGAAGTACACTCTAAGAAAAAAATGTACCGTTTTACTACTATTATAGGAGGCAATTAAATGCCTTCTATAATGACAGTAACATTACAAACCGTAATGTACGAAGGTGAAAATTACACCATCATGGTGTAATTATTACTCACTCATATGTGTAGTTTTACACATGTCGTACGTAAAATTACGGTCCAGGTGTGTAATAGATTACGTTTTATTTGTGTATTAACTACACAACAAGATGTAATTTTACACATTCAGTTCGCAATAGTGCGCAGTTAAACGTAAAATTACATCATATTAATGTATTTTTAAACCACGCCTGTACACCTGAAAATGTAATTTTACACACTTATATAGTAATGTTTACACCCAGAAAAGTGTAATATTAATCCAACTGAATCACTCATTCTGATTCAATTCAACTGAATCAGTATGAGTGATTCAATTATGCTGAAAAAAATAAACTGATTCAATTTAATTGAAAATAACGAATCAAAAAAGATTATTGATGGTTTTTTTACATAAATATTTATAATAATATGACGTATAGAATAATTTGGAATTATATACAAAAAGATTCGAGATGTTAAATATTTTGCTTATTATGTCTAAATTTCTATATAAGTGTGTCGTATGATAAAATAATAATTTTTTTGGTAAATTTTAAAATAAACACTCCAAAAAAGTAAGATTATAAAAGTTTTATTATGAACGTTTACTTGCTTTCATGAACATAGGTAATCTTTATTTTGCAGTGTAACTGCCAATTAAACTGGTCAAAATTTTGAGATATGACTTTTTTTTACAATGCTTACGTTTTGCAGACACAATTATTTAAGCAATATCTTATAAAAAATTTAATTGTAATTAGATTACAATGATAATATTAAAAACTTATGGATTAAAATTGTAGTTACATCATATCAAAAATATAGTTTAAAAAAATTAACTAAACAATACTTAAATATAAGAAAAACAATATTCTGCTTACTCTTGCCATTCTTAGAACTTCGCAGAAAATGCATGCTGTGTTTTCATAGATGTCTTCGCCAATTCCAGTTTCTAAACAAATCAGAAAATAAGGGTTACTTAATTTTATAACCATTTTTTTATTATTATTTTTTTCTTTTTTTAATAACTATTTCACAGCAATTTAAAATTAAGAAAATTTCGCTTTCGCTACAAAATTACTTCTAGGCTATTTTAATGAATGTATAGATATTAGATTTTTGATTAAAAAACTCACCAGCAAAGTGACCCAGCGTGCTTATGGCACTGGCACTTCCGAACTGGTAGACGGAGGGTTTGAATTCCGTAGCCGGTTATATGCTGGCGAAAGTTTTCTGCTATTTCCCATCATAATTCCAGATGAATATCGACATTATCCTCAAGAAGATGGTTGCAAACAGACACCTACCAAATCCTTATACCGCTTTTCTTGTCCTCCGCCCAATATTCTGCTGACTCTTGCCATTACTAGAACTTCAGGGAAAATGTAGGCTGCGGTTTCACATATGTCTTCACCAATTCCTTTTTCTAAACAAATCAAAAAATAAGGATTACTTAATTTTATAACCATTTTTGTTTATTTATTTTATTTATCTTTTTGCAATAAATATTTCACAGCAATTTAAAATTAAGAAAATTTCGTTTTTGCTACACAATTACTTTTAGGTTATTTTAATGAATGTACAGATATTAGATTTTCGATTAAAAAACTCACCAGCAAAGTAACCCGGCGTGCTTAGGCACTGGCACTTCCGAACTGGTAGACTGAGGGATTGAATTCCGTTACCGGTTATATGCTGGTGAAAGTTTTCTGCTATTTCCCATCGCAATTCCAGGTGAATATCGATATCGTCCTTAAAAAGATGGTTGCAAACAGACACCTACCAAATCCTTATACCGCTTTTCCTGTCCTCCGCCCAATATTCTGCTGACTCTTGCAATTACTAGAACTTCAGGGAAAATGTATGCTACGGTTTCACAGATGTCTTCACCAATTCCGATTTCTAAACAAATCAGAAAATAAGGGTTACTTAATTTTATAACCATTTTTGCTTATTTATTTTTTCTTTTTTCAATAACTATTTCACAGCAATTTAAAATTAAGAAAATTTCGTTTTTGCTACACAATTACTTTTAGGTTATTTTAATGAATGTACAGATATTAAAATTTTGATTAAAAAACTCACTAGCAAAGTAACCCGGCGTGCTTAGGCACTGGCACTTCCGAACTGGTAGACTGAGGGTTTGAATTCCGTAACCGGTTATATGCTGGTGAAAGTTTTCTGCTATTTCGCATCGTAATTCCAGATGAATATCGACATCGTCCTTAAGAAGACGGTTGTAGACGGACACCTGCCAAATCTTTATACCGCTTTTCTTGTTCTCCGCCCATATCATCATGAAAAAGTTGAGAAATAATGATGTGAGTGACGTCCGTTACATACCATTGTCTAAAAAACGAACGTTAAATTCCATTATTATTATTACCATTGTTATTATTACTTAAAAAACTCGATTTCCATACGTCGTTTCAATTTAAACCTGTTATGAATTTATATAACTGTAAAGCAAAAAAAAAAAAAATTCGTTAAGTGCGTGTTCTTGACACGCACTAACAAGTAAACGTCCCGAGGCCGGACCTATCGATTTTGATGAAACTTAGATATATTATAGAACACTAAAAAATAAGCGACACGTATTTTTCTTTATCGGCGGAAAAACGGTTTGAAGGCGTGAAATCGCCATCCAAAAATTGGGGTAAAAATTTAATTTTTTAAATATCTCGAAAACGGTAAGAGATAAAGCAAAAGTTTAAATTGGCGATATTGCTCTTTTTTAAAGAGCTATCTATTGGTATACAATTTGTTCAAATTGTGTCAACAGGGGTGGCTGGGGGTTAAAATTTAGGGGTAAATTTTGCAAAAAGGGGGTGAAAATTAAACAATATAAAAATTTTTTGACGTAGATTTCAAATCTGTAAACAAAATTTTTATATTGTTTAATTTTCACCCCCTTCTTGCAAAATTAACCCCTAAATTTTAACCCCCAGCCACCCCTGTTGACACAATTTGAACAAATTGCATACCAATAGATAGCTCTTTAAAAAGGAGCAATATCGCCAATTTAAGCTTTTGCTCTATCTCCTACCGTTTTCGAGATATTTAAAAAAAATTTTTTACCCCAATTTTTGGAGGGCGATTTCACCCCTTCAAACCGTTTTTCCGCCGATAAAGAAAAATACGTGTCGCTTATTTTTTAGTGTTCTACAACATATCTAAGTTTCATCAAAATCGATAGGTCCGGCCTCGGGACGTTTACTTGTAAGTAAGGGCATCTCAATGAAAGTGTTAATTTATGATTTTTTGTTAACTCTATAGTTGTTTGTTAACTCTAATGTAGTAGTTTGTTAAATGTTATAATTATTCAATCACGTGTTCAATTCAATCACACAACGATATTAATACGTCATCTTCGATGACAAAAAAACGAAATATTATATACCTACATTAATTAGAGTTTCTGTTCTGTTGATTAAAATTTGATAAATAGTTGTAGGTATTTTGTTTCCCAAGTCAATAAATTTTAGTAAAAAAATATGTATAATCCTTTTATCACTACAGATTTTACCAATTTACAAGCATTATATAATTTTTTAGACATATCTGAATGAAAGATATCTGAATTGTAGATAATGTTTTAATTTTCACAGAAATTGAGAACCCCCCAAAATAAATTATTAGTCAAATTGTAAAATAAACTTTTATCAAATTACATAACTATTTGTATGAAGCAAAATTAAAAAAATTAACTTACCTGAAATATTTTAAATGTATCATCAGGACAGCATTTTTGAAACAAACAAATTTATATTACAGTATTCTTTGCACATTATTCCAGAAGCCATTTTGACAATGCATATGAAAACAAAACACCAGTACACCACTATAACACTGTTTTTGCAACATATTTAAAGATTAATTTATCATACACGTTATAATTACATTAACTATATATCTTATCAAAAAATACTTTTGTTTAATTCAGCTAATTTGAAAACATAACTTTTAACCTTTAAGAATATTACTTATGTACGTATAAATAATACAGCAAGCAATCCAATAACAGATAATTTTAAAATACATAAAATCATATGCGCGCGCATGGGTTTTGCTATTTAGTGGTGTAAAAATAAACCAAAAACGTTGTAAAAATCCAAAGTTACACCTTTATTTGTGTAATATTAAAAAAAAAACAGTAATTATATAAAAATACACCAATTTTTTCATATTACACAAATAATGGTGCATATTTTCAGAGCGAGGAGTAATTTTGCTCTAAATTTAAGTTATTTTACACGTTTTTGACCCTTTTTTCTTAGAGTGTAGTAAACATGTTTATATACAAAATCAAACTCTGTTTGTATCATTAATTATTACATATCAACGGACAGACGGACGCACAATGAAATCTCATCATAAGGGTTTCTTTTTCACATTGTTTCTCGAAACCCTAAAAACTGATTTCAGGCAATTCTTTTATTTATAAAATATAAAGAACTATATTTGATAGATTTGACCGTTTCTTTATGGTATTCCATTTTAAAATTAAAACACAATTATTACTTGGCAAATACCACTTTATTTAAAGTTTAAGATATTTAAAAACTTTAAATAAAGTGGTATTAGCAAAGTAAGAATTGTGTTTTAATTATAAAGAACTAAATAAAAGTTCTGAATTTAATATAAAATGTTAAAATATTCTAAGAATTCATGCAGCAATTTGAGCAGCGATCGGAGACACTGGTCACTTTGCCCCATTATAAGCCTGGCCACTTTACCCCGTTAGACGCCATTTCGGCAAACCACAACTAATTGTACACTCAAGTGAAGAAGTACGCTAAACTCAAAAAATAAGCATTTTTAAAATAAAATGGGAGTGAGTTGTTGTTGACGAAAAAAAGTTTAGGTAAGATTGGAAAGTTTGGTTGATTTATAACTATTTGATCCACTTGCACAGCAAAATCTAATTACTAGTTTACCATTACGTTGAGCTTTACTGTACCAAATTTAAAAAATTTGAATTATATTATTATCATTCATATTTCAGTTGTTTTTGTTTAATGAGGTTGGATTATATTATTTATATTATCTTTTTCTAACTCGTAATATTGAATCGGGAAGGAATTTTTTAAGTAGTATTAAAAATTTTATATTCAATTATTGGTTTAAAATCCGTATGACGTCACTCTGAAGAATTGTGCTAATTTATTACATCATTGTCTAAATATAAAAATTCAAGTATATTGGTTTTGTTTTCAAATATCAATTCAATCTTTATCTTGCAATAAATATGTTTTATTTGTTTAATACATAATAGCTCATATCACACCCCCACTAGATGCTTCAGTAAAACTCCCCATAAATTGACGTTATGTTACGTCTATATACTAGTATAATAATTGGTCTGTTGACGTAACCGTGTCCTAAATTTTGTATTTTTAAAAAAATTTTATCAGATTTAACAGAGAGAATTTCGATATATTTATTTATTTTCCAATATTGTAGCTATAGTTCGGCTACCTATAAAATGTACCTATTTAATATTTCAATAACTTTACAATTTTAGATAAATAGTGTATTTATATTAGTGTGTTTTGATGAAAGCATAAAACGGTTGGGACAACGGGTGAACGGAAAATTTGTGGTGTGAGCATAAATGGGCAGATTTTGGTGTAGCTATGTTAAAAGCTTTTGCATTATTTCAACAAATGATTGACATCGACTAATGAAATATGTATAGACAAAATGAATGCATTATATTGTAAGCAAACTACAATCATTTCAATTGAAATTTAGTTGTTCACCAATACCCGTATAGTATTGTAGGTTACAATATATATTACAGCACCGTCTTAAGATTGTTGTAATTCCTTTGCGCATAAAACTACAGCAGGTGTCGTGGTGAGACTTGAGTTCGAAAGTGTAACATTTTATTTTGGAGGCCCCATATACCGATAACTCCTGAATAAAACATTCTATGTAATGAAAACGTTGAAAATCCTAGGCTTTTAAATAAATTAAAACATAAGTGGTTACTTAAAAAATGAGTTTACCTACCGGAAATAAGTAAACTCAAATAATTTCCAGTATTTACTTAGTATGGAAGTATTTGCTGATATTTTTCAGTAAATACTTCTTTTTAATTGAGTAAAAACAAGTAATGACTTAAATCAATAAGCAATTTGGCGTTTGTTATACTTCTCCAAAATAAAGTATTTACTTACAAGTAAAAGTTAATACTTATAAGTAAATATTTAAATGTTTAAATTTTTTTTTATTTACTTTTAAGTAAAAGGTATTTTTTATTCAAGTAAAATGAAATAATACCTTATAATTAAAAAAAGTATTCACTTCTCTGTATAAGTAACTACTTAATAAGGTTTTACTTTTTTTATTCAATAGACCCATTGTTTGTGTTTTAACCTTTTCATTTTTCAAACGCCTGCAGCTGTGATGGAACTTGTGATGTACAAAGGATGGGGGTCTATAAGATAGGTGTATTTTCCCCTGAAAAGTTTTAGGTCTTTATTACTTTAATATATATGTAGTAAGAAACGATCAAAGGGCCTAACCGGGTAAGCACATGGGATTTCGGCCCAGCGGCTTTTTTGACTATTCTTTTTCGTGAATGTTGCTTATGGTGAGTAATGTTCGAAAATTAGACCACTACCCCCTATATTATCGGAGATATGGGGGTAACAACCCTTAACTTTAAAATTTTGTTTCTTCAAAACTATTGGAGATAATAAGATGAAATTGGCAGAGGATGTTGATATGAGGTAGCTTTATATTATATTATTTTTTTACATCCGTATGACGTCATTTATTACATTAAAATAATAATTGAATTTTTGAGAGTGCGTGTTTTAGATTAACTCCTTGAGTGACACCTACCAAAAAAATATATGTTATTTCACTCTAACATAGTTATCGTGTGTAGAAATTTCAGCAAGGTCAGATTGGTGAAAGATGTCTTAAAAAATATAAATTCAAGTTAAGTAACAATAAGACACCACCATGAAAAAAACCAAGATCGTGATCTGGATGATTGACTACGGTATTTCTATGCATTTTTCGACGTTGAATATCTACGTATCTGAGGTCAAAAAAGTTCTTATACCTATTAAATTTTTGTATATTTAATTTAAAAATATTACTTATGTATACGGTTGCGTAATATATGAGCGCAGTGGACCAACACTTTTATATTTACATATATTATTGCTTACAATATGCTTCATCATATATCTAAAAGGTTAAGTGTCGGGAGATTGCGCTCATGTAAAAAAAAATATAAAAACCACAAAAATGATCAATTTTTTAAGAAATTCTGAAAAATACCCTATTTCTAGCTATAAAAAATAATGAAAATAATTACGAAAGGTAAGGAATATTGTCCAAAACATACGGAGTACATAATTTACAAAAAATGTACTAATTGGGTTCTGTGATATTATTCAATTTTCCATGATTTTTAGGGGAATTTTCTTAACTTATTGACCCCCATCCAAGGATAAGAATCCAATTTTTTGGTATATTTGATCTTTAATTTTGTCTTACAAGAATAATTTATTGTTAGATACATAACACTGTTCTATTTATTTTGTAACAAGTGATACTTTTAATAAACTGACTAGCTCGCGCAATAGAGCTAGCTATGATGTGAGCTATTGTATTATGTAAGTAGTGTAATAATGTATTGTTGAAGTGCATAAATTATTTTAAGCTTGTTTAGTTGGTTATGCATTTATAGCTTTTAGCTAAATTTTCAAATTTTCTATATACTTACGTTAATTAAACTTTGTAAATAATTCAAAATCATAATATTATTTCAATCAGATTGGTGAACAGATCTAACTTTTCTGTTTAAAATGGGTAAAATTGATAGCTCAAGTATTGAAACTGTTGCAAACAATCGGAGAGTATTACAATAATTCCAGATTTGATGTTTCTGACATTTTTATTCAAATAATCATCATTGATAGGGTACTTCTAAGACATGAAAACAAATCGTGGGGTGCATAAGTTGAACTTGCGCAAATAGTATTCCGTACTATCAGTTGTTCTTACTGATTTGATGTAATAGCATAATATTAGGTACGTGTAAACTATAATTCTCGATTTCAAAACGATTTTTATCTTTGCCTGTTGACTTACCAACCCGCAAGTATCAGTGTCTTAGCAGATTCAGTCATTCGGTTGGTTTTAAAGAACATACTGGAAGGGTAATATATAATATTCTGCTGATATAAAATAATGACTAGTCCTGTGGGATTAAGCTTAAAAGTTCGGAAAAATATTACAAATAAGAAAAACATGATATACTAAAAGTAGCTAAGGAACAGGGGAACAAACACGAGGCAGCCAAATAAACTTAATTGAGTGAACAAAGTTAAAATTTTAAGTAAAGTAGGTGAGGGTGCTTTCCACAGCTTAAATATAGGTAGTTGATTTTGCAAAATTTGTACAGGCGATTATGAAAGGTTGGATTAATACTAGTGTTTCATAACTATTTTAAAAAAAAAAAATATATATAGACCTCATAAATGCTCCCAAATCCAAATTTTGGTACTTTCTTTGACCTGTGAAAAGACAAAGAATTAAATTAATGCCTTTTTGACAATTGAATCTTCTGGAAGCTTTCAAAATCAATTAGAACAAATTCATAAAGAACATTAATTTTTATCAGCTTTCTCAATAATTTGACCACCCTTCTTTTTTCATAATACTTATGAGTGTTTCGGTGGGTCTGTCGAGGTCAAAATCTCCCCAAATAAACCTAGAGGCTTGAAATTTTGTATACCAATGTGTTAAGTCAGTATCCAGACTGTGCCTTTTCGAGATTTTAGCTTTTAACCCTTATCATCACGATTTTTATGCCAATATATCGTGGATTTTTTTGTTTTTTGTCTGGCACACCTAGAGAATCTCTCAAGAAATCTAAAGGGCCGAAATTTTGTACATGTTTTGAGTTAATATCCAGAGTGTGCCTTTTAGAGATTCCACATTACCTTGCCTCTTACTTCTCCTATTTTTACATCGTTATATGTGTTTGAAATGATTTATTTTCATAATAATGCAAGTAGGAATAATAATTTAAGTAGAAGTAATTTAAGAAATGTTATTAGTGTCACTTTTTATATTTTAAAAATAGGAATTTTGGGATTTTTGGAAAGAAAAAATGTTTTCAAAAAGTCCTTCCAATTCACTATTATAAAGTCCTCTTTTAATATTTAAAAATAAAACACAAATTTCAATCACATATAGATATTTTGAAAATATCGAAGATGAAGGCGAAAATTCGACTGCCGTGATAGGGGGCTCTGCTGCTCACAGAGTTTTTTTTTTTGTTTATATGGCTTTGTTTACTCATCACTACTATCCAATCATCCTATACCCAAGAAATACTTATTTGCGCGAATATCCATAGAATATGAATACAAACATGTTCCATATGATATTTGTACCTATATAAATTGGAATGAGAAATTACTTGTTGGTTTCGTTGTTAGTTTCCATTCGCAATAAGAAGTTTAACACCTCAAGAGACAACAAACAAATACTTTTCTTCGCAGCGGCACTACCGCCACGCCACCCGCGTCGAAACAAACAACTAACAAGTAAATAGATACATACAACCTACCTACAATTTCCATTTCACATGTTCAAACAGAAAACAGAGAACTCACCAACAGATATAATATTCATTTGTCCTCATCAGACAAGTCGAGGAACACGTACTCATTTAAGTTTCTGTTGTTGAAACTAATGTTATTTTCGAGCAAAATTAACTCGAGCAAAACTATATAAGAGCGTATGTATATGCTCACTATACTCACGGCTCAATATGAGCGAAAAATAAAGTTAATTTTAACGGCTCATCTGTAGAATAAACCAATCAAAATGCTAATCATGTCTTCAAAATTTTATTGGCATAGTAAAATTTCAAGTTTCAAAATAAAGGCAAGTTTAGAAAACCTTTTGACCCGTGTGAATATTTCGCACAATTAAAAATGACACTAAACGTGTCGCTATAATTGTCACAGTACCATTATGAAATGGACTATGGTTAAACAGATTATCAATAGATGACGCCATTTACTTTCTTTAACCCTTTATGGGCCATGATAGCCAAATGGCTACATGAACTTTAACTGTCATTTTTTCTTGTATTATAAAGAATTATACATTTGAACTAGCATACAGACATAAAATGGTCCTTATTTAATATGGTGTTGGACAGTGCTGTTTACTACTGAACAAAAATATACACTAAGACCGTCATGGAATTTGCTTGTTTGGCCGGTTGTTCAAAGTGATTAAAATAATTACATTTTTTGGTGATTAATTAATTAAAAAAATTTTTTTTATGTATGTTACTAGTTTAATTATATACTTAATTTTAATATGCTAGCATTATTTTTTTTTTTATTTGTGGCTAAAAACCTTTATAAGTTTGCTAAAAACTTACTGTTGCCAATTGGATACATTGGCCTAGATAAATAATTTTTAAATATAACCGTTATGAACAATTCGTAGCCCTATGGATATATTGGCCTTTAATAACATTTTTCATTTTTGGAATATAAGACTTGTAGTTATGTCCGCTATAGTAAATTTTATGGTAAACTCTGTGATGTAGCTATTTTACCACCAGATGTATCCGATATATCAGATTATTCGAGTTAGATAATGAGGACACAGAAATTCTGGCGTCAGAATCAGATTTTGAAGAACCTTATTTAAATAAGAGTCACTAACGTTCGTAAGCCAGTCATAAAAAGATAACTTTATACATCATTGGCTAGTTTAGACCAACAAATGTCGATGATAACATTATAAAAAATCATTTACGAGATTAATATGTGTAAAATGTGATACAAAACTTCGTCTCACCAAAACAAAACAATATTTTATTTCAATTCATCAGAAATAAATCGTAATATTATTTCTGCTTGTAAATGAATAAAACTGTTTTGTAGAAATAGATAAATATTCTTTTTTTGTTGAAACGTTTGTTTTATTCAAAAGCCAGTGTAGCCATATGGCAACATTTTACATATAAGCAACATTTACAATTAAAGGCCAATGCAGCCATATGGATATGAAAGGAAAAACCAATTTCCACGCATTTCCCTGGTAAATACATGACAGAATTTCAATATTTACGGTATTTTTAAGCTATGTACCAAAAATCAGACTTGTGCAATTGTTAGAAATATTCTTGGCCCATAAATGGTTAAACAATATAAACACCTCCAACCAACAGCTTTCGTGCACCGTGCACGTTAGCTAAACAGATTATCAACAAATGGCGCCGTCTACATTCATTATGCAAATACAGTTTTTAAAATAAAATCTTTGTAAACGAAAACATGAATTTTTAGCAATTTGTTTATTTTTCGTTATTTTTAATGATCATTTTCATCTGCATTTTACGTTTTAAAGCTTGCTGAATAAATTTGGCTTCGTGTCTGTTTGTCGGTCCATTTGCGTGCCCGTTATGACGACATCAACATTCGAAGGGACTATAGACGTACCCAGTTCTATATCTCTATTCCTTTCATGTCATATTTATGTATAATAAAAAAGATAATCAGTATATGAAATCTTAAGATCAGATATACATGAGCACTTTAAAAACCTTTTAAAAATGTATTGCTAACTGAAATTTATATTTGTTAAAATACCTAAATTTTCAATAGCTTAGTTAGGGGAGGGGCAAAATGGGGTACCCCAAAAATTTGGTAAAGATATTTATATTTTCAAGTTTGATAATATTGAAAACCAAATAAATATATTATAATATATTATAAATATATTATAATATATCAATATTGACAAAAAATATTGATAATATAACTTTATGTAGTAAGAATTATTAAAAAAAATAATTATTTTTCGTCTCTGCATCCACTACTAATTTTTTTTGTGAATATATATTTTATTATTTTTACCAGATCAACATACAATTGTTATACATGGCAGTGTTCATGTAGGTACATAACATTCGGCTGATATGAAAAATATGTTAACAAAAACGTTGATATAATTGTCTAATTAGTTAGTTGCATAATGCAGAATAATAGTCAAAGTTAATAATATTATTTTAAAGGTAATATGTATATATACAGAGTGTTTATTATAAAAGTTGTGGTATTCGTCTTTTCAATCTTCGAGTTCTGTTGATTTGGTTTAAGTTATACACTTCTGTTGCTGGGCAAGTTGTTAATTTTTCGTAGAAGTTCTTGGATAACTTTTTTATGTGGATATCGATAGTTTCCATTTCGAGTTCCTTATGAATTTGTGTATTACGTACATACCAGGGTGCTTTAGCTATTGTTCTTAGTACTTTGTTTTGAAAAGATTGAATTTTTGTTAATAAATTTTTTGGAATATTGTGCCAGATTGGGCATGCGTATGTTATAATCGGTCTTAATAGTGATTTGTATAACATTACCGCGGATTTTTTGTTAATTTTTGATTTTTTGTTTATTAACGGGTATAGCTTTATCAGTTGGATGTTGGCTTGTTTGAGTTTTGCGTTAATGTGTGCTTTCCAGTTAAGCTGCTGATTAAGGTGCACTCCTAAATATTTCACTTCGGTTGTATTCCACTGTATATTTATCCCGTTGATATTTATGGTTTTTGTTGGTTTCTCGCGACGAAGCGTGAATATCTTCGTTTGGCTTTTATTAGGATTTATTTTAATATGCCATTTTTCAAAATAACTGCTTAGTGTATTTACGGATTGTTGTAGGGTGTCGATGACATTTGATAAATTACAATTTTGGCAGATTAAGGCTGTGTCGTCCGCAAACATTCCTATTTCACAGTTTTGGATGTATGGTATGTCACTGATGTACACATTAAAGAGTATTGGAGCCAGTATGCTTCCTTGAGGTACACCGGCGGTGATGTTCTTCGATTCGGATATTTCGCCATTAACAGTTACCGAGAATGATCTTTTATTTAGAAATGAGGTAATGGTATTGAATAAGTAGTTTGGTATACCAACTTTTTTGAGTTTATACAGGAGACCGTCATGCCAAACTTTGTCGAAAGCCTGTGCTATATCTATGAATGCTACAGCAGTGTATAGTTTTTCTTCATATCCGTTTTCTATTATGTTTATCATTCGTAACAATTGGTGTACTGTTGAATGATTTTCTCTAAAGCCCATTTGATAGGAAGGAATAATTTTTTTGTTTTCTAATGTATTTTTTAGTCTCCTTAATATGGTTTTTTCTAATAGCTTGGAGATGTTGCTAAGCAAGCTGATTGGTCTATATGACGAAATAGAGCTTTTATCTTTCCCAAGTTTGGGAAAGACAGTTACCAGTGCGTGCTTCCATTTGTCTGGAAAATAGCCAGTTGTGAGGCAGCCATTAAAAATAGACGTCAGAAACGATGTTGCTTTCTTTGGCAGGGATTTTAGTAGTTTATTTGTGATACCATCCTCTCCTGGTGCCTTGTTGTTTGGGAGAGTCATTATTAGTTGTTTAAGTTCTGTTGGTGTTACTGATTCTATGCAGTCGTCTGCTACTGGTAAGTGTTTATCTAGGGTTAGTTTGGCGGTCGTAGATTGACTAAATACGTCTTCGAGGTAATTTCCGAATATTTCGGCCTTTGCTTTGTTGTCCTCGTAGTCTTTACCTTGATGTTTGATTGTTCGTATGGTTGGATATTCTTTGGTTATTTGACGCGTTACCTTCCATATTTGCTGGCTATTATGAGTTGATATTTCTTCTATATATTCTTGGTACATAGAGTTCCGGTAATTTTCCATTTCATAGTGCGTTCTATGTGTTAGCTGGTTTAGTTGCCTTTTGAGATCTGGGGTTTTTAATGTTTGCCATAATCTTCTTGTACGGTTTTTTTCCTTAATTAGCGCAAGAATGGAGTTCGGTAGATTTAAATGGTAACTATGTTTTTTTTTTCAGAGTACATAGAAGAATTTGCTGTATCTGTTATAACTTTCGTAAAGTGTTCAATTGCGTCGTTTATTGCTGATGATGAATATACATTGGTTGTTGGTCGTAATGTTTCATTGATGGTTTTTTCATATCTCACCCAGTTGATTCTTCCCAATTTTATTTTGGTTTTATGTACTGTTAACGTTGGTTTTACATTAAAGCTGAGAATGACTGCTAGGTGATCTGAGCTTAGGTCTTGATATACTTCTTGCGTGAAGGAGTGTGGGAAATTTCTCAGTAGTACGATGTCTAGGATATCTGCATCATGTTGAGGGTTGTACGGTATATGCGTTGGTTCAGTAGGAGCAGCTATTTGTATTAGATGTCTGTCGGTGATGTCTTCGAGCCTCTGTCCGTTTGGATTCTCTTTTCTACAACCCCAACGATGGGATTTGCAGTTGAGATCTCCGATTAGCAACGTTGGTGAGTCGTCGCAGAATATGGCAGTAATGTCGCTTTCGTGTAAGATCTTGTTCGGGCTTTTGTATCCAGATATGATGTTTATTTTTGTGTGATTCGTAAGTGTTATTCTTATTCCGATTACTTCTAAACTTGATAAGGTCGGCATATTACGAATATGATGTGTTATTTTTCGTTTAATAGCGATAGCTACTCCACCCGAAGCAATCAGACTTGTGCGGTCAAATCTATGCACTATATATCCAGGTAGGCGGAATTGTTCCGTGTCGATTAAATGTGTTTCTGATATGCAGGCGATGTCAATATTTTCGGTTTGTAGGGTATGTAACAGGGATGTTCGCTTTGTTTTAATCCCATCGGCATTCCACTGAAGGATTTTTATATTATTGATTAGAGGAGTGTTATGGGCCATTTGTGAACAATGCTGAGATGAGTGGTTTTAGTATTTCAAGGTGTGGTTTAATTAGGTCTATGAAGATATTGATGACATTTGTGATTATATCGGCTAAGGTGTTTGTTGTGTGAGTTGGGGATGAAGTAGGGGAGTAGGATTGGTGGTTATTTTTAGTTACGCTGGCATATGTCTGTCTTTCGCGCGTTGGTATATGTTGTGTTTTTTGTGTGTCAGATCTTTGGTTGCATTGAGTAGCAGTTCTATGTTCGTTTTTACGGTTGTGATTAGCATTGATTCTTTGTTTTAAGTTTTGGTAATATTGGCAACCTTTGTAGTTTGCTGGATGTTTTTGTCCACAATTAACACACTCGGGATCTGCATCTGGTGTTTTAGTGCATTTTGAATAGTGGTGAGTTCCTTTGCATTTGACGCATCTTTCGTCTAGCTTGCAGAAGTTTTTAGTATGTCCGTATCGTTGGCATCGGGTGCACTGTGGTATATCTTTAGATGATCGCCGAGGTTCCACTATGACTATTGCTTGAAAAAGTGTTTGTAGATTAAAAATATTTTTTGATTTCTCATTATTTTTTTTCTAGTTGTACGGCACATAGTGGTGTGGGGTATTTGTTACGATTCAATAGTCTTGTCACCTTGAGCACCGGAAATGATTTTTTCAGTTCGGTTAATATTTCTTCTTCACTTAAGGAGTATGGTACATTTCTGATTACTACGGAGTAGTGTTTGTCCTCTGGCGGACAAAAGGAGTGGTACTGTACGCTCGTGTTGTCAAAGAATTTTGTGAGCGTTCTGTAATCACTTATTTCAGAAATGTTGATTTTAAAGATGTTGTTTCGTTGCTGTTGCAAAGTGAAGTGACCATTAAGCAGTTTTTTTAAGTCCGCTAGTAGTGCTTGGTAATTGTTAGTTTGATGGACAAATATAGGTGGAACTTTTTTCGATGGAGGTTGACTTTTTGTGTTATTTTCGATGATTTCCATATCGTTTTTATCGGTCAGGCATTCGTATCGATTTTTTGTCGGTATGAAGTATTTGTGAGGTTTTTCATTTTCGCTTTCCGAACTTGATTGGTGTTTTCTTTTATCTGCTTGCGTTTTGTTACTTTCAACTGGTTCACTTGATTCAACCACTTCGATTGTCTCGGCGTTATGTGCGAACATTATTGCTGGGTGCCCTTCTAGAGAGCACCCAGTAGACACTCGGTATAACTATAAGCACTATGTGTGTATATCTTTGTAACAAACAATTTGTAGGTATTTTATTTTTGTTTTTATTTTTTTTAACAATGATATAACAATAATTAATATCTGTACACGTCTTATCGCTATAAAGTTCCGAATCAGACCCCACTACTAATATAAATGGTGATTCGTTTTACGTAAATTACTCCTAAAAAAATATTATTATTTAGCAGCTTCGTTTTCTTTTGAATATATTTATAATCTTACATTATTAAGAAGAAGGTAATCCTTTTTTCCCGTAAAAAAAATTTTTTTCTTACGGCAGCTCGAAATTTGATTGTTTTACTTTAATTACGACTGAAAATAATTACGACTTTAATTGCGACTAAAATCATAACGGTTTTTTTTCAAGTACCCCCGTTTTTCTCCCCCCCTTCCCTATATAATGACCTTGAAATAAGTTTACACATGGCTCATAAGTTTACACATGGCTATATAAGTATAAACTAAGTATTACTATATTAACAATAAAAGGGGGAAAGTCGGATTGCTAACATAAATATATCAAAATTATTAAAAAATTTTCCCGTGGAATTTAACTAGAAGGTATTCAGTTTGAAAACAATCTAAATTGTATATTCAAATTATCCCAAACTGACCCTACTATAAACATAAAAAATTTATATCATTCCTTTTCCAAATATTAAAAAAAAAAATTATTTTCTAAAATTAAATTATTTACAAACAAAACAAATCCTCTAACAAACTAGAAAACAAATCCATTTTACATAGAAAAAAGGCAGACATAATAATTTTGTTAAATAAATTAAATATTAATTAGAAAAGTTTACAATACAAACTACTCGTGGAAGATCTACAAGTTTCTTTTGTTCATTGCAAACAAAATTTTTATAATTTAAATTAAAAAAGTAGAAAATATTGTTGTAAATATTGCAGTTATATATTCATATATACACTTAATTAGTTCGCGAATAGAGTTGAGCTGATAGTTACTTTAAAAAAAAAAAATAAAAATTAAAATACTAAATGTGAATTTTTAATAATATATATGATATTGCACTCATCGAAAATATTAAACGAACGCCAACAATCTTGATAATTTTTGCCTTTTTTCAACAGACTGTATTTGGCTGTTCGAACTGAATCATTAGGACCACCGGACTCAAAATTGTAAAAAAAAATTATATAATTTTAGGATCCTTTTATAAAAATGACGCAATTTCAAACGTTTGCACAAAATATCCAATAATTTTTGCCGGAAATTCGGTAATCGGAATGGGCATTTATGCTATTCATAAATTTTCAGTATCGTTTAAACAATAAATACGAATAAACCAGTTATTTAATATACAGAGTTGCCAGACTGCTTCGGTTCAGTTGCTTGAAATTGGTGTACCTATTTATTAAAATACTATAATTTCTCTGATGATATCTTCAATTCAAAACGATCAACAAATAATTCAATTTTTTCTTTACATTCAGAACTTATTAATCTTTCTTTCACTAGTTTTTTATTGAATTCTGTCGAGTCATTATATTGTTAAATACAAAATAAGGGTACGTAGTCAGAATTTTGAAATCTAATACATGGAGTAGATACAAACTTTAACCCTAATTATTTTAACTCAGAAGGGATCAATCTTTCCCAAATTACAAGGACAATCAGATATAGTATTCTTCTTTATACTATTAAAATTTGAAACTATTCTGTCGAAAAGTTGAATGTCGCGGTAGCTACCTTAATAATTATTGAAGGAAAAATTGATACATTATTCAATAAATGTCGCTGTTTCTTTCTGATAGACATAAATATTTATACAGGGTGTAAAGTATATTAATCTCGCTACGAAAACCGTGGGGAGGTCCCACCCATATAATTAATATTTGCCGATAAATTTGAACCAAAAATGTTTTTTAACAGAAAAATTTAATACTAAATATAGATCAAAAAGGGGCCCCTAAAATTTTTTTTAATCCGGCTCTGACCGTCTCAAGTTTGTAATTTTCTGTTCTAAAAAAAAACATCTGAGAAACACGTTTACCGCCTAAACATGTTTTAAAAAATTTTATTGAATTTTATTTAATAACATTATTTTGTACCTTTGATATTAGGAAGGTATTTATGTATAATTTAGCCAAAGCCGTACTTAGAAAAATTTTGAAACATCATGTAGCCAGCAAATTTGCAATTGTCTCAAACTGTTAATTCCGAAAAAATTCCTGTGGTTTTAGTGTCTACAGGGTGGAAGGAGTCACCCCTCAAAAGGACGAGAGTTAATTATTTTACACCCTGTATAGGACAAGATAAACATATACGATCCTTTTTAAATCGTGAATTATAGTTTATTCCGTCTACCGTCTAGGAATTTTGACTACCCATATCACTATTTGAGCAAGTAAAACATGCACTTGATGATTTGTTTTGAACTATATAGGGACTCACCATGCTTAAATTCAATATTTTATTGTGACACAGAACATAGACATCGCTCGCCTACCTATAAATACGTATGGTACATATTTAACTACGTATTATGTCTACTTTGGCATTCATAATTCGAATTTATTCAAACCGATAAATATTATAGAAATAAATAAACTTTATAAACAATAATAAATTTATATAAATTTTGCATTGCTTTATTTCAAACATTTTGCGGTATTTATTGGTTGAATTATGTTGGAAAATATTTGTTTATATTATTATAAAGCTATTAATTTTATAGACGCAATAAAAGGCGGAAATGCAAATAAATATTTAAAATACGAGACTGACTATGGTAGTGAACAAGCAACAACAAATGACTACGAATACGGACCGAGTACAGACAAACAGATAGTTCTTTATCAAATAAATAGATGGTATTGTAATGGAGCGTATAATCGGAAAATTTATTGAAAATTATTTTCATTGAAACCATTCTTTTTTTTGTTATTCGTATTTTTAACAAAAAAGTTACAAAAGAATTTATTTAATTTTCTACTAGTTATTTATAAAACTTGAGGTGTTGCTATAGTATCCACATTAGAGATGTCGATTCTCCAAAAAAAAGATCGATTTTTGGATCGATTTAAATCGAACTTAAAAAAATCGATCCAAAAAAAATCGACTAAAAAAAATCGATTCTGTAAGATCGATCTAAAAAATTGAAATTTTGAAAAGTTAAAAAAAAATTAACTGATAGTTTGTTAAAGAATTTAATTGATAGTACATGGAAGGTATACTGTGTAAAAACGTTTTATATTATACTTGGAAAGACGATGAGCTAACGTGGATTGCTGAAAATAGGAAAAAATTGGAGTGATGCAACTGAATATATAGAACGAATATCACGGAATGAACCAAGTTTATTTAAAAATTTCAAACAAACTGACAAAAAAACTTTTCTAAATATGTAAGTCCTTTTGTAGAAGAGGCATCACTTGGAACATGGGTGGTCTGCCTTTGTTTTTGCATTCATGGTCTTCATAGTAGTACACATAGTACATATGGTATTTAAATATATGTTATATGGTTATATGGTATACATATTGGCTATTGGCACATTGGATACTACTGGAACTAATTAGGAAAGATAATGCGTATATAGTTATACATACGAGTATAGCCACATGGCGAGTTTTACCCATTATTATCACAACGGGTAAAAAGTAACAACTAACAATAATATTTTTGGTGTTTCCTTTTAATACATGTTTCTTTGTAGAATTAAAATAAGAATGAAATTATTTTTCAAAAAAATCGGTTGTCGATCTCTTACTTTTAATAATCGATTCATGAATCGATTCAAATGAAAAAAATCGAAAAAAAATCGATTTTTTAAGCTTCGATTAATCGATCTTCGATTAATCGATTTAAAATCGACATCTCTAATCCACATCTTTCGAATAGCTTAACCCGTCATTGCATGAATTATGCAAAGGAGGTGAAGAAAAAAATTGTTTTTACTGAAAATGTCTTTCACTTCTTTTATTTTAGTAGTCAAATTAAGAAAACAAATTAAATCTTATTGTTTAGAAATTACTTAACGAAGCCTTATATGGCTTCGTATGCATTCTAGTATTATAATTATAATCGATTAAATAAAAAATACAATTATATTTTATGAAAATCTGTATGCAATTTTATATGCCATTGTAACATAAATAAATTTGACACTTTCCACATTTGGCGAATGAACGGAATTTTGAGCAGTTTTGACATAATTGTCAAATTAGTTTTGTCCATTCGCGGAAATGGTCACCTTATCTGATCGCACAGACTTCAAAGAGAGGTCTTGATGCCTAGCTGGAGTTTTTCAATGAGGATAGGTGAGCCGGACAAGTTAGATGGAGTACCTTTTCGGCTTGTTGCAATACATTTTCTGGCCACCAAAGTTGATGGACTGCCTTGGCTGGTGGGAGTACTGGGGAATCAGAAGCAAAATCATCATCACTCACGAAGCCATCACCAGGAATAGAATTGACATGCTGGGATGTACCATAAAAGCGATACGAAGCCATATATGCCCAATAATAATTTGGATTAAACACATACGAAGCCAAATATGGCAACTTCAAAATAAGCCCCAAAAATCGAAGGAAACAAGATAACACACACGAATCACAACTATTCCATGTTCTTGAATATATAAAGAATGTGTTTTGAAAATTTTTGATTTTAGTACTTACCGTTTTATTGTTTAGTTTTCACAAATAAAATTAGCACCAATTAATTACACTAAAACGGTCGGACACTCTGAACATAACTTCAAATAATTTGACAACCCGTACTTACCAAAGGCAACAAAAATTACGTTCCGTTACTCGAAGGAGTATAAAGTTAAAATTTAACATTAGTTTCAAAAAAAAATTTTAATATGTTGAAAAAAAAGTAGCAAAACTTAGAATCCATATATGACTTTGTATGCGATAAGAGGTTAAATCGGATAGCTATAGTACCTATATTGTATCGGAACCTGCGAAACGGTACCTAAATGTTTTTATAGCCCAGGGGTGGCCAACCCACGGCCCGCGGGCCGCATCTGGCCGGCCTAGAATTTTTTTTGGCCCGCGAGATTCATCATACTTATACAAAATTAGTTTATTTTATACTGACCATGATAGTGAAAACCAATGTATTAAAAAAAATACACAATATATAGGAACACAAAATTTTATATGCGGCCCGCGGAGTTATGATGCGCTTCCAAAGTGGCCTGCAAGATCATTTGGGTTGGCCGCCCCTGGTATAGCCAAAAGATTTTGAAGTAAGAGACCTGTCTTTGTTTGCGCAGGTGGAGTGGGTAAAACAAATTAATTCACTAGTCTTTGGTTCATAAGACACATGTACTTGACAGATGTCGACCTTACCTTCATCAATGACTTAGACTGACCCATTTTAAAATGCGTTTCTGCGCATCTCTCAGTTCATTTTCTTTCGGGTATAGTCGTTTGTGTTTAATTGTGCGAGTGTATAATATGCTTTAAAACCGAATTGCATACTATACTTTATCTACAGCTAATATGAAATTCACAGTAATTATGCAAGTATTAAGTAAAAGTTTTCTGTACGTTTTCGTCCCTGCGCCATTTGTGTATTCCTTTGTGTATTATACTACTGCGTCATATAGGTATATGCCATACTGCTAGTAAAACGGGCTCGAGAACGTGAAATAGCATCTGTGGCTTACTTGAATACCTGTGTCATTTAGATTAGATTGACAATTAGATACCATTTTGTATGTCGAAGTTGTTTCATTGTGATTATACCGTACATAATCTTACATACACTTTTCTCCAAACAGAATTTTTACAATCGAATGACCTTTTCACTCAATAACTATACTCGACCGACTTTTTTTGAAATTTATATTAAATACTTATACTTTATAATACTACCTCCTAATATGTAAACCAAACTTATATAGGTATCAATATCCGTCCAAGAAAAATATTTTTTTTGATGCAAAAATTAACGAAAATTTCATAAAAATGTAAATTTTTTTCAAAAAACTCAATTTTAACTTTGTTGATATTTTTTAGTTCACCCGCATTCTATGAATATTAATTACTAAAGAGGAAACATTTTTTTAAATTTTTCAGATGGTAATTATGGCGGCTAGAGTACCTACCATTTGGGAAGGTGTAGAGTGGCGCGTTCCAGTGAGAAGCTTCTGTAGCCGCCATTTTTATATACAGTCGAACCTGGATAATCTTATAGAGGTTTCTCATTAACCCAAGTCTCTAGCTTACAGAGGTACGGGAGAGGTTTATCTCACTTATAGAGGTCTAGAAAAAATACAACCAATATGTATTGAGAAATATGCATGTATTGTATGGATACTACTTGTTAGAATAATATACATATACATATTTGGACATAGATAAGCTTACAAAAAAAATGCATTTTGGCTATTTGAATAGAAAATGAGTTCCGCGAATTATAAGAAAACAAGAACATAAGCACATTCAGGCATCTAATAAAATATGCATAAGTTCTTTGAAAATTAAGAATGAGTCATGAAAAGCAAATGTTAAATACGTTTAACTGTCGCTTATAGAGGTACAGGCAATTAGCAGTCTCAGTTATAGAGGTCCATGAGCGAAAAACGACTCTCACTTATACAGGTTCTTGTTTCTAACTCATAGAGGTTTTAGAGTGGTAAACTTACGCGACTTGGCAGTTACTCTCACTTACAGAGTTTTCTCGCTTACCCAGTTCTCCCTTATCCAGGTTTGACTGTATATTAAAAAAAATCCCCTTTAAAGTTATAGTAAATAAAATACGAAACGTCAAAAATATAAGTTGATTTTTTCTTTGTAAAAAAAAAGAATTCTTGAAATTGCTTTTATTTTCACCTGTATAAAGGTATTTCTCCCATAAAACGCGTTTATAAGAAAAATTGCTTATTGTAATAAATTCATTTTTTTTAATAGAACATCCCATATTTTTGACATCATTAAATAAATAATTGTAAGCTCTATTCATCCATATCAAGTTTATCTATAGCGAGAGTTAAAATTTTGAAACTTATAGGTATACACTTTATTTACAGACGATTAAAAATCAAGAAAAGACAAAAGGTCGTTACACCGCGTACTATAGTAACACCTTCGGCTCATATGTGATTCCCCTCACTATATAAGTACATAGAGAGGTAACAATAACAATTCACTAATTTAGACTAACATGTTGATCGAGTTTATGTGTCGGTACCTAAACCTACTGATCGACCGATTTCGGTCCGACCGTGATGGTGATGAATGAATAGATTCCCAATCAATAACATCCTATACGGGATAATGTGACGTGACGTACACAAATTTACCATTATCAGACTTGTAACTAATTCATAATTATGTATATTCAATACTAACTGTTATAATAGATTCCCGGTTAACATCACTCTGTGCTGTATATTATGTTATTTAAACATACAAAGCACAACGCATATGTATTTGGGTAAAGGTACACATTATGTGTTACGTATGGACACGGTTTTAAAGCCTAAAATTCACTAAATAATTAACCATCCAAATTTAGCCTGGGACGTTAATTCTTTATAAATATAATAGCTATGTTCCACTTTGGAACAGTTTTAAGGACTACTGGTATGCACAAGTCTAATTATAATTCTCTGTCTCTTACAAGGAGACATTCAGATATGGTCGTCACCAATTTTAATCAAACTTTGTCAGTTAGTAGAGCATTATATCAATATTAAAAAATTTACAATATTAAGGTGCACCACAAAAATATAGGTAAGAAAACACAAGGTAACAAAAAAAGTTTTTTTTTCCTCACGAATGAATTTATGTGATTCGTGTTCCTTATGCCTTCTATAGTGTAGAAAGGTAAACAAAATATTTCAGTCACGTCACAATTTTGTGGAAAAGGTATTTATTTATTTTTTACATTTAATGATATTTTTAAAGAAAAAAAATTATGTAGACCTAAAAAAAGAACTTTCTTAATTTTTTTTAAATTTTAACATGCATAATTATGTACTTAAAATTCATATTATGCATGTTAAAATTTAAAAAAAAATAAAATAAAATAATTAAAATGCCGTCAAAAGTATGTTAAATAATATTGTAAGGTGATTGTCAGTGAGTAAATCCAATGAATAGTTAATGTTTATTGTTTTTCTTTGTGTGTACTTATTGGTAGAAGCGTAACTACCAATTTTGCACCCTGGAGCATATTTGACTCAAGCGCCCTGCCTCAAAAAATTTTTTTTCTGTAAATGAGCAAAGTAAAAGTTGCTGTAAATATGTAAAATTTTCGTTTCTCCGCCAAGCAAAAAAATAAAACAAAACGTCCATTTTTTCTTCTTTTTCCTGCAGGAAATACCGCTAACGAGCAAAGAAATTTCCAATTTTTTTTTACAGGCTCTAAGGACTATAACATATTAGGTGTACAACTAAGTTCTACCCGTTTTCAAAAGATCGCGTTATCTCACAGCCGGTTATAGGTTAATTACTAATGAGCATATATACATACACAGCTGTTTTTACTTTGTAAATTCATCACGCTCTTAATATATTAATCTTCAATATATACATTTTTTATTGAGTTGAAAATGGAAGTAAGTAGTGTGCATATCCGTCATTGTCTTCTATACGAATTTCATCAAGGAAAAAATGCTGCTGAAGCTCAAAGAATAATCTGTGCAAATTATGGTGACAGTGCTATTGATGACAGTACGTGTCGTAGATGGTTTCGGAAATTTAAAAATGGAGATTTCAATTTAAATGATAAACCACACTCTGGAGCCTCCAACAATCACTGATGAGAAATTGCAAGAATTGCTGGATCAAGATTCTGCGCAAACACAACAACAACTTGCAGAAAAGTTAAACGTCACTCAACAAGCTGTTTTTAAAAGATTACATGCTCTTTTTTGCAAAAAACGGGTAGAACTTAGTTGTACACCTAATAAAAACACTAACACCAATAAAAAATTTCTTTCATTTCTTCCGCCTACATTTTATAGATTATGCCCCATTTCGCCGTGCGCCCTGAAGCGACTACTCCACATGCTCCACTGTAGTTACGCCTCTGCTTATTGAACTATAAAATATATCCTTAATTTAATGTTTTTCCGTGCAATAGACAAAATTTTCTTACATTTTTGTCATTTTTTTGCTTGGTTCTAAATAAGATACAGTGTTATAATTTTCCGTGACGTTTTAAAAAATTCCCACTCTTTGTGACGTGACTGAGCAAAATTAATATTTTTCTAGTATCAGGAATGATACCACCTACACATTCCAAGGTATGTTGTTCTTGAGATTTTTTTAGTGTTGCCCAGTGTAATTATAATCAAGTTATTTAGAATGTTTCATTAAAATGACTATAGTAGTGGTAGAGCGACGGAGTGCGGATAGTGGGGTACCGGGATCGAATCCTGGTACAAGTGATTGTCCAATTTTTTGTTTTTAAAAACAATTAATTTATTAATTATGTTAACAAAATTAAAGTACGAAATATTACTAGTCGCAAAATTAATGAATTACTATACTTTTTCTTAAAATATTTTTTTCGATATGAGTAGGTATATCACATAAACACAAGACAATTAGGTACATTAGAACATTTAAAGTATAAACATTGAAAAAATAAAAATTCATCTTGTAAAAATATGTGGGTATAACCACTTTGAGAAACGTTCTAAATGACTGATTATATCTTACCTATATTTTTGTCCAAATTTTAAATAATAGTATATTGTGCAATAAGTGCGGGAAATTGTCGATTGGCCACGAAAGCAAAGTTGAGCGCACAAACGTAGTGAGTGCGCTCATTCGCTTGAGTGGGCAATCAACAATCCCGCACGAGTTGCACATACTATTTTTAACTTCCCATTGGAAGTTATTGTAATGGGTCCGATTTTACGAATCGCTAATTTTGACATATCTCCACGTTTCAAGGTCACTAGAATCCCAATCCATCGTTTTTAGCGTGATGTCTGTGTGTGCGTTCGTTAGTTCGTTCGTTCGTTAGTTCGTGAATTTTTTTTCGTCTCGCATATCTCGAGAACAAATGATGATATCAACTCCGGACTAATTTCATTAGATGCGCATTCAAAAAATGAAGACCGAATAAAGTTTTCAGCAAATTCGGATTAGCGGTTTGTTTTTAGTTGGATTTTTTACCATGTCTTTATTATATAATGGCCTAAGAACCTTCCTTGATGCTAAAAACACCAGTAAAAAAAAAAAAAATAGGAAACTTTTTGTGAAATATTTTTTGTCTCGCGTATCTTGAGAAAAAATGATGTTATCGCAAAAGTGGAGCCTCCACCCTTAGGTGCAGAAGGCGAAGCCCCCAGTGAGGTGCAAGGAGCAAAGCCTCTATCGTGGGCCCAGGGGAAAATCCCCTGAATTGAAAAAATGTTATTCATGTGCAATAGTCTTTAAGGGCATCCAATGGGAACTTGACAGTGCATTAATTTAAAGGAATTGCCGCTATCTTAATCAGGGCCGTGGAGAGAAATGGCGGGCCCCGGGAATAAAACATATTTTTTAAAAATTTCATCCCATTCACTAAACATAAGTGAAGCAAAAAAGAAAATTTTTTTAATTTTTTCTTGGGCCTTCTATCAACAGCTACGGGACCCCTCATAAAATACGGGCCCCGGGGCTGTAACCCCGGCTACCCCACACTCTCGACGAGCCTGATCTTAATGGAAATTTATAAATCAATCTCAACCAAGCGGGGTTAATAATAAATTTTCTGGAATAACATTAGGTCGTGTAATATGAAATGTCGTTTTGTAACCACTTGACCTACCATGTAATTCAAAAAATATTTGCACTTTTTTAAACTTTTGGTAATCGTTTAAATGGAATTCTTTAATCCCAAATAAAATTTTTGTAGCCTACAGCCATATTCACCGTTAGTGAGAGTAACATTAAGTTGTGTAATATGAAATGTCGTCTTCCGACCACTTGAGGTACCATGAAATTCAGGTAAATATCGACAATTCTTTAAGCATTAGAAAAATGTTTAAAAGCAATTCTTTAATTTTAAATAAAATTCCTGTATCTTGGAATCATTTTCCTCATAAATAGATATAGCATTTGGTCGTGCAATATGAAATGTCGGTTTACGACTACTTGACCTATACCATGTAATTCAGAAGAATATTCACATCTTGAAGTATTAGAGAAATGTCTAAAAGCCATTCTTTAATTTTAAATAGAATTCTTGTAGCCTGGATTCATATCCATCGTCCGCTGAAATAACATTAATTCGTATAATTCACACACCCTTCTGCCTAACTCGTGAGCCACTTTCGCAGCCCGGCACTGATCCGCGAACCGACTGTAGAGAAACACTGATCTAGACGAAATTTCTGGATTTCTTTGATCGTTTCATTAAGCATATTTTATACATACACACACTGGGTCTATTGAATAAAAAGAAGTATTCACTTTTACTTCTTATTTCTTAAATTCTTACATAAATAAAAACATAAGTGATTACTTAGAAAAAGAGTTTACTTGTAAGAAATATGTAAACTCAAATAATTTTAAAGTATTTACTTAATGTGCAAGTATTTGCTGATATAATTCCAGATAGCACTTTTTTAGTACTATCTGATAGTTTACTACAAAATCAAGTGTTTACACAAGTAAAACTTAATACTTATAAGTAAATAGGTGAGACTGGAGTAAAGTGGTCAGTGGAGGTAAAGTATTCATTGGCCTTTCCTCACCGGAAACTACTCCAATCTTGTGGCGAAGTTGAATACTAGCTTGTAGAGAGGCTATTAGTATTTTATTAAAACGCCAATGATCAGTTCACTAGATTGTATGAATTATAACGAATTTTCTTAATTTTCAAGTGTAAATGTAAGTTTTAAGTTGTATTCTCATTATTTTTTTATTCATTAAGAATACAATTTTTGAAATTAGTTGTGGTTTGCCGAAATGGCGTCTAACGGGGTAAAGTGATCAGGCTTATAATGGGGCAAAGTGGCCAGTGTCTCCGATCGCTGCTCAAGTTGAATTCTTAGAATATTTTAACATATTATATTAAATTCAGAACTTTTATTTAGTTCTTTATATTTTATAAACAATTGAGTTGCCTGAGATCAGTTTTTAGGGTTCCGAGAAAAAATGCAAAAAATGAACCCTTGTGATGACACTTCAATGTCCGTCTGTCCATCCTTCCGTTAATATGTAATAACTAATGATAAAAACATTGTTTGATTTTATATATAAACATGTTTATTACTTCAAGATTCCTTTTTGGGTTAAAATTGGTACTCCTGGCCACTTTACTCAACATAGTGGGGTAAAATGGTCGCTTTGTACATGTTGCGAAAAACAAAAATTGTAAAAATACTTTTCAAGATATTGATTATGTATTGATGGTAATCGGTTCTGCCCTAAAGCAACTAAACTGTAGCACCGATAATGGAAATATCAATTTTGGAAATTTTTTGAGATCATCAAATTAGTCAACATCACTTTTGTAAGTTGCATCAAAAATGTCAAGTACATAAATATTAAATCCATGTGCAAATTGCAATAGACCATGACGCATAATTTTATCAAAAGAAACAAATAAATATACCGTTAATGGTAGTGACAAACAACAGCAGACCTCAAAGCGCGGGAATATGGATTTTAATTATTGTACATAGAATGTTTATCTATATGTATTCTGTTCTATGGCGGTTTTTATCATACGTAAAATGTAAACAAAATCATTTCAAAGCAAATTAATAAAACGACAAATGAAAAAATATTTTCTGAGATAAATAATTTTTAATTCTTCACTTCTCTTTTTCGTTTATTAATATTTAAAAAAAAAAAAAATTTAATTCAATACATGATCTTACGATATTTGTGAATCGTCCCTGGTCAAAAAGCATCACTTTTGTCAAGCACCACTGTTGAAGACTACTTGTTCTTGACAAAACTGGTGCTCTACACTGTATATGCTAAATACTTTTTAATCTGTATTTCTTTTCAAATAAATAAACTAAACAAAATTTTGTCTTAATTAGAGTGGCTACTTTACCCCAGTCACCCCTACTTAAATATTTAGATTTTTTCCAAGAATTTACTTTTTTTCCAAGAAGTATCTTTTATTTAAGTAAAATGAAGTATAATACCTTATACTTAAAAGTATTCACTTCTCTGCATGAGTAACTGTTTAATAAGGTTTTACTTGTTTTTTATTCAATAGACCCACTGTATGCATTAATTTTCTGGCTATAACTTCCAAATAATTAAATCATCCAAATTGAATGATTATCACATATTGTGTATATAAAATATGTTTATGTAATAAATAAATTTACTTTGGCTGGAAAATTAAACGTACATACTATGTTGAAACGTTAATATTGTATTATGTATATTCATTTATTAGGGTTATAAACTAACTTAATTTATATTTGTGTTAGTTTTAGTAGAGTTTATGGAGTAAATGAGCTCGAATTTTCAGAGAGAGATATTACGAAAGATAATTTATTTCTAATTACGACTAACAAAATTAAATCATTTGATTCGCCCATTTTGAAAGTAGATTATATATTTAATATATCGTTGCGAATGATTTGTCAAGTCTACAAAAATTTTAAATGTCAGACAGTTATAAACCTAGATACTTATAAAAAGTATGGAAATTGTTTACAATGTTATATTAAATATACTAATCCTACCCCGTAGGGTACATTTCCACTGCGCCCTATTCGATACGAGGCTGTACCATGCGATTCAATGCTATGAAAACAAATATTCAAGAACATATTTGAATGTGTACATTGCGTGCTATGAACAGCGATGCGATGCCATCCTAGTAGTATCTTTTATACGCAACAATTCAAGCATGTTTGATTTTATCGCGTGAACTCGCCAGTATTGTGCTATTCAGTCGTTAGTGATGGTTGTGGAAAAACTTATTGAAGCCATTCGATGTCGTTTGCCATTAAGGGATCAATGGTCAAAACTATACAAAACCAAAAATTAAAAACCACGAAAAAATATAAAAAAAAAATACAACTTTTATTTTAGCTTCAGTTACCTTAATGTAACAACAAGTCTCTCTTTTGCTGTTCTGCTTTTCTAAAGTTTATTCTACTTTTTTCTACCAACGGTGTTATTCCATGGAGTATATATTCAAATGTATCAGATGACATGCGAAAATACTCATGGAAATTCTGAGGATCTCTTCGAAGTTCTTTAAATAGGTGCTGAAATTCCCCATATTTAGATCTGTCGTAGTTAATTTTATTGACGCAATTTATTTTTTTAATTTTTTTTTAAAAACATATTTTAACGCAGGGTTTTCCATAAAAACACACTTTATGTAATTCTCATTAGGGATGGGCGACATACATCGATGTTTCGATTATCGGTATTTTTTTTGAGAAACATCGATGTTTTTGATCGATTTTTTTAAAGTCTTTGGTATTTACTGAATCACTGACATCGTCGAGCCCGAAATAAATTAAATTTTTGTATTTGCAACTGTTGGTAATTTATCTATAAAACTTTTTTTCGTGCCGTTATATTTTTAATTGATATTAAAAATTTCAATGCTAAATTATAGTATATTATTCAACGAGCTAGTCATGATAGCTATTACTCACGAAGATGAAATTACGACACAAGCCGAGCTTGCGAGGCGAGTGTAGTAATGCATATGAGTGAGTAATAGCCATTGCAAGCGAGTAGAATACTATATTTTTTCTGCGAATTTTTTCCTTTTTGATTTAAATAAAATTGAATCAAATTTTTAATCAATTTCTAATTTCATTAAATGTTTGTATAATATGTATAAAACGATCAAAACAAAATATAAACTACTTTGTTTACTTGCATGTTACTACGCAACATAGGTATATTAAATTAAAATTTGATACATACATTATTCACAAAACAAATGCCAGCCCATTAAATAATGGTTAATACTGTGATTTCATTGGTCAAGAAGGTATTGAGTAATGATCATTCTTAAACACCTTTGAATAATGCGTAACTTTCTCAACAATTAACGGATGTATAATGAGTGTGTTCTTCAACAGGAGTAAAAAAAATTTATTATTGATAATTGAAAATCAAAATTGAAAATATTGAAGTATTGCTATTATATATCTATTTTAAATATAACTATAACTTTTTCAAATTTTTCTGCTCGTTTTCAACACTGACGTTAACAATCGATGTTTAGATATTTTTATAAGAACATCGATGGTTCGATGGCAAAAAATTAAAAGAATCGATAGTTCTATGTCGATGTTATTTACCGACATCGCTCATCCCTTATTCTCATGAACAGTCATTATGAAGTACAATGCTAGATTGAGCAAGCAGTGTCAACATGGCTTGAAACATAGCAAAAGATAATAGTATAGCATTGCATCGGATAGCAAAGCCTCGCATCGCATAGCGCGCAGTGGAAATATACCCTTAAACACTATGATCTTGCTGTACCTAGTAGTCTATAATTACTATGACCTTACTACTTAGTGACCCATAATCACAGTAATCTTACTACTCAGTGGTCCACAATCACTATGACCTTACTAGTCAGTGGTTCATAATCACTGTAATCTTACTACTCAGTGGTCCACAATCACTCTGACCTTATACTACTCAGTGGCCCATAATCACTGTAATCTTACTACTAAGTGGTCCACAATCACTATGGCCTTACTACCCAGTGGCCCATAATCACTGTAATCTTACTACACAGTGGTCCACAATCACTATGACCTTACTACCCAGTGGTCCATACTCACTGTAATCTTGCTATTCAGTGGTCCATAATCACTGTAACCTACTACTCAGTGGTCCATAATCACTGTAATCTTACTACTTAATGGTCCACAATCCCTATGACCTTGCTACTCAGTGGTCCATAATCACTGTAATCTTGCTACTCAGTGGTCCACAATCACTATGACCTCAGTGGTCCACAATCACTCTGACCTTACTACTCAGTGGCCCATAATTACTGTAATTTTACTACTCAGTGGTCCACAATCCCTATGACCTTGCTACTCAGTGGTCCATAATCACTGTAATCTTGCTACTCAGTGGTCCACAATCACTATGACCTCAGTGGTCCACAATCACTCTGACCTTACTACTCAGTGGCCCATAATTACTGTAATCTTACTACTCAGTGGTCCACAATCCCTATGACCTTGCTACTCAGTGGTCCATAATCACTGTAATTTTGCTACTCAGTGGTCTACAATCACAAAAAGATGCCGCCTAGAGTGAAATTCACAATTTTGATTAAACTTTTCTGATGTGTAGAAAAGGTAAAAATAAGGGACGCGTATTTTTTTTTCTGGTCGGCCATCTTCCACTTTTGTTGGGTGAAATCAGCCCCTAAAGTTTGGGTTTTAAATTGTATTTACTAAGATATCTCGAAAACTATAAGAGAGAGAGGAAAACCGTATATTAACGAAATGGTACTCTTTGATAGACCTATTCGCCTGTATAGGTTTAAACTAGGGTCGGGTTCATAAAAGGGGCTGAAGGGCTGAAAATGTATTTTTCACCCCTCCAGGGTAAATATTTTTTACACCTATTTCTACCAAAATTTTATGGTCTGCCTGCAAGAAGTAGTAATTTCTTCCGTTCAACAAATCAACTACCGCCTTTTTCTTTAATTAATTTCTACAAAATTTTCAACGTTCGTTAGTGGGTTCGAAAGGTGTATTAGTTAACAATTTATTGTTACATAATTGATAATAAGCTTAAACAGTAACGTCACAGAGGGGGCGGCAACCAACTCGACGCGGTAGAGCGGGCAGGTCAATATTGTCACATGAAGTTTGCGGTAATAATTTAAGTTTCGTAACATTTCAAAGCACTTGATACCATATTACTCCCCAAATATATATATATATATATATATATATATATATATATATATATATATATATATATATATATATATATATATATATATATATATGTTTATCACTAAGTAAGTAGTACCATACACTAATGTAATATTTAAGATGTCTTCTGCCGTCTATTTTGCCTAGGATATAGATTCGTCATTCCATTGACTATAATACATATAAGTACACCTACCGCTTGTGTTAAAACTGCTGTAGTACATTCGTTGGAGCAAGGAAAGTTTTCGAAATGTGAAAGACAAGAGTATAAGGAACTAATAAACTTGGCTTTGTTTCACGTGAAATATAATAATACAATGGTGAATGCGATACATTACGCGACAAAAATATAATGGTCTCCCTCAAATTAACACCTCTAATTTTAGCTATTGAATATACAATATTACCATAGCACACTTTCTCGCACGAAGTATATTATTTTTAAAAAATTTACTGTGGAGATGTTGGAAATCCCAAACCCTTGGACGAGTTCTTCAGCCAAATATATCCAATGCTCAAAACATGGCTTTTGGGCTTTTTTGGTAAAAAAAAAACAGATTTCTGCCAAAATTTCTCCAAATTCAAAAGTTTCTTCAACATTTTCTTACCCCATTAGAAAGAGGAGAAAAATTACATAAAAAAAGTTTCTTGAACTGTTACTGCATGTAAATTAGTGAGTTAGTTAAATGTTATGCAGGATGTAGTGACAGGGGCATTTAAGGGGGGAAATCATATTAGGAGGCTTATTTTTATTGATATTTTAGGATTTTTTTTGGATGGGAATAATTAACTATAATTTAACTAAATTTTAACATAATTCTACTTAAATTTCGGACAACTTTTGTGAATTTTTTTGAATAATTTGAGCCAAAGATAATAAAGTTACGCACTGATGTCCGCTGAAGGTCGTAGAGTTCTCCAATTGCGGGACGTGTAGCCATTCTAATTTTCATCTAAAATCAAAAAGGTTTTTATTTTACATTAGTAACTTATTTTCTAAAAATACGAACCTAATTATCTAAAAAAAAAAAAAAAAAACACCCTTAAAATGATGATATCACCTCAAAAGTTATTAAATATATTTTTTATAACACCCACTTCGAAAGTTTAAGATTCGAGCGTTGTGTAGTGGGCGTAAGGAGCAGTATTCACATCATTGTAAAACAGACGATCATAACTGTGCACAAAAGTACAGGACCGTGTGTGAAAGTAACTGACTGTGCGAGAAAATGATATTCATTTGTCAGTGATAATCATATTCAAATTAAACATGCAAACGATCAACAAATTCATAAAAAAAATAAAAACGATCTACAAATTAATACAATTTTTTTTTTCATACAAACTTATTATAAAATAACATTAACCCTACTATTTTCTAAAATTGTTATAGATAATTATATGATCTACAATTTTGTTTGACCTAATTTTATAATAAAACTTACCGTTTTGCTGAAAAACGCGAAAAACCCATTTTTGACACCTTTGACCTTGAATAAAATTTTTTCCACGTAAAGGATCGATGAGGACTTTTCAATACTTATTTATAATGGTGTTCCGAACATTCATGCCAATTTTCAGCTCTCCCCTAATTTTTAGAACTAAATTGATCGGATTACCAATTTTCATATGAATGAGTAGAGTAACTTTCGTAACATCGTGTACAATCACATTTACATAACAAAACTTTGAGCTGACTTAGGTCTGGTACAATCGCTATATATAGCTTTGTTAACGCTAATTATATCGTATGCCAATTAAACTTTATTTGGCACACACAACACAGAGTGAAGTTCTTTGAAATTTATTTATAGCGAAAATTTATATCATTTATTTAAAGTATTAGCTCAAGTTTATCAGCTACTTAATTTATTAACTACCAGATAATATGTTAAATTGTTTTCGATAGGCGGAACAAATTAAAATAGAAGTAGGTAGGTACTGGATAATTGTTTGCTTATTGTGTTACAACTTTTGAACTTTACAGTTCCACTTTTATTTTTGAAACTGTGACAATATTGTTTCAAAAATTAAAGTGGTATTTTGCAAAGTAAAATATTTGTTTATTATTTACAAATATGGAATACCATAAAGTAACGCTCAAATCTATTAATATTACTTTACAGTTCTATTTTTCATATTGAAAATGAAATAATTGTTGACAGCAAAGACAAAAATATAGTATGCGGTATCCGTGCATTACGATAAAAACGACTGATGTTCGACAAATATTACTTTTGTAATATCTCTTATACTTTTAAGGGGCTACGCTCCGGTGATTATTCCAAAAAATTGTAACAGTATTAAATTTATTTCAATTTAATTTTAAATTAGAAATTCAATTGTTACCGTTACTCTCATGACGCAATTTCAGTGCGGAACTATGACAGAAATTTGTTTTGAGGTTCTTAGAAACCAAAAATGGCATATACAGGATGGAAATTAAATAACTCACGTCGTTTGCAGGGGTGACCCATAGCACTATTTTTTCGGAATTAACAGTTTGAGAAAAACGTAAATACACTGGCTCCACGATGTTTTCAAATTTTTTAAGTATGGCCCTGACTAATTTATGCACACACCCTTTTAGTACCAAAGGTACAAAATAATTTTGCTGATCAAAATTCAATAAAATTTTGTAAACATTGTACTTCTAGCTACGTATGTTGCTTTTTTTAAAAACAGAAAATTTATCTTAAAATATAAGCCTGTCAGAGCCGGATTAAAAAGATATTAAGGGCTTCTTTTTTGACCCACATTTAGTATCAAATTTTCTGTGTTTAAAAACACTTCTGGTTCAAATTTATTGACAAATATTAATAACATGGGTGAGTTCTATCCACTGTTTTTGCAGCGAGACTTATATACTTTTCACCCTGTATATGTCCGCACGATAACTCAAAATCGAAACATCTTATTTTTACGAAATTTGTTTAAAACATTGAAAATCCAAAAATCATTGATGAGTTCTTCACTCAGACACGTACGACGTCCGAAACATGGATTTTTGGGCATTTCTTTCTTGTTAAAATTAGTTGGATTTCAACATTAGTGGATAGTGAACATGTTATAGCTCACAAGGAAAGGTTCCCAGGTGTCCGCCTCTGATTTCAATGCCGCTGAAATATGTTATTCTACGTCGAAATCTAAGAGACTCGTATTTTTTTTATCGGCGGAAAAACGGTTTGAAGCGGTGAAATCGCCCTTCAAAAATTGGGGTAAAAATTTAATTTTTCAAATATGTCGAAAACAGTAAGAGATAAACAGTAAGAGTTTAAATTGGCGATATTACTCTTCTTTAAAGAGCTATCTATCGATATGCAATTTGTTCAATTTACATCAACAGGGGTGGTTGGGGGTTAAAATTTGAGGGTTAATTTTGCAAATAGGAGGTGCAAATTAAACAATATAAAAATTTTGTTTCTGATTTGAAATTTACGTCAAAAAATCTAATTGACCTGCTTTTGCTCAATGTCCTAATATTAAGTCTAAGGGGTGACTGTGTCGAGTAGTCGTACCACTTGGGTAGTTCAAGAAGTTCTTCTTGATGGAAAATAGTTTAAGACAATTCGAATAACGTAGAAATGAAATTTCCGGTTTCAAAATTCAGTTTGATCAACATTGGAGAGGAGATGAGTCACCCTCTTAAATTACATGCTAGTTTACATACACTCATTTTTAATATTAACACACTGAGAGTGGGTAATAATGTCACAATAAGTTGTTCTCAAGTTGGACTATCGTATGTAAGGTTTTTATTAGGTTTCCATTCATTTAGAAAATATCGTTATTTTCGATATCGGTAATTTTCGATAACGAAAACTATAAGATCCATTAAAAAACAAACCTTATAAAAACCTTACATACGATAGTCCAACTTCAAAACCATTTATTGTGACATTATTGCCCACTGTCAGTGTGTTAATAGTACAAATGAGTGTTAGTAAACTAGTATGTAATTTAAGCGGGTGACTCACCCCCTCTCCAATGTTGCCAAAAATGAATTTTAAATCAAAAATTTCAATTGTACGTTATTCTAATTGTCTTGCATTATTTTCCATGAAGAAGAACTTCTTGAACTACCCAAGTAGTACGACTATTCGACAGAGTCACCCCCTAGTTAACTACCCTTAGGCTTAATATTAGGACATTGAGTAAAAACAGGTAAATTCGATTTTTTGACGTAGATTTCAAATCTGTAAACAAAATTTTTATATTGTTTATTTTTCACCCCCTTTTTGCAAAATTAACCGCAAAATTCTAAGCCCCAACCACCCCTGTTGATGCAAATTGAACAAATTGCATATCAATAGATAGCTCTTTAAAAAAGAGCGGTATCGCCAATTTCAACTTTTGCTCTATCTCTTACTGTTTTCGAGATATTTTAAAAATTAAATTTTTACCCTAATTTTCGGAAGGGCGATTTCACCCCTTCAAACCGTTTTTCCGCCGATAAAAAAAAATACGTGTCTCTTAGATTTCGACGTAGAATAACATAGTTCAGCGGCATTGAAATCGGAGCCGGACACGTGGGAACCTTTCCTTGTCAGTTAACTGAACTTTAAACCATATTATGATGTTTAAGCTGGGGATACTTAAGGTGACGAAATAGTTCAGCCCTGCTACTTATTTATGGTATTACGGAGTGAAGATGACGTGTACACCAAACAACTCTCTAGAATAGTCATTACGTTCTTGCTTGCCGTCGAAGAAGGTGCCGGTATGCCATGCGTTATTAGAATATCCAGAAAGTGGCGCAGAATAAAAGCAACTGGTATATATACAAATTTTTAGGCATAAATCTTAACAATTTTACAGTAGTATAATCCCTTAATCACGCCTGAAAAATATTGGGGACGCCTTACTTATACTTTTATTACTTCGCTTTACTTCTTTCTCATATTATAAAACTAATATCCGGTGTCAGTAGTAAGCATATCTTTCTTCACCAATACAAAGTCAATTTTCATTGAAAATTGTTTTTACGATTTTCTTTTTGTATAAACGTAAAGAAAAAGAAATGTTCTGTAACGCTGTGCAATTGAAAAAAAATGTTATCTCCTTAAAGAGACAGTAAAATGCCAGTACAAGGATATTTTATTATTACGTATTAAAATTAAGGTTTTAACGAATGCCCTTTTCTGTCGTTGGTGGAATATCAAATATTCGGCACAGTAGGTATCAAAACAAAAAAGTTTTGGCGTATCTAATTTCCCGTTTTCAAAATTTTCGTTACATATAAACTTTTTCAATTGTCAACTTTTTTTTTGTTACAAAACCATAAAAAAGTGAAATACGGTACAAATACATAAAACAATATTAAGGGGGACCACTAGTGTGACATTTTCAAAAAGTTGGAAAAATTTTGTTTTGCATATTTCGATAGCCTATACCTTTAGAAATGACATACTATAATTTCAAGTGCATATCTCAAAAAGTTTTTGAGTTACAACCATCTGAAGAGCGGATTCTGATTTTCATTGTTAACTTTGAGGTATTGAGAAATGTATGAAGGTAGACAGTTCGGGAGTTTCTGGACGTCGCTGCCGGTCACATGTTGTGGAGAAGCTAGACCCTAGCACATTTAAACGACTCATCTATTTTTACTATGCCCGTTGTAGTGAGTACAGCTTGTTCATTTCTACTTGGCGACTGAACTTTGAACCTCACGCATATCTGTATATGTGTTAGTGTGTATCAGCATGTCTACAGAGTGTAAGTACACAAATACTACTACAGCACTGCAATAGTACTTACACAAATAGGTTTCTGCGCCGATTTTGTGACCCGCCAAGTAAAACTGAACAAGCTGTACATGGTAAATAATTTTAGTAAAAATTTTCAGTGTTTAAAACTAAAAGGTAAAGAAAAACTACATTTTTCAAATTTGCTGCAGTTATAACTCGAAGACTCCGCTGCAGTTATAAATCGAAGACTAATCATCAAATCGATTTGATTCTTATTTCAGCTTCTTTTATATATGTTTCTTCGTGCCATGAACTTCCAGTTTTCCGATCGAATAAAAAATGTAATTTTTGCAGCCGAGAAATCATCAAATTTTCGCACAAAAATTTAAACTTTTTTTTAAAAACTCCACCATTTTGTTAAATTTCAACTTTGTTTTTCGATTGAGGTTCACGGCACGGGTAATACCTTCTAGTTTAATAGGCTTTTTAATTTTTTTGATTTTAGGCACTGTGAAGGGCGCTATCACTGCAGCAGTGGGGGAACTTTTTTTGGAGCCTTGGGAAATCGCGAATAACTCACTGAATTTTCAATTTTGTGGTCCAAAAATTTTATCATGCATTTATTATATATCAACGAATATATTCTAAAAAAAATTAAAACATTCCATACAGTAGGTTTTTTTTAAAAAATTCCCAAAAATCACCTTTTTTCAGGCGGTCACACTAGTGGTGTCCCTTAAATAAAATATTTTCAAAAAGTATTATTAATTCTTTTAAATTCAATATTGAATTGCAACAGTTTTTTTTTTCATATTATTTAAAATCCTTAATACATATCGTATTTTTAAATTCGTTTAGTACTAAACAGAACGCATATCATGAATACGCAGCCTTATATGTCTGTATATTTTTACAAATACATAATATCTGAAGCCAGCGATATGAAGTAATTAAAACCAAAACAACAGTTTTACAGAGGAGAATAAAATTATTTACACTTGAAATAATTACAGTTGGAGAAATTCCGGGCCGCTTAAAACTGATAAAAAAAAAATATTACAATTTAATCAACGTAGTTTTAATTGGGATTTCAAGAGTTTAATGATTTCGTTTTAACCAATTACCCAATGATTTAGGAACCGGATCTGAATATCCGGTTCCTAAATCATTGGGTAATTGGTTAAAACGAAATCATTAAAAAATATTACAATCTATAACGTATAATAATATTTAAGTTCCCCTAATGGAAATAACTTTTTTCTACTCCTGTTGAAGAACATGTTGGAAGCAATGTTCCAACATATTTTTTGTCATTGGAAACTATTCCAAAAATAATTTTTATTTTCTAAACAAAACATTGTTATTAATTTAATAATAATTTAATTTTGTAGGAACCTTTGTAAAAAACATAAAAATATTCAATTTTGTTTAAAAATGTTAAAAACAATTAATTATTAAATTACAATTCAACAAGAACGCACGTCTATATACGTGCACTTCAATTTTAATAACCATTATTATGGTGAATTGTAATTATTTTTTTTTTTTTTTTTTTTTGTATTAATTTAAAAACATTTAAAATATAACAATTTATTCTAATTTTCATATAATTATTATTTTGCAAATAAAGTGCTTTATGATGTAAAACTTTGTGTGGTTAATAACTTAATCAGTTTAACTCTTCATGCTATAACAGAACACACTCATTATATATCCGTTAATTGTTAAGAAAGTTAGGCATTATTCAAAGGTGTAGAGAAATGATCATTACTCAATACCTTCCGACCAATAAAATCATCGTATTAACCATTATTCAATGGGTTTGCGATTGTTTTGTGTATATTTATGTTTTAATTTCATATACGTTGCGTAGTAACGTGTAAGTAAACAAAACAATTTGAATTTCATTTTGATCGTCTCCATAGACGCATATATACACATTTAATGAACTTAGAGATATAGATGAAAAATATTCCTTTAATATTTATATTCATTTTTATTTAAATCAACAAGGAAAAGACCCCGAGTTGGTTATGTGGGTAGCGTCTCCGGTCTTGTCTAGTAGATCGTGAGTTCGAAACCGACCGGGGGAGATTCTTCATTTCCAACATTACCATACCTCACACTTTAATTATCAGTAATCATTCTCCCATCATCAAAAGCAATAGTACTATCTAAAAATGATGCATATCACCTTAGTTGTGGCGCATCTAAACAATAAAAAAAAAAAAAAAAAAAAAAAAAAAAAACAAGGAAAAAAGTCGTAGAAAAATTATAGTATTCTACTCAGATGCATTAGGACACTCGCTTCGGCTCGTCTCGAAATAGCTATCATTACCAGCTCGTTGAATAATATACTATTATTTTTTTAGTTTTGAGAGTAATTTTTAATTTATTAGTCTTGAGACCGTCGCATAAAAAATGCCAAGGGGACCTTGCAAAGGCAAAGCGTGATTACTATTTCAAGTATTCGCAACTTAAACTCCAGATGGCTACACTAGTAGGCTACATTTACCTTTTTTAAACACCCTTAATTTGAATTTCATGATTTTGCTATTTTAACGAAAATTAACAACTCGTGTTTGGTCTTCCTTACTATACAACAGTATACATTACAAATTTTTTTTTATCTTCAAAAATTTAATTTAAAAATTTCCTTTACCAACAACTGGATAAATATATATTTATTTATTTATTTTTTTCTCAAAAAAAAAGTTAATATTTAAGCGTTTATGTTTATAAATATGAAAATATTATAGAAAAATATAAAAATGGGATTGTAAGATTTATATTGAAAAAAATATTTGAAAAGGTTTCTTTTATTACATAAATATTTTATTTTTACCATTTTTTTTAATACGTTTAATACACATAAACGCACACCGCACCTCCCTTACCAACCAACATATACATCAACAAACTTCTACAACTCATACAGCGTACTTTTTAATAAACGTGCTTCATTTCTTACAGCTCCCTTGCCTTCCCTTTCCCCACTTCGACTCTTTCTACCCAGGTGGTACATAGCACTACCACGGCACCGTTTAAAAATATAAAATCGTGACGTTTGGTGACAGTAAGTGTCTCCTATAGCAAGTACTATCTACGCAAATATAGCCGCCAATGTACTCCTTCCTCAGTAGGTACTTACTCCAACTTGATCATACTTCATATACAGTATATCCCAGCCAGGGATGGAAAAAAAAAGTTTTTCTTTTTTTTCAATCTATAAAACAAACAGTTCAAAATGTTTTAAACATGTGTTCCTATGTTTAAAATCATGTTTTTATTAGCTTAATTTAAGCATATGTTTTAAACATTTTAAACTTGTTTTAAACAGGTTTAATTCCTTTAATTGAAACATATTCGACAAACTTTTTGTCTGGAAATGTCTGACTTTTTGCTGTCAGTCACGGACATAAAATAATTATATAATTATGCAGTATTAATTTATAATAGGTGGCATTAACTGGAAAGATTTGAATATTTTGTTTGTTGTAAAATTTATAAAACCGTTTGTTGTTTATTCAAAATTTTAAAACATAACGTAAATGTATGCCTGTTGAATACTGTGCACAACAAAGACGTTGCTGAGAAAATTTATAAAATTTGATATTAAAATAAGAGTTTAAATTACAGTACAAAGAAGTTCAAAATCTTAATATTATTAGTTGAACTAGTAAATAAAATATACCATAATTAAATTAAAGGCAGTGTTTTAGAATGGCGGCTATCACTAAAGTCACAAAACCACCTCAAAATATTTCATTTGATTTGATAAAACAGTTCACAGTTACATTTGGCTGTCGCCTTAAGTGCTGGAATTGAAAGATTGTTTTCAACATTCCGACGTAATAACCACAATTTTAAGGTGCTTAGCATAAACAGAACTTAAAAAAAGAAAAAAATAACATAAATAGAAATACTTAAATAAATTTAACTTAACCTACTTAAAGATTTCATTTCGTCTTTATTCTTTTATTATCGATGCATATTGGAACAGAATTGCTAATTTTTAATTAGTAAAGATATAGTTAGCCTATTTTTTTTTTTTATTTCAGTGCATTTAATTTATACCTTAACCGAAAGAATTGAATTAAAGATTGTTCAAAACACAGTTTAATATGTAATGTTTTTTATTTGTTTTAAACATAGTTTAAAACACCGTTTCAAACACGTCAATTTCAAACATGTTTTATTTAGATTGTGTTTTAAACAGTGTTTAAAACATGTGATTTAAAACACTTTGTTTTAAACTTGCCAACCCTGATCCCAGCATATCCTCGCCTACGTACGTTTACTGTTTGCTTGTATGCATGTAGTGACGCCTATCGGTATTTTCAGACAGTATTACTGTCAACAAATATTATATGTTCCCATAATGCCATCTAATCTCCGCCTTTCAGATTGCACAAGGATTTTAATAAACGCTGATATAGTCAATACTATACTTATAATAATGTGTACACATGCATACCGTACGTACCGTAGGCATCAGTTGGATAGACAGACAGACAGACGGACAGACAGACAGACTCACGGACACCTTTCTTCCTTCGTCTCATTTATTTTCCGACAAATACATAAACGCTTTTGACGTCTCTGTCTCCTATACCCAGTTGTGTGCATTGTGAGCACGGAATGTAGACATAGATTCATTTTTATGTAGGTACACCTAAGTTCAAAGAAAAAATTGTATGAAGTAACACAAATAAATTCTATTGTTAATTTTTAATTTTTAATTTTTCTTGTTTGAATTTAGTAGCAGAAGGTGGTTCTACGATCTTAAAATGGAAATGTCAAAATCTTATTGTAAAAAAAACTGAGTTTGAGATTAATTGCCATCAAAGTATCATAGATATAGACTACTTTTTACTCAGGGAAAAAGGATTAAATTATAACAGTTGACCTTTAAAAAGAGCTTATTTATTTTAAACTTTGTTTGTTGTTAAGAGAAGGGGCTAAAAAGACCACAGGCTACTGTGGATGGCATCTTTTATACACAAAAAGTCTCAAAAAGAGACGTTAAACCACATTAAAAAAGAATCACTGACTTCATTTGAACTTTGCAATATTGTTGAAAGAATGTTATAGGCCATCTTATACCCGAGGAAAACGTTTTATTTCTGGGGGAAAATTCCCAAGAAATAAGTGGTCAATAGTTATGCGATGAAATTACACTTTATACATAAATAATTAATATTGGAAAGGTTTACTTTGTGAAAATCCATATTAAAAAACATGGGATCGTTGCTTTGTCACTTTTCACAACAAAAATCGTATAAACACAAGTCGACCTTCGGTCATTACGCCATCCTCAGGTGGAAAACACAACTGTAATGGCCGAAAGTCGACTCGTGTTTATACGATTTTTGTTGTAAAAAGTGACAAAGCAACGATCGCATGTTTTTTACACTTTATACGTTTTAACTAGATGTCATAATTTCAAATGCTACACGGGCGAAGCTGCAGGTAAATGCTAGTACTTAAGGGGGTATTCTAGTCTAGAGGCTCGATTTTAAGGTGATTTAACGGTAAAGAAGAAAGAAAAAACAATAAACATTTTTAGTATCCATTTTTTGAACAGTTTTTTATTGATATTTGAAAAGTATAATGTATAAAAATTTTAAAAAAATTAAAAATTGAATTCAATACAGGCCGGCAAAGTAAGGATTCAAAAAAAAAAGGTGTCTCCTGGTTGATGTGATTGCAACCCTCCTGGTGATCTGAAACATAAAATTTTAGATAATTCTTAATAAACAAGGATGTAGAATTAACTGGACGTAGCCGATTTGGAAAAATAATTTTTTTCATAAAATGGCCTCCATTTAAAAAAATCATTTTTTCGCCTCCTTTTTCAACTTTGAAAATTTTTTAAAAATAGTAAATAAAAGAAATTTCCAAAACCCCTACATTGGACCAATTTTGATAGTATTAAGAAGGTCTGTACCAAATTTCAAGTAAATCGGTGCATTAGAGCTTGAGATATCATGTCAACCGTATCGAGAAAAGTAGTTTCGAGTAATTTATATTAAAAATTTGAATTTAACACTAAAAAGATACACAGTAGGGTAGGGCGGGGCTAGTTGTGCAACTTTTCACTTAATAGGTCATAGCTCCTCAACCAAGTCCAAATTTATTGTTGTACATACTGATGTGTAGGTAATTGCTCCCTTTTCTAAAGTCCCCTTAGTAACATTTTTCTAACAATTCACATTTAAGAGATACAGGTGTTTAAGTGAAGGAAGTCCAACATGCTCAACGTACCCCATAGGTGAGGTAAGTTGAGCAGGGGTACGGGGTAAATTGAGCAATTAGAAAATGTAATCAAACAATTCCGCGACAAAATAACCGCGGACAAAATAACCGCGACAAAATAACCGCGACAAAATAACCGCGGACAAAATAACCGAATGACAAAATAACCGCACGACAAAATAACCTTAGACAAAGTAACTGTGGACAAAATAACCGCACGACAAAATAACCAAACGACAAAATAACTTTAAAGTTTATTTATTTATTATTTTGTTAACTTTTTATAAGATAGTGGCATAATAAATGTAATAAATCTAAATTACAAAGATAATACTGTAGCAATATCTTGTAAATATTTTTTTTTTGTTCTGATTAGATACTAGATGACAGTATCTAGACTAAACCAACTTATAACCTTCGGGTAAAGGGTAACCTTAACAAACCCCACCACCTACTTTTTAAATGAAAGTCGAAGTATATTGTCAAAACTAACTAAACTAACCTAACCTTAACTAACCTCACCACCTATAACCTTAACCTAATTAGTTTTTATATTAAAGTCGAAGTATATTGTCCAAACTAACTAAACTAACCTGACCTTAACTAACCTCACCACCTATAACCTTAACCTAATTAGTTTTTATACCAAAGTTGAAGTATATTGTCAAAACTAACAAAACTAACCTAACCTGAACTAATCTCACCACCTATAACCTTAACCTAATTAGTTTTTATGTCAAAGTCGAAGTATATTGTCAAAACTAACTAAACTAACCTAACCTTAACTAACCTCACCACGTATAACCTTAACCTAATTAGTCTTTATATCAAAGTCGAAGTATATTGTCAAAACTAACCTAACCTTAACTAACCTCACCACCTATAACCTTAACCTAATTAGTTTTTATACTAAAGTCGAAGTATATTGTCAAAACTAACTAAATTAATCTAACCTTAATTAACCTCACCACCTATAACCTTAACCTAATTGGTTTTTATACCAAAGTCGAAGTATATTGTCAAAACTAACTAAACTAACCTAACCTTAACTAACCTCACCACCTATAACCTTAACCTAATTAGTTTTTATATTAAAGTCGAAGTATATTGTCCAAACTAACTAAACTAACCTGACCTTAACTAACCTCACCACCTATAACCTTAACCTAATTAGTTTTTATACCAAAGTTGAAGTATATTGTCAAAACTAACAAAACTAACCTAACCTGAACTAACCTCACCACCTATAACCTTAACCTAATTAGTTTTTATGTCAAAGTCGAAGTATATTGTCAAAACTAACTAAACTAACCTAACCTTAACTAACCTCACCACGTATAACCTTAACCTAATTAGTCTTTATATCAAAGTCGAAGTATATTGTCAAAACTAACCTAACCTTAACTAACCTCACCACCTATAACCTTAACCTAATTAGTTTTTATACTAAAGTCGAAGTATATTGTCAAAACTAACTAAACTAACCTAACCTTAATTAACCTCACCACCTATAACCTTAACCTAATTAGTTTTTATACTAAAGTCGAAGTATATTGTCAAAACTAACTAAACTAACCTAACCTTAATTAACCTCACCACCTATAACCTTAACCTAATTGGTTTTTATACCAAAGTCGAAGTATATTGTCAAAACTAACTAAACTAACCTAACCTTAACTAACCTCACCACCTATAACCTTAACCTAATTAGTTTTTATGTCAAAGTCGAAGTATATTGTCAAAACTAACTAAACTAACCTAACCTTAACTAACCTCACCACGTATAACCTTAACCTAATTAGCTTTTATGTCAAAGTCGAAGTATATTGTCAAAACTAACTAAACTAACCTAACCTTAATTAACCTCACCACCTATAACCTTAACCTAATTGGTTTTTATACCAAAGTCGAAGTATATTGTCAAAACTAACTAAACTAACCTAACCTTAACTAACCTCACCACCTATAACCTTAACCTAATTAGTTTTTATACCAAAGCCGAAGTATATTGTCAAAACTAACTAAACTAACCTAACCTTAACTAACCTCACCACCTATAACCTTAACCTAATTAGCTTTTATGTCAAAGTCGAAGTATATTGTCAAAACTAACTAAACTAACCTAACCTTAACTAACCTCACCACCTATAACCTTAACCTAATTAGCTTTTATGTCAAAGTCGAAGTATATTGTCAAAACTAACTAAACTAACCTAACCTTAACTAACCTCACCATCGATTTTTCAAAATAATATTTCCCAAGCTTAGCTTTTTAAATACAATAGTTTTCACCCATTAACGTTCGTTTTTAAACGCAATAGTTTAAATACCAATATTTAAGGTCTATTGCAATTTACCCATCTTTTATATACAGGGAGCAAAAAAAAATATTAATCATATCACAGCCGCATGTACCCTAACTCAAAAGAATAATTAATGATGTTTATTTTGTTCTTCGGTTATTTTGTCGTTTGGTTGTTTTGTCGTGCGGTTATTTTGTCCACAGTTATTTTGTCTAAGGTTATTTTGTCGTGCGGTTATTTTGTCATTCGGTTATTTTGTCCGCGGTTATTTTGTCGCGGTTATTTTGTCGCGGTTATTTTGTCCACAGTTATTTAGTCGCGGCACCGTCTTAGATATTTATCAGACATAAAATAAAATGTTTATTTGACAGTCAATCTTTTATTTATAATGCTTTAGTGACAAAATAGTCAAACAAAAGGTAATTCTCTTTGGATATTAAATACAGAAAATAAAATTAACAAAAAATCAACTTCAACTTAATATTTAAAATACAATCTTAAACTGAATATTTGGAATATACTCAGTCTTTCTACTTAATATCAGACTTTAACATATGAATAACTAATTAATCAAAAAGAATTTAAATTAAAAGAGAAACATTAAGTAGATATTAAGAACTTCATCATCATTGTCACTGTTACAATTAATTTAAACGAAAGTTCTATTGCTCAACTTACCCCATTCAGACAATTTGATACAAAAGTGAGGTTATGAAAAAACTGTTTCAATTAGAATTAAATTCTTTCTAGATATCAAAAAAAATACTAAATTTATAAAAGTTTAACACTTATTTGATTTAACATAGATAATAATTGCATCGTATAGAAGAAATATTCACAAACAAAAGTTTTTTACTTTTTATGCGCAAAATAGATAATGCGTACGCATACGTCACTCGATCGACAGGCTGCAACTGGCAGTCGCGTAATGAGTTCCCCTCTCCTGCCCACTTCTATCCGCCATTTAATGTATTAGCGTGCGATGTATAGTTTCTGAGATATTTCGATTGCTCAACTTACACTTATGCTCAACTAGCCCCGCTCTACCCTACACAGGGGAAAAAATAACCATAACTCCGAAAATAATTCGAATTTCCGTAAATTCTTTTAGAGGATTATTCTTAAAAGTCTGAACTATAAAAATATGAAAAAAAGAAAATTTTATTTTTTCGAATTTCTAGACTAGAATACCCCCTTAAATAACTTTTTGTAATCTATTTTTAAATAAAATCCATGTCGATTTTATGTACCTATACTTATACCGTTGATCCTTTGAAAGCAAGTGTATACCTATATTACAGTATTTCCACATATTTTCCGTTTTCTTCATTTTTCTTCTGTAGTGCAATGGGGATGCCGTATAGTACCTATATAGTTATTTCCTTCTTTGATAGTTGGTAGTAATGGTGAAGTAGTAAAAATAAGAGTAATAATAATTATTATTATAAAATAATTCATATATTTTTACTATCGTTGAAAAAAAAAATTTATTACAGTTCATTTAATTTTTATTTCATCCTATTTTTTTCATTATTAGAGATCAACATCAGAGAACGCGTTAATAGAATGATGAAATATTGTTTTTAGGGTTACATACCCCAAAGCGGAAAACGGAACCCTTAGGCCCATTTCACACCAAGCCAGTCGCGTCCAGTCAAGTCACGTCAAGTCTGACGCATCTTGATTCAACATACACCGATTCAATGCAATTACAACATAAACTGTATTTTTGCTTTCAAATATAATCAGTCGCGTCCAGTCAAGTCAAGTCAAGTCACCGTCAGTCCAGTCTACGACTTAACTAGTTGAATTTTTTCATCAGTCAACGTAAGTCATCTGTCCATTTTGTACATGCGTACAAAATGGTATGTGTTGTGTATAAATCAAATCATAGAGCATATTTCTTATGTCTTTTCTGGTATTAGTATTTTACAATATAAGTTCGGTAAGTTGCTTTTACTGATCGAGAAAATGTTGCAAAAACTCGACCCTGCGGGTCTCGGTTTTGCAACATTTTCTCGATCAGTAAAGGCACTTAACGCATCGTGTATTGTATCATATTTTTTTGCACGATCGATTTAAAATATTAAAGAATAAAAATATAGTAAATAAAACATAAAATTCGGATAATATAGGTGAAATTTATATTTCTATGTTATCACATAGAATGCCATGAATAAATATTATAAATATTTATAGCAACTTATAATACGAATTTTTATAGCGACAATTGACAACTATATTTGTAAATCAAAAATTAATGTCAATATTTAATTAATCTGTAACAGACGTTTTTCTTGACGAAAACTATGTAACGTTCAAATTTGAATTTTAGTTCTTCGAGAGGTCCGTATTAAGTATAATTTTTGTAGCCGCAGATGCAGTTTGAGAATCCGAAGCTGAAAACTACAAAAATAAACTTCGTCAAAAATGCAATTTCAATAGAAATGAAAAAATATTCCATATGAAAACGTATTTACTAACTGACGGTAAGCGATTACTTATGTTGCCAGTAAGGTAAGTAAACTTTTATAGCCTGTTATTTTTGTAACTTCAGTAACCAGAAAATAGAATGGTAAATGTGGTTTACGTATGTAAACAAACACCAACTTACGCTTCAAAAAGTTGAAAAAAATATTTTTTGCACGATCGTGTATTTTCATGCATTTACCGATGCTGTTGACAATGCTGGTAAGTTACATTTCCCGAACGTTTGTTTATATCCATGGAAACCAAAAAATAACAGTGCGGTAAGTAAAATAGATGTGTGGTAAGTGAATAGGAGTGTGGTAAATGAAATTAGCTCAAAAATGATTGTAATCATTTATTTATATTGAAAATAAAAGTACAATTTGAACAATTAGGTAAATTAATCGATTAATATGAAAATTTTCACTAGTTTGCACATTATTATTATTGTTATTGTTGCCATTAGTCTTCATATTTTATTGACATTTCTAAAGGTTAGTTTCATTAATATTTTCTGTGTGTTTTCATAATCTTCCTTTCATTTTACGAGAACTAATTTGTAGCCAAAATTAAAATGCTTCATCAATTTCATTATTTTCACTAACATTATAGTTTAACAAACTATTTTCCTCAATTTTTTTTTAATAGAAAATTCAAAAAAATATTCACACCAATTAAATATTGACATTAATTTTTTATCTACAAATATAGTTGTCAACTGTCACTACAAAGATTCGTATTATAAGTTGCTATAAATATTTATAATATTTATTCATTGCATTCTATGTGGTAATAGAAATATAAATTTCACCTATATTATCCGAATTTTATTTTTTATTTAATATATTTTTATTCTTTAATTATTTTAAATCGGTCGTGCTAAAAATATTATACAATACACGATGCGTTAAGTGTCATTACTGATCTCGAAAATTGAAAAAACTCGACGCTGCGGGTCTCGTTTTCGCAATATTTTCTCGATCAGTAAAAGCAACGTACCGAACTTATATTGTAAAATACTATTTTTCAACCCTTTGCGTTTAAAATACTACTTACTGGTCTTAATAATATACTTCAAAATTTGCTAGAAATGACCTCCCTCCCGCTGAATTTTTAGGCTTCTAAAGCTAAAATTGTTTTTTTTTAATAGAGTCAGTAGATACTAAGTCATAGATTACCGTAAAAAAATATTTACTAATGTTTCAAAACAATGTGGAACAATTCGTACATTTTTCAGTTATCACAAGCAAAATTAGATAAGATTTAAATATATACATAAATAAAAAAAATTTAATGTGGTCTATTGACTGCTCACTGTACATGACCCTAATTTTGCAAGCTCGATTCGCTCTTAGCCGATTTTTTTTTTAATATTCATATTTAAATTAGATTATTACTGCATCAGGATTCAATCTAAAAATGTCGTCTATAACCATAGAACATATTATGACGTCTCTATCTATGTAACTTGTGACGTCCTAAAATGTCTGTATAATATATAAATAAATTATAAGCACTATTAACGTTAATTTAGTAAATTATCAAATTTAAAACGATATATTAAATGTTTAAAATATCTTTTTCACATCAACTGAAAAAATTTCTTGGAATTTGAACACTTTAACGTAGATATTTCAAAAACCATATTCAAATCATACCATCTAAATATCAAATCTACAGTTTTTGTTTCATTTTCATCCATAAAATTTTCTTTTTAGTATTCCATACCAAAATTTAAACACTTAGGCCCGATTTACATTAACTACACCCGATATCACTACACTCCCGATTCGATATAATCTTGTTGTGTTCACATTACTGTACTGAAATCATGCTGGTACCTCTATTCACATTATAATGCTGCTCTGGGTACACTCCCAGTTCGGTCTCAGTTCGATACAAATATCTTTTCATAACAACTGAATGCAAGCGGAGTAGAGTGGAATCAAAAAAGTGGTACAAGCCATAACAAGTCTGATATCGCTCCGATAAAATATTACCTGAGTGGTATTGATATTGGAGTGACACTGGAGCGAGATAGAACCGTGACTGATATCGGGCCAATATCAGAGCGATGATGTGAATACACTCATTGTTTATTGTATAAGAATATTTTATCGAACCTGGAGCGGAGTGATATCGGAGTGAGAACAGAGCGTTAATATAAATCGGGCCTTATAGAATCACTTGAGTATCCGGCCATGACTTGGTGTATTCCATGTAAAAATTTGAAATTAACGTTGAAGGCATTTATTGGAACATATTTTAAATTTCAAATGTAACCATATTGTTAGGATATTCCTACTACCGTTAGAAACCTGAAATTTAGTATGAGTGTAAATCTTGAATTTAAAAAAAAATTTAAATTTGACTAATAATTACTACCTATATAGGTAATTCGTAGATTTTCTTATTGTGGTGAGCGGGTAAATTTTCAATACAAACATTCTTCCTATTTCTCTCAAAAAGTAAAAGTTCTATAATTTTTTTTCTTTTTAAATAACTTTTTACGGGAAGTAGAGCTATGAGAAGATTTCGAGAAAGTTCCGAACCAATTACCTCTTCGTAACGACTCAAATACTCAAAATTGGATCGGAATATTTTAAAAATTTAAAAATTCGCAATACTTAGTTTTAAATTAAAATTTTCCCAATGTTAACTAGTTACTACAACATCGTATAATCTTATGCATGTACTTATTGTACGGAACACTATTTAAACAAATACTACTTGGGTACACTTAACCAATTTTTTATCATTTAAATTAGTACATTTGCTTTCAGCGAATTTCCAATTTGGAAATTCAGCTATTACAGGGACTCTTATCAAATGATTTATTGCTTTGAGGCCGCAAATTTTCTTTGAAGCCTCTAGAACACGGAAATGACCTTTAATAAAATTTGTATATATGTATAATGTGATGGATATTATGGTACGAGGACTGACATCTAGTGGTCAAATTTTGAACTAAATTTCAAATGGGTTTTGATATCGGCTATGATAACTAGCGACTTCCGTTTGTAAAAAAATATGAGCCACCTAGCGTTGTAAAGCTTAACTATTATCTTCTAAGTGAATTTATAATATTATATCATTTTGTGATTCCCCTGTTTTGTTGTTTGATATGAATTAAAAAATAGTTAAGCGATGGGGACAAGTGGCGAACTGATATATGTAGGAGAAGATAAGAGATAAAAAAAGAGTTTAGTTTTGGACTGGTTAGAGTTAGGCCGTAACCAAGTAATTGTTGCTCTAAGTCCAACAAAAGATGTAATTGATTTTTGTAAAAACATTTTTAAATCTTGAAACTTAAACTGGTTTCGGAAAAGATTAGTACAACACAATCGTTAGTTTATATTTTATTTATTTTAAAATTTTGAACTTTTGTTAAACAATGCAAATTGTGTTTCGGAATTTTATAAAAAAAATATTTAATAAAGTGATTTCGCAAAACACAACGGGGAGTAATTCTTCGAAAGAACCCGACTTTGGAACTTTACAGGCATCCAATCAGCGTTAATTCTGTGTGGGATATTAAGTAACAGCATTTGGGCGCGAATTTTAAGTATTTTAAATATAAGCAAGCCGCTACAACTGTTACAATATGTATTTATCAGTCTACGTGATAACTCTCGAACGAAGCATCCAATTGTTACGAAATTAGGTGAAAAGATCAAAAGTTCCAAACCCTTGGATGAGTTCGCTAGCCAAGCATGTTCGATTTTTAGAACCAAAAATTTTGGTTATTTTTGGCAATTTTTGGTGGTTTCTTCTGATGGTTGGATTTCTTATATCACATAAGATAAGCTTTTGAACCATTGTTTTAAGTGAACTAATTTTTGAGAAAAATTTGGAAATTTGTTGAATTTCGTTATGATAAATGTTTCATCTGTTTTTGTTATTACAATAACAGCGTTTATACATATGTATCTGTTTCATTTCTCAAAATAAAAATTAGCGTAAAACCGTCTAGACCCGGACAGGAGGTCTAGACCCGGACACTTTGCACGAATCTTTAAAGTAAATAATTTCTACATTAACCTACAACAATAAACATTTGTTCTTGACGTCATTAGAGAGAGAAAAATATCCTCAAAACAGCTGTACCAATAAAAATTACGGATGTCTACATTTACTATCTCATTTTACAGGATTACTATCCTCCAGTTTTTTAAAGAAATAAAATGTGTGTCTAACTTATTAGACATGTAATTTTCGTCATAATTGTCATATTGTTTTAGTTTTGATATGTATGTGTTCAGAATTTTATCGCGCATCATTTAATGATGTTTGAAGTTATATTCGACGTATATATAAAAAAATATATGCTATATATGTATATCCGTTTAGACCCGGACACATCAGTTTATTATACTATGGCCGCGATTCGCACCAGCTGTAACTCCCACTATCCATACGTTAATATTTCCCCCAGAATTACGCGGTTTATGCCTCCTTCTGGTGTCATATCGTATGTTTACTTTATAGAGAGGCATACTATGCATTGCCTCCTCTCCCTTCCCTCAAAATATTTTGAAGTCTTTGACAGGTTCAAAGACATCAGGCGATATAAAACACTGTCCTAACCCCGACGGGAGAGGTTCGTTTGCATGTTATTACATTATTTAAGTAAGTGTCCGGGTCAAGACCGATTTAGGGTGTAGACCCGGACACTTATTAATTATTTTTTATTTTTACTTATAATGAAACAAATGGACCGGGGATATAGCAAATGATGTATACTCTTTCTAATGGTAATACTTTTATTGGTGATATCTATGAAGGAAACATGTATAAATATCATATTAACCAAAAAATGTAAAAAAGAGTCCGGGAACGTGTTATCACTAATTTTATGAAATTTTTTCACTGTTAGAGCGTTAAACTATTTTAGAAGGATATAGGTTATGTTAAATGACATCCACCAGTGTCCAGTCTATGTAAATTCGCTATGTTGTGTAGAGATGCTGCGACAAGGGTAGCATTTATTCTATGTGGTATTGTATACAAAACTCATAACATAGCGAGCCGTCTGAATAAAATTGGAATCAGTCACTCACTCATTTATGTTATAATATTACGTTATAAAATACCTAAAAGCCACCACCATCTACATTCATAAATAAGTACTACACACTACGTTGTTAATTATTAATTTATGCGATATCAAATATTTACCATTTTACCAGCCCACACATTGGTACTGTGTGAACATCATCATATCATGTACCTACATATACGATATGTATATTACAAAAAGTCCCGTTTTTTCCCCGAAGAAAAAGTCTTCGTCCGTCCATATGCTTGTCTGTCAGTCTGTCTCGCTTCTCATGCGTCACAGCCTCCCACATTTAGCTTATGAACATAAAATTTTGCATTTACAAGTAAGAGATCTTAATTAATCCACTGGAAAAAAATTATTTTCTTAATTTCTTGAGATTGGTACTTGTTTTACCATTTTTCGTTTTGAAACCTCATTAGCAAAGTATTAGGTCACTTAAGCGTTGTTCACACCTAACCAAGTAGATTAGTAGTTAGTAATTAGTAGTTAGTAGTTAGTAGTTATTAGAACAACTCAGTAGTAAGTGGAACAGAAAAAAATATGACAATATTGATCAGTGTGTTCAGTAGTAAAAATAAATTGCCTGCAATAAACGATTGTGTATTTGTATAAATATACTATAGTACATACATAATTATATATTGTTAGGTAAGAAATAAAACAAATCGTCAAGTGCAAGTTATACTTACACAAACAGTATTCCGTACAATCACTTGCTTTTATGGATTTTATGTAGTAACATATGATTCAAAACGATCGATTTTTTTTCTAAAATAAACCATAATTTTCGATTTCAAAACGATTTTATCTATATCTTGATCTGATTACAAGCACCAAAAAGAAACAATGATGAACTGGATGAAATACCTATTTATTATAAAAAATGTTTTAGAAATATACAAGATGAGTTTTTTTAGAGTTTTCTAGAGTTCTTGTTATGAGACAGCGCGAAATATATTATGTCATTTTCCGTAAATGCGGAAATGACTAACTCACATTTCTGACCTCAAAATATTGAGCTTCAAACAGAGGCATAGCCAACATAACTGGCGCCCGGTGTGTGAAACTTTATTTGCGCCCCCCTTAACTTCTAAAATTTTAAAAATTTTAGGTAGTGGAAGGATGTATTTAAAATTTCGGATTAAATTTTTCCCTGAAAGTTGCCTTAACAACCTTTTTTGCTAGTGATTTGTTTGTATGTCTCTACATTTGAAGTCATAACCTGAAAGTAATTTCATAATTTTCCTACACTTTCACATAGAAAAATTCTGATGACAAACACAACAAAAAATTTTAAATTAATAACGTCCCTCCTTTTAGCTTTTGACGCTCCCCCTATTAGCTTTTGGCGCCCCTCTCAAAGTGACGCCCGGGTCATGATAGTACCCCTTGCACCTCCCTCGCTACGCCACCGGCATCAAACTGGCTAATAACTTGTGTCCACGACTACATAATAATTATTTAAATTACTGTTCTAAAAAATCAAAGAAAATTACTAATGCAAATCTTTGCAGTTGAGTTATGCAATTCCTCAATTTACACTATTTGGTGCGATTAAAACTAACATTAATGTGTGAATGTGAAATTTTATAAATAATCAGAAATTATCTGAAAATTTCACAGAACTACCGCAAACAGATGATTTTGGTTACATAGTTTTCATAGTGAAAAGACGTGTTTTATGGGGAAATATTTTGCTAAAGTTTAAATTTTTTTTTCATATTGTATAATAACAAAGGTATTATTTCAAGGAAATAACTTCTAGACTTAACAAGAAAAAAACTATGTTCCACCGAACGAGGGGAGTCAAGGCAAAACTTCTGGTTTACATCAAGAAGGGGAGAGGATTGAAAAGAAACTAAATTATAAGCCGAACGGAGTGTCGGACGACAAGACGGAAGCCGGATGGAGTGTCGGACGGCAAGACGGGTGCCGGATGGAGTTTTGGACGGCAAGACTCTTAGAAACTAGCGAAAATGGGACTTATTATACCTGTATATTATACCTACGTAGATCTCTGTCATTCATGCATATAGACATGGTATACTTACAATAGACGAATTTGAAATATACAATAATTATACAGATTAATAATATATTAATTTAAATTATAAAATTATAATGTTTAAATGTGTAAATTACGTAGCCGGAAAATATGAATGTACGGACCTTCCAATAAACGATAATTTATTGAAACATACCTACAATAAAATTTTCGTCGGAATGGAAAAACCATTAAAACGGATATCATTCGTATAACCATTCATTTTCATGAAAAACATTCAAAATGATGAAATTTTTGTTTTGTAATTTTTTAGTAATACATACGAGTACATACACGGAGAGAAAATTCATATAATTTTTAATAGATAAAATTTCAGAAAAATTACCATGCTCAAACAATTAAAAAATATTTTTCTGTCAACATTGGAACTTTTTACTGTGCTGTTTTACAAATCTTACGGAGCTAATATTACGGAAAGAACATTCTATCCTTTAAATTTTCTATGATTAATTATAATTTTCATATTGTTACCGTACAAAATTGAATATGTTCGCCTTTTACACGTCGATTGTAGTGCTGAGCACAGTAATTTTTCTATGAATTCTCTCTCCGTGTATAATTAATGTAATGGTCATGAAATGATGAAATTATGAACAAATTTTTTTGTGGAATATCAATGTCACTCCAGGAGAAAAGATTTTATACTTAGAGAATTTCGAGAGAACGTAAGCACTTAGGGACAGATGCAGTGGCGTAGGATTTACCCTAAGTGCTGCTCTAGGCTCCGTGAAAAATGCCGCCCCTGCTTTATCCCAGAAATCTAAAATTAATTACTTTTTAACACTTTTTTCCTGTGACGAGCAAACAAAAAGAAAAACTTTGAATTCAAAATTTTGCCGCACTCTTAGCCCAAATTTGCCGGCCCCAAAATCTGCCGCCCTAGGCTCCAGCCTACTCAGTCTTCGGGTAAATCCACCACTGGACAGATGCACCACTTTCCGTAACGGCAACACCGTACTGATTGGTCTTATTATTTCAAAAAAATTAATTTTCAAATCCTCAAATTTAACTAACTGCACATTTTAATCCAAAACTGTTGACTGGAGAAACCGAAAAGCGAGAATTTAAACCCTCGACGTACTAGCTCGCAAGTACGTCTGCCTAGGCGCACGGGCGCTACAACCGGGAAGACCCAAGGGGTCCGGACCCCCTCTAAAATTCTATGCACTCGTCATAAAATTACGTAAATTTTCCATCAATTCATTTTATTTTTATTAAAAAGTAAAATTTTTAGTGGTCTAATACTTAGACAAATTTTCCAGTACCCATTATAGGAGAATTGCGTTGTTAAAAGATTGGGTTTTTTAAATTTTTGTTGAACCCGCCTCCTGCAAATTAGTAGTTTTTGCGCCCCCCGCCTAGGCACCCTTGCCCATTTAGCACTGGCTTTAATTCATGACAGTAGCTGATAGATTTTTTTGGAAATTAAATTATGCCTAACTCTTTCTGCATTCGCAGTTACCGATGCATTCGTTTTTGCAAGCGCACACTATGAGGGAAAGTAATTCCTCGGGAGCTGCAGGATGTGCTGTTGTAGGTAATTCGTCTCAGGTGTTCGTCAATCTTTTTTCACCCCCCAATCGAGCGAATTCTTCTTCTTATTCAGCCACTGCTACACCGGATGATAGGTGCAGCAGTGGCTAAAAATACTAAAAATTGCTACTATTACACCCTCCATAACTCTGGAACTGTGCACTTTAGCAAGATTATGCACAGAACCATTTTTGTTCGCAGTTTAATGTAGATTATTTTTGTACATGACACTTTTTACGCTAAGCCCCATAGTTTCCGAAATATTTAAAAATACCGTTAATTTGCCTACTTCTACCCTCTCCCCCCAAAACCTGACGCTCAAAATGGTGTAACTTTTTGCCAAACAATATGTGGACTGTATAGAACAATTTGAAGTTGGAGTGAAACTGTTACTTTGGATGTTGAGGTTAGGCCGTTTTTTTGAATAACTGCACCGTAGTAACATTTCACAACACCATAATTAAAATTTCCTATAATTTCTTCTGCAAAAACCATTAAAATTTTTGTCAGTATTAATAATAATATTTTGATATTTTAATTTATTATATTATTATAATAACAATTCTAAAATATTAATAATGATAATAATAATAATATGAACAAATGATAATAGCTTGTTATTTTCCTAAACAATTTGTTGCTGTTGACAAATTTTCTAACAATAGAAAATTACAACAGTAATATTTTGTAAGAATAAATAGAAACACAATAGTTATTGTGGTTTAGCCTATTTTCCATACAAATATAACACAAACACATACACACTAACGCACTAACACTATCTAACTTGCTGGTAGCAAAAACATATTTTCATTTTAACATAAATTTTAATATTTTAATCTCAATTTTGTTGAGCTTTGTTAGAGGGATATTTATATTATATCTACACTGTAAATTCAAGTGTGTTGTAATAGTGCAATGATTTTTAATCCTACATGCTTCACATTGGGACATATTATTAAGAAAAGCTGTCGTTGAAAATTTTGTCCATGTTCGGTACCAAAATTAGCAAGAACGTATGTTTCTATGTATGTTAAAAAAAAATCTGGAAAATATTGTATCAATTTTAAAAGGATTTTTTCTGTTAGAATGCGAAACAATTTTAAATGGATATAAAGTATGTTATATGAAGTTCTTCGCGGTCCTCGAACCCAGAAATGCCAAAAATAAACTACTCAACCAATTCTGATAATTTTTTCTCTGTTAGATAGTTATATTATTTCAGATGGATTTAAGTTAAGTGTGTTAAATGAGGTTACCAAGAGCCAAGACCCTGGTGGACCGCCATAAGTTACGTTATATGAGGTTGAGGTTTGAGTCCAGAGAGCTCAAAAGTACCAAAAATAAACAATCGAACCGATTTTGAAAATTTTTTCCTTTTTAGGTAGACAACTTACATAGATACAGAGCTAAAATATTTTAGATAAACGTAAGCTCCGACAGGGTTCTGTTACGCCAAATACGCCAAAAATTAACTACTCATCCGATCTTGAAATTTTTTTGCTCTTAGAAAGCTATAATATTTTAGATAGACATAAGCTATGTTGTATGGAGTTTGACATAGTTCTGATCACCCAAAACCTTCAATAATTAAATACCCAATCGATTTTGAAATTTTTTTCGCTCTTAGAAAACTAAAATATTTTAGATGAAGATTGAATACAGACTATCTTATATGATTATATGAGGTCCGTCAAGAACTTGAGGATCCAGAAGCACAAAAAATTAACTACTCAACCAATTTTGAAAATTTTTTCACTGTTAGAAAGCTGTACATTTTAGATGGATACAGGTGTAAACAGATTATATTATTAATTAACAATTTTTGACCACGTGGTAAAAAAGAACTATACCTTTTTTACCCTAAATAAACAATTGATGAAAAAGGCATTCACCTTTCTAAAAATTTCGCGTGCTTAATGAACCCCATCGTACAATATAATCTTAACTAATATTATAAATGCGAAAGTGAGTTTGTTTGTTTATTTGTTTGTTTGACTGGCTTTCACGCTTCGGCAGCTTAACCAATCAAATTGAAACTTCGCACAGACGTTGCTTGCGGAACTGAGACGGTTATAGGCTACTTTTTGTCTCGAGAAAATGTTTCATTCCCGAGGGAAAATGTATTAAATAACAACAGCTGACTATTAAAAAACGGATAAATGATTTCAAACTTTGTATATTGCTAACAGAAGGGATGAAAAGGGACACAAGCTACTATATAGCCCGGGAAATTTCCCGTGGGAAATTTAATTCCTGTGGAAAACTATATTTCAAATGAAACAAAAAATGATGATAGACAAAGAAGACAATATACAGCGATAAACATAGGTTATTTTTTATCGCGATAAAATTTCTCATTCCTAAGGGAAAATGTATTTGAAACGAAACAATGAAATAACAACAAACTATTAAAAAAAAGGATGACAGATTTCAAACTTTGCATATTGTTTACAGAAAGGACGAAAAAGGACACAGAGTACTTTCTACCCCGGAAAAATATCTAACTCCTGTGGAAAGTCTTATTCCCGTGGGAAAATATATTTAAAACTGTATAAAAAAGAATCATTGATCTCAATCGAACTTTGCATGTTGTTAAAAGAATATTATAGTCTATTTTTACCCGCGGGATATTTTAACTAGATGCAATAATTTCAAAAGCCACGCGGGCGAAACCGCACGTAAATGCTAGTATTCTTATAAAACTGTTTTTTTACTTTACAAGTTTTATTTAACACACTTGAATCTACAGTGTATTTTTTACACGTAGGTAATATTTACAGGTATTTAGTTTGCTAAAGGTGTTACATGTTAAACAGATTAAGATTGTAATATTGAATTAAAATTTACGGATATTATTTTGAATAATTTAAACGGATGTAACTTTTAATTAACATCTTGTTTTTCACGTGTTCACAAGGATAAAATATATCGAAGAATTTTCAAGTTGAATAAAAAAAACTTTTCATAATAGAAATTTAACTAATTTTCTTAAAAAAGGTTATTATAAATATTATTTTAACACAATCGTTTACATAATTTTCGAAAATCCCCGTAAAGATAGATAATTTAAATTCAATAATTAAATTTTCTTTTTCCAAAACACTAAACGGTGCTATATGTTAATCAAAATAAATACATATTAAAACCACACTGTTTCATCTTAATGTTATTTTGTTAAATACCATGTACCAGCAAAGCAGAGGTTAGGCAAACCATACTGCTGTAGGTTAAAGCCAAGTTAAATATTAAACTGACTACCTGCGGTGTTTAAATTTAATATTTGGATTAATCTACAAATTTATACATAATAATAATTATTAAATAAATATCTGTTGTATTTTAATATTAAATATTTATTTATTGTTAAAGTATCACCCGTATTCTAATAGTTAAGTATAGTTTACGCAAGTAAAAATGATCCTTTTAACTTAATATTACGAATAGATATTGGATAGTAGTGATGTCGAACCGAGGAGCAGTTAATCGATTAATCGTCTAAAATTGTTTTTCAGACAAAATTAGTCATTGGTCGAAAATATTAAGCATATAATAGTCGACTAACCGACTAAATTCTTGGTCGATGAATGAATTTTTGTAACTCTTTCAAAAATGTGGTTTTCTCTTGAATTTAATTATTGACTTTTAAAATTTTTCTTTTAAGAGTAGATATAAGATATTACCATTTGCTAGTCGCATAAAAAAAATCATACAAATTGAAAATCTTTTACTTTTCACTTTTTGAAGTTCAATAAATAATACAGAAAAGTTGTTAACTTGGTCGTTTTTAGTTATTTTAAAAAATTTTATGATTTTTTAGTCGAGGATAGAATAGTCGACGAAAAATGACTAAATGTAAACAAAATTAGTCGACTGAACCGATTAATCGATTAATTATCCGACATCACTAATGAATAGCACGTTTAAAGACGTTCGAGCGCGTCCACAAAACACTACAGAATAATGTTATGTATAGCTACCACAAAACACTATACCTGTATTTTATGCATACAGAGCTTGTATTTGTTCCTGTATCATATGATGCGTCGTGTTGGTCGTGTATATGGGTGATTGCTATACGTACCACCTATACACTGATCCCTGACATCAATGCATACACAGTTGTTGATTGAAATTTAGTAGCCTGATTTGACCTTGTATGTCGTGTACACATCAAAATTTACGCGAATATTAATTTCAATAATTAATATTTCATTTTAACGTTCGTCAACACGATGTTTTTTGTACAATTATATAAATTGCATATTTCAAAGAATATTTTTCAACATTTTTTATTATGGTATCTACTCTTATAATATACTTACTATAATTTTTAAAATGAAGAAATGCTCATTAGAATGTTTTTTCCAATATCTCTGTGTTAAAAATTTGATTTTTAGTAGTCAATTACTTTAAGAAATGATCTATGAAGGCGTTAAAATTTTTGAGAGAAGATAACTATGTCATTGAACTTGTCAGTTCTCTAAAATTAAAATTTCTATCTACTGTTAGGTTTGATGAACGAACGTCCTTAACATATTTAAAATGTCAGTGAATCAAAAAAATATCAAAAAGTAAAAAACTGAATATTTGTTAGTTGGTATTAGTTGAAGCTGATAACAAAGTGTGGAGAACAGTGGTACGTTTAAGAACTTTACAATATCCTTAATACGTTATGAGTCAGATTAAAAATTTTTATCATTTTATTTCATTCACGCCCGGTTTATCAATATTTGATTTAACAACGTAGTTACTAAACTAAGATTAAAATCAATCGAGTTAACTAACTGGGATTAAAAAAAATATGTTAAAACAGTTAAATATAACTAAATTAATTTCATCATCAATTTATTCAAATTTAAATCGAAAATTTTAACAATGTTAGCTGATTTTACGGTATTTGGTATGTCTGTGGTTCTTTTTGGTTTTTGATAAATTTTTCTGATCACGTAAAATCAAAACTCTTAGAACCTTTAAGGATATGCTGGGTAAATTAGTAAATATGGTTTTCGATCGAGTAAAACATTAAACAACTGAACGATTACCAATAAAAACAAATTGAAGTCTCCTTTGGTTAATAAACAATGATTTTTAAATTCTTTTAAAGGTACTATGTATAAATCTGCTCTTTTTCAATGTTTAAGACATATAATTTTTGCTAACGTGAGTTATACGTACTGATTTTGTATTGTTTAAACTTTGTTTTTTGTTAGACCATCTAATAAATAGCAAAGATATTTTAAGAGGGATAAAAGATAATATTTTCAGTATAGTTGTTTAGCTTGATAAGGGACAAAAAAATTTCTGCTGCGGTGATGAGTTTCCTAAAATAACAATAAAATTGGCTTTGTAGGTTGAAATTCTTAAAAACTGGGAACACTGTAAAATACAATTTCCTTACGAATTACAATGACAAAAATATTAACAAAAAATTGTTTTACATTTTTAAATTGTCTAAACTAAAGGGTTGTGGCATATTGCTTCCTTGCACTATTAATGTTTTTGAATAAAAGTAGGTTTTTTATTAAAGGGGACCACTAATGTGACATTTTTAAGAAATCGAAAATTCGTAAACCTTTAAAAATAACATACTAAAATTTCAAGTGCATATCTCAAATAGTTTTTGAGTTACAACCATCTGAAGAGCGGATTCTGATATTCATTCTTAACTTTAAGGTATTGAGAAATGTATGAAAGTTGATAGTTCGGGAGTTTCTTTACGTAGCTGCCAGTCACATGTTGTGGAGCAGCTAGACCCTGGCACATTTAAACGACTCATCCAGTTTTACTATGACCGTTATAGTGAGTACATCATAAATAATTTTAGTAAAAATTCTCAGTGATTAAAACTAAAAGGTAAGGTAAAGAAAAACTACATTTTTCAAATTTGCTGCAGCTTGCTGCTTATTTCAACTTCTTTTATATATGTTTCTCCGCACCATGAACCTTCAGTTTTCCGATCGAATAAAAAAAGTAATTTTGGCAGGCCAAAAATCATCAAATTTTCACGCAAAATTTTAATTTTTTTTTAAAACTCCGCCATTTTGTTAAATTTCAATTTTTTTTCGATTGAGATTCACGGTACGAGCAATACCTTCTAGTTTAATAAACTTTTGTTTTTTTTTTTTTTATTTCCAGCACTGTGAAGGTCGCAGTCACTGCAGCAGTTGAGGGACTTTTTTTCGGAGCCTTGGGAGATTGCGAATAACTCGCCGAATTTTCAAATTTTCGGTCCAAAAATTTTATTATGTATTTATTATATATCCATAAATATATCCTTAAAATATTAAAACATTCCATGCAGTAGTTTATGCAAAAATTCCCAAAAATTCCCTTTTTTTCAGCCGGTCACACTAGTGGTCCCCCTTAAATTATTAAAAAATATTTTCTGCAGAATCTTAATATTTACTTTCTTACTTCTGTCCTTTACTTTAAAATTTAAATATTTTGGTATTTACAATTTAACCAGCCAACGTAAAACTCTGGCGACCCCTGCCATAAAGTAACATTCAAATATATTAATAAAAAAAAACTTTTTGAATACAAATGATTCAGATAAAGAAACGAATTACAAAAATAGACCGAAATCGCATTATTTCCATTTGAATATCCATTAAAAAAACTCCACCTCAATAATTCAAAACTAATCGTTAAATATTGATAAAACGCAATTGATACGCCTTATTAAATTCTTTCTATTCAATAAATTTATCTCATTGAAAAATTTGTCTTGAAGTAAGAAACGAACTGGTCCCCCAAGATTTTCTGGTAGAATTATCAAACGGAAACATATGTGTAGGTACGTCACATAGTCACAATCAGAGCTATATTCAAATCGATCAGTGCTGCAGGATTGCAGACAGGACTCCGTAGCAGATGAATGTGTAATATGATGTCTACTTATACCGTTTACGTTCTATCAAAACATCAAATTCAATATTTATTTACCTATACAACATCATAGGTACATATCTACCCACCTGACAAAATGTTTTGTATACGAAACTTATTTGTAACATTCTGTTGATATCCCGTACTATATACGATATTACTTTCGTTGTACGTTTATAATTTATCCGTCAGTATGAAATTTCTATTAAAAGCGATATGCAAAGATGATTATTTTATGTTTCGTTTTTCTGTGTGGGAAAGCAAATGATTCGCCTAGAAAAGTCATTTTGTGTACTACTTATTGTTAAGAAAATGATACATGGAAGTGACTCTTTAAATTTTGCTCGCTGATACGAAAGTGATTTGCTATTAATTATTAGATACTTTTAATAAATTAAATTATTATTTCTTTTTGCGGGGGGGGGGGGGGGGTGTGTGTTCTGGAGTATTGTTTTACTTCACAAATAAATTTCTAGCATTGTACATTTTAAACTTTATTTTATTCGCATTGCTGATACAATTGTACCTAAACAAATTTTTAAAAAAAATTTACATAATAATATATTGTCTTTTATTTACCTTCGTTCTTGCCCTTTTAAGGTTGAAAATTTTTTTGGAAGTATACTGAAAAATTAAAAAGCAAGAACGATTAAATTTAAAGAAAGGGACGGTAAAAATAGCAGACAAAATTCATAGATCAGCTATTTTTCATTTTTGTTCCCAAAAATGAAAACCTATCCACATACTGATGTCAGAGTGAATCGATAATTTATCCGCCTTGACTATTGTCACAATTGTGTCGACTGGGTGTCATTCAGTATGTACGTCACACTATTAGGAAGTCTATATATATGCACTGAGAGATCATTTTAACATGTTTTGTGTATTTTATAAAGTATAGGAAATAATGTAGTACCTATCATATGCCTTCCTCCAACAAATAATAGGTAAAAGTAGTCAGGATTATCAAAGTTGGCTTTGAAAAACAAAATCAAAATAAATTTTCAAACATCACAAACAGCACTAACAAATGAACGTAAGTAAAGATATTAAAGATTTAATACATTCCCTAAAAATAAGCTTTGCAACGAATATCTTATTCGATCGTTGGCCGAATATCGAATATTTGGCGAATACAATTCGGTATTTTTAAAGTGCTATAAATATTTTAAAGTGTCAATTATTTTTTTGGTACAAAACCACAAAAAGTAAAATATGGCAGAAATCCATAATACAATTAGATGAAGTATTTAAAAAAATATCAGCTACACATTTTTAAAACATTCTTTAAATTCGTTTAAATTCAATAATGAATTGAACCAGCAGTTAACGGTTTCATGACTATGTAGCTGTATATTTGTAAGCCTATTCATGGCTTATTGGTAGCTATATAATAAATATGTATGCATTACCAGCTAGTACCTACATTGGATACGGAATTGATACCAACGCTAATTTGGAAGTGTGAAAGGAAACTGTAATATGTAATATTTTCTACAGGCATAATCAGTCAAAGAAAAAAAATTATTGAGTGATTTTATTGAGTGAAAAGTGAATACCCTTAAGTTCCCGCAAGTCTACCGTAGTGATCAGGAGTTGGAACCCCGACCTTTCTGTAGGGTTTTAAACGCTAGCAATAACATCAATTTACCCCCTACAGAAAAGGTCAGTATCACCGTCGTTAACAACCTAAAACCAATTTTTGAAAATTTTACTATTTCTGTAATACCTCATCTACATATCTATAGTCACTTGCTTTGATTCATCGCACAAATACATACAACCACCCCCAAACTATATACATACATTGCATGTATTGAAAATGTTTATGTACACAAAAACATCACACTATATATATGAAAGATAAAACTGCAACCGCTGCACTATTATGTGTATATGGGTGGCTTTAAATTATGTAGATGCGTCACTATTTACATTTCAGTAAAATGTGAATCGATTTATGATACTGTATACGACGTGTATATATATGTGTGTGTGTGTGTGTGTTATTATGTGGTAGTGGTGGGGGAATAGCAGTGGTGGGAGCAATGTTTATGTATATTTAAATGAGAAAGCGTATATGCAGCATGCGTTCGTTATTTGTTCACTGTCAGATTCTTTTATTGACTGTGTCTAAACTGTGAACGAACGAACAGGCATTTTCTCGTATTCAAAGAGAGAATTCTATAGTCCTAAAAGACGACACTGACTACTTTCACTTTAACTGGATACACTGTAGAAAAAAATTACAAAAATGTATGTATATGGTTAAAATGTCTATGAAAAGTGTAGAATTAAGGGGGTATTCTAGTCTAGAGGCTCGATTTTGAGGTGATTTTACGGGCGTAATAAAAAAAGGTACACATTTTTAGTATCCATTTCTTAACAGTTTTTTATTGATATTTGAAAAGTATAAAAATGTATAAAAATTTTTAAGAAAATTCAATTCGAAATTGGTACAGGCCGACAGTGGGGACTCAAAAGAAACGTGTCTGCTGGTTGACGTGATTCTAATCCTCCTGGTGATCTGAAAGATAAAATTTTAGTTAATTCTTAATAAGCAAGGATTTAGAATTAGTTGGACGTAGCCGACTTGAAAAATTAAATTTTTTCACAAAATGGCGTCCATTACAAAAGAAAAATCATTTTTTCGCCTCCTTTGTTCAACTTTGGAAATTTTTTAATAACAGTAAAAAGAAAATTCCAAAACCAATTTTGATAGTCTTAAGTAGGTCATATATCAAATTTTAATTAGATCGATGCATTAGAAGTTGAGATATCATGTCAACCGTATCGAGAAAAGTAGTTTCGAGTAACTTAAAGATACACAGTACACAGGGAAAAATTACCATAACTCCGAAAATAATTCGAATTTCCGTAAATCCTTTTAGAGACTTATTCTTAAAGGTCTGAACTTTGAAAATATGAAAAAAATCGATTTTTTCGTTTTTGTAGACTAGAATTTTCGTTTTTCTAGACCCCCTTAAAAAAATATCCCTGTCACAGCATCCTCTATAATATAGCGAATTTCTGGCGATGCATAAGGATTTCGTTGTCAGGAACTTCGAAATCTTAATAAGCAGTTTAGATTTGACCATACCCAATCCAGTCTAGACTAGCAGCCAGAATAGAATGAAAAAAGAAATTTCCCACAAGCAAACTCATCCAACAACTAGAACGCCAATTGAAAAAGAAAATAATACCTACATTCACAGTAAAAATATTTGTGTTCTGCGTAAAAAAACAAACAGTGGTTAAAATTTTTATGTTAAATAAGTAACACAACCCAGCGTTAATGTAACATTTCGTGTTTGTGTTAAATGAAAATATTAACACAAATTTCAATTTAACAGAATAAAAATGTTAACCTGTTTTGAACAACAAAAAGTAACATAATATTTGTGTAGAGCAAAAGAATATTATAAGTACATAAATTAGATTAGAATATATATCTACCAAAATATATATATAATAAAAAAGATGAGAGTAGTTGTTATTATTACACAAAACCAAAAAATTATAAGTTTTTTCAGTTATTGACGAATACGGTTTTATTAAGCGTTTAAAAATGGAAGAATTTTCTTACATTTTAAGGTTATTACGTTACAGATTCAGTTACAAAAAATCATGTAAGCTTACTTGAGATTGTATTATATAATATACATGATTTTTTTTTTAATAATAAGAACTTCGGTTTTGTTTAATAATAAGAACTACTCTCATCTTTTTTATTATATATATTTTGGTACATATATATGAAAACAAATAAGAATTTTTACAAAAGACTGACTTACTTTGCGTTCTCTGAGTCGCATTTATAATAACATATGAACAAAATCGTTATAATTTTTGACGATTTTCAAATATCTTAAGGGGAAGTAAAATATTGAATAAAAAAGTTTAACAACTAACTCTGATAAATCTGAAAAATTAACACAAAATGTATGTGTTCTTGTGTGTTAAATCATTGACACAAATCTTGTGTAAAGATGTGACACATATGCTTTGTGTTAAAATAACACAAAAAATTGAGTGGACCGTTCTGCTGGACATGTGAAATGTGTTAATTTTAACACAAATTTTTTCGAACCTACCTTACGTAAGAGTATATTAGTTTTCTCTCAATATAAAACTACGTATACCTATATATTGAAAATGTCGTATTTTATTTACAATCAATGTTTTCCATTTGGCATCTTATCCCTATTACATATATTTATAAGTCCATGTACTTACACAAACACAGATATCTACCAAGACACTATGCGATGACGAATCGTACTACGGCACGTCGGGACGCTTCGCATATCTATAATGCAGTGGTTCCTAACCAGCGATCCGCGGACCAGTAGATACCGAGGCACGAAACTATTTTGCCAGTCTGTAAACCGATGTATCAGTAATTTTCTTTTGACGATACAAAACCCGTGTTTTGGAATTTAATATTTCATTACGGCACATAATAGCACATGTCTAGCACAATCCAACACAGCCCTTTGTGTTTCAAAAAAATAAAAGAAAAAATAATTGACAGAGTTAACTTTATGGGCAGATAGTCGATAAATGGTGGGAAAACGACATTCCATATTACACGACTTAATATTATTTTAGTTAATGGCGGAAGTGACTCCAGACTACAAGAATTCTATTTAAAATTAACGAAATATACTTTTATACATTTTTGCTAATGCTTAAAAAAGTGTTGCTATTTATCTGAATTACATTGTAGACCAAGTAGTCGCAAAACGACGTTTCATATTACACGACTCAATCTTATTCCAACTAACGATAGAAATGATTTCAAGTAGTGATGTGCCAAACTGTTCTTTTTACGGAACAGTTCTGTAAAAAGAACAGTTCCAAAAGAACATTTTGCAAAAAAACAAGTTTTGAAAGAACAGTCTCTAAAAGAACAGTTTTATGTATACTCATAGCTGTTCATTAAACGAGAACTGTTCATGATACAAACAACAGTTTGTAGGACGACATTGTTCTAGAAATATGTTCAACTAGTTACTTCACTAACTGTTTTATTGATGCCCAAAAATAATTTCGTTGATATTTACAAAAAAATATATAATTAATAATTGCCAAGCTGCAAATACAAAATAAATAATGAGTCTCATACTATAAATATCAGTTATGTTTTATTCTAAATTCACACATTCATCAATTATTTAAAAAGTTACTTTTGAAGATAAATTTCTAATTCCATTTTTAATAACCACATTAGAATTTTTTTTAAATAAAATATTTTTTGGACATATTTGGTTTTCAAACCACTTTTTTGGTCGTTTACTATTGTGTCCGGTTTTGAAAAAATTCATTCCGATGGGACTGAATTTGCCAATATACAACTAGGTATTTGTTATCAAAACATTTTGTTCTGGATAATATATTTATTTCTACGATATCAACATCGATTAGTTTTTTGGTTTCACTAAAATTGACTAGATTAATTTTTATTTTTCGTACCATTACAGTATTATAGTTTACTTAGTATAATCTCTTACAGAAATGTTGAGTTTTATGCTGAATAGCGGAATGTCTGTCTGACAATAACCATTGTATTATATAATTTAAATTCAAAATTTAAATCAAACAATGTTAGTTCATTCGTTATATCCGTTAAAATTTAAAATAAAAATCTACCAGCAGAGTTTATTGTAGCGGAGACATCTATAATATTAAAGTCACATCGTGCTCAACTATTTAAAGAACAAAGAATACGTATGTACGTTCAAATATTATAACAACATATCGCTGAATAGCTTTACAAATTGAACAGATATATGAGTAAAGCACAAAACAGATGAGTGGATGAACAAGTGAACCACAGGTGAACAGGCGAACAGGCTAAATCGCGGAACTGTTCATTTAAGGAACTGTTCATTTACGGAACAGTTCCAACAAAAGAACAGTTTCAAAAGAACAGTTCTGTTCTTTTTGGCACATCACTGAATTTAAGCTACAATAATTCTATTTAAACTAAAAGAATTGCTTTAAAACATTTCTCTAATGATTGAAATAGTGCCGATATTTATTCGAATTATCTGTTCAGACAGGTTCGGGTTGTGACTGAAAAAATGTTGAGAAACACTGATATAATACGTTAGTATAGAAAAGTAAATATTTGTCTGAGAACAAAGTAAGTAAGTTTAGAATGAAATACAAGTCAAACTAAGGTAAGAGCACCAGTAGCCGTCATTGACCCCATAGCCGTCAAGTTTCAATAAAATGATAAATATTAAGGTATTAAGCAAGCATACATTTTTTGTGTTTCCTGCTACACTTTCTGGAAAGTATGCCCACCCGTTATGCCATTTATGATAGCATTTAGTTAGCATTAGATATAATAACGACTCATTTGAAAGTTAAGAGTGTTTGTAAAATTTGCGTATATTCACTAAAACTCTTAAGTCTTAGCTAAGGTAAGCACTAATTTAATTTTACTGTAATTTTGGTTTAAGAGGAGGTTTACTTGAGAGTCGTTAAAAAAAATCGATTTTTTTTTTTGCAGAAATTGGTAGCTAATTATGTGTAGAATATGTTCCCAAAGTGACTTTTCTGAAAGTAATTTAAGGGAAGAGATTTGATAAAAAAAAATTGAAGAAAACTTGAGATTTGATAAAAAAAAATCGATTCTTTTGCCGCAATTGATAGCAAAATATGTGTAGAATATGTTCCCAAAGTGATTTTACTGAAAATAATTTAAAAACAAGATTCTTGCACATTAACCAAATCCAGCTTTCTATAAAAAAAAATTCAAAAAACGTAGTTCACGCAATAATGAGTATTAAATATAAAATTTTAAAAATACGTTTCTTTATATATATTTTATAATATCTCGGAACTACATTTTTGGAACTGGTGGACACGATAACTCAAAAACTATTCGATGGATCCTTTTTTTAAATTTTTTATTTTAAAGCTAATTCAATTCATCGGCACCTCTACCTAAGTTCGATACACTTTCAATATTTTTTTATTTTTAAATTTACTTTAAAGAACGTAAAATAAGACAAAAATCGTAATCAAAAGTTCAAACATCCGCCATTTTTTTTTTCGTTCAGCAATTTATTGATATTATAGGTAGAGGTGCCGGTACTCTTCATATGTTTTATAAATCTTTTTTGTTTTTGGATTTCGGTGGTTTATTACCGGCGCTAGGATGTCCACCAACAAGGCATTGGATTTTCGGATCGTCACACTGCACTATCTATAAAATGGACACATTTGTATATTTTTCCTTGAAAAATTTTTTTGTGTATTTTAATAAATATATGTATCTTCATAAATATGTGCACAAAATTTGAAATTGATATTTACTTCCATTCTTGAGAAAAAAAATTCTAGAAAAATACATAATTTTTAAGGACTCTCGAGTAAACCTCCCCTTAACGAATAAATAGTTATATTTTTTGTTTTTTGAGGTTTATTATGAATTAAATTTTGTTAAAAAATAGTTTTTAGACCAGAAAACCTAACAGAAATTTATTATTTTTAATGGGGGCTACTGGTACATAAAATACAGGTATTTTCCAGTAACCGTCATAGTGACGGTTATTGGGGTAACAAATTGTATTCTAATAAAAGGATACATATTCTCCTATATTTTTTACATTAAAATTTTAAACTCTGGATTATATTCACAAAAATACGATAAAGCTACTGACCAGTACCCGTCATTATTTTCTGTAACAATTAAATTTTAGTAGTCCTTTAAAATCAATGTCGGATACTGGTACCCTATAGTAACGGTTTTTGGTACCGTCTTCTTTGCAGGTACATTTCAATATAAAATACAGTAATGAATATTAAATAAATACTTTTGATATGCTCTTCGTTAAAAAAAATGCCGATTTTTATCGTAGTCAAACAATTTCGTATATCCCAGATAATTGTCAGACCACATTCTCAGATAAATTAAAAGGAAAGTAGCACATATTATGCAAAAAGTGCCTCCACAATTATTTAAACCAACAAAGAAGATGGGAACATAGTCAAGTAGATGATACATTTGAATGAAACTGTGATTCTTAACTGCTAGACACTAGCCAACTACTAATTCAAAACTTGAGAAAATCCATTTACTCATGGTCGACCTGGACGAAAATGGTTCTTGTTTTTTTGCAATAGACATCCGGACTTATCTAAGCGATATCTCAAAATTTAAGATAATCAAGGGCCTCGGTAGCGTAAAATATCAAAAACTGGCTTAAGGAAATTGAAGAATATTTAAAAAAAGAATTTATAGAAATTTTGAAAGATACAGAGCGTCTGATGGAATTATGATGAATCAGTATCTTTTTGAGACACTATAAAAGGACAAAAATCAGTACATAATGTTATTAATTCCAATGAAAAAGAATCTACAAAAACAGCATATATTGAAATTATGGATAATGTTTCTGAAGAATTAGCATCACGGATGGTTGTACTAAAGTTAAAGTGAATTCTAATAGAATCAGTTCAGTGGCAATCTAAGCAATATATCTGCAAGAATTGTAGAAAGGAAATAACAGGATCAAATAATGTTTTTAATAAAGCTTTATCCTTGAGTATTTTAATTATATAGCTCAGTTGTTTAAGATTAATCATATTCTAAAGAATGACGGATACTGGTTCTCTCCTCTGACGGATACTGGAACATCGTTAATTTTTTATTGACGGGTACCGGTACATCATACTTTTCCCTTTCTTTTATTTTTATTAATATATTTATTATAAAAATATTCAAATAAATTAAAATATTCCTGAAAGATCATAAAAAATTCTCTTTCGTTTTAACTTTACTGTTGGTTATTTCGTATAATTATGAACGAAAAAATTTAATGTAAAGTCCTGCTTATGTCTTAACATGACGGTTACTGGTGCTCTTACCTTATGTACCTACACATATTTGTTTTCCTCAAGAAAATAAATACTTGCTGAATGTTAAGTATAAATTCTGTCTATAGATATATTCTACATGTCCACGATCGGGAGCATAAGGAAGGGTATTGAAGGGACGGTCAGTCGGAACGGATTCAATTTTGTTAATAAATTCGCCAAGTGTGGTAAGTTAGTTCCCTATATCTCTAGTGTAGTCTGATTCTTTAAATTGATCAGAGCAAATTTTTGTTGTCGCTAAATTAAAAACGACGTTTTACCCACATGCTTTTAACCATTTTGTACAAATAATCCCATCAGTCTGAAACGAAAAAAATTTTTTTTTTTTTATTTTCAGATTTTTTTCCACTATAATTTTTTTTCCATATATATACCGTAAATTTAACCATTTTAAAATATTTTGTAAACTTTTACTATTCAAAATGCTTAAATAATTTAAATTCAAAATATTTAAACAATTTTGACATAAGTTAAATTATTTGTCTCTGTCATAATGACGTCACAAAATGTATCTAATGGCGACTATCTGTTTCTAATTAGAATGCCTTCTTATTCCACAAACGGCACCTTAAAATAAAAAATAATTGAAAGAATTTCAACTTCATTTTAGGAATTCTTTTATATACAGGGTGGGCCAATTTAATCTATGCATCTAAATATCTCGCCAGAGGCGCCACCTACCAAAAAATGACCTTCACAAAAGTTGTTAGGTACGAAGGGGGACATTAAATGGTGACCTTAAATTTGACCTTGACCTTCATTCTTAAGGTCATTTTGAGATCAAGTCGTATTTTTCAAATGGAAAGGCCTACTTTTTATTTCAAATTCTGAAAGAGCGTGAAATTTCACGTCGAAAATGCTATAAACGAATTTTTTTATTATTGGCCTTAACATGTGTAAAGGCCACCAAAGAACAATAAAAAATTAGATTTTAAAGGAAAAACCTAACTTTAAAGTGTCGGCATCTTTGGAGACGTATATATTTTTCTATGATTGTACCTCTCCGAGAACTATGGAAAAAAAATAGGAATTCTTTATTTTTAATTTTTTTAGGTGGTAGAAATTGTTAGAAAATTCTGTAAAAAATACAGAATATAGCACAACGTACTACCTAAAAAATAGTCTTGGTCTTATTAGTCTGGATGTAATAGTTTCGGAATAAAAAAATTTCAAAAAATACCCGCTCTAGCATATATATGGTCAATTATCTCAAGAACGCAGAGAGATCAGAGGCTAAAATAGGTGCCAATGCTATATTTATTACTCACCGATATCGCAATATAACTTATTTTTAATAGGCCTCTCTGGGGCTGCAAACCCTATCTTAACCTGCTAGACCCTTTCACGCTCTTTCAGAATCCGAAATAAAAAATAGGTCTTTCTATTTGAAAAATACGACTTGACCTCAAAATGACCTTGAGAATGAAGGTTGAGGTCAAATTTAAGGTCACCATTTAATGTCCCCGTTCGTACCTAACAACTTTTGTAAAGGTCATTTTTTGATATGTGGCATCTCTGGCGAGATATTTAGGCCCACTCTGTATATTAATTGCAATGAGATATACACCTGTAACTTTTATATCCATGATGGTGTGACAGACGGACAGACATAACGAAACTTTTTCTTTGGCACCCTAAAAAAATATTGCTATATTTTGTTGTATCAAAATTTTTAATAATTTTGACAACATAAATTGAAGATAAGTATAATAGTTTCGAATATCATTAATTTAAAAATTAGATATACACCTGTAGCATGTTGCAAAATTTTATGTCCATCACGGGATGACAGAAGGACAGACATAACGGAATTGTGTCTTTGGCACCCAAAAAAAAATTGCTGTCGTGTCCTATCAAAATTTTTAATAATTTTGATATCATAAATTGAAAATACTACAATAGTTACGTATATAATTAATTCAAAAATTGAATTCTTGATTATGAGTGACAGTTGTCAATCACGCAGGATGTGACAGACATAACTTCCCTAGTTTGTGTATATACGTTTCAAAATGTCTGTCTACGTAAATTACATGTACTATACACATCAATTATTTACAATATAGATATCAGTCAGTTGTAAATTTTAAACAACATACATTGTACAATATTATAAATATTTAAAACGTTTAGAGTAGGTATTGGAAATTCTATTTGTAAATCGGGGGAGTATTAGGCATTATTGTAATAGTTATTTGTGTATTAAGAGCTCAAAATGGTACATTACCGCCCGATTGAGAATGTTAAATTTTTTATTTTATTTATAAAATAGAAATTTTGGATTTTTTTGGAAAGAAAAAATATATTCATAAAGGTCTTCCAGTTTACTATTTAAGGTCCCTTTTTTAATATTTAAGAATAAAACACAAAAGCCTATACGCATGGGTAGGAATGCCCTCGTACGAATTGTGTTGACATTTTTCCTGCTAACTGCTATCGGCACAAAATTGAAATTTACTGAGATTCAGCCCTTAAAATCTTAAAACCTTTTCTTAAAGCCCCGATCAGTCGAACACTCATCATCAGTTTTGAAACCACCAAAATGACAAATCGCTTGTAGACTTTTAATCACATTTCGCTTGTAGACATTCAATACCGAAGATGTAGGGAAAAATTCGACTTCCGTGATGGTTAATTTCATGAATATATATATATATATATATATATATATATATATATATATATATATATATATATATATATATATATATATATATAGATACCCATACCCACAGAAACTTGCATATATCTGGTTGTATTATGAGTGGGCTTAAAAATGTAAATATGGCTTAAGAGTAAAGTACTATAATTAATGAAAATTGAAGAAAATATAATTTGGAAAAGTTGTTTAGAAGTGAAAGTTAATTCAAAATACAGAATTACAGCTAACTGACCCAAAAAATAAATTTAGGTATTTTGTTTCGTTTTTTCTGTATCACACTGTATATCATAGAACCAAAAATACCATTTAAAGGCTATTATCTATGAGGAATTTTAAAAATTTATTCTTAGTTGTGAGTTACTAATTAGAAATTTAATTTTATGCAAAAACGGCATATATGCTTCAAATTATTATCGTAGCGTAGAGGCATTAATTGATTTCCAATCGCCGTAAATTTTTTTTTTTTTATAAGTAGACACTCTAAAGGATTAGAAAATACAATCTACCGAAAAAGGGCGTAAAGTGACTTACGCCCTTTTTCCACCCAGCTCCTCAATTACAATGCCTTCTATCCGTAACATGATATGTGTATGCCGTGATGTGCAGTAATGTTTTGATAAATTATTATTTAACCAAGCTACTAATTGTGTTGTAGTTGACATATAACTTTGGAATCAAACTCCAAAATCCAACTCAAAAACTCCAAAAAGTTTTAGAAAATCAGACTGTAAAAATTTTCCCCAAAAAACAAAATCATTCTGTTGTTAAAACAAAATTTCTGGACATACTATATAATTTACTCTACGTCGACATATTTATGATGTGGGTGGAGGACAAGAGAAGTGGTTATGCGTTGTGTGCCGTTGTGTAACAACACACAAATATAGATATTTATATATTCTACAGAAAATCATTATTTTTCGAAATGAGTTTGTTAATTATTAAAATTGCTAATTAATCAAGAACGCATAGAATTACATTTTATGTACCTATATTATAATATTTTCAAAATTGGTGGGGCTTGTTTAATTGTAATTTTCAAGTTTTATTATAAAATTATATGTTTATAATGTACATTTACATAATATAATACTAAAATAGTATATATGTCGTCGCCGAATCGTAGAATCGGTCAGATGACAAAATGCTCTAGCCTGTTTTTCAAAACGTCTGTAATTCAATTGCATTGAAAACATTATATTGGATTTGCCAATACGGCTACCATATTTCGCCAAATTGCAAAATTGTACCGTTCCGGAAATGATATAATCGCACAGATTTTGAAAATATAATTGTAATATTCATTTTCGGGCAAAGGATAATTTAATAATGAACTGCAAAGAAAGTTTCGATGGTGTGCTTCCCCATCTATTTATTTCTATTAATAGGTACATATGAATTATTTTTAGATTTAACAAAAATTTCCTGGCCTTTCCAATACTGGTCCCAAGTTTATTTTAGTCCCAATATTTTTTTTAAACTAATTCCCCACAATGCCGACGATTTTAAAAAAAATGCCAAATTTTCTTTGAAATTACGGCTTTTATTACATATTTTTATTCAGTGGCGTTGCAAGACGAAAATGGGGCGTGAGCAAGGTAATTTTTGTGAGGTCGCCTTTAATTTTCTTTTTTAAATTTCTGTGTTAAAAATTAGGCAACAAACAAAAAAAAAAAAAAAAACAAAAACGAAAAACAGCTTGGGAGGCCTCTCTAAGTGTGCTTGCGAGGCCCCTCTAAGTGCGAGGCCATGGGCGTGGGCCCACACCGCTCACGCCTAGCTACGCCACTGTTTTATTTACATATAATTATTATTTTATTTAATAGTGCTAAAATCTTTGACACTTATTTTAGACCAGTGGTTCCCAAACTCTTTGGGCCCACGAACCCCTTTTCATAGTCAAAACTTGCTCACGGACCCTGGGTGAAAAACTACATAAATGTATAATTTAGAAAAAACACAAATTTAATTTTGATGTTTTGAATGGTAAATGGTGGCGCAAAAATAAAATATAAATAAAATATTTTGTTGAAGAAGTAGATATTTATTGATATTATAACTTTTTTTTTTAATATACAAAAAAAAAAATGACTTGGATAAACCTGATGGGATGTTATGTGTGTATTTATGTCCGGCTCAATGTTTGTGAGTAGCAACCGCAAATCCCCGCGAGTATTAATTTTTGGTCGGTTTCTTTTTTTTTTTTGTAATGAGGCCTATAACGGCACTGAACCCACATTTTACCAAATAGGAAGACGGAAAAACAATCAACAGCTTCTGTACAATAACCCATAATGCTCATTCAATGGACTGGGACTTCTTAACTTATAATATGATATTTCGTTCGAATTATCGTGTTCCCTTAGTATTTACAAAATACTAAGATACCGAAAAATGTATCTAAATACAAGATACAAATTACAAAATGAATTTTTAAAAGAAGTATTTCAGATACAAGATGAAAATACGTATTTTGTATCTCGTCTCTGTACTCTGTGTATTTCAAATACTTGTATCTTAAATAAGTCTCATCTCTGATCATTAATAATATGTATATTCTTTAGTGAATGTTAAGGGATAACTGCAATCAACTTAAACAAGAGTATAACTTTTTTTAAATACATTTACATTAAAAAGAGATATCAATTTTATTCAAAATTATACTTCTTTTTGTCCAAGACTAAAAAAATTTGTTGTATGCACTTCACATCACGCATAACACACAACTAAATTGTTGGTTAGATTTGCGACTCTTTTATATTATAAATTAGTTAGTGCAGGTATCGGCTCTGTTGCGTTCCTGTATAAACCTGTATAGATGGGCCTAACTCACCGTGATGCCTGTTACTACTTGTATTTTTTGCACCTATCTATATTTATACTTACTTAGGACGTAAAAAGCTCTAATAATAATTTGTTCATTGTTATTTAACTTCCATATTAATGAAAATTTGTCACAATCTTTTTATTTTATATTAAACCTTGTGCGGACCCCCTGACGTTGTTCAGGGACACCCCAAATAAATTTTAAATTTCCACGGACCCCCTGAATGATCCCGCGGACCCCTGGGGGTCCGTAGAGACCACTTTGGGAACCACTGTTTTAGACAATAATCAAAACAGTTATACAAACTACGCATATATTGTGCTTTCTATATATGGTGGTTGTAGCGCTACAAGTGATAAAATTGCAAACTAAATCCAATCAGTCGCTGTACGAAGTTGTTAGTAGCGCCGTGGAGAGAAATGGTGGGTCCTGGGAATAGAGCACATCTTTTAAAAATTTCTCCCCGAAAAAATAAGTGACAAGCAAGAAAAAAAAGTTTTTTCCTTTTTCCCAAACCTGTACCGACCTCTATGGGCCGCCTCTTGCAGTCTGCGCCCTGGGACTACAACCCCGAGTATCTCACCTCTCACCGAGCCTGGACTGACTAGACGTTTAGCCAGTCAGATTGTAGAATACAAATTACCAACCCCATATTAGTTGAGCCGTTTTGTAAAAGCGACATTTTGTAAAACGGCTAAACATTTTATAATCTGGCTGATTCTACAATCTGACGGCGACATATATTATATACCTACCCAAACATACATATTTAATTTTCGTTTGTCACATCAAGAAAAAAGATATACCTACCACCAGCCAATGGGGATGGATGCAAGCTAGGGGTGCTTAGGGAATGAGGGGTCCACCACAGAGTGGGGAAACGAAATTACAATCAAACAATCGTTAAAATTACTATATTGTTCTAGAATTTTATTTAAGAAAACTCAAGTATTCAATTTACGAAAATGACTTAATTTCCTTCCAAAAATATTTTAACAAAATTTTTCGCCTCAAATGATGTATATTGTTCTATACTCATTGACGAAGGATTACATTTTTCGTCAAACAAGGCAATAAAAGCAAATATTATTCATCAATTATGTACCCATTTAGTTTGAGAGAAGACACACTGTCGAAATGTGGAATGTGTTTTGAGACATTTACATCGTATATAATCGTTAAAAATTTTATTGTTTCATAAAATGAAAAGAGACTCATTTTATGGTTCATGAATCAAATTGTAAAACAACGAAGGATTCGTATAATGTAGGACTCTATGTAATAGTGATGTCGAGTAATTAATCGATTAATCGGTTTAGTCGGCTAATTTTGTTTACGTTTAGTCATTTTTTAGTCGACTATTCTATTTTCGATTAAATTACTAAAATGATAAAATTTTTTTTTTAAATGAGTAAAAACGACTAATTTACCAATTTTTCTGTTCAAGCAAACGGAAACTGGACTTCAAAAAATTAAAACTGAAAAAATTTTGTATTTGTATGATTTTTCACGTTTATGTGACTAATACAATGTCATATTTTATATCTTTCTTTTCTTAAAAGAAAAATTTTAAAAATCAATAATTAAATTACTCGTAAAAAGAAAACCTCGTTTTTGAAAGAGTTACAAAGCTTACCCTATTCATGAATTCGATTAAAAGTTTAGTCGGTCAGTCGACTATTATATGCTCGATATTTTCGCCTAATTGCTAATTTAGTGTGAAAAACAATTTTAGTTGATTAATCGACTAACTGCTCCTCGGTTGGACATTACTACTATGTAGTAGTGATGTCGAATAATTAATCGATTAATCGGGTTAGTCGACTAATTTTGTTTACATTTAGTCATCTTTTAGTCGACTATTTTACCTTCGACTAAATGACTAAAATGATTAATTTTTTTTTAAATGACAAAAATGACCAAATTATTAATTTTTTTGTATTATTTGTTGGACTTCAAAAAAATGAAAACTAAAAAATTACGTATTTGTATACAATTTTTCACTTTTATGTGATCAATGATTTGTGATATGGCATATCTTTCTTTTTCTTAAAAGATATATTAAAAGTCAATAATTAAATTCAAATGAAAATATCGTTTTTAAGAAAGTTACATAGATTACCCTATTTATGAATTCGACTAAAAATTTAGTCGATTAGTCGACTATGGTATGCACGATATTTTCGACTAATGACTAATTTTGTTTGAAAAACAATTTAAGTCGATTAATCGACTAACTGCTCCTCGGTTCGATATTACTACTATGTAGTAGTGATGTCGGATGATTAATCGATTAATCGGTTTAGTCGACTAACTTTGTTTACATTTAGTCATTTTTCAATCGACTATTTTATCTTCGACTAAATGACAAAAATGATTAAAAACGACTAATTTATTAATTTTTCTGTATTATTTATTGGATTCAAAGTATGAAAACTAAAAAATTATTTATTTGTATGATTTTTCACTTTTATGTAACTTTGTCACATGCCATATTTTTTCTTTTCGTAAAAAATATGTTAAAGGTCAATAATTAATTTTTTTGAAATAATTACATAGGCTATAATATTTATAAATTCGACTAAAAATTTAGTCGATTAGTCGACTATTATATGCTCGATATTTTCGACTAATGACTAATTTTGTCTGAAAAACGATTTTAGTCGATTAATCGACTAGTCGACTATTATATGCTCGATATTTTCGACTAATGACTAATTTTGTCTGAAAAACGATTTTAGTCGATTAATCGACTAACTGCTCCTCGTTTCGACATTACTACCATGTAGCCCATTATTATCTAATCGCAATATTTTTACTTAGTTTTTTTTGGCGATATTGGCTAAAAAACTCACAAGTTATTCTTACATTGTTTACGATATTTTTTTGGCTTGATCACATCGTAGCTTCAATTCGGTGTTTTTAGCAAGTGCCAATAACCGTAATTTTGTCAGGTTTTTTGCATCAACAACTTAAAAAATACGGGAAGGAGCGGGGGGAGCAAGTAATCCACCATTTTGGAGCTAAGGATTTTGCAAACGCGGCTTGAAAATGTAAAATCGTAAATGGAACCTAACCTTCATCTTACGAATCCTCTACAACAATATTACGCATGGTAAGTGAAAAAATTTTCTACCTCACTTTCCAATACCAAAAAAATTCTTCAAGAAATTAAAAAAAAAAAAAAACACATTTCTTGAAATTTGGGGTCAAGCCAATTGGATTCTGACTGGACCAAAATGGTCCAAGTTTTGGTCCAAAAATTTTATCATGAATTTATTATATTAAAACATTCCATACAGTACTTTTCTTTAAAAAAATTCCCAAAAGTCACCTTTTTTTTAGACGGTCACACTAGTGGTCCCCCTTAGTTTGTCTAATCTGTGATTAATTTTAGTAGACTCGGAAGCAAAATCGAGTACAATACTATCTAGGCATTAGCCACAGAAAAAAATTTCCCCTAAACGTGTTTCAGACTGGAAAGTATTTTCCATTTTTGATTGAATGATTTTCTAACAATTATTATTAGTATTGTTGTCTACAATTCAAATAATCTAGTCTCATTTTTTTAATGCTGGCACATGATTGTAAACTAGAAATATAAATTTAAGAGATTTGATGGTTGTTTTAGTTTAGTATATACCTATATAAGTAGCTACATAGTTCAGTTCATTAATGTGAGAAGTCTGCATGTTTATTTATACTTATTGTTAAATCTTCGCTTTAAATTACAGTAAACAATGCACTGGTACCAGAGTAACGGATACATAACATTTATAATAAATAATAGAACCATACGTATAGGTTACACATATATACCGTAAAACCGTCTAGACCCGGACACTTTCTTACATTTTATCGGTTAAATTTAAGTTTATACATATTTCCGTCATAGATATCACCAATCAAAATGTAACCATTAGAACGAGTGTATATTATTTGTTATATCCCTGACCCATTTGTTTCATTATAAGTAAAAATAAAAAAAAAATATTAATAATAATAAGTAAGTGTCCAGGTCTATACCCTGAATCGGTCTTGATCCGGACACTTACTTAAATAATGTAATAACATACAAACTAATCTCTCCTGTCGGGGTTAGGACAGTGTTTTATATCGTCTGGTGTCTTTGAACCTGTCAAAGGCTTCAAAACATTTTGTGGGAAGGGAGAGGGGTCAATGCATAATATGCTTCTCAATGAAGTAAACATACGATATGACACTAGAAGGAGGCATAAACCGCGTAATTCTGGCGGCAATATAACGTATGGATAGTGGAAGTTACAGCCAGTGCGAATCGCGGCCATAGTGTAATAAACTGATGTGTCCGGGTCTAAACGGATATATGTATATAGCATGTATTTTTTATATTGTAAAGGATGGTATGGCAAAATAAAAAAAATATTATTTCTTAAAATTATATTTTTATATTTTTCTTTTAAACTGATGAATTAAAATTTTACAATTTATTGCCATGTTGAAGTTTTAGTTACAAAAGTAAAATTTTCATTTTTACCATTTTACACAGTTAGATGGTGGTAATATTGATAGCCCTTGTGACTCGACTAGCTCAGATAATTTGAATTAAATGTGCATGAGACTCGATAGTAGAGATCAGGGAGTACGCCCTGTCTTTACGTTTAGAACAAACGAACAGGTCAAACAAAAAAAAAATGGATTACATGATTACAATGTTAACTTAACTTAATGAAATTTAAGCTCCTCGCAAGCGTGAAGGTAAATCACCAATCCGCCATTGAAAGAACCACGTTGGCTGCGGCAGGTTGGTGCAGGCCGGAACACGCCACACATCAGAGTATAGGTTGGCGCGCCCATTTCCGACGCCCGAAATACGTTGACGAAATCCACTCAACAAGTGGAGGAACTCCATAGCAAGAGATTAAGAAGGGATGCAAATACAAGAAGAAAGTAAGAAACCAAAGAAAAGAAACCTAAATAATAAAAAAACGTTAGCAAAGCGGAAACTATCTAAGCCAGTCGTTCTCAAACTTTTACATAAAAAAAAGTAATAAATAAATACTGATAATATCCAATAAAATAATTGGAATGGTTTTCACATGCAACACACGGTATACTACTTTAATATGTGAATTAATGCAATAAAATTACGGAAAAGTTACAAACAACGGAATACAACCAGTTAAAAAAAGTAACTACTTTCGTAAAAATTAAATACTTACAATGTGTGAAAACCAAACCAATTTCACAAATTTATGACAAAAAAAAAATCATTAAATCGTGTTATTCAAAAAAAAACATAAAAACGTTATGTAATATATGAACACACCAAAAAATACAAATAAATAGATTGAAGACAAAAACTTACCAAAGGGCGGCATCGAACCAAATTTGAATTAAGATTTATACAACCATTATAATTACTTTAGTAATTTTTTTTAAAAAAAAAAACTTTGTGATTGAACATTATTCAACAAAAAAAATAAATAAGCACTTGCAATTTTTAATAGAGAACCATATTGAGGTTCTGTACTTTAGCAGCGGGAATAAAGAAAATGAATCTACTTATGTCTTTACATTGCATCAGAGCTTCGAGAACAAAGGACCCTATTAGGCGCATGTGCGACTCGTAGTGAGTCGCCACTACACTCATATGTACTCTAGGTAATAGGGCAGCAGAAACATTAATGTACATGAATAATAATAAGAAAAATTAATTTTTTTTACATTACACGCCACCAACCCGGTTAAAATTGAAAATTTTAGGAACTGAAATTTTCAATTTTACCAATGACTTCCACCTAGATAGCAAGAATGCTCATATTAACAAAGGAAAAATTTAATTTCTTTGCCTACTGGTTCGATACTATGAATTTAAAATTTTGAAATAATGTTAGAAGGTGGTCCACCATATTTAAACATAACTTGAAATACTATAACATATTTCCGACATAAATCCAACAAAAAAAATTAACTTATTCGTACAAAACAAATTAAATGACTAAAGGCAACAAAACTAAATTTACATAAAAATGACATAATGCAAAATTTTAGTCCCAATGAAACATAAAACAAATTAATAGCCACGTTGTAGTTCAAAATAAAATTATTAAGGGGAGATGTCCCGATTGCAACTGTCACGAAGTCGATCGTAGCCTAGAGTAAATTTAGATAAGGGCGCCTGGCTACATAAAGGTAAAAGAAATTCTAGACATAAATAACGAATCTAAACAGGATAAATTAATGAATGAAATGTAATTGACCAAATGAAATAACTATGGGCGACGAGATAGTACGTAATAGGGAGACTAGTCGTAGCCTAAATATCCTCAAAAGAGAAACGTACCGACATCGATCGCATAAACTCACACGCACCCATACAAACAACACAATCACTCACTCACACCAGTCACTCAACTCACACTCGCCGGCATTCGCAAATAGCAAGAGTCACCTGACCCCTGAAAAATCCTAAACAGTCACGAACACCCCAACTTTTCTGACAAGCGCCAGACCAACACAAAAAAAATTATTGGTTCGTTGCTCACACGAGAACTCTAACAAACCAAAAAAAATAATTCAGGCTCACATCGGACCCCGAATAAATACAAAAATATATGCTCCACGAGCTAAAGTACCAAAAGAAATATTACAAAAAAAATAATAATAAATGAAAAATCTGAAATGGTAGTCAATAGTGAAATCAAAATCCAATTAATATGAAGTGAGTAAGAATACTACACCTCATAGCAACAAAATGTCGATACATTCGACATAAAGATCGAAGGTTTAGACTCAGATAGAAAATATATGGGACACCGCGGCAAAAGTGGGACCAAGATTGAAGAGGAAAATAAAGATAAAATCGTTCGTAAACTTAAAGTTATAAATTACAGTAATAAATTAAGCTAAATCTTAAAATTGACCAAAATTAAATACAAGCCACCTAGTGGGCAACCAAAATAAACAATCAAAAAAAATATGATATTGACCGACAATATCGTATTGTAGCTCACGAGCTAATGAATCTTGTGTAAATAAAAAAAGTTAATAAAAATACGTGAATTGTAAATTATAAATGCATGTCCGAATAATTTTTGAAACAATGTCAACAAAGCAATTACACGAATATATAACTAAGTATTGAATGAAATGCTATATTTAATTAATCAAAATAAAGTGTATTTAACAACAATTAAAGAAAATCGCTCGTACTTCTACAAAAATTGGAATATAATCAAAATACTACATAAAATGTGAACATAATAACAATTCCGCTCATTGCTAAATAATAATTAGCTAAACAATAAACAAATTTATGACAATATTTTAAAGTCGATTAATTTTCTTAAACAGTACGTCACCTCGGTAATAAATATTTTTAGTGATAAAATTTAAACAAAACTTGAGCAGAACCCATTTACTGTAAAATAAGATTAGGGCTACTTAACATTAATGAAAAGTTGCGAACAAAAGGTTATTAACTTAGTCATGGATACAAATTCGTGGTACACGAACGATAGACGGACTGACGTAATATTCAAATAAAATGTATTGATACAAAATAATAAATTTAGGTAACAACAATATGTACCTATTCGACTATACTATAGTGACATGTATGAATATAAAAAGTGCAATGAGTTAAAATGAACTTATTCAGTAATAACAAATTCGGACACAAAAAAGATGAATTTAACAAATAATAAAGTTTAAGTACGGCCATTTTGATATATTTGACTATGATGGTACGTCAAATCAGTCGCTCTTTTCGACGGATTTTTACCGTTCAGGCATGCGCAGTGCGGGCCTGCTATCTTATTCTTTGCCGGAGATAGCACGGCGGTTTTTACTAACAAAAAGCTATAGCAAAATGACGTAGATAATAAATAATAAAAACTGACACTAAATAATGAGCTTAAATAGGTAAAATTGAATTTATATAGCATTTACATGACACTAATTTAATTATCTGAACGGGCATTATATTTTTTGAGGGCTGATACGTGGTAGACACCTAGAGATCGATCGTTAAGGTCAGCAAGTTCGTAACGGTTATTCGACAGTTTAGTTTTAATTTTTGCTTTTACAAATTTAGGTGCTAGCTTTGCTGAAAAATAATTTCCCGCATCGGAGAGAACAAAGTTTTTTCTCCAAACGATATCTCCTACGTTAAAGATTACTTCACGATGCCTTAAGTTGTAACGGTGACTGGATTGTTCAAAAGCTAGTTTAAGTCGTTCGTTCACGAGTTTATGGGCTTCTTTGAGAGCTAACCAACGTGGTTTATCTACGTTTACATTGGGTTCATCAGGTAAAAAGTTACCTACTTCATCTCCAGCTCCTTTTAAGTGAATTTCACGCCCAAATAATAAATAAGACGGTGTGAAACCAGTAATAGAGTGTACTGCGGAATTAAGTGCAAAGCGCAATTTGGGAATATTGACGTCCCAGAGACGGTGATTATCTTTAATGTACGAGCAAATTAAAGTCCCTATGATTCGGTTTTTACGTTCGGTAGGATTCGATGAAGGGTGATATTTCGGACATAATTGTAGATTGACAGAATACGTTTGTAGAAAGGTTCGGAACTCGTTAGAAACAAAATTCGTTGCATTATCGGTAATTAAATAGTCGGGCGCGCCGAATATTAGAAATACGCTATTTTCTAAGTGAGTGATAATTTCGTTAGCGCTGATAGATTTTAGTGGGAAAAAGAGTGTAAATTTACTGAAGAGGTCATTTATAACGATTAAGTAACGATTTTTATGGCGGGGAGTCATTGGAAAAGGGCCACAGACATCCAAGCTTAGGTACTGCCATGGACGAGAAATTTTACGATTACCTAAAAGACCAGCGGGTAGTTGCTGTTCAACTTTCTGCGCACCACAAGTGTCACAAGTACGGACAAAATTAGCGACGTCAATAGCCATTTTTGGCCAATAATACTTAGCAGCTATTCGGTACAGTGTTTTATGTATACCGAAGTGTCCGCTAGTGGGATCGTCGTGGCAAAGGGACATGATTTCTTTCCTATGGGATTTAGGTACGACAGTTTTCCAAGGGTTTTCGTCTACATCGAAGCGATTTACAGGTTTGCAAAGCTTAAATAATGTGTTATTTTCCACTCGCCAATACGTATAATTAAGAGGGTTGTTCGTGACACGCCTTATCATTTTTGAATACCAACGATCGTGATCGGTGGGTGACAACTGCACATTACATATTATTCTAGAGAGTGCATCGGGGCCAACATGTTGAGAACCTTTACGATGTACAATTTTAAAGTTAAATTGTTGGAGCCTGATTGCCCAACGAGCTAACCGACCAACGGGGTTTTTTAGATTATGTAACCAACGAAGTGAGGAGTGATCAGTTACAACGGTAAAGTGTGTAGCTTCTACATAACATCTGAATTTTTCTATAGCCCAAAGGACACTTAAACACTCACGTTCAGTGACGGAATAATTTCTCTCCTGCGGAGTAAGACCACGACTAGCGTAAGCGATGACACGTTCTCCATCAGGGAAGTTTTGACTCAAAACACAACCTAATCCTATGTTCGAGGCATCACATTGCAACGTAAATTCTAAGTCAAAATTAGGATGACTTATAACTGGTGGTGAGATTAAAATTTTCTTAAGTTCATCAAATGAATTTTGTTCAACAGACGTCCAAGTCCACTTAGTACGTTTCCGGGTTAATTTAGTAAGTGGGTTTGCGATATCCGCGAAATGGGGAACGAAACGGCGGTACCAAGAGCAAAGACCTAAAAAACGTCTTACATCTTTCGGACATTTAGGTTCGGGAAAATTTTCAACAGCAGCTGTCTTTTCTTTATCGGGTCGTAAACCATCTTTGTCAACAATGAATCCGAGATATTTTAATTCTGATCTAGCAAATTTACATTTTTCAAAATTTAGTGATAAGTTAGCTCGGACAAGTCGTTGAAATACTTGTTCGAGAACTTGTAAATGGGTAGTAAAATCCGGTGTAACTATAATGATATCGTCCAAGTAAACGAAAACGTATGGGTCTAATTCGGCTCCGAGGATGGTATCAACTAGACGTTGCATAGTTGCAGGACTGTTAATGAGGCCAAACGGCATTCTACAAAATTGAAAGGAACCCTTGCCAGGAACGCTAAAGCTGGTTTTCTCACGACTAGAATCTTCTAAGGGGATTTGCCAAAAAGCTGAACAAAGATCTAAACTAGACATTACGCGGGCATTATGGAGACGATCTAATATAGACTGCATGCGCGGTAACGGATAGGCGTCTGGTTTCGTTACTGAATTGACTTTGCGCAGGTCCAAACAAAATCTAAAGTCACCAGAAGCCTTGCGAACGACAACCACTGGAGACGACCAGGGTGAATTAGATGGCTGTATAACTCCTAAAGACAACATTCTTTCGATTTCAGAATGGATAAATTGATTTATGGGTTTAGAATACGCGTAACAACGTTGTTTGATTGGCAAAGCATCACCAGTATCAATCTTGTGAGAAATTACATTAGTACAGCCAAACGCTGGCATGATTTTAGCATATTTGTCAACTAATTGGTTAATCAATTCGCGTTGCGATGATGTAATACCCGATGATTCACTTAACGAGCAGACCTGGTGATCGCCTTTATTCATAGTAAAAGTTCGGGACGGAATATCAATAGTTATTCGAAATGCTTGAATAAAATCTACACCTAGAATGATGTCAGTTAACAAATTTTCTACTACGTAAAAGTTGATAAGTCGCTCATAATCGTGTAACTTTACTATAATTTTAACACTACCTAGTATGTTTGCGTATGTACCATCGGCATTAGACACCTTAGTGAACGGGCCACGTTTCAAGGGAGGATAAATGTGACAAAGTTTATTCCAAATTGACAAACTGAGAACCGAAATTGAGGCTCCACTATCCAAAAGACCTAAATAATATCCGTTTTCGATCGACACACGGACATACGGACAAGTACTGTGTGGTAAATACTCAAGGTGATAACGCATAAGATTAATTTGATCGTTGTTCTTGGAGGCAGAACAAAACGTTTTTACCTTTTGTAGCCACAATAACCACTCAGGGCTAGAATGGCGGATCAGTTTTGGATTAAACTTAGAGCGAGACAGACGATCCGACTGGGCGCTCATTCGGCGTTTCCCGAACGAGGCACTCTAGAACAAATTGGACATGATGGACGGGTAACACTAGATCGACCACAACCGTAGCAAAATCTAGATTTAGGTTTGGTACATTGCTGGAAGTGATGACCGACTTCGCGACAGTTCCAACAGTTTAAACGTCGGGGGTTTGTAGACGTAGGGGTGATACTCGTGTCATTAACTGGAATTTCAGGTGCTGAACTAGTGGAGGCTACAGGAGGGTTTGGATGAACAGTCTGAACAGGGAGAATAGAACGTGCATGTGAAGAATTGTATCTTTGGGGTTTCAAATTAGGCGATGAGGTACTTGAATTTTGACCACGGACTCGTTCCAAGTTACAACACAGATCATATAATTCGTTATAGGTACTAATACGTGCTGCAGCAGCCGTATATGCTAATTGTGAACTAAGACCGTCAATTAAAATTTCAAGTTTTTGTTCGTCCGGAGCAGGATGTGACAATTTTTGAAATAAAGATTCCATAACCACTAAGTAGTCAATGGATCTTTCGTTACTGAGTTGTCGACGATTAAAGATTTGTCTCCAAATCATGTTATCAGTATTTGACAAGGAGTAATGTGCTCGTAACTTCTTAGTGAAGTCTGACCAAGTATGAATTTGGTCTTTAATAGTTCTGTACCAAATTAAAGCAGAATCGGTAAGCAATTCCGAAACGCTATTTAAAAGCTCGCACTCTGTAACATTACGAGAAACACTAAATTCGTCTAGTTGGAGTAAAAAGTCATCAACAGAACCTTTGCCAGAAAATTTTAAGTTCCATTTATGGACGGGTACTTTCGATTTTGACACAGACGGACTAACTTGAGTTACAGGTGGGGAAACGTTCTGTGGATTAGGTGGTCTTAACTGATAAAGGAAGTTCAGACGGGAGTCTAAAATTGTGCATTTAGCTAGTAAACGGTCAAGTCGTTGTATCTCATCGTCAACTTCAGTACTAGATTTTACGATATTAAGTCTAGAGTAGTAATGATCTAGACGATTTGACAAAGCTACATATAATGAGGTGCTAGAAGGAGTAATTGTCTCACCATCAGATTCTAAATGGTCTAGTTTGTCATTTAAAGTAGCTATTTCACCCAAAATGTTAAGTTCAATCCTGTCTACTAGAGGGACGTTAACTAATTCCTGAAGTTTTAATAAAGCCTGACGAATAGACATACGAGGTATCTCGGTGACACCACGAGCCATTATCTCGAAGGATAATTCGTCAATGGACAGACCCACAAAATTATTGTTTTCTGCCATAGTAAATAATGATTAAATAAACATAAACAAGAATAAATATTTATAAGCTAACAACTTGCGATTTAACCGTATAACTTATATAAATAAAATATGAGACACGCAAAATTAATTTTGGACAAAAAAATGTTGTGGACACACCAAATATAACTAATAAAGATAAATATTGTGGACACACCAAAGTAATGTGGACACACCAATTATACTCGCAAGGGACAAGTAATGTGGACACACCAAAATATTAAAAAAAAGTCCCTCGGCGAATTAAATAAATTAAACTAAATAAAATGTGACGAACGAAAAATTATTTCGAACATAAAATATTATTGTGGGCACACCAAAAGAAAATTGTTTTGCTAAAGTACAAAACCTTTACAATAAAATAGATATAACATATAAAATAATATACCTCAATTCATAAGTAGAAAAATTACCCAAAATTTCAAAGTTAAATACCAGCAAAAACATAGCATTTGGTTCGTTTCGCTCCCTTGGTTTCCTTCCATAAGTAAACTAACTCTTCATAAATTATCTAAAATAATACAATAATATGTTAATTTCTGTGATCGAAACAAAATAGAATGTGTACAAAATTGTGATCATAAAACAGAATAGAAAAAGGTAAAATTCACAATCTTGCACAAATTTAAGAAAAGTTTATGAAACAAAAAATCAAGGTGTGAGCTCTGATTTGAGAAGTTGAATCAAAATATCTCAGTTTTACCCGGCAAAAATCAAATCAGAAATCAACACGCTATTACAATATAATTTCAAAAAAAATTATCTGAAATATTGACCACATTAAAATATTCGTTAAGTGAATACAAACAAATATGAAACATTTTAAATTTATAAATCAAAACAGTTTAAATTTGACTATTGAAACTAAATTGTATAAACAACAAAATTTATTTATAAATAAAAAGGTAAGTACCAGGTGTTTCGTTTGTGCTAAGACTAAGCAGTGAGTTTCGAGTAAAATGCTATAACGTGTCAGTAACAAAGGCATAAAAGATGATCTTCAAGGGCAAAAATATATAAGGCAAATTTATATATCGGGCCCCACGTTGGGCGCCAAATTTCTGTAAAGGATGGTATGGCAAAATAAAAAAAATATTATTTCTTAAAATTATATTTTTATATTTTTCTTTTAAACTGATGAATTAAAATTTTACAATTTATTGCCATGTTGAAGTTTTAGTTACAAAAGTAAAATTTTCATTTTTACCATTTTACACAGTTAGATGGTGGTAATATTGATAGCCCTTGTGACTCGACTAGCTCAGATAATTTGAATTAAATGTGCATGAGACTCGATAGTAGAGATCAGGGAGTACGCCCTGTCTTTACGTTTAGAACAAACGAACAGGTCAAACAAAAAAAAAATGGATTACATGATTACAATGTTAACTTAACTTAATGAAATTTAAGCTCCTCGCAAGCGTGAAGGTAAATCACCAATCCGCCATTGAAAGAACCACGTTGGCTGCGGCAGGTTGGTGCAGGCCGGAACACGCCACACATCAGAGTATAGGTTGGCGCGCCCATTTCCGACGCCCGAAATACGTTGACGAAATCCACTCAACAAGTGGAGGAACTCCATAGCAAGAGATTAAGAAGGGATGCAAATACAAGAAGAAAGTAAGAAACCAAAGAAAAGAAACCTAAATAATAAAAAAACGTTAGCAAAGCGGAAACTATCTAAGCCAGTCGTTCTCAAACTTTTACATAAAAAAAGTAATAAATAAATACTGATAATATCCAATAAAATAATTGGAATGGTTTTAACATGCAACACACGGTATACTACTTTAATATGTGAATTAATGCAATAAAATTACGGAAAAGTTACAAACAACGGAATACAACCAGTTAAAAAAAGTAACTACTTTCGTAAAAATTAAATACTTACAATGTGTGAAAACCAAACCAATTTCACAAATTTATGACAAAAAAAAAATCATTAAATCGTGTTATTCAAAAAAAAACATAAAAACGTTATGTAATATATGAACACACCAAAAAATACAAATAAATAGATTGAAGACAAAAACTTACCAAAGGGCGGCATCGAACCAAATTTGAATTAAGATTTATACAACCATTATAATTACTTTAGTAATTTTTTTTCAAAAAAAAAACTTTGTGATTGAACATTATTCAACAAAAAAAATAAATAAGCACTTGCAATTTTTAATAGAGAACCATATTGAGGTTCTGTACTTTAGCAGCGGGAATAAAGAAAATGAATCTACTTATGTCTTTACATTGCATCAGAGCTTCGAGAACAAAGGACCCTATTAGGCGCATGTGCGACTCGTAGTGAGTCGCCACTACACTCATATGTACTCTAGGTAATAGGGCAGCAGAAACATTAATGTACATGAATAATAATAAGAAAAATTAATTTTTTTTACATTACAATATATACATCCAATATAACTTCAAACATTATTAAATGATGCGCGATAAAATTCTGAACACATACATATCAAAACTAAAACAATATGACAATTATGACGAAAATTACATGTCTAAGTTAGACACACATTTTATTTCTTTGAAAAACTGGAGAATAGTAATCCTGTAAAATGAGATAGTAAATGTTGAAATCCGTAGTTTTTATTGGTACAGCTGTTTAGAGGATGTTTGTCGCTCTCTAATGACGTCAAGAACAAATGTTTATTGTTGCAGGTTAATGTAGAAATTATTTACTTTGAAGATTGGTGCAAAGTGTCCGGGTCTAGACGGTTTTACGGTACTTCTAGTGTTCTAAATTTTAAACGGTGACATGAATAATTTGATTGGTAAGTTGCGCAGTAGAATCCGAACTGAATTGTTTTTGTTTCGGTTTAGTTCTAGGTCAGCGTAGTAGAACTAAAAACCTGAAAAAATAAATTTTTAATAATTTTCTATATGAACTCCATCTGTTAGTGATTAGTAAAATCAATACAATTTAGTTAATATAGTTAATTTAGGTAACCGTATTTCGAATTATTGCAGGATATGGGCCCTTGGTGAATTGAATACAGGTAACCCCTGAAGAACACGGTGCTCGAAGAACATGGGTCTCGAAAAACACAGGTACCTTCCCTTGAATTACACGGTTTCCAAGAACACACTTTTAAGTAATTCCAAAAAAATAATAAAATACATAATATATTTGAAATAAAGTTACACCGGTCCTCAATGTACGCGAATATAATCCCATATGGATTTAATTTACACGAATAAAAATCATGTAAATTGAATCTGTCATTATAAAAGGAAAAATACTGGAAATAATGACTGCTAAAAATTTTAGAGAATTTTATAATAGAAATGAACAAATATGTAGTAATTTACGTATTAAAATTTTGAAAATATCGTTATTTTCGACCTCGATAATTTTCGATAACGCAAAGTAGGTTTTGACAGTCCCAGTATGTTTGGAATACCCATAACTCGCCTCGCTTAAACCTTCAAATATTTCGTTATTATTTTGCTGTGACGCACCGTTTACGCGATATTTACGATCAAAAGTTTACGATTACGAAAATTAACAAAATGTAATTTTTTTAAAATATTCTATTGTTGACCAAATTAGAGGGACTATTAGAGCTTGAATTAAACAATTATAACCAATTTATGAGAAGTAGTTCGTTGTCGATAATTTTCGATAACGAAAAATGTATAAGTTTTGACAGTCGCAATATGTTTGGAATATCCACAATTTGCAAATTAAATGGAACGATTTATTTATTTTCATACTTGAAATGGAATGTGGTCTCGAACAACACGGTTTCAAAGAACACGGAACAAATTAATCGTGTTCTACGGGGGATTGTTGTATGTTTATTTCGAACATAATCTCCTGATACAATTTTAATAATATTGCGCAAATACAGACTTCTAGAGGTGAAGTGTATTCCCATCGCAATGCACTTGTATAGATAAATAATCCGTAAGCGGAGAAGAACAAGACCAAAGGTTAGACAGGTAATAATTATCACCCATTGTTTGCTGTAAATGATATAATCACAAAAAGTTGTATAAGCAGCACATCACATACTTTCTTACACAATTGTAAACATTTTGGATACTATACAAGCGGATGTAACGAAATAACAATATCCCCTGGAGGACTGTAACGTTTCTGAATAGCAATACACGACAGACATTGTGGCACACTCGACAATTTCAATATTCAGCTATACATTATAGTTTTTATTTTGGATTTTATCAATTTATTTTTTTTTAATCGACTTCCGAAAAAGATGGTTATAAGTAATATTGTTGAAAACAGGAAATATTCATGCATTTTAGTTGTCTATGCAGTTTTCTAAACAAATAAATTTTGTGAGTGAATGTGTGCGCATATTTGACCACGTATTTCACAGGAACCAGGAATCCGATTGAGCTTAGGGTCCTCCAAACAACAGATTTTTTAATAATTTTTTTTAAGAAACTGGATACATTTATTGTATCAAATGAAGTTACATAGTATAGTATATGTTATGGTGTATTCACTCATAATTTTTTATGTAAAAAAAAGAAAAAATGGCGGCACTACAGCTGTTCCAAGTTGACTCTTTTAATTTGCGCCGTGGAATGCCCAGCCTCTTGTAATCAACTGAATTCAATCGGACAAAAAAATTTTATCAAAATAAGTCATTACGCTTTGCATATACCTATTTCTGATGAGAAAATTTTTTTTTCACAATTTAAAATCAAAAAAAAAAAGTTCGCTTTTTTATAAACAAATTGTTATAAACAATATTTATAGTAATAATTTATGCAAAATTTTAGGTATATGCAAAGGCCAATATCTTAAAGAATATCTGTACAAAATTTCAAGTTAATACTTTAATCACTTTTTAAGTTATGTTCCACGGCGCGAAAAAAAACCTGTTTTCAGAAAAACGCTATTAAAAAGTTTTCGTTCTTGAAAAGTAGAGTTAAAAGCAGTTTATCGCTATCTAAGATAATCTTTCTGTTGGAATTAAAACATTAGAAATATATTCCTTAAGATTCAAATAAACTTTTAAAGCAAAACAAAAAATGAAAAATTTGGAAGTTCTGGAGGACCCTCCCCCCTTAAGGTACCATCACAGTGTGATAATGCCGAAAAATAGTCAATTTTCACAATTTTTTTTTTCGGATGGATAGGATGGGGGAATTGGGATGAATTTTTTTTTACGATTAATACCACTATCTGACAATACAAAAATATTTTTTTATTCATTTTTATTTATTTTTATTAATTATTATAATTTTTTGAGAAAAAAAAAGTGTCTTGAAAAAAGGACGGAAATTGGTGCTCACGATGGGAGCTTTCTTTTGAAATTTGAAAAAGTGGCAACGGTTTGAATAAAAAGTACAAAATTTTTTATAAATTTCCGTGTGAAAAAATAGGAAGATTTAAAGAAAAAGCTCCCATAGACACATAGCGGCTTACCTACAGATTGATAATCTAATCGATTTTTTTTTCAAATGAAAACTGTGGCCGCAATGGTGGGCACCAATTTCCCCCCTTTTTTAAAGATAATTTTTTTCAAAAAATTATAAAAAACATAAAAAATAAATAAAAATGAATAAAAAAAAAAAAATTTTAATTATTAATCGCAAAAAAAATTCATCCCCATTCCCCCATTCTATCCATCCGAAAAAAATTGTGATAATTGACTATTTTTCAGCAGAATCACACTACGATTGTACCTTAAGGATAAGGATAGGGAAACACGACCCTAATAATATGATGATAAGACATGAAATTCAAGATAAAATGCAGTTTGAGCGCACAAAATCACTTTAAAATTTGAATAAAAGTCTGCTACAATGTCACAAGCACAAGGAAGCTGTGCGCAATCCTCCACTAACAGTATATTTTTGTTTTTATTCACCTAATAACTTTTCACGAAACGGTAAAAGAGTGTTGGATAAATAAAAAATTAACCGTATGGCCCTGAATCAATAAAAAAATAAAGTGCTCCTCCCCTCTACCCCTAATAGCGAATGAAGCGAAACACTTAACGTGTAAAAAGAACAATAATCGACACACTTTTTCAATTTTTAGTTATTACCTCTAATCAAATAAAGAAAGAAAATAGATATTACTGGGTGCCTGACAAAAAAAAATAATATCAATGGTTTGGTGGATTACATTATACTCAACATAATTTAAGAATTTGAGGGAAAATTTGACGTACAACCTTAAGCTGCTATATAGTTGCTCCAATATAAAGATAACTACGTTTGAGTGAGAGTTTTACATCGTTAGTGGCATTATTTTGTTATGACGTCACACCATTTTTAACTTCCCAATGGAAGTTATTGTAATGGGTTCGATTTTACGAATCGCTAATTTGGACATATCTCCACGTTTCAAAGTCACTAGAATCCGAATCCGTCGTTTTTAGCGTGATGTCTGTGTGTGCGTTCGTTAGTTCGTTCGTTGGTTCGTTCGTGAATTTTTTTTCGTCTCGCATATTTCGAGAATAAATGATGATATCAACTCCGGAATAATTTCATTAGATGCGTAATTGAAAAATGAAAACCGGATAAAGTTTTCAGCAAATTCGGATTAGCGGTTTGATTTTTATAATAAAAAAAAAAACGAAATTAAAAACTACTTGTTAAATATTTATCGTCTCGCATATCTCGAGAATAAATGATAATATCATTTGTTTAATGAGGGATGGAGTGCCCCACAAGAATCAGGGCGAGAAGTCCCTCAGCGGGGCACAAGAGGCAAAGCCCCTGTCGGGGGTTCGAGGGGAGGAACCCTCAGAAATTAAAAAAGGATCAGTTATGAATAGTAGTCTCTAGTCTTTGAGCCTTAAGGATACCCAATGGGAAGTTGACAGTGTGGGTAGACCTGTCCCCCCTAAATGTTTTGTTAATAAATTTAAATCTAAATCAGTTGGTGTTTTAATTTCCCCTAAACAGAATGGTCCTTCAAGTCGTAAGTTCACGGTCATTGATCACCAATAGTGATGAGCAAATGCAAGACCAAGACCAAGACTTGGCAGTCTTTTGGTCTTGGTCTTGGTCTTGCATTAAAAATCTTGGTCTTGGTCTTGCTAGGGCAGTTTGAGTTTTGGTCTTGGTCTTGCAAAATGCAGTCTTGGTATTGGTCTTGGTCTTGCAAAATGCAGTCTTGGTATTGGTCTTGGTCTTGGTATTGCTAAAGAATCTCGCACTTTCTTGCATTTTTTTATTAGCGAATTTTTTCTTTCTAAAATCAGAATTTTCTCTCTTTACGGTATTACTTATACTTTTAAACTATTTAAATAATTTAGCAAGAGTCTTGCTTTTTTCTTGCTATTGTCTTGGTCTTGCTCACTTGAGTCTTAGTATTGGTCTTGCAGCCATACTTATAGTCTTGGTCTTGGTCTTGCTCTTGGTCTACATATTCTTCGTCTTGGTCTTCGTCTTGCAAAAAATGCAAGACCAAGACGAGACTGCAAGACCAAGACTAATTTTGCTCATCACTAATCACCGATTCAAATCCTAGAAAAAGGTGAATTTATATTTCAATCTAGATTTATACACTGGCAAATACATCGATAAAGAAATTGAAACTTAAAGCTCCTTGTTGGGAGGGTATGCAAAAATTACGCTGGACAACATGGGGGAATGGGAAGTTTTTTGTCGAGCTACTATTTGTAATAATTAAACAAAGTGGATTTGAATGTGAAAATTCATGAATAATTCTAAATTCCTTAGGTGCAAGGTGTTTAATATTTTGGATATTTGGAAATTTGAAAAAAACTTCCTCAAGCGAATTACGCAACCATATTGTGATCACACAATATATTGGGCAATTCCATGAAATGATGGAACTTTAGTAAAAATTAAAAAATGAAAATAATTAATCCATATCATGCCTACTTGATACTCAAAAGACTAAATATTTTGTTTTTATTTGTTTTTATTAATTGTTTTTATTACCTAATTGTTTTTATTCTGAAAATTTAGCTTATGTTTTTATTCTGAAAATTTAGCTTAAAAATGTTTTATTTAATAAAAAAATACCGTAACTTGTGATTTTTCTTATATCATTATACTCGTTTTGAGTATTATTTTGATTTTTTGTCAAGCTCCGAATTCGAGTAATGGAGGTTATCAAAACCGACAGGAGTTTTTTTAATTACTAAAAATAAACTTTTGTCTTTGTTATCTATCATATTTTCCAAAAAATCAAACTAATAAACTACTTACTTTTTAATAAAACTTGTTTTGAAGTGACTGTAATGTAAGTGACCAAAAAGGGTGTAACGTAAGTGACCGACTAAAAGTTACATTTTTATCAAAAATATATAATATTTTATGAAATTTCTTATTAAAATAATTTATTGAAACATTATTTCTTTAAATTTATTTAAATGAAGCTGTTTGTTATCAAAATAGAGCAAAAAATTTTCATTGTATATAAGACGAACAATAATTGTATTCCTTTTTGAGTAATGGAAGTGACCACCTACTTTATCTTGTATAAAAAAAAATTTTATGCATTTTTTGTTGTTTGATTTCCTTTGTTTAAAAGTTCAAATCCTATTCGATTTAATTTGAGTAAATTTTAGTGAATTTACTCATTAAATACGAAAATATCCAAAGATTTTAATCTCAATTTTAAATCAATTTTAATGTATAAGTGACCATAGAATTACCTTATACATTAAATTTTTTACTGTAAGGGGACGTGATTTTTGAGGAAATATTTTGCTGAACTATAAAAAAGTGCTTCAATTTTCATACTTTCTAGTAAAAAGGCTATTATTTTCATTGAATGTTTTTTGGGCATTCCACTATGGGCAGAAGGGGGTCAAGACAAAAATAATCATAAGTCTACACGGACGGGACGGGGGGGTTTAAAAATGTCCAAAATGAAACTATACGTAGTTTATGGACGCTCCCTAAAATATCTCAAACAAAAACCGATGCTCAACATAGTTTGGTGCCTTGGTGCGGTTCGTATAAATTGAATCGGCGTTGACTATATACTCAACTTCTACAACAGCTCTGGCTGCCTATACAATATCCGATCTATAAAAAAAACATTATTTTTTTTTCATTTCATTAAACAAAAAAAGGAAGGCAATTTTTCAAGTGGCCGTAACTTTCTTTTATTTTTCATAAAATTTATTACCTTTTAACAATATTTTCTTTGTGTGAAATTGTCAATAAAAAATATTTCTCTTTATGTATTGTTGAAGAAAATGACTACTCACCAATCACAACCAAACCCTACGCTACCTTCTCTCTAGACTTCCTAAACCCACTTCCTCAACCAATACCGTCGTTGCTATCGTCCGTCACTTCTAGTAAATCTTTAGTGATAAGAAAAGTTCAAAAATAACACACACTAGTCATACTACATTGTATTTTGTTACAGTAGACGTGTGATATTCGGGTTTTTAGAGTGAAAGTATGGCTGTGGCTACATATGGTTGCTAGTTTGAAAGTGTAGAATGCGTCAATGGAATAATATGGAAAATAAAAAATTAATTGTTCAGCTTCGAATATCCGAATTTTTCTGGATTCCTTATCTCTCGATCATTCATTTCGTGTACATTTTCTATTTCTTATTTTATTATATTTTTTTTTTTTTCAAAATTTTTACAGTTTTAACATAAAAGAATAAAAAGATTGTCTTTTATTTGCGTTTGTATACAACTAAATCGATCTTTTTGTGTGGTTTTTAAAAAAGCGGCCATTAAAGTGCATAATATGAATCAAAAGCAAGAGAAAGTAAGAAAACTAAACATTAATTATAATAATTTATTTTGATAAACTTACTTATTGATGGTTTTTAAGCATTTAGTCAGTACATTGCGTATGAATATAAGTTACTACATCATTAAGTTTTTTTCTTACAGATGTATTTATCACATTTTTCATAATATTTAAAAATGAAATTGAATGTTCTCATGTATAGTATTACAACTCTAAGAAAAAAGTAAACGTAATAAAATTTTACAAGTTGGATTTACACTATACCAAAAAATGAAATAAATTATTTTCAATACGAAACTGCTCTCTTGCAGCAACATTCATAAATATTATTTTTCAATTAAAAATAGAAAATAGTAATACAAAACACGATTTAGAAATATTAAATTATAATTTAAAACTATAGTTTTAAAAATTATATACATTCATTTAACTTTTTAAATTATAATGCGTAATTAAATTAAGAATTTCATTTATTATTAAAATACATAATTCAGTTCTTAAAATATACACAGGATATTATAAATAAAAAAAAAAAGAATTGCACTTTACATTATAAAAAAAACTAATGTATACATAACGGTAAACAGCGTCAACGGCGTCAACAGTTCCATATAAAGTGTACTAGTTGTCAAAATAGTGTATTCTTGATTTTTTAACTTATATCAATTAGTTTTTCGGAATTATTCCTATAATCGTCAGGGAGTTAAGATCAAAAATTTTAGCCACTTAAGCGGTTAACCCGAATTAACTCAGGTTGATGACATTTGTCGATTGTGCCGCCATTTTATCTATCGTGCTTGTCATATATCAAAATTTTAAATGGGGTAAACTCCATATAGCTTCTATTTGTAACACAGATTCCAATTTAATTTGCACAACACTTTTGATGCTGGCATGTAAAACAGCAACCGTCCAGTTTAACAAGCCGCTTAAAAGATTAAAATGGTTACCCAACTTGACTACAGCGCCACAGTCACTACTTTGTTTCCATTAGACTAAAGCCATTTTGTTTATATATTTATTTTGTTTCGAGCACCTCGTAATTCATTTTTAATTGTTATTAATTTTGATTCTTTTGTAACATTTTTCTAAATTTTGTGTAACACTGTTTTCTTAGTTTTATTATTATTTTTTTTATTAATTTTAATTTTATTTAGTTTAATTTTCAATTTTTAATATCATCACTTTTAACGATTTTGTCCATTTAAATTTTATCGAATTGTTTTATGATTTCAAATTTATATGTTAAAAAAAATGTATATGTCAAATGTAATGTTAAATATTAAAAATTAAAATTATGTATTTAAAGTAACACCTTGACGGTCGCTGACGTCATAAGACGTCAATTGAAACTTTACTAACTCACATATCACGTTGCACGACGTCAATAAATCTACATGAAGTGTATAAACGTCAAAATAATGTACCACTGGACGTTGTGTCATTAAAGGTTATGATCGTCATGGTATTAATATTTTTTCAAAACTTAACTTTTCTTAAAATTTAATATATTTATTTTTGACTGTTCGTTTACTTTTTTTGATTTTGTAGAATTTAGAAATATTTTATCCTGAAATATCATCTAGAAAAATTTGGTTTCATTACTTCCAATAGTTTCAAACAAATTCAATAATAAACATGTGCTATTTCATAGGGAGTACAAGTAAATAAAAACTTTCAAATGGTTGTACTGTAAAATTACAAAAATGTCACATAACTTCTTCATGCATTTGTCCTCTCAATTATAATTTTCGAGTGGTGTTTGTTGTTTTTTTTTTTTTTATTTTAACTAAGTTTGTTATTAATTTTTACTTATAAATAATGCTAGTAACTTTTTAATGTTTTCTTTTATGTATTTCTACTTTAGTTTTCCATTAAATAGAATAATTTCTTAATAGTTTTCTAAAATGAATTGAATTTGTAGATATTTAACTCCAGGGTGACACGGTATAATCAGTAAGAGTTATCAGTTACCACAAATCTGCCATCAGGTGAAGACTCCGTATCTCCATGGAGAGACACATTAAAAATACCGTATGCTAGTTTTTTTTAGCTATGTAAATCCGACTTAGTTTGACAGATCTTTGTGTGAGAGAGATAAGTAAATTGAACTGTCACTGTACAAATTGCTTTTTTATCCTTGTCATCTTATTTAACCAATCATATTTTTTTCAAAATTTTATTACCTTAACTTTTTTCTGGGAGTTGTAATATAATATAAATTAGAGCTTTATCTGTATTTATTATTTCATCTTACATCGACCACGTATATACACACCATTGTATAAATTATATACTTTCCAAATATCTGGGCGCCTACTGTACTATTATCTAACCTTTTCGCACTATATATATTTCTAAAATTATTATTATATAGTTCCTGGTATTATACTAGTGCATAAACATTGAGACTAGAGTTAGTAGGTAAACTTAGAGTTCTCTAGGAATGACTCTAGTATCCATCAATATGGTGTTCAATATGCAGTGGCGGTTTGTCTATAAAACAGCGGAGTAATTTAAATATTTTATTATCAAATTATCTTATAATTTTACACTTTTTCTAATTCAGTTCTGTAAAGTTCTTAGAATGGAGACACACGAATTAAGACATTATATTATAAATCGTAAATACAATTCATTTTCAAGGTTTTTAAGGTCTCATTTTTAAGGTTTCGTCGTCGTTTTTCAGGATTCGTACAAAAAAATTCGTATGAATTTTGATCTAACACGAGAGGATTCTTCTAATTGTAAACACATACAATTTTCGAGAGCGTAAATTCTCTAGCGAGGGTAACTCTGCGTGTGAATGTAATGAAATCTGTAACGCTTTGGCTGTATTGAAACTTATAATACAGTTGTAAGGTGAAACAAATGCTATTTTTCTTTCAATATTATTACCTATTGTCACTTACCTGTTTTTTTTTTCTTTTTTTTTTTTTTGAAACTACTAAAATTCAACAAATCTATAAAATCCAATATAAATCAAAATAAATTTTAAAACTAAAACAATTAAAATCACATTTAATATGCGTTTAATTGATATTTATATATACAGGGTGTTAGAGAAATAAGTGACCACCTTTTGAGGGGTTACTCATAGCACCCTGTAGACACTAAAACCGTAGGAACTTTTTCGGAATTAACAGTTGCGTCACCCCTCAAAAGGATAAGACTTATTTCCCTTACATCCTGTATATAATATGTATGTGTGTATATTATATATTATATATAATATATATAGGGTGTAAGGGAAATAACTCTTATCCTTTGAGGGGTGACGCGACTGTTAATTCCGAAAAAATTCCTGCTTTTTTAGTGTCTACAGGGTGCTATGAGTAATCCCTCAAAAGGTGGTCACTTATTTCTCATATATATATATATATATATATATATATATATATATATATATATATATATATATATATATCAAAACCAACCTTTTGACATAAATTTTTTATGGTAAATGGACAATCCTGGTTATCAATTCTTATTCTAACCTGATGGCATTTAATCGTTAAATCTCTGGTTTGAAAATAATTTCTTACTATTTATTCTCGGTATTTTTGTTATTGACTTTGCACGTTCATTCATAATCGTTTACGAGATTGCCAGAGAAGTTTTCACTTCGAGTGTGTGGTCTTAAGCATACTTATAATTTTTCTGTGTTTTCGTAAAGCTCATACCCCACCATTAGAAAATTCAGTGAACCGCCACTGCTAGTATGGATGTTTGTATGTATACATATATATGTATCCATGTATATTCCAATATATAAAATAAACCATTCGTATGATGATAAACTTTTATCGGAAAGTTTCCATTTATGCTACAACTAGTTGTTTATCTAACACGTAGCACTAAATAATTTTTCTTTTTCTTGATTTACTGATACGGTGGTGGAGTTCGGGAGACCAGAATAAATCATGAAACTTTAAAAATATCTTCCACTGATCCATATATAAAATATATACACGTTGTTCGCGAAGAAACGCAAATCTAACTGCCGCTTAATAAAGCTAATAGTTGTTCCATGACTTTCGTAGAGACCAAAAGAAAAAAATTTAGGCGTGAGATTTCAGTTGATGGAAATCTCACTAATTGCAAGAGTTATACGTTCAACTTGATTTGGAAAATACAAAAGTATCGATAAAAAAAAGTCCCTTGAGTCAACATTTAAAACTTACAGGACAAAAATCATTTTACGTGTTTAATATAGATTTTTGTAGTTAGATTTATCCTATTGGGATCTGTCGAATGACGGTGTGACAGCTGGTGTTGAAAAATCAGATTATTCTTGAAGTGCATTTGCTCAAATGTCATTTATGAGCTGAATTTTGTAGATCTGAAAATAAATACAATTGATTTAATTGTTCCATTCATTTACAGTTGTCCAGTTAGAGAGTACATACACATAGGTGATTGATTGTTGTCTGTATCGGGCGCCTGTCGAGCAAAGGATCGATGGTGTAATGGATAGCACACCTGGCTACTTACCAGGAGATCCTGGGTTCGATTCCCAGCCGATCCGAATAATTTTTTCAATCACTTTGTGATTTTTAATTTACATCTTATCTCTTTCCTTTGCTAAATGAAAATATAAAATAAAAGATAACTTCTTTTAAAAATATTTAAATAAAATAAAATAGATAACGAAAGTATTTTCTAGATAAACACAATACTGCTCCGCACTAATCAGTAACAAAATGTTTCAAATATATTCTTTTCGATCACGCAAAGGTCAATACTGAAGCCATACTGGGTCACGACTGTCAATGTAAAAATGATCAGAAAACTGTATACTGCGCCCATATGATGACAGCTCTTCGATATCTAGGTTATGGTTGATTCCAGCCTAAAATTCAAAATCTAGGTGAAAATATTTATATAGTGTTTGAGGACACTGGCGAAGAACCCGAGTCATTTTAGGTCGTTGGAGGATTAAAAAATAAACCTTAAACCACAAAAACTTATTTGATACGAAAGGTGATTTAACACAGAGCTGCTTTGGTCCTATAGACCAGGGCTTCTTAAACTTTATTCATTCGCGACCCGAAATAGAGATATATAAGTATTTTGTAAGGATTTATTGATTAGGTAACAATATATGCAGGTACATATATAAAATTTTTCGCTATGACCCCAAGATTTCGCTAAGCGACTCCAAATTGGGTCGCGACCCATAGTTTATGTACCCAAGAGAGCTCTATCAGTAGGTACCAGTTTCGGTTTCCAGCATTGCTGATCCAGTATCCACAAAATTTTTGGCATTAAATAACACATACCCATAACACCAGTTTGTGCTTCCCGTTAAACATGCTGTAACTTGATTGTTAGCTTCTGTTTTGGTGGATAATATATTGAACGAAGCTTTTGTTCAATCAAAAATACAAACGAACGAAGATATAAGAAGGTTATCGAAGGAGAAAAGGGATTCAACAAAAGGATTCGACATAGACAAACAAAAGTTTAATCAAATAAATTTTAAATCCTTTCATTTTTGCAAGAAAAAAAAGGAAAAACAACCATTCAACCAACGGTCCATGTACAACAAGTAAAGACTTCTTGAGAATCATATTCTCTATATTTTCGGGAGACTTAAAATTTGATCTAGTTCATTATTTTATGTAACATACGTCATACATGTATATTATGATATCAAATTGTTTTCTTTTTTTTGGGGGGGGGGGGGTTCCGAAGAAATAATTTCGTCATGTTCGAATCGAATTCATGAGGTGAAATTTTGGGTCATTCTTTCCGGGTGCATTTAAATAAAATGTTTTATTTAACATACACTTGGCAAAAATTTATTAGTATAAAACTGAAATTGATGATAATTCAACTGAATATTTTCAATTTTTAGCGCGTTTTTGTTTTATTAATAAACAAAATGTGTAATAAAAACAAAAAGCAAACGACAAAATAAACAAAACACCATTGACACATAATTTTATTAAATTTTTCAAATCCTGTTAATAAATTTCATATTTATACAATATATCACTTATATATTATATACAGGTTGGTCCAGAATTATGTACCGTAATTGCTAGAGATGATAGTATTATGGGCGCAAGCCAAAAAGAACATTTTTACCTATATCTGCATTTATCCTTGTTTATCATATTAATAAATAGAAGTTTATTCACTCACTCATATAAAAATATATATACTTACTTCGTTTGATTGGTAACTATGTAAATGATATAATTTGTGTTCCCCTCACCGCAATTTCTGGAGGTCTTTTGTGCTTGCGCCCATAATACATTCAAAAATAATGATAGATATTCATGTACATTTTTTTTTCCAAAACTCATCGTTAATAAGGGAGGTAGGTACAGTCAGAGTGAAATGAAAAACATTTTTTTCTACTCCTACTATTAAAAGTAACATTTTGCGCACGGCTAACCATATGTAAAAATTAACAATTGCCCATACAATGCGGAAATAGCCGTGGGAAATTATTTCCCACGGCTTAATATAATAAAAAAGCAGGCTCTGTCTTTGATTTAACATATAATCTATATAATTAACACTAAAAATATACATAGATATGTAAGTTGATTATTTATTATTGTTTCCATAGTTTCAAAATATGCTTTTGCAAAAATTTGAACATCTTATAATTGACATTATAAATTTAAAAAATTTTTACCACTTATTTAAATTTTATTTTAATTATTTATGTTAAATTTTACGAGACAAAATGTGCTCGTAGAAAAAGTATAGTGTAAAATACGTGGGAAAAGCTAATTGTACAATATACTATTTCCTGAATATTTTCCAAACGCTTTTGAATAACGGACTGATGTTTTAGGGGTGCGTATTTTGCATTATGATAATTAAATTTATGTTAACACATATTCCACCACTTATGAATAAGGGATGGATTTGGGTGGTAGGTCAAAGTTATCAGGTCTGTTCTAATTTGCAGTTATTTAAACAAAATTCTGAACAATATGATTCTCCAGACAATTCTTCGCAAAGAAGATTTATAATTGTTATATTTCGATAAATATTACCGTTTCCGAGTAACTTGGAATACAAGTATCTATCCCCAAATTATCCCCTAACGTCCATAAATTTAATTATCCTAATGTCCATACGCACCCCTAAACTATGAATCCATTCAACAATGCCCAAAAAATTTAGAAAAAAATTCGTCAAGTGCGTGTTTGACACGCACTAAGTAATGTTCCTCACAATCAGTGGTCATAACTAAAACTTCTTAACCCTAGAATCGTACGTACACGTCAAAACGACGTACGAACTTCTCTACCTGCTCCAATACTACGACTTGTTGTTACTTGTTTGCTGTGAGATTTCTGTTATCTAATTTATTTGTTATTATAACACACCACATATTTATTTTGTTTATAGTCATTGTCGTTTTGTTTGTATTGAAATAGTGTCCGTCAAAAGGACGTCGATGTATGATTAACGTATGCTTTTTTTGAAGATTTTGTACACTACATATAAAAGTTTTCCTAATTTTTTTTAAAACTTATTAAAGATATGGATGTTATAATTAATTTATTCAATGATTATGATAATGTGAAAGATGATTACAGCTGTTTGACTTATGGAGACGACATAATACTGAAGTTTGAATATATTGAATCGAAAACTAAGGAATGCATTTCGAATCACTTAATAAAAAATTAACAATTTATTTTGTGGAAAATATTTTAATTTTTATTATTTTTTGAGATCTTATTCGAAAAATTACTAACAAATTTTAGAAAATTTACAAATGTGCCTAATGGGGAAATAACTACATATCTATAGCAATATTTATGACTGAGAAATTTCACATTCTGTAAAGTCACACATGTCCACTGACTCATTATAGTTCAAAAATGAATTATTACAATTGATGTATTTACCTATTTTTTAATTTTTATAATGAAAATATGCTTTGATAAAAAGATTAATAAAATTAATAAATATTTACATTAAGAAATTTTTCCAAATCCAGTTTTTTTAAATATTTTGCTCGCTTTTGTAGTATTGTTATGTAAAAAAAATGTTTTTTGCAAATAACCTCTAAAACTCCCCGTAAAAAGTCCATCCGCCAAAACGACGTCGATGTATGATTAACGTTTCTCGTAGACCAACGTATGATTCTAGGGTTAAAATATAACAGTCCGGACACATACGTTCACGATGTGACACATACGAACACGATCGTTCTGAAATCAAAAAATAGGTTATACTTTAGGAATAAAATTTATTTATTAGGAAAAATATTTTATCCACCTTCATATCCCGTTATAAAAAATTCCTGATTGTACGGAACACTGATGAAACAACTGATTGTACGGAACACTGTTAGTATGGAACACAGTTATTTCTAATGACGTTATCGTAATTGGAAGATTTTCTTGATGTAGATGTACGAATAAATAAAGAAGTAATAAAGTCCTGACACGTTATTTTGTCCACCTACGTGCACATTTTTTTTTTTCATTATATCAAATCTTTACGGACGAACGAACGGAAACGGACGAACTATGACGAAACGAATAGGTATAAAATGAGCGAAAAAACGGACACTGAGAGCCATCTTACAGTTGGGGAGAAAGTACAATGATGTGCAATATGGCCCTATTTTTGATAGGATTCTATATGTATATAATTTTTTCTATGAATTATGTGGACTGGTCGGTAAGTATGTAATTATCACAAATACGTAAAGATGGCTCTCTGTGTATTAAAATAAGTTATTAGACAAAGATAACAATTTTTAGAATCTGTCCCATTATTAATAATTTTAAGAAAAAACAGCGAAAGAAAGAGATAAATATATACACGTTTCTATAAAATAGAAATAGAAAGAGAAAATGTTTTTTTTTTATTGCAATTTTGTTGTTAATTTCATATCACAAGTAAACTTGATTGTGCATTGGCCACCAAACCATAGAGTTCACAGGTACATGAAATACATACAATACACAAGCAATACAGTCCTCTTGCGTTTATTCAGTATATGAATGTAAAACTCAATAATTATTTACCACTTCTCTTAAATTTTTTACCACTTCTCTCAAATTTTCAATCACTCATCAATTTTATAATGTTCCGAACTTACACGAAGTTAGTTCGGAACATAAAAAGAAGCCGGTTTCGTTTCATATGGAGTTTTGAAAAAAAGTACATAGGACTCTCCCATTACACAATCCACTGGAGGCGTTGGAAGAGAAATTGTTAAATGAGAAAGTCAAAGGTCATGGGCGTCAATGTTTCTGATTTATATATTTGCATGATTTACTGTTACAAACTATTACTTACAAGTAAAGGTCCCGAGGCCGGACCTATCGATTTTGATGAAACTTAAATATGTTGCAGAACACTAAAAACTAAGGGACACGTATTTTTTTTTATCTGCGAAAAAACGGTTTGAAGGGGTGAAATCACCCTCCAAAAATTGGGGTAAAAATTTAATTTTTCAAATATCTCGAAAACAGTAAGAGATAGACCAAAGTTTAAATTGGCGATATTACTCTTTTTTAAAGAGCTATCTATTGATATGCAATTTGTTCAAATTACATCAACAGGGGTGGTTAGGGGTTAAAATTTGGGGGTTAATTTTGCAAAAAGGGGGTGAAAAATAAACAAAGTAAAAATTTTGTTTACAGATTTGAAATCTACGTCAAAAAATCTAATTTACCTATTTTTGCTCAATATCCTAATATTAAGTCTAGGGGTAGTTAACTAGAGGGTGACTATGTCGAATAATCGTACTATTTGGGTATTTCAAGAAGTTCTTCTTCATGGAAAATAGCTTAAGACAATTAGAATAACGTAGAAATGAAATTCTCGAATTCAAAATTGAGTTTGAGCAACATTGGAGAGGGGGTGAGTCACCCTCTTAAATTACATACTAGTTTACATACACTAATTTTTGCAATTAACACACTGACAGGGAGTAATAATGTCACAATAGATGGTTCTGAAGTTAGACTATCGTATGTAAGGTTTTTACGCTTGCAATTACGATACATAATTCTGGACCATCCTGCTTATATATTTTTATGCAGTTATTCATATACACCAACCATAGAGAAAACTGGCGCACTGGCACACTAGAATAGCTTTTTTTTTTTTACATAGTTCTAAAAATATAATATATATTAATTTACAATTCTATAACTGCGACAACCGTATTCTAAATTACATTTTTTTTTATTTAGATTTTATTTTTATTTATTATTCTCTATAAAACTTTCCATATAATTTTTTTTTAAAATTATTAATATAAACCAACTTGGCGTTAAAAAAGTACTGAATGTAAAATGTTTAAATGTGTGAAATATACAGTGGTCAAAAAATCATCAGATTATGTAGTCTGATGAGTCAGAGACGGGTTCAACCTATGGGTTCAACACTCGAAGTAGAGGGGAATTACATTATTTAACGGCCTCATAATACTTTCTTTAACTTTCAAACAGTGATTTCGAGAATCAATATTTCTTGAGTCGAATCAATATTTTTGGAGAATCAATTAAAAACTTTTGTATTCTCAAATCAAGCCTTACCGAAATCAATTGAATTTGTATAGTTGGTTGAATTAGGATATTTTTGGTGTGGACTTTGCTATCAAAATGACAACAATTTCCATTAGAAATATGGCTAATTAGACAGTGATTCTCCAAGTTTCATTTTGGAGTTGAAATGAAAAGAACATCTTTTGATAACCAATAATTCGTTTTCTGGTCTATCATCATTCTGTCGTTTCGTTTATGGCGCTTAAGGACGTGCGTGCGTCAAACCTAATAGTAGATACAAATTTTAATTTTAGAGAATTGACAAGTTCAATTACATAGCTACCTTTTCTCAAAAATTTTAAGGCCTTCATAGATCATTTCTTAAAGTAGTTGACGATTAAAAATTAAATTTTTAACACAGAGCCATTGGGAAAAACATTCTAAACAGCATTTTTTCATTTTAAAAATTATAGTAAGTATATTATAAGAGTAGATACCATAATAAAAAATGTTGAAAATTATTCTTTGAAATATGCAATTTATATAATTGCACAAAAAACATCGTGTTGACGAACGTTAAAATGAAATATTAATTATTGAAGTTAATATTCGGGTAGATTTTGATGTGTACACGACATACAAGGTCAAATCAGACTACTAAATTTCAATCAACAACTGTGTATGCATTGATGTCATAGATCAGTATATAGGTGGTACGTATAGCAATCACCCATATACACGACACGATATGACACATGAACAAGTACAAGCTCTATATGCATAACATACAGGTATAGTGTTTTGTGGTAGCTACATAACATTATTCTGTAGTGTTTTGTGGACGCGCTCGAACGTCTTTAACGCACTGAAACAATTTAGTAGACTTCAGGACGTCACCAAATAAACCACGATGAAAACTAACCCGTATAACAACCCGCGTAATAAAAACTCAATATATAGACTTAAAACAAATAAATTGATGTTTCTTTAAAATTAAATCAGGTAGATATTTAATTCTGAGAAAATCTTACCAAATTATACAAGAGTGGAAAATATTACCTCTCTTTTTTTTTTCTTTTTTTTTATATAAAATATCCAACGGCAAAACATTTTTCAGCATTTAAAATATAAAAATACCTCCAATGAAATTTGCATGTTGTTACTAGAATATTATACAAGTGTACCTAATTAGTGAAGGGGTAACTGTACTAATTATCCTTACATTATGTTACGTTATTACAGTTAAGTACAAAATAATTATTACACACTAACACGAAAAATACTTTTAATGCATTCGTTACGTTTCTTCTGAATGATTAAAAAATGTTCTTTTTAGAAATTGTAAATAATTTCGTACAATTTTTATCATAAAACTGATTTTTATTGAACTTAATTTCTTCATCAATGTACCTACATGTTGAAACTCTTACCCACTACTGTACATATGCATATGCATATATAATACGCGATTATAAAACTACATTTTTTATTGTACTAAAAATTTATTCACTATAAACATTACAAGTTAAGAGTAATATGTGCAAAGAATTATTATATTGTTGCTTGATCTCCGTAGCTCTACTAAATATGGCGGCTCGAGCCGTTACACTGTTATGAACTATTTCATTGCTAGTGAGGTTAATTTTTTAAAAGTGGAATACAACAAGACATTACGACAGCGGTCATTCCATGTCAGAGACAATGTCAAAGTTTGTTTTGAATTCGAAACATGAAAAAATTTTTGAAAAACAACTTTATACTTTTTTCTGTTATTTTTAAAAAATAAAATAAGAAACTCAAACGAAAAAAGTCACAATTTTTTTATTTTCGTGCTCGATATCGTGACGTTGTATGGAATTACTGCAAAGAGAAAAGGTTTTTCCTCGTAGAATAATAATGCAAACATCCATTGAAACTGGTGAGGCGTATTACTCCTCGACCGAGGAATAATACCCATAACTCCACTACAATAAAAAAACTAAAGTTGAAATGAAAGAGATATATAAATATGAAAAAGAATCTACCCTAGTATTTGGTTGATGTAAATAAAGTCTGTGGTTGATCTATACGCGAATCTATACTTTATACTGCGTTTTTGATGAATACAAAATGTTAAAACTTATGTAAAAATGCCAAAAAAGTACCTACAAAATTTCAGTTAAAATTTTTTTTTTTAGGTACAGAGGAGCAAAATTTTGGATTTCTTCTTAAGGAAATAAAGTATTTTCGAAATTCTTTTCGGATGGATCGGATAGGGGAATCGGGATGATTCTTTTTTTACGATTAAATACCACTATTTATTTAACAATACAAAAATATTTTTTTTTAAAAGCTTTTATTTAACTTGCTATGTTAGTATGTTAGTTTAGATCAAATCTTGGAATCAAAATTTAGGCAGGTTCTAATTGAGCTAGAGGTTTCAAATTTTGCATACCTGTCTAACCTTGATGACAATGCAATATTGTATAATTAGTTTTGTCCTAAATCATCTCAAAACCAAAATTGTTAATTTTTAGTCCTGTGAAACTTTTTGACATTTCGAATTGTCAAATATTGTCCATTGATTTTACATTGCAATTTTTTGTTTCCATAGTTATATTGGATTAGGGTAAATTAGCCGATTAAAATATAGGTAAAAAAATTACTTCTTTAATTCTTTTCTTAAATTAATTGTGATCAGACTAAAAAGTAGAAAATAAATTAAAGTAAAAAAAATGTTTTTTAAGAAAAAGCTTTTATTTAAAAATGGGCTAAAAAAATAAAATAACTTTTGAGTGAAGTTTGAAGCAATATGCAACATAATTTATAAAAGATTGAGGCGTTTAATTAAGTTTGGTAAGTACCTACTGAAAAGTAAAATAGCTACACTTATATCCAAAACAGAAACAATTAATGATAACGCCTCAAGATTTTATAAATTATTTTGCATATTGCTTCAAACTTCAGTCAAAAGTTATTTTATTTTTTTTAGTCCATTTTTAAATAAAATCTTTTTCTTAAAAACATTTTTTTTTACTTTAATTTATATTCATTTTTATTTATTTTTTATAATTATTAGAATTTTTTGAAAAAAGTGTCTTTAAAAAAGGGCGATATTTGGTGCCCACCATTACGGCCGCAGTTTTCATCTGAAAAAAAAAAATCAAATAGATTATCAATCTGTAGGTAAGCCGCTATATACCTACGGAGCTTTTTTTTTGAAATTTACAAAAATGGTGGCAGTTTCAATAAAAAGTACAAACTTTTTTTATAGTTTTCCGTGTGAAAAAATAGGAAGATTTCAAAAAAAGCTTTAATAGGTACATAGCGGCTTACCTACAGATTGATAATCTATTTGATTTTTTTTTTTTCAGATAAAAACCGCGGCCGCAATTGTGGGCACCAAATACCTATCGCCCTTTTGTAAAGACACTTTTTTCGAAAAATTATAATAATTATAAAAAATAAATAAAGATGAATAAATAAAAATAAAAAAGATATTTTTGTATTGTTAAATAGTGCTATTAATCGTAAAAAAAAATTCATCTCCATTCCCCGATCCTATCCATCCGAAAAAAAAAATTGTGAAAATTGACTATTTTTCAGCCGATCACACTGCAGGTAGGTAATGGTACTTTAAATTCCTTTAAAAAAAAAATTTTTTTCTCTATGCTCTAGTATTGCCTTAATCTACAACAATCATATACTATCGAAATAATGGGACATCAAGATCATTATTTTATAATCAAGATTTTTTCAGAACTGTATAAATGAGTTAGCACATACAAAAACCATAAAACGTATAGCACTTAAATTTATACTATACGCGAGAACGTATACGCGATATATAGTATAATAATCTAGAATTACAGATTTATTGTAATATAAAATAACAATATAAACAGAATTACGAAATAACCATACTTCGTACTTGTAACGACATAAACTCCAGTGCAGGGCTTTCCATAGTTTTATATGGGCGGACCATCGTGTAAATTTGAAAATATTTGGCGGGCTAAGAAAAAATTTTAAAATAAGAAAGGACACAAAGCAAAAATAAATTTGTTTACTTAAGCTTGGTTGTTTCGATGAAATAACTATATAAAATAGTGGATGTTCATCCCGCCTGAATGTTTCATTTTTCGCAAGAAAAATGAAGATTTCACCAACAGATTACCCAAAATTTCATGACGCCATCACAAATACTAAATTTTTTTAAAAGCTAACCGTAATTTTGATACTAGAAACTAGTGATGTCGAACCGAAGAACAGTTAGTCGATTAATCGATTAAAATTGTTTTGCAAGACAAAATTAGTCATTAGTCAAAAATATCGAGCAAACAATAGCCGACCAATAGTGATGTCGGGCCGAGAAGCAGTTAATCGATTTATCGATTAAAATTGTTTTTCAGATAAAATTAGTCATTAGTAGAAAATATCGAGCACAAAGTAGTCGACTAACCGACTAAATTTTTTGTCGAATTTATGGTTTAAGGTAACGTATGTAACTCTTTCAAAAACGAGGTTTTCTTTTAAATTAATTATGGTTTTTTAATATTTTTTTTTTTTTTAAGAAAAAGAAAGATATTAATCAAATGAAAGTGAAAAACATACAGATTGTAGATAATTTTTTAGTTTCCATTTTTTGAAGTCCAATAAATCATACAGAAAAATTGTCAAATTAGTCATTTTTAGTCATTTAAAAAAAATTAATCATTTTAATCATTTAATCGAAGGTAAGATAGTCGACTAAAATATGACTAAATGTAAACAAAATTAGTCGACTAAACCGACTAATCGATTAATTATCCGACATCAATACCAACCAATCGACTAAATCTTACCCGTGTAACTCTTTTAAAAACGAAGTTTTCTTTTGAATTTAGTTATTGACTCTATATATTTTTTTTTGAAAAAGAAAGATATGGCATATCATATCACAATGTTTTGATCATATATAAGTAAAAAATCGTACAAATAGATAATTTTTTCGTTTTCATTTTTTGTAGTCCCGTAAATTAATACAGGAAAATTACTAAATTAGTCGTTTTTAGTCATTTACAAAAAAATCATTTTAGTCATTTAGTCGAAGGTAAAAGAGTCGATTAAAAAATGACTAAATGTAAACAAAATTAGTCGACTAAACCGATTAATCGATTAATCATCCGACATCACTACTCTAGAAACGTGATATTTTAAGCAGCTCGTAAGTTTTTGGTACTATTTTTTTCATTTTTGACAAAATCAGAATTATTGAGATCACAAATTTGATTATTTTGATCCAAGAACTTGATTTATGTAAAAGTAATGGAAAAGTTACGCGCATGGAAACAAAAGCGAAACACTACTAATATATAAAATCTCTCTTTACGAATATAATATTGTAAAGAATCCAACATCACGGGTCGCATTTTTGGAATTTGCGGGTGATATTTACAAACCCGCGAGCCGCAAATTGCGAACCCCTGTTCTAACTTAGCTATATCATAAAAAGCATTTAGCTTATTATACTATAATATATTAATAGGGTAACTATGGTATTTTCATTCAATTTTACACATCACATAATTCCTTTAATATTGTCTGCAATATATTTTATTATATAAATATGCTTGTAGATAAGTAATAATAATGAGGTACGTATAGGTACCAAGTGTCACTTAAATTAAGTCACACAGAACCGAGGATGAAATTATCGACTATGGTAGTACACAGTAAAAAAATTTGTGGTCTGCGTAAAAAAAAAATAGTGGTTAAAATATTTGTGTTAACTAAGTAACACAACCCTGCGTTAATGTAACATTTCGTGTTTGTGTTAAATGAAAATATTAACACAAATTTCGATTTAACATAATAAAAGTGTTAACCTGTTTTGAACAACAAAGAAGTAACATCATATTTGTGTAGAGCAAAAGAATGTTATAAGTACGTAAATTAGATTAGAATATATATCTACCTAATTATATATATAATAAAAAAGATGAGAGTAGTTCTTATTATTAAACAAAACCGAAAAATTATAAGTTTTTTCAGTTATTGGCGAATATAGTTTTATTAAACGTTTTAAAGTGAAACAATTTTCTTACATTTTAAGGTTATTTTGTTACAGATTCAGTTAAAAAAAATCATGTAAGCTCACTTACATGTAAGATTATATATTATATAATACAATCTCAAATAAGCTTAAATGATTTTTTTTAACTGAATCTGTAACAAAATAACCTTAAAATGTAAGAAAATTGTTTCATTTTTAAACGTTTAATAAAACTATATTCATCAATAACTGAAAAAACTTACAATTTTTCGGTTTTGTTTAATAATAAGAACTACTCTCATTTTTTCTTATTATATATATATATATATATATATATATATATATATATATTGCTACATATATATTGTTACATATATATGGACACGAGTAAGAATATTGTTACAAAGAACTGACTTACTTTGCGTTCTTTGAGTCTCATTTATAATTTAATATAATTATGTCTAATATATGAACAAAATCGTTATAATTTTTGACAACTTTCAAATATCTTAAGCTTCAATTGAATTAAAATATTGAATAAAAAAGTTTAACAACTAACTCTGATAAATCTGAAAAATTAACACAAAATGTATGTCCTCTTGTGTGTTAAATTATTGACACAAATCTTGTGTATAGATTTGACACATATGCTTTGTGTTAAAATAACACAAAAAAATGTAGTGGACCGTTCTGGACATATGAAATGTGTTAATTTTGACACAAATTTTTTCACTATGTAGTAGTAACGCTACATTACCAAGATTACAAATGTTTATTGATTATAACGAAAACTGACGTTTAGTACCTTTTTTTTCACTATTTTTTAACAAATAAAATCAGACTGTAAAATAATAAGCAAATTTCGAAAGATCAATTAAATCCTTGAGTCTACAGCAGAAAATTTAGAATAAGGGTGTATAATATATTGCACGTCACTTTAAAACACAATATTAATTCAGAAACGATGCTTAAAGTTGAATAGTGGTAAAAAGAACCTCAACTCCTTGTCTTCTTAATCTTATGAGTTCGCGTCACTAACATACTATAATGTTAACAGTATATCTCTAGCTATGAGTATGACGTGTACACGTATACCCATATATACACAAACACATTGTATATAAATGTTATGCCAAATCTTTTATTGTAATAAATTCTTATTAGTATCGAGAATATTCGACCTTTTCCATTTACAAAACTAAACATTTTAGGGAATTTCTTTGATGAGAGGGTAGGTCCACCTAGCCTTACCCATCAAAATAACCACATAAAAATACCTAATAAAAACACAATCGCCCAAAAAGGCCAGTCCCCCAAATTTTATTTTGCTATAATGGAATATTTATGAAAGTAAAATTTACGATAAACATGCCATATAATTAAACGATTTTAAAAAGATCAGTATTTCCGTAATTTGTAGTGGGTACTAATAATTCCGCCAATTTTGTTATAACTAAGGTAAATGACTGCAGAAAAATAATTCTTCCAAACAAAAATATCAAACTATTTACAGCAGTCACTATGAAACTGTGCACTACCAAAGTGTTACAACCAATCCACTCTTGTATGACAAACACAATCAAACGTTGCATGTCTGTACAGGCAGAATATTTGTTTTGTTGTTGCCGTAGTTCAGGTACATAGCATTAAAATAGTCACTGACGTCTAGGTATTTTTTTACTTATTAAAATTAATAAAACTAAACCAACAAGAAACAAAAATTTAAATAAAAAAGATATTAATTTAATTTATTTTTTAATTTATTTGTTTACTTAATGTACATTTTGTTTTATAAACTTTACATTTTAATTTATAAATAAACTTCTTAAATGTATAATAAAAATTTTACTTTAGCGCCTATCTCACTATGAAACTATGATGTTTTAAGTAACATAAAAATCGTGAAAATATTCATTTCAATTGTCATTAAAGATTTTATTTCGCCCCTTCTTTAACCCTAGAATCGAGAAACGTTGGTCTACGAGAAACGTTGATCATATATCGACGTCGTTTTGACGGATGGACTTTTTACGGGGAGTTTTAGGGTTTATTTGCAAAAAACATTTTTTTTTACATAACAATACTACAAAAGCGAACAAAATGTTTAAAAAAATTGGATTTGGAAAAATTTCTTAATGTAAATATTTATTAATTTTTTTAATCTTTTTGTCAAAGTATATTTTCATTATAAAAATTAAAAAATCGATAAATACATCAATTGTATCATAAAACATGTGTTTCAAATAATTAATTTATGAACTATTATGAGTCAGTGGACATGTGTGACTTTACAGAATGTGAAATTTCTCAGTCATAAATATTCCTATAGATATGTAGTTATTTCCCCATTAGGCACATTTGTAAATTTTCTAAAATTTGTTGGTAATTTTTCGAATAAGATCTCAAAAAATAATAAAAATTAAAATATTTTCCACAAAATAAATTGTTAGGCATCATGACGCTGGCCGGAAGTTTTTTTGTAGTCAAAATTTAATAGCTTCAATCGATTGTAGGCCGTTTGTAGATGTTTGTAGTATATTTATTTTCGTTTGTAGCCCTTTAGTTTATTTGTAATTAACAATCAAAATTTTGTACTGAAGTTAGCCGGAAGCAATCGTGAATGTAATTTTTTTTGGTATCAATAGAAAGATTATCGTTTGTAGTGTCTAAATATTACGGTAAAATATTAGTAGGGTCGCCTGATAAAGCATAATATTAATTAAAAGTTATTTAAAAAAATTGCGCATGCGTACCATTTTAAATTTGCTCCATATGAGTTCGTTATTTTAAATTTGACGCATGTACTGGGTGGGCCAAATAAGATCTACCAATGTTAAACACAAATAACTCTTTTATTTTTTGATATAATTATTTTTTTCTTTTTGTAGGTTATAACTGAATTTTTGGAAATTTATTATGGAACCATACAGTACAAAACAACGGGTTAAAATTATCGATTTTTTCTATTCTTGTCAACGATCAATTGTTATGACGGAGCGTAAATTTCCACAATATTTTAATTCAAAATCGTCCCAATCTTTAAATATCGTAGTCGTTGTTGGTGGTCTTGCGGTAGCAGTGTTTGCACAATAGGGTATTTTCCAAATTTTTGAAAACTGCTTGTATTTAAAGATTGGGACGAACGATATTTAAAGATTGGGACGATCTTAGATTAAAATATTGTCGATATTTACGCTCCGTCTTAACAATTGATCGTTGACAAGAATAGAAAAAATCGATAATTTTAACCCGTTGTCTTGTACTGTATGGTTCCATAATAAATTTCCAAGAATTCAGTTATAACCTACAAAAAGAAAAAAATAATTATATCAAAAAATAAAAGAGTTATTTGTGTTTAACATTGGTAGGTCTTATTTGGCCCACCCAGTGCATGCGTCAAATTTAAAATAACGAATTCACATAGAGCAAATTTAAAATGGCACGCATGCGCAATTTTTTTAAATAACTTTTTAATTAATTATGCTTTATCAGGCGATCGTACGAACATTTTACCGTTACATTTAGACACTACAAACGATAATCTTTCTATTGATACCAAAAAAAATTACATTCACGATTGCTTCCGGCTAACTTCAGTACAAAATTTTGATTGTTAATTACAAATAAACTAAAGGGCTACAAACGAAAATAAATATACTACAAACCAGTGGCGACGCGTGAAATTATTAGCTGGGGAGATAGTCTTTTTTACCATATTTTTAAGTAAACTTATTTTGTGTCTATTTTTATTTCGAAATCTATAGTGTTTCTAAGCCTTATTAAAGTTTTTATCTATAACAGACCTTCTGACCCAGTATTGTGACTAAAATAAAAATGTTTAAATTTTTGACCAGCCATTTGTACCTACTCCACCAAGAGTAAAAATATTGAAATTTTTGTTTTATTTTGCGGTTAGTCTGAATTAAAAGTCTTAAAAAAATTTAGAATTTTAAAATAATTAGTTCTGAAATTAGTCCTTTAGATATATTGTAGTTTTTAAATTAGATTCGTATATTATTATTATATTTCTAAAGAAAAAAAGAAAAAAAATTTAAAATTTCTGATGTAAAAAACTTAAACAGATAGTAGAGAAAAAAAAAATTGAAAATAAATACCTACAAATTTTATTAAAAGGTTTCCAATGTTTAAATAATAAATTTAATCAACGTAGTTTTAATTGGGATTTCAAGAGTTTAATGATTTCGTTTTAACCAATTACCCAATGATTTAGGAACCGGATATTCAGGACCCCAATAATTAGAGTTGAATTCCAGAAAAACAATTTATTTTTTCATTAGTCAAATGTACATTTCGGAACATATGTCCCTTCTTCAGTGACCTATTTAACAATTAAAAATAAGTAAGTTACAATTGTGTTAGGTGTTTTGTAAAAAGAAAAAAGATTGACAATGTATTTTTCTTTTAGTCTAATACATACATGTTATGAACATTGCATAAAGAATAAACATTTTATTTGAAATCTTAAAGGAAAGAATTTATTTAATTTCACAAAATTAACTATGGAAAATATAATAAGGTATATTGAAAAATTTTTTTGTATGTTATAAATATTAATATTAATCGATATTTACTTATCAAATTTTATTTTATTTGTAGTGGAGGTATACACTATATGGTCTATCTATATAATTATCGATGTATAAGGGAAATTAGCAGAAAAAACCAGCTTATTTTCAGTATTAGGAATTAAAAAAAAGTATTTGTTTTTTAATTTAAACAAACATCCGGACAGACAATAAGAATGTAAGTCAAAAAAGACAGAAAATTATAAGAGAAAAAAGATTATAATAGAAAATTCAAGAGTTTACTCACCAAAATTTTAATTAATTATATTCAAGTTCCTTTCATTTAAACTTTTGCATATACATTTCTGTATATTTTTGTCCAAATATGCATTTCATAAGAAAATTGTCAAAAATTGATAAACAGAAAAAACAAGGAACTTTTTATTAAAAAGTTTTATATATATAATAATTGACTTTAAAGATATTAAACTTAATAATTAAGTCTTAAATAAAATAATATTTTTTTAAAAAATTATATTGTGAGTACATTGTAATTGTACTGTTGTTTGACAGTAACTAACTGTTGTAATTGGTTCTATTGTTAAAAAAAACTATCGTAGAAAATTCTAGACATTAAAAGTTTTTGTTTGATGTTTTTGCTTTCTTTGTCTGTCCATGTTTTCTAGAATAAACTATTGTTTACTTTAAATATATTATTGATTATGTAATGCTGTCCGTGTAAACAATGCGATCAGTTCAAATGTTTGATGACTGGTAAATAAGATTCGTCCAAAAAGGAAGACTCAATTTGTTTATTACAGTTAGTTTTATTGTTTAGTTGGATGAAAAAACTTTCACTTAGCAATCTTTTCCTGTAGTTTGCTTCCTTATCTAAAACTTTAACTTTTTCAAAATCAAAGATGTGATCATTATTAATTGAATGTTCCGCTAAGCCTGTGGATTCTTTTCCTCTCTTTATGTCATATTTATGTTGAGTTAATCTATTATTTAATTTTTGACTAGTTTGTCCAAAATAACAAAGGTCGCATTGTTTGCATGGAATTTTATAAATTACATTGTGCATTTGTTTATTTTCAATTTTTGATCTTTTTTTATTATATGTTGATTCTATTGTGTTTGTAAAAGAAAAAGTTACTTTGTTATCACTAAATTTTTCTATAGCTGGTTTAATTCTTTTTGTGAATCTGTTATATGGAAAGCATATTAGGTTATTATAGTTTATTTCTTTTTCATTGGAATTTGAATTAAAATTATTTGTTTCTGTAGAATTATATGCTTTATGAATAACTTTTTCTTTTATTGAATTTATTAGATTTAGTGGATAGTTGTTTCTAGTTAGTATTGATATTGCTTTTTTTATTGCATATTTTCTGTTTTTGACACTGCTTAGATGTACAGCCCTATGAAACATATTTTGTATTATATTGTTTTTTATATATTGTGGATGATTGGAATGGAAATTAATTAATCTATCTGTATAACTAGTTTTCCTGTGCCAAGTGGTATTTAAACAATTGTATTTATCTTTCTTAATTAACGTATCTAAAAATGTAATTTGATTATTTTCTTCAATTTCGATAGTGAACTGTAGGGCTGGATGGTAATTATTAAAAGTGTTTTTGATTTTTTCAATTAATGTTAATGGGGCACAAGAAAGAATATCATCTACATAGCGAAAGAAAAAAGAAGGGTCCCATTCTTTAATTTTATTTATGCTGATATTACAGAGATAGTCCATAACATAAGATGCTAAAACAGGACTCAGTGAATTTCCCATTGGACAGCCAAAACATTGTTTATAGTATTTATCTTGAAATTTAAAAAAGTTATTTTCTACTATCAATTCTATTCCTTCAATAAAAGTTTCTTTAGTTAAGTTAGTGAATTCTTTAATTTTATTCCATTGTTTTTTAATGATTGCTGTTGCTAATTTAATTGGAATGTTAGTATATAAAGATTTTACATCCAATGAAAACAGTTTTTCTTCAGAATTTTTTAATTGTATGTTTTTAATTTTATTGACAAATTCATATGAGTTTTTTATGGAAAATTCACTGTGTTCAGCTTCGCTAAGTATTTTAGAGAAAAATTTGGATAATTCTTGAATTGGAGATTCAATTTGACTTACTATGGGTCTTAAAGGGATTCCCTCTTTGTGTATTTTAGGTAGAAAGTAAATTTCTGGTAATGTTTTTCCTGATTTAATTATTTTAGTTTTTGTTATGTTGTCAATGTATTTACATTTGTATAATTTTTCAGTGAATATTTTGACTTTTTTAGAAACAACTTCCCATACTTAAACATAAGAAAAGACCCTGTGGAAGTTGTTTCTAAAAAAGTCAAAATATTCACTGAAAAATTATACAAATGTAAATACATTGACAACATAACAAAAACTAAAATAATTAAATCAGGAAAAACATTACCAGAAATTTACTTTCTACCTAAAATACACAAAGAGGGAATCCCTTTAAGACCCATAGTAAGTCAAATTGAATCTCCAATTCAAGAATTATCCAAATTTTTCTCTAAAATACTTAGCGAAGCTGAACACAGTGAATTTTCCATAAAAAACTCATATGAATTTGTCAATAAAATTAAAAACATACAATTAAAAAATTCTGAAGAAAAACTGTTTTCATTGGATGTAAAATCTTTATATACTAACATTCCAATTAAATTAGCAACAGCAATCATTAAAAAACAATGGAATAAAATTAAAGAATTCACTAACTTAACTAAAGAAACTTTTATTGAAGGAATAGAATTGATAGTAGAAAATAACTTTTTTAAATTTCAAGATAAATACTATAAACAATGTTTTGGCTGTCCAATGGGAAATTCACTGAGTCCTGTTTTAGCATCTTATGTTATGGACTATCTCTGTAATATCAGCATAAATAAAATTAAAGAATGGGACCCTTCTTTTTTCTTTCGCTATGTAGATGATATTCTTTCTTGTGCCCCATTAACATTAATTGAAAAAATCAAAAACACTTTTAATAATTACCATCCAGCCCTACAGTTCACTATCGAAATTGAAGAAAATAATCAAATTACATTTTTAGATACGTTAATTAAGAAAGATAAATACAATTGTTTAAATACCACTTGGCACAGGAAAACTAGTTATACAGATAGATTAATTAATTTCCATTCCAATCATCCACAATATATAAAAAACAATATAATACAAAATATGTTTCATAGGGCTGTACATCTAAGCAGTGTCAAAAACAGAAAATATGCAATAAAAAAAGCAATATCAATACTAACTAGAAACAACTATCCACTAAATCTAATAAATTCAATAAAAGAAAAAGTTATTCATAAAGCATATAATTCTACAGAAACAAATAATTTTAATTCAAATTCCAATGAAAAAGAAATAAACTATAATAACCTAATATGCTTTCCATATAACAGATTCACAAAAAGAATTAAACCAGCTATAGAAAAATTTAGTGATAACAAAGTAACTTTTTCTTTTACAAACACAATAGAATCAACATATAATAAAAAAAGATCAAAAATTGAAAATAAACAAATGCACAATGTAATTTATAAAATTCCATGCAAACAATGCGACCTTTGTTATTTTGGACAAACTAGTCAAAAATTAAATAATAGATTAACTCAACATAAATATGACATAAAGAGAGGAAAAGAATCCACAGGCTTAGCGGAACATTCAATTAATAATGATCACATCTTTGATTTTGAAAAAGTTAAAGTTTTAGATAAGGAAGCAAACTACAGGAAAAGATTGCTAAGTGAAAGTTTTTTCATCCAACTAAACAATAAAACTAACTGTAATAAACAAATTGAGTCTTCCTTTTTGGACGAATCTTATTTACCAGTCATCAAACATTTGAACTGATCGCATTGTTTACACGGACAGCATTACATAATCAATAATATATTTAAAGTAAACAATAGTTTATTCTAGAAAACATGGACAGACAAAGAAAGCAAAAACATCAAACAAAAACTTTTAATGTCTAGAATTTTCTACGATAGTTTTTTTTTAACAATAGAACCAATTACAACAGTTAGTTACTGTCAAACAACAGTACAATTACAATGTACTCACAATATAATTTTTTAAAAAAATATTATTTTATTTAAGACTTAATTATTAAGTTTAATATCTTTAAAGTCAATTATTATATATATAAAACTTTTTAATAAAAAGTTCCTTGTTTTTTCTGTTTATCAATTTTTGACAATTTTCTTATGAAATGCATATTTGGACAAAAATATACAGAAATGTATATGCAAAAGTTTAAATGAAAGGAACTTGAATATAATTAATTAAAATTTTGGTGAGTAAACTCTTGAATTTTCTATTATAATCTTTTTTCTCTTATAATTTTCTGTCTTTTTTGACTTACATTCTTATTGTCTGTCCGGATGTTTGTTTAAATTAAAAAACAAATACTTTTTTTTAATTCCTAATACTGAAAATAAGCTGGTTTTTTCTGCTAATTTCCCTTATACATCGATAATTATATAGATAGACCATATAGTGTATACCTCCACTACAAATAAAATAAAATTTGATAAGTAAATATCGATTAATATTAATATTTATAACATACAAAAAAATTTTTCAATATACCTTATTATATTTTCCATAGTTAATTTTGTGAAATTAAATAAATTCTTTCCTTTAAGATTTCAAATAAAATGTTTATTCTTTATGCAATGTTCATAACATGTATGTATTAGACTAAAAGAAAAATACATTGTCAATCTTTTTTCTTTTTACAAAACACCTAACACAATTGTAACTTACTTATTTTTAATTGTTAAATAGGTCACTGAAGAAGGGACATATGTTCCGAAATGTACATTTGACTAATGAAAAAATAAATTGTTTTTCTGGAATTCAACTCTAATTATTGGGGTCCTGAATATCCGGTTCCTAAATCATTGGGTAATTGGTTAAAACGAAATCATTAAATAATAAATAATAAAATCTAAAATTAATTAAGAAATATTTAAAAAATTGAACTGAACCGAAAGCAAACAAGCAGTTAATTAACTAATTACCAAAATATTTGAATTTTGTGTAACAATACATAAAATAGACTGTTGTTATGTGTACGTATATCGTACGTATACAAAATAGCAAATGCATACGTATTAATGGTTTAGACAAATTAATCTGTGTCTTCCTTAGCGGTGAATAGATATGATATTGCATTATTATTTCAGTTTTTTTATTATTATTCAAAGAGTACTGAATATAATTTGATAATTTTTATATTATTAGAAAGATTGCTACATTTTACATATAGATAAGAAAAAATTATTCCAAAATCTTTCTTAGTTTTTGAGTAATAATGATGTAAATAAATTGGAGAATATTACATACATCCAGATTGTGTGTGTACATGTTTGAAATAGGCAGCATAGGCACTTAGGCAGTGTCTGTAACACATACATACATAGCAAGGGAAACATTGTTAAGACTGTTTCCCTTGGCGGTGAATAGATATGATATTACATTATTGTTTCAGTTTTTTTATTATTATTCAAAAAATACTGAATATAATTTGATAATTTTGATACTATTAGAAAGATTGCTACATTTTACATATAGATAAGAAAAAATTATTCCAAAATCTTTCTTAGTTTTTGAGTAATATTGATGTAAATAGAGAATATTACATATGTACATGCAGATTGTGTGTGTAAATGTTTTAAATATGCAGTGTGTGTAACACATATACACACATAGCAAAGAGAAACATTAAAATAATTGTCTTTTTGCGTTTAAGTAGACTTGTATGAGCTGTATGGATGTAACCATACACAGAGGTTCACATTTAATGTATCAGGTTATATGTATGTATATATTGTATGGTGTATATATGTATATTTTATTGTATATGTTTGTACACGCATATAATATATTGTATATTCATGTGAATATACAATATATGTGATTTGAAAATGTGAATGTATTAATGGTCAATATTATAAAAATTAGACAGTAATTTTAAATTTTATGAAATTTAATTTTTTTGGGGAGACACTGTCTCCCTTGTCTACTCCCACGCGTCGCCACTGCTACAAACATCTACAAACGGCCTACAATCGATTGAAGTTATTAAATTTTGACTACAAAAAAACTTCCGGCCAGCGTCATGATGCCAAATTTTTAATCTTTTATTAAGTCACTTGAAACGCATTCTTTAGTTTTCGATTCAATATATTAAAACTTCAGTATTATGTCGTCTCTATAAGTCAAACAGCTGTAATTATCCCTCACATTATCATAATCATTGAATAAATTAATTATAACATGCATATCTTTAAAAATTTTTGAAAAATTAGGAAAACTTTTATATGTGAAGTACAAAATCTTTAAAAAAAAACATCGCGTAATCATACATCGACGTCCTTTTGACGGACGTCCTTATGTGTTATAACGAAAATAATGAAAATGGCATGAAAAGCTCATCCTATCTGTGATTTCATATCACACGTATCATTATAATATACAGGCATTATTCGTTTGCTAATACACTTTGAATAAATAGAAATGAAGTCATACTTCCTTGTCCTTTTAACTTTTATATGTGAAGTACAAAATCTTTAAAAAAAAACATCGCGTAATCATACATCGACGTCCTTTTGACGGACGTCCTTATGTGTTATAACAAAAAATAACTTAGATAACATTGGAGCAGGTAGAGAAGTTCGTTCGTCGTTTTGACGTGTACGTATGATTCTAGGGTTAAATTAGTATCTATGAATATCAGACACCAGTTTTGACAAAAAATTCCACTAGAGTGCCCTGTTCCAGTTACGCAACTTGTCTATACTACACTGCTTCTCTGTAAGTTATAAAAATAAATAAAAAAACCTTTTTCCTTTGAATAAATTTTTGATTTTTAAATTATGCAATAAAAATAATTAAAAATTATAATTTTACGAGAGTAGACTTTTTCATAAAAAACAAAAAAAATGTTTATTTTATATGTTTTTTGACAGTAATAATTACAGGCAAATATACAAAACATACCGATGCAATGTACAAAAATAATTAAATGAATAATTAAAAACGTATGTTGTTAGCAGATAGTCACTTTCAGTAAATAGTTAGCTAGATATATAGGTTTAGAAAATGGCATGAAAAGCTCATCCTATCTGTGATTTCATATCACACGTATCATTATAATATACAGGCATTATTCGTTTGCTAATACACTTTGAATAAATAGAAATGAAGTCATACTTCCTTGTCCTTTTAACTAAAAATTTTAAAATACACAGAATGATAACTTTAACTTTAAAAATTCTATAAATATTGTGTATATTTACAATATATTTTAATGTAATATATTTAGTAATCAGACAATTTAACTGATGTGTATCAAGTTCCATAAGAATACTGTAGTTCTTCCACTTTTACCATGAAAAAAAATGTTAGGACAGATTTTTACAGCGGAAAAAATGGTATAAAACATTTTATTGGTCATTTCATTGTAGGTAAACACGATAAAAACGAAACAAAAATTCGTAGTGGTAAATTTAATTGATTTTAGCACCATAGTAACAATATACTAAATAATAATATGAATTATATTAATTTGTTTTATTCGTTATATTGTCTTACCATTACCATTGAGTTTTATATTTTTTCTCAATAAATTTGTGTTTTCTACAATTCAAATTTCTTGCCAAAAAGTAATTTAACTCAAAGAACTATCATCCCAAAAACGCTTCAGCTTCGCTGTCGAGTTTTTGTTAGTTGACAGTTATTCTCGTTAAATTGCTAGGCAATAAATTTTCGTTAAGACAAACACAAATTTATTCGAAAAATACAAACCTCTCGTGTAATAATAAATGATAAAAAACTGAGAATATTTTTTTTCTATTTATATACACTAGCTGAAAAAATTAAAGGGTCAAAAAAAAATTTCAAATTTTTAGCGATTTTTCGAATGACTGTATCTTCATGAAAGATGTGTGAATCGGAGTCGTGAGCAAAGCAATTTATCCGGTCCATATGGTGGTCAAGTCGGTGGTTGGAAAAAACTTTTTTCCAAGTCCGTGGACCAAAAAAAAAGAAACCGAAAAAATTTTGAAATTTTTTTTTCAGTGTATAAAATAGGATTGAGCGATACACGTTACATTGAAATTTTTTTATCACATCCCAAAACTAAAAACTTCCAGCTTTAAGCTGCTTTGTTTATGACCATTTTTCACGAAGATACAGCCATTGGAAAAATCGCTAAAAATTTGGAATTTTTTTTTGTTCCTTTAATTTTTTCCACTATATATATATATATATATATATATATATATATATATATATATATATATATATATATATATATATATATATATATATATATATATATATATATATATATTAGTATATATATATATATATATACTATATAGTATATATATATATATAGTTATATATATATGTATATATATATAACTATATATATATATATATATATATATATATATATATATATATATATATTATTATATATATATATATATATATATATATATATATATATATATATATATATATATAATATATATATGCTTTAAGTTCAATCCAGGTCAAACCAGATCAAAGTCGACTCGTGTTTTTTCTACGATTTTGTTGTGAAAAGTAACAAAGCAACGATCCCATGTTTTTTATATTATTTCTATTTTATTTCTATTATTTGCCATTTATAACTTCGTAAAGAATACTGCATTACATGCTTATTACATGAATCACGCTGTATACCAAATGATATAGTTATATTATTACTTGAAAAGAATAAAAAATATATTTCTTTCTTTCTTAAAAAGAGTACGAAAAATATTTTTTTGCTTTCTCGCACCTGTATTAGCAAAATGAATAGGTAGTGTACTGGCTTATGCATAAAATATTGTTGCTTATGCATAACATACATGGCCATTAATATTCTAAATTTATATAATTTTACAAAAATAGGTATACAAACAATGCGAGCATAAAATAAATATTAAAATAAATTTCTACACATGTAATCTAGATGTCAGCATTACTTTACGATACTCCTTTTTGTAAACAGAACAATTAACATAATTAATTGTAGATAATTTACCTTTGTAAAAATTCATGATAATTATTCCGAAATATTTAATTTCTCAATTTTTACTTAAGATTGAATTAACATACTTTTACGAGTTAGCTTCTGGCTGATTTAACCGAAGGTAGTAGATTTGTATTAAATTTAAGGCGGCCAACTTTTTCAGTAGCCAATGCGGGACAATATAGCAGTCTTGGACCTTATTTTTATTCGTGTGATATTTTGAACAATTTCAAAAATACAGGTGATGAGCAAAAATAAAAGAAGAATTACATTTTTGCAAAAAATACAACTAATGAACAAAAAAGAAAAAAGAAAAAACACTGACAAGTAAAGGCCTTAGGGCCGGACCAAAATACGGCATAATTTTTTTATCTGAAAAAAAGAAAATAGCGGGGTTAGCAAACGCTCGAAAAATAATAAACCATATTAAACGATGATGTTATTTCAACTAATGGTGGAAATGATTCCAAGCTACAATAATTCAATTTAAAATTTAAGGAATTGTTTCTAAACAATTGGCTAATGCTTATGAAAGTGCCGCTATTTACCTGAATTAGGTGGTAGACTAAGTGGTCGGAAAACGAAATTTCATATTACACGACCAAATGTTTTTCCAGATAATGGTGGAAATGATTCCAGGATGCAACAATACCATCTAAAATTAAGGAACCGCTTTTACATATTTCTCTCATGCTTAAAAAAGTATTGATATGAAGAGGTTGAAACACTATATTTCATATTAAGTATAAATGTAATTTAGAAAACTGATAATTGTCATATGTGAATATAAATGTTACCGGTCCGCACAAAATTATCCGAGATATTACAAATACCGGGCCATGACTGGAGAAAGGTTGAGAAACACTGTTCTACAGCATATTCAAATTTCATCAAAATCAATAGATCTTCACGTATCAATAAAAATTTTTTATTATTTTTAATCTACTGAATGCGGAACTTCCGGGACTAGAGACTCATTCCGCGATTATTTTAACAAACATTTCAATGCGGGACAGCAGTTACTGTTCCGGGACGGTTCCGCAGAATCCGGGACGGTTGGCCGCCTTAATTAAACTAAAAATTTATTTTAAAACGTTATAGCACTTTGAAAAAAAATTCTTCAATAAAACCTTCCTTTCAGGCATTTCAAAGTGATGTAACGCCTTAAACAGCAAATTGAAATTGTATTTTACAATATAAGTTCGGTAAGTTGCTTTTACTGATCGAGAAAATGTTGCGAAAACGAGACCCGCAGGGTCGAGTTTTTGCAATTTGTATAATTGTATATTGTGTATTGTATAATATTTTTTGCACGATCGATTTAAAGTAATTAAAGAATAAAAATATAGTAAACAAAAAATAAAATTCGGATAATATAGGTAAAATTTATATTTCTATGTTATTACATAGAATGCCATGAATAAATGTTATAAATTTTTATAGCAACTATAATACGAATCTTTGTAGTGACAATTGACAACTATATTTGTAAATAAAAAATTAAATGTCAATATTTAATTGGCGTGAATATTTTTTTTTGAATTTTCTGTTAAAAAAATTGAGGAAAATGGTTTGTTAATGGTTAGTGAGAATAATGAAATTGATGAAGCATTTTAATTTTGGCTACAAATTTTTTCTCGTAAAATAAAAGGAAGATTATGAAAACCATAGACAACTTTAATGACTGAACAACCTTTCGAAATGTCAATAAAATATGAAGACTAATGGCAACAATAATAATAATAATGTGCAAACTAGTGAAAATTTTCATATTAATCTATTAATTTTCCCAATTGTTCAAATTGTACTTTTAGTTTCAATATAAATAAATAATTACAATCATTTTTGAGCTAATTTCACTTACCACACTTCTATTCACTTACCGAACACCTATTTTACTTAGGTACCGCATTGTTATTTTTTAGTTTCCATAGATATAAGCAAACGTTCGAGAAATGTAACTTACTGGCATTATCAACAGTATCGGCAATTACATGAAAATACACGATCGTGCAAAAACGAAAATTTCAACATCCTAAAAAGAACATAGATAAAATCCATTTAAATTTTAAAAAGTAATTTATAAAAACAAGATTGTTCGCAATCAAACAATAAGATCACAATTTTTTATTACTTTAAAACATAACCTTGTAATATGTGTACAAAGCTTATAAGCTTCTGCAAGCTACCATAACATGTAGGTACATTGTACATAGATACACATTATGTACCTAACTAATATTCTTTTGTATGAAACGTTTACTTATATTGTCAATGTCTTTTAAATACTATCTCATAGACTGACTGGCAAGTACATTATCTTCACTGCGTTTATCACTTTATGTCACTGTGCCGATTTAAGCAATGCATCAGTACAGTAAGAGTACAAATAATGATCGAACTTATTGAAATAGTGCTTTTAATCCATACCGACTGTCTCTAATAAAATTACCAGCATGGGGAGAGAGAGATTCAGTTTCAGTTAGATTAGATGAATTATACAGGAGCACTAGATGCATCGAATGCTATCTCCAAATTTTCCGAATTCCTTGTAGTTTAGGAGTTATGCCGAAAAATTCATAATTCCAAATTTTTTTCTCCTTCCAATAACTTCTTACTGGTAAGAACTACGTTATTTCTATGACACTTTTTTACGTAGAATTTAAATATTTTGTTAAAATTTTTCTATGGCCACCAGTTTAGGAGTTATGACCCCAAATTCTTGCTTTATTTATGGAATGTGAAGTATATATTGGCACAATTAACTGGCTTTATTTCTCCAGTTTATATTGATATATCATATGTTATATCTATTTCTGAAGATAATCTCAAAAACTTAAGGATGTTTGGGAGGTACAAATGGAGATAAAAGTACATAAAATTAAAAATTCGTGAATAATTGCGTTGTATAACAAACTATGAGGTAAATAAGTTCATGGAAAAAAAACTATAATTTTACAGAACAGATTAAATAACTTTTTATCGGCTCAGTGAATCGGTTTGAAATTTTCACAGGGGCCTCAGTATTTAATGAGGAACATTTTACTACATTTTTAAATTCATCCCAAAAATCCTCAGAATGTACTCAGCTCTTGTAGTCAGCTGAGAGCTATAGTTTTATGGATTGTACAAGCAGTTGTAGTACAGTTGATTAGATAACTATTCATTTACCTCATAGTTTGTTATACAACGCAACAATTCACGAATTTCTAATTTTATGTACTTTTATCTCCGATTGTACCTTTCAAACATAATTAAGTTTTTAAGATTAATTTATTCATAATAAATTATTGTATGGTATTAGAGTTAGTTAATTAGATATTTATTGCAAAGTTCTTTTCTCGATCGAAACGTTATTTTTATTTTTTTTTTTAAATCTAAACCAGAGATTACCCTTACGCTCCTTTCACATTGTACGGTTTTCGCCGTACGGTAAAAAACCGTACGACGTTTTGCCGTGATGTAGTTGCTTTCACATTGCACGTTTTTTTGCCGTTGTAAACTGAATATCTTCATTTGATTTGCAACATTATACAAGTAACAAGTGTGATTAAAGTTAATTATATAAATCAGAATAATTAGAAAGTAGGATTATTTATTACCACACTCTTTGAAGACCTGAAAAATGACGAAAATAAATTTTGTAACTATTTTCGGACGTTTACAAGCTCCTTTGATTAATTTTTTTGGCGAACTTAACGTAAAAATAAAAACACACAATTTGTAAATTACATACAATCTATTAAAATGCTTGCTACCACATTCAACGTTAGTTTCATCCATTTCACAAATAAAATTAATAATTAACATAAAGTTCAACAAAATAATGTTACTGCCGTACGTTAAAAAACCGTCAAATGTGAAAGTATCAATTTAATTACATACACTACTGAGTTAAAAACGCCATACGGCAACCGTCAAGTGCAGTGGCAAGAGACGGCTGCTACACGGCACGGCAACGGCATTTTGCCGTGACCGTACGGCAAAAACCGTATAATGTGAAAGGAGCGTTACGATATTTATTTTCCATAGTAAAACTTTAGAAATTTCAAAACCTCGCTAATACTTGTATACAATCAAGTTTGTACTGTAGTTTAGAGTATTTCTCTGTCAGTTATTATCTTAGATACAATATTATATCCTCCAGTTGTCTCATTGAAAATTTACAAAGGCGTATTGTGTCGACGTCACGTAAGACGTTGACGTTGCACATATTCTTGTCACCGTTGTTATATCAAATGTCTTACGTGTGATATATTAAAAAATTGTTACCTTTTTAAAAAAAAAAAAAAATAAATAAATTATTTTATCATACATATCTTATGATAACGCGTAAATTGAATTTCTAACATTCTAGATGTGATCCAGAAACAATTGTTATAAAACTAAAATTATTGGGACTATTAAGGTAATAAATGTATTAGAGTACTCTAAAAATTAAATACAGTATAAACTCTTTTTGCACGGTCTTTTTTTGTGCGATTTTTTTTTTTATTTTTGTAAATTTGAACATTAATTTGCGGTAAGGTTAAATATTGACGGTTTTTAGGCATTTTATCAGTTGTAGGAACATTGCATAAAAATTTAAGTTACTGCATCATTCAGTTTCTTTACATATATATGTATTGCAATTTTTATTTATAATATTACAAAAAACGGTACTCTTATAAAATCGCTCTTATGTCTGTCACTCCGTTTTCGTGATTGTACATATAAGGCTGATAAAACATGTTGAATAATCAGGTATCGGGTTTCTTTCGGATCAGACAGTTTCGTCTTTAGCATATGCAGGTATACATATTGCACTCAATGTGACTAAAAGTTCAAAATATTTTCATAAAAACAACGTACACAAGTTACATACACACACATACATATGTGTATCAAAATATTATTTATACGTATTTTATGTAAACATCCTTTTTTTTTCTTTTATTTAGTACCTGCACAATTGAAAAGTGCCACGGTAATTTTAATTGACTATCAAAAGTATTTTTGTTTATATTATGTATGTGATTTATGTGACATGTCATTTGAATTAAATAAATTCATCTTTTTTTATTGTTTTCAATTTTGAGAGATAGAAGTATAGTTGCTTGTTAAAAATTTGTTTTTCAATAATAAAAATCTTAGTAAATACGTACGTCTTAGCTATTATAGTGGACCGTCTAAATATTCAACAACTTTTCAATATAAATTACAAAAATTTTTTCCGATTTTTTGATATCTTACTTTTGTCAAATAACAAATGCTGTTAGTATTCTAAATGGTGAAAAATGTAATTTTTGGTCAATTATATTCATTCAAATGTGCATAATTTAATGTAATTTAGTTGAAAAATTTTATTGAAATAAGTACGGTCCTGACCTGTCCGAAGAAACCCGGTACCTATAAATAATTTACTTTTTTTTTAAGTATAAAGTAGGTAGGCATTTTAACATTTTTTGAAAAAAAATGTGTTGCAGAAGACTATTCAAAGATTCTATATTGGGTTTTTGTAGCTACATATTCCCTAACGCATCAACCATCTTAAAGTAATTTTTTGGATTACATTTCTCTTATGAAATTTTCATGTGACTTACCTAATTGGCAGTTAAGCTTCAAAGCAAAATTGGTCTTAAACGGATATTTAATAGAAGTATTTAGATATGGTATTTAGTGCAAAATTCGAAGGATCACCTAATCCACAATTATATAACCCTTTGTTGTTTACCTTCTTGGATAAATTTGAATATATTATCCTACAGGAGTATTAATTAATGCTCAAGAATGCTAATATCTTCTAAATTACAATTAAGTCCTTCTATCAATAGGACTACGGTATCAACATTAATATTCTTTTTTTTTTTTTTTAACAAATAAAAATTTATTGAAACGATTTGAATTAGAGTTTATGATTGAATTAACTTGATTTTGGGTGTGGTTTTTTTTTGCAAATTGTAAGAGCAACTATTTCAAATTTTTTTAGTTAATTAAGGGGAGATTCGCCAAAAAGCCACATCAAAAATCGACCTTTTTTATTATTTACTTTTTTATACAAATAAATATTTTATTAAAAAACTAAATATACAACATTGTTTCTACATGTCTTGAGATTACAAAAAAAATTTTTTTTATATTAAAAAATGAGCTAAGTATAAATAAATGGCTTTGAAGTCGACACTGCGAGATTTTTCCACCTTGATAGTTCCTCGCGTTCTGAAGTCCCCAGTAAACCAAAATCAAAAAATTCAAGAATTTTCTGAAAATATACACATATAAAGTTATGGCATTAACTAAAATCTAAAAATAAAAATAAAAAACAAGCGAGAAATCGTATTTTGAAAATAAATTTTCAAAAATCACCACTTTTTCTCGACTATAAATAGCCACCATTTTAGAAATATATTATGGAACCAAAAGATCCTAGTTCCTGCCAAAATTAAGGTATCGAGAAATAATACGCACTTTGATTTATGTCGATATCTCAAATACTTTTTGAGATACATGAGGAACCATGTCGAAAAACAAACTTTCGAGCAAAAAGCATTTAAAGTTTTTTATTTATATTGAAGTATGGGTAACTTCAAAAATGTAAACTTTACCGCACCGATGCAGCATCATGACTTTTCTGATGCGTCTAATACTACCTGATGTGCTGCTGATGCTCTCTTGAAATTTGATGCACATTAGATGTTTTTGAATGGGATATTGGCATCATTTAGCCTCTGATTTGGCTACAGCTAGACTATAGATAATATAGCAATATACAGTCGTTGTATAGGTATATTATCTTTGAATTTCAACTTGAACTTACTTGAAATTGAAAATATTGAAATTATTTAAATAAAAAATATTACATACCTATTTTGAATACAAGATGTATTCAAATAGTTTAAACAATTTTAATCAAAGGTAAATCTTTTTCAACAATTTGTTTTTCGGGATTATTCCTGTTGGTGTTAATAGGTACCTACATAATAATGCAAGTAGTTATAATTCTAGATTACACACATGACATGCATCTTGGACACGCATCACCAAATTTCTTGATGCATTGTTTTGACGCATCAAATGCAAAAATGAACTTTTGATTTTTCGTTGTGATGCGTCTGATGCGTTTTTGAACTTTTGACTCTGCCTCATGCAAGCAGTGATGCATTTTTGAAGTTAGCCTATAGTAAAGTGCGTGCACTAAAATGCCAATAACTTTTTGATTTTTCATTTTTTTTAAATAAAATTTTAGGAGAATATTTCTAACACCTTAAAGAATATAATTACGAAGAAAAAAAATCGATTTATTTTTTCTTTTTTTAGTGAATCTCCCCTTAAGGCTAGAAATATATCGGAACAGAACAGAATGTACGTGTAAGTCAACTTTTAGAGCTAAGTTCCATCTCTATCGCTCTAAGAAATATTGGTATAGGATGCAGCTATTCTATCTTTTCCGTAATATTATTTCACATTGACAAATTTTTAAACATAAAAAAGTTACATTTAACGCATACCGTAACTATATATATGTTAAATTTCCCACACAGAACGATTATATCGATTTAAAATGAGCTATGAGCTATTCATAATATGTTTAACCGTAATGATATTATGACCGATAGACAGATAGATAAACTATACATATAGGTACCTACCAATGGTAACATTTCACAGTAAATCAAATAGTTCAAAATGATGATTGCAAAATTTATTGGTCAATTGATGACCCGTAAATGATTTATTTGTATGCGTTAAATGAAAATTTGCACGAGTAAAACATAGAGCAATACAATAGCGAGAGGTCAAAATGCGTTTTTTTTTTTACCTTTATTATTTATCAAAACTATAGGCAGGTGGGGTACATAAAGAAAAAACCGATTTCTATCGGATCTACCCAGTGGCGTAGCGTGCCCTGGAGGGGCCCTGTATCAAAATTAGTTGCGGGGCCCAAATGAAGGGTAAAAATTTCTCACAAAAGGAACAAAAATGTTTGTATTAAATTAAAATAAATATTTATTGATTATAAATTATAAGTTATCGCGTCCTCCTAGAATTTGAGCTAGCCAAATAATTCAAATTAAATATACACTTTTCTTGCCTTTTTTTCGGCAAATTGATTTATTAAATTATCTATAGCTGAAGACGGTTTCAGTTTTCTGCCTCTATAGACAATAGTGACAAGTCTGATAGCCGTTCCTGCCCCATCGAAGTCCTTAGATAATTTTTTATCAGTTCTAATTTTGAAAAACTTCTTTCAGCTGTTGCGGTTGTAACTGGAAGGGTCAAGAATAGAAAGCATGCTGTTATTACCTCCGGAAAACTGGATGCAAGGCTATTGAATTTTATCAGCAATAATTCCATGAGTCCTTAATGGAATGATTTTTTTGAATTTCAGATTTTAAGCATGTTTTCAGAGAAATTAATCCGGGAAAAAAAGAGATTGCTTTTTTGACTTTTGTCATTTCTGAAGTGAAAACTCTATTGGCACGTATGACAATTTTTTTACATGTTTTTTTTCCGGGAAGCACGAGTTTAAGTGACATTATGGATAACATTTTACTAATTTTTGCTTACACACGTTAGGGGCCTCTGTAGCCCGGGGGCCCCTTATCATTGATACGGCTAATACGGCGGTAGCTACGCCCCTGGATCTACTATATTTTTTCTATGATTTTTATGATTTCAAAAAAATTGTAAAGTGATAGAATGATGAAGTAAGAACCAAATCAGAGATTTTCGAAGTGAATACTTTTTTATTTTTACCAAAATTAAGGGGGAATTCTGGCACAAAAATTCCAAAAATTCGATTTCAAAATTTAGAAGAACGAATATCGTACGAGGGAGGGATCACTGATTAAAAAGAATTTAAGTATAATATACCATTAAATGACTCAGACTGTACTCGAAACGAGACTCCAAACTTTAAACACGTTTTTCTCGAAAGTATGTTTTTTGAAACGGTTGTTGACATGATATCGCAAGTTCTAGTGGACCGATTGCTTTCAAAGTTTCTTAATATATTCAAAATTAGTTTGAGGAAAGGTTTTTTGAACTTTTTTTTTACTATTTTTAAAAAATTCTCAAAACTGAAAAAATGATGGGAAAAGAGCTTTTTTCTTACATGGACGCCATTTTTTCAAAAAAATTTTTTTTTTCACGTCGCTCCCGTCAAACGAAAATGACATCCTTACTCTTTAAGGTACCACCACAGTGTGATTTGCCGAAAAATAGACAAATTTTCGCGATTTTCTTCGGATGGATAGGATGGGGGAATGGGGATGAATTTTTTTACGATTAATACCACTATTTAACAATACAAAAATATTTTTTTTTATTCATTTTTATTTATTTTTTATAATTATTATAATTTTTTGGAAAAAGTGTCTCTAAAAAAGGGCGGAAATCGGTACACACGATTGCGGCCGCAGTTTTCATCCGAAATAAAAATCAAATAGATTATCAATCTGTAGGTAAGCCGCTATGTACCTAAAACTTCCTATTTTGCCACATGAAAAACTGTAAAAAAATTTGTACTTTTTATTCAAACCGCCGCCATTTTTTTAAATTTCAAGAAAATAAAAGCTCCCAGAGGTAGGTACATAGCGGCTTACCTACAAATTGACAATCTACTTGATTTTTTTTTTTTTTTTTGGATGAAAACTGCAGCCGCAATTGTGTGTATCGATTTCCGCCCTTTTTTTAGAGACACTATTTTCAAAAAATTATAATAATTATAAAAAATAAATAAAAATGAATAAAAGAAAAATATTTTTGTATTGTTAAATAGTGGTATTAATCGTAAAAAAATATTCATGCCCATTCCCCCATCCTATCCATTCGAAAAAAAATTGCAAAAATTTGTCTATTTTTCGGCAAATCACACTGTGATGGTACCTTAAAAATTCACTAAAATTTGGTGTTTCAGATCACCGGTAGGATCGAAATCATATCAACTATGGGGAAGCTTTTTTTTTAATCCCTATTTTGCCGGCCTGTACTTTTTCAATTTTGACTTTTTTCTTACTTTTTTGTACTTTTTAAATGTTAATAAAAAACTAATCAAAAAACCCATGCTAAAAATGTTTAAGGTTTTTTATTCATTACGCCTTGGAAAAACACCTAAAATTTGGCCGTCTAGACCAGAATAACCCCTTAAAAAGGTTGGACTACTCGAAAAAATAATTCTGTCGCATCAATCCTACTTCTAAAAATATATTACCTTCATTAACTAACAGTAACAGTAATAAGTGACAACTGTGGTCGGAAACCGAATACTTCACACACTGACATCACCATCCAATGTATTTATGATTCACTTCCTGTGAATCGTATTCATTATTAATTGACTTGGCCAAACTGGCAGCCATTCGTCGGTCTGCGTAAATAATTTACATGTTTGGAATAGATAGTCGAAACAATTAACGGCAGATTGACTGGTAAAACTTATACAGTAAAAGTTCTCAATATCAATTTTGTCCAGGAATCACCCTCTAGCTTTAATGTTTGTTATTTAATACACCAATAATATAAAATAAGGAAAGACAATTGCGTACATATTTGTCGCGCAAATATAAAAAAAAATTCACAAGATGTTACAAACAACCTTTAACTCTTTAAATGATTAAGACAAGTTAACTCGTCCTGCAATATGGCGGCTTAAAATGCTGTGATATGTATATATTCACTGATACAGGTGACATATTTTCCGAAATACGGTACAATTCTAGATAATGTTCAATTTTATCAACATAGTTTAGTATAATTTATATTTTGTAAATTCCTAGGGTTCATTTTTTTTATGTTGGGATCTTTGATTTTTTTCTTTTCCTTTTTTTGTAACCATATATATTGTACTTATCACTGGTAGTAAAAAGTCCGACATTTTGAGACAAAAAAATTTTTACATATAGTTTCTTTAAAAGGGATAAAATAGACAAACCATTAATATATACATATATAGGGTGTAATTGTATCAACTCTTATCATCTTTTTCTTTTGATGAATTTTGACAAAATTTTACCCAATGATTGAAAAAATCAAACATAACCTAACAACCGAAAAATATTAATACACTTCGATCGGTACTCCAACAAAGTAGCTATCATTTTTTGTTCGCCGGATACAATGCAGGAAAAAATTTTGTATATACGTGTATTTTTTATTCTGATTTTCAGATAAATTTATTTTTTTGGCTAGTATTTCTGTTGGAAAAAAAAGTTCTATTAAAAATTTCTATTTACTAATATTAAAAATTCTATTCTAGGAATCATTTAAATTACAATTTCAAAATCACAATACTTAATTGGTTTTAAGTATCCATTTTTGTTTCTAAAGGAAAGACATGTGGTTCATTCGATGTATTAAGATGGTATTTAATCGTACACTAAATCCCTATTTTACATTTAAAACCTCGAAGACAACATATATTGTATTATACATATCAATACTAAGAAAATTTACATAGAATTTGGCGGAGTTATAGTTAATATATTAGTTGTTATACTCTTATTAGTTTAGTGCAGTAATATTGCAGATATAAACAAGTAATGTATTTGTATTAGGCTTACAACGACTATTCGGCAACTATTCGATATTCAACCTAATCGGCCGAATACCGAACAGTGGGAAAAACTTTAAGTGGATAAAAATTGTACCTAAATTATGTATACTTTAAATAACATTCCCTACTACCTATTAGATAAATGTATTTTACTGAAAACATAGCAATTAATATCACACACAGCTACATAGCCATGATATGCGTACTGTTTAGTATATTATATACGTAATTAAAAATTGTTAAATTTGAAATAATTAAAAAGTCGTTAACTGTTGCAATTCATTATTGGGTTACACTTCCGAAAACGACCCACTCCCGAATTGCCTGAAAGTTTTTTTCACATTTTCTACTCAACCTAAGAAATTACCCCCACCGCCCTAAACGGCTTTTTGGTGGTTCGGATCGAAAGTCATTACTATCGTAACCCGAAAATTTAAACATTTAATGAGTTCAAAAGTACAATTCCAATTGGAAGCTTCAAAAAACCGTTTAAGGGAGTACAATTGTTAACATAAGCACATCGGTGACGCGGACCCATAAGGCTTTCCCTGACCAAAAATCGTTTAACGCGCCTTAAGAAGTTTTCACTTCAAAAATACTTAAAATACCGAATAGTATTCGCCGAACATTTGGTTATTCGATCAGGCTGCTGGCCGAATATTCGATGTTCGGACAACAAGCTTAATTCGCATGTACGATATATTATTATCATATGCGTATATTAGTCCAGGTGCCAGGTGACATTGAGTATGCACTGAAAGAGGTATAGAATTTGATTTTTGATTATTGTTAGGGGGTCTTAGGTGAGTATGAAAACCGATGCCGCCGACCTCTAGGTTGGTCGGCAGCTTAGAGCGGACGGGGAAAAATTGCGAAAAAAGCCGACCCTGATAACTGACCTTAAGATCACGATCAAGGTCATATTCGGATACAGAATTTTCCGCTCTTTCCATTTTCGGGGTCAAAAGTGAAGGTTGCCATATAAAAAAACCGACCTGACTTTGATGTAACCTTGAACCTTGACTTTGAGGTCAAGATGAAGGTCATCATCGGATGCACCGTAACAAATGGTGACACTTTGTCCTCATCATTTATCCCAAAAAGGCTTTCCCGCTGATATTTTTGACTTATTTATACTTTTGACTAGCCCTGTATACTAAAAATACTTAAATTTTAACGTTGCCTTATATTTTCATTTTTTTACACGAAAACCGTTAGGTATATCAAAAATTTGCATAAAACATAAATTTTAGATCATTTCATTGCAAATAAATTTAAAAAAATCATCACTCTAAGGTCAATAATAAGCAAGAATCCTCCCCAAATTGTCGACCACACTAGAGGTCGACGACATGGGTTTTCACACTCACCTAAGACCCCCTAACAATAATCAAAAGTCAAACTTTATACCTCTTTCAGTGCATACTCAATGTCACCTAGCACCTCCTTTAACTATATGTTATGTAAGACCTAAGACGAATGGATAATAACATGTATATTATTCATCTTTGGAGATCTTAATTCTTGTGTAGTAAACTGAAACTAATATTGCTGAATTATTAATTAACAATTTGCTTGGGCTTGCTGCTTGCTTGCATGGTTCTTGTTTGATGCTTACACGACAACAAGAAGTTGTGTTGTGTTGCGAAAATGGATTAATTATATCCACTAGCATGTACTTTGTAGGGAATTTGTCTTTACAACACGAATATTATTATAGACGTATTATTGCATAAGCGCATGTATCACAGAGAATAGATACTTTGCATTATTTATCTAAAAAAATGAATTTTTTGAAGTGAAAACTTCTTTAGCGGCGTTGTACACTTTTTTGTAATGGGTAAAAAATGTTAAGTTCGCGTCAGGTCACGTGACCTGATCGAAAATTCGTAAGATCTGATCAAAAATTCGTAAGACGACAGTACATAACAGTATACAGTAGTACAGAATACAGAACGAACGGTAGTATCTCTATACTACTGAAACCAGTGCAACGCGAAAGGACAGATATACGGGTTTAGTCCAATAGCACTAATTTTAAGCCCTATCTCATTAAACATTAATTTTAGAATAGATATAAAAAATTTTTAAAAAGGGATTCTTGTAGGGATTACCGAAGAGAACATTTGTGCAAAATGTGAACTCCCGGAAATGTTTTTTTTATATTGTTTAAACAATATTGAAAATTCATAAATAGCGTTTTTTGACTTTTCACCGCTTACGTAGCGAAAACGGTGATAGATACATTAAAAAGTGTTAAGACCTTTTTTGTAGAGAATCGAATTCTCTACAAAAAAGTCAGCGAGAGCACCTGTCTATCTTGTACAGGTAAAAAGATACAGCGCTCCAAAAGCGCACTCAAAAATCCACTTTTTCTAGCGTTCCGGCAGGGTGTACTGTCCGGAACCTTGCCAGTCATGTTTGTGTACGATAGCGCAATAAATAAATATTGTATTCTACCACATAAATGATAGTACTTTTATACTGATAACTAAAGCAATTCGTGCAAAATTATTCCCTAACCATTCCAAAATATCAAAAATGCACAACGTTAGTATTCAAGTTTTCACTTCTGCCGGCACTCCCGGAGTGCAACCCGTCGTTTTTTTTTTTTTGGAAAATCGCTTAGTATTATAAAGAAAAAATGTATAAGCATCAAAAAATGTTTTGTCATCAAAGTCAAATGTTCTCAAAATACTCCAGAAAACTGTTTGGTGAATAATTTTTGACAGAAAACAGAAAAGGTTCAAGGGGATATTCTGGTCTAGACGGCCAAATTTTAGGTATTTTTCCAGGCGTAATAAAAAATAAAAAACCCTAAACATTTTTACTGTCGGTTTTTTTGTTAGTTTCTTTTAACATTTGAAAAGTACAAAAAAGTAAAAAAAATGGTCAAAATAGAAAAAAGTATAGGCCGGCAAAGTAGAGACTCAAAAAAAAAGCTGCCCCCTGATTGGAATGATTCTCTCGGTGATCTGAAACACGAAATTTTAGTGAATTCTTAAAGAGTAAGGATGTCATTTTTATTTGACGGGAGCGATTTAAAAAAAAATGTTTTTGGGTAAATTGGCGTCCATGTGAAAAAAATTCTTTTCCATCGTTTTTGTTTTGGAAATTCTTAAAAAATTTTCAAAAAACCTATCGTCAAACGAATTTTGAATATACTAAGAAGCTCTGTACAAAATTTCAAAGCAATCGGTCCACTAGAACTTGAGATATCATGTTAACCGTTTCAAAAAACATAGTTTCGAGAAACACGAGTTTAAAGTTTGAAGTCTTGTTTCAGGCAGTCTGAGTTACATTTTATGGTGTTTTATACTCACATTTTTTTTTTTCATTAAACTTTGAAAATATGCAAAAAAAACAATGAATTTTTTTGAATTTCTAGACCAAAATACGTTAAAAGCCCCTATACCGGAACGCGATCCAATACTGGAACAGTTTTGAAAATTATATATTAATGAAGTTATTTCTGAAAGAAACCTCTGATAACAAAAATTATTATTAATAGAATGAATTATTTTTCAATTTAAATTGACCCCGCATTTAATGTTTCCTTACTTAATTAAAGAAATATATATATATATATATATATATATATATATATATATATATATATATATATATATATATATATATATATATATATATATATATTAAACAAGTTTTGTTGAATACAGTATTTTGATCCTATATTTACGTCTGATACTTAAACCATTCTATATTTCCTACATTGACGTTCAGATGTCACTCTAGTGATGCGACTCGAGTATGATTTTGTGACTCGAGTCACTTGAGTAATTTTGCTACGTCACTCGAATTGTACTCGAGTTTTCGAGTCACTCGAGTCAACCGAGTTAACTTATTTCATTCCCTCCAACTCGAGTAAGATTTTTTTAAGCATTTTTAAATACCTTTATTGAATTAGTAATATGAGGTAATATGAAATAAAATACATATGATTAGTGTACATATTATTTATTTATGTAATCAACAAATAAAAGTAAAATGACTTCTTAAGAATAATAAAATTTCCATGTAAGGATGACCAATTAATGACCATAAATAACATTTATGCAATTTTGATTGCAAATAAAAATTAAACTTAGTTATTTTATAATTAGTTTCAATTATCAATCATTATAATTATAAAATCAAACTGTATCAGACTTTTGTTTACACCTTACAATTAAATGTTATTTAATAATAATAGTGAATAAAGAAACTATTATGAAGAAAATCATAAAATATTAGTTTTTAGAAAACAGATATGTAAATTTTAAATATTTCAATTTTATTGACTAAAAAGTGGATAAAGTCAGGTTATTATATTTAAGTCAATTATCGGTATAATCGATTATACCTCGATTAATATACCGATTATAAATAGATTACGATTATTAGTATATAATCGATTAATCGATTGGTAAAATAATCGAATCGGAACATCATTATTATACACCTATACTTTAGTCTTTACTAGTAATATTAACGAAAGCTAAATTCAAAATCACACGTATGTCCCACTTTCATAAAATAATTATTCAATAGTTCAATCAAATCAACCTAATACCTATTAATTTATTGTTATCGTATCAAGTGCAAGTTTCAACCCGTCTCTTTGTAACTAGTGAAGTAACATCTGGCCCTAACCGAGTCTACTCGGTGTGCCGAGTTGACTCGGAAACTCGAGTGCAATTGGACTCGAGTAAAAATTTTTTTTCACTCGAATACGAGTTTGGCAAATTCACTCGAGTCACTCGAGTAAACATCACTCGAGTCGCATCACTATGTCACTCTATGTGTCATATTATTCATATTACACGTCTGTTTGTATATCGGTTCCCAACTTCTAGTGTCATTAATATTTCTTGTTTGCATATAGATGTCGACATTTTGTAAAAGAAAAACATTAATAAATAAAAAATTTTTGGTTGTATTTTTTTATAAACATATTCATTGGATTAAAAAAACTTTATTTCATGTTTATTAAGAAAACAATGGGTGTTTAATTTATTTGTCAATTTTTATAAGCCAATTTAATTAAACACCAAAAAATAGTGTTCCGGTACCTATAGGGGCTTTTACGTTACCTTAAATTAAAATATTTAAAAAAAATTCCTTTGACGAATTTTCAGTTATCTAAACCAAACCACTCAAAAACTAATCTATTTCCCAAACTGTTCAGTTTCTATTCCGTGAAATTGTTACGTGTAAAACATAGCATCGACAAATTGTAAATTTAAATTGAGTTTTCGATTGCAGCTTTACTTGGTACAAATATTGAAATTATTTATTTAGTAAACAAATGATGGGGGTTGATGGTAGTCAATTTATGATGTAAAATTATTCTTTTTTCAAAAATTTTTGTAAATTTTATATATGTATATATTTTTGAAAATATTCGATGCTCTCAATATGTATGTACTTTGTTTATCATTTATTTGGCGAAGCAGAAGAGCCAGAGCGTTATTTTTGTTTATAAAATTGTTGAATATTGAGTTGAATTTATTAATTCAGCAACAGAATTATTAATTAATATACAACTTTATGTAAATACAAAAAACAGTATAATTACGTTTTTTTATTTATAAACAGGTACCTAGCTATACAAATGTACAAATGAATGAGTACTTATAATGTGTAGTGCCTACCTATCAACAAAATTGATATTTAACCGCAAAAATTAACTTCCATTTAGATAGGTTAAGTACTTCGATCATATTTACATCAAATGCTCCCTAACAGGCAAGGTCGGGGAGAGAAATAGCAGGTCCTGGGAATAAATTGTATTGCTTTTGTTCTAAAACATATAATGGTTACTACTTAACCCCTTTAGGACTAATGACGAGCTCAGCTCATCATACTAATTTTTATAAAAAATTCATCTGAAGAGTGTGCATTGTCTGATATCGGTAACTGGAGGCTGTATAGTAAAGAGCGGTCATATTGTAAATAAATTAAGCAAAACGTACCAAACTTGCAATTATACTTATAGAGATATTAAATTTTTTATCTAAAATATTCGACTATACGGCGGTACTAAAAGAGTTAACTGAAGTTGTCAATAGTATTTACACAAAAGGAAAAAAGTAATTACGGAATTCTGAGGAAAAATTTTATTTCTTTTCTACCTACTCACCACGAAATTATCCTAAACGCAGATTTTTTAGCGAATTTCCGAATCGAAAATTCATTTATTACAGCCACTGCTGTAGTGAGACTTGATTCCGGGACTATGATAGAAATTTGGTTTGAGGTCCCTAAAAGCCGAAAATGACTTTTACTAAAATTTATATATATATATATATATATATATATATATATATATATATATATATATATATATATATATATATATATATATATATATATATACCTATATATGTGTCTGCGCAATAACTCTCAAACGGAACATTCTATTTTTTCGAAATTTGGTGAAAACGTTGAAAGTACAAAAATGCTGGATGAGTTCTGCAGTAGCTAGACACGTCCAATGCCAGGCCCCTCAAAAAAAAATGTGTTTTTTGCAAAAATTTACCAAAGTTTAAAAATCGATTTTTCAAATTTTTTTTATACCAAAGAGAGGAAAAGGTCACATAATATACACTTTGAACCATTATGCTAGGTAAGCAAGTTATCAAGGCAGAGCAATTTTTTTGATCGGAAATTCGCTAGTTATGCTGGAGCATTCCTAAAATAGTGCTGATAAAACTGATTTTCTGCAAAATTAAAACTTACAATATTTTATAAATCAAAAAATCAGCCAGAAAACACATCGAAAAAGTCAAAAAATATTAAAACACTTTTAGAGCAGCAATCGCATTGCAAAATATGTAATAAAATTAACCACTTTTAAATTTTATTATGGTTGAAAAATATGTAGCTTTAGGTAAAAAACATTACCTACAACGATATTTACCGATTAGTTTGACAAAAAACACAAAAAACAAATACAAATTATAAAAATTTTACATTCAACTCACGTAAAAAACAATTATTTTCCACCCATTCAAATTTAAAAAGTTCAAAAATGAAAATTCAGTTCGTGTATATTGGCGTCAATCGTTTTTTATTTATAACTTTTAAATATGATTTTAGAATTATTAATTATTTTTCATTTGTTGCACAGTCAATTATCAAATATAATGAACAAGTTTTTCAATTTTCACTGCATTTCAGTCGAACACACATCTCGCACGAGACGGGTACATTTTAGTGCACAATTTTTGATAATTGACCGTATTAATAATATTAAAAATTATATTTTTATTTCAATATTACAATGGGTATTTTTGTATCAATAATAAATGAATTGACATAATTATGACAATTATTCGAAATTTTATACATTAATTACGTTCTCTTGTTAACAAAATTTTAATTATGTACATCAATACAGGATGAACTGATTTATGTTAGTATTGTGTCCTGAAACAAGAAGGGCGCACATACCCGGTGGCAAGAGGGGGTCGCAGCTCCTCCTACCTGTCACGAAAACGATAAAATATATTAGTGGTGGTAGTCAAGTGTTGTCTTCTTTTATGTAGTCCAGTACTTCAGCAACAGGATTATGTTTTAGAGCATGGTCGAAATTGGAATTTTTTATGGCTACACAGTAAAAAAATTTGTGTTCTGCGTAAAAAGAAAAAACTAGTGATTAAAATTTTTATGTTAAATAAGTAACACAACACCCTGCGCTAATGTAACATTTCCTGTTTGTGTTAAATGAAAATATTAACACAAACTTCGATTTAACAGAATAAAAATGTTAACCTGTTTTCAACAACAAAGAAGTAACACAATATTTGTGTAGAGCAACAGAATGTTATTAGTACGTAAGTTACATAAGAATATATATCTCCCAAAATATATATAATAAAAATGATGAGAGTAGTTCTTTTTATTAAACAAAACCGAAAAAGTATAAGTTTTTTCAGTTATTGACGAATATAGTTTTATCAAACGTTTAAAAAGGAACAATTTTCGTACATTTTAAGGTTATTTTGTTACAGATTCAGTTACAAAAAATCATGTAAGCTTACTTAATATTATAATATAATTATTATAATATATACAATCTCAAATAAGTTTACATGACTTTTTGTAACTGAATCTGTAACAAAATAAATTTAAAATGTAAGAAATGTGTTTCATTTTTAAACGTTTAATAAAACTATATTTGTCAATAACTGAAAAAACTACTAATTCTTCGGTTTTGTTTAGTAATAAGAACTACTCTCATCTTTTTTATTATATATATTTTGGTAGATATATATTCTAATTAACTTACGTACTTATAACATTCTTTTGCCCTACACAAATATTGTGTTACTTCTTTGTTGTTCAAAGCAGGTTAACATTTTTATTCTGTTAAATCGAAATTTGTGTTAATATTTTCATTTGACACAAACACGAAATTTTACTTTAACGCAGGGTTGTGTTACTTATTTAACACAAAAATTTTAACCACTAGTTTTTTTTTTACGCAGAACACAATTTTTTTACTGTGTATTTTGGTATCTGTATATATAGAAATAAGTAAGAATTTTTACAAAGGACTGACTTACTTTGCGTTCTTTGAGTCTCGTTTATAATAATATATGAAGAAAATCGTTATAATTTTTGAAGACCTTCAAATATCTTGTGCTGCAGTGGAAGTAAAATATTGAATCAAAAAGTTTAAAAGCTAACTTTGATAAATTTGAAAAACTAACACAAAATGTATATCCTCTTGTGTGTTAAATCATTGACACAAATCTGGTGTTAAGATTTGACACATACGCTTTGTGTTAAAATAACACAAAAAATTGAGTGAACTGTTCTGGACATGTGAAATGTGTTAATTTTAACACAAATTTTTTGACTATGTACTTACAAATTGCCATTCATTATTGAAAATATTAAAAAAAATACTTCTTTCGCCCGCCCGCCCCCTTACAAGTTATGATATGGGCGTCCTTATCCTGGAAATATAATCAAAAGCAAAGTCATATTCAAAATATTATGCAAGCGACATATTGCTGGATATCTACAAAAAAAGTAGGTACATATGTAATCCAATGCTACAGATAAATATTGAATCTAATCCAGGAGTATTAATTCAGTATTTGGGTAATAGATTTCAGGGACTACAAGTGGAAAAAGAAGGGACTCATATCAAAAGAAGAAACATAATTGAATCCGTGGCTTAATTTGGAAAGTCGTTCCGCCTCGTCCCAGGGACTTTTTTTGAGCAGTGTCCTTAGGGCCTGTAGGTTTTTTTTTTTGATGATGTTTTAATTTTTTTTATTTATTCGTCAGCGCCATTTAGGAGACTAGAAAAAACGGTAAACCGCCTACCGCTTTTAAGTACCGTTTTAGCCAAATAATAGTACCGCTTTTTTTTTACTCGTCAGTCCATTTTTTGGGCTTGTCATCTCAATTTTTTTGGAAAAATTTGTAGTTATGGCGATGTCCCGGCATTTGCAATTTTAGAAATTAAGCTCTGATTGAATGTATTATAAATAACAAATATGTTTAGAGAAACTTTTATAGGCGCGCGACTTAACCCTAATTTTTAATAAAAAGTGACTACGAATGTTCTAGTTGCTGATTTTTTTTTAATTAATTCAAAATTTAAGAAGGCATAAAAAATCCCAATACTATTTTTTTAACAAATGCCGGCGTCACTATAAAAAGTAGAATGAATGAAAATAATAAGTAATATCTATAAATTTTGTATTAGTAACATTCCGTAAGTACCATTGATATAGAAAAATATTATTTAACACATTTCTTTAGAAAGAGAGAAAACTATTGAGAATATGATGTTTTAGAACGAGCACGAGACTCAAATATTTGTAAAGAATACTAGCCGTATACTCACCCGATGAGATTTATCATCGGCAACATGTCAGGATGTCAGTCAGTGTTAAAGATTTATTAAAATAAGGTATTATTTATTTTAATAACCATAGTAACATATTTTTATATATATCTAACTTCAAAAATGATGAATTTCCATAAAAATTTTCATCCGGTATTTAACACACTTAGGGGGTGAATTTTCAAAAATCCTTTCTTAGTGCTCATCTACATTACATAGGGAACTCCTGTACAAAATTAATTAAAAGATAATTTTTGTACAAAACAAAAAAAAAATTAATTTCAATTTATTTTTTTTTTCGAAGTCAGTCATTTTGTTATTTTTCGATAAAATTTCATAATTCTAGTTCCGACCAAAATAACATATCTATAGATTAAGACTAATTAAGAATTTTTGATTTCAGATGTCCCCAACAGTCAAAATCACGCGGGCTATCCAGGTGCTTTTTTTTGAGGCGCCAACTTCAAGTGATAACAATAATAATAAAACAAAATTTAATTTATTCAAAAAAAAAATTTTTTTTGGTACCCTAAGGTGTAAATAAAAACATATTAAAAATTCAAAAATTTTAATTTGTTCTTTCTCAAAAAATGCCCATAAAATAGGTATGAGAAACAACGCGAGTTACCAGACTACTACCTTAATCAAAAATTTTATTTTAAATTCTGCACCGACTTAAAAAAAAAAGCCACCAGAACGCGCATGGTCATCTTTTCAATTTGTACAAGCATCCTTTTAAGGGTAAGTCGCTAGCCTATTGGGAAAAAGTACTACTTAACAACAGTATAAATAAAAGATTATTACCATAGGCAAAAGCGAAACGCACTTTCCATCCTTTTTTGATATAAGTACAAACAATTATTTTTGTCCTTTTTTACTTATGTGATTGTATTTGTTTGTACATGTGAGATTCAGGGTTGATAATGGTCATGTTAAATTATATAAACAACTAAAAGCAACTTTCTTCAAAATGAATTGAACAAACGCGAAATTGATGACAGTATTCAACACGAGAATTTAGATCGTCACGACCTATTAGCACCAGCCACTGTCGAAATCGAAAATATTAACTGAATTATTATAAAATATTAATAATTATTTATTATTTAACGTATTTTTACATAAGCATTCAAATTATAATAATACTTACAAATTTGCATCAAACGGCACTCAGAAAAAACATAAATTGAAATTTTGTTTTGAATGATTTAAACAAAATTTAGCAGCACAAGAATTATCACTAGATATTTTAAGCCACCATAATAATTAAATACATATCAGAAATATCTTACAGATCACAAAACACACTAAAATTACAAAGGAAATATCAAAAATAACTGATGACAAGCTTTAAATAAAAAAAATTTAATACAGTTAAAATTCCACTGCCATCGTTGTTGAAAATTTTAAAAAATTCAGTGAAACAGACAAAATTAAATAATTTACATAATTATCAACTGTAAATTTTCACAAAATAATTTGACCTGCAAATTTATTTTTCTAAATTAAATTTTCTTTAGTGATGATATTTTCACTGTATTAGTATGCATAATGTTATGAATTATTTAGGTACATAACATGAATAACCCTTTGGAATTTTTGAATTCCAAATGACACTCTTACGTCATCTCGTTTCGTAACTGTTTGTGGAACAAACTATTATTTAAACTGTGACTTAACTCTAATATATACAAATAAATCCAAATTATAACCAAAATTCTGTGAATCGAATTTTGCGTCATTTATTTTTCCAACCCAAAACGGCATTCCTATTGAACAGAAAAAGGTATTTCATAATAAAGCCACTCGTGTGGGCGTACGAAATTAAAACATAAATTGTTGATTTCCAATGCCAACCAACTTTCAATATTTGTAAATACGTGCAAATGTACCTAACCTACACATCATATTACTATCCCAACTGAACTAACTTGGTCCATATAGCTCCATATAGGCATACCTACCTACACTACAAAGGATTAACTAACTTATATGTACATATGTGTTAACAACATTATAACAACACGTTACGATTTTGCGGTTTATAAATGAAAACCAACAAATTAAATTGTTAATTTTCATGATAGATGTGCACCGAGAGGGGCAAATTAATTCGGACACTATCAAATATTCGTCATTTGAAATTTTTGATCAGGTGATATCGTTAGAACTTTACGATCAGTACCTCCAGTTTGGAATACTTGGTACAAATGCCGTCTGTCAGAATATAGTTTATGGAAACCACTCGTTTATGGTAGTGGACCACCTCGAGGAAATGGTTTCGGAAATGGTACTACTGAAATTAACAAAATATTTATTATTAGGTAACCAATTGAAAACGAAACTTTATAAACGAGAAGCAACAATGTCGGAATATTCGATTACGAATAATTTTCTTCACCAATCACATTCTGATATGAATTTTTCGTAGAATTCTGAAACTACTAAAACAGTGGAAATATTATACAGGGTGTAAAAAAAATAACTCTCGTCCTTTTGAGGGATGACTCCTCGCACCCTGTAGGCACTATAACCATAGAAATAGTTTAAGAAAATCTCAATTTAACTGGCTACATGATGTTTCAAAATTTTTCTAAGTACCGCCCCGTCTAAATTATGCATAAATACCTTCTTAATATCAAAGGTAGAAAATAATTTTATTGAGATAAAATTCAATAAAATTTTATAAACATGTTTAGATCGTAAACGTGTTTCCCAGATGTTTTTTTAAAAACAAAAAATTTATCTTACATAGATGATATGGTCAGAGCCGGATTAAAAAAAAATTTAACGGCCCCTTTTTTTACCCATATTTAGTATTGAATTTTTTCTATTAAAAAACAGTTTTGGTTCAAATTTATTGGCAAATATTAATTTCATGCGTGAAATCTACCCAGTGTTTTCGTAGCGAGATTTATACGTATACTTTACACACTGTATAATCACTTTTGAAATATGAAAATTTACCCTTCCTGAACGAAAATCCTTACCTACGCGCCTTTTACGTTTTCAAGCTTTCTGAACCAGTTTGGTTCCGTGTCTGTCGGTCCGTCAGTATGTTCTAAGATCTCACACTCTCAAAACGATTTCTTTGTTTAAATAATAAAAATTTCTTTTTTTTTTTAATCAAAAAAATTAATTTTTTGGTTCAAAAAATTATTATATTTTTTTGACTACTGAAAAAGAAAAAATTGGGAAATTACTTTTTTTGGATTTTTATCTAAAAAAAAAATACCCCTGTCGCAGCATCTGCATAACATAGCGAATTTCCAAATTTTGGGGACTGGCGGATCTCATCTAAGAACTGTACCTATTTAAAATAGTTTAGCTTGCTAAGAGTAAAAGATTTTTTAAAATCGGCTGGGTAATTAGTTTTGATATTTTTGGAACCCAAGAACCCGAACGGACTTTGTGCAGCATAGTTGTATCCATCTAAAATAATTTAGTTCTCTAACAGTGAAAAAATTTTCAAAATCGGTCGGTTAGTTTATTTTTTACAATAATGGGAACAGTAAACCCTGGCGGAAATCATACAACATAACCTTTATTCATCTAAAATAATTTTAGTAAAAAGTTTATCCTAACAGTAAAAAACGGGTCCTAGGGATCTCATATAACTTATGGTAGTTCGTAAGGTTCTTGTGGACATCATTTAATTACTTAATGAATTCAAATACTTTAACTTACTAACGGTGAAAAAATTTTCAAAATTTTCGACATTCGCTAAAAAAATCATTGAAAAATATTTGATATGTTTCGATCAATTAATGGTCAACATCAGCAAATAAAAGTTACTAAAATCGAAGAAAAGAATGAGTTATTTGTCCGTAGAAATTAAAATACAAATTCTGAAAACGAGCAAAGAAATATTGAAAAAACTAGATCGGCAAAACATTCTGACAAATAACACTACCCAACTAATACTTGCCAATTTGAATGAAACTTAACATACTTATTAAACAGCGAAAAATATTAAATACGTGTTTTTTTATTTCGGCTAAATACGCTTTTTAGGGGTAGAAAACACCATTCAACCTCTGTAGATGAAAACAGTTATAGCTAAATATTTTTGAAACGGCATATTTTTTGAAAAAAGGGCTGAGTACCAAATTTGTAGAATTTAAAGCGATGCACTTGATAGTGACCCTGAAATCGATTTTCAAGGTCAGTTGAAAATGATTAGCCATTGCCGAACTTTGACCATATCCTGTACCTATAAGCAGTAATTTCATGTATTGACTCAATCTATCTTCAAAATTGATTTGTTGCGTTATTTTTCTAAAATAAAAAAAATAAAAACCTGACGAAATGAAAAAATAGGCGCAAATTTATAGAAAAAATTAGAAGAAAACATTTTTGTAAGTAATTTTAGAAGTTAAGAAAAGATTTAATATCACTCCAATTGTAAGTTAAACATTAACTTTATGTTATATTAGAAATTTTCAAAATTTTTTAAAATTTTTATTGCTACTCTATAGTTATCATATTAGGAATTAAATTCAACATATGATTAACTATTATTTTTCCGATTGCGATTGAGCAAGTATTTTTCAAAATTACTTCTTGATCACTTATTTTCTATCTTGCATGTGAAATTCGTTCGAATATACTTTGAACCATTTAGGGATGAAAAGTAAACTACTCCTTTTGAAAAATATTAAATGATTTTCAAATGACTTTGGAAATTGACCTCAAGGTCAACTTCAAAGTCAAGTGCATCACGAGAGTCAAGTGCTTCAAGATCATCAAGTGCATCACTTTGAACTCTATAACTTTGGTCCTAAGCACTTTTTTCAGAAAATATATCGTACCATAATCCACTTCTATGTTGATTCCTGGTCTCTTTTCCTGCGTTTCTAATATTTATGTCAATAAAAAATGTGCTACCGTAGACAAGGATGAATAGGTACGCATTCCGACTTCACACCGTATTTTTTTGTATTTATTTTATGAGTACCTAATCTTTAATATATTAAAAATTTACGCGAAGATGGTCACTTTATCAGCAGTATCCAAAAAAATTTAAAAATATCGGTGGTTTTTGAAAAATTAACAAAAATCGTATAATTTCTTCTCTATGAAAAATTGGGGTCAAAAGAGACGAGAAAAGAGTAAATGGGGACAACCCGTAGGGTCGACCAAAATTGAAATTCTAATATAAAATAATTTCGAACTTTTTGTATTTATACATTCAAAAAAGAAATAATAGGTACTTGATGATTTTCTGTAAAAATAAACGTAGAATCTAAAATAAAGTTTATATACTCCTGTCGTTTACCCCTAAGTTTATATTCCTCCTATTCTTATTTTAGTTCAAAAAATAATTTTTCAAAAGACTAAGACATAATAATTAATAACAGTGAGATTCTACGTCCATTTTCAGACTTTTGTTTATTAAATTGCGTAAAAGCTAGTAAATGCAATAACAGATATGATGAATTTATAAGGATTTTCTTGTACTACAAAATCTTAAAAATATGGAAACGCGTACTTTTTTTTCGTTAATTGTGTTTTATTCTTTTGCACAAAATTTTAAAAATACTTTATTTTCTTAAGAAAGGGAGGCAACTTTAGTCACAGATATGCCTATGAACAGTTTTTGGTAATCCGGGAAAAACGAAAACACTTTTTAAAATTTTTTTATTGTTAAAATCGAAATGTTCTTTTAAAGAGGGTTAAAATTACCATATTTTATATTAAAATTTTAACACAATCACTCCCTAATTAACGAGCCTTACTTAATATTAGCAAATTGAGAAAAAACACGTCAATTAGATTTTTTTACACAGATTTTATTTGTTATATAATTCAAAAGGATATTTTAAAAATGTGTATGAATGGCTTTCATTAAATAAATTTCAATATATTTTCCATTTATTTTAACAGTGGAATGTCCTTATTAGTGGCTATACTTTCGGCTTGGAGCGAATTAGACGAAGATTTTCTTCTAAAACCAAATTTAATAATTAATTAAAGAAATAAAAAAAAATTTGTGGATTTCCTACCGTTCAAATATAATCTTTATTGTATGTAAAAATGTTATTACATTTTTTCAAAAAACTGTAAGTAAACTGTAAAATTTTCTTTACAAATATGTTAAAATAGAGAAATGTTTCCTTTTTAATTTATTTTTAACTCTTTTTAAATGATTCACTTTAAAATTTTTTAATATTTCTTAATCGAAATTTCATAAAAGAATGTGTCAAAATTTAAAAAAATTTTTCTTTGTTAAAAAAAAAAATTGAATGTGCAAAATTATTTAATATTAGAATGCTCTGATTATACAATTCTAATCATAACTGTATTGTCAATTGGATAAAAAATTACGTAAAAATATTATTGTTTGAATATGATTTAACGTAATTTTTATACGATTGAAGCAAACTCTTATTAATTTTAGGAAGGTGTAAATATAATCTAAATTCTGATCATATCACATAACAGATATCGTCGGGATTTTTTTTGTAAAAAAAAATGGAACAGAGATACATTATAAAAACATTTAACTGACAGAGAAATAGAATATAGCCGAATCGTTAAATTGGATTAAAAAAATCATGACACGCTACTTATAAAGCGGCTTTTTTCGAATTTAGCTCGCAAAAAATGAGACAGAAAAAAAAAGAATGCGAGTGCGAGTGAAATGGAGAACGACATATTTCCTAGTTTTTCTCGAAAAGTAAGTAATTTAGAGCAACGGTATAAAAACATTTTTTATGCGTTTTACCTTTTACAATGGCTTAGTGTAAAAAAAAATTTGAAAAATTGCTTAATTCTGGCAAAAAACTCATTTTGTTGACAAAAAACGCCCGGAAAACCTACTTCTGGGCATCCGACGTGTCTGGCTAACGAACTCATCCAACGATTTGGAAAATCGAATTCGCACACAAAATTTCATAAGCATTAAACGCTTCGTTCGAGAGTTATCGCGCGGATACATATATATATATATATATATATATATATAAATTTTAGTGAATATCATTTTCGTATTCTAGGGACCTCAAAACATATTTCTGATATGGTCTCGGGCTTAGGTCGCACCATGACACCTGGCGTAAAAGCTGAATTTCCAGTTTTGGAAATTCGCTAAAAATTGCTACTGGATGAAGTGCGGGGCGTACATGTACAATCGGTATATAGATAATATACACAATACGGTGTAGATTAACACGAACGAGTGTATTGGGAAAGGATAGATTTGGATCTTGGGGACATTATAATTCTCAACTTTTATTGTTTTTACGTAATAACTACAAATTAATTTGCATGTCTCTATAATCATTCCGCATACATTTATACATAATACATACCTTTGTCCTGACCGAACATATATATCCAGACATGTTTTGTATATACGCACGAATATTTACAAAAACATCTGTATATATGTATTTCGGGATAATATTGGTATTTTACAATCACAAATATAAATATTTATTGATTCAAAATAAACCTTTAAACTTTATCAAAACAATTTAATTAAAATCCTTTTTTTTTTGAAAAACACAATTACCACAACTATAATGATTAGTGAAATATTTTTAATAAAAATGTTCTATTTCTCTGTTAAACAGTTTATAAATATTACCACTAATCAGTAAAATTAAACTCTGCAACAGAATTTTGTTTTTTGTTTTTTGTAATAAAATATTCGTTCCAGAATTGTAACTTTCTGGCTTGTAACAATTAAAGTTTTCTTGGAAATATTTTAAATCTCATAAAAGGTAAAATCTAAAACTATTTTAGTTTAAAAAAAATTAAAAAGTTTTCGTTCAGTTGAGGACTTCAAGTGGATAACTTGAAATTATCAGATGAATCATTAGTTGTCAATATTGTAACTTCCTACTTCTGGCACATGCCCCGGGGTCTCCTCAAAATCGAGTAGACTCTCAAATTATAGTGTAGAAAGGGTAAACGCTCTTTCATTTCCTTTTTTTTTACTCGTAACCCTATTTTTTGGGAAAATTTTAAAAATTTCAGAAATTTCAGAGGGGACCTCCACAGAAATACTCAGGAGCCTCTACATGTGAAGTATTCAACAAATTAGAAAGGTCCCGGGGTCTCCACAGAGGTAAATCCGGCGCTGATTTTAAACTTTATTACAGTGCAAATTCTATAGATTTCATCTATAATAAGCTTCCATTTAATATTTACTTCACACGATACTGTTTTAAAGAAATTCGACTATTTTTTTTTTACTCCTCACTTTAATTTCTAAAATTTTGACTTGTGCTATGACGCGTTTACATCGAAGCAATAAGTGGTAACTAGAACGTACAAGTAGGACAGAAAAAGTATTAGAACAAACAGTAATTACCGTCACTTACTTACTAATTACCGCTTTGGTGTGAACAAATTAATTATTAGATGTCTCCACCTTACGTTTAGTGTTGTCTCACAACTTTTACGTACCCCTAAAAACCCAATATTACCACATTTCCAGAATGGAATTCAGCTTTTACAGCCACTGTCATAACGTGACTTGAGCCCGGGACTATGTCTGAAATTTGTTTTGAGGTCCCTAGAAACCGAAAATGATATTCACTAAAATTTATATATATATATATATATATATATATATATATATATATATATATATATATATATATATATATATATATATACAATGTATATATATATATATACAATATATATATATATATATATATATATGTGTGTGTGTGTGTGTGTGTGTGTGTGTGTGCGTGTCCGCACGATAACTCCGCACGAAATGTCTTAGGTTTACGAAATTTGGTGAAAATGTTGGAAGTCCCAAACCGTTGGACAAGTTCGTTAGCCAGACACGTCCGATGTCCGAAGCATGGTTTTTGTTCGTGAAAAATATTAGCTTTTTGCCAAAATTCCCACTCATTCAAAAATTTTTCCGACATTTTTTTACATCATTAGAAAGAGGAAGAACAATTACGTAAAAAAGGTTTTTAGCCTCTTTAGCGGCTATCCCGAGCACGCTACGAATTATACAACTTGAATGATTCTCCCGACCTGAACTCGCCTCGTGTTGGTAACTGTAAGATGCTGTCATCTGCTATCGTAAAAGCATTACCAAAGCAAAAATTATCGAATGAGTAGGCCATATAGAGTAGGCCATGTGATTAAATTAAGTATTTTCAAAGACCATTTTATTTGGTTAGTTTTACATAAAGGGGTTAAACCATCATTCTATGTAAACTGATTTCCGAGAAAAACAAATTTCGCTATGTTTGCAGGATGCTGCGACAGGGGTATCTTTAATTTTTATACACACTAGCACACTGTGCTAGGTGTGCTGTGTGGTCCAAAAGAGTCACTCCCCCTGTGCTGTACAAACTATTTACGTTCACCAGGATCTCAATCTCAAAATCAGAATGTTAATCTTTTTTTTCCACAAATTGCGATTGTAAATCTGGACCAGTTTCAATACTTTTATCAATATTTGACATAATATACTGTCAATTTCCATTTAAATTTTAAATAAATATTTAAATACTTTCCGTTAAAAATTGACACTAACAATCAACAACTAGTTGTTGAATTATTGATGATTACAATATTGCCGCTATGATAATATTTTATCAGTTTACCCTTCGTTAACATTTCACGATATACATATTTTCCGATCCCTTTGTATAAAGCAATATCCTCTCTTCATTTCCTTCACGTATTATAATTCGTTATTCGCCGCTAGAAGAACATAAGACAAATCATTTTCAGAAAGTGACACAAGATTTGGCTGTTCTGAACATTATAATATATTGTTTAGATCAGGGATTCCCAAAGTTTTGCATCGTCGAGACGAGCCAAATTGTAAAATCGGAAATATTTAGCGTTTCGTTGAATAAAAAAAGCAAAACTAAACTTGATGACGTCATCGCGTATAACCAATTTTTTTTTAAAAACTCCAAAAACCGTAATTTTGATGGTAGAAACATGAAATTTGAAACTACTCACAGGTTTTCGATACGGGTTTTTCCATTTTTGGCAAAACCAGAATTGTAAAGCTAACAAAAAAATCACATGCGGAAATTTAATTACTTTCCCTAAACGCATTTGAGTATTTTGACCCAAATCGTTTCAACAAAATTTTATATTTCAAAACCTTGGTAAGTTGGTGAGTCATATTTTTGCATTTTCCTGTGAGTCTCGCCAGGTCCGATGAGAGAGTGGGGTAGCTGTGGTTGTAGCCACGGGGCTCGGCAGTAGCAATCGGTAAGGACCCGGGAAAACGTAAAAATTTTTTCTTTGCTCGTCACTTATTTTTTCGTTTCTTTGGGAAGAAATTTTTAAAAAATGATTTTTTTTTTGTATTTCGTGAAAAATTTTTAAGAGATGTTCTTTATTACCAGGGCTGGGATCTCGCATTTACAATGTGTATGAATTAAATTTGACAAATCCATGTTTCTGACATGGACAGTCGTATGTGACCAGCTCATGCGTCGGAAAACTTTTTGACTTATTCGTGTGCCCAACAGACGGACAAACAAAAAAATATTAAGTACCCAAAACCACTACAATAAACAGAAGTAAAACACAAACACTGCCTTTCTTTTGAGTGACATTTAAGCACATTTATTTGAGCGCGTGTTGAATATTCGCTAGTCCCATATACAATTTGATATTTTTCCATTAGTGATTGCAGACAATCTGGGCGCACTTTAGAAACCCCTGGTTTAGTTATTGTATCGAAGTAATTTTACAAGATTTTTAGTGACAAAGGAAACATTGAGTCTTTGTTTATTATTTATTAACAAGATTTTCTATAATATCCATCGTCAATAAACTGAGTAAATTAGTAATTAATAAAGGATTGTATGATGTAAAACAATAAATGCTACTTTAATATTCTTCTTGTAATTGGTAAATCTTAATTATAATTTTATTATTTTGGTTTTTTGAAAAAATATAGGTACCTAATTGAGAGATGGTTTTTAGTCAGATTTGGTAAAAATCGGTCAAATGCAATCGTACTTGCATGAACAGTATTCCGTACAATGAAAATTCTAAAAAGTTTCAAATAAAACAGTTTTCAAAACCCACAACGAAAGAGCTCTAAACAGTTTGAAATAAAAGTTCCTACAATTCCATATTTTTCAAAATATACACCGCAAGACAAGTTTGCAAACGACATTCTGTGCATCTAATGCTGCGATGTAATTTATCTAATTTAAGGGGTTTTTTTACAAGTGATGTGCTAAAAAAAAAACCACTTTTTGGGGAATTTTTTTGGATAAACTGTGTATTGTAATGAAAGAAAAAGTTCTGTACATTAAAGTATCGCTACGAAAACAGTGGGTAGATCTACCCATGTGATTAGCATTGGCCAATAAATTTGAACCAAAACTGTTTTTTAACAGAAAAAATTTGATAATAAATATGGGTCAAAAAGGGGCCGTTAAAATTTTTTTTTAATCCGGTTCTGACCATTCCATTTTTGTAAGATAAATTTTCTGTTTTAAAAAAAAATCTGGGAAACACGTTTACGATCTAAAGATGTTTACAAAATTTTATCGAAATCTAGTCAATAAAATTATTTTCTACCTTTGATATTAAGAAAGTATTTATGCATAATTTAGACAGAGCCGTACTTAGAAAATCATGTAGTCAGTTAATTTGTGATTTACTCAAACTGTTCTTTTTGTCTGGCCTTCCATCTGCTCTTGTAGGCCTGTTGAATGTAGTGATGAGTAAAATTAGTCTTGGTCTTGCAGTCTTATCTTGGTCTTGCATTTTTTGCAAGACCAAGACCAAGACCAAGACTATAAGTATGACTGCAAGACCAATACTAAGACTCAAGTGATTAATACCAAGACAATAGCAAGAAAAAAGCAAGACTCTTGCTAAATTATTTAAATAGTTTAAAAGTATAATTAATACCGTAAAGAGAGAAAATTCTGATTTTAGAAGGAAAAAATTCGCTAATAAAAAAATGCAAGAAAGTACAAGATTCTTTAGCAATACCAAGACCAAGACCAATACCAAGACTGTATTTTGCAAGACCAAGACCAAGACTCAAACTGCTCTAGCAAAACCAAGACCAAGATTCTTAATGCGAGAACAAGACCAAGACCAAGACTGCCAAGTCTTGGTCTTGGTCTTGCATTTGCTCATCACTAGTTGAATGTCACATGAAAATTTTGTAATTCAAAATGGTGCCAACGATTCAAAAGAAACTATAAGTCCGGTTGGACTAAAATTGGATACATTTTCTTTATTATGGAGTTTTCTGTAAGATTATCTAAAATCGGCCCATCAAACTTCATAGTTTTTTTTGGCGTCATTTTGAATAAAAAGTAAGAAAAATTGTTCCGTTTTTTGACCTTTCAGGCGTTCTAATAAATCGATTTTTTTGTATTGAGGGTTGATTCTAGATAGTCTTTAAAAACATATCATAATAAAGAGAATACATCCAATTTTAGTCCAATAGTTTTCTTTGAATCATTGGCACCGTTTTTTTGTTTTTTTTTTAGGCCTGTGACCTTTAACAGACTTACAAGGGCAGATGGCTGATCAAAAATAAAAGAAAAATATTCACGATACACTTAATTATATATACTTTAATAGACAGAAGTTTTTTTTTATTACGATAAACAGTTTGTCCCCAAAAAAATTTCAAAAAATATTTTTTTTTTCAGTAGCACATCACTTGTAAAAGATCCCTTAATCGAAACTGTGTTTCTCACCGTTTACCCGATCTCCATTCCTGGTAATTTTACGCTCTTTTCACATTGTACGGTTTTCGCCGTACGGGAAAAAACCGTACGACTTTTTGCCGTAATATCATTGCTTTCATATTGCACGGTTTTTTACCATTATAAACTGAATATATTCATTTGATTTGCAACATTACACAAGTAATAAGTGTGATTAAAGTTAATTCTATAAACCAGAGGAAATAGAAAGTAGGATTATTTATTATCACATTCCCTGAAGACCTGAAAAATGACGAAAATAAGTTTTTCAACTATTTTCGGATGTTTACAGACTCCTTTGATTAATTTCTTGGCGAACTTAACATCAAAACACACAATTTCGAAATTACATACAATCTATTAAAATACTGGTTATCACATTCAACATTAGTTGTATCCATTTCACAAATAAAATTAATACTTAACATGAAATTCAACAAAATATTGTTAATGCCGTACGTTAAAAAACCGTCAAATGTGAAAGCATCCATTTAATTGCATACACTATTGAGTTAAAAACGCCGTACGGCAACCGTCAAGTCCAGTGACAAGAGACGGCTGCTACACGGCACGGCAACGGCATTTTGCCGTGACCGTGTAATGTGAAAAGTCCAATGCTCTTCTTTACTCCACTAAAAAAATGCGACCGGACGGTTTTTTGCCGTATAATGTGAAAGGAGCGTTATTAAGAACAATGAAATGTTTAACATACTATTTTTCAATTATAAATTTAACATGTATACACACATGGCAAATTTGGCAAACTTGGCAAACTTCTAACTAAACATATGTACATAGTATTATATCTTTGAATGCGTGTTTGTATTTATATAAAGAAATATCGCATACACTGATATCAGAAATACGGTCAACCCAATCCAACAAGCTAAGTGATGCGACCGACATGACACTAGTAGGTACTGACACGACGCTACCACGACAAGATTGAACAAATACCAAAGTATTCAGTCCAGGGCATAGTATGTACATATTCCGATTTATACGGGACAGAAACAACTCGAGTAAACCATCATTTGCAAATATCTGACGAAAACCGATCTTCATATGGATGAAAGTTGGCTAGTACATGTTTTATATGAGAACCATAATGAAAAATTTGATAATGATAACTCTGTATCTCGACTGCGTAAAACAAAATATCAAGTTTGAAATTTTGAAGATCAGGTGGGGGGCTATTTTTGATATGTGTTATGATCAGAGATGGGAAGAAAAGGTCCCTAATAGCCCGTCCACATTACACAAACTTTTGTTTGTACAAACTTTTACACAAACAAAAGTTTGTACAAATAGCACGTCCACATTACACAAACTTTTATTTGAGTGAATTTTTGCACAAACTTTTGTTTGAGCAAACTTTTGTAGAGAATATTGGTAAAGTTTGACCATATATAAATGGGATGACTTCTCAAGTACAGCAAGAATTATTAGTATTGTGCGCTGTAGGTTGTCTACTTATCTAGGTTAGTGTTAATAGAAACCGCCACTCATAAAACAGGTAATATATTTAAGCACAATTGGAGTGAGCATAGGGTGGTATTTGGTACAAGTAATAAAATAACTAACTTTTTAAAAGTTTATAATCACTCTCAAAAAGTCATCCCAAATATCGATGGTTAAAGTATACAATACACTAGATACAAGTAGGTACACATTATTTTTTTGAAGCAAGTCGCCTTTTATAACCTACAAAGTGTCGGTCGTAATAAATATTTTTAATTTATTGATAATAAATATTTATTATAGGTATTCAGTTTCAATGTCTTTCGGAGACTATTACCCTAGACTGGAATGAATCGAGAAAGGCGGGTGAATAGGAACACAAGGAAAAATGTTACTCATAAGGCTGGTTTAAAAACACTAAACATAAATCGAAATAGATATCTTTCTTAAAATATAGTAGAATAATTATTTTTTCGGGTATAACAACAATAACTAAGGTTGAAGTTGAATAAAAAATATTAGAACATCAATTTAAATTGACGTCTTCAGTGTTACTTTTTGTTTTTAAAACTTCTTCTAAAAACTATTTATTTTGGTGCTCTAATGAAAGAATTCTTGTTTAATCGAAATTTTAGTTATTTTGAAACATAATATCTGAAAAATTTAAAAAATATTTATTGTCAATTTCTACACAAAATCATTTTCATTTCAATTTCTACACAAAATCATTTTCATTTCAATCATAGTCAAAATTAATTTGACTATTGGCGACGCAAAGATTCTCACTCGCGCCTCTGGTGGTAAAATTAAAATTAGCATAAGTAAATATATACGTATACGACAAAATCATGAAGTATTATTTCTTTTTTGGATGTATAAATACAAAAAAATTCGAAATTATGTTATATTTCTGTTTCAATTCTGGTCGGCCCTACGGATCGTCCCCATTCACCCTGTTATCGTCTCTTTTGACCCCTATTTACCATAGAGAAGAAATTACATTATTTTTGTAATTTTTTTAAAAACCAGGGACATTTTCCAAGATTTTTGATTAATGTAATAAAGTGACCATTCTCGCGTAAATTTTTAGTATATTAAATTAATGTTCTTTAATATATTAATTAATATAATATTAAAGAATACGTACTCATAAAATAAATATAAAAAAATACGGTGTAAAGCCTGAATTCGTGCCTACTCAGTCATTTTTACGGTAGTTGTCAAACTCACACGTTCATACCAACTTTTTGATGCGAGATACAAGAATCCACAAACAATGGTACAAACTTCAAATATCAGGTTCATACGTATCGTTTGCCCAAACTTATGTTTGTGCAAACAATTTATTCAAACAAAAGTTTGTGTGATTTTACAAAATGTTTGCGCAAACTTCACGTCCACACGTACCATTTGCACCAACTTTTGTTTGTGTAAAAGTTTGTACAAACAAAAGTTGGTGTAGTGTAGACGGGCTATAACAGAGTCGCCATATAAAATATTTTGTACTGGGGGGCTACGAATAGAACTGTAGGGCTGTCATAAAACGTAAAAATATTATCAATCTTTTTAAAAATCAGTTTTACGACGTTTTACTATTAATACCACATCGTTAATGTTGTTTTGTGTCTGTTTGTGTTTTTTAATTGCCAATATTATGAATCATTTTGCTTGTTATATGTACATACATATATCTTTATATTTTTCTAATGCAAAAACAAAACCATGTTCAATCTTGTGAGCGACCTACTAGAGTGATACAACCTACTAATACAATCAATTTTGTTTACATTAAAGCAGGTATAAAAAAGGTGACATACATATTATTTAAATAATCATAAAGGAAATAGAGATATTGTTTACATTATAATTGTTTTGAATTCGTCTAAATTAATTTCTATTACAGTCGACCACTTATTTATTCAACATTAATTTTTTTAAATTATTTTTAAAATTAGAATTATATATTAAATTATGAAAAATGGGTAATTTTTGATTTTTACTGATTTGTTCATTAAAGCTTCTTTAGGCTAGTCATCAAATCCAGGGAAAAATCCTCAGCCTTGTAATAAAATTTATAGCCCCCCAATTCAAAATATTTTATATGGATATTCTGTTAGGGACCACTGTTCTCCCAAGTCTAGTTATGATGTATTAAGGGCGAATTTCGCCCCCCTAAACAAAACGTGGCTCGTGATTAGTTTTAGTAAGATCCACAATGCCGCAGTCTCCAAATTTTTTGAAAGTTACAGATTTGGTTATGTTTTCTTATAAATCCAAGCTGAAACAGTGGGTCAGTCAGGCAATTGATCATCGTTAATATTGATCCAATGTTTAGAAAAATCATTTGATTTGCTTAGTGGTTTTTCATATGACAAAAGTCGGAAAATATTGGAGATGTAAGGAAACTTAAGGTAGAGGTTTCACGTCGCTAGACCACGCAAGAAATTCGTATTGTATTTGGATGCCTGTTATTCTTTTAATTTTACTTTCAACAAAATTATAATATAAACAACAAATTAAGGGGGACCACTAGTGTGACACTTTAAAAGAATTGGAAAATTTTTTTTTGCATGTTTCCATAGTCTATACCTTTTAAAATAACATACTCAAATTTCAAATGCATACCTCAAATAGTTTTTGAGTTACAGTCATCCCAAGAGAGGACTCTGATTTTCATTGTTGACTTTGAGGTATTGAGAAATGTATGAAGGTTGATAGTTTGGAAGTTTCTGGACGTGACTACCAGTCACATGTAGTGGAGAAGCTAGACCCTGGCATTTAAACCCTAGACATTTAAACGACTCATCTAGTTTTACTATGACCGCTTTAGTGAGTACATCGTAAATAATTTTAGTCAAAGTTCTCAGCGATTAAAACTAAAAGGTAAAGTAAGGAAAAACTACATTTTTCAAATTTGCTGCAGTTATAACTCGAAGACAAATCATCCGATCGAATTGATTCTTATTGCAACTTATGATTGCAATTGATTCTTATATAGGTACAGTAGTTTTCATTAAAAAAATTCCCAAAAATCACCTTTTTTCAGGCGGTCACACTAGTGGTCCCCCTTAACGAAGTTGAATCTCTAGGAAAAGATTGATTAAAAGCACTTAAAATCAACAAAATTCGATAAATTTTAGAAAGAACAAATTCTCTATGTCGATTAAAAAGTCCCTCATTGAGAAAAATGCATGAAAATGTATATTCCAAAATATGTCCAGGCTCCCCACAAAACCAGGCTCGATGAGAACGGGGGCAGCCGCGGTTGTAAACCTGAGACCCAAGTGTAAAGACAGAGCTTGTAGCTCCTGGTAAGGGGCCTGGGAAAGGTAAGCAAGAGCTTTCTTTTACCCACCACTTATTTTTTGGGGAAAAAATTTTTCCGCGGGGTCTTTTATTTCTCTCCTCGGCTCTGGCCAAAACAAAATAGTAAAAGTGGCCAAAATTAAATACAAATATGTGGATTTTTCAAACGCAGGGAAGTAAGCGATTTTGCCAATCATTCAAAACTGTTAAGCAAACAAGTTGTGCTTGGCGATATCGTCCAGAAAAAATCTCTCACCCAGTTTTACTGTTTTCGTCCCCCAAAAATGACGATTTCAACTACACACCCCAATTTCAAATCATAATTTTTTCAGGGGTAAAATTATTTTTGGCAAAATATGCTTATATGGTATATGCATATGTATATATTATATATGTACGTATGTGCAAATTTTATATATTCATACATGTGTACACAGTATAATATATCCCTTAACACTTGAGCGCACACTGATATAGTGGTATAAATACATATAATCCCTTAGTAATACACTATGTTTTACACTGACTGACTGGTTTCCATATATTCGATCTCTTCCCTGTCTAAATTTTAACTAGAGTACTAGGCTACATACATATAAGTATGTATACTAAATAAAGAGTGACCACAAAACTATAATATACTTTTTCTACAATCATAGTAAGAAAGTAGGCTTTGCACTCTGTAAAGAGAGCGCAAAATATGTGTTTGCTGAGGACAATTACTTTTCGCTTTAAAGTGAAAAGTAGTACTTTGTCGCTCGCTCAACTTATATTTAATTACAAATTGCGTAGGTGTTGTTTGTATTTTCTATGACAACAAATAATCAGATTCTAAACTGCATATTATTTTTATCATGATTAAGTAAAATATCAATTTTATTAAATTTCAAAATAATTACAAAATATTAATTAAAAATTATAAATAACTATAAATAATAAATAATAAGTTGATAAATAATTAAAAATATATGTATATATATATATATATATATATATATATATATATATATATATATATATATATATATATATATATATGTATATTTTAATTATATTTAATTATATATTAAATATATAATATATAATTATATTAATTATATAATTTATATAATTATTTTAATATATATATATATATATATATATATATATATATATATATATATATATATATATACATATATTCTAAATCTGCAAAAAAAAAAAATATATATATATATATATATTCTAGAATATATATATAAATATATATATATATATATATATATATATATATATATATATATATGTATATTCTAAATCTGCAAAAATTATAATAAAATAAATGTTATTTTTAAATAAAATGAATATATTTTACAAGATAGTAAAAAAAAAAAATTATGTGTGTAATTCGAGCACAAAGTAACATTACCGCTCTCATGTACCGCGGCAATGTACCACTTTGCGCTCTTAATACACAAATAACTATTTTAGAATAAAACTATTTCTAAAGATCTAAAGCCCAAGTGAGGTATAAACAGCCTGAAGAAAATTAATTACCTAAATTTGCGTTTAGCTGTACTGTTATAATCGCGATATTAAATTAAGTCACGCCCCTATGTCAGATTTCAATAGGACAATAACATAATATTCATCTCTAGCTTACCTGTCTAGCAAATCTTGTATTTTATCATTTCCTGGACACCCTCTATATACCAATATTATTATCATAACGTCATCAACACAAACAAACGCTATACACAGGACTCAGAGTACTGAGCTATACATATGGAACTTACTATTATAGCTCATATGATACAGCTCTGAGCTTGTGTATAACTCCATGGCTGGTACTCATACAATTTATCAAGAGGATATAATGATGACAATGTACTATTTAATTTATATACAAAATGATTTAATATTATCCACCAAATAATAAATAACGGACCAAAATATAAATACAAGTCCATTTATAGTAATGCGGGACACACTGAGAGATTGTATATCTACAGGATGATTTGAAAAATTACAACGCAACTTAACTGTTTGCATATCTTGAATTATTTTAGTTTAAAAATTGGTCGCGATATTTTTAGTCGCGAGTGTATCTTTGCCTACATATTTTTTCAATTTTTTAAAACAGTATTCTAGTCTAGAATTTTTTAAGTTCAATTTTTTGACCAAAGACGAATTATGGAAATTTACAAAGTTATAGCTTAGCTATATAGTATTATAATTCAAAACTTTAAATGCATTTTTCTTGAAACTACATTTTTCAATTTATCCATCCGACTTCGAATTTGGCATGTACCTTCAATACATATTGCTTTATGGTAGGGACTACAGATATTGCCAAATTTTATGTTTAAAATTGTACTATACCTCGTTTCAAGTACAATTGAGCATAAGTCATCGTTAAAGGGAGGTTTACTCGAGAGTCCTTAAAAATTATGTATTTTCTAGAATTTTTTTCTCAAGAACGGAAGTAAATATCAATTTCAAATTTTGTGCACGTATTTATTAAGTATTAAACTACACAAAAAAAATTTTTCAAGAAAAAATAGAAAAAAGTGTCCATTTTATAGATAGTGCAATGTGACAATCCGAAAATCCAATGCCTTGTTGGTGGACATACTAGCGCCGGTCATAAAACACCGAAATTAAAAAACAAAAAAGATTTATAAAATATATGAAGAGTATCGGCACCTATACCTATAATATCAATAAATTGCTGAAAGAAAAAAAAATGGCGGATGTTTAAACTTTTCATTACGATTTTTGTCTTATTTTTCACCCTTTAAAGTAAATTTAAAAATAAAAAAAAATATTGAAAGTGTATCGAACTTAGATAGAGGTGCCGAATTGAATTATCTTTAAAATAAAAATTAAAAAAAAGGATTCATCGAACAGTTTTTGAGTTATCGTGTCCACCAGTTCCAAAAATGTAGTTCCGAGATGTTATAAAATATATATAAAGAAACGTATTTTCAAAATTTTATATTTAATACTCATTATTGCGTGAACTACGTTTTTTGAATTTTTTTTTTTTATAGAAAGCTGGATTCGGTTAATGTGCAAGAATCTTGTTTTTAAATTATTTTCAGTAGAATCACTTTGGGAACATATTCTACACATAATTTGCTATCAATTTCGGCAAAAAAAAAATCGATTTTTTTATCAAATCTCAAGTAAACCTTCCCTTAAATTACTTTCAGCAAAATCACTTTGGGAACATATTCTACACATAATTAGCTACCAGTTTCTGCAAAAAAAAAATTCGATTTTTTTTAACGACTCTCAAGTAAACCTCCCCTTAATAAATTAAATAATTCTTATATTCGAAACAAATCAATCTTCTATTCTTTTCTAAAAACAAACTGTAAATTTAAAATTTACGCATTTGCAACAATGAAAGAGACAAAGCTACGAAAACAGGATTTCCTTAAATTAGTAAGTAATAAAGCATGCTTAAATTTAAGTGAAACAGATTATATATCGTTTTGAAATAATCGGTACTTAATGCCCCAAATTTTGAAGGCTACTGTAGTACGTTATGTTAGTAAATACATAATAATTATTTTTAACACCAATACTGATAAACTCTGTTCTACTTATCAAATTTTGGCAATAAAATTTTCCAAATTTTAAGATTAATATGTAAATAAATTATAATCGAACCATATTTGCATCAGATTGACACAATTTTTACAATGAAGCAGGCAATTGTTTTATTTACTGCAGTGGTGTTCATTTGTTTAACCGGACTAAAATGTGATAGTGAAATTACAATTGAAAGTATTTGCTATGATAAAGATGATCTAGAGTGCTGGCAAAAAGGTATTTTATCACAAAATTTATTCTTTTATATTAAAGGGGTCTTTCGGCTTTGTTTAGGAATTAATAAAAACCAACTATTAATATGCTTACTGTCCGTCTTTTTACCATCTCTTTATTGATATTTTAAGAACATATAAAAACAAAAATTTTCATGCAAAAAAGAAATGAAAATTTAAGGACTTATAGCGTTTTAAATATAGCCATGCAAAAAAGTGATGTGCTAGTTGACGTAATTTTAGGACTTGTGTTTAATTGTGACAAAAAAAGGAAAAGATTCTGGTTCAGAAAGGTTGTGATTCTGACAAGAACTACAATGAGTAAACAACTTTTGAAAATCTTAAAAATAGCGGCTGTTTAAAAAAGAACAATTATTTTTTTGACGTTATATTTTTTTTCAAAGTTTTTTATTTTTCAAAAATACACTAGCGGAAATAATTAAAGGATCAAAAAAAATCCAAATTTTTAGCGATTTTTCGAATGGCTGTATCTTCGTGAAAAATGGTCGTATTGGAGTCATAAGCAAACCAATTTAAAGCTAGAAGTCTCTAGTTTCGAGATCTTGCGATAAAAAAATTTTCAAAGCAAAGTGTATGGCGCAATCCTAATAAATACACTGAAAAAAAATTTTCAAAATTTTTTCGGATTTTTTTTGGTCCACAGACTTGGAAAAAATTTTTCCTACTTAACCACCATATGGACCGGATAGCTTATTCATTCAGCTTTAATTTGCTTTTTTACAGACTTTTATACGACCACATCTCGCTGAGATATCGGACTTTGAATGGAAAAGGATCATTTCGTCTTTGACCATTGATATCTTAGCAACCAATGATCATACAGAAAACTGAACGGGTGTTTTAAAAACTCGAATAAATTCTCTGCAAGGATTAGCCATTGTTTTTTCAGAAAAAAATTTGTTTGCATACTTTACATGAATTTGAAAAATCAAGAAATTTTTTAACAATTTTTCGAAATAATTTTTCGAAAAAATTTTTCAAATTTTTTTAAAAAATTTTAGAAAAAATTTCTTTTTTTAAATTTTCTAAGAAATTTTCTATTTTTTATAAATTTAAATACTGTTATTGATAAAAATGTGAAAAAAGCTGAGAAAAATTTTTTTTTCATTTTGTTGAAGATTATGAAAGATTAAGATTAAAAAAATGATCCTTTAATTTTTTCAAAAATTCAATCGAATGAAACACAAAAACGGCTGGATGGATTAAACTGAAACTCGGTGGGGCTTTTGTGGGTATATTGAACTATAAAAGGCATACTTAACATTAGTGGTTTTCTCGAAGTTTTTAATTCAGCGCTTGATTTTCCAAAGAGCCACCAAAAGCTCTTTTTTTCTTGATTTTTCAAATTCATGTAAAGTATGCAAAAAATTTTTTTTCTGAAAAAACAATGGCTAATCCTTGCAGAGAATTTATTCGAGTTTTTAAAACACCCGTTCAATTTTCTGTGTGATCATTGGTTGCTGAGATATCGATGGTTAAAGACGAAATGATCCTTTTCCATTCAAAGTCCGATATCTCAGCGAGAAGTAGTCGTATAAAAGTCTGTAAAAAAGCAAATTAAAGCTGAATGAACAAGCTATCCGATTCATATGGTGGTTAAGTCGGAAAAATTTTTTCCAAGTCCGTGGACCAAAAAAAAAAAACCGAAAAAATTTCGAAAATTTTTTTTCAGTGTATTTATTAGGATTGCGCCACACACGTTGTTTTGAAAATCTTTTTATCGCAAGATCTCGAAACTAGAAACTTACAGCTTTAAATTGCTTTGCTTACGACTCCGATACAACCATTTTTCACGAAGAAACAGCCATTCAAAAGATCGCTAAAAATTTGGAATTCTTTTTTGATCCTTTAATTATTTCCAGCTGGTGTAGTAAAAATTAAAATTTATCAATATCCGTAGTCCCTACCGTAAAGTAACATGTATTGAAGGTACATGCCAAATTCGAAGTCGATTGGATAAATTAAATTCGAGATCATGTCGACCAGCTTGAAAAATGTAGTTTAAAAAAAAGTTCATTTAAATTTTTGAAGTAATAATACCTGATACCGGAACCTATCGTATTAAAATGACTGCGACTTTATAAATTTTCAAAATTTTTAAATTTTCCTTTTGTTACCGCGCCCCGTAGTTAACCATATGTATATGGAAAACCAAGGAACGGCGAATTATATTATTTACTCGACACACGGGTAGCGTAAATTTTCATGTGCCGAATATAGAAGCAGGGGTTCGAACTCCTGCCAAGGTTAATCCGTAAGGATTAATTGGCGATAAAAGTGGATTTTCTGGCTGAAATAAAAGATCTAAAATTTACTGAAATAAAACAACCGAAATTCCTTTTTCTTCTAATTTATTTTAACCCGTCTAATATATAAAATTTATACAAACTATTTAGCCCAGCTTATACAGAAACTAATATAACCCGCCTTAAAAATGATACAAAACCTAATAAAATTTCATTAAACTTCAAACATCATTTACGAACCCATTGTTACATCCAACTATCAAAATATTCAGTTACGCTTCATAAATAAAATTTAACCCTTTGTACCCGCTGTTTTCCCGAAATTATTGATATTTTCACAATCAGTTCCAGAAAGTTGATGTTTGAGGTTTTAGTTAAAAAGAATATGAACCAAAAATATATTACAAAATCTTAGGTACTCACCAAATTCTCCTTATAATATAAAACAATAAAACTTACACAGCTAGTTTTTACAAAACTACACTTTCTTGCTACAAAGTACTTAACACTAACTTACACAAGTTTACAACCCTAAAAGTTTACAATAATCCACAAATGTCCCGGTTAAATAGTCAAAATTACCCAAATTCTCTCAATCAACCCAATCCACAAATCCCACACAAAATCCCAAATCACCCAACTATACAACAAAGCCCTTAATACAAATTTATTAAACAATCAAAACCCACGAACCGACTTCTTTACTCTCTGAAATTCCGTGAACGACTTTTTTAACCGTTTTGATTTTCAATTTGGCTTGGCTTCTACATACCCTTTACCTCATACCCCTCTGGTCTATAAATTTGTTCTAGAAAGTTCATAGCAAAAATCCTTTATCAGCAATTAATTATTTCTCGTTAATTTATTAATTATTAAATTATTTATTCATCGAATCATCGCTAACGGTTTTTTTGTCGCCCGGATGTTTATAGTCTAAACATGTTCGTTACTTAAGAAATTTATTTAACTTACGCCGTTACTTCGATGAATGGACCCTTTTGTTTATACAAGTATTTAGTAATTATTTATTTATGCAAGTGTTCAATAGATTAGAATATGTATCTACGCATTACTTTAATAAAACTTACAATTCGATTCAAACTTTTTAATTTGGAATTATTTCTATTCCCATATAAAATAAATTTAAATTTAAAAAAATTATTTAAATTTTGAATAATAAACCCGGCTTGTAACAGCACTCCCCCCTTTGAAAAAGATGGTCGCTCTCCCAGATCGACCAGCCTTTTCGAATTTTGCTACTTGATTTAGGTGTCCCATTCCCCGAATAGACGGATAAGTTTTGTTGGTGAGTACCCCTTAATTAATTATTCAGCTAATTTAATTAAACCCATTTTAATATTTAATACTTATTAAAATTATACTGTTATTAACTTGGACCAACTACCTTAATTAATTACTTGGTCTAATCCCCTTAATGTCTTTACATAACGTCCTTGCATACATATGCATTCCTCACTAGGTCACTACATACACTTTATTTAATATGTACAATTTTGTTTGTTTATTTAAACTACACATACCATAACTTTAGATTTAACATACACAAATTTAAGATTTTTTCACCGTTACACTCACTCAATGGGCACTCCTGCAACGTGAATCTTCACTCCCGGATACAATGTCTTCACGTCGCTGGTGGTGGTTTTTCCCTGCTTGTCCTTTTCTGTAGTCCCATCCATATCGATTATGGTCGAATCCCGCATTGTGTCTTCCCGTGCTTCCTGATTTTCCACTTTTGGTTGTTCTGCCCGTGATATGCCCGTGTTTTGTTTATGGTATCGGTGTATGATCCAAACGGTTAAGGTATTCCATAAACATGCCAGCAACCCGAAACTCCATCCCAATATTTCATATAATGATAACCCATTTAATACAGCCCCAATTAAGTATTTACAAAATCGGAAAATTACGTAAATACCCAATATACTGGATGTGAAAAGTCCAATATCAGTAAACCATCCCCATACAGCACTGAATGTCTTCTTGGCTAACCCTTGAATTTCGTTTGCATCGAATAAGTTCACTGTTGAATACCCCTGATTTTCCGTATCAAGCCCAATTATTTTCCTTGTTATGATTGTTGATACCGCTTGTCGTTCAGCCCCAAAAGTTAAAGAATGTTGAACTGCCCTGATTTCCTCATTTGAATAGATACCCCCAGTACTTAGCTGTTGTAGTGGTTGAAATTCCGGATATGGTTCGCTATCGACTTTGATTATTTCTGGTTGAATTCCCGTATTTGGTAATGGACTCAATCCTACCCATTTATTCCCAATGTGATACAATGGCGGTGTTAGTGGTGAACATTCAATTTGTTCTGCCCGTTCTTGTAAAATGTGTGTAACAGGTGCCATAAATAACGACTCATTATTTACTGAAACTGGTAGTTCGTTGTAACAATACTTGTCCCGTCGAACTTCCGCTACTTTTGGAACACACTGCATGAGGTATATTACTTCACCTAGTACCCGACCCGTAAAGCCTAATTGATTTTTCAGTAGAACCCCGACTGCATTGGTTGATAATGGCGCTACTAAAAGTCTATTCTTCAATATCTCTCTATTTAATAGACAGCGTCGATGAATAGTTTGGACGTGAAAATTGTGTAGCGTTCTTTTGATGCTCTGCTCAACGTACATAAACTTAGTATTTATATAAGTGAGCAAATCGACGTTCTCTGATCCCAGCTGGTCATTCATTCGAAATTTATACCCATAAGTTTTACGCTCAATCACCATTAATTTTGGATGCTCGGTTCCCCATGCTTCTTGATCACAAACGAATGATTTTTCCCTTAATGTAATTGCGAATACCCGATTCTGTTGTTCCACTACAATGTACTGTGTGTCCAAAAATATGTGTGATTTATTCGTCGTGATTAAACTTGCACTCCCTTCGTACAAAATGTGATAGGCCCTGTTGTCGCATTGTCCACGCATACCAACTTCCCATACAGTTTCGCCAATTTCGGTGTCCATACAGTAACCCGAAACATAGGAACATGTGACACCACCCTTTAATACAATTTCGTCGGTTGCCAATTTCACAGTAGCTCGATAATCAAATGTACTAATTTTGACTGTAGCTAGTACAATGACGTCTTCCCAGGTAAATGAGGTTTCAGTGTACGTTGTACCCTTGCATTGCCCATCAACCGTAACACTACCCGCTAATGTTATACCCGTGACTGTAGTAGCATTTGCTTGAATATTCCCAATTATATGTCCTTTGAACCCATAAAACGAACGTGTTCGGTGAATATTTTTACATTCTTCTGGCCCGACCCGATGTACATAACTCAAAAGTCCTTGTGGTACCGCTGATACATGACTAAACATCCCGCAACGTTGTATAATGCGCGTCACTTCCACCAAACATGTCTGTACGTGCACCCCAGTAAAGTCATTTTTTTGTATTATTTGAATGTCTTTTCGCACCTCCGTATAGTCATTTTTTGGATCCGGACACTGAGCAATGTCTTTAACCGATATCACTGAAATATTAGTATTGGGTCCCCGACAGTCATACACTATAATTGCCGCATTGTACCTGATTACCAGTAACACAACGATTAGTTGCAACCACTGTCCCATTTTGATGTCCTGTAAAGATGATAACACAATTTTGAGATACCCGATAATATTTTTATATGATGTATTAAAATTATTTGTTTATTTATCAATGTTGTTAATAGACTTTTAGTACAGTACGCCCCCGTAAGTCATTGCCAATTTATTTAATTTAAAAAAAATTTTCATTTTTTTTTTTTTTTTTAAGATAGTTTAATTTTTTTTTGAAATTTTAAAACAGTACAGTGGACCCTCGTTACGCGCACTTAAGACTTTAAAATTTTGAAAAATAGTTTTTCACAGTGTATGCGGTAATTAGTTGATTTTATATTGCCCGATCTAGAACCCACGGTTGATCCTCGACTGGGCCACGGCTACGTGTATGGTAATGTCGCACATCTTCTGGTTCCGGTTCATTTACTATTTCTTGTTCCCGTTCTTCTGGTTCTACTTGATCGTCTTGACCCGGAGCTACGTTTGGTTTCAAGGTGACTCGAAATTGTAATGGCCAATCTTCATCCAATTGAAGCCTACCATTTACCCGATTTGCGTCCAATTGATTACCCTGATTATTTGCCGGTTCAGCGCCCTGATTATTTTCCGGTTCTTCTTCAACTTCAAGTTGTTCACGAATATTTGCTGGCCCATCATCATCCACATATTTGCACGGTTTCAATCTGTTTACGTGTACAATGAATTGTCTACGCCCATAGATCTCTTTTATCTTGTATGTGACCGGTCCCTTTATCCCAACAATTCTGAATGGCCCAACCCACGGTTTCGCTAACTTTTTGGACCCTTTAATACAAGCAGATGGATCGTGTAGATATACCCTATCACCCAGTTGATATGTAACTTCCTTTGCTTTTTGATTATATCGAACTACTTGTTTTTCTGTCGCTTGTTTTAGATGTTCCGTCACCTGAGTGTATGCTTGATTAAGCCTTTGGATTAACTCCGCCGCATAATTTTCACTACAATCTGCCGTTACTCGACGTGGTTTAATGATTTCGTCGTAAGGCAGTTCGATATCCCTCCCGTGTAGTAAAAAGAATGGAGTTTCACCCGTTGCACTGTGTACGTGACTACGATATGCCATAACCACGAATAGTAACCACTCATCCCAATCTCGTTGAGTGTCACTAATATAGTGAGATAGCATGTCTTTGATAACCCGGTGACTGCGCTCAATCATACCATTTGACTGCGGATGGTACGGTGTTGTTTGAATCTTCTCAATCCCGAGGATTTGACAAATTTCCTTCATTAACTTTGATGTAAAATTGGTCCCTTGGTCAGTAATTAATGCCCTTGGTACCCCGTGTCTCGTAATGATGTTTTCGACGAAAGCCCTCGCTACGGTATCAGCCCTCTGATCCGGTAGTGGTATCGCTTCCAAATATCGAGTAAAGTAGTCCTGACAAGTTAAAATATATTTATTTCCCCGCATAGAAGTTACAAGTGGTCCCACAATATCCATTGCGATCCGCTCAAATGGTGCCTCTACTACTGGTAGTTTTAAAAGTGGTGCTGGTTTTGTAGGTTTTGTTTTCCTCTGAGCACACGAAACACATTCTTCGCACATTTTCTTTACATCTTTAGCCATATTTACCCAATAAAATTTATCCCTTATAAAACTTAGTGTCCGTTCATAGCCCTGATGTCCCGAATAAGGTGCTGCATGATATGCCCGTATAACTTCTCGTATCATATTTACCGGAACGACTAATCTATCATGTCGTTCGGTGATAACCCTTTTCTTGTACAAAATTCCATCCTCATCTAAGTAGTAAAACTCATTTTCTTTATTTTCTCCCAATTTTCGGATAATTTCTTGTATAAGTGGATCCCGTTGTTGCCCCCTCTTAAATGTTTCTCTATCCCAAAATGGCTCGTATTGTATTTCCGCTTGATTGACGCTTATATTAGGTGCTGGTACTCTCGACAGTGCATCTGCATTCCCATTTTTCCTCCCAGGTCTGTGAATAATTTCGAATTCATACTCAGCCAGTGTTAATGCCCATCTTGCCAGTCTAGAACTTGGATCTTTGATTGAAAGTAGCCACCTAAGTGGTCGATGATCCGTTATGATCTTAAAAGGTCGCCCGTACAGATAACAGCGAAAATGTTTGACACCCCAGACCACAGATAAGCACTCGCGCTCAGTGGTTGAATAATTGCGTTCAGCCCTATTTAGCTGCCGACTAGCATACGCAATTGGTCGTTCATGTCCCTCGTACTCTTGACTCAAAATAGCCCCGATAGCATATCCCGAAGCATCCGTTGTCAATATAAACTGCTTGTTAAAATCTGGGTACGCTAAAACGGGTTCTTTACACAGAATTTCCTTCAATGTATTGAACGCTCCCTCGGCTTCTTCTGTCCATGTAAAGCTAGTATCTTTTTTCGTCAAGGTAGTAAGTGGTTTGGCAATTCGAGCGAAATCTGGAATGAACTTTCTGTAGAAGCCTGTCAATCCAAGAAATGCACGAACGTCCCTAGCACTCTGAGGTCTCTGATAATCCCTTACAGCTGACAATTTCTGTGTATCTGGCTGTACCCCATTCCCTGAAATAATATGCCCTAGGTACTTCGTTTGTTCCTGTAGGAATTTGCACTTTTCTGGTTTTAGCTTCAAATTTGCTTCCCGTAAGCAATCGAAGACTTCCCGTAACCGTGAAAGATGTTCATCGATCCCCTTGGTGCTGAATATGATCACATCATCCAAATATACGTAACATTTGTGTCCCACGAGCCCTGCCAAGATTGTATCCATAAGCCGCTGAAACGTACTCGGCGCATTTTTTAATCCAAACGGCATTTTTCGGAAATGATAATGCCCCTCGAAAGTGCTGAACCCGGTCTTCTCTTGGTCTTCCTCCGCAACAGCTACTTGCCAGTACCCAGAAGCTAAGTCCAAAGTAGTGAACAAGTTAGCATTGGACAACATATCAAATGTTTCCTGCATGCTTGGAAGCGGATAAAAATCTCTTTTTGTCACAGAATTGAGTTCTCTGTAGTCGACACAAACTCTAATTTTTGGTTGCCCATCATCGGATTTCTTTGGTACAATGACAACAGGTGCAGACCATGGTGAAGTTGATGGCGTAATAATTCCATCTTCCAACATCTCATTGATCTGTTGACGTAATAATTCCCGTTGTGCCTGAGGTACCCTGTATGGTCGCCTCGCAATTGGATGTACATTCTCAGTAATAATCCGATGTTTTATTCCCTTCGCAGTTCCCAGTTTAGTGCCCTCTGTGTAGAAAATATCCCGATACTCCATTAAAAGATTTAAAACTTTATCCCGATCTTCAGGTTGTAAATGTTTTAAGTCGACCTGTTCACTTAATGATGACCCCGACTGTACATGTAGTACATGTACCTCCCGTTGTTCGTGACCCGTTATTAAATTGTATGTTTCCTCAGTATATTCTTGTGCTACTCCTATTGGTGTTTTAGCTCCGATAGTAACTGACTGATTATCCGTATTGATAAGTCGAACCAAAACTTGATTCCCATTGTTTACTCTGGATAATACTCTAGCGGCCATGACACCATGAATTAGAATTTCTCCCGGTTCCACTAGTACACAGGTCCCATTTGGAAATTTACTTTTAAGTTTTGCCAGTGTTGTACATTCAGATCGTGATGGTATCTCCAATTCCTCATCGAGTAGTACAATAGTCTCGGTGTTTTTCGGACCCACTTTATGCTGAACATCCTGTTGAACGTTTTGTTTTGGTTCCATTTTTGCTATGGTTACTTTTTCTATGTTTTTCGACGTCCCCTTTGATTTTTTTTGGCAATTTCCCTGCACCTCCAAAATTTTTATTTTTGTTAATTTTGGTGTGGATCGGTTTTCTTGATGATTTCCCACTATTTTCCGAGTGTTGGTGTGATTTCCCTGCATCTCCATTCCGAAACGACATGTTGTTGTTACTTCCCGAACTAGTAGACGCCTCAGCATGATGTTCCTGATTTTGGTGTGAGCCTCTGCTTCCACGCTGTACTACTACCGATTGCTTCACACATCCATTTGTATCCCCCGATGTATGCTGAATGCTCCGAGTTTTCCCCACGGATGTTTCCACTCGACCCGGTTTCTCATAACGCACTTTCCCCGCACTACCCGAATCATTCAAACGCACTTTTCCCCCACTTTCACTCATTTTAAGATCATTTTTCCCATATGCAGGTAATTTGGAGTCAGCTTTCCCCTTATTTTGTGAAAATTTCGTATTACGACCCACCAGATCCACCCCAGATCCAGTTCCAGCGATCAACTCAATTGTTCTATCCCCCAAATTCAATAAATTATTTTTATAGTCAATAATAACACCATATTTACTCAAAAAGTCACGACCCAACAGCCCAGCTGTCTCGATTTTTAACCCCGTACATACAATAAAATCCACAGAATATAATACACCCGCAAAATTTAATTTCACTATTGCCGCCCCTTCCGGTAACAAGGTGTTTCCTGTGATTCCCGTTAGAAAAATATTTCCAATATCACGAATTGATTCATTACCCAAAATTTCTGACCTCAAAATTGACACTGCTGATCCCGAATCAACAATAAAATTTAAAATTTGTCCATTATATATACCTTGTACAATATAAGGTATATCCCAGGAAACACCCTGTACTTGCGGAATTAAAATTATTGGGCGTCCTCGGTTTGGGGCCCACTCGAGGCGCCTGCCCGGTTTAAATATTCCCGTGCCCCCACAGTTGCCCCATCAGCCGTTTCAACAGTTATCTCCCTGGGTGCGGCTTCCTCTGCTCTCATCCGTCCCAACACCCTCGGTACACCTCGGCCACGACCCCTCTTCGGTACCGCCCCTTGCCAACTTCCTGCTGGTGGAGGTGGTCCCGCTTCCCGAGGCAACCCTCTTACTCCCGCCGGTACTACCTGCCCTGTTGGATTAGGGCACTCCCTCCCAATGTGTCCTGCCCGTCGACACCAACGACACACCATTGGTGCCCGACACTCTTTCGCAAAGTGCCCAAACCCAAAACAGTTTAGGCACTGCACCGCCGACAAATCCCGACGCCCCGATTGTTCGGCCGTATCTCGCCCCGTCTCATTTGGCCTACCCATCTCCCTTTCCCTAGCGGCCGCCTGGAATCTGGGTGGGATCACTCGCGGTCGCATTTCCGTATGACGAGGGGTTGACAACCCCCGAGCACCCCCTTCCCCCGAGTCAACTCTTAGGGCTTGTACCCCTCGCCCCACACTACTCAATATTTGCTGGTGGAGCTCTTCCTGCTCCGCCAACTCGCACGCCCCTTCTAATGTCAATCCCGGCCCCTCACGCATAAATGCCACCCCAATGTTTTTTAATAATTCCCTTCTGAGTCCCATTTTAAATTGCTCCAACATTAACTGTTCGTTCTTCTTTTTAATTCCCGGCACTTCTGTAGGTTCTGCCCCTGCCAAGTCCTCCTCTAACACTTCTTGTCCCGCCAACTTAATCCTAATCACAAATTCCCGCACTGACTCCTTACTTTGCTGAATTGTCCCCGCTAGTTTATAATACCCCGACCCTGGCACTCTTTTTGGCTTAAACATTTTAATTAACTTATCCTTAAACTCCCCATAACTTAGTTCATCTAACCCCGGCTCACTTTTAAAATATTTGTACGCTTCCCCACTTAGTTTACATTTTACCACCATTAAAATTTGGTCCTCCGTTAAATTGTCCATCCTTGCCCTTCTTTCTAGTTTATCAAAATACTCCCGCACATTTTCCCTCCCCGTCAAATTGTCCATTGCGTTGGCCAGATAGTTTAAACTCACCCGCGGAGCTTCAATGTTTATCACAGGCTGCTCCATTTTATAAAACCTCCCCAATCTAAATACACAAAATATCACCACAATGAAAGTACAACAAAGTAGTATTGTCCACATGTGCAATATGAAAATAAAAGAAAAATTACATTATAATAAAATTAAATTTTGTTTCCCATTTTACCTGAACGGAGTATATTTTGGCACAGGGTATAATATTTCAAAATATGTTACATGATGTTGTTGATATGTGATAAGATGTGTGTTTACTTTGTGAAGTATTTTTATGCCCAATGTGTATGTAAAGTCTATTGCCCTTGTATGTACCCAATATGTGTATATATGTGTGTATATGTCCCTGGCCTATATGTATACTGTATAAATCAGCTGTTTAATCAACAATGACCCATAAAATCAATAATTGCACATAAATAAATGGTAACCGCAACAATGAACCCTTAAATACTGCAACAATTTCCTGTAAATAACCCAAAATATACCCTCCAAAAATTTATATTAAGAAAAATATAACAATTGAATAAAATATAATTGTTAATAAATGCAATAATATTAAATACAATTTTGAACCAAAATGTCTACAGTTTAAAATATCATATACCCAACAATACAAATCCTATATACAACTATTACAATTGTTACCCCCAACAATTAAAATATGCACCCAACAATACAGTCGAGTATGCAACAATTAAAAATTCTCAACAATTAACTCAACAATTAGTTATATTTATCCCAGATGAAACAATAAAATGTAATTATATCAATTTTATGTCAAAAATTGACCGAAAACAAAAAATTTTTTTTCTAAAAATTATTTAATTTTTTCCCAAAATGACCAATTTTTGCCAGAAAATTTCCTACTTTTATCCCATAGACGCTGCCACCACAATGTTACCGCGCCCCGTAGTTAACCATATGTATATGGAAAACCAAGGAACGGCGAATTATATTATTTACTCGACACACGGGTAGCGTAAATTTTCATGTGCCGAATATAGAAGCAGGGGTTCGAACTCCTGCCAAGGTTAATCCGTAAGGATTAATTGGCGATAAAAGTGGATTTTCTGGCTGAAATAAAAGATCTAAAATTTACTGAAATAAAACAACCGAAATTCCTTTTTCTTCTAATTTATTTTAACCCGTCTAATATATAAAATTTATACAAACTATTTAGCCCAGCTTATACAGAAACTAATATAACCCGCCTTAAAAATGATACAAAACCTAATAAAATTTCATTAAACTTCAAACATCATTTACGAACCCATTGTTACATCCAACTATCAAAATATTCAGTTACGCTTCATAAATAAAATTTAACCCTTTGTACCCGCTGTTTTCCCGAAATTATTGATATTTTCACAATCAGTTCCAGAAAGTTGATGTTTGAGGTTTTAGTTAAAAAGAATATGAACCAAAAATATATTACAAAATCTTAGGTACTCACCAAATTCTCCTTATAATATAAAACAATAAAACTTACACAGCTAGTTTTTACAAAACTACACTTTCTTGCTACAAAGTACTTAACACTAACTTACACAAGTTTACAACCCTAAAAGTTTACAATAATCCACAAATGTCCCGGTTAAATAGTCAAAATTACCCAAATTCTCTCAATCAACCCAATCCACAAATCCCACACAAAATCCCAAATCACCCAACTATACAACAAAGCCCTTAATACAAATTTATTAAACAATCAAAACCCACGAACCGACTTCTTTACTCTCTGAAATTCCGTGAACGACTTTTTTAACCGTTTTGATTTTCAATTTGGCTTGGCTTCTACATACCCTTTACCTCATACCCCTCTGGTCTATAAATTTGTTCTAGAAAGTTCATAGCAAAAATCCTTTATCAGCAATTAATTATTTCTCGTTAATTTATTAATTATTAAATTATTTATTCATCGAATCATCGCTAACGGTTTTTTTGTCGCCCGGATGTTTATAGTCTAAACATGTTCGTTACTTAAGAAATTTATTTAACTTACGCCGTTACTTCGATGAATGGACCCTTTTGTTTATACAAGTATTTAGTAATTATTTATTTATGCAAGTGTTCAATAGATTAGAATATGTATCTACGCATTACTTTAATAAAACTTACAATTCGATTCAAACTTTTTAATTTGGAATTATTTCTATTCCCATATAAAATAAATTTAAATTTAAAAAAATTATTTAAATTTTGAATAATAAACCCGGCTTGTAACACTTTTGAGGACACATTTTTAAAGGTCTATACTTTTGAAAATTGAAAAAAAATCACTCAAAATTAATTTCAGTCTTCATTTAATTCAAATTAAGATCAAAAATTATGGATAAAGTTATCTGCTTTTACAGTACTGAGCCTTCCTTTCTTTCCAGAATGTGCCCAAAAACCGAATGAAGAATATCAAGCTTGCGGTTCTTCGTGTACTGATCGTACATGTGACAGTCGTTTCGTGCGCCCAAGTCTACCGAAATTGATCCAATGTCGAAATGAATGTAAACCAGGATGCTATTGTCAGAAGAAACATTTTCGAAACTCATTAGGTGTTTGTATACCGGAAAATATGTGTGAAACACGAATAACTGATGGAAATAATAACGAGGGAAATACGAGGGATATAGCAACGCCCGTGTCACATGGGAAACAGGTAGGTATTGTACTTTTGGGACCGAACATTTTATAAATTCTTTATATTTATTTTTTTATTTTTTAGGGAAAACACGTTATTAAGAAACCTTCAATGGGTTTTGAACAGTGATAATTTGATTGAAAAAAAAAATGATTGTGTTAACTATTTGGAGCTTAAATAAATATTGCACTTTTTTTGAATTTTGCTCCCTGTTTTCCACAAATTCCGAACTCTTGAGAAATCATAATTTCAGTATTTAATTTCTTAAAATTAGACAGTGGTGGATTTTCCGGCAGGCTGAGTAGGCTGGAGCCTAGGGCGGCAGATTTTAGGGGCGGCAAATTTGGACAAAAAGAGCGGCAAAATGTAGAAATTGAATTTTTTTTTGCTCCTCACCTACTTTTTTAAAGAAAGAGTGTTAAATACTTACTAAGAAAATGTTTCGTTAGCTTTTTAGGGGCGGCATTTTTCACGGAGCCTAGAGCGACACTTAGGGTAAAACCTCCGCTGGACGTCAGATGCAAGTTATAGGTTGCTTACGCAAATAGCGTTGCGTATTATCAATTAGTGTTAATGATTTTTTCCGGATTTTATTAAGCGATCCTTCTGATTATAAGAGTCAGGGACAGCATTTTTTAAGAAGTCCCTTCAGAAAAATATCTTTGAATTGGTGCTTTAATAAGCTTTTCTTTGGTACCCTCCGCGACATGCTTGGCGAAAAATTTTTTTTCCACTCTCTAAGTTACTTTCAAACTTCACGTGTACAATTAGGCCACCGCACTCTTGTTTCTGTGCTAAATTTTAAATTTTTACGTCGTCAGTAACAGACGCACTGGTACCAAAGTGATTCAATAAGTGTTAAAAGTACCAAACATGGGAATCACGGATTTGAGAGAAATTAATATATGTTGTAGAATATATTTCTCTGAGTATTGTAGTAATAATAACTTGCGGCTTCATTTGGAAATTAAACGCACGAAAAGTTTTGAATAACATATCGTGTTTGATATATATATATATATATATATATATATATATATATATATATATATATATATATATATATATATATATCTATATATATATATATATATATATCAGTTAGTTGGTACTGTCTGCAGCAACGGCAGCTGGTGCAGTGGTTAGCGTCTGCATTCATGCTCTTTTTTTACTATACAGACGGAAAGGATCTATGTTCGAGTCTATGTCTTTCCAACATAATTTTCTTTTCAATTTTTTTTAACTTTTTTAATATTGTACGATGCTATAATTATTTTCTGAAAAAGGAGATATAATATTTTTTGCACATGTTGTACATTATATGTAACAGAAATTTATGGTAAATTTTAAATTACGTTTTTTTTTTACATAAAATTAAAGTTATTTTTATTATAAATTATTTATACTATTTTTAGACATTTTTCATTTCGTCCTTATTTAAAGTAATGACAATTGTAAATTTTTTTTTCTATTCCTGTTAAAGAATACACTTATTACATATCCGTTAATTGTTGGAAAAGTTGGTGTGGAGAAATTTTCATTACTCACTACCTTTTTGACCAATGAAATCACCGTATTAACCATTATTTAATGGGCTTGCTTTTGTTTTGTGTATAATATACATATCAATTTTTAATTTCAAATATGTGGCGTAGTAGCATCTAAGTAAATAAAGTAGCTTGTATTTTGTTTTCATCGTTTGTACATATTATTATATAAACATTTAATGAAATTAGAGATAGATTAAAAATTGTATTCTTTCAAAAATATTTAAATATTTAAAAATATTCAATATTTAAATCAAAAAAGTCGTAGAAAAAATATCGTATTCTACTCGCTTGCAATGGCTATTACTCACTCAAATGCATTACGACACTCGCCTCGCAAACTCGGCTCGTGTAGCAATTTCATCTTCGTGAGTAATAGCTCTCATTACCAGCTTGTTGAATAATATACAATTATAATAATAACATAAAAAAGAACACCATATCTCCTTTTAAAAAAAGAATTATAGCATCGTCAATGTAACTGACCATTGTACAGTACTGAAAAAGTTAAAAAAAAAATTAAAAAGAGAATTATTTTTGTTTGGAAAGGCATAGATTCGAACATAGAACCTTTCTGTCTGTATATTAAAAAAAGTTACATACATGAGGGCAGACGCTAACCACACTACCAGCTGCCCTTGTTGCAGACAATTCCCACTAACTGATACATATCAAACACGATATATTATTCGAAACTTTTCGTGCGTTTAATTTCTAAATAAAGTCGTATTGGCCTAAATTATTATCACTACAATACTCAGAGAAATATATGCCACAACATATATTAATTTCTCTCAAATCCGTGATTCCCATGTTTGATACTCCCCTTGTTAGTACAGAACACTGAAAAAAAGAAATAAAATATTATGTGGTAAAATTCAGCCTTTTACTTCAGTCAAATCTTCGACTTCTTTTTCGCCAAAGTCGAATGTGTGCCTAAACGATTTCCTGCAACCAAAACCAAAGCTTCGATCAAACACTACTTGTCACATTTCCAAATTTTTGCTAGCCAGCATGTATTTGAATTTTTACTGTACGATCGTAATTGTTCTGAATATCTTAAATTGTAACATTACCTATAATGTTTACAAATATTGTTTCACCTACCTACGTTAGCAGAAAATAACTTTGCTTGATTCAACCAATTATAATTGAAGAGGTGGATTCCAAAAGGCGCTAAGTCATTTTTTGTCTAATGTGAGCTTTTAGTTGATGCAGAATGTTCAAGTCTAGCTCTACACGATTTTCGTAGTGCCACCCTTCAAAATGAGCTTAGTCTACTGTAAAATGAATGATGAAAAATGGAATGTTTTCCAAAAAAGCGCTAAGTCAGTGACAGTTTTATTTCAAAACGCTCTAAGTCAAATTTACTCGTAAACCATTGCATTTTTTTTCCAATAATAGCTGGTATTTTTTTCCAAATTTGCTTCTAGACAGATTTTCTGTTATGTCAAACACATGAAATAGCTAATAATGCACTGGTTAAAATGTTTCTTGAATAAAATATATCTGTATTTAAACAAACTAGGTTTATTTTAACCAACTCAACCCAACTTTTTAAAGGTTTTTTTTTTCAATATAATCTATTGAAAATTATATGTATAAACAAGAGCAAATAATTAACATCAATAATAATTAATTATTATCTAAAAAGTTGAAAATAATTTAAACAGATTACTACATTTGCCTACCTAGATAGTTTTTTACATTTCCTGAAAAATTGCTAAAAGTGACTTAGCGCATTTTGGAATCCACCTCTTCAATTATATAATATACTGAAAACATATCTTGCTCCAAAACTTTCGTACAATAAAAGTTCCGAATAAAGGATTTGTTTACGTCACATCGACTTTATTTAATTCAAAGCTTACCACCACCATCACTATTACGATACGCTAGGACCATAACATTATCATGTACAGTTATAATATGTCTAGTTGGATATTTGACATTACTACAAAATATATACTATAATACCTACTATAAAGTTTGTTCTATTCTATTCTCCATAATACCTATAATGTCAATGCGATATGTTTTTTTAGTGAATTTCCCGAAAGAAAATTCAGCTATTGCAACCGCTAATGTGGTGAGATTTAAGCTCGGGCATCTAACAGAAATTTTGTAATGCGGTTCCTATTAGAATCCGAAAATGATATCCACTAAAATTTTGTATAATTGTCTCAGCACAATAACTCTCAAATGAAACATTCTATTTTTATGAAATTTAATGAAGACATTGAAGTCCCATTTTCAGAAACTTCATTTCCAAAATTCAAAGGATTTCAATTTTTTGTTTACGTCACTGAAAAGAGGGGTAAAAGTTATTTAACCCATAATACTCACGGTAAAGTGATGTCTGAGAGACATCAACAAATTAACATACCGCGGGCTGGTAACATAGATAGCTAAAACTGGAGACCACACGTATATGCATGTATCAAACACCCCCCCCTTACGCCAGCAGGGTAAAATTTGCCCTAAACCATAAAAGAATACACAAACGTTCAGTTAACAAAAACCAGCAGGGAGGAAGAAAACTGAAGAAATATATTTATATACGAGTCACAGACATCACCTTACCGGTTAAAGGTTAAGATAGGCCACTGAAATTATTCTGTGTGAACTAGTTTTTTAAAAAAATAAAATATTGAAAAACAAAAAACAAAAAAAATTAAATCAGATTCTATTCCGGAACTAAAGTACAAGATTTAATCCTTCATAATAGAGAGTAAAATGTCACTTTTACTTCCAAGGGTTTAAAAATACTTTTGCCCCCGCTTTTAAGCCAATCAATAAACAGAAATTGCAGAGCATCACCAATCAGCAAACTAAATTTAAATTTAATTAAATAGTTAGTTAATTTAAAATAATAAATAAATTCAAACTTGTAGATAAAGACAAATAATTATATTGTAGCGTCTAATTTGATTTCACACAATTTTAATGATATTTAAATAATTTTCTTCTTAATTTTTATAATTTTAAATTATCCAAAATTGGAAAAAGTATTATATATACCACGGGACTAAACGGTCGTTTTAATCCCTCGTGTGACTTTACAGGCACTCTGGCTATAAACTTGACATTTGGAACTGAAATTTACACTTTTTTTTTCAGAATTTGAAATTTTTTGTCAACAAAAAGTGATAGATATTTTGACGAAACAAAAATTTACTCTCGTCAAAGTTTTTTGAAATTTATATTATTCTCTTCCGAATTACAATACATATCAAGGGGTCAAACTAGAATGTCTACCAAACTATTCCCACTGTAATCAATGGGTGACGTAACACAGCACACATACAATCACAACACACGATGTATGTACACAAATATACCAATGTGTTAGTAATATATTTTGATGATAATATATGCAGTTCGCATACATACACTGTATACTATGATGGCCGGCATATTTGACAACTAATCAACAATTAAAAATAAATTTATCTATTTTAAGAAAGATATCCCTTTATTTTGAGAAATTTTTTATTCAATAGAATTGTTACACTTAAATACGACACACTTCATATTTTTTTCTTTTTAAATTTCACGAGTTGATTAAAAAAACATGATTTTTATTTTGACGTGAACACCACGGCAGTCAGTAACAAACTAAAGTAGTAGTGGTGTAAATTGCTACTTATTGCAACTTTAAGATTTCACTTTTTTATAGGTAGACTTGATCTGTCTCATCTGTGGTACATATCGTGTGATAAGAATTTATTCCTTTAAAACTAGATCCTGAAAAATTCGCTATGTTATCCAGAATGCTGTGACAGGGATCTTTTTTTTTGCTCATATTTTGTTTGAACATTTTTATTGCAATATAAAAGAGATAAAACTTTACTATAATATGTTTGCCTATACATATCTATGTATGAACGTTCGAAAGTTTAAAGCAACATTTTAAACTTAAAAATATCTGCACGTAGGGATGCACGTATTTTATACGACACACAAATTTGTCGTAATCGTAAATGTATCTAGTTTGAAACAGTACTACAGGAGTATATCTATGTATGTACATATGAATATCATCGGAATATTGTCAGTAATAAGTACATGACGTAGTCAGAAATATACATAATATATCACATAAGTGTGTCAAGGAGTTAAATATGTCATCCGTGCCGTAAATCTTTGACCATATTGAAAATATATTCCGTTTCTATTACCACCGGAAATAAGAGTTTTCATATCAATATGTCTGTATAGATATCTAGTAAAATAATATTTCAATTCATTTATAAGGTGAATGCGGGAGTAATGGCGCACATTTTGAAAACACTTGATAATTCTTAAGGTATGCATTTAATTGATCTGAAATTTGGTGCACAATAAATGTAAACATTGTTCTTTAAAATTATTTATAAATAATTTTAAATTTTGAGTCATAAAGGATTCATTATTAATATTTTTGTAGAGCCTGCAAAGCGGCGTCTCTCCCACACCTATGGGAGAGATGCCGCATCAAAGAAGGTGAGACGCCGCATAGTTCGTATTAAAAATTTAGCATTTTAAACACATCTCCGTACATGATGCATGCCATATGTAACCATTTTTGGCACTTTATACATCTCAACCAGTCAACTATTTTTTTCTATCTGTGTACTTTTCAAAACATTCAATATACACGCAATCATCATTATTTTCGTTATCTTCACTAATATGAGGGCGCTTCCTGATTCAATTAATGGATCTTTTATATTTACGTGGCATAATTTACAGTCCAAAAAAAATTGCATAATTAAGGTATAAGTCTATGTTTTTAATAATATGTAATATGATGCGGCATCTATACCAACCTTAAATGCGGCATCTCTCCTTTTTGTTGGGATAGATGCCGCATATTACTATAGCAAGCATAGTGTGGAATTCTAACCTAAAATTTTATACAGTACTTTTAAAATATACCTAAATTAATAACAAAACTCATTTTCATTAAAACAATGAAATATGCATTCCTAAATTCAAATAAATTAAATGCTTGTAAAAATATGTTAAAAAACGTACTTTTCAATAATAAAAAGTTGGATAATTACTAAACTGATGGACTAATCATAAATGTTACCATATACAGCTTAAATAAGTAACTTATTTTAAACATATAATCCATTAATAGCGCTATCTATCAATCAACGGGCGAACTATGGCTACTGCGACATCTCTCCCGATGCGGAATCTCTCCCGCACTTACCCAATACGTGTATATATAAAATATACACCAGAAGATTTAAAACTTCAACATTTTCTTTTCTATGGTTGTGTTGGATTAAGAAAAAATAGATTTTTAGGGTTCCGTAGCTAAAATATATAAATTTAAGTAAAAAAATAGTTTTTTAAAGCAAGTTTTTATTTAAAAATTAACTAAAATGTATAAAATAACTTCTAAGTGAAGTTTGAAGCAATGTGCAACATAATTTATAAAATCTTGAGCGATGTATAGTTTCTGAGATATTTCGATTGCTCAACTTATACCTATGTTCAGCTAGCCCCACTCTACTCTACCTTAAAGAAGTGTTGATATTTATCTGAATTACATGGCCGATCAAGTGGTCTGAAAGCGACACTGCATATTACACAACCTAATGTTATTCCAGGTAATGATTTCAAGTGGTCGTAAAACGACATTTCATATTACATGATCTAATGTTATTCCAAGTAATGGCGGAAATGATTCCAGTCTTCAAGAATTCTATTTAAAATTAAAGAAATACTGTTAAACGTTTTTCGAATGCTTAAAAAAATGTCGATATTTATATCTGAATTGCATAGCCCACCAAGTTATCGCAAAACGACATTTCTTATTACTCATCCTGCAGTTATGCCAAATAATAGCGGAGACGATAATTATTTCTGTTAAGAAAAAAATTTTCGATTCAACAAAGAAAAAATTTTAAAACAAATATTAGTTAGGATTTGATGTGGCTGTAATAACTGAATTTCCTTCCAAAAATTCGCGAAAAGTGAAAATACGTAAAACCAATTTTAAAAATCCAATAAAAAAACAGACCACACGGGATTTTCTACATATAGAATTACCTACACGCTGCCCTCTGTACATCTAATAAATGTGTTACTTTGTCACATAATATACCAACTAATCTAATTCAATGTTCAATTTGAAAGTTTTTTATACCTACCTATATTTTTTTTTTTAAACAACGGGGACTTTCGTTAAAACTGACCGTGACATGCCTACGAATTACCCATCGGGGGAAATCGAACAAAAAAATAAAATAAAAAATAAACAAATAATAATTCAAATCGAAAATCAGCTGTACCTATATATAAATTTTGATTTTAATATTTTTTGATAGGGTTATATTATACTCTCTATTGAAATAGGTAACATTCTGATGTTATTGTATTCCTTTCACGGAGTTATAGATGACAGAAAGATTAGTAATCACTTTCTTTATTCAAAATTGAAATAAAATATCAATCTATAATATAAATTTCACTGAAATCACATATACAGGTTGAGTTTTTTTTTTTTGAGAACTACCAAACTATTGACTCTATGAAAAAATACTTCAAATAAGTGTTGTAGTTACCGCTAGGAGTTCCTTCAGTTTACGAGTTTTACTACAAATTTTTACTTTTTTTAATGAGATTACTGATAAACCTGATTCAGTACATCAGTAATGGCCGGTTTTACATTTATAATTTTAAAGGTTCCTTAACTAAAGCTAGTTTTAATTTAAAGTCGACTTTATTTTTAGCATTGTTTTACAATGATCAGGTCTGCTTACTTTTATTAGAAGACTTTTAAGTATTGCATGGATAAAACGAACTATGAATGATCGTAGCCAATCTTACATTTAAAAAAAAAAAAAACTATAGAAACGAAAATGTCAACATGACTGAATTTCAAAAAATACGCATTTCACTCATTTCGCTACTACCAGTGAGATTGGAATAGAAAACTACATTTGAATGATAAAAGAAATCGCGGGTAACCCAAATATCGTTCAGCCAGTTTAACCCAAAAGGAATGTTTGATATTAATCCAAGACGTAAAAAAATCAAAAATATTATTGAAAAAATCAACCAACAAATAAAATTTTTATTGTATTTATTTAAGGTACGAATATTTTATAGAAAAATTATGTTTATAAACAAAATTCAATGATAATAATCAGCAATAACAAATATGTTAAAGCCGACTTTAAGCAATAACAGTCGAGATAATTCTTACTTTAGTCTAAAGTCGACTTTTACACTAACGGGGCTTTAAATTTGATTGTAAAACGCAGCACCAAAAATAAAATCAGTTTTAAAGTTGGCTTTAGTGTTAAAGTCAGCTTTAAATGTGAATGTAAAACCGGCCGTATTAGTATATTACATGATTGAGGTTGTAAGTTGCATATTACAAACGAGCGAAAAAGTTCCGCAAGAGCCGCGCAGCGGCGAGTGTGTAGTATACCTTACAACCGAGTTACGTACTATACTTTATCTATGACTAACATGAAATTCACAATAAACGATAAAAGTTTCGTACAATTCTACAAATACCAATACATCATAATTATGTAGTATCTGAAATTTATTAAAAACAAACGTAAACATTCAGTTGCTAGGTACAATTTTTGTACAGATTCTAATATAATATGTATTACAGTGACTTTATAATATACTTGATAACAGTGTGGCCATTAGTAGGTCTAGTTTTTGATTGGTTGACGCCATTTTCAGGCCAAATGCATTGAATTTGTATACCTTGTTTATTCTGTTACTACGGTTACTCACTTCAAATTTGGCCTGAATATGGCGGATATGGTTCCAATGGCCACACTGTTATAAAGAATATTATACAGTCACTGTAATATGTATCATGTAAATCACTCTATAATATTATATAATAATTATAAGAATTAATAAAAGTGTAGTAGGCTTCGCTATTTTTATTATACATGCGTGTAAAGGGCCATTTTTTGTACAGCTGGAATTGTGGCTGTAGGTAAAACGTCGCTTACTTAGATAGTCTTTTGTACAATAAACAAGCAATTTCATGGTAGTCATAAATAATAGTATATTATTCAACAAGCTGGTAATGATAGCTATTACTCACGAAGATGAAATTGCGACACGAGCCGAGCTTGTGAGGCGAGTCTCGTAATGGATCTGACAAATAAAAGTCCCGAGGCCGGACCTTTCGATTTTGATGAAACTTAAATATGTTGTAGAACACTAAAAACTAAGGGACACGTATTTTTTTTTATCTGCGGAAAAACGGTTTGAAGGGGTGAAATCGCCCTCCAAAAATTGAGGTAAAATTTTAATTTTTCAAATATCTCGAAAACAGTAAGAGATAGAGCAAAAGTTTAAATTGGCGATATTGCTCTTTTTTAAAGAGCTATCTATTGATATGCAATTTGTTCATATTACATCAACAGGGGTGGTTGGGGGTTAAAATTTGGGGGTTAATTTTGCAAAAAGGGGGTGAAAAATAAACAATATAAAAATTTTGTTTACAGATTTGAAATCTACGTCAAAAAATCTAATTGACCTGTTTTTGCTCAATGTCTTAATATTAACTCTAGGGGTAGTTCTAGGGGTAGTCAAGAAGTTCTTCTTCATGGAAAATAGCGTAAGACAATTAGAATAACGTAGAAATGAAAGTCTCGAATTCTAGTTTATATACACTAATTTTTGCTATGTGCAGCGGCTCACAAATAAATATTTTTCTACTTGAAAAAAAAAAAAACTTTTGGCCATGTTTTCTATATCACCGTGTTTGTAAAGAACCACAGAACGAAATAAAAACAAAAAACGAGATACGAAAAAAATTAGTTTATTAACCGTTTCTGACGTGAACTCCTTCCTTAAGAGAGGTTTCGTTGTCAATACCAAGAAAGCATATATATGTCGTTTGAACTCTGTCGCAAAAAAGCTGATGACGAAAAATCATGGAAGGAATGAAGCTCCTGACTATAGAGAAATCTATTGTTCCAAGCGGTAACTACAAGTCTTATCAGAACAATTTTTTGATCTCTTGAAAAAAAATCATCTCTGTATATTTACAATAAATATACTCAAGTAGATGGAGCAATTGATTTTGTGTTTTCCTTTTTCATAAATCCGTAATCTTTTACCCATAAATTGACATCGGGCTGTATAATATATGAAATAAAGGAAAAATGGTAAATCTGTATTGCATTTATTTAAGTAGGGATTCGACTCTATTTTCTTTTAAAGAAAAAAAATCGAATTTCCTTTTACGTATATGTGATAGATATGGTAAATTAAATACGTATATATTATGCATATACAGTGGTACCTCGGTATCTGTCTGCGCTTAGAACACGTCCTGTTTGGACGAAACAAATTTTGCTCGGTATACGACTTTGGTCGACAAACAACTTAATTCAGTTATACACGGAGATGGCAGACACAAAGTTCTATGGACAGATTGTCGAATAAAAGCTACTGATCCTAGTGAAAAGCGACACAAGGTAGGAAAGTAAAAAAGCCAAAATAGAACTTTCTTCCAGAGAATTGAAATTTTTTTTATTAAAGAGCGTAGAGAGAAGATTTGATTAGATTTTGATTTAATGATTTAAAAAACATAAAACCATATAAATATATAGTGCGACCACGATTAGAAAAAAGTGAGGGTAATAAAACTTTTAACTTTTAACACGTTAACGGTTACAAGAGATTATGACGAAACACCCAACCAATACACTATTTTGATAAAATTAATGTACCAGTTACTGTTATACGGCATAAGGCACATATAGTGCCTAGACCACAGAATAATCAGAAACTAACTTACTATCTCTGTACTACTGATACCTGCGTAGACAAAAAAATCTCCTCCACTTCCCACCACTATGTTGTGTCGGTACACACTGTTTGTAGTGGTGTGGGTTTGATGTTTGCTTCTGTGTGAGTAAACACACACTCACACACACAAATACATAACACGTTTTAACGGACAGAGCAACGTGCAGTTCAAGCAATAATGGTCTTAACAATACATAAGAAACGTCGTGCATTCGGTGACCGACACCGACCAGCTAAATGCCTTAAGCGGTATCTGACACACTCCTGACACACTGCTATCTACATTTTTTTATACATACGCTTAGGGCTTGGCCGAGACATAGAATGAGTTTGTTTGTATATCGTAAACTGGGCTGAATCAGGGAAAGACGAGTAAATTGGGATAAAACAAAAAATGTTATTCATGAGCATCTTTGCTGGCGTTCGCCGGAAAATTTTGTTAGCTTAACTTTAGCTATGTCTATCATGATATGTGCCTGTGACTTTTAGTGTCTGTAGATATGAATGCAGCTTAATTCGTGCAGTAGTAGTCACAACAATGTCAGTAGTACCTAATCAACCGACCGTCAATGTGTTAAACATACAAATCCTTTGAAAAGTTTTATTATGCCAACTTTTTACTTGGCGTGGTCACATTGTAATAACTTTAAAAATCTATAATAAAATTTATTTTTTTACTAATCTACTTAAACAATGTTTAAATTATTTTACAACCCCATTAATATAGCTGCCATATCAAGAGGTTTTTTCTTACGCGAGAACGGATTAATTCTTTCTTACATATTTTACTTCTTAAGCCGGGTCTACATATAACGAACGAACGCGAACGAATGCGAACAAACATAAAGGAACAAATGTGGACGGAGTCACAAAAGCGAACAAACACGGACGAACAGTTTCGAACACTCACGAATATTTTCTATTTGTTGTCGGTACATCAAAGAAAAAGATTCGTTCGTGTTTGTGTCTGTCAGATGTGGACGATTAAAAATTATTCTAACAATAAATTAAGATAAACAGTTTAAAATAAATAAATTCAATTAACAATTTAAAATTTATAAGATTTGAAATTTTATTTCGATGTTTTGGAATGTTTAGGTTACAAAATTATCAGGAAAAGAAATGACATGTGGGAATCTTTGGAGGGAAAATGTGATTAACAGAAGTCGCAATGTGTAAAACACTGAAGTCTCGCTTTAACAGGAATTGCTTTCTGATAATAAGTGATTATTTTGTTTAGATATTTTTGGTCCAACTATTTCAGTTAACTTTTCGAAATCTGGTAGTGACGATCTTGTAAAATTTCCAAAAAATTAAGAATTTTTGACAAATTAACTCAGTTAGTAAATTAGAGGCATTATAACGAGTTTTGCTTTTATGAAACAAAACCATCTACCAACATCTTTTTGATTTGTTGGTTTTTAAAGATCGCATGATAAAATTGGCGTCATAATTAAAATTATTGTGCAGCCGGAACGTAAACGAACATCAACGAATTGAGGTTAATTGTTAATTCGCGTTCGTTTGCGTTCGTTTGTGTTTGTTTTGGTTTGTTCATGTTCGTTTACGTTTGTTCACGTTTGTTCGCGTTCGTTCGTTATATCTAGACCTGGCTTTAGGGGAAACGTTGGTTTTGTATAAGTCCAAGCATCAGGAACTGATTAGAATCGAATACCGAAGTTCCACTGTAGGTATAATTTTAGAGGCAGTTTTTCGTAAAATAATATTCTTTTGCATCTTCTAAATTGGTTCTTTGCTAGATGATACAGTCAACAAAATCTTAAAATGTTCGAAAATATCTTCCTTTTAAAAACGACTAAAATAAAAGTATTACAAAAAGTAAAATAAAATTAAGCAAGTTGGGTGAAATGTGAGTTTAACTCGAATATCGACGATTCCATAATTATTGTATTGAAAATAAACACAATTAGTAAAGAGTTGTTTTACTATTTAACATATTCCGCAAATTAAAAATTTCGTAAGGTCCATATAAAATTGAATGGGTCAGATGAAAAAGGTACATATTCCAAAAACCTTTATTTTCGGAAAACTAAAGAAAAAACTTTTTTATATGAAAAGTAATTTTTTCACAGCAAACTTTTCTATAGGAAAAGTGTTCATCTAGGATCAGTAGCCCATGTTTAGCCATGAAAATGAAATAAATGTTTTAAAGTATATAAACTATATTTACATAAAACTTCCGTAGAATATGTTCCTTTTTCAAGTCAATATTTACACGTTTAATAATTACTATAACTAAACGCAAAGTTTCTGAGCGATCAAAGTCCACTTTACGGTACTCCGTTATATAAATGAAAGTAAGAGTCTAACATCATTAAAAACAATCGTATCTATAAATACCTAAATGAAATGTATTCAATTTTATTGAACTACCTGATTCAATCATAAAATCTACTTTTGTAATGTTGTTATTATTATGATATTCTTAATATTACTTATTTAATTTAAAATTACTTATTTAAGTAGGTATATCATTGTATTACTATATAAATAAGCAAACTATTTCAAGATCTATTACTTTTTTTACAACGTAGTGTATTTTTATACATTGTATATACAGTGCAATATTACCTGGGTGAGAGATATAGAAACTAATAGCGGGAGTTTAGATATAATTACTCTATATCCATCTTTATTGCAAAAGTATTTAATCTTCTTAATGTAACCAAATATGTATATCTCTTATAAAAAATATATCTTTCCTTTTTGTTGGACTTTGATCCCTCAAGAATTCTGCGTTTAGTTATACTTTTTAATGTTTTTACAAGATTTGATATATTTTAATAGAATTATTGTACTTTTTTGCTATTTCAAAAAGGATATTAAGGCTATGTAAGGTCTAACTAGGTTATATCGTTTACCAAACAGTCTAATTTGTACTATTGGTCCTTTGTGTGAATAGAATATGGTCTTTTTTTACACCAACCAGATGGAGGCTAGTCTAAAATACAAACTGGCTATCTCAACTCATTTTGTCATTTTTATGGAATATGTACCTTTTTCAACTGACCACATCAATTGGATGATGGTCTTACCATGACAGCCGCTGTAATAGCTGAATTTCCAGAATAAAAATTCGCTAAAAAAAACATTACCTGCAGTGGCCAGTGGGCGTGAATTTGTATAATATCTCAAAGGAAAATACAATTATTCTCTTAATACCATTCCTATGGATCAAAATTGTGAAATAACATTTTCAGGCCGTAGTTGTAATTCGCAGTTACAGTACTTAAACGTAACAAATGAAAAACAAAATGGCACCTACGTAAGGGCCCACATAAATATATGAGGTGTTCAGAACCAAAATGGATCAAATCAATCAACTAAAAAAAATGTGTTTGTTGAGCCACAGTGAGACAAGTCCCTGATTTTGTTATTTTCTAACAGATGGTAGCAATTGTCTTTAACCCAAAAATTCTGAAATAGATTATTCAAATTATGACTCATATTTAAATTAGTCTTCATTTAACGACAAGAACAAAGTACCCCTGTCGCAGCATCCTGCATAACATACTGAATTTCCATTTATAAAAATTAGTTTTTCTTGAAAATCAGTTTACCTAGAATAATAGTTTAAAGACCTTTTTTATGTGATTTTTTCTCCTATTTCCAATGGTGTAAAAAAAATTCATAAAATTTTTTGAATAAGGGGAAATTTTGGCAAAAAACTAAAGCCATATTCCGAGCATCGAACGTGTCTGGCTAGCAAACTTGTCCAACGGTTTGGGACTTCCAACATTTTCACCAAATTTTGTAAAAGTAGGACATTTTCTTCGAAAGTTATATGATATTATATATATATATATATATATATATATATATATATATATATATATATATATATATATATATATATATATATATATATAGATAGATAGATAGATAGATAGATAGATAGATAAATTTTAGTGAATATTATTTTCAATATTAGTGGATTTGAGCGTTACTTTTTGGTACTCCATATTTGTAAATAATAAACGAATACTTTACTTTGCAAAATACCACTTTTTATTTTTGAACTGTGACAATATTGTTTCGAACCGTTAGTTCATTTTCAAAAATGAATTAACGGTTCGAGACAATATTGTCACAGTTTCAAAAATAAAAAGTGGTATCTTGCAAAGTAAAGTATTTGTTTATTATTTACAATATTATTTTCGGTTTGTAGGGACCTCAAAATTTTTGCCATAGTCTCAGGTTCAAGTCGTGTCATAACAGTGGTTGCAATAGCGGATTTTTTGATTCGAAAATTCGATTAAAAAATTATCTTCTAAATCAATTTAGGATTCAGTTAGCGTTAATAAACCTTAAACTTGATTAGCTATAAATTTATGGACTTGATCCACTTTAACTCTGAACGCCTCATACACATATACACATCCACAAAAGGCTAAAGCACGAAAGGTCAAGAGTTATTAAATACTGACATTTTTGTTCAACAATTGACGTAAAAAAGTATTCTCAAACTCTCCGTTTGAATTTACATTTCAAAAATCATTTTTAATAAACTCGAAATGGATAAGTACTTTTTTTGATAAATTTATTTAAAATTAAAATTATCTACAAAAATTTTCAGTGAAAAGCTTTGAACATTTTCACAGATTATATATTTTAATATTAAAAATATTAGTCGCATTAAAAAGAATATTTATCCATTGTCTTGACTATATGAAAAATTTTATACGAAAAACGTTCTTTGAAATTTACTGAATTATTAAGAAAATATCAAAAATTTAATAATATTAAATATTTCATGTAGTATAATATTAGGTGAGTCGGTAAAAGGTTTGCGTCAAACATATTAGGGGTGTACTTCTTGCTTTGTGTTATAATTTCACCTGTTTTATCATCAGCTAGGTATTCGTAAGAACAATGAGTAGGTTATGTTTATCTTTCTCGATCATTTTTCTTTTTTTGTAGGTGTATATATACATATTTTATCTTTTTCTTTCATTTTCTTTTAACAAAAAATACATAAATAAATAAATAAATAAATAAATTCTCAGAAAGAATATGTAATATAATTTTTTAATTATCTTTGTTACAGTATACTTAAATTAGTAATTAGCAAAATTTTCGACATTTTAATCTTTCAATCATTTCCGACTACTTTAATCCACAAAAATCACATTAAAAATATAATAAAAAAAAAATACGAAATATCTTTTAACACTTTTAACACAAATTTTTTCCAATGGTTCTCATATCGACTATAACACCTAGTTGACCTAGTGGTCAGTTTTTGTAATGACTGTGAGCCATCTAGCGGTTAGTAGGTTAACTACTATCTTTTGAGTTCGTTTGTAATGTTATATTTGTGGTTCCCATTTTTGAACATTTGATATAAAGTGAAAAATAATTAAGTGGTGGGGACTATCGTGAATGGCATATATGATTATGTAAAATATGGGCAGTAAGAAGTCAGTTGTTGTTTTAAGTAAAATTAAAAATGTAATTGACCTTTGTTTAAGCGGTTTTAAATCAATAACCGCGAACTTTTCGGAAATGATTGTTACGACATAATTGTTGTTTTATATTTTATTTTAAATATTGACTTTTTTTTGTTAACTAATGTAAATTGTTGTTTTGGAATTTTCTTTAAAATATTAATTAAAATAATTTCGTAAGACACACAGGGAAGTGTAATACTTTCAAGAAACCTGTACCTTTGATCTACTATTATAGGCATCCAGTAGCGCTAATCTGTTTGGGACACTGTTGTAAAAGTTTAAGTAACGGTTTTGGGCGCCAATTTCAAGTATTTTAAAAATAATCAAAACCGCCCCAACTGTTACACAGAGTATAAATTTTTCTGCCGACATTCTACGCAAAGCAACCCTCCACCTTCGTTCTGTTCAAAACTCAACTAAGTACCTCAAAAACATTTTTATTTTTTAGAAATTTTACTGGCTTTCGAAATTCTTGAGAAGCCTAAGTACCGTATTTTCACGTGCACTTCAAAATTAAGGTACTCCCCATATAAATTTTCGTTGCGAATTTTACCTTCTTAGCGATGAATTTCCAAAAACGCTGATACAATTGACTTTTACTTATAAACAGAAACCTAAACACAAATTTCCATATTTCTAACTTTAAGAATGACGAAATTCTATAAAAAATCTCATCCCTCATTTATCTTCCATAGGGAATGAATTCACTGCTAACACCAATTACAGAACCTTTTTGTGACAATATAGTGCCAAATAACAAGTCCTGGAGTCAATAAACAAATTGGTAATCACATCATTGACTTTATCAGTTGTCCAGATATGACTCCAGGACTTGTTATTTGGCAGACAAATTTGTTTTTTTCACTAAAGTTTCGAACAAAATTGTAACTGATGAAATTCTGTCGCGCCCTTTTTATAGCAGAAAAATAGTATGGTGACGTCAGCTATCACACTTTATGTAGCCATACAGGTTAAAACCTGCTGCTTCATTTTCGCATATTAGACAGAAATCTTCGCTATTTGATATCAGTTTACCTTTAGTGACGTCAGCTGGCAATTTATACAAGTTTAAACCTGTTTTCAGATAAAAATATACAATCATATGATAAAATTCATTTTTGCATATTAGAGAGAAATCTTCGCTGTTTGATATCAGTTTACCTTTAGTGACGTCAGCTGGCAGTTTAAACCTGTTTTCAGATAAAAATATTATAAAATTATGAAAGCAAGGCCATCTTTTTTTAATGGCTAGTTTAACTATCAAAAAAAAGGTTTTCGATGCCATCTATTGACAATTTTTCAAACTTACACACAGGAATCCAGACTACGAGCGCCATCTAGTAGCGAATTCACAGGCTCGAAGGTAGCTGCGCCATCTATTAGGGAATTTACAGGGCTCGAAGGTGGCTGCGCCATCTATTAGTGAATTTACAGGGCTCGAAGGTGGCTGCGCCATCTAGTAGCGAATTCACAGGCTCGAAGGTGGCTGCGCCATCTGTTAGGGAATTTTTCAGTTCTTAGGTTAGAAAAAATTTTGTTAGGTTAAGCTAAGTTCGCTTAGGTTTCGTTAGGTTAGGTCAAGTTCCATTGGGTTCTGTTAGGTTAGAAAAAAATTTCACTAGATATCGTTAGGTTGGAGACCAAGTTTTGCTCCACCCACCGCCGGAGGCTTCTAGAACCGCCTCGGTAGTTTTGCCTCCTGCCGAGGTCACTCAAAAAGTTGGCAGGTGGGAAGGTGGGCCCCAAATGCCCATATTCCTACTACTTTCGACTCATTCTTGCCCGGTATTTTTAAACTCGATTTGAATCAGTAGATCGAGAATTTTTTTTGGGAATCAATCTGGGGCGATTTTACGATGTTTATTTCGGGTTGGCCCGAATTTTTCTGTACTATAAACATATAACTTATACGTTTCATTTTTCTTGAAACTTCATTTTTTATTGCATAATTATACAGTGGCCATTCAATGGTATGTAGGTACTCCGATTTTACGTAGTGACGTCAGCGATTTAGTGGAGTTCTCCTCTCACAGATATATTGTTGTCTGTCTGTGTTAGTGAAAATTTATGTACCAAGCCAGAGTCGGGGCCGTAGGCAATATTGTCTGAGGGTCTCGTAGCCTTTAAAAATTTTAAAATTTCACTGCAGATATATATGCACATATTCTGTATACGTAATATGCAAAATGCAAATGCAAAATGAGTAACGTAAAATTCTAAAATATTCTAATCGTCAACTAGCAGAGATATCAAAAAACAGACTTCGCCGTTGAATAGGTCATTAAAAACAAGATTAAACAGTGTACTTTGACAAAAATTCCAGAATGTTCTATTTGTCAACTAGCAAAGATATTGCAAAATCAATTGTACCATTTAATTGTCCATTGAAAAAGAGGTCAAATTACACATTTTGACAAATGTTCTGGAATATTTTATTCGTCAACTAGCAAAGATATTCAAAAACAGACATTGAATTGGCTACCAAAAAAGAGACCAAATAATACATTTTGAGAAATGTTCTAGAATATTCTATTTGTCAGTTAACAAAAATATTGGAAAATCTACTGCACCATTTAATTGTCCAACCGAAATTAAACTAATGTAAACCAAATGTCCGATTTTGATTAACAATTTTTACTATTTGACGAATAGAATATTCTAGAACATTTATCAAAATGTGCTATTCCATCTTTTATTCGATGACCAATTAAATGGTGCAATCGATTTTTCGATATCTTTATTAGTTGACGAATAGAACATTCTAGAATTTTTGTCAAAATGCGCAGCTTAATCTAATTTTTAATGCCCAATTCAATAGTGAAGTTTATTTTTTGGTATCTTTGCTAGTTAACGAGTAGAATATTCTTGAATTTTTGTCAGCTCCCGCTATTTGGCGCCTTTTACGCAAATGAATGCGATAGTGAAGTTGATTTTTCGACAGTTCTAAAAGTCGTCACTCATATTCATCAGTATAACATTCGATTTCCTTTGTCTACACAACCGAATTTTAGGTGTAAATTGTCTCTTAAGATAATTTTGTTTTAAATAAATTCAGATAAATAATATTTACCAACCTCCGAAACAAAAGTTTATCGACGCCCCTGATCTTCCGATTTTACGTACATCCCCTTAAGTTTGCACCGACCACTACGTAAAATTAGTGGTGTAAATGAAACAAAATGTAGTTTTAAGCAACATTTACAAACATTTCAGTTAATCACATACCACTTAGGAGGGCCTATATATAACTGGAAACGAATTAGCCCACTTTGGAACCTTAGATATTTTCTTCTTACCGGACCTCCGACCGCTCTTACAAAGATGCAGAGCACGCAAAAAATATAAAACAATAAATAAAACAAAACTAAATAATGTAAAAAATTAAGACAAATCTCAAATTTTGATTCAAATATTCAAAATAGATAGTTTGACCAGACCCTTCAAAAAATCGAACCTTTGCCATTTGTCGCATTTATCTATGATATAATATAGTGGTTATTCCTCGACTAAGTGGTCTGAAAACGACATTTCATATATTATAGCATCCAATAATATTCCAGATAATGACAGAAACAATTCCAAATTACAAGAATTATATTTTAAATTAAAGAATTGCTTTTAGACATTTCTCCAATGCTTAAAAAGGTGTCGATATTCATCTTAAGTAGGTAGGGGAGATCCTTGTACCTTGGGACAAGCTCATATTTTGAGAACCAATGCATTGTAAAATGATTAGTAGTGACATTTAATGAGTATTTGACACAAATACTTAAAACACACGCAGTGAAGTCGGCCATTTTGACTCGTTTCTTCTATGTGCAAGGTTTTGAGATTTTTGCCGTGTTTTTTTTTTTTTTTTGTAATCCATATAAATCATCATTTTACTCGAAGTATTTTGTGGTGAGTAAATGATTAAAGATACAAATAACCACACTTTATTATATGCAATTGAAATTTGTACCTTGGGACAGCAAATTTTGTGTACCTTGGGACGGTCCCTAGGTATAAGGCATTGATTTTTTTTATAGAGGTTTATAGGTAAGTTTGTTTTCAATATTTGTCTTTATCTATCCAGATGCCGCGAACTAAGAACAAAGCCACCAGGCCAAAGCCCAATGAAGAAAACGTCAAAAATGCCACTTTCCTTCTATAATGAAAATGATTGCAAGTAAAACCAAACAATTTTTATTGCTCTTAAAAAAAATACAATATATATTTTACTTTCAGGGCTTAAAATGGCTTGTATAGTTTGTTCCAAGGTACAACCATTGGTGTCCCAAGGTACAAGCTGTGATTGTACCTTGGGACAAATATCCTCGATTTTTCAATTCAACTTTTCGCAAAAATGAAACACAATATCGTCGTATGGTATATTGTATCATAATATTAAGATGTTATTGTGTGCTTAGAGAATTTTCAATATTCGAAGTCATACATTAATTTTTACTCAAGTTATGAAGTTTTAAACGAAAGTGTCCCCAGGTACAAGGATCTCCCCTACATGGTTGGTCAAGTGATCGCAAAACGACATTTCATATTACACCCCCCAATACTATTCCAGATAATGGCGAAAATGATTCCAGGAACCACACAAAAAATCTATTCAGAATTAAAGAACTGTCTTTAGACACACTGTAAAAAATGAGTGTAAAATTACTATTATTATAGTCGCAATATTACTGTTATGATAGTAGTAAAATTTACTAGTTAGTAGTAAATTTACGCCAAAAATATTTTCTTGTTATTTTTACATATTTGAGGTGTAATTTTACGTAACTGATATGTAATTACGATTATTTTACACAACCGGAGATGTATTCTGAGATATATCAGTGATTTTACTACTATAATTGTGTAATATTACACCTTTTGGATGTAATTTATTGGTATCACGTGATTGATTCTGCGCGATTGACGGCGTCACTTGAGTTGGTTTGTTCATATGTTTACAGTTACTACTATAAATGTGTAATATTACATCTTTTGGATGCAAATTATTGATATCACGTGGTTGATTCTGCGCAATTGACGGCTTTACTTGAGTTGGCTTGTACATGTTTGGAGTTTATTTTATTATGCATTTGAGGTTAATTTTACACAATGTAGTTTCATAATCGTTCAAACTGTTTTAAACAATTAAAATTTTTTTGTAAAAAAGTGTTTTGATGAGTTTACGAATTCAGTATTATAAAGAGAAATATTCGAAAATTATCCTTATTGGAAATTCAATATTGTATTTATTTAAACAGTATAAAATCAGGCAACGGACGTGCATTCAACATGACTGAACACTGGATCTACTTTGGTGTTATATTTGGTGAAAGATAAGTAATTCAGTTTCAGTGTTATTTAAGGCAAAATTTACCTAGTGATGGCAGTGCTTGTTAAAACTTATTGTGGACTATAAAATATAAATATTTAGTTGTAAAACTGAACAAAATAATGTTTAGCTTCTAATATTTGTAAATTTGGTTGTGTGAACTCATTTTGTGATATATGTTATTGAATATTAAATATAATTATGTTAATAAATAAAATTATTTTTACAAAAACGTGTTATTTTAATTAAATTATCCCTTTATAATGACTATTTACAAAAAGTGAGTATAGTTTAGGGATTACGTTGAAGTATATTTTGTAATTAAAATTATATTGTAAATACAATATTACTGAATTTTAGTCATGATGTTATTATCTATGTCTATAATACTCATTTTTGCTAAATAGTTTCTTCTTCTATAATGCATTTTCAGGACTGGTGAGACTTAAAAATAACTAAGAATAAAGTATTAAACAGGTAGGTAACTATTAGAAAGTACTAATTATTAAAATATTTTGTATTATTATATTATATTAACATTTATATTATATTATAGTAAGTACATTATATTATATTTTAATACATATAGGAGATGTAAAGTGTACACATTATGTGTGTAAAGTTTACATACTTGTTGTGTATTGTACATCTTAAATGTGTAATAATTACATCTTTAATTCGTATTGTACGCAACAAATATGTACAGTTTACATATATAAGACGTAATATTTTTTAGTGTACATCACAAAGATGTACATTACGTCGCGTATGTAATTTTACTACTATGAAAATAGGAAACCTATTTCCTACTATTATAGTAGTAATTTTTTGTTACAGTGCATTTCTGCAATGCTTTTGCTGAATTACATATTTGTCTGAATTTTCAAAATTTTTGGATAGGCCCGGGCCTACCCGGCCTACCCGCTAAAGTCGCCACTGGAATCAACATCTCTAACTTGAAACACACCATATATTTTACTTGCCCGGAAGCAAATCCACACTTACAAAAAAAAAAAAAACAATAAAGTTATGTTACATTATTGTCTACTAGTAGGTACAGTGGAGTTTACAATAACTTGTACCTATATATACGAGAGTCAAATCTCATTAGTGACTACAAGGAAATGATAAACAATTATGAGCTATGTTCGCCGATGAGAATTATTAAAATAATATTGTTATATAAGACATGTACGTGTAGAAGAGGGTGGTGATTATAATTTGCCTTAAGCGCTTAAATGATAATATAATAATAAATGCTCATGTTCCCACTCAACGCCATATTGTAAACACTCAATGCAGAAAAGTAATGAAGCAAATTTATGTAGGTACCTACATCTTTTGATTTATTCGTACAATATTTATTATTAACTGCAATATGCGATGAGATATAAAATTCTATTTTTTTTTTTTTTACAAGAAACCAAAAAGATTTGACATTGTTCAATTAAATTTTGTACAATGGGAAAAATGTAAATTTAAATGATATATTAGTTCTTTATAGTACCGTAAAACCGTCTAGACCCCGACACTTTTTTACATTTTTTGGTATAATTTTATGTTTATACATGTTTCCTTCATAGATATCACCAATAAAAGTATTACCATTAGAAAGAGCGTATATTATTTGTTATATCCCTGACCCACTTGTTTCATTATTAGTAAAAATAAAAAAAAAAATTAGTAAGTGTCCGGGTCTACACCCCAAATCCGTCTCGACCCGGACACTTACTTAAATAATGTAATAACATGCAAACTAACCTCACTCGTCGGGGTTAAGGCAGTGTTTTATATGTCTGATGTCTTTGAACCTGTCAAAGGCTTCAAAACATTTTGTGGGAAGGGAGAGGGATCAATACATAGTATGCCTCTCTATGAAGTAAACATGCGATATGACACCAGAAGGAGGCATAAACTGCGTAATTCTGGCGGGAATATAACGTATGGATAGTGGAAATTACAGCCAGTGCGAATCGCGACCATAGTGTAATAAACTGATGTATCCGAGTCTAAACGGATATATGTATATAGCATGTATTTTTTTATATATACATCGAATATAACTTCAAACATCATTAGATGATGCGCGATAAAATTCTGAATACATACATATCAAAAATAAAACAATATGACAATTATGACGAAAATTATATGTCTAAGTTAGACACACATTTTATTTCTTTGAAAAACTGGAGAATAGTAATCCTGTAAAATGAGATAGTAAAAGTTGAAATCCGTAGTTTTTATTGGTACAGCTGTCCAGCAGGATGTTTTTCTATCTCTAATGACGTCAAGAACAAATGTTTATTGTAGCAGGTTAATGTAGAAACTACTTACTTTGAAGATTGGTGCAAAGTGTCCGGGTATAGACCCCCTGTCCGGGTCTAGACGGTTTTACGGTATATCAAACCGGAAGTACCTACATGTAATCTCTGAGTTTCGTCATCAGCTTGTTGTCAATAACAACAATTAATTTTATAATAAGCTATGGAGTTAATAAAAAAAAATTTATTGTTAAAAATCGGTGTACTTTCGCAGATTTCCGTTTATTTTCTTAGGTATGTAAAATAAACAAAAATTAAAATATTAGTGTCATAAAGAATCATCATTTATTGGTAATGAATTTCGTCGACAGGGCACAGTTATGCACACTTACCAACTTACAGCAGTACATTTCTTTCTATTTGCTTCTAAACTAATCCTGACATATCACATTTTAAGAATAGCCACCCCTGAACTTCATCATTTTCTATGAAATGGTATCTTAGTTATCGATCACCGTAAGTGCTATTTTTATGGCCTCGGATGCAGTTTGAGACTCTGTGGTTGAAAGCCAAGGATTCTTAAGCATTTATAGCTACATTTATGCCTTATGGGTCGAGTACAGGCCATCTTTTCCACAAAAAAAATTGTAAATATATTGAAAAAATAAATAAAAAATAATAAAATTTATTAAAAATATAATTTTAATTATTTTTGCAGATATAATATATCCCCAGGGCCGGCGAAAAAAATGACGGGTCCTCGGTTATAGCAAAAAATTTTAAAATTTTCTTTTCTTTAAAAACAAGTTGACGAACAAAAAGAAACCTTTTTCATTTAGTCCGATCCCCTAACAGAGGCTCTGGGCCCCAGATATTTTACAAATATTTTTAAATAAATTTTACAAAAGTAAGAAATTTTTAAATAAATTTTCCAAATTAAGAAATTTTTATTTACTTAAGGGGAACCACTAGTGTGACCGCCTGAAAAAGGTGATTTTTGGGAATTTTTAAAAAGAAAACTACTGTATGGAATGTTTTAATATTTTAAGGATATATTTGTTGATATATAATAAATTCATAATAAGACTTTTGGACCAAAAAATTAATAATTCAGTGAATTATTCGCGATCTCCTAAGGTTCCAAAAAAAAAAAGAAAATTCCCCCCACTGCTGCAGTGATAGCGACCTTCACAGTGCCTGAAATAAAAAAATAAAAAATCTATTAAACTAGAAGGTATTGCCCGTGCTATGAACCTCAATCGAAAAAAAAGTTTAAATTGGACGAAATGGCGGAGTTTTTAAAAAAAAAAGTTTTAAATTTTGCCCAAAAATTTGATGATTTTTGGCTGGTAAAAATTACATTTCTTATTCGATCAGAAAACTGGAAGTTCATGGCACGAAGCAATATACATAAAAGAAGCTTCAATAAGAATCAAATCGATCGGCTGATTTGTCTTCGAGTTATAACTGCAACAAATTTGAAAAAATAATGTAGTGTAGTTTTTCTTTACCTTACGTTTCAGTTTTAATCACTGAGAATTTTTACTAAAATTATTTACGATGTACTCACTATAACGGTCATGAAAACTAGATGAGTCGTTTAAATGTGTCAGGGTCTAGCTGCTCCACAACATGTGACTGGCAGCCACGCCCAGAAACTCCCGAACTATCAACCTTCATACATTTCTCAGTACCTCAAAGTTAACAATGAAAATCAGAATCCGCTCTTCAGATAGTTGTAACTTAAAAACTATTTGAAATATGCACTTGAAATTTTAGTATGTTATTTTTAAAGGTATAGACTGTCGAATCATGCAAAAAAAATTTCCAATTTTTTTCAAAATGTCACACTAGTGGTCCGCCTTAACCTTAATCGATATATTTTGCGTTAAAGATAATAGTCTAAGTTTTCTAAGCACCATACTTCTCCGTTGATTAGTTTAAAGGATTAAGAACTAAGCTGTAGGTAGCTACTACTAAATATTAAAAAAAAAAATTATTAATTAAATATTTTCAATGTTTCAATAGGGAATATGCATGATTTTTAGAAAATTGTGAAACATTTTTTAAAATATTCTATACATGTCACAAATTCTTATGACAGTTCTTTTTGTTTGATTAATTTTAGTTTTGATAATGAAATTAATGTAAATTATCAACCTTAAATAAAAATTACGCCAAAACGGTACATTTGAGCAATAAGCGATCCTATTGGTTGTGACGTATAATCTATAAGTTTTTCACCAAATATGCCAGATATATATATACTGAATCATGGGCGTACCCAGCGAGAGGCAGAGGGGGGCAGCTGCCCCCCCTAAAAGCAAAAAAAAAATTAAATGGTTATAAAGTGATAAAACGAAACAAAATTATATATGCTCGTATATAATTTTTTTTATTGGGGTTACCACACTGCCTTTTCCGTACTAAAATGGTACAACTAGGGATAGGAAAAACCTACCAGTTATAAACTAAAGCCGGCTTTTCTGTTTCGGCTCACCGGTTTATTCCGGTTATTTTCTTGACTCTTTTTTTAATCAATAACCAGAGAATAAAATCGGGCAAACATTTTTTGAAATAACATAAATTTAAAAATTTATGTTTGTCTGATAATTTGTTTAAAAAATTATATTAATTTCTTTAAAATTCTAATACATTTAGCTAGTTATGGTTATATTACGGTACAAAAATTATCATCCTTTAAAAATAAATATAATTGTAAAATGAAAATTTTTTCCTAAAAAAAAAAAAAAAAAAAAAAAAAAAAAAAAAAAAAAAAAAAAAAACGGTTATCTAGAGCAGCTATAACCGTAAGGTTAAACCGAAATAACCGAAAACCGATTATTTTTGAAAGGCCGCCATCCCTAGTTACAACCTTAACATTTGGGCCCCCTCTAGGTTTAATCATGGGTACGCCCATGTACTGAATGAAATATGCACTAAAGGTACATATAACGTAGAGTATCATAAATAACAGGATACACTCTATAAACTTTGTCACTGATAAAAAAACATATATCAAGCAGAATAAAAATTAATTTTTGAATATTTAAAAATATTTAGTAATTTGTCACAATCAATACTTATTATTTTTAAAATAAATTGATTTAGGTAATTAGGAAAATATTAAATATTGATCATTATCTTTTTAAAAAAGGAGTTGCTATGAAAAAAAAGAAAAATATTCATTGATTTTAATTTTTGAAAAAATTCGTAAGAGGAAACGATCTCAAAAAATTAAATTGAAAATTAATTAGTAATAATTATTTAATTCATTAACTATTTGTTGCTAAATATTATTCGTCAAAAAAATTAAAATATTGACAAACATGGAAAGCAGTGAAAATATACGATTAGATTTTTGATATTATCAGAAGCAGTGCCATTTATACAGAACAAATTATACTTATAACAATGCTGCTGGCCTGGGTGGTAATAACTTTCTTATTTGAATATCTACAAGTGACGTCAGCGCGCCAAATAGTGATGTTTAAATAATGATAATGTAAAATGAAAAATCATTTTTTTTATTTTTCTGAAATAAAGGCGCAATTTGTACTCATAATAAATTTTTGTGATTTTTTGACATCTGCTTTAAACTGTTTTTGAAATAAATGAAAAACATGCATATTCCCAATTAAATTGATTCTTCACTCTTCAAAAACATTTCTTTCATTAATTTTTTTTTGGTATTGAAAAAATCAAATACCTATAAAAAATTCCTAGACAAAATAAAATTTCATAAAATCTATTTCTACCTGACAGCGCTCTTTTATCAAGTATTATCTGTTTCATCTTGAACATCTTAAATGAAGTGTAAAAATAAATAATAACGGACTTGCGTTCAAAAAGAGCGAATCCCCAATACAACGTTTGTGCTGCTTGGAAAGTATGATCATGACAGCCAGGTTAGGTAATATTTGAGGTATCGATACGCTCATTATATCCGGAGCACAAATCATAAATGTTTGATGATATCGCCTCCGGTCTCTCATTCACTCACTCTCTCGCTGGGTACGGTAGGTAGTACGGGAGCGAACATCACTGCTATCAGTGTAGTCATGTTGCTAATTATGTGAAAAATTCCCGATACACGTTTTAAACATTTCTATCAACATGGCCAAGCTTAAGGGCAGGGTAAGGTATTAAATAATTTTTTTTTGTATTTTTTTTTTTTTAACTGAATGCATAATATCTCAAGAATATTGTCTCAAAAGTTCAAGTTGATTGAAGCAAAACTGACGAAGAAATAAGCATTTTTGTTGTTACCTGGCAGATATTTCGCTCTCTATATATCTCTGTCTCTTAGTTACATTATAGAAATTTCAATGGAAGTACTAACGTGTTTATACCTGTGCTGTATATTTTGTCAGTGTAGGGTACAAAATTTAGTTTACCAGTAAGTATTCTATATCAGTTTTATACAAGAATTTTTAAGTGGTCAAAACTTTCAAGCGTTTTCCCCACAGCTCACGTTTTCAAAGTCGGTGCCCCTCATAACTTCAAAACTACAGCACCGATCCATTTCAAATTTTGAACACTATTTCTGTAGATAATTTACGAGGTAACGCTGGAGAGTTTTTTTTTTTTAAATTTGTTAATAATTGTTATTTTACAATAACAAATTAGCCAATTTTTTTCGCAAAAATCGTGTTTTTCCGTTCTAAGTGTTCCAAAAAAGTAAAAAATTGAAATTTCGAAAAACCCTCCCAGCGTTGCCTGTGGAAAACTATTATCTAACGAATGAACTTTATTTTTTTTTTTAATTCGGATGATCCAGCACCAAGTTATGAGGGGCACCGCAATTCTACTTTTTTCCGAGACACGTTCGAATAATTGCTGCCATTACTGAATTTTTTAATATTTCTTGGTGAAAATTTTATACACTATTCTTCGAATGTTATACGTTAATTTACCACTGGTTTTAATAAAGAGATTTTAACTGTGTCGTCACAAAAAAATAACAAATACATGTCTTTTTTGTGCGAATTAACCTTACCCTCTCCTTAATGAAAAGTTGAATCATACACATATACTGGGGTCACTGATTCAGTGTTTTTTTTTTTTTTTTTTTTTGACTGTTAATCAATATTGTTTTGTCTTCGCTTTTTAAATTATGCATATTTTGAATTTGTTGCATAATATTTTGAAATAATTAACTAATTAATTTTTTGTCAGTCTTGATTGATAAATATAGCGAGTTTTTTCAAAATTTTTTAAACTTGAAGGGAGAAATAATATATTTACGCGATCGAAAGTAAACGGAATTCGAGAATTCTTTTAAAAAAGAAAAACTGATCTACAATATATTTTTGTGGTTTGACATTTTACTTACTTAAAAATCTTAAAATGTTGCAATATTTTATTTTTGCAAATGACCACTGCAGAAGCATTTCACTGGAATGCGTCACTGCGCAAGTCCCAGATGACTTGTATACTGTAGAGCAGTGTTTTTCAACCTTTTCCATGGCGCGACCCCCTTAGTATGGAAAAATATTTCGCGACCCCCTACCTTCCGCTATTACCAACTCTTATTTTTTTATGTTATAAATATCGAATCCGTTCATCATTATTAATTATTTTCATAGTTAGGTATCGATTAAATACGTAATTAAGGTTGAAACAGGCGTATTTTTATATCGACATCGAAATTGACGACTTATAGTAGCTTCTGAAGGTGCACGTGGCGTAAAAAGTGACATGCGCACGTGCGACGGTCTCCACCTTTTAACACTTCCGAGAGTAATCCATTTGAATTCTTTGAATTGTGAACTCGCGTTAGTGTTTAAATTTATTGAATTTCCTTGTTTAGTAGTTGCTCACTTCTTGTTGTCTAATATTCAAAATTCTATGCTCATTGTAATTATTGAAAATGGATAAGTTTTAGCGAATTTCCAGAATGGAATTCAGCTATTACAGCCACTGTCATGACACGACTTGAACCCGGGACCATGGCAGAAATTTGTTTTGAGGTCCCTAGAAACCGAAAATAATATTCACCAAAATTTATATATATATATATATATATATATATATATATATATATATATATATATATATATATATATATATATATATATAATTATATATATATACATATATATATATATATATGTATATATATATATGTATATATATATATATATATATATATATATATATATATGTATATATATATATATATATATATATATATATATATATATATATGTGTGTCCGCACGATAACTCTCGAACGGAATGTCCTAGATTTACGAAATTTGGTGAAAATATTGGAAGTCCCAAACCGTTGGACAAGTTCGTTAGCCAGACACGTCGGATGCCAGGAACATGGTGTTTGTTTTTTGCCGAAATTTCCACTAGAAAAAAATTAGTTTTTTGCCAAAATTTCCACTTATTTAAAAATTTTTGCCAAATTTTTTTACATCATTTAAACGAGGAAAAAAAATTACATAAAAAAGGTCTTTAAACTATTATTCTATGTCAACTATGTAGTTTCCGAGAAAAATTAATTTTTATAAACGGGCATTCGCTATGTTATGCAGGATGCTACGACAGGGGTATACCTATATGTATAATTATATGAACGAATGTGTTTGTTGTACAACAGGAAGATAGATTGTATATAAGCACGATATAAGTCATATACGTCATACATATGTATATGTTTGTATGTTACTTATATGCCGTTTTTTAGGGTTCCGAAGAAAGTTTAATTTTAATCTCCCGATCGAAATATTTTAATCGAAATAAATCTCCAGAGACTATAATAGAAATTTGTTTTCGGGTCCCTAGGAACCGAAAATAATATTCACTAAAATTTATGTATTAAATGTATATTTAGTCCCACATCGTTGGACAAATTCGTTAGCCAGCCATGTCGGATGCCTAGAACATGGTTTTTTTGACCATTTTTCGAAAAAAAATTAGTTTTTTGCCAAAATTTTCTCAAGTTAAAAACTTCACAGTTTTACAATTTTATTTATAATTTTTATAATTTTTTATAATTTTTCACAATTTTATTGTGATCAAGAAAAATCACAGAAAAACGGATTTTTATAAACGGAAATTCGCTATGTTATGCAGGATGCTGCGACAGGGGTATTTGGAAACATATGCACAACCGTCAACTTCAAGTTCCAATGAGAGTAATAAAACAAAACCAAAGAAAAAGTGTCTATATGACGGCAATTATTTAAAATTCGGATTTACTGTTATTGAAAGTAAATCGCAATTTTGAAACTTTATCGCGCAAAAGTATGAAACTCTCATGTTAATGTAACCATTAATTAACCTTCTCTTGATTAAATATCATATATTTAATTAGAGTGGTTTTATTTTTAAAGTAGGTACTGTGACCCTCTTAGAAGGGCTAAGCAACCCCCCAGGGGGGTTGCGACCCACATGTTGAAAAACACTGCTGTAGAGATGTCGGATGGTTAATCGATTAATCGGTTTAGTCGACTAATTTTGTTTACATTTAGTCATTTTTTAATCAGTTATTTTATCCTCGACTAAATGAGTAAAATAATTATTTTTTTCTAAATGACTAAGAACGACTAATTTAATATTTTTTCTGAATTAGTTATTGAATTCCAAAAAATGAAAACTAAAAAATTATTTGTTTAGATGATTTTTCATCTTTATGTGATTAACACACTCTAATAGGTAGTAGGTCATACCTTTTTTTCATTAAAAAAATAAATAAATAAATGTTAATAGTCAATAATTAAATTCAAAAGAAAACGTTGTTTTTAAAAGAGTTCGACATATAGATTAACCTATTGATGAATTCGACTAAAAATTTAGTCGACTAGTCGACTTTTCTATGTTCGACATTTTCGACTAATGACTAATTTTCTATGAAAAATACTTTTAGTCGGTTAATCGACTAACTGCTCCTCGGCTCGACATCACTAATCTACTATTGCAGTCGAGGCCGAAATTACCGACTAAATAATTTTTTCATGTAATGAACATACCTATGTAGAATATTGGTAAACTAAAAAAAAATATCAAAAAATTCAAAACAAAGAAATTTGTACCAGTTTAAAAGAAAATGTGCAAGAAGGAATTTTGTGGCAAGGGAAAAAAAACTGATAACACAAATGAAGGAATTTCCCCCCCCCCCCAGTTTTTACTTTGTGATAAAATACTGATATATATAAGCATTGATGGATAACAGTAGTCTTGTTTATAATAGGAATATGTTTGGATATTTTGGGTATTGTTTAGGGATGATCGATATTCATCGATGGTAGAAAAACATCGATGTTTAGGCGGAAAACATCGATATAAAAACATCGATGTTATGTCCTCGATAACATCGACACATCGATGTTACGAGAATAATATCGAAACATCGATATTACTCTAAGCTATCCAATAGTTAAAAAGTCCTGTAGTTGACTTAAAACAAGATCCATTACTTTTATGGCAAGTTTTAGGATTCACTTATACAAATTTGAAAAAAATTGCCATTAAATATTTGTGTTTCACAGCAACTTCAACAGCTTCAGAGAGACTTTTTTTCAAAAGCTGGGCAGTATTTGTAGCAACAAAGGAACAGATTAGAAGGGAAACTTCTAACAAAGTGATTTTTCTTGCAAAGTGTACCAAATAAATACTGGCAATGTTAGTTTTTAATAAATAAAATAATAGATTATAATAGTTGTTTATTTTGCTACATAAACATCGATGTTTTCGATTCATGGTAAAATTAACCTTGAAAATTATTTTTTCACATTTAGACTGTCACAGGAACTCCAAGAACTGCAACTCAGGGGGGAAGAGAACATTTTAGTGCACTCCTTAGAGTTCTATTGTGTTTTAGAAATAAGGCAGATGCTTTACTTTACGGTCCTTTTTATACATAAGTAATATATGTAGTACCGAACATGGCATGCATTTGTATTGAAATATTACTATGTTCTACCAACTAAAATTTTTCCATAAAAATATATGTTATAGAGTACTAAGAGACAAATTATTGAACAAAAAATGGTGGGTGTCGCTAACGCGTAAGTGCAAAAAAAAATTTTCTTAAATTTAAAAATTTAAAAAAATTAGTATAATAAAGGGATATAACGTTAATTTTTTTTTATTAATTCGCCTAAGGTGGGTACACAATATATATTAAACTCAAATAAATCGGCTCAGTAATTTCGTCAAAAAAAATTTTTTTTGAAAATTTTTGTCCGTTTGTGTATTCATAAACTATTAACCTCGGAGGGTTGAAATTTGGCAGGAATGTATCTGGGGCTAAGAAGTATTATTTCCTATAAAAACAATCAATTTTGCGTCAAGGGCCGTTTTCCCTATCTTACCCGGCTATGCCCTTTCTTCCAAAAATAAACCAAATCGTTACTTCCAATCAATTTTACATGTAAGATGTAACAATTTAATAAACTGATGCCGAATTGAAGAAGTAAATTTACTAATTATGTGATATATCTCATAAGCGATCGTCACACTATTCCCCATTGCGCATCCCACTTTTCAAAGTACATTTATTCCTATCAAAATTTACGATTTAATTCCCCTCGAAAAAAAAATTAAAAAATACCCGAACAAAGCAGCTTTATTAAGTGTATAACGAAACATACATCATACACATAATATTTCATACACACAAACTTTAATCAGATTTATTCATCACATAGCATTTTAAATAAGAATTATGTATGTTGAATATGCTACTCCAACGGGGAATCACATGACGAATATTACCCCTACACCCGACCTCGTACCGCCGGGGATGTGCGCGTTATAAGTACACCCGCAGCCGTCATTAAGTTCTTCATTACAACACATGACTTTGCTTTTCACAAATTTTCAGAATGAATTTTATTTTACTAAAATAAAATTGAGTGTGCTCGTATATGTGCGAGTATAATAATACACGGAAGATGCGAAGTAGCAGCAGCAGTAGCATAGAAGTCGTTTTTATGAACGTAGATATTATAATGAATTCATTTATACGTATATGTACTGATGACTGACTGAGTAACTGACTGACTGACTGACTGCATCCAACTACACATATTATACTAGAGCATACCGTTAAAGAATGAATGAAAATTCAGTCACTATTTCATACGTACCAACACATTGAACATAATATAGTCTCCAAAGTGTGCATACACAACAAATACCATGAGATTCAAAAAAATTTCCCAGTGCAGATACAGGATAAATCTTAACCGCTGCCTTAAGGGGAGCTCGAGGAGCTCGACCGTCTCGGTTTTCCTGACAAAAAAGGCATATTTTAGGTACACATTACTTCGGAATGGTAACTCCTATTAAGTTAATTTTTTTTTGTTTGATCACAATAACAGTCCTCTATAATCGCAGCGCACGGTTTTCCCGTAGGATTCTTAGTTTTTTTTTCATTACATAATGAGTGAAGCGTAAAAAATCTCGAAAAAAAAACTTTTTAAAATAATTAAAAAAAAAATAAGTTTACCATTTTTTATACTTTTTTTCCGCTGGGATTGTTGGGCTAGTAGTCTAGTATTACCATAAAAAAATTGATACCCATAGCATCAATAGTTCAGAAGAAATATGTACCCGAGTATCAAAAAATGCTACTTTTCAGAAGAAGCATTTTTCTAAACAGCTTGAGTCATCACCTGCCAACTTCTATTTTCCTTCTACTTCTATGTAAAAATCAATTTTCTAAGGTTTCCTGTTTCAGAATTGTAGAGGAGTCTTATTGTGATAAAAAAAAAATGTAATAGGAGTTACTGTCTTTATCTCATTAAAATTAGTAAGGTCAGAAGAACATTGAGCGTTCAGCGAGAAAATCTCTATTTTCTAACCTTCAATATGCTTTTTAGATGACTTCTGGTGGTCGGATTCACATGGGAGCAAGACCATTCTGTTCTGGATAATATTTACTTTAAAAATAAAAAATAAAAAAATTCATTTTTTTGACCGAAATTCGGTCTAGCTCCCCTTAAATTACACTAGGTAATAGTTCATCACAAATTGAGCAAGAAACTATTGTCTATTTCAGTTAAATTTAACCATGCTTCGTAACTTTGAATTTAAATAATTTCCGTTTTCTTGGCTTTATCTCTTTTATTATTGCATTTATGTAAATTTTAAATTTGCAGTTTATTTTTAGAAAAGAATAGAAGATCGATTTGTTTCGAATATAAGAATTATTTAATTTTTTAACGAAAACTCATGATCAATTTTATCTGAAAAGAGGTATATAATATCACTTGCTGCTAGGACGTATAGTTTGCAAGATATTAACATTTAACGTAGTTGCTCTGAGATAGTCAGGTACAAAAGTATATCTCAGCGAAAAAATTTTCCTTTATCAAAAATTAAGTAATGAATTAATATTTTTCAGTTATTATATTTGTATACCACCTGTTTTTTTTTTTTTGAATTTTCGCACTCTTATGTGGTAGCAATATAAAAGCATTGTTGAAAAAGCGTTATAAAAATGTTGTAAAATGATGCTTATAAATTATATTTCAAAAACTGCCATATATTTCAAAAAATGCGAACCATTTAAATATGGTTTGTAACTTTGTATTTTATAAAATTAAATTTTTATCAAATTCCTTTGACACGTTTTCATTTTATTAAAAAAAATAGAGTTTTCCCATAAGAGCCCGTGTTAAAATTACAAAACCTTGAAACCGTTTTTCTCACAATTGGGATGGTCAATATTTTTTTTTGGTAAGGGTTCATATTATTGTTATTGAACTGAATAAATGTCTAGAGAAGTTTCCTTAGAATTCTTTGAAAAAATCGTTTTATCGACCAACTACCTTAAAAAATATTTAAGAGCCACTGGTTGTTTAGCTTGCTTAGAATATCCCAGAAATTAAAAAAATTTCCCAGTGAAAATACACGATAAATCTTAACCGCTGACGCTGCCCTAAATTGCACTAGGTAATAGTTCATCACAGGCTGAATAAGAAACCATAACGTCACTTGTTGCTGGGACGTATAGTTTCCAAGATATTAACTTTTTTTAAAAAAAATTTGAGAGCCACTGGTTGTTTAGCTTATTTATAAGGAATGCTGCCTACTTATAGCCATGGTCTGTCTCTCCACAGAGAAATGAACGTAATCCAATTAAAACAAAACTAAAAGTTAAGCTAAACACAGAAACTGTAACATAAGGGAGTTACCTACTAATCATAATACATTTGAATTTAATCTTAAACACAGAGTCGGATATGCCGGTAGAAGCCCCGGTGTATTTCTCATGTGTTTTTCCCTAAGCATTTCGCATGTGGAGCCCCCCCCCCAATAATTTTGTGGAGGCCCTTGCTAAAGTAATAACGAAATTCCGAAATTTTTCCCAAAATTAGGGTTGGCTAGCAAAAAACTCCTTTTTTGACAGATTTTGTGGAGACCCTGGGGCACGTACCCCAAATGCCCTTGTGTAAATCCGGCTCTGCTTAAATGGAGCACTTACATAGGAAATAAAGATTACACTTATACAAATAATTAAAAAATTAAAACCTAGCTAACCTAACAAAAAATTAACAATAAGAAATCATTTTCAGCGAAAAAATTAGAAAAAAATTATTGTCGGAATCATTATGACTCTTAAGGGGAGATTTACTTGAGAATCGTTAAATTAAATCGACTTTTTTTTTTGCAGAAATTGGTAGCTAATATAATATGTTCCCAAAGTGATTTTACTGAAAATAATTTAAAAACAAGATTCTTGCACATTAACCGAATCCGGCTTTCTATAAAAAAAAAAATTCAAAAAACGTAGTTCACGCAATAATGAGTATTAAATATAAAATTTTGAAAATACGTTTCTTTATATATATATTTTATATCTCGGAACTACATTTTTGGATCTGGCGGACACGATAACTCAAAAACTATTCGATGGATCCTTTTTTTAAATTTTTTATTTCAAAGACAATTCAATTCTTCGGCACCTCTACCTAAGTTCGATACACTTTCAATATTTTTTTATTTTTAAGTTTACTTTAACGAGCGAAAAATAAGATAAAAATCGTAATCAAAAGTTCAAACATCCGCCATTTTTTTTTTCTTTCAGCAATTTATTGATATTATAGGTAGAGGTGCCGGTACTCTTTATTTATTTTATAAATCTTTTTTGTTTTTGGATTTCGGTGGTTTATTACCGGCGCTAGGATGTCCACCAACAAGGCATTGGATTTTCGGATCGTCACACTGCAGTACCTATCTATAAAATGGACAATGTTTTATATTTTTCCTTGAAAAATTTTTTTTATATAGTTTAATACTTAATAAATATGTGTACAAAATTTGAAATTGATATTTACTTCCGTTCTTGAGAAAAAAATTCTAGAAAAATACATAATTTTTAAGGACTCTCGAGTAAACCTCCCCTTAAACATTCACACTGATACCACATGACACATTTCTCATCATTTCCAAAAATTATGACCGGTATTTGGCCCGCGTATCACACTCTGGAAACTCCCTATTCTAAAGAGTCAATACTAACTTTTTGATGGAGTTTAAAAAAAAAAAAAGTTACTAGAAGCCGAGTGACTCTTGCTAGAATCACACCGTGTATTGTATCAAATAGGTATTGCAGATGGAGTCCCAATTTAATTTTTACCTAGAGTCCTACTCTGGGCTTAATTCGGTTTTGAATTTCGTCTATGAATGTATAAAATCTAGTTTCAAACTTCATATCTTTTTAATTTCTGTAAATGCAATAATTTATTTCCTTAATACTTAAACTTTTAAATAACATTGTACATATTCGTACCAATTTTCCTCTGTAGCGTGCTTAACATCATCACAAAATTTTTATTCGTCTCTGCAAACAACATATTTCACATTAGATTCATAAACAATGTTGTCAATTTTCTAAACATACAGTTTATATTTAATTAAAAATTTTTGCGAAAAACAAACATTTAGCACCAAACAAGCAAGCCAACACATAGAAGTAAGCAACGTGCGACCGACTAATATAAAATTTAAATTAAAACAACAAATCCATGTTTTTAGAATTAGGATTTTTTTGATGGTATTGTAAATAACAGGGGTTAAAAAACGTTTTGTTATACGTTAATTTGAAATGAAACCCTTTAAAGTAAACATTTAAATTAGAATGTCTTTATATTTCTATCTGATTATGCCGTTATATTCTAACAATAACTATCTCGAAAGGTTTTAAGTTAATCCCGTTTCACTTGAAATACCATCAAAAATATTCTGTATAATAAAATACTAGAAAATTTTTGAACAAACTGTTTAAAATCTAACTTTGTGACTAAAATTTTACGATTTATAGTTGAATATAGTTTTGCAGGAAATTAAAAATTTAACCAGATTTTTTTTTTTTTTGAACCAGATACCAAGTTTGAAGGTAGTTGCTTTGGTTAATTCTACTCAACAACAAAAACTACTATATACAGAACTGACTAAATTGGCAAAACTTATAGAATCACTTCGGTGTCCCTCCATTTGTCACTAGCGATTTTCTCTGAAATTATTCGACGTGAAAATTTTCAATTTAGTATGGAGATATAGTGTGGCCCAATTATCGATGTGAAGTTAAACTTCAATTCTGGGGATCAATTTCAAGAGGTAGCCTAGAAAGTATTTCGGAACTCTTTAGACGATCTTCCATTATTGCGTATACCTGACCAACGTACCCTCGGGGATATGCGTACCCCACTTAGGGAATCTTTGAGCTAGACTTGTTACTTTTAGATCAGGGGTCGGCAACCTGCGGCCCATTTGCAAGCTTTCATGCGGCCCGCCAAGCAATATAATTTTTCGAACAATTTGCTCTACCTATGCAGAGTCGAGCATACTTTATCCTTTTTTTGTTCTCCAATGTTTTATAACATGCAAATAAAACTGTTACTAAAAATTTTTCCTCATGTTGATTTTTAATAATATTTATATTAATTTGTGTTAAAAAAAAAAGAAAATACCCCTGTCGCAGTATCCTGCATAATATAGCGAATTTCCGTTTACAAAAATTAGTTTTTCTCGGAAACTACTTGACATAGAATTATTGTTCAAAAATCCTTTTTATGTGATTATTTTCTCCTCTTTCCAACGGTGTAAGAAAATATGGCAAAAACTTGAGGAAATTTTGGCAAAAAACTTACTTTTTCCACAAAAACTTTTTATGCAAAATTCCTGAAAATCCCTTCTGGGCATGGGACAGGTCTGACTTTTTGGACTTCCAATATTTTTACCAAATTTCGTAAAAACAGGATTTTTCGTTCGAGAGTTATATAAATTTTAATGAATGTCATTTTTGGCTTCTAGAGACTTCAAAATAAATTATTTCTATCATAGTTCCGGGCTCAAGTAGCATCAAAACTCTAATAGCTGAATTTTCGATTCGAAAATTCATTAAAAAAATCTACTTAAGCCACATACTACATTGCAAAATATTTGACTGTGCGGCCCGTCAAAAATTATTTTTTTTTAAATGGCCTGCCATCCAAAAAAGGTTGCCGACCCCTGCTTTAGATAATTCAGCCTGTTCCTAACCTCAAATTAGAAATTAAATTCGTATGGTTCGTATAGAAAATCATTTATGAAAATGCCCTTATTTATTACAAAAAAAGAAATTTTTGTTACTGCAGACCATTTTAACGAATTTTCATTCTGGAGATTCGGCAACTACGACTCTCATAGTAAAACTTGAGAACGTGACTATGATATAAACTTGTTTTGAAGCCTCTAGAAAACGAAAATGACATTCACTAAAATTTGTATATATTTAGACATAAATGTATATATTTAATTATCTGCACGATAACTCTCGAACGAAAAGGTCAAAAGTCCCAAACCCTTGGATGAGTTTGTTAGCTACACCCGTCCGATTTTTAGAAGCCAAAATTTTGGCCATTTTTAGCCATTTTTGATGGTTTCTTATTAAATTTAATTAATCTCAAATTTTTTCACACTATCGAAAAGAGCGTAACAAATCACATAAGATAAGCTTTTGAATCATTGTTCTAAGTGAACTAGTTTTTAAGAAAAATTAAGAAATTTGTTGAATTTCTGTATATGATAAATGCTTCATCGTTTTCGTCATTACAATACCAATATATTTATGGTCTATTTCAGTTAAATTTAACCATGCTTCGTAACTTTGAATTTAAATAATTTCCGTTTTCTTGGCTTTATCTCTTTTATTATTGCATTTATGTAAATTTTAAATTTGCAGTTTATTTTTAGAAAAGAATAGAAGATCGATTTGTTTCGAATATAAGAATTATTTAATTTTTTAACGAAAACTCATGATCAATTTTATCTGAAAAGAGGTATATATCTGTTTCAATTTTTAACATCCCATTGGAAGTCATTGTAATGGGTCCGATTTTACGAATCGCTAATTTTGACATATCTCCACGTTTCAAGGTCACTAGAATCCGAATCCATCGTTTTTAGCGTGATGTCTGTGTGTGCGTTCGTTAGTTCGTTCGTGATTTTTTTTTCGTCTCGCATATCTCGAGAACAAATGATGGTATCAACTCCGGACTAATTTCATTAGATGCGTAATCAAAAAATGAAGATCGGATAAAGTTTTCAGTAAATTCGGATTAGCGGTTTTTTTTTTTGGTAGAAAAACGGAATTAACTTTATTAACATAACATAGTTTATATGGATTTTTAACCATAACATTATTATATAGTGGCTTAGAAACCTTCCTTGATATTAAAAACGCCAGTACTTTATTATAAAATTAAAAAAAAAAATAAAAAACTTTTTTTGAAATATCTTTTGTCTCGCATATCTTGAGAACAAATGATGTTATCATTTATTTAATAAGGGTGAAGCCCCCACCCATAGGTACAGAAGGCGAAGCCCCCGGTATGGTGCAAGGGGCAAAGCCTCTATCGGGGGGCCAGGGGAGGAGTTCCCTGAAATTAAAATCGAATTATTTACATACAGTAATAGAGACTACTCTATATAAATAATTCGATTTTAATTTCAGAAAACTCCTCCCTTGGGCAGTGGGCGCCCGATAGAGGCTCACTGTCAACTAATTTTTCAGGAAGGCGTTATCACCGAATTTGAAAATGTTTTCACTGTTAGAGAGCTAAACTATTTTAGATGGATAAAGGTTGTTATATGAGATCCGCCATTGCCAAGTGTTTGGAATTTTACTATGTCATACAGATATTATGATAGCGGTATTTTAAGCTTGACATTTGCACATTGTCAAATTGCACAAGAGAAAATTTTTTATTTTTCTTTTTCAGAACCTCCAAATATCAACATAACTTTCAAAAATATATCCCTGTATCCAAAAATTTATTATATAGGTACGGAGAGAAGAAAAAATTTTGACAATGATTTATCAAATTTTATATTCGCTACACATTCCAGCACAATATGTGAGCCTATATATTATAGTAGCAAGAGCATTATAGAACCCTCATAGCAAAATAAAAACATATATTAATAATAAAATTGTAAGATTAAACGTTTGACAACACTGAACACCGCTGAACAGTACTCACTAGTGAAAACTGACGTCGGAACACTTTTTTTTTTTTTGAAGAGGTTCATTTATCTTCAAACTAAATAAATGTGCATAACCGTATACAGACATATGTACATATAGGGTGTCCACGTACTGTTGACATTGAAAACTGTCTGCCCATATTCAACTTGCTATGGTAGCTGTATAGTGTTTTATTCTCCTCACCTTTGAAACACGCCAAAAGTTCGTAAAAGTACTGTATACAATAGTAAAATTCTTATAAATAGTATATTGTACAATAAGTGGGAAAAAAGGGTTATTTCTCACGAATATGAGTTTGTTGCGCGAGCCCACAGGGCAAGTGGCCACGAGAAAAAGTGACCACGAGCGTTCTAGTGGCTGGTTTTTTTTTAATTAATGCAGAATTTAAAATAAAATATAAAATTCAAATACTATTTTTTGATTAAACCACGGCCTCAATGCTAAAAATTGATAAAAATAAATAATTTGACAAGTATTCTTATAAATGTTTCATCAAATGTATAATTTTTTTTTAATATATCAGTTGTGCTTAGAGAATACTGCAAATACAAAATTTATACATGTATCTTACCTATTACTTTCATTAACACTTTCAGTCCCACGGCTTCGGCATCCGAAACCAAACAAAACTTCCCCAGAGGCCGACCGCGATCAATGATTAATTGATTAGTTGATTACTCATTATGTGTGCGATGTTTATCATGTTTATCATTCTTCATCACACGGATGTGTTCCCATTCACACAAACACATACATACCAACAAACACTACTCTCTTGGTTTCTATGTATAAAAAATTTTAAAATAAACAAAAAATACATAAAAAATATACCTAATTTATATTTTTAAATAAAATTGATTTGAATGCCAGTGTTATATTATGTAGTATGTATGTACGTATCACGTAGTACGTCTGTTTACAGTTTTACACATACATACGTGTGGAACTGTGTTGTGTGTTTGAATCATTTTATTTTATGTATTTGTTTATATAGTTTGTTTTTTTAAATATTGCCGGCTTCCGGGGAAATTTACTGTGAAAGTGCTCGGGCCTCATTGTGTTAATTTCAACTTTTCACAGTGACGCCGGCATTTGGTAAAAGGTAGTATTGGAATTTTTTATTCCTTTTTAAATTTTGAATCGATTAAAAGAAAAATCAGCCACTAGAACGCTCGTGGTCGCTTTCTGTTAAAAATTAAGGGTGAACTTAAAAAATTTTACACATTTTCTTTTTTGATTTTTTGTTTTTGATTAACGTTCTACATTGTATTTAAAACTAGTAAAAAATTTCCAAAAAATTCTAAGAAAATTTATTTGGCCGGAAAATACACAAGAAGATCAAAAATATGCCTTGTTTTCTTCCATTCCACCGCATAAACCATTGGAAATTAAGAAATTAAATTTTCAAATATGAAAATTGAAAGTGTAATCTACGTCCTGACGAAGCCCTTTTTTCAATTTTTTGTTTCATGTCAGTGCTAGAAGCTGCTAAAAATTTCCATTTTTGTCTAGCTTCTTTTTCGCAATTTACAAGAATACGATGTAAAATTTAAAAAAAAACTCAACGTCAGGACGTCAAGTTACATTTGTTCTAGCGAATGAGTCCATTCTAAGAAAAATCTTTTTGAAAATAGCTGCGGTGGAGTGGAAATTAGATTTTTTATTTCTGTCCTTACCGCACTGTTCCTTTTTTTCTAACAAAAAAAGCTTCAGTTATAACTCTTGGTCTCTGTACGAAAGGTCTCTCCATGTATATGTATATGCATCTATATTGTATATGCATGCATATGTGAAACAAAGTCTTTATAGGATGAATGCACCAAAAGTTAACCAGTAAAGCATTTTTGTATCTTTAAAATACAGTATCATATATAAACAACTATATACGAATTAATAGAGGACCTACGGATCACTTATCATTTTTCAGTACTTATTAATAAAGAATAATTTTATTCCGTTGATAAAATTGGTTTAATTTTTGCCGTAAAAAGTGATCCATACACAAATAAAATATTGATTTGGAGATTTAAAAAAAAATACTTTCTAGACTTATTTAATGTTAATAATATAAATCTACACTATCATTCAAAATAATTTGAAAAAGCAAAATAAACTATTTAACGCTTACAAATTATAAAACTAAGGATTTTTCAATAAAATCACCTCCTTTTAAAAGTGTACACACTTGTCACTTGCAGACATTTAAACATTAATTTATTGTGCACTAGCAAATAATATAAAATAAAATAAATTGAAAGAAGCTGTCTTTATAGAAAATAAATTTCTTATTATTTAAAGAAAAATATGAATGGCTTACATTTAGTCCAAACCGAGTTTGGGTACGTCTACCCTATATATATATTTACAAAATTGTCTACGGGAATCTATATAGTGTTGAATGAAATATTTGGATTTGAAATATTTGGATTTTGGAACACCATAATGTAATATTCATTGCATACCAATGTTTTACACATGTGTATTGTATACATAATATGCGTATGCAATATGTATGTATATATGTAAAAAGGTCTTTGTAGCACCTTTAAGTATAAGCAGAGGCAGACCCTACACGCTCAATAATATTATGCAACCAGCTTGTGCAATTTATTAAAGTCTTCTTTAGACGATAATAAAATTGTTTTTTGATTCAAAACGTTAAATGATTAACTGATAATAATGCTGCGATGCAATGAATAATTACTTTTTACAAATTAATAATTTAAACTGGTTCAAATTATAGGCACAATAGACGACACAATAAACAAATTGAAACTTATAAACAAATAAAGTTGTATATCGTATATCTCTTCAATATAATCTACAATTAATCTATAATATTATATAAGATCAAATTTTGTGCAATATTATTGAGTGTGTGGGGGCGACTTTACTATTTGGCTTAACTGCATTCTTTCCCTCGTTGATAATATGAACTTTAAGAAAAATATATCTTTGAGATAGTAGAACATATTGTATAGGTATATGTGTATGAATCAGTATGAATGTATTTGTATGTACATCCAATACATATATTTTTCAAATAATTAACTGTTGACAGTTTTTTGTTTCAAATATATTTGATTATACATTTTTTCAAAAATACAGACAGTGGAGACCTCTGGGCGGAATTAGTTTGCGTAAAAAATTCACGATCACCCTTAAGGTTAAGTTGCTACTCTAAATGTGAAGCACATCTCGATCACTAGCATCGCCTCCAATCGAGCACTTAGGCAGTCTACCATCACGGATGTAAAACTGTTTGCATAGATTTTTACAAACGTACCACATCGTGCTGATGAAGGAGACCGCCCAACAAAATCCATAAGTTGTAAACTTGACGTGGGTACATGTGATGTTCCAGGCAATTTATTACACCTTCAAATTTTCACCCCACCCTCAACCGCCTCTATTCCACCTCTCAGTTCAATTAAACGGACTAACAAAAACAGGAATAAAGGTGTCTTAATATTATATATATAATCAAGCCCTCATATCATCATGCGAATTTCAACTCTATTATTAAACAAATGAATTATACTTTAAATAGGTACACACACATATTTTCTACAAATAGTATATTGCTACAAGATCCTGTAGGATAACAAGTAGAGCTTTTTGTACGCCACCGTACATTCTATGTTTGTTCCCTATTTATGTTGATGTCTGTTTCTTGTTATTATAATCTTATGCGCGCCTATCATTCATTTATGTACCGCAAGACGCAATGACTTTGCTCCACTTTCAAAAGTTTTTTTCAAAATATTCTTGTAAAAAATATACAGTAGACTCTCGTTAATTTAAACCTGCGATAATTCGAAACTCTATAATTTAAAGGTATCACGAGTTCCCTACAAAATATTTTTATATCTATACATATAATAAAATTGTAACGAGACCATTTCTGTACATGGAATATTTTTGAAAATTGTACTGCTACTGTAAATAGTTATCGATGTAGATACCAAAACAGCGATTTTTAGAATTTTTGTCTGTCTGTCTGTTTACGCATCACGCAAAACCTATTTAACGGATTTTAATGAAATTTGGTGTGATGATAACTTATTACCTGGGTCAACATCTAAAATACTTTTTACTCCGGGAAAATTTCTCATTCCCACGAGAAAATGGAAAAACCATTTTGAGCGTGTGCACACATTAGGCAAAAACTATAGGACGGATTTTAATAAAATGTGATATAGTGATAACTTGTTACCTAGGGCAACATTTAAGATACTTTTTACTCCGGGAAAATGCCTCATTTCCACGGAAAAATAGAAAAACCTTTTTGTGCATGTACACGTATTACGCAAAAACTATTGGACGGATTTTTATGAAATTTGGTGTGGTGATAACCTATTACTTGGGTCAACATTTAAGATACTTTTTACTCCGGGAAAAATTCCTCATTCCCACGGGAAAATAGAAATACCATTTTGAGCATGTGCATGCATTACACAAAAATTATTATTCTTTGCAAATTCTGTATAATTATTACACTTACGTACTTCTCATTGAGTTTATAACAATTCTTTGCGCGAACGACGTCGCGAGTATGGCTAGTTTCGAACTAAAACAATACATTTTTACATACTTGGTAATTCGAACGAAAAAATCATTGCTACATAACAAAACGACGCGCTAATTCGAACTCATCGGCGTCAAACACTCGACAATTCAAAGTTGCAGAGAGAAAGAGACAGAAAGATTGTAAGTACATTTTGAGACAAGTTCAAGTTCATTCATCGCAAATGCTTAAAAAATTAAAATTGTTACCTGCGATAATTCGAACATCTCTATAATTCGTAATATTTTAAGAGTCCCTTGAGTTTCGAATTAACGAGAGTCGACTGTACCTAATTTTTGACAAACAACTGATTAAATCGGCTCTGATTCATTCTTATACAGTTAAGAAACTGTTCCAAGCTCATACGTATCCCTTTTGTACCATTAAGTATTTTTTTTATTAATTTTTAAAAAGTGGTGTAAAGTCTACCAAAGGAGCGGGATACTTTGCGTCACCAAAAATATTAATTTATTTTTAATTAACAAATTATTTGTTGCAAAACAAAACTCATTCAAAAACATTATAACACCTCTTAGGACAAGTGGAAACTGACAGGACTTCATTTCTCTTTTTCTGAATCAGAGAAAATAATTCAAACTTATAGAGTTCAATAAATAGTATTTAACATGGTAAACTTGCAAGTAACATCAATGATAAATAAAAGAATTAATTAAAAAATCAAAAAACCTGACTGCGTAGAAAGCAAACTAAAACGGTGGAAACAAGATGAAAATATAGGGAAAAAGAAAAATGAACAAAGAAGTAAAGCAGTCGGAGGCATCATACATTTTTGTTTAACTTGATACAATATGTATGCCTCCGACTGCTTTACTTTTTTATTGTTTCCACCGTTTTAGTTTGCTTTCTATGCAGTCGGGTTTTTTGATTTTTTAATTAATTTTTTTATTTAGGTCTTTTTAGCGTTATTTAATTATATAGAAGAAAAAGTATATAGGTACGCATACGAGGTTACAGTGGCTGGCAGCATAAATTACCAACAATTTAATATTAAAAAAATTTTTTTATACTAAAACTAATATACTAGGTTTTGTCTACGACTTCGTCCGAATAGAGTCACTGAAGGTTGATTAAATGATTTTGTACACGTACTATGTCGTCATCGACCCCACGTGGATAAATTCATCGACAAAAACTAGTATTCATATAAATTTTCAACCCTTGTTCTATCACCTTAGGGAATGAGCTTTTAAAAATCTGCGCTTGGTACTCGCTTAGGTTACTAAAGAACCCCTGTGCACAATTTCACATTTCTAGACCCAATGGTTTTCTATATAAATTTTCATCCCCTATTTTATACCCTTACGGAATAAAATTTAAAAAATCCCTTCTTAGAGCTCACCTACGCGACATAATGAAATCCTGTACAAAATTTCACGTTTGTGGACCCAGTATAGGTTTTTTAAATAAATTTTAACCATCTATTTTACCCTGTTAGGGGATGAGTTTCCAAAACCCCTTATTGGTGCTCGCCTACATTATATAAAGAACCCCTTTGTAGAATTTCACGTTTCTAGACTCAACAATTTCTCTATAAATTTTCATCCCCTATTTCACACCCTTAATTGATAAATTTTTACAAAAATTACCCCTCTTATTGTTAATACTCATCTACATTATTAAAGGACCCCTGTGATCCTATGCAAAATTTTACCTTTCATAAATTTTCATCCCCAACTTTATACCCTTAGGGGATGAATTTCCAAAAACCTTTTCTTAGTACTCCCCTACGTTACATAAAGAACTCGTCTACAAAATTTCACGTTTCTAGACCCAATGGTTTATTATATAAATTTTACATCCCCTATTTAGGGGATGAATTTTGAAATTTTATATAGCCTATAGCACTCCCCAGATTAAGACGAATCCAGCGATACCTTCTTTACACCAAAATCCGTCAAGCCGTTTAGGCTGTAGGCTGCGCCACAGAAACAGACATAATCAGAGGATACATACAAACTGTCAAAACACATTACCCTCCTTCTGATGCATTCGGGTAAAAACTGAAGAAACTTATGTTAGAATATTTAAGAAAAATGTAGGATTACAAACACATAATAAGAATGTAGTAATGTTTGTGAAAAAAAAAATTAGTTACTCTACATCTCCAAAAAACTTTCTGAGCTAGTGTAACCAATTTTTGAGCAGGCGCAAAGTAACCCCGTTTTTTCTTTAAAAATAACCTTAAGAACAAAACAATACTTCTAAGAACAAAGCAATACTTTTTCTGAATAATAATTTTAGAAAAAATGAACAAATTTTGAACTTTGAGCTTTGCAAACCCAATCAAAAATAGCAAGTAGAATATTGGGTAACTTCAAAAATGTAAACTTTACCGCATCGATGCAGCATCATGACTTTTCTGATGCGTCTTATACTACATGATGCGCTGCTGATGCTCTCTTGAAATTTGATGCACATTAGATGTTTTTGAACGGGATATTGGCATCATTTAGCCTCTGGTTTGGCTATAGATAAAACAGATAATGTAGCATGATAGACTATAGATAATATAGCAATACAGTCCTTCTATAGGTATATTATCTTTGAATTTCAACTTGAACTTACTTGAAATTGAAAATATTGAACTTATTTGAATAAAAAATATTACATACCTATTTTGAGTGCAAGATGTATTCAAATAGTTTAAACAATTTTAATCAAAGATAAATAGATTCATCTTTTTCAATAATTTGTCTTTCGGAATTATTCCTGTTGGCGTTAATATCTACATAATATGGCAAGTAGTTATAATTCTACATTATTCACATGATATGTATCTTGGACACGCATCACCAAATTTCTTGATGCCTTGTTTTGACGCATCAAATGCAAAAATGAACTTTTGATTTTTTGTTATGATGCGTCTGATGCATTTTTGAACTTTTGACTCTGCCTCATGCAAGCAGTGATGCATTTTTGAAGTTAGCCATTCATTCTCATAAGAGTTATAATAGGTAGTACTACGTAACCAAAAATACCAAAACCATTCGGAAATAATAATTAGTTTGTCTGCTAGATAGAGATGAATCTTTCGTCATTTATGGAGCCTAGTTAGCTCCCTAGGAGCAAAGTCGGTCCAACTTACGGTACCACTCAAGTAAAGTAAAGAAGCACACTTATGTGATATCTCACTTTAATATCTCGTTCTTCATCTCTAAGATCATTATCTTTGTTCTAGTCTTCATATACATTTATTTTACTTTTCCATCATTATATTTATATATGCTTACCTCTTATGTAAAAAAAAAAAAAATATATTATATCCTAGTGAAGATAGTAAGGGTAATAGTTTGTCCGACTAGCAAACATATTTTTATGTAAATAATTTATGATAGATTCTCTTTTTTCTATAATTTTTAATGAATTTCGAAGATGTTTTAAAAGTGCTCAAAGTAGGTAATGTTTCTTAACAATGTTAGAATTCAACGCTCAATTTTGAAATGTAATCCTAATGTTATTGTAACCAGTTAAGCTTGGAGCAGGATCGAATCTAGGCTACAGATTGGAAGAAGATCACCTTGATATTCACTAGCTTACCTAGTTAATGATTTTTTACCGCCATGAGCCATGAATTTGTAGGTATCATAAATAAATAGAATATATCTTGGTTTCGGCAAAGAGCAAGTCTGGCTCGCGGAATTTGGATTCCATACAATGATCAATCAATCAAATTAAACTTTTAACTTTAGAAATCTAGGAGATCAGGGGGGACTGTCATTACTGTCATTATTTCTTACAATTTTTGAGCTATATCATTAAGGTACCATCACAGTGTGATTGACCGAAAAATACTCAATTTCGTGATTTTTTTTCGGATAGATAGGATGGGGGAATGGGGATGAATTTTTTTTTATGATTAATACCACTATTTAACAGTACAAAAATATTTTTTTTATTCATTTTTATTTATTATTTATAATTATTATAATTTTTTGAAAAAAGTGTCTTTAAAAAGGGGTGAAAATCGGTCACCACGATTGCGGCCGCAGTTTTCATCCGAAAAAAATACCCCTGTTACAGCATCCTGCATAACATAGCGAATTTCCGTTTATAAAAATTAGTTTTTTTCGGAAACTAATTGGCATAGAATAATAGTTTAAAGACCTTTTTTATGTAATCTTTTCTCCTCTTTTAAATGGTGTAAAAAAATTTCGCAAAAATTTTTGAATAAGTGGAAATTTTGGCAAAAAACAAATTTTTTTCAAGAACAAAGACCATGTTCCTGGCATCCGACGTGTCTGGCTGACGAACTCATCCAAGGGTTTGGGACTTCCAATTATTTCACCAAATTTCGTAAAAATTGAATACTTCGTTCGAGAGTTATCGCTCGGACACACACACACACACACACACACACACACACACACATATATATATATATATATATATATATATATATATATATATATATATATATATATATATATATATATATATATATATATAAATTTTAGTGAATATTATTTTCGGTTTCTAGGGACCTCAAAACAAATTTCTGCCATAGTCCCGGGCTCAAGTCGCGTCATGGCAGTGACTGTAATAGCTGAATTCTATTCTGGAAATTCGCTAAAATCGAATAGATTATCAATCTGTAGGTAAGCCGCTATGTACTTATGGGAGCACTTTTTTTTTAAATCTTCCTATTTTTCCACACGAAAAACTTTTTATTCAAACCGCCGCCATTTTTTATAAATTTCAAGAAAAAAGGCTCCCAGAGGTACACAGCAACTTACCTACAGATTGATAATCTATTTGATTTTTTTTCGGATGAAAACTGCGGCCGCAATCTTTGACCTTTTTTAAAGACACTTTTTTCAAAAAATTATAATAATTATAAAAAATAAAAAAAAATGAATAAAAAAATATTTTTGTATCGTTAGATAGTGGTATTAATCGTAAAAAAATTCATCCCCATTCCCGCATCCTATCCATCGGAAAAGAATCGCGAAAATTGACTATTTTTCGGCCGATCACAGAGTGATGGTAACTTAAGATTACTGGACCAAAAATTATATTTAAAAAAAAAAAAATATATTTTTTTAGAATCACCTGACACGGTGACTGATCGAACAAGTGACGAATAGCTTCAAAAGAAGTGAATCCGAGCCAGGGGCTTTCAAACAGCTTTCAAAACTCATTAACTGGATAAGCAAAAAAACAGCTTTCAAACTTAAATTAAGTAGAAAATACTCCCATCTTCTCTGCCTAATCAGTTTGTATATTTCATAGTAATACAGTCAATCCCCCTATAACACGATTAAATTGTACCGTGTTATATGAAAGTCGTGTTATAAGAAACACAGAAGCAATTTTTCATATTTTCCACGGAAAGAAGTAAAATATTGCAAGGTAGTACGGAATTAAACAAACAAAATTTTTTACCGTGTCATATAGAAACCACATATCGCGAAAGTTTAAAGTTAGTGTAAATTCGTAAATTTGTACCGCGTTATATGGAAAACATACATGTTATGAAAGACAAAAGGTACAGAATATATAATATAAATCCAAAGTAGTATGGGGAATCCCACAATAGCAGTTTAACAGCTTGTTGTACGGCTTGCACTCACTCACGCATGCGTTCTACGGTAAACGTGTTATTAAAGTACATATAGCAAGACTCTCTGTCTGTACTCCGTGTTCTATCGAGATTACCGCGTTATTAAGAATTATTATTTATGTAGGTATATTTTTATATTAATCTGATTCTGATAAAATAAATTGTACAGTTTATAAGCTGATTTCATTCGACGAAGTCGACGATTACTAAGTAGATAAGTAAAAGAAAAATGATAAAATATTTACACATTCATATTTTTATGATCGTGTTGTCTGAAGCGAAAATTAAATAATAAAATAAAAATGAAAAGTAACTAAATAGACTCGAAAATAAGCGAAAAAACACAAAGAGAGAATAATGAATGTTATATTTCAACAAACGTAGGTACTGAATAAAAAGAAAAATTATAAAATACTTCATCCATCCATACGAGACAATGTGTAAGATGGAAATGGAATAAGTACACTTGCACGACAAAAATATGGGGGTCCTCTAGTCCAGAGCGCAAAAATTTCGGTTATTTTTAAGAATTAATTTTAAAAAAAAAGTATTAATATTTTTACTGTCCATTTTTTTACCATCCATTTATTGATACTTTAAGAATACATGAAAAAAATTTCAAACAAAGAAAAATGACAATTCAAGAACTTATAGCGATGCAAAAAGTGATATGCAGGTTAACATGATTTTAGGATTTTTGGCCATCTGCAACAAAAACAAGATTGGTTTAGCAAGATTGCAATTCTGGCAAAAACTACAATAAAAAAATTATTTGATAGATTTGAGCGTTACTTTATAGTATTCCATTTTAAAATAAAAGAACAATTTTCACTATGCTAATACTACTTTATTTAAAGTTTTTACATGTCTGTGACTAAATTGACTGTTCGTTAATGACCATAGTGGCCGAAACATGTCACAGACATTTAAAAACTTTAAATAAAGTGATATTAGCAAAGTAAAAATTGTCTTTTTATCATTTTATTATAAAAAAATTAAAAAATCTAAAAATGATGGTTATTTGAAAAAATTCCCAATATCCGTACTCCCTACCATAATAGTCCAAGCAAATTCCTGATTAAAACCTTATTTTTTCTTCAACTTTTTGGTGGATGGTTTCTGGTAATTAATACTTGGTTTTTTTTGGAGTTATTTCCACCACCTCCAAATTTAATATTTAAAATTTACATTTTTGTGGTGACTAGAATTAAATTAAAGTTAAAATTAATTGAAATGTTTACAAAATATAGTTAATGCTTGATTTACTTACAATTTCTTACTAGAAATATGTCAATATAGTTGTAAAATTTACGTTGTCAATTGGAATTTTAAGTGAAATTTAAGTGAAATGATTATTTAAAATATGTAGATACAGCAACTTTTTTTTTTACAACCATATTGACATATTTCTAATAAGAAATTGTAAGTAACTCAAACATTAACTATATTTTGTAAACATTTCAATTAATTTTAACTTAAATTTAATCCTAGTCACCACAAAAATGTAAATTTTAAATATTAAATTCTAATGTACCGTCAAAGGGAGCTATTCGGGGAGGGGGGATTTTAACTCTTAAAGAAGAGTTTTAAAAAAGAGTTAAACTCTTAAAGAACACACCCTATTAAAGACGCATGAATCGTTCAGAAATCAAACAGTCATAAGGGCTTAAATCTTTTTCTTTTTTTTGTTCCAAATAGCCCCATCGTTTTCAAATAATCCCATTTGACGGTACCTGATGATCCTTAAATGGAAGAAATATATATAGTACTTATTGCTTATAAAAAGTAGTATAATTACCACTGGTGGAAATAACTCCAAAAAAAAAAAAACAGTTATTAATTACCTCATTTTTTGTCAAAATGAGCACATCTGGAAGGGAAAATATGGAAAAGGTAGGAAAAATTCCGTAGAATTCGATAAACTGTTTTTAAATAGCTGAATAATTGTAGAAGTTCCTCAAAACAGCGGCCAAAGAAGTTGAAAAACAGCTTTCCACATTTAAAAAAAAAAAAAAAAGAAACCTAAATTTCGTAAAAAAAAAAGTTTCTAACATTCTAACAGAAATTGTAGAATATCAACAGATTGAGAATTCGTTGCCCATACCTTATAATGGGAGAAAAATATTTAGTGCCGATCACAGTCCTCAGTCCGGTAAAATATTCTTTCATTTTGACTCGATTCGATTTTACGATATCGAGACTGGATCGAGAACGAACTGTGATCGGCACTTTAATATAGATCGACCCTTACTTTAGTTAACAAATACTCACTAACAGTTGGAATTGAATTGCAAAACAGTCAAATTTGTCACTTTCCACCTAGATGGATACCATCTTTTTGAAACGCACATTCCTATTTACACCTATAACAGGCCCACATACATAAAAATAAGATTTGCGTTCCTCGTTCGCTTTTAATGTTTACAATGAAGTGCGTAATATAAAAAAAAGTTACCTGAACTTATAAATTATTATATTTAATTTTTCATAAAGACATATTTTATAATGGCGTTGTAAAAATATAATATGAACAGTGGGTTTGGTCTTCATACCTAATGCCCTGGTATACATATTATCCTAGTTGGTACACATCCTTGGACGTACCTACTCCTTACCAATGTCATTTATGCTTTTATTTTTCTTCCAGAAATTTATTTATGTTTTCCTTTTTTTTCCGTAACGCTTTTTTCACGGCCCGTAATCATTGTAGTTGTTCGGGAATGACAGATATGAATTATTTAAACGAAACCGTTTTCTCTTTTGAAATCTTCGTATTAATATTTTTTTCGGGGATACAACATTTTTTCTACAAATGTAATTTTCTTAAAAAGAAAACGGTGAAAAAATTATTGTTTTATCTGTTATGATGTGACTGTTGTGTAATGTAAGTAATGATTAAATTCCTTGTATAATATTTTTTTGTTTTGTTTTGTTTACGAATGTTTAAATATTGTTTTAAAATTTAATTTAATTGAGGAATTAAAACATTTAAATAGTACGGTGCAGTTATTCAAAAAAACGGCCCAACCTCAACATTCAAAGTAACAGTTTCATTCCAGCTCCAAATTGTTCTATACAGTCCATATATTGTTTGGCAAAAAGTTACACCATTTTGAGCGTCGGGTTTTGCGGGGAGGGGGGTACAAGTAGGCAAATTAACGGATCCCATCAGTTTTTTTTAAATATTTCGGAAATTATGGGGTTTAGCGTTAAAAGTGTTACATACAAAAATAATCTACATTAAATGGCGAATAAAAATGGTCCTGTGCATAATCTTGCTAAAGTGAACAGTTCCAGAGTTACGAAAGGTGTAAAAGTATCAATTTTTAGTACTTTTAGCCACTGCTGCACCTCTCACCAGGTGCAGCAGTGGCTGAAAAAGAAGAAGAATTCGCTCGAGTGGGGGTGGAAGAAGATTGACGAACACCTAAGACCAATTACAACGGCGCGTCCTGCAGCTCCCGAGGAATTACTTTCCCTCACAGTGTGCGCTTGTAAAGACGTATGCGTCCGTAACTGCGAATGCACAAAGAGTGGCCTAAACTGCTCAAGCATATACAGTAATTGCTCAGGCCTAGGATGCGATAACAGGGATACGAACATCATAGACGAAGATTTAGAAGAGGTGGGTGCTATGTTTGAAGAGGAGTAATCGGAATTTCCTTTTACAAAACACAATCCTGTATAAAAAAAAATTAGTTTCCTTAGGGATAATGTATGTCATATTTTTTCCAAAAAATCTAAAAATTGCTACTTTTACACCCTCCATAACTCTGGAACTCTTCACTTCAGCAAGATTATGCACAGGACTATTTTTGTTCGCAATTTAATGTAGATTATTTTTGTATGGGTACTTTTTGCACTAAGCTGCATAGTTTTTAAAATATTAAAAAAAAAACTGACGGAAACCGTTAATTTGCCTACTTCTACCCTCCTCCCTTCCAAACCAGACGCTCAAAATGGTGTAACTTTTTACCAAACAATATGTGGACTGTATAGAACAATTTGAAGTTGGAGTGAAACTGTTACTTTGGATGTTGAGGTTTGGGTCTAATTGCACTGTACTAAAATGGCTGTAGTTACACATAAACAATTTTTAAAATTAAAAAGTCACTAAAAAATATGTACTGCCTATGATTTTACTACCAAGTGGCCCATTATCACTGTGAATTTACTACCCAGCGCAGGTTCATAATTCCTATAACCTTGTTATCTAGTGATCCATATAATCACTGTGATCTTACTACCCAGTGGTCTATAATCACTCTGACCTTACTACCAAATAATTATGCTAATACTTATGATTTTCTTCAACTGTCCAGTTTCATTTATCACAGATATGTTATTATTATTCTTAGTAAGTTCACGGTGCTGACAGGACCGTACTTATATTTTAAAAATTTAAAACGTTAATAAATGGAGGTAAATACATTATTTTTTTTTTATTTTATATCCATATATTCTATATTAACCATTAGCTGTTAATAAAAATTAGTTTAAAGCAACTAAAACGCTTTATTAAAAAAAAAATATTTTTTTTAATTAAAATTGTTAAAAATTTAACTGACTGACTGTAACTTAAAACTTATTAATAAAAAATAAGCTGTCATTTAAAAATAGCTATTTATGCAACAAGTACATAATGAAGATCTTTATGAACGAGCCGTGTTCAGGCGAGTTCATAAAGTCAAATTATGTACAAGTTGCATACAAAGCTTTATGTACGACTGTATTAAAATGCCTAGTTATCGATAAAAATCGAATTTATAAATCTCACGTCTATACTGTAAATAAAAAATGTATTTTATATATAGTTGGCATAGGCAAATTTATTGTATTTAAAGTATACTTTGGTTATTATCTGTCATCTAAAGTTAATAAAATATTGGAGCATTTTTAAAAGATTTTTTCAACAATATGTATTTAAAAAAGAATGGAGAAAAGGCTGCCTGGAATAAATATTAATAATAGTTCAGAGTGTGTAATTAATATTAATTATGCCAACATTTGTAAATATGGTATACAAATAAAGTTAGTGTGTTTTGTGTTTATTATAAAATTGAAATTAAAATTTATCAAGTAGACTATTCTTTATGGCACTAGTGCTTTTTGCTTTTCATTATGCAACTAGTGCCAAAAAGTAGTACTTTTTATATCTCTTAACAATGTAATAAAATAGGCTTTTATGATTCAGTCGTACATAAAATATTTTTACGAAAACAGTACAACGTGTTGTCTCTCTCACATTTTACTGGAAGAAAAAAGACAATTGATGCACATAAATAATTTATTTGTAACATCAAAAAATACATTACACAATACGTATGTATCTATATGAGTTAAAGTTACACAAACAAGTTCTGACAAGACATGTAAGCATACATATCTAAAATATATTCAAAATATACGAATATAAAACGGTATTTTCATAACAGGTATAGTCAATCATGTGTTATTTATTTCTATAATCGCATCAAAATGTTTTACCTAAAAAAAAAATAAATAAATAAATAAGTAAACAATTTTTAATATCTTAAATTCGAACAATGGTTATTATATGTTCCTAAATTTTTTATGTTGAAAAATTCTAGACGCTTTTGATCAGATGAAAATTCTCATTCTAAAACAGAAACATTAAAAATATGAAAGTGACTTATATTAAAATAGACTGATTCAAAGTCCAATTCTACTTGTTATGTATCCATTTTTAGTGCCTTAGTACAAAACCAATACAACGTAGGGTAATAAATATAGAAAACATACTTTTTGATTTTGGTGGGCCAAAGTTAAACTGTTGTACTATATGATATTAGTAAATTAAAACACTTGCTTTGCAAGATACCACTTTAATTGTATATAAAAACTTTTATGACATGTTTCGTTCAATATGACCATTCTCAAACGTGTAGAGATTACATTCAGATCACAGACCAATGAACATATTATATATTATATTATCTAGATTAATTATATAATGTATACCTAATTGAGGCAGCCAGTTACGACCAAGTTCCGACCTAATAGTATTCTGTAATATAGTAATCAATACAATAACCAATGTTATACGTTGTAACGTTTTCAAATAATTATATTGTCAAAATATAATATTGATAATAAAATTTAACTTTTTTGAGAAGAAACTGCAAAATTTTGAAAGAAAGAAAGTGGTATTCGCTTTATTTTCGAAACACGTACATATACAGATTATGTTTTGCAATAAAATTATAGTCGCATTTGCTTAAAAATTGACATTATATTATATTCCTTAAATCTCACCCGTCTCGCCCGGTTACTTGCTTCAAGAAAAATGCCTACAAACTGCGTTTACGCTTTATTTAGTAGTATAATCTAATAGTGTTCATTGGTCTGTGATTCAGATACATGCCTATTTATTCTAAATCTTAACTTATAAATTGTAACAATGGATGATGGGAAATTAGTAGGGATAGAGGAGTTTTTATATACAACAAAAGTGGTATTTTGCAAAGTAAAGTGTTTTATTTACTACTGGCCGTACCCGTGACGTTGTTCACGCGAAACGTTGGGTAGTTCCTTTTTCCAATTTGTAGTTTCTTGCAACACAAAATGCATTAAATTGTCTCCAAATTAACAATTGTGTATTTTTATATTTTTCGGTACACAATTAGCAATATTTTTTTTGATTTAAAATTCAGAAAAATTTCCAAACTACAAAATTTATTTACAATTTTTGTTACTTTAGTTACGAAATTTTTTATGAAAAATATAAATTGGCGTAATGTGTGTAGATGCTCAAAATAGTTTTTCCATTTTCCCGTGGGAATGAGACATTTTCCCGGAATAAAAAGTATCTTAGATGTTGACCCAGATAATAAGTTATCATCACACCAAATTTCATTAAAATCCGTCCAGTAGTTTTTACGTGATGCGTGAACAGACAGACAAAGAGACAGAGGCAGATTTACAGTTTTATTATATGTATAGAATACTAAATATGGAATACCATAAAGTAACGCTCAAATCTATTAAATTTATAAAAGTTTTACTATATATGAGCCGTTTATTTTGAAAGTAGGGCAAGTCCATTTGTGAAAAAAATGAAGATAATGGTAGTTACAGATAAGACTTAGTATGATCTTTTTATCTGTCAACAATTTATAATCAAAAAAATTAAGAAGCCTAATATTTGGAAGATTGAAGTTTTAGTTCTCAACAGTATTGTAAATATGTTAATTTTGATAATGGTACAAGTCCATCTTACAAGTAAAATTTCCGAGACTGGACTTATTGATTTTGATAAAACTCAGATATGTTGCAGAACACTAAAAAATAAGTAACACGTATTGTTTTTTCTGCGGAAAAGCGGTTTGAATGGGTGAAATAGTCCTTCAAAAATTGGGGTGAAAATTTAATTTTTCAAATATCTCGAAAACGGTAAGAAATAGATCAAAAGCTTAAATTAGCCATATTGCTCTTTTTTTAAAAAGCTATATATTGATATGTAATTTGCTTAAATTACACCAACGGGTGTAGTTTAGGGTTAAAATTTGGGGGTTAATTTTGCGAAAAGGGGTAAAAGATAAAATATAATAAAGTTTAATTTACAGATTTCAAATGTACGTAAAAAAATCTAATCGACCTGTTTTTACTCAGTTTCCTAATATTAAATCCAGGGGTAGTTAACTACGGGGGTGATTGTATCAATATAATCGTACTATTTGAGTAATTAAAAACTTCTACAAGGAAAATAGTTTAAAACAATTAGAATAAATTTTCAAAATTCATCTTAAGCAACACTGCAAAGGGGATGAATCGCCCTTTTAAAGTACATACTTATTTTCGTACGCTCATTTCTACTACTAAGGCACTGGCAGGAGCTAATAAGGTCACAGTACGTGCTTCTAAAGTTGAGCTGTTGTGTGAAAAGTTTTTATTATGTTTATTTTTAAATGATAAAACTAAAATATTATTTATTTAAATTAACGGTTACAATAATTCATTAATTTTGAAAGTGAGGCAAGTCCATTTAGTTATAATAAAACCACTATTTTCTTTAGCCAGCACTATAAACACTGTTGGATTATAAACTTACATGATCTAATAACACAAAATACAAAAAATATGTCCATTAACACTTACCAATATTTTTAAATTTATTGAAACGCAAACCCTTAAATATCTCGTAATAACAAAATATGGACTTGCCCCACTTTCAAAATAAACGGCTTATATATTAAAAACCACATTTTAAAAAAAAAAGAAAACTCAAATTTTCCTTCATTCGTTTGAAAGCCATTCGTACAAATTGTACAAATAAATTTTCTAATGAACTCATATCCCGTTATATGTGTAACTGTGACAATTCAACATAACAATCATTTTAAATGAATTAGAATACATTTATGCAAGTGACTCGTGTTTTATCAGATTAATAAAACTGTACAATGACATTTTTGCAGCCACTAACTTATGGCTCACATGGTTCACATAGCCAATTATTTCCATATTATGATTTTGTCTTAACAACCAGTTCCTGTGCAATTAATGCATATTAATTTAATAAATGCAATACAAAAAGAAATAAAGAAAAAAGTAAAACTTCAGTTACATTATAAAACTTAGAGTAACAGAGAAATTAAATACATAATATCACATACACACAGAAATTCAATTATACATACATCAAAACCATGTATGTATGTATATATGTGTGTAGCGTGTTTGTGACAGATTTGATAAACGTTTGTTAGACACATATGTATTACAAGGTCTTTTATATATTTATTAGACATGTACAATATAAATGGTTGGTTTTGTAACATACATACATATATAGAAACATGTTACAACAACCCCCACCTACCTATCATGGTGACACAAAAAATTTGCATCAACTTTCGCATAACAGAGCCAGACCGGGTAAATCAGAATACATACAGTCTGTCACACAAGAGCGTGTCCGGTGGACTGTTTCAAAAGAAAACTATTAGGAAGCTACACTACTGTACCATTCGTTGAAGGGTATATGATAGACCACTACGCTTTGTGCTTGAGACGCCAGTATTACTTTGTATTGCGATAAGAACACAACATTTCCAAAATGGGTGCATCATATGCAAAATGTTTTGAGGCAATGTTCTTGTGTATTCACAGTAAAGGACCTAAAATGACTTATAAAGCTGCTGCTAAATATATGCACAAGTCAGAAAACTTTGTATGGAAGTGGGTGTTGCGATATAATGGTCAGAGAGGCGTCAACAATTTTCCCGAGAAAGAAACAACGCGAAGGTCTTCTGAAAAAGAAGATACAACCATTTTCAAGTTATTGCAACGAAAACCTTTTTCAACACTGCGACAAGGACAAAAGTTATTGGCTAAAAGTTAGTATTAGCATAATGACTCTGAATAGGCGACTAAACGAAGCAAATATTTCTTGGCGTAGTACGATGTTGAAATCTTTCCTCAAATCGGAACATGTCAAAATGTGACGCTTGTGGGCTATGCAAAATTTGAATCGTGATTGGAGTAATGTAATTTTTACTGACGAAGCGTGTTTTTACACATAGCTTTCTTCCAAATATACTTGGTCTTTTATTAAAACAGGAGTGCCGCCATATTCGAGCTCTCTGGCGGTTGTTACCCCAACAAATGCGAAAAATCTTATACAGAGTATGCCAAAATGATGCCCACAAATTCTAGACAATAATGAAGTCTGGACAATTTACTAAGTAAATGCGTAATAGTGCTTTTAGTGTACTTTAAATCGATTTATTCATTTCTGAGAAATAATAATTTTTCTTTTAAATCTGGAGACGATGCTCTTGTGTGACAGACTGTATTTTGTATATTAATTTGATATTAAGGGGAGATTCGCTAAAAAAAAACGAGAAAAGGAAATTAATTTTTTTGTCTTCATAGTTATACTCCTTAAAGTGTTAGAAATATTCTCCTAAAATTTTATTTTAAAAAAAATGAAAAATCAAAAGGTTATGGGCATTTTAGTGCACGCACTTTACTATATAATTCAATTTAAATAAAAAAATTTAAATGTTTCTTTCTCGAACGTACATTTTTCGATATGGTTCCTCATGTATCTTAAAGAGTATTCGAGATATCGACATAAATCAAAGTGCATATTATTCCTCGATACCATCATTTTGGCAGGAACTAGGATCTTTTGGTTCCGTAAAATATTTTAAAAATGGCGGCTGTTTATAGTCGAGAAAAAGTGGTGACTTTTGAAAATTTATTTTTAAAATGCGATTTCTCGCTGATTTTTAATTTTTTTCTTAGATTCTAGATAGTGCCATAACTGTATATGTATATTATCAGAAAATTCTTGATTTTTTGATTTTGGTTCACTGAGGATTTCAGAACACGAGGAACCATCAAGATGGAAAAATCTCGCAGTGTCTACTTCAAAACCATTTAAATTAGATAATTTTTGAATTTAAAAAAAAAAAAAAAATTGTATTCTCAAAACATGTAGAAACAATATGGTACATTTAGTTTTTTTTAATAATATATTTATTTGTTGTATAAAAAATAATAATAAAAATAATAAAAATCGTCAATTATTGATGTTTTCTTGGCGAATCTGCCCTTAAATCCAAATTTTAAGAAAGGAAAAATTGGTTAAGAATAACTTCAAATCTCTCTTAAAGTACTTAAAAATTTATGTAACAGTCCTTGTTTCCCAAACAACCGTAGCTATAAACCAGTGATGAACAGCTGAAGAAGATCATATCGATTACGAATCACTTGGTAGTAAGGTTATAGTGATTATGGATCAGTGGGTAGCAAGATCATAGCGATATTGAACTACTAGATAGTTAAAACAATCGAATCGCTCAGAAATTATACCCCTTAGCGGCATCTGACGACACGAAACCAAAATTGTTCAGGAAGGTCTAAAAGTGGTCATAACGCTTTCACTACTTTAGTAGCTGCGGAAGCAGTAATTCTTGCCTTTAGGCTTCCATATATAAAATCGCTGATAATTGCAGACATGAGTGGATGAAGGTGATATGTAACATTTATATAATTTTACAATCGAAGGTTTGAAAGTTTTTATTTACATATACCTACTTTCCATGCAATAGCACATGTTTATTATTGAATTTCTATAAAACTATTGGACGTAATAAAACCAAATTTTAATATACGAGGTGGTCCAGAATTATGCACCGTAATTGCTAGAGCTGATAGTACGTTCAAAAATAATGGTACCTTTTCATGTACACCTTTTCCAAAATTCAGAAATAAGGAAGATATATAACCCTGTAAAGGGGTGAAACGAAAACCATTTTTTCCTAAATATTTTCCAAACGCTTTTGAATAACGGATTGATATTTTAGGGTTACGCAATTTGCCTTTGGAGGATTAAGTTTATGTTAACACTTATTCCACCACTTATGATCAAGGGGTAGTTTTGAGTGAAAGGTGTGAGTTACCACGTCTTTTCTTTTCTAATTGGCAATTATTTAAGCAAAATTCTTAAAAATATGATTCCTCGGACAATATCACGCAAAAAAGGTGTACTTGTTACATTTCGAAAAATAATACCGTTTTCGAGTAATTTAAAGTAGAAGTATCTATTTTCAAATTGTCCCCTAATCATACGTGATCGAATAATTGGTACCATAGATTTAATTATACTAATGTTCATATGCACCCCTAAACTATGCATCCATTATTCAAAAGCGCCTAAAAAATTTTTAAAAAAAGCAAGTCAGTTTCGTGCCGCCCCTCTACATTTTACTCCACACTTTATCTCCTTGATTACTGAGTTTTCGAAAAAAGTGTAAATGAAAAGGTACCATTATTTTTGAACGTACTATCAGCTCCAGCAATTACGGTACATAATTCTGGACCACCTTTTGTATAATACTTTAGCATAGAATATTTCAAAATTTTACATAACAAAAATGTTACATAACACTTTCATCCACTCACGAGTCACGTCTTCAATTTGTCATTGTTGAAAACAGTTTTTATTTGTCGATAATCCGCCAGCTGCACAAATTTTTTAACACACCCGATCCCGAGATGTAACAAAGTTTATCTATATACACGCCATTCATAATATATGTATACATTTAAAGCATTGAACGGACCTAATACATCCTTTTCTATATATCTAGTACCTACAACATTAAAAGCTACTTATTGTATATGAAGGAAACTGAATGAAATATTGCATTTTATAAATTGTACATATGATTGTATCTCCTTGGTTTTCTATAAAGAGTTATATTTATGAAGTGCTTGTAATACAATCGTGTGCTTACTTATTCGTTAAATATTGAACTCCTTGCATAGGTACATAATATGTACTCAGATAATACCTATTGTACATATGTACGAGTGCATTTGAGATAATCAAAATACATTTTTCAAATAATTATTGCAAATGTTACGTTATCAATATAGTATTAATTATTTATGTGTATCATTTCACCCTAAGTTTAGGCATCCTACACATCCTTGCCAAGTATCCATATACCTATTACCAATTCCCTCAATTATTTGGTTTATGAAATTTAAAGGAATAATTATTTGGAATAATTTATAACTTGTACAAAATTGGATGAGTTTAAGTACAGATGCTCGTCAAATATACATACTGACAATACTGGTCAAAAAAATTAAACGGATTCGAAATTTTTTTTAAATTTTTGCCATTTTTAAAGAGACTGCATCGAAGTCAAAAATATTCCAACAATAATTTTGAAAAGACTGTTTGAAAGCTTGAAGAGTCTACTTTTTGTTTCTGGGATTCGATAATATAAAAAAGAAAAATTTTAAATTTCATTTTCAAATTATGCACACGGTGTGGAGCCGATTAATTATTTAAAAACCTTTCAGCGATCGTTACCTTGGGAGTTATTTGTACCAAACTGAAAACTATAACCTTAACCTTAACATTTAAATTTAACCCTTGATATCTGCATAAGTAATGATGCTACAGCAAACGGAAGCAAGTCTTTAGAAAACCCAGGCTATCCTCTTCAAGATAAAAATATCGATTAAATGAAGAAAAATTCGCTACCCTTTGTAAAATCGATTTTAGAGTGTTTGAAAAAGCCATACTTTTTACTCAGAAATAACGGGATTACTTAGTTGACCGTGTTTCTATGAAATGCTCTGTGCACCTGCATTTTTGCTTATTTGCTGGTCTGAGTTTCCCAGTCTTTAATTAATGCTCACATTGTTTCATTTAAATTTCTACCTGATGATGGTCTAATTAACCAAAAGCTAGCTTACAAAATATTGTATTTAAATTTTTAAGAAAATTTAATAAAATAAATATTTCACAATAATTTTCATAGTTTTCTGTTAATTTTACATTTCAAATTTTAACTAGTCCGATTAAAACCACTTAAATTGAAATTTTAATTGTATTAATCGTTAAATTCAAATTTAAACAACATTAAATATTTTAATACAGATAATGATATCATCAACGTCAACTTCTATCAATATTTTCCACCACAATTATTTAATTTCCAGACAAAATCAAACAAATGATTCATCACCACAAATGCAAAAAAGATATACAACTTACTCAGAAATATATGCAATATATTTAACATGAGTTTAATGCACTTGCCTATATTAAGTATATGAATGTATATATGTGGAGCTTATTTTCAAAAAGCAATTTCTAACAAAATGTAATTTTCGAGTAAAATGAGATTTTCTATATCTAACGCCAGCAAAATTTTTACGGATTTTTTACCAGTGAATAACAAAGTTGGGATGCTATAGAGAAGAACCTCAGTCAGTATAAAAATCTAATTCAAATTAATCCCCTTAAAAATGTGTTCTCAAAAAAAAAAAATTCATTTTGAAAACAAAATTGTAAAAAAGTAATAAATTCATTGCCTAAAATGAAAATTAAAATGAATAGTATTCAATATATTTTTCTCCGCGCAATTAGTATTATGTTAAATTTTCAGCCTACAGGCTTCCCCAATGCAGTCACATTCTGCCGCTTTTTTTCATCTTCAACTTGATTTTCGTATTTCTTTTTTTTTTTGTTATGGCTTTCTAAAAATTGTTTGTAAAAATTAAATTTTAAAAATGTTTTCTACTTTCATATAAATAAAGCCATCTTACTTTGTTTGAAAATGGGCTTTTAAGCTTGAAACAATTGTCACACATAAAAAATAAACGTGATTTTTTTGCTAAGTAAATTATTTGTTTTATTTTGTAAAAATATGTATGGAATAGCATAAAGTAATTTAAACTTATCAATTTTTCTCTTGCCCTTCAGTTTGTAGCATTTTCTTCTTTTTACTTCCGGTATTTTTTCAAGCACTAATGATAGTAACACGCTACTCATATTATCCATGATGCTATTGTGCAACAATGAATGAGTTAAAAGGTTTAGAGCGTAATATTTTCTGGTGGGTTTTCCGTTCCAGGTGTATTTTTTCTTTACATATGTACCTTTATGCACGTTAAAAATTTCAAAATAATGGTGATTATTTAATTCCAGAAATTAAAGATATTTCGTTTTGAAAATAAACTTAAAATTTGATGCCCTTTTTAGGTACTTTGTAGTCAGTTTTGGAAAAAGATTTCCGTTTAGAATATTGGCTTGCTAAATAAAGTTTACAATTCTATATTAATCTCAAAATCAGTTTTTTCTCAGACATTACTTTTTGAAAATAAACTCCACATATACGCCTATATGTTTTGTGTATGTCTACACTATGTGGAGTAAATTAAATAAAATAATAAAATAGCATTGCATTACTATTTTATTAGAATTTTCCTCCTGTGTGTTTGAAATGAAGCGAGCCAAGCCCGAACAAGCAAACTAGGCAAACATTGAGGCAACATTTTTATTTATTTTAAACGGCAGCCATCATGCAATGACGTCTACGAACAATATACATCAGTCTATTCGAAACAATTGAAAATGAATTGTAAATATTATCATGGATGATAAGTGTAAAATAATCTTATAAAACAAAAATAATAAGAGTAAAAACAAACTGGATATTATTTGCTTGACTGATTCCCATATTCCCTCGTCTTACCAACGATAGTTAAGGTAACGAAATTCCCCCATATATCTGCAGCGACACAGAGGGGATAAATAAAAATACAGCTCCTGTCAGAGCATCGTGTATAACATAACGAATTTCCGTTGAAAAAAATTAATTTTTCTCGGAAACCAGTTTACGTAGAACAGTGGTTCGGAAATCTTTTTTATGTGATTTTTTTCTCCTCTTTCCAATTGTGTAAAAAAAAAAATGTCGCAAAAATTTTCAAACTTTTGAGAAAACTTTGGAGAACTTTTGGTAAAAAACTAATTTTTTCGCAAAAAATGCTTAGAAAACCATGTTTCGAGCATCAGACGTGTTTGGCAGAAGAACTCATCCAAAATTTTTGGACTTCCAATGTTTTATGCATACACACATAAATATGTAGGTATAGATTTAAATTTTAGTGAATGTCATTTTCGATTTCTAAATATTATTATTTAGATTTAATTAATTGGAATAAAAAAATATTTTTACAAAATGCAACATTTTAAACCTCAGTTATTTATTGAGATATCTCAACTTTTCTTTTACACTTCTGTTTATTTTTATTTTATTCATACAAAAAAGAAAATATTAAACTCACAAGTTCAAGAAAATATTAAGATCATTGTCAGAAGTTTTAGTTTGAGTACTGTAAACTTTGAGTTCATTATTTAGGAATTTAGTATTTTTTTAAGCTTAGCAAATATTCTGTTAATAGCTGTTACCCGCGGCTTCGTTCGCGTGGCTTTTGAAATTATGGCACCTAACAGGGCCAGCTTAACCAATAGGCCACCCTAGGCCATGGCCTAGGGGCGGGAGATTTTTAGGGGCGGTAAATTTTTAAAATAGGGCGGAAAAATGAGTAATTAACGTTTTTTTTTTTGCTCGTCACTTATTTTTTTTAAGAGAAAGTTTGTAAAAAAGGTAGGAAAAGGATCGGCAAATTTTTAAAACAGGGCGGAAAAATTTGTGATTGACGTTTTTCTTAAGATTTCCTTTTTTCAAATAAAAGGTAGGGGCGGCATTTTTCAAGATGCCTAGGGGCGAACTCAGAGTTAATCCGGCCCTGGCATCTAGTTAAAACATGTAAAGTGTACTTTCATCACGTCGCTATTACGCGTCGAGTAGGTATTATTACTTTTTTCTTTGGAATTTTCCCACAGAAATACAATATTTTCGCCGGGCAAAAAATTGGCTATAGCATTTCTTTAACAACATGCCAAGTTCAAATGAAATCAATGATTCGTTTTTATACTGTTTTAAATATATATTTTCCTACGGTAATAAGACTTTCCACGGGAGTTAGATACTTTCCCGGGGTATAAAGTAGTTTGTGTCCTTTCTCATCCCTTCTGTTAGCAATATACAAAGTTTGAAATAATTTATCCGTTTTTTAATAGTCAGCTGTTTTAATTTCAAATATTATTTGAAATTAAAATTAAAATTGTAACTGTTTCTCGAATCAGAGAGAGTACTAATACACATAGGTGATTGAATTGGTGTCCGGCTCGGACGCTTGTCGAGCATATAGGATCGTTGGTGTAGTGGTTAGCACGCCTGGCTAGTTACCAAGAGATCCTGGGTTCGATTCCCGGCCAATCCTGATAATTTTTTTTAATCACTTTGTGATTTTTAATTTACATAGTCAGCTGTTGTAATTTAATGCATTTTCCCTCGGGAATGAAAAATTTCCCCGAAATAAAAAGTAGCCTATAACCGTCTCTGGCGCGCAAGCAACGTCTGTGCAAAGTTTCAAGTTGATTGGTTAAGCTGTTGAGGCGTGAAAGCCAGTCAAACAAGCAAACAAACAAACTAACTCACTTTCGCATTTATAATATTAGTAAGGATTATGATTGTGTTATTGCCATCTTGACCAAAACATTTTCTGTACTAGCACACGAATGACTCCAAATAAAAACCATTGAAAACAAAATTTCCGACTAATTGCAGTTCTGGAATTTGCATTCTACAACTTTAAATATATGAAGTAAAAATATATAATGTAACAATATTGAATACATTTTCTCTCTACATATCTCATACACGTATGAAATCATAACGACGCGATATAAGGGTGAAAATCCCTCCGTACGCTAACAGTCATCCCTTCGGGTTCATTGTTATTGTACTCGGTGTCTTATTCATACCGATTAAACAGTATAAATATGTTTTATCTCATTTCAAAAAGCAATATATGTATACATAGTCATATACCACAGTCCGCTATCCATCTGTGTTAGTAGTCGGTATTACAAAATTCTCAGTTTGTTTCTACGACAAGTAAAATACAGGAGACACCAGATTATCACGGGTATAGCGCCATCGTCAACACTAAAGGTGCATTTTTCAAACCAAAGGGCATACAGATATACTCGTAATGTCCCGTTTTTCAACAGAAAATGTTCACAATGTATAGCGAATAGACGTTGAACTTTAATTTAACTGACTCCTGGTGACGGCCAAGACCAAATTTAAGCTCGGGTCCAGGATCCAGGTCAAAATTTACAAAATTCACGAAAACAAATATCATATTCTATTTAGGTAATATCGTATTCTATTGAGGTTGATCACGTGACCTGAGTTCGGACAATGGGAGCCACTTCGTGTTATAAGATTCCATCAATCTTTACATTTTGGCTTCTAGCCACTATCAGGATATTGCTTGGTCGAAACTAGTGATGTCGGACCGAGAAGCAGTTAGTCGATTAATCGACTAAAATTGTTTTTCCGATAAAATTAGTCATTAGTCGAAAATATCGAGCACAGAGTAGTCGACTAATCGATAAAATTTTTAGTCAAATTCATGAATAAGGTAACCGAGGTTTTCTTTTGAATGTAATTATGGATTTTTAAAATTTTTTTTAAGAAAAAGAAAAATATGAAATATAACAATATATTAATCACATAAAAGTGAAAAATCATAAAAACAGATAATTTTTTAGTTTCCATTTTTTAAAGTCCAATAAACAATACAGAAAAATTGTTAAATTAGTCGTTTTTAGTCATTTAAAAAAAAAATTAATCATTTTAATCATTTAATCGAAGCTAAAATAGTCGACTAAAATATAACTAAATGCAAACAAAATTAGTCGACTAAACCGACCAATCGATTAATCATCCGACATCACTAGACTCGAAACATCGAAAACTTAAGATAACACTTGAATCATACAAATGTAAAAAGAGGTGGAATACAAAATTTTTTTGGGGCTGTGGGCAGAAAAATTGTAAGTTCGGTTCTAATCATATCCAGAAACAATATCCATCGATTTTGAATTTATACAACATGTCTAACTTTGAATAAAAATTTCTAATAATGATATCAAACCATAGGCGGGTCAAGGGGCGGCTGTGGGAGCTGCAGCCCACCCTCCTTTGACCTATAATAGCTAACCTTTTTTGGTTAAACATACAATTCAGAACACACAATTCCCCAAAATTCCTCCTAGTATTAAAGGCAGCCCCCCCTTTTCAACTGGCTGGATCCACCCTTGTATCAAACTGGCGAGAATTAATATTTCAACTAATTTCTCATTAATTTACCTTCCAAACAGTTCTTTCTTGTATTCACGAAACCAGTACCTACTCTTATTTCTAACAATATTCGAAATCATCGTAACCAAAATAACCCTCATTAACAACATGATAATATCTTCGTTAAGATGTTATCTTAGCCGCGGCAATCTGTGACCCGCGTATCATCTAGGAACCAATTTGTTAGATTTAGGTGATCTACTTAAGTGAATAAATTCGGCGATCTTCCGTTCCTTTTTCAGCTTTTTCAGTAAATCACTAGAAATACTACCGTAAAACTGTCTAGACCTGGACACTTTTTTACAGTTTTTGGTATAATTTTATGTTTATACATGTTTCCTTCATAGATATCACCAATAAAGGTATTACCATTAGATAGAGCGTATATTATTTGCTATATCCCTGACCCATTTGTTTCATTATAAGTAAAAATAAAAAAAATAAAAAATAATTAGTAAGAGTGCGGGTTTACACTCCAAATCCGTCTTGACCCGGACACTTACTTAAATAATGTAATAACATGCAAACTAACCTCTCCCGTCGGGGTCAGGACAGTGTTTTATATCGTCTGATGTCTTTGAACCTGTCAAAGGCTTCAAAACATTTTGTGAGAAGGGAGAGGGGTCAATACACAGTATGCCTCTCTATGAAGTAAACATGCGATATGACACCAGAAGCAGACATAAACCGCGTAATTCTGGCGGGAATATAACGTATTGATAGAGGAAGTTACAACCTGTGCGAATCGCGGCCATAGTGTAATAAACTGATGTGTCCGGGTCTAAACGGATATATGTATATAGCATGTATTTTTTTTTATATACACATCGAATATAACTTCAAACATCATTAAATGATGCGCGATAAAATTCTGAACACATACATATCAAAATTAAAACAATATGACAATTATGACGAAAATTACGTGTCTAAATTAGACACACATTTTATTTCTTTGAAAAACTGGAGAATAGTAATCCTGTAAAATGAGATAGTAAAAGTTGAAATCCATAGTTTTTATTGGTACAGCTGTTTAGAGGATGTTCTTCTCTCTGTATGACGCCAAGAACAAATGTTTATTGTAGCAGGTTAATGTAGAAACTACTTACTTTGAAGATTGGTGCAAATGTCCAGGTCTAGACCCCCTGTCCGGATCTAGACGATTTCACGGTATACATTTTCTTTCTTATCCGTTGTCCTTTTATTAACAAAACACATGATTTCTTGAAAATTTAAATAATAAAATTGCATAGGCCGAAAATGTCTTGTCACCAGTCATATCTTGATTAATTTTGACCCACAGAGATTACCAGCATCTGTGATTTTTCCCCCATAAAAGATATCGAAATCCTGCACTATGGAGATCACCGTTACGAATATTGCGAATCCACTGTATATATTTTAAGTTTGTACTGACGAATTATGCCTCCTAGGATACAAATGTTTATGTAGAGGGTAACAATACACTGCAGACATTTTACAACCCTAATACTGTACGCAATATAGCTATAGGTAAGATATACCCATCCATCCGTACCACAGGCTTTTAGAAGAATCCCCTAAATACTTGTATACATGTATGTGTCGCAGCTATATTGTCAAAACCGTTTGATTATAATAACTCGAGTCAAATTGTAAAAAAAAAAAAAAAAAACGATTTATTGTCAACGGATAATGCTGCTTACAATTCTACTAGTAAAATTCAGTGTTATTATAATTTCGCTAGACACTTTTATAGAAATTGTGAAGTGAATAACAAATTAATTTTTATCAAAACTACTATAAACCGATCTCAATAAAATTTACTAGGAATATTTATATGGCTTAAAATAACTGATAGGATAATTTACATGCTGGTTGAAGGTTCCTGCGGAATATTAATACCAAACTATCGATTTCAATCGAATTTAGTAAGGGACACTTTTATGCTTTGTAATAACAGAAACGAAAATTTGTATGCCGATTAAAGGCTCGCGCGGGATACAAAATAAATTATTCAATCAGATCAAAATTATTGAGTGATTTCAGTCTGATTTCGTATATAAACTTATTCATTTTCATATCAAATTTGATTGCGATCGATTCAGTAGTTTTGATATTAATTAGTTTCATATTTCTATCCCTTACGAAGCTTCAATCGGGATATAAACTATCCCATCAGTTATTCTAAATATATAAATATCCAAATTAAATCCAATTAAAATCTGTTCAATAGTTCTGACACGATTGAATAATTTTTTGAATAGTTTTGTTTCCCGTGGGAATCCTTAATCCGGATGAAAATTTTCCTGTATGTTGTTCCATAGTATATAAGTATCCATAATAAAACGAACTGAAATCGTTTCACTAATTTTGATTTGACTAAATAAATTGTTTCCCTTGGGAACCTTTAATCGGGATAAAAATTTCCCTTTCTGTTTTTCCAACGCATAAGAGTATCTATATCAGATTTGATTGAAATCGGTTTTGTAGTTTTGATACTGATTAGTTTCGTATTCATACCCCGCACGAAACTTCAACCAGGATATAAATTATCCTGTTAATTATTCTAAACCATATATGTAAGTATCCTAACTTATTGAAATGGATTTAGTATCGTTAAGACACTATTTATTATTATTTTAGTATTCACAGCCCACGGGTACCTTCAATCGAGACTTAATAAATCGACTTAATAATTTTTCTAGATGTGTCCAACGAAATTATAATAACACTGAAATTTGCTAGATGTATTGTAAGAAACATAATATGAATTGACAATATTTCGTTTTTTTTTTTTTATAATTTGACTAGTGTTATTATAATAAAACGGTTTTGACAATATCGCTGCAACATATCCACCAAAATTGCAATAATACTTAATAAATGGATGTAAACACATGCAGACATGCTGGGTAGTTGGGTTGTTATTTAAAATGAAAACTATTCCTTAACATAAAAGGTAAATAAAACAAAAAAATATTGTATTATGAAATGTAATGTTGGTATAGAGGCTTATGCGTGCATGTATAACTAAAAAAAAAATATTCATCAAATACGTGTTGAACAGATTAGGTTAGGGTTTCACAATAGTTGCGGAGTTTTCTACAAGTTTCGGAATCAAACAGAATACATTTATGTATATTTTTGTAATTCACTTTTTTTAAGACCTAGATATCAATTTTATTAAGAAATGGATTTTCATGGATTTTCATTTTTATTTAGAAATGGAAAAATATTTTATGCAACACGTGCAAAGTGAATATTATTTTCCACTCGTTGTCATTATCGAACTCGGCAAGCTCCATTGGAAAACTGTTACGACTTGTATGTATGTATTTACAGGGCCAGCTTAACCCTAAGTGTCCCTCTACACGGAGAAAAAATTCATATAAAAATTACTGTGCTCAGCACTACAATCGACCTGTAAAAGGCGAACATATTCAATTTTGTACGGTAAAAATATAAAAATTATAATTAATCATAGAAAATTCAAAAGATAGAATATTGTTTCCGTAATATTAGCTCCGTAAAATTTGTAAAACAGCACAGTAAAAAGTTCCCTTGCCGACAAAAAAATATTTTTTAATTGTTTTTCTTACAAAAATTACCATGCTGTATTATAATATTTGAAATGCTATCTGCTAATAGCAGAAAAAAAAGAAAAAGAAGGCTGTGTGTGTTGTGAACGCTGTTGAAATGTACCTCACTCATAGCAAGTCACATAGCCAACCATAGGTTTGGACGACCAACTTGGTCGGACGGGTCAGACCAAGCACCTTGATCCATTAGACTGTCTTACAAGCAGCAAGCAGTATTCATTACACTGTGTTAGAGGACGGGGATGTCACTGTTTAATTCATCATTTTGTTGCTTCACTATCTTTAGTATTAGAATATATTGTTGGCAATCATTTTTGTATGCATCATAAAGTTCTTACAGGTTCGAAGTTTTTACAAGTACCGCCCAAGCAACATAAGGTTGCGGGTCAGATGCGCAAATGAAAGAGTACGACAACAAGAATTAAACTATAACATATATGCATAAGAGTGTGATAAAAGTTGTGTTAGCACATTAAATTTTACCATCCTAGCACATATTTTTTATTTTGGTCGTCGATCGCGCGCATTATAAGAGAGCATGGTAATTATTCTGAAATTTTATCTACAAAAATTATATGATTTTTCTCTCCGTGTAGGCACTGTGAAAAATGCCGCCCCTACCTTTTGCTTACAAAGAAGAAAAACTTGATTTTGCCTACTTTTTTTCGAACTTTCTCTTAAAAAAATAACTGACGAGCAAAAAAAACTTCAATTACAACTTTTGTCGCCCTGTTTTCTAAAAAAAAAATTGCCGCCTCTAAGTGATGGCCTGGGTATAGGCCTAGTGGGTAATCCGGCCCTGTGTATTTCATAATGTTACTATACATGTTAGTTTGATTCCCAACATCTTTATATTTAATAGATACCCATAAGCCAGTAATTATACGTAACATCGAAAAATAAACAGCAACATTCATTTCCCAGCATTTTTCTCAATAGACTACATTTGCCTTTTAAAGGATATTTTCTAATCCTTCCGCTCAATTTTTCATTTGCTAGGCACTACTTCTTCACTTCACAATTCTCTACTTGGCTGGCAAAATTTTGGTTGCCTTCGTATACGAAAGTCGCCGACTTAACTTAGTCGAAATAATTTCAATTGAGGGGAAAAAAACTTGAAAATTACTATTTTGTAAATGGGGCTTCAAAATGATACGTGACAGAAAATTCCTTAAATTTTTGAGACAATACACTGGGAACTAGTGATGTCGAGCCGAGATGCAGTTAGTTGATTAATTGACTAAAGTTGTTTTTTAGAGAAAATTAGTCATTAGTCGAAAATATTGAGCACAGAGTAGTCGACTAATCGACTAAATTTTTAGTCGAATTCATGAATGAATGAGAGAGATTTTCTTTCAAAAACGAGGTTTTCTTTTGTATTTAATTATGGACTTTAAATATTTTTCAGAAAATATGAAATATCATAATACATTAATAACATAAAGGTGAAAAATCGTAAAAATAAATAACTTTTTAGTTTCCAATTTTTGACGTTCAATAAATAATAGAAAAAAATTGTTAAATTAGTCGTTGATAGTCATTTAAAAAAAAATTAATCATTTTAATCATTTAATCGAAGGTAAAATAGTCGACTAAAATATGACTAAATGTAAACAAAATTAGTCGACTAAACCGACTAATCGACTAATCATCGGACATCACTACTGAGAACCTGTATTAATGATGTCGGATGGTTAATCGATTAGTGGGTTTAGTCGACTAATCTTATTTACATTAGATCATTTTTAGTCGACTATTTTACCTTCGACTAAATGACTAAAAATTACTAATTTATTAATTTTTCTGTATTATTTATTGGATTTCAAAAAATGAAAACTAAAAAATTAAATATTTGTATGATTTTTTACTTTTATGTGGTTAACAGTTTGTAACATGCCATACCTATATTTCTTTTTTTTAAAAAAAACATATTAAAAGTCAATAATTTAATTCCCTAGAAGAAATTGTTTTTGAAATAGTTGCATAGATTACCCTATTTATGAAGTCGATTAAAAAATTAGCCGATTGGTCGACTATTATATGCTCGATATTTTCGACTAATGACTAATTTTGTCTGAAAAACAACTTTAGTCGATTAATCGACTAACTGTATAGAGTCTAATTCACTTCATTAAAGCAAAAGGCTTTTTACGTATTCCTAATGAATAAACAGGGTTATTACACAATATTTTCAAAATTTTTATACTTGCTGCACATGAGTGTGTGCAAAGACGGGCAAACAAACAGATAGACATGACGAAATTATTCTAGGATTTTTTTGTACGGAACCCTAAAGAAAGTATAAATTCATATTGTCTGCCTCTATTTCCTTCATTATTATTCAGAAACTGTTAAAATAAAAAAATGATAATGTACGAATAAGTACTTGTTAAGTACAGTTAAACCAATTTTGTCCAAATAATAGCAATTATTCCGAATAATTATTCTTTTAACATTTCATAAAGCCAATATACGGGAGGGAGTTGGTCATTATTTGTAAATGTCGGCATTTTTTAAAAGAAATAAAATACATTTAATGATGTAAATGTAATAGAAACGATTATTGCAATTTCATAAAATAATTACGGTTATGTAATATTTAATATATAACTATAGAAGCTATTTGCTTTGTAGACATTACTCCATGTTATGTAATCAATATACTACTAAAATTACGTAAGGGATATATGACTACAGTTTGTTGCTAATAAAATTTCTAGCATGGGAATCTTGTAAACGGTAAAAGATACAGTTTCGCTTAAATTAGATAAGTAGAATGCTGCCTTCGTAGCTCCCAGGTCGTAGTTTATGAACTGTGGTCAAAAAATCCATAATTTCAAACTATTTCCTCTTAGTTATATCCTCTAAGAGAAATAAATACTTACGATTACAATTAATCAAAAAAACTAATCTAAATTGAGCGCCACCATATTTTTATCCGAAAAAAATATGGAAAAAGATGCTAGTTATTACCCTCTATAATTACCACCATTAGCACTATTAGCTGAAAAAAGCAAGTGAGAGACAAGAACAACAATCAGGTCAGAACGGAGTGAATTATTATTATTATGTGAATTGTTTCATACAACTATTGACTTTTTAAAGGAAGTGTACAGTAATTCAGTCGAGAAGATCTATATTTTACAAAAGGTGAGTAATGTAAATGAATTATATTTAAATATGAATCAATAAGAATTAATATAACGCAACATTCAATTTTGTGAAACTATGTTAACGGCGTTTCCAAAAATCATAACTGTTCAATGACAATGGCGTGGACGCCCAATTCTAAAACGTCAAATTTAAATTAATTTCAGGCGAATACCTTTCACGTAATTGAATGTACTAATATACAATTTAAATTTATTAGCTTTTAACTTTTTATTAATTTTTTTTCAGGTAATTATAGGCCGGCTGATAAAATATTTCCTACAAAGCTGAAAATATTTCCTACAAAGCAAAATTTGAATTATAACATTTAACCTAATTAAAATTAATGTAGCTGACGGAGGTTGCTGCGGTTCTGGTAAATAACTACATTGAACATTATGCCACATATACTTATATAAAATTTTCGTTTACAGAAACGTCCGTTCAGCTTGGCCTACTTAAAAATCTACAATACAATCAAAAACAAGGATTTACTACAAAAACAATAATACACTGGTTTATAAGTTTCTATAAGTACTCACACAATAAGCCACACGATGATCACTACAAGGTGTCTATTTTGCGGATACCACTAATACATCATATTTCCAGACGAACACCACGGATTGGAAATGATACGGTCGGCAGCATCTGCACTCCAACAACAAAATTGGAACCAACTTCCACATAGTAAACGACACCAACCAAAAATTTTCCACCACGTGGATACCAATTCCAACCTCAATTATCAGACAATCATCCGTGAAGGGTTCCGAAGAAGAAATCCAAACAATGGAGCAGTATATTTAAGATAAGTGCTTAATACTTTTTTTACTGAAAACTTGTTACATACACAATATGCAGTACCAAACTGTAGAGTAGCTCCCAAATCCCAATAATGGTTAATAACTGATTCACCACATAGCGTGCCCTTCACAATTTAATTGTTAGCGCTCCAACATCTCTTGTCACATCTTCCTCGCCTGGGCTCCAAAAAAAAGAGCGTCTTCAAGAGCGTGAACCCACTACGGGCCACGTCTTGCTTCCTTAAGCTCCAACCGTTGAAAGAGCGAATCCCTTCTGTTTCTCACCCATTTCACTCTCGGAGTTCTTTCTAATTTATTCCAAGCTTCCGCACATGCGCACATACAGGTGATTGTTATCTCCTTCAATACTGATAACCTTCACTTAAATGTCACTTGGTTTATTTACGTAGAAACGTCAAAACTGTAACCTAAATTACAACTGTCAAAGTTCCTTTCACACACCCTACACAGCCTACGTAAATTACACTATGCTGATATTTATATTTAAACTTTAAACTTTCTCTCTTTTTGATAAGGTTTACAATAATTTAATACAATTTTTTATTTTTAGGATCAACGATGCATGAAACAGTTCCTATGTAAACGGTCGATGTACATATTATACTATACAAACTTGAATTGTAATACTGAAGGAGAAAATAAACTATTTTTCTAAAATTGGATGGGGAAAAGTATTGGTACCCCAAAAAAACGTAACAAATTAAAAATACATCAAGTTTTAGTAATAACTAAAAGAGACAAACAAATAAAAAATAAAAATAAAAAATTTTTTTCTCTATTTAAATATTAACATCTTTAATTACACAGTTAGACTTGTTTATTTTGATAATTAAGGATTTTTGTCTTATTAAAGCAAAAAAAGAAAAAAATATACAACGTAAATATGTACACACAATGAATTAGACCGTAAAAAATCCCTCAAAAGAGGATTTATTTAGGTATAATTATGTAGAATAATTAGGAATAAATTGTTTATATATATTTACATTTTCTTTATTTTAAAAAAATTGTTATATTCCTTATTGGGAAAACGAATTTATTTCTTGCTATTATTATTATGATGATTATTTCAAATAAAAGTTAAATAAAATTTTCGCTGCGATTACGGAGAATCGATTTTCCCCGAACATTACCCAAATAAATAAATAAATAAAACTGAAGTAGAAAAATGTTCAAAACTTTATTCTTCACAATGAATTGTTGCATTATTTTGTTCCATCAATATTATTCAGATAGCTGAAAATTTCTTATCAATCCCTGCATAAGGCGTTCATTTTTAAAAAACCGTTGAATCCAAACGCAATAAAAGTTTATCTATCTGTATCCATAACATGATTGTTTTATCTTTTGGTGCCTCATGTTAATTGCTGCCCCTGAACCTTTACAGACCCTCTGACAACAAGCTTCACACTTGGAATCAAAAGTCACACTTTAGTCCCTTGGTCGATAATATATTATTGTATTTGGAGCAATTCTGATTTTAGTTGCAATTTGGGAGCAATTTTGACATTCTAGCGGCCGGTTTCTTTTAATCGTTGTAGAATTTAAAATAAAAAATTTAAATACAATTTTTTGATTAAACCACGGCTTCATTGTTAAAAATTGATTAACATAAATAATTTGACAAATTTATATATATATATATATATATATATATATATATATATATATACGTCATGTCACAATGTACGGCTAGGATAAACTGGGAAACTACTGAACCGATTTTGATCAAATTTGGTAACTATCTATAATTTGGTCCAACTTAAAAGATCGGATAATTTTATCGCAAAATTTTTAGTCTAACCCTAGAAATTTACGAAAAACCGCAAAAATCAATATTTTATTACTGTATACAGATATCTGTGGAAAAATTTATAAAAAAAATCATGCAAATTAATTTCTTGCTAAGCATTTCGAGAAAAATAACTTTGGAATTTTTGTAAGTATTAATAAGTATTTCTATAGATACTTACCACCAATAATATTTTTACCTACGACTACTATCAAGTTACTTATCTACTGTGCAAAATACTATTTGTATCCTATAAAGAAATAAACAACTGGATTGTCCAGTTATCATCAATTGGCACTTTTGCTGTTTTCAGCAAATTCTATACATATGAAAATTAGATATGCTATAAAAATATGAATATGACTTGAAAATATGAAAATATGAATAATACTTCAGAGTCGTCGAGCGAGCGAAGCGAAGCACATAAGGAACTGATTTTGTACAAAATTTCAGAATATCAAATTTAAATGGACGTGTGGTCACATTGTCCGTCAGTTAGACCAAATAGGGCACAAATTAAAAAGCTGAAGAAATTTGGCAGTTTTTACTTAAGTACTGTTGAGATCTCTGTGAAAGATGTAAGTGACGTTAAAATGGTTTCCCATGGCCCTGGTGACTTGAAGGGTCTAAAATAGAAACAATTCTAAAACTGTTGGTATAGGTACCCATACTAAGTTCTTACGGTGCGGAAATTAGTCATGCTAATAAAATATGAAGATAGTTATTTTAGAGTCATTGGGCGAGCAAGGTCAAGTGTTATAAATAATTGATTTTGCACAAAATTTTGGAACATATGATTGAATTAACCTATAATTTTTACCTATAATTTAATCTAACATCATTTGACATCTAGGTTGTGTAGACACCGAGTAGATGACGCTGTGTTTCGATTTGTAGATTATACATTCTATTCCACTTCATATTTGTTTATGTTCACGATGTCAATGATTTTTATAATTATACTGTGTATTGTGTTATAATTGTGCAGTGTATTGTTTGAAATGATAAGAAAAAATTAATTCAATCAATTATAACTATATTGATCCACGGCAACGCATGGCCGGGTCAGTTAGTATTCTTATAAATATTTGATTTAAGTCTACGTATTCATACTAAAATGTCATATTTTCAATAGTTTTCCCTCTCTCTAAAAAAATATTGTAAATACTTTTTTATATATGAATTGCGTTTATAGAATACTACTAATACAAAATTTACATATGTATCTTACCTAATATTTTCATTAATTCTACTTTTCACAGTGACGCCGGTATTTTACAAAAAAAAAATAGTATTGAAATTTTTTATTCATTTTCAAATTTTGAATCGATTAAAAGAAAAACCAGCCACAGGAACGTGGACGCTTTTTGTTAAAAATTAGGGTTAAGTCGCTCGCCTATAAGAAACGAATTACATATATTGAATAAACTAATAAAAAGTCCAAAAAAATTCAATAACGTCGCAAATTCGAAAAATAAGAGTTAGCGGCTTTTAGAAATGCACGGCACATATTATTTATGTACATATAAGTATATAGAGTACAGCGAGAATATGTATCAAAACGAGCGCGCGTTGAATCTCGTGCGATGAGCAGGTGTTTTGGACGACAAGTAATTACCAAAGATGATGATATAGTTTGTGATAATGGTTTTTGTTTACACGAAAATTGTCGCTGTGTTTTTGATGAAACTTGGCTACCGTGGAACATGTTCCTCGCTACAATTACAGACATGATTTAGAACGAGAGTTGTTCAATATTATATTGAGACAGTCAGTGGTTGGTTCGTAAACGTGTCACCAGAACAATTCGCAATATTTTAAGACACAAATAATTTTACGTCTGACAATGAGTTGTGCAGATGAAAGAAAAGATTAAGGTATATTCCAACAAACACTAAAATTTCCAATTCGAGTGAATCCAGTTTTTTAAATTCGATAATGTTATTTGAAGGACAAATCAAATTCAATTCAGAAGTTCAGTTCGGTATTTAATATGTAGGAACGTTTATATTTTTAGGGATTTCAAAAGATGTCTCTACTAAAGACTTCAGTTACCGTAAAACCGTCTAGACCCGGACAGGGAGTCTAGACCCGGACACTTTGCACCAATCTTCAAAGTAAATAATTTCTACATTAACCTGCAACAATAAACATTTGTTTTTGACGTCATTAGAGAGAGAAAAGCATTCTCTAAACAGCTGTACCAATAAAAACTACGGATTTCAACATTTATTATCTCATTTTACAGGGTTACTATCCTACAGTTTTTCAAAGAAATAAAATGTATGTCTAACTTAGACATGTAATTTTCGTCATAATTGTCATATTGTTTTATTTAGTTTTAATATGTATGTGTTCAGAATTTTATCGCGCATCATTTAATGATGTTTGAAGTTATATTCGATGTATATATAAAAAAAAATACATGCTATATAGGTATACCCGTTTAGACCCGGACACATCAGTTTATTACACTATGGCCGTGATTCGCACCAGCTGTAACTCCCACTATCGATAAGTTAATATTCCCCCCAGAATTACGCGGTTTATGAGTCCTTCTGGTGTCATATCGCATGTTTACTTCATAGAGAGGCATACTAGGCATAAAGGCCCCTTCTCCCTTCCCACAAAATATTTTGAAGTCTTTGACAGGTTCAAAGACATCAGACGATATAAAACACTGTCCTAACCCCGACGGGAGAGGTTAGTTTGCATGTTATTACATTATTTAAGTAAGTGTCCGGGTCAAGACCGATTTAGGGTGTAGACCCGGACACTTACTGTATATTTTTTATTTTTTTTTTTTATTTTTACTTATAGTGAAACCAATGAGTCAGGGATATAACAATAATATACACTCTTTCAAATGGTAATACTTTTATTCTTGATATCTATGAAAGAAACATGTATAAATATAAAATTAACCAAAAAATGTAAGAAAGTGTCCAGGTCTGTATTGCGGTATGTATTCTATACTTTCCATAGTATGAAGAATATTTACAAATAATATGTCCACTAAAAAATTATTATTTACTTCAAAATACATACGTTAATTTAATTTTTAAATGAAAAGTACGAACTATTTTTTTTACTTTACTCCCTATTTTACTTTAATACTTACTAAAATAATATAAATATTTATAAACTAAGTAAAAAATTAAAATATACCTATTTGCTAATAAAAAAAAAAAAAAAAAAAAAAAAAAAAAAAAAAAAAAAACACCTATTAAAGCAATTAATAAAGTCAAAAATCTGAAATTTTTCTTTTGACAGAACAACTCAAACTAAAAATTTGTCTGTTTATTATTTAAATTTTTAAATTATAAGGTTAAAAATTAAATTTTCATTAATGCTCAAGTCTAGGATTTGAAATACTTACTCTGAAGCAAAAATTTTAAAAATCAATTCGGGTGAGTTCAGAATTAGATTTAAATATTTGTTGGAACACTGAATTTCAAATTGTGTGTAAACTGAAGTTACAATTCTGCATAGTTGGAACAGTAAAGTCAACTTTGCGCATCGTCATTAAAACGAGAATTAATTCGAGTGCTTGTTGGAACATACCTAATTAATTAACATTAATGTACTTCTATTGAGATGTATAAGTATACAAAGTTGTGAATTAATATTACTAATTCCTGTCCTACATGTTTAATTTTAGGAAAAATGAAAAAAAAAACTAGTAAACTTAATGACGTCATCAGGTTAAATTTGTTTTTCTCAAATTGAGATTTATGAAACGAATCTGAATTAAGTAATTATATAGATAATTGACAAATTGATAAATACTTTTAGAATCTGAATTAAGTAATTATGTAGATCAATTGACAAATTGATAAATACTTTTAGAATCTTTAGAGGTAACTCTCAAATAATACTTAAATATTTAAGTAGTCCCCGGTCTGATGGGTTCAAAAAAAATTTTTTTCCACTTGAAAACAATTCACATTGAAAGACTTCCACAAGGCAGAGGGAGGAGTACTATATGGACCAGGCATCGCAGATTGATGAAAAGTTAAGATTTTCATAATTTAACCGTACTTGAAAATTTAAACACATTTTTCTCAAAACTGTATTTTTCAAACTTGCCTCCATCATATCTCGAGAACGGTTTGACCGATTCACGTGAAATTTACAGGGTAGACTCAGCACATGTAGATACATGGAGTGAACTAGAATCATCCAAAATTTTCGAGCACTTCTATTTTTTTCGTAACGAAATATTCCAGAAAAAAGAATTATAAAATTTGAAACTTTTTTTTTCAGAAGTCTGCCAAAAAAGCCAATTTTCAATATTTTCAAATGATTCTAGTTTACTCGATGCATTTAAACTTACAGATTAAAACGTCGTGTTTTTTTTTGCAGGTAATCCAATCAGCCGAAAATGTAGAGAAAGTGCGCGTCCTTTTTTTCAAGGCGGATGTCTTCGGGGTGGTACAACTTTCGTTCTAATGAAGATTTTTACTTGATATTTGTTTTACGTACTTTTGAGATAGTAATAAATAAATGATAAATAAAGTTAATGATAAATAAACTCAAAGTTCTATCTTTTAATTGGTCGTCAAAAATAATTCCACGAACCCCCTTAATAAAATAAATTTTGTACCCCAGTGGACTACTTATGTTTCAAAAAATGATTAGACTAATTATGGGTTAAAATTGCACAAAGTCCATCGAAGATTTTCTCAATGAATCTACTAATGTTAAGTGTATACTGAACAACTTATGAGAAAAAACTCTTTTATTTTTCTTATATATTAATATATTATATTCTCTCATAAAAGATATTCTCATAATATATTTGCAACGTCCCGTCGATTAAATAATACACTATAATAAAAGTATAATTATTATGTCTTCGTTCTAAGCATCGCCGTCAAGCCTCGAGCTATTTATGAAAGAAAAAATTTTATTATTCTACATATTTTTCAGTATACCTACCGTAAAACTGACTAAGTTTTTTACAAGTAATATTTTTTACATTTATAAATTATCGAAAAATAAATTATTGCATTATAAGGTCCGATTTACATTAATCTGCATGTATTGACATTAAAATTTGGTAATTGTAAATAATGAAAACATGACAGTTATCCTATGTTTGGAGTAAATTTATGTCACTATAAAAAGTAATAAAAAATAGTATGTACAACTCGTGTAGGATTACCAATTGCCCACTCGTGCAAATGAACGCACTCACTTCGATCGTGCATTCAATTTCACTCTCATGCGCAATTGACAATTTCCCGCATTTATTGCACAATAGACTATTATTTATAGGCATATTAGTATGGGCACAGTTTAAATAATAGTTTGTTTCACAAACAGTTACGAAACGAGATGACGTAAGAGTGTCATTTGGAATTCAAAAATTCCAAAGGGTTATCCATGTTATGTAGCTAAATAATGCATAACATTATGCACACTAATACAGTGAAAATATCATCACTGATATGTATTTAATTATTATGGTGGCTTAAAATGTCTGGTGATAACTCTTGTGCTCCTAAATTTTGTTTAAATCATTCAAAACAAAATTTCAATTTATGTTTTTTCTGAGTGCCGTTTGATGCAAATTTGTAAGTATTATTATAATTTGAATGCTTACGTAAAAATTCGTTAAATAATAAATAATTATTAATATTTTATAATAATTCAGTTAATATTTTCGATTTCGACAGTAGTTGGTGCTAATAGGTCGTGACGATCTAAATTCTCGTGTTGAATACTGTCATCAATTTCGCGTTTGCTCAATTCATTTTGAAAAAGTTGCTTTTAGTTGTTTATATAATTTAACATGACCATTATTAACCTTCAGTCTCAAAAGTACAAACACATACAATCACATAAGTAAATACGTTGCCAATAGGGTGGGCACACAGCTTCCTCGTAGTCGTAAAAGGCTTTAAAACAGTATTCTACCAAATATACATATTATATACCGTGAAATTATATTTTCGCCTTGAAGTTTATAAAAAACTGTTGTAACTCAAAAGACTTAAAGGCTAAATTATAAAATAATAGCAAAAATATTTTAGAAACTAACCCCCAATATACCCTAAAAATTTGAGCGAGATAGGACTAGCAGTAAATAAGATATTGACATTTAATGGGACTTCATGGTAGCGGCGTAGCTACCGTTACTCCGATTTCGATTAAATTCATAGGGGACCATATAGGAACCTAACTACATAATTTCTGAAAATTTCATAAAAAAGAATTGAGTAGTTCCGAAGTTATGCCACTTGGTGCAATTTTGGAATGACATGGTAGCGGCATTGCTACCGTTACTCCGATTTTGTTTAAATTCATAGGGGACCATCGCGGAGCCAAACTGCATAATTTCTGAAAATTTCATTAAAAACAATCGAATAGTTCGGAAGTTATGCCACTTGGTGCAAAATTGGAGACACACAGACGGACAGACAGACGGACAGCCCAAACCAAAATTGTTCAGGAAGCTCTAAAACGTTAAATGTGCGTAAAAAATTTGATTTTGGAGAGAAAAAATTTTTTATTTTTCAAAAGTGATCACAATGCTTCCGCTACTTTAGTAGTCTTGGAAGCAAAAAGGACATACATAATTGTTTGTACTTATATCAAAAAGGGATAGAAAGTGCGTTTCGCTACTACCTATGGTAATAATCTTTTATTTATACTGTGGTATGGGTTTGATTATAAACAATCAGAGGTGGCATAAAGATATACTGCTGGCACAAAGTTATTCCATTTTACGGTGCGTCTATTTGAAAAAAAAAAAAACTTTTATCATTACGGAACTGTAATAGTTACATTTTTCTTTTTTTGTGAAAAATAGAAGAATAAGGTCACATGCGATGGGAGACTCATTGTTAATAAAGAAAAAAAAAGTTTAAATTTTCTTACTCAAAGTCTGCTTAAAGATAAATAATTGTAAATATATAACAAGTTGAACTTTTTTTCTAAAACGATGACTGTAAGCGTTTGATTTTAATTTTTTCACTGTATAATAATATTTAACCTACAAGACGACCCGCCTTATTCGTCTTGTAGGTTACATATTATTATACAGTGAAAAAATTCGTATCTTTTGTTAGAAAGGAACAAATAGATTTAAAGCCTAACTTTGAAGTCCACAAGAAACTAGAAGTGGGTTAAGGCAATATTCTAATCTGGAATTTTTTTTAAATCCTCAAAAGAAAATTTAAAGATTTTGACAATTCATAAAGTTATAGCCATTTTAATACGATAGGTTCGGTACCAGACGCATTTTTCTTAAAATTACACTTTTCAAGCTGGTCGACATGATATCTTGAGTTCTATTTATCCAATCGGCTTCGAATTTGGCATGTGTCTTCAATACATGCTGCTTTATTATGGTAGAAACTACGGACAGCGCAAAATTTTAATTTTTACTAAATAAAAAACTTTGGAAAAAACGTGAAGGAAATAATTTTAATTAACTATTTTAAAGGAAATAGAAATTTATAAACATAATTCTGTATTACTTTTAAACGATTATACCGATATTTACAATTCAATTTTATTTTTTATTTTAAATTTTTATATACAACTGTACTTTTTACATTATTTGTTATTCACAAAATATTTGTTTCTCTGTCACACGTACCCAACTCGTCTGAATTTGTTTGTTTTTTTTGTTTTTGTTTTTTTTGATTTCCACTTCCTGACTTCTATCCCTACTATTATTTTCCCATCTACCACTACTATTATTTATAAATTACATTTAGTATAAATAGGTGTGAATTTAAATGTAATCTTCACTTGTTTGATAATGATCATATTGATCGAAACATGTCATACGAGTTTCAATAATAAAAGTAGTATTTTTCGAAAATAGCTACAGAACATATTCACATCCACTTAAGCATCGTCTCACAATGTGAACCAATATAGTGTACTTAAACATACTAGCATTGTTTTCCATGAAACACCCTGTAGAAAGAATATGTATGTAGAAGCCTTTGTCACGAGTCTATTGACGGAAATGGAGTATATTATTGTACATTATATTTTGTGTACGTTAAATATTATATTAAAACAATTACATATAGATACATATAGAAGTGTAGATAATTCAGAAGAGAACTACTTTAAATGTATGTAGGCTAGTTAATTTATAAAATAAAAGGCCAGTTAGCGGAAAGTTTAGTCACAGTCCTAATAACCTTTATTCTTTATGTTTTCTGGGTCGCTGAACAAGAATTTGAGGTTTGCTGACAAATATTTTGCCCGGAACATTGATTATTTTGCGAAGAGAGTCAAATTTTTGTTAATTTATTAGGTTTTTGACCTTAATCTTGGTAAATATGCATTTTATCGAAAAAATTGTTTTTTACAAAATCGAAGTAGACAATTTTTTCTACAAGTTTAGTACATGACAATTCTTTTTACGACCAACCGTTACGCCGCTAGAGCGCGTTAAAAAAAAGGGCAGAATTCTTTAAAAAAAGAATTTTATTTCTAAAACGACTGATAATTTACTGTTGAGAGGTTTACTTTGTGAAACTTCATTTTAAATATTAAAAATATTTAAAGTTTCAATTACTTTGTCAATTTCACTAGAATTGAGTAGAATTTACTAAACGCGTTTTCAATCTCGCGACCATCATCAGAGTATATAATAGTATAATGACGGGTTATTTAATAGTATAATGACGGGTTTTTCCCAAATTCATTTTTAAGAAAAATAGTATAATGACGGGTTTTTCCCAAATTCATTTTTAAGAAAATAGTATAATGACGGGTTTTTCCCAAATTCATTTTTAAGAAAATAGTATAATGACGGGTTTTTCCCAAATTCATTTTTAAGAAAATAGTATAATGACGGGTTTTTCCCAAATTCATTTTTAAGAAATAGTATAATGACGGGTTTTTCCCAAATTCATTTTTAAGAAATAGTATAATGACGGGTTTTTCCCAAATTCATTTTTAAGAAATAGTATAATGACGGGTTTTTCCCAAATTCATTTTTAAGAAATAGTATAATGATGGGTTTTTCCCAAATTCATTTTTAAGAAATAGTATAATGACGGGTTTTTCCCAAATTCATTTTTAAGAAATAGTATAATGACGGGTTTTTCCCAAATTCATTTTTAAGAGTATTTATTACACTCCCACATACATTTCTTCAATTACTCTGATGATGGTCGCGAGATTGAAAACGCGTTTAGTAAATTCGACTCAATTCTAGTGAAATTGACAAAGTAATTGAAACTTTAAATATTTTTAATATTTAAAACGACTGATATTACTCTCTTCTCGCTGGTCCACCTACAACAAAGGGGCGTATGGAATGACATTCTCAAACCTCAAAAGATTAATTTACATGATCAAGAGACTACCCATCGTCGGTCGTTTCGATGAAAATCAGAAATAAAATGGAAAGATAAATGTTTTTTTTTCATTATTTTCAAAAATTCCGTCCGTTTTTCAGTGCGCTCTAGCAGCGTAACGGTTGGTTGCAGTAAGAATTGTTATGTACAAAAATGGTAGGAAATTTTATTTACTTTAATTTTGTAAAGAACAACCTTTTCGAAAAAATGAATATTTACCAAGATTAAGGTCAAAAACCCAAATAAATTAACAAAAATTTGACATTCTTCGCAAAATAATAATCGTTGTTCCGGGCAAAATATCTGTCAGCAAACTTCAAATTCGAATTCAGCGACCCAGAAACCATAAAAATGATTTCATTTTAAATATGTATTTAAAATGCAAAATAATATTTTTCATTTTCTATTTTAAATAACTTCGGTAAAACCATTCTCTAATTTGTATTTAAAATGAAAATTTGAATCCATTTTACATTTAAAATGAAAATGCATGCTCACAGTTATGACTTATATTAATCATAGAACTCGAATTGAACGCAATCTAACAAATTGTAAGTTAAATATAAGTTGATTCAATTGACTCAAATTTTTTATATCTCGAGTTGTAATGTCATTTGGGTTAAAATTACTACATAGTTCTTTCAAGTCAAACTTTTCTGACTCAACTTGTGTGGTATTCTCTTTAAGACAAGTCGATAAGAAATGTTTTGGTATTTCGAGTAGATGATTTTCATAGTTTTGAAGTCATAGTTGTAGCGTAGTCAAGGCGTGAATATGTCAAGGCTGAATTACATTTTACAATATTTTTGAGTAACAATATTTCAAGAGTTAAATTTCGTTTTCATATCATGCAAACTTTATAAAATTTTCTCAAAAAACTGCTCTTATTTAATTGCAGTATACGTTTGACATTTACTTAACTTTTTAGTCGAATTTTCTCCGAAAAATTAGACTTATACAGTCTATACGATAAGAGCTGCGAGAGGCGAGAGTAGGGGCGCTATCCGTTTTCGGACCCGTAGAACACGAATATGTAGAAAAAAAATGTCTGATATATATATATATATATATATATATATATATATATATATATATATATATATATATATATATATATTCCCGCCACCTTTTAATTTGTGTAGGGCCCCCCTATGGAAGTTAAGAGATGAAATTTGGTAAATGGGGCTCATTTTCGAGGCACCTCATACTATCAAAGTGGGATCAAATTTTGGGCAAATTTTTTTTTTACCCGACCTTTAAGGGGGTGGTGGGGGGCGGAAAAGCAATAAAACTTTTCCAAACCGGTTTTAAATAATGTTTCGGTCAATTATCTACAACATATCCAAAATGCAGCTTCCTAGGATGATATGGTGGGAGTAGAGGGGAGAAAAACGATTTTCGCTGGTTCTAACAGGCCCCCAGCCCCCCAGAATTAACGTAGAGGGTTGAAATTTGGTGTGTTGATAAAGTTCGTACCTAGGTTGTGCTTTTTGGAGGTTTTAATATTTTACCCCCACCCCCCTCATTTTTAAGCTACAATTTCATGCATTTTCGACGTTTTCGAAGTTTGTACCACTCGCACAGGTCACCCGAATAAACCTAGAGGGCTGAAATTTTGTATTCGGATTGAGTTAGTATCAAGGGGGTGCCTTTTGGGGGTCTCGACTTTTAACCCCTACCCCCACCATTTTTATACCCAAAAGAACATGATTTTTCTTGTTTTTTAACAGTTTCGTTCGGGTCAAAATCTCCCCAAATAAACCTAGAGGGCTGAAATTTGGTGTACAGGTTAAGCTAATAGCCAGACACTGTTTTTTGGAGGTTTCAACTTTTAACCCTTACCCCCACGATTTTTACGCCAATATTTCCTTAATTTTTTTGCTTGTTTTCTAACACGTCTAGAGACTCCATAAGGAAACCTAGAGGGCTGAAATTTTGTACGTGTATTCAGTTAGTATCCAGCTAGTACCTTGTAGGGAGTCCACATCACTTTTCCCCCCACTTCTACCATTTTTACATCGGAATTGAATGCTATTGTTAAATGTGTTTTAAAAGCATTATGTTTATTCTAAATACAAGTAGGCGAATAGTAATTTTAAAAAATTTAAAAAAAAGTGAACTTACTTTTATGACAAATGAAATACATACATATTAAGTAATTTAAAAATGTTATTAAAGTCACTGTTTATTTATAAATTAGGAATTTTGGATTTTTAGTATTTATAAAATAGAAATTTTGGATTTATTTGGAAAGAAAAAATATCTTTATAAAGGCCTTCCAGTTTACTATTGAAGGTCCTTTTTTAATATTTAAAACTAAAACATAAAGGCAATTAGCGGATAAACATGGGCGGGAATGTCCTCGTACGAATTGTGTTGGCTTTTTTTCTGCTACCTGTTTTCAGCACAAAATTGAAATTTACTGAGATACAGCTCTTAAATACTTAAAACCTTTTTTTAAAGCCTCGATCAGCCGAACACTCATCACCAGTTTTGAAACCAACAAAATGACAATTCGGTTGTAGACTTTCAATCACATTTCGCTTGTAGACATTCAATACCGAAGATGAAGGGGAAAATTCGACTACCGTGATGGGGCCCCGCTGCTCACGGCGTTTTTTTTTTATATAAATAATTATCCAATGTGTCAATATGAATAATAATAATAATAAAAAATTTATAGAATAAATTTAAAGTTAAAAAAGCATTTTGCATTTTGTAATCCATTTTAAATATCAATATCCCATTTTCTATTTTAAATATGTTCAGCAAAACCATAGAACACTAGAAACAAACTAATATAAAAAAAGTGTAGCTCGCTTGGAGTCATTTGTAGGTCTGTCATAGCTTAAGGCATTTAGTCAGTCGGTATCGGTCACCGAATCCACTACGATTGTTATGTAGTGTAAGACCAATTGTTACTTGAGCTGGACGTTGCTCTATCTCATAATACGTGTTTTGTAGTTATATGTGTGAATACACACACAGAAGCAAACATCAAACCAACACCACGAACTGGGGAGGATTTTACGTCACTTTTCTGCTAAAGTTGGAATACTAACTATCATAATAGTAGTTTGGCCCCTTGAGCAAAACCATTTTCCATTTTGTATTTTAAATGCATTTTTGGAACCCATTTTCAATTTTCTATTTTAAATGGTTTCTATGAACCATTTTTTCCAGCACCTGGTTATTAGGACGGTGACTAAAATTTCCCTTAACATTCCTAATAGGGATGGGAAAAACCGACCGGTTTTAATCGAAAACCGGTTTTTCTGTTTCGATTAACCGGTTTATTTCGGTTATTTTTTTGACCCGGCTATTGCCGGTGTTTTTTTTAATCAATAACCGGAGAAAAAAACCGGGCAAATTATTTTTAAAAATTTAAAAATTTAAGTCATTATTCAGTGGCCGGTGAATTGTTTTTATTAAAAAAAAATTTAAAACATTAAGTTAATTATGGTTATTATGGTATGGAAAATAATGAAATCATGTTTTATTTTCAATATTTATTTTTATTTGCTTCAATACCCAATAATAAAATTGATTGTCTCGGTCAACCTGACCGACCAATACCAAGATTTAAATAAAAAATTCGTCAAGTGCGTGTTTTTGACACGCACTAAGTAATGTCACCTCAGTGAAAGTGTTAATTTGTGATTTTTTGGCTCGTTTTTTAAGTACAGTGAGAATACAGCCCTCTTGCGTTTATTCAATATATGCACGTGTAACTCTATAATTATTATATTATATATTATTATTATTATTATTATTAATTTTTCCCCCACTATAATCACACATCATGAGAAATTTAGGAAAATGAATAAAATTTTCGTTTATCAGTATCGAATATTTAGTAATTACATATATATATGAATTTTCCTAGAAAAAACCGAAAACCGGTTTTTTCAAAAACCGGTTATTTTAAGCGGTTTTAACCGTCAGGTTAAACCGAGCATAAAAATACCGAAATAACCGAAAACCGATTATTTTTGAAAAACCGCCATCCCTAATTCCTAATATGCTTAGACTAATGTAACTTCTTTGTTAGGAACATCTTGTATCGTATAAACACACAAACATTAAACATATTATGAAAGATAGATGTACGAAGTTTTATAAGAAGAAATATGAGATATTAAATGTAATATATATATATATATATATATATATATATATATATATATATATATATATATATATATATATATATATATATATATTTTAATAAATATGTAAAATATTATGAATATAACATACTATACTGAATATACTGAATATATGTACACTCAATTGAATATATAGCTAACGTAGTTTTCGCATGAAACTTATTCATATTTTATCACAATAAATAAATAATAATCTAATGTGCGTAATAAGTAATGACAGTTTTAACCGCCATATTGTCGACAGACAGACTAACAGACTTACAGAGCGCAAGTTAATACTGTCATAATATTATGGCTTTTTAATATTAGCAATAAAACAAAATAATACTGCGAACCGTCGTTCGGCATTGTAAAATGAACAGCGTACCATGAGAGTGGTAATACACGCGATATAAAACATAAATAATATGTGATTTGACAAGAAATAACTGTACCTTGGAAAATATGATGCGCACGCAAGTCATGACACATTCCACTGTTTGTGTGGAGTAACAATTCAACACATATTTTATCAGAAAAAATTCAAAATAGATAGTTATGCGCATCATTTGATCCGACAAAAAAAATTTTATTGCATATTCTTTAAGTACATTGTCTCAAGAATACTCTCACCAAATTTCCGAACGATCGAAGCATTCGATCCGAAGTTATAGCTATTTATAGCAGAGCTTCCGCTCGGTATATGTAATAAAATATATGTAAGTGGTACATCGACTTTCGCCACTCTATTGTATTGTTCAAAATGTATGGCCTTGAAACATTGGAGCAATTGTATACAGGATGTAAAATATATACCCCACTAGACCTAGCCCCCCCCCCACCTTTCAGAATTGAAAAAACAAATGGCGCATAATTAGGAGCTATTTATGAGCTTTCGTATTCCATGAATTAAAAATTTTGAGCTCGACACACTGAGCAGGAATTTAATATTTTGAGTTGGGGGGCTGAGTCGAGTTCGACTCAGCCCCCCCACCGCTTAAAAATAAAAATTTCAGATCAATTTTTGCGGTAGAATTAAGAGCTATTTATGAGCTTTTGAATAAGTATAATTTTGATTTTTGAGCTCATCCCCGTAGTTTCCAAACTACCCTTAATTTATGAAACTTGAGGAAGAAGCAGGTACTTGAAAAATCAAAAATAGATTATGTTTTAAAAATAAAAGGGAGATTAAAGATTATGTCTAAAAATAAAGCTCTAAATTCGCGAATTTTAATTATTCAGTCGCAACCCCTTATAAAAACCACCCCGCATCTCCTTGACATAAAAGAAAGCTATTATAATTAAAGTGAAAAAGTAAACTACATATATTTATTAAAGGCAATTAAATATTATATTATTATTTACGATTTATCAGCTCATAAAATATGTGAATTTCGGTTATTGAGTTGCAGGTTGCAACCCCTTTACAAAAAAATGATTTTGCACATAAGAGAGAACTATACTTTGAACCAGGACTTTACAATTAATTTTTTTTTATTTAAATTTTTTATTCTATAATGTATATTACCTAAATGGTATAGAGCATTAATTTTACTTTATTGGAATGAAAAATGATATTAAAAATCACCCCTCGCCGTGTCCGCTACCACCTTTTAGATTTAAGAAGACAAATGGCACAAAATTATAAGCTATTTAAGAGTTTTCATAATTCCCGAATTAAAAATTTTGAGTTTGACACGTTGAGAATGAATTTAATATTTTCCGTGGTGGGGCTGAGTCGATCTCGACTCAGACCCGACCCTCCACAATTTAAACATAAAAATATCAAATCCGCTTTTGTGATATAATTAAGAACTTTCTATGAGGTCTTGAATCAGTACAGTTTCAGGTTTTAGGCTTAACCCGTTAATCTTGAAACAACTCTTAAGTGATGAAATTTATGAAAAAAGTATATTAGAGAAACAGAAATTAAATTATAGTTAAATGACAAAAAATAAAAACTTAAACCTTTGAAATACACGTATTTTTTTTTTATTGATTGGCAAATCTTTATACCCTGCCCTTGATTCCCTCGGTATAAACGGGAACTAAAATTAAAATGGAGAAAATTACACCTTCATAAAACTAGCCATCCTCAAAAAACACGTTTTTGAAATCCTAGAAAACAACTAGATGAAAAATATATGTATTTTAGGTGTTATTTAGATGTGCTGCTAAAAAACAAGGTATACCAACAATTTTCCAAAAAAGATAATTTCAAGAATCGAAAAGTAGCCACCATTGAAAATATTAAATTCTTGCTTGTTAAAAATATTAAGTTCTTGTGTGTTGTGCTCAAAATTTTTAATTTGTGGAATATGAAAAATCCTAAATTGCTTATAATTTTGTGCTATTATTTGTCTTAATCCTAAAAAATGAGAGCGACCAGGGCGAGAGGGGTGAGTTTTAGCATGAGTTTTCATTAAAATATACTAAAAATATATTATTTTAATCCTACAAACTCAAATCCCTTCACATGTAAAATAATAAATTATAGGTAATAGACATTATAGAATAAAGAATTTAAACAAATATTAATTGTAAAGTCCTGGTTCAAAGTGTAGTTCTCTCTTATGTGCAAAATCATTTTTTTTGTAAAGGGGTTGCAACTCAATAATCGAAATTCACGTATTTTATGAGCTGATAAATCGTAAATAATATTTAGTTGCTTTTAATAAATATAGTTTATTTTTTTTCTCTTTAATTATAAGAACCACCCCGCATCTCCCGCTCGAGGCGATGCGGGGTGGTTTTTATAAGGGGTTGTGACTGAATAATTAGAATACGCGAATTTAGAGCTTTATTTTTAGACATAATCTCCCTTTTATTTTTAAAACATAATCTATTTTTGATTTTTCAAGTACCTGCTTCTTCCTCAAATTTCATCAATTAAAGGTAGTTTGGAGACTACGGTAGTTTGGAGACTAGGGTGAGCTCAAAAATCAAAATTATACTTGTTCAAAAGCTCATAAATAGCTCTTAATTCTACCGCAAAAATTGATCTGAAATTTTTATTTTTAAGCGGTGGGGGGGCTGAGTCGAGTTCGACTCAGCCCCCCCACTAAAAATATTAAATTCCTGCTCAGTGTGTCGAGCTCAAAATTTTTAATTCACGGAATACGAAAGCTCATAAATAGCTCCTAATTATGCGCCATTTATTTTTTCAATTCTGAAAGGTGGGGGGGGGGCTAGTTCGAGTGGGGTAAAATATATAACTCTCGTCCGTTTCAGGGGTGACTGATAGCACCAAAACCACTGGAACTTTTTCGGAATTAGTAGTCTGAGAAAATCGCAAATTAACTGGCTACATGATGTTTCAAAATTTTTTTTAAGTACGGCTCTGACTAAATTATTCATAAATAGTTTCTTAATATCAGAGGTACAAAATAATTTTATTGACTAAAATTCAATAAAAGTTTGTAGACATGTTTAGGTCGTAAACGTGTTTCCCAGGTTTTTTTTAAAAACAGAAAATTTATCTTAGAAAGATGATATGGTCAGAGCCGGATTAAAATAAATTTAAAAGATCCCTTTTTTGGCCCATATTTAGTATTAAATTTTTTCTGTTGAAAGACAGTTTTGGTTCAAATTTTTTGGCAAATATTATAATTACATGGGCGAGATCTACCCACTGTTTGCGTAGCAAGATTTATATACTTTACGCTCTGTATATATCGACTTTCGAACGTACAATATCGAAGATGAATGAAACAGACTTGTAATTTTAAACACGATTATCTCAGAGTTGTATTATTTCCAAAATTCCAAAATACCCAAAAGAGTACCAAAATACTTTTTACTTATTATAATAGTAGCTAGCTAGTCGCTGACTGAAGAATTTTTAATTTTTTTTTTTTAAATCTCTCTAATGGTCTTTACCTCGCTCTTTAAGCCCATCTCTTAAAAACTTTTCGTCTTCTTTCGGGCCTTCTATCGACAGCTACGAGCCCTATCTTCAAGACCAGGCCCCGGAGCTGTAACCTCGACTTCCCTCCTCTCATAAAAAGTGTTCACCACACGTATGAGATAATGTCCAACAGAACTTTTAATGTATCTACCATCTCCTTTAAACACTGTTTCAATATATTAACCCTCCCCCTCCTAACATTTCTATTAATTCTGTCGCCTTAGTAAACTTCACTTTTATCGGTCACATATGCAAAATATCCTGGATGAAATTCAAATAACTCTCCTTCATAATCAGTGTCAGCAAAATGAGAGATTACCATTATAGAGCGAGAATAGTTTTAAATGAAGTTTTCATTTAAATATTATGTCACACGGTATGAAAGTTATGAAAAGTTTGCTCTAAATCAAATATTTGTTTTCTAATCGTACAAATTCTCTAATAACTAAGGGTAAAATTGAATAAAATTAAATGTAGGTAGATTTGTTGGTGATATACCAAGTTAGAGGTTTCAATAAAATATAAAACGAACAACAGGTTTAAATTAGGTAATTCTTTGCTTATTATTCCAAGAGAGTTTCGTATTTTTGCGAATAAAGGAGGGGTATCAATAAGCTAAGAGAATTGACCCCAGTATGTGACAAAAAATTTGACTATATATTTTTTTTATATTTCTCGTTATTTTAGTAAAATACAGGACCCTAACTTAATGCTACAATAATTTAAAAGTAAAAATTAATACGTTTTTTCGCTACGTCAAAAAGACTTTTTTTTGGAAAATTGTCCCCCTTTTTTTGCCCGCAAGTTTTTTAGATATGAAAGCATTTTTTTTTAGTATCGTGCCACTTTACCCCCTATTATGAGGGTCTAAATCATCTATTTTAGTCCCGGAATTTCAAAAAAAAATTTTATCCTGTTTACCTGCAACGAAATGGCCAATGAAATATTTTGTACCATTTTTCCGTTGTGAGAAATGGTCCAAACTATCAAAAGTGGGGGGTGAAGGGAGAGGACAAAACTCACCCCTGATCAGAGATTAACTCAAATTTTATGGTAATTTATGTAATAACATATATTTTACTGAAATTGTCAGTATTTTAAAAACCGTAAATAAAATGATAAAATGGTGAAATGAACGAACGATAGGTTTTCGAAGTCGTTATTTTCGTTTTTATAAAAATTAGGCAAATAGGACCACCAGAAAAAGGACTTCTATCGGATCAGTCACGTTTATAAAAAGGAACTGGGTCATTTTGATAGCAAAAATGAGAAGTCTACATTCAAATTAACCTAATTCAATCAATCACCATAATTTAAATCACTTTAATAAGGTTTGCTTTGAGAAAAAGGAAAATTTTTTATTTTCGTGACGTCATAAGGATTACTAAAATTTTTCCATTTATTAAATACCATAAATAAAATGGCAGAATCTTGAAATTTGAACCGAATTGTATGTCTTTTTTAACGGTCTAAACACCTATGACCGCTAGAAAAAAGACTTCTGTGAAGTTTGCAAGTTTGAAATTCCACACTCAGATTATCCTAATTCCATAATTTTTCCACCCCTTAAAAGCTCTTAATGACAAAATGATGAAACTCGAAGAAAATTATTGATTTTCAAAGTCGTTCTTTTAATACTAACTTAACTACATTTTTTAAAAATTTGCATTGTCATAACAGCATTATGAAGCCTTTACTAAAGTGTAACCCTCTTCTAATCTAATCCGTCTATTCTAAAGGAGCTGAATCCGTCTCTGTTAACCAGGGCCGTGGAGAAAAATGGCGGGCCCCAGGAATACATTTTTTAAAAATTTTCCCCTTAAAAATTAGTGACGAGGAAAAAAAGCTTCTTTTACTTTTTCCCGGACCGCCTACCAACAGCTACGGACCCCTTCTTCAAGACTGGGCCCCGGAGCTACCACCCCGGCTGCCCTCCCCTCTCGTCGCTCCTGCTACTAACCATTATTCACGGAAAATGGAAAAACTATAATATTATTTTGGGACTTAATACACATGAGTTAAATTGTTAATTAAGAAACTAAAATTAAATTCCACAAACAAGAATTTTCCTTCTAGAGATACTTCATTTATTTTATAAAATTTTGACTTGCAAACCGAAACATCAAAAATTTTAAACATAATAATTCTTTGTCGTACAAGTTACTACATAGCAGAAGGAACTAACAATTTCAATCCTTTTAAATCCCTCCGATCAAATCAATTTATTTAGCACAAATTGTCTTCGAACCGTAATAAATTTTAACAACACAAATACAACTACCATCGCCGACTATACGAACTACGACATCGACATCGAAACAAGTCGAAATAAGTGGAATATTGTTATCGAATGACACGCACATATTTTCTTCGTTATTCGAAGTACATACCTCCTTCTAGTACAGATACCTAAATACCAAAGTATCACAGTACCGTAAAGATAGACAACTTTGCTTATTAAAGACAACTTTACCGTACTACACTTTGTGTTTAAAAAATTAAAATTTAATAGCTCATAATGTCTGTGGCATTTATTTTTTCGCGCATTATCGAATAATTCCTTTAAGTAATGGTTACTGTCGCGGTTATGCAAAATTACAACTGGTAACATTGCTCATGTACGCCTAATACAAACGGTAAAAACATTATAAACTTATATAGAAACTAGACCAACTGCCCGAAATTTCCATTCTACTACGTTTTAGTAGAAAACATGAGTGGACAAAACTTGGGTAGACAAAGTTATTAATTCGTTGACATCTTAAACTATAACTGTTTTGTTTTGTTTTTAGCAAATTTCCATTTTGGAAATGCAGCTATTATAGCGGGTCTCACCTGAGTAAGCGGCTAAGACCTGAGTTCGGAACTATGACAGAAATATATGTATGTATGTATGTATATAAGTGTCTACGCCATAACTGTCGAAAGAAGTATCCAATTTTTACGAAATTTGGTGAAAATGTCAAAAATTTCAAACCCTTGGATGAATACGTCAGCCAGACACGTCCGATTTTTAGAAACCCAAAATTTTGGCCATTTTTCAGCACTTTTGATGGTTTCTTGCAAAAACTGGCCAAAATTCAAAAATTTTTAAAATTGTTGTTACACCATTGAAACGAGCGTAAAAAATTACATTCCTCTCAGTAAACAAATTTTTGAGCAAAATTAAAAAATTTGCTGAATTTCTTTACGATAAATACTTTACCGTTTTTTTTTTATTTTTTTTTTTTATCATTACAATACATATTTCTATCTGTTTCATTTTTCAAATTAAAAATTAATTAACTTTTCAAGAATACGTCATCACCAATTTTGAAAATTTGTTCATTGTTAGAAAGCTAAACTATTTTAGATGAATATGGGTTATGTTATATGAGATCCATCAGAGTCCTGCAACCGATTTTGAAATTTTTTTTACTGTCAGAAAACTAAACTAGTTCAGATCGATATAGGTTGTTATATGAGCTCCACCAGTGCCCAATCTATGGAAATTCGCTATGTTATGCAGATACTGCGACACAGGTATTTTGTCTATCGTCATTTAAGAGGTGAATCGATCAGTACTGACAAATTTGTGACTTAAATGAATTACTATAAGTCTATTTTTTTTTCTATAAATAAATATAACTTATGTGTAGAAAAATAAGTTAAATTTTATAATATAATACATGTAACAGTATTAATATTTGATTATTTGATTCTGGTAGTTGCCGTGTACACACACATAATAACTTATACATAAATAAATATATTATGGGTGTGTTCGTGTCATTTATAAAAACTTGACATTTTTATAGTTTTTTTTCTATTTATTACAATAACTAAACGTGCAATATTAAAAAAAAATATTTTTTTAATGATTCAAAAATATATTGGCTCATCCGGAAAGTTCGTGCCGTTTTTGGTGTAAATAACTATCCTGCTTTTCTTCAAATGACCGAAAACTGTGGATTTTGAATGCTCAAAAATTGCCGGTAATTCTTGACAGTTTGCCTCCGGTTTCGCTTTATTTCTTGACGCTTTGGTTCATCGTCAATACACACAGGTCGACCGGAGGGAGTTTCATCTTCCAACGAAAAATTATCCTTTTGAAATCAAGCAAATCACTTTCTGTAGGTTCTGTCAGAAAGCGCATCATCACCATAAACACTACAAATATTTCTCGTTGCATCAGCTGCATTAGTACCTTTTTTAAACTCGTATAACATGACATGATGTTCCTTGATGTCTAAGATCGCTCATTATTACTGGATCATTACACGCCACTTCATCCAGGTCATGTCACCCATGACCTCAAATTTAGCTGAAAATTTTTTTATTTATTTATTTAACCATCCTAATCATCTGTAAAAAATTTTAAAAAAAATTATCTCTAATAGTTTTCAAGTTATGAATTTTTGAAATTAAGCAAAATAGTGTTAAAATGGTGTTTCCGTGGCTATCACTTTCGGTGACGTTATTATAAAAAACATCCATAACTTCTGTAATATTTAACATAAAACCATAATTTTTTCATCAAAATGTTCAGAAAAGTCAGGAGATTACAGGAAAAATTTTGTTAATTATCACTTCATGTCCCTATGTAATGCTTTGTTAGACTTAAATTTTGAGACATTTTTTAATCGAAAAACAAAAAATCTTTGAAAGTGATTATTGACCAAAGGCATAGCAGTAACCGTAGTAATTTTTTTTTTAAATTTACCTCAAATATGTAAACTAAAATATTCTGGAAAAAAATTAATGGTTCTTTACCCGCTAATATTTTTCAGATTCGTCCGACGTCTGGAAGCTCAAAAAACCAGCTTTCTGGAATAATTTCCCAAAATTCAAGATTTTTGTTTACACCATGACAAAGAGCGGAAAAAACCATGCAAAATACGTTTTTGAACGATTGCTTTATGTAAATTAGTTTCCGAGAAAAACTAACTTTTATAAACTGTCGCCGTATATACCACTGTTGCAGCATCCTGCATAACATAGCGAATTTCATTTATAAAATTTAGTTTTTCTCGGAAACCAGATTACATAAAACAATCGTTCAAAAACGGATTTTGTATGATTTTTTCCGCTCTTTGTCATGGTGTAAAAAAAAATTTGAATTTTGGGAAATTATTCCAAAAAGCTCGTTTTTTGAGCTTCCAGACGTCGGACGTGTCTGAAAAATATTAGCGGGTAAAAAACCATTAATTTTTTTCCAGATTATTTTAGTTTACATCTTTGGGGTAAATTTAAAAAAAAAATTACTACGATTACTGCTATGCCTTTAGTCAATAAACACTTTTAAAGATTTTTTGTTTATCGATTAAAAAATGTTTCAAAAAAGTCTAACGAAGCATTACATAGAAACATGAAGTGATAATTAACCAAATTTATTTTTCCTGTAATCTCCTGACTTTTCTGAACATTTTGATGAAAAAACTATTGCTTTATGTTAAATATTACAGAAGTTATAGATTTTTTAATATAATAACGTCACCGAAAGTGATAACCACGGAAACACCATTTTAACCCTATTTTGCTTAATTTCAAAAATTCATAACTTGAAAACTATTAGAGATAATTTTTTTAAATTTTTTACAGATGATTAGAATGGTTAAATAAATAAATAAAAATATTTTCAGCTAAATCTGAGGTCATGGGTGACATTTTCTTTTTTATTGGATGATTTGAAATGAAATGACCCTACTGACAAAAAAAAATTATTTAAACACTGTTTAAAGATTTATGATACATATTACAAGCAACACTGTCGGCCTAATACTAACATGTTGTTGCATGTTTCGTTTGCGGTTGCTACTTGAAGAAATATGAATTCATCCATTCGACTCCGAAAACGGCACGATCTTTCCGGATGACCTAATAAAAGAAAATAATTTTCAGTTTTTTTTAAATCTTAAAGGTGGTTTTTAATGACACAACTTACTTAAATACATACCATTGATTCATCTCTAATCATTCTTTGGCATTTACTCGTACGTTAAAAATTCTAACTTTGAAAATTTATTTCTTCTAAACTACATGTAAGAAATTATTCAAAATCGTGTCAGTGAATGCATCATATCTTTCTCTATAATATACTAAAATTTCAAATTCTAAACTTGGAAAATTTCAAGTGACCGGATTCACCATAAGTATCTAGAAAATGTATTTATGATACAGATCAGAGACTTTTATCATTTTATTTCATTAAAACAGTTAAGTATGACTTAAAATTAATTTCGTCTTCATTTTATTGAAATTTAAATCGAGAATTTCGGCAATGTTGGTCGAGTTTACGGTACACGGTAAAAAACATTTGTGTTTGTGTACAAAAAAACCAGTGGTTAAAATCTTTGTGTTAAATAAGTAACAAAACCCTGTGTTAATATAACATTTCGTGTTTGTGTTAAATTAAAATATTAACAAAAAATTTGATTTAACAGAATAAAAATGTTAATCTGTTTTAAACAGCAAATAATAACATCACATTTGTGTCAAATCAAAAATAACATCTTATTTGTGTAGTTTCAACACAAAAAAAACTGGTTTTGCGCGCTTGTTTCGTATGGTTGAGTAGTTATGACAATACTGAGGTGGTGAACACATACATTATAAATATTCTAATTCGAAGCATCAAATAAACAAGTTATTTTTGTTACCTATTAAACAATAAATGCGTTCATTGTTCTTTTTCCTAATATTTCATCAAATTGGAGTTACAGATATCGCATTGCCAGTGTAGCAGTCAGCTAATTTCCATCAGTCACAACAGTGAAACCGACAAAAATCATACAGATATTAAATATTCATTATTAGGTAAGTTAATTAAAAATATTATAGATTGAATTTTTATAGACTAAATTTTTTTCTTTGTTTGCAGAATTTATTTCAATTAATTAAAAGATTATCGAATATTCGACGTTTAAGTGGTACGTTCCATTTTGTCTTCCACGTTAAGTTTGACAACGATCTTCACAATTTTTTGTTCCTAACATTTCATCAAATTGGAGTCAGATATCGCATTGCCAGTGTAGCAGTCAGCTAATTTCCATCAGTCACAACAGTGAAACCGACAAAAATCATACAGATATTAAATATTCATTATTAGGTAAGTTAATTAAAAATATTATAGATTGAATTTTTATAGACTAAATTTTTTTTTTTTGTTTGCAGAATTTATTTCAATTAATTAAAAGATTATCGAATATTCGACGTTTAAGTGGTACGTTCCATTTTGTCTTCCACGTTAAGTTTGACAACGATCTTCACAATTTTTGTGTATTGCTTCAACATTCTTTTCATCAAATACCAAGTGAAATTCACCAATATCATCGTCGAAATCTTTACAAAAATTGTAGAAATATTAAATAAAAAAGTTTAAGTACTGAAAAATTATTTTTTACTATTTCCTTTCATTTAAATAATAAATAAATAACAAAATACCTATACCAACACATTTATTGCGTAAACTTCTACATTCTAAATCAGTTAGTTTTACATATCATTGTGTTAAAAAGATACACTAAATAAAGGTTATATTAACATATTTACTGGTAAAATTATAACTAAGTAATTGTGTAAAATTAACACAAAATATATGTCCTCTTGTGTGTTAAATCATTGACACAAATCTTGTGTATAAATTTGACACATATGCTTTGTGTTAAAATAACACAAAAAATTGAGTGGACCGTTCTGGACATGTGAAATGTGTTAATTTTAACACAAATTTTTTGACTGTGTAGGTAGGTACTGCGAACGAAAACTGCGGCAAGGAACATGTTGTCGTATATAGAACTGTCGGGGAAAGACGGTCCATTCATTAGTCACGGTTGAACAACTGTGCAGTCAGCAACTGGTAACGGAGCTCACCAAACAGCGACATCGCAACCCTAACATAACACCATAGTTCACTTGTTTTATATGTATACAGGGCGCATACGAAATATAACTTCTAATTACTTTTAATCTAGAGAGGATGAGTTTTTTAAGATTTTCCATTTCTATTATCGACAATCAAAAAATTGTCCAATTAAGAGTTGTAAATAGCGATAATCCGATACGGATAATCGACTTCTATAGTCAGGAGCTTTATACCACTGGCAATTCGATTTTAAAATATACCTAAATGTCGCATTCAACTTATAATTTATAAATATTTTTGTATCAATAAAAATTTTTATTTAAATTTTTTATTTATCTAAACAGCAAGTCAGCAAGTTGCAATACATATTGTACACATACATAATATATGACAGCTATACATGATAGTCACTGGTTATCACTTCATAATTTTAAATAGAGGTTATTCTTAATCGAAAATATCTATATAGGGTTGACCGGGGTAATTGTGAATGGATTTTCATGAGTTGAGATAAAAGCGTTGTTTTAAGTATTTTTTATTTTATATATCACATTATACAAGAGAAGTGTGGTACGTCAGAGTAAAGCCCAGCTCAAATTCTTCACATTTACTCCACTTTCAAATTTTTCATCATACTTCACATCAATTTCTCTTTCACTTTTACCATGGAAAAATGTTAGGATAAATTTTTACAGCGAAAAAAATAATACAAAACATTTAACTGGTTATTTCACTGTAGATAAACACGATAAAAACGAAACAAAAATTCCTATTGGTAAATTTAACTGATTTCAGAGCCATAGTAACGATGTATTAAATAATAATATGAATTATAATAATTTATTTTTTCTACTCCTGTTGAAGAACACACTTATTATATATCTGTTAATTGTTGAGAAAGTTAGGCATTATCCAAAGGTGTGGAGGAATGTTCATTACTCAATACCTTCTTGACCAATGAAATCACAGTATTAATCATTATTCCATCGGTTTGCTATTGTTTTGTGTATATGTGTATGTATCAGATTTTAATTTAATATATATTGCCTAGTAACGTTCAAGTAAATAAAGTAGTTTAAGTTTTGTTTTGATCGTTTTATACATAATATTATACAAACTTTTAATGAAATTAGAAATAGATTAAAAATTTGATTTAAAATTTATATTCAATTTTATTTAAATCAAAAAGGAAAAAAGTCGTAGAAAAAATATCGTATTCTACTCGCTTGCAATGGCTATTACATACTCAGATGCATTACGACACTCGCCTCGCAATTCGGCTCGTGTCGCAATTTCATCTTCGTGAGTAATAGCTATCATTACTAGCTCGTTGAATAATATACTATTATTCGTTAAATTATCTTACCGTATTACACTTGAGTTTTATATTTTTTCTGAATAAATTGGTGTTTTCTACAACTCAAATTTCTTGCCTAAAAGCAATTTAACTAGAACAACTGTCAACTAACAAAAACGCTTCAGCTTCGCTGTCGAGTTTTTGTTAGTTAATAGTTCTTCTCCTTAAATTGATAGGCAACAAATTTTCGTTAGACAAACCCAAATTTATTCGAAACAATACAAACCTCTCGTGTAATAATAAGTGATAATTTGATATAGATATTTAATAATTTTTTTAATTTCTGATGAAAAATTAAATAAGTCAGCCATATTGAACTAGGATTTTTTTAAGTAACGTAAAACTCTATATCGTTTGAATTCACTTGAGCACGAATTTTAAAACTATAATTTTTAAAGCATACCTACTCAGAACCATGACATAAAGAAATTAAAATTTCAATATTACTGGAACTAATTGTAATAATTTTTATTGTATTATAAACAGAAACTCTCATAAACTCCGCTATACAGTACAAACACCTATGACTGATTATTGCAGTTACACCCTGTATATTACACATACTATTCCCACAGGATTGTTTATATTCCCTCTTCTTGTGTGTTATGTTATGTTGTGTTATGTACATAGACGTGTTAAAATGAAGTCAATTGATGCAATGCATTAAGTGAGGTGTATGTACAGTCACAATCAGTTTTGTGCCCTCCAAACACTTGACCATTCATTGGCGCTCCGTGCAGGGTGAAAGGAACATGATTAATACAATCAGAATGAAAACACGTAGCAACAATGCCCCAAAATTTTTTCGACACCCTATATATGCATATCGTTAGCTTGTTAACGCCACCTATTGAATCCAATTTTAGAAACGGAAGAAATAGTGTTGGGTTGCTTACGTGTAAAAGTCGCTTTAAACGAGTGGCGCTTTAAAAGAATATAGTTACCAATTTATTTAGTCTCTAGACTCTGGAGGGATATGAAACTCTTTCTAAACTACAGTCTGAGTCCATTTCTTATCATGTAGGGGAAGCTCCCTACACAAAGCAGATACCAGTCCTATTAAAGTGGATTTTGTTGATTTTAATAAAAATTCTGGTAAGAAGTTTTCTTATGATTTAAAACTATAGAGAAAAACGGATGTGTGTTATAGCTTTGATTTTGGAATTATTCTTTGTCAACCAAACGTGTGCTCTTGGGCAAAGCGAATTTCTTGCCGTTTTGACTATAAAATCAATAAAAAACCAATCAAGGAAATAATGAGAAAGGATGTTCTATTAAATTTAGACCTATATGAATCGAGTTTGAATTGAAACGAAATTCGATCCGAATTTCGAAATTGCTCGAATAATTCCTTGAATCTACGCTTTTTCAAATTATTCAAAAATTCACCGTAAATCTGAAAATTTTGAAACAGTTCGAGGAATTTAAAATTTTAAAACAATCTAACTTTAGAATTAGTCGAGAAATGAATCGAGTTTGAATTGAAACGAAATTCGATCCGAATTTCGAAATTGCTCGAATAGTTCCTTGAATACGCTTTTTCAAATTATTCAAAAATTCACCGAAAATCTGAAAATTTTGAAACAGTTCGAGGAATTTAAAATTTTAAAACAATCTAACTTTGGAATTCGTCGAGAAATATTCAAATGATCCATTAACACGTTAATTGCCAAACTAAAAATAGGTCCCCTATAGACTTTATGAGATGGAAATAGTATATTGTGCAATAAGTGCGGGAAATTGTCGATTGCCCACGAAAGCAAAGTTGAGTGGGCCATCGACAATCCCACACGAGTTGCATATACTATTTTTTATTACGAATTTCACATACTTTTTTCCATTATTATTACTATTTTTGACATTTTTAATATTTTTTAAAATAATATTTTTGAGTGTTCGTCTTTTTTTTTCTGAATTAAATATTGTTTAAATTACTTTGTTGGTGGTTTCTATAGAAATAATTATGAAATATTTATTAAATGAAAAATTAAGAGGCGGCTTTGCGTGTTTTGATTAAATTTTGCGTGTTTTATTGTCAATTTGCGTGCGGAAAGTTTACTTTCCACACACAAAAAAGTATGTGGGAAGAGTACAGTGGGCAAACAGCTAGTTTGCGTACAGAAATGTGTGCGCCAAGTTAGTAGGTACTTCTCCCGCATGAGTAATAAAAAATATTTTATATTAAATAAGTAGGTTCTTGTATTTGTCACGCGATATCACGTGATTGGCCATATAGTAAAGTAGCCGTATCACGTGATATCGCGCGATCGGCTATGAAAGTGTTAAATATTTAAATTATTTGAAAAATTTTCGAATTTTTAAGTTTTTCGAACATTTGCATACACTAGCCTAAGCCCATTATTGTTATTTACTCAATTTAGAGAGATTTTATTTCTAAACATAGTTTTCAAAGTTCAATCTCAAACCTCAGTCTCGTTCAGTCTTTTTAACCCCTTATCGCATACAAAGCCATATATGGATTCTAAGTTTTCCTATTTTTTTTCAACATATTAATATTTTTTTTTTTTTTTAAAAACTTATGTTAAATCCTAACTTTATACTTTTTCGAGTAACGGAACGCAACTTTTGTTGTCTTTGGTAAGTGCGGGTTGTCGAATTATTTGAAGTTATGTTCAAAGTGTCCGACCGTTACAGTGCACTTAATTGGTGCTAATTTTATTTGTGAAAACTAAACAATAAAACGGTAAGTACTAAAATCAAAAATTTTCAAAACACATTCTTTATATATTCAAGAACATGGAGTAGTTGTGATTCGTGTGTGTTTTCTTGTTTTCTTCGATTTGCCATATTTGGCTTCGTATGCGTTTAATCCAAATTATTACTGGGCATATATGGCTTCGTATCGCTTTTATGGTACATCCCAGCATGTCAATTCTATTCCTGGTAATGGCTTCGTGAGTGACGATGATTTTGCTTCTGATTCCCCAGTACTCCCACCAGCCAAGGCAGTCCATCAACTTCGGTGGTCAGAAAACGTACTGCAACAAGCCGAAAAGGTACTCCATCTAGCTTGCCCGGCTCACCTATACTCATTAAAAAAGCACGAAAACTCCACCTAGGCATCAAGACCTCCCTTTGAAGTCAAAACTAAATTGACAATTATGTCAAAACTGCTCAAAATGCCGTTCATTCGCTAAATGTGGAAAGTGTTAAGTTTATTTATGTTACAATAGCAAATAAAATTGCATACCGATTTTCATAAAATATAATTGTATTTTTTATTTAACGCATACGAAGTCATATACCGATTATAATTATAATACTAGAATGCATACGAAGCCATATATGGCTTCGTTAAGTAATTTCTAAACAATGAGACTTAATTTTTTTTCTTAATTTGACTACTAAAATAAAAGAAGTGAAAGACATTTTCAGTAATAAGGGGTTAATTCACTAAACAAAACCGTGTGTGTTCGTCTCAAAATTAAAGAACTACAAACATACAGCACTTATCATTCGTAACTCTTCTTTCATACCAGTAATTCCCAAACTGTATTCCGCGGAACACTGAAGAACGTCCGGGAAGAATTAATTGAAAGCGGCAAGAAAAGAACATGTCATAGTTTTAAGTGTTTGAGCCTTCTTTTTTTTTGACTTATCAACGGTATTTTTTAACGATTTACATTGGAGGTTAAGTTACTACACGAATCATACATTTTTGCTCGTCAATTGTACTGTAAATAGTATTCCGTACAAAGCAATGATAAAAGTTTGAGAAACACTGTTTGATACTGTTCCTAATGTCATATATAATTAAATCCACACACTTGCAACTCCTTAATTTTCATTTGCACTTACATATTGTGCACACAAGATCCATGGTGCATGGTTAAGTGCATGGGTTGTTTATTTCTTCATCTTTTAACTAACTTATTGTTTTTAATTAAAACAAATTTGATGCAAGCAAATAGACGAAATATTCCAAGAGCATTGCTCACAAAATAACTTTTTCATGGCAAAACTCCCCCTGCCTCCCTCACCTCTTCCCCATAGGTTGTTTTCCTGCACACAACTCAATGCGATGCGGTCCATTTTGAATTAAATGATAAAATAATATGGTTTCTTATTTTTTTATAATTAATTATAATGTCTGTCATCCTTGCCCGTGGAGTCGGTAAGTAATTTTTCATTACAAAACCGGGCCCCACATTTACGCATACGCAGGCAATACGTTGTGATGTTGGTGGTAAAAGGCCTGGGCAAGAATAATATTTGAAATAATTTACATATAATTTCAATTTGTTATGTTTGAAATAGACCGTTTTATATATCAAAATGCATTTCCCTCTAACAAATTACAATATAATGTTCTACTATCTCACTCAATTCATCGTATAGGGACAGTCAGTCGCGTTGGTGGTAGTCGGTGAAGTTCGAGTATTATTGCATTTGGTAATTTATTCGGTCGTTAATGTCTTTTTGAAAAAGAGATGGAAGCACCGTGGTATCAGTGGAATGAAATTTATCGGGTACCTACATACCTTCACTAAATATTCCAATCAAATAAAGCTTTAGATTTCATTATTACCTTCCAAAATAAAAAAAAGAACGTATGGTATTCGAATTTTTACAGTTGGAAAGGAGTCAGAATGAGGTGAAAGCGCGAGTAAAAATCGAAGCGAAAACTGTGGGAAGAACTGAACTGAACTTGTTACGCAGAGCCAAAAATCGATGACACAGCAAGAGAAATGACAAGGCCCCGGGCACATCAAAAATATTTTCAATAATTTTTCTCAAAAAATACGTTTGGTGGGGAAAAAACGGCCTTTCAGTTCCTCCGGACTCCTAACAGAGGCTCCGGGCCCGCTTTTTGGACTGAGGCCCCCAAGCAATTGCCCCACCTGACCGCCCTCTCGCTGGCCCTGAACAACCTTTCTATTTTTTACACGATTGCCCAGAAAAAGAAGTGTAATGTTTTCCACAGTTCATGAATGTATGTATATAACGTAAAAGCCCCTATACCGCAACGCGATCATATGTCCGAACAGTTTTGACATTTATATATTAATGAAGTTATTTCTGAAAGAAACCTCTGACAACAAAAATTATTAATAGAATGATTACTTTTCAATTTAAATTTACCCCGCATTTAATGTTTTCTTAATTAAAAAATACATATACATATTAAACAATTTTTGTTGAATACAGTATTCTGATCCTTTATTTACGTCTGAGACTTAAACCATTCTGTGTTTCCTACTTTGACGTTTAGATGTCACTCTATGTTTCATATTATTCATATTACACGTCTATTTGTATATCGGTTCCCAACTCCTAGTGTCATTAATATTCCTTTGTTTGGATATAGATATCGACATTTTGTAAAAGAAAAACATTAATAAATAAAAATTTTTGGGTTGTATTTTTTTAAAAACATATTCATTGGATTAAAAAAACTTTCTTTCATGCTTATTAAGAAAAAAAATGTATGTTTAATTGATTTGTCAATTTTTATAAGCCAGTTATACACACCATAATTAGACACCTAAAAATAGTGTTCCGGTATAGGGGCTTTTACGTTACATAATCTAGGTGACGCCTTGAAAAAAAAGCCCTGGGATGGGCAGACAAGCGTTATCTGTAAAAAGTATGAAAAAATGCCTAAACCGATTTAGATGTGCGCAGTATTTTTAGAATTCTTACGTTACTCCGGATGACATAGGCTAGGTGACGTCATAAAAATTCATTGGGATAGGCAGACAAGCGTTGTCATTAAAAACTATGAGAAAACACTCAAACCGATCCAGGAATGTGTGATATCGTTGGAATGGGATGGGCAGACAAAGCGAAGAGTCCGTGACATATGAAAAAAATTGTGTAAGAATTGGTGGTTAAACGGAATACCAAAAAAAGTGAGTCTGGTATAACGAGGCAGAGCCAGCCGAAAAGTTTTTCAATGAAAAATTTGGGGCCTAACAATTTTATCGAGAACTATATTAGAAATGCGACAAAACGTAACCGAAATATTTTTCGAATCATAGTTCTTCGAGTTAAATTGCTTTAAGCAACAAATTGTCCGACACAATACAATATGTAATTCGATCCTAAATCGGATTTATATCCAATAACCAAACTCGTTTGAATAACATTGTATACATTTACATACAAACACCCTATACCTACACCGTATACGTTATTACCTTATATGTATACCATGAATGTGGAATATATACCCTATTATTTGAACAAAGCAGCCTGTGTGGTCTATTTTGCGTATTTCATAATACTGATAATTTAATATAATATGAGAAATTAGTGAAAGGAATATTCAATGTAATTGAGGGATTTTATATTCCTATATACGGAGGATATATATATATATATATATATATATATATATATATATATATATATATATATATATATATATATATATATAACTTTGTAGCCTTTTACAGGTTCGCAATAATACGTATGCTTTCTACAATACCAATAATATTATTCGACCAATCCTTGCCGACATAGAAGTATTGGGTATATATCGGGGTAAAGGGGTTACAGGTACCTTTATATGGTCGGATATTAATCCTATTTGGTCATTAGTAAGTATACAATTTGGTAATTGTACTTAAAACATTTCGAGGATTTGATAGAATGTGAATTACACCGGTACCTAGATTGATTATATTCAAATTTTTCGTTAAGTATCTTTCTCGTTTTATTAATGTTGAATCTTTACAATTTTGAATTTAAAAAAAAAATGTGATCTTTTCAATGTTGACTTTAGCCGCAGAGCTTTTCAAACTGGGGGGGGGGGGGGGCGAAATGTTCACCAGGGGGCGCAGATTAATTGCAAATATCGTTACCGTTTTGATAAAATCACGGTTTTAAGAATAAGCGCTCAAACATTATTACCAAATAATGGACATTTATTTCAACTTTTGGCATATTATTAAGTATTATTTTAAAACACAGTAAAAAAATTTTTATAAAATTAATTATTTTTCGCCGAGTAACTCGAAAAATTACTATTTCCGTTCATTACATCTCATTTTACAAGTAGAAAATCAACGAAAAACACGAGAATCTTTAGCAAAAATCAAAATCTTTTGTTTAAAACACTGTCGAAAGTTGAAATTTTATTTTTCTTTTAAATCCCTTTGTTCAAGTACAAGCCATAAGCATTTACTAAATTAAAAAAATTGCCAAAAGTTGGAATAAATTAGGTATTTTTGCTAAAAAAAAAAGCCATGTAACCCCTTTAACACCGATTTTTCTGCTCTCTACTGTACGTAATATTTTAACAATAACAATTCTTTAAGCGGTCAGAGCCATCTAAGCGCGTAAATATCGAATACGTGTCTGATCAACGGTTTCCTCTCAAGTGTCGTATAGACCTGTCGTTCGCCAAAAATATGAATTTTTTCAGTAATTTTGTACAAAGTTTCGAAACTGTTGCGTTTACCGTGAAAAAAGTGATCTATGTATTTCATCAAATTTTCGGATTTAATACCTATATAATATTATTTATGTATATACGCAATTGGTATGGTGCAATAATTTTAACGTCCCAAAATAAAACAAATCAATACGTGGGGAATTTGTGGAAAAAGAGGAGGGGGGAGCGGGGGTCGACTGCACGAACGGGGTCAACAGACATTGATTGATTGACATGTTCACTCCTCAAACATGTTTCATGTTCACCGTTCGGCACATATCAAAGTGTACACTATATATAATACAATTCGGTATAATATGCATGTATGTGTAGTAGTATGTCATTTTAGCGTTTTTATAAATAATGTACATAGTACGGCCCCTGTACGTTACGCTGTTACGGCATTAAAAAATAAACATTAAATGGGGTGTGTTAATTTGGAAGTAATACATTTTCAAAACATGCTTTATTTATAACTTGTTGTTTTTGTATATAACATTTATGTGAAGTAATCTATAGAATATAAAATTATTCAAAATTTGTTGATATGTTTTGACAAAGGTAACACGACCTCTTTGTTGTCTAAGGGAAGATTCGCTAAAAAATAAATAAAATAAATCAATTTTTTTTATTCATAATTATATTGCTTAGGCTGCCAGTACACGATCAGTAATATTGTCAGTATTTACTGATAAAAATAATGAATCAATATTTTTATTCAAGGAGTCAAACTAGAATGTCTACCAAACTGTTCCCACTGTAATCAATGGGTGACGTAACACAGCACACGTGCGATCAAAACACACGATGTATGGACACAAATATACCAATGTATTAGTAATATATTTTGATGATGATATATGCAGTTCGCATACATACACTATATAATATGATGGCCGACATATTTGACAACTAATCAACAATTAAAAATAAATTTATCTATTTTAAGAAAGATATCCCTTTATTTTGAGAAATTTTTTATTCAATAGAATTTTTACACTTAAATACGACACACTTCATATTTTTTTCTGTTTAAATTTCACGAGTTGATTAAAAAAACTTGATTTTTATTTTGACGTGAACACCACGGCAGTCAGTAACAGACTAAAGTAGTAGTGGTGTAAATTGCTACTTATTGCAACTTTAAGATTTCACTTTTTTATAGGTAGGCTTGATCTGTCTCATTTGTGTTTTTATTACTTCAGTATTTTTATAATACCGTACACTATCATTATTTTCTTCAGTATTTTAAAACAAACTGTCAAGTTTATTTTTTCGGAATTTTTAAATTAAAAAATTTGGAATTGTTATTATTATGGAAGAAGCGTGTTTAGCTAGTACTAGCGTTTGCAACTCAAAACAAGAAAACAAAAAAGAAAAAAGGTTATGTTCGTAATGTTTTTTCTAGCTAAGCCATACGTGGCCATACATATACGCATGTATGTACATACGGTACATATCGTACAAATTGTACACACTGCCGTACATACTAATCAATAATGTATGTACAAGCCTACTTTTCCATGATGTACATATTATACGATCTACAATCGATTTGTATTTATCTCGGCTGGCACCGCTGCTACATTATATACGAGAAATATGTTTTAACCGTTTTAACTGTCATTAATGTCACTGTCCCCTCCACGTATTAGTACTGAAGTGAATACTGATAGAATTATAAGCCATTCTTCAATTCTTTCATCATTATTTCAGTGTCGTCAATACACGATCAATAAAAGTGTCAGTATTTTGAAATACTGACAGTATTACTAATCGTGTACAGGCAGCCAAAAGGTGTTAAAAATATTTTCCTAAAATTTTATTTAAAAAAGAAAAAGGAAAAATCAAAAAGTTATGGGCATTTTAGTGCACGCACTTTTTCTCGAAAGTACCTACGTTTTTGACATGTATCTCAAAAACTATTTGAGGTTTCGATATAAATTAAAGTGCATATTATGTCTCGATGCCGTCATTTTCGCAGGAAATGGCGGCTGCTTATAGTTGAGAAAATGCCGTAATTTTTGAAAATTTATTTCCAAAATGCAATTTTTCGCTGGTTTTTTATTTTTTTCCTTAGATTCAATTTATTGCCATAACTGTATGTGTATCTTTTCAGAAAATTCTTGATTTTTTTATTTTGGTTCACTGGGGATTTCAAAACGCGAGGAACCATCAAGGTGGAAAAATCTGGCAGTGTCGATTTCAAAGCCATTTATACTCAGCTCATTTTTTAATTTTTTTGTAATCTCAAGTTTTAACTCAATTTTTAATAAAATATTTATTTGTATAAAATAAAAATAAATAAATAAAAAAGGTTGATTTTTTATGTCTTTTTGGCGAATCAATATATAGTTGCTCGATGGCGTCAGTTTCATGGGTAGTTTACCAAAACCTTTTGCCACCATTTCCTTATCATAAGCTAAATTGATAAACTTTATTTATCGATAAGAATTACTCCTGGTGCTCCGATGTTATTAAATATTCCGGCGGCTCATACTACAATTTAAAACAGATTTCCATAAATAGGATAACTTCGGAACTATTGGATCGGGGGCCACAAAGACGGACCAACAGAGAGACAGACACGATACCAGAATCATTCAAAAAGCTCTAAAACGTAAAATGTGCGTAAAAATTTTATTTTGGTGGAAGAAAAATTTTCATATATCAAAAGTAATCACAGTACCTCCTCTACTTCTTCTACTGTACCTCGGAAGCATTTCCATATACTATTAGTATGAATTTGATCTTTAAATATACGTTAATTGAAATGTATTGTAAATATTCTATTGTTCATAAAATAGTATCGTACATAACTATAATATAACTAGTGATGGGCATAATCGAATGAAAAATAATCGTCCTTCGATTATTAAAATATCTCGAGATATAATAAATCAATTATTTTTATTCGATTATTTGTATCGATTATTTTTCATTCAGTTATTTAAAGTTAAATTAAAAAGAAAAATGGTTATTACTTCAAGAAAAAAATGAAACTTTCAGCGACAAAAATAATCGAATAAAAATAATCAATTGATTATTCGATTATTAAGATCACTCGATTAATAATAATCGAATATTAAAATCATTCGATTATACTCGTCACTAAATACAACCCTTTGCGCAACCATTCAGTATAAAATTACTAGATTGCTAAGTTTACTAAATTATTCATATTATTATGTGTACCGTAAAACACCCTATCTTTACCATAATTTTCAATTCAAATTTAAATAAAATAAAGACGGAACTAATTTAGTTATATTTAACTGTTTCAATAGAATAAACTGATAAAAAACTTTGATCTAACTCATAAATAAATATTTTCAGAAACTTAAATTACTAGTCAAAAAAAAAAAAAAAAAAAAAAAAAAAAAAAAAAAAAAACAGTAACAAGCTCAAATGTCGAGGAGTTCCTAACTTTACCATATTATTACTAATTCATATTTTTTTAGTGAAATATAAAAGATATTATAAAATTTCTAAATATACCATTGTTGTTCATACATTTTTGTGAATTCCAAATAATATTTAACAATAATACGCAGTCATTTCGAAATTTTCAACGATAAATCTAGTTGCGACAGAATTATGTTATGAAAACGTTAAATACAGCTGTTTTCACCGGGGATGTACAAAATCAGTAAAAATTAATAAAACAAAATGCCAGAAATAAAAAAAAATAAATAAATTTTGTTTAAAAAAAATAAAACACAATGTTACATATTTGATATTATAAACTGACTAAGTAACAAAATCAGAAATAAAAAAACAAAAACAATTGTCTATTAAATCAATCAATGTTCAGTTTCAATCAAATTGTCTAACTTACAAAATCACAACCTTTTTAACCAAATCAATATACTCAATTTTATTCTCTATTGTTCTTCTTTGGATTCCAAATTGTTTTTCAGTGTATAATGTTGTAATTTGTTTACTTTTTACCATATCAGTTGCTAGATTTAACATTCTGCAGAATAATTTTTGTATGTCCTTGCACCAATTTTCTTCTTATGATGTTTACCAGACATTTTTGTATAAATGTAAACCTATGGTTCATTTCAGTTAAATTTAACCATGCTTCGTTACTTTGAATTTAAATAATTTCCGTTTTCTTGGCTTTATCTCTTTTATTATTGCATTTATGTAAATTTTAAATTTGCAGTTTATTTTTAGAAAAGAATAGAAGATTGATTTGTTTCGAATATAAGAATTATTTAATTTTTTAACGAAAACTCATGATCAATTGTATCTGAAAAGAGGTATATAACAATGTTTTTTACTTTAATATCTCAATTCGTGTAAAAATATAATGCAATTCGTATATTTTTGACAACCCTGACTATTGGCGGCGCTGACTGGTAAAGTTGGGGATTTGTTAAAGGACTCTAACTTTACCAAATTTGCTATAATATTACCTAAACGAATTATTCGATAATACGCAAATAAGTAAACGTAAAAATCATTTTATATACTTACGAGGTTATGTAACTTTTCATATGATGAAATTATCTATGCCACTTGTATATTTTTTGAAATACCAACTAAAGTTTGCACACTTGCTTAAAACCAAAATGTACCATAAGAACTAAAAAAATCCAATGATTTGGAGAAATTGCGGTTGGCAATGCCAGAAAAACTTATATAACACCAGTGGTTTGTTAGAAATATCTCCATCATTAAAAAGAAGTGCTACAGAATATATAAACTATGTAATTTTAATTTTTTTAACGTAAAGTGTGGTATGGTAAAGTTAGGTTTAATAGGTAAAGATAGGGTGTTTTACGGTATACTATACGTATCCGTTCGCGCTAATTTAATTGCATTCTGAGTACTGTGCCACCCTCATCTTACTCTCCCACCCCCATGGCGCACTCGTGACTTGCTGCTCGCTTCTAGTTGTTGTAATGAGTGTCATGTCTCTACACGGTTATTAATATTACTCACTATTACTCAACTTATAATATTGTGGCGTTGCTGGTTGTGAGCTTTGACTTTCTTATTCATATTACTAAATGGTTTCTTCCTAATGTTTTATATGTCACAAGGAATATACACATGAATGGGTAAAAATATAGACATTTGTTCGTTCATTCGTGCACGCTTAGCTTGATTCCGTAAAATATGTTAAATGTTTGGTATAATATTTTATGTAATTAGAAATTTTAATCTAATTTACTAGAATGAAAGTAAATAGAATAAATTATTATCTAATAATATTTTGATGGTTTATTTCCTTAATTTAGAATTTGTAGAAGAGTGCGGTAGGTATGTCATTCAAATATTTTGTGACAATTACCTATACATTTACCTATAGTAAATTATTAAACTTTGTTCCGAATCAATTCTCGTTTTAAGAAGGGCACGTTTATTTTACTACTCCAACTCAGGGGCGGATTAACCCACTTTGAGACCCTAGACATTTTTTTCTTACCGGGTCCTCCTATAGAGCACACAAAAAATATAAAGCAATAAAGAGAGCAAAATTAAATATCGTCAAAACCTAAGAACATAACAGACACAGTTTGACCTGACCTTTCAAAAAATCACATTTGTCTATACGATGATCCGGTGCTCGAGTGTCGATATATACCTGAATTAAATTTTCGACCAAATGACTGGAAAACGACATTTCATCTTACACGACCTAATATCAGTGTTGACCAGATGTTAGTTATAACTAATAACTAATAACTAACAACTAAATTATTCTTTTGTAACTAATAACTAATAACTGAAAAATTTAGTTATTAGTTATAACAAATAACTACTTTAGTTTTTAGTTGTAGTTATTAGTTATAACTAATAACTAATTTTATTGGAACGTTTACTAAAATTATCGGAGGAAATAAAAAAGTCAGGAAGGATTTTGATAATGAAAAGTTCAGGTGCGATAATTTCGAAGAATATTTTAAAAGCCTTTAAAAAATTTGTTATTTTTTTGTTACGATGAAGTAAGGTCTTTTATGAGATTTAGGTTTACGACAAAAGATAATTACAAAAAGTAGCGAAAAGTATTTTTTTAAAAATAGTCTATTTTGTATCAATGATAGATATCAATATATCATACATAAAAATTAATCAATCTGTTTTAAAATTTAAACAATATATTATGTTCTCCTAATACCTAATAAAATACCTAATACCTCCTTATTTTTCCTAATAAAAAAAATAACTGGACTTTTTTTTAGTTTTGGTGAGACTTTCGAAACTGGGACTTGGGGGGGAGGGACTTCATTTGGGATTTCATTCAGGACACTCTACTCAAGACTAGGCGCTTTCAGTTTGGTTCCATAATGCTTTCTGTGTGGAATATGATTAAATTTAGTTATTAGTTTTATAACGTTTAAAACTACAATTAATAACTAAAAATTGAAAAATTTAATTGTAACTACAACTAACTTTTAAATTGCAAATAATTTAGTTAGGAATAAATTAGTTGACTAAAAATATTAATCAACTAATTAATTAACTAAAAAATTTAATTGATTGATGCCAACACTGCCTAATATTATTCCAGTTAATGGCGGAAATAATAAATTCCAATCCACAAGAATAGGGAATATGCATATAGTCTAAATAAATTTTAAATATTTTTTTTTTTATATTCTACTAGAATATGGAAACTTAATGGTGACAGTAAAAAATCGTTTAAGTTGTAAATTTTAATAAAAAAAAATATTTCAAAACATAATTTTAAATGAATTTTAAACAAAACTGAACCCACCATGACGTAACTCAGCATGGAAAGAGTAATCACGGAAACAGTAGAGAAAAAAAACTTCGTTTCGTTGTTTACTTGTAAAGCTTGTAAATGTCAATTATAATTAATTGTGCATACTGATTGTTTTAATTGTGCTTGACGTTTCTCTATTTTTAGCGAATTTCGAAAACTCGAAATTCAGCTATTACCTACAGTAGGTGTCATGACGCAATCTGAGTCCGGGACTATGGCAGAAATCTGTTTTGAGGTCCCTAGAATACGAAAATGATATTCACTAAAATTTATACATATATATATATATATATATATATATATATATATATATATATATATATATATATATATATATATATGTGTTCCCACGATAACTCTCGAACGAAACGTCTAACGCTTATGAAATTTTGTGTGCGGACTGGATTCTGAATTGGCTTGGCTAAGTTCGTTAGCCAGACACGTCGGATGCCCAGAAGTAGGTTTTCTGGCCATTTTTTATCATTCGATCCTATCATAAGACAGTTCGATTTTTACATCGTTGAAAAGGAAAAAAAAATTATGAAGAAAATGTTCTTATAATTTTCTTTCTATGTTAAGTAGTTTTCGAGAAAATGTAAATTTTCACTTTTATTCTTTCTTTGTTAGTCTAATAAGTAATTTATATTTATATCTCAGTTCTTTATGAAATATAAAAATATTTCACTTTTTTATTAAAGAATTTTGTGAGAACAAGTGAAAACTGTTCACATATATGTGATATAACACACATACATGTATAGAGTTTTGTTTCTCATTTATTGCATTATAATTAGCATGGTTCTATCCCATGTTAAAAAATGTAAATTAAACAGATTTTCTAAGCTAATGTAATGAAGAATTTTTTTTTTTTTTATTGAATTTTTAAGTAAACAAGAAATTGAAGATTATGTTATGATATAATATTATTAAATAAGGTACCTAAGGCATTTAAGGCCCAGCGGGTAATAAGGCCCATTAGCTATATTTCTTACCAAGAAAAGTTCTCTAACTTATCAACAAGTTTAAAATGAACTTTCAATCATTTCAAAACCAGATACAAAAGTTGAGCTACTCAGAGTAACAAACTCATGTCATATTTTAACAAACAAATTTAGAGGTTACATTTTCGTTCGTTGATATAAAAATTGTGCACATTGTGAGTGTTATATTAATGATTTTTTAAAGGTATGTTTCTTTCAAATTGTTATCAAAATTGAAAAAAATTAATATTCTTTAAGTTTTACATCAATTAATTTAGTTTATTTCTAAAGTATTTATATAAAATGTATATAAGCATAAATATTGACATGTTGATAATAAGGCCCATGCAAATTTTGTTTGGGCTTTATTACCAACACAATTAAAATCAAACACTACAAAGTCAAATCAATTAAAACAGGTCTGAAGTCATTAACAAATGAAGCAAAATTAGACGCACAACTTAAATTATTATAGTTACTCTAATATAAAAATAACAAAAAGGAAAAAGGACAAAAAACTAAGTACCTTTAATTTTGATTTATTTGTTGCATTTGTTTAATGATGCCAGATCAGTTTTAGTTGGTTTGGTCGAATTTTTATTTTTATTCCTTAGTGTTTGGAAGTATGGCTGATAAAAAGAAGAGAGCGTTGTGGTCTGAGGAAGCACTGGCATCAGCCTTAAGCTATGTCACTCGACATGGTAATCAGAGAGAGGTTGCAAGGATATTCGGAATTCTAAGAAGAACTCTTAGATTTAATATTTATTTATTTCGACTTAATATATTCAAACACCTAGTACTTGACTTATGCGAAAATAATGATAAAAAAATTAAAAATTAAAAATAATGACTTAGGTAATTTTTTTTATTGTTGTTTTCAATAAGAGTCAAGCGGGATTCAAGGATTTTCGAAACTTTTTTGAACGTGTAAAAATAACAAAATATTTTGATATATAAGTTCAAGTTATTCTTAAAGTATTTTCAAGTTTAAGTTATTCTTAAAGTAATTAAAATCCCCCAATTAATTTAAAAAAAAATAATAAATGTACTATTTCAGGCAGTTGTAATAGGTGGGCCTTATTTTCTACACCAGTCGGAAATAAGGCTCAATTGCAGACACTTTTTAGAATGAAATTTTTGACTTGTATAATTACAAATTCATTAATTTTTTTAGGAATTTTTATCAAAAAATAAGTAAATTTTTATAATTAAATACTACATTTTTGATATTTTATAAGATATATAAATAATAAGCATATTTTGCTTAGGTGGGCCTTATTTGCCTTAGGTACCTTATATGAAACAAAACAAAATATGTATAATGTACATATGTATGCACGGAAAAATATTTTGAATCGATTTTGAAAATTTTTTCGCTAATAATTAATAATGTTAAAAAATTAAACCATTTCAAATGGATTTAAGGTATTTTATGTGAGGTCAAGGTTTTCGGGACTTAAAAAGGCCAGAAATTAATTAACCAATCGATTTTAAAAATTTTTTCACAGTTAGTAAGTTAAAGTATTTGAATTAATTAATTAAATGATGTCCGCAAGAAGCTTACGGACTGCCATAAGTTATATGAGATCCTTAGAACCCTCTTCTTACTGTTAGAGTACTAGACTTGTATGAGTTTCGCCAGGATTTATTGATCCCATAATTGTAAAAAATAAACTAAACGACCAATTTTAAAAAAATCTTCACTGTTACAGAGCTAAACTATTTTAGATAGATTTAGAATACATTATGTAAGGTCCGCCAGGGTCCACAGGACCCCAAAGTGTCAAAAATAAACTAACTGACCGATTTTGAAAATTTTTTCACTGTTACAGAGCTAAACTATTTTAGATAAATATCGATTACGTTATGTAAGGTCCGCCTGGGTCCATAGGACCCAAAAGTGTCAAAAATAAACTGCCTGATCGATTTTGAAAATTTTTTCACTGTTACAGAGCTAAACTGTTTTAGATAAATATAGATTCCGTTATGTAAGGTCTGCCAGGGTCCATGGGATCCAAAAGTGTCAAAAATAAACTAACCGACCGATTTTGAAAATTTTTTCACTGTTACAGAGCTAAACTATTTTAGATAAATATAAATTACGTTATGTAAGGTCCACCAAGGTCCATAGAACCCAAAAGTGTCAAAAATAAACTAACTGACCGATTTTGAAAATTTTTTCACTGTTACAGAGCTAAACTATTTTAGATAAAATATAGATTACGTTATGTAAGGTCTGCCAGGGTCCATGGGATCCAAAAGTGTCAAAAATAAACTAACCGACCGATTTTGAAAATTTTTTCACTGTTACAGAGCTAAACTATTTTAGATAAATATAGATTACGTTATGTAAGGTCTGCCAGGGTCCATGGGATCCAAAAGTGTCAAAAATAAATAAATTGTGCAATAAGTGCGGGAAATTATCGATTGCCCACGAAAGCGAAGTTGAGCGCACGAAGGTAGTGAGTGCGCTCATTCGCTTGAGTGGAGAATCGGCAATCCCGCACGAGTTGCACATACTATTTTTTATTACGAATTTCACATACTTTTTTCTATTATTATTACTATTTTTGACATTTTTATTACTTTTTAAAATAATATTTTTAAGTATTCATCTTTTTTTTCTGAATTAAATATTGTTTAAATTATTTTGTTGGTGGTTTCTATGGAAATAATTATGAAATATTTATTAAATGAAAAATCAAGAGGCGGCTTTGCGTGTTTTGATTAAATTTTGCTTGTTTTATTGTCAATTTGCGTGTGGAAAGTTACTTTCCGCACGCAAAAAAGTATGTGGGAAGGGTACAGTAGGCAAACAGCTATTTTGAGTACAGAAATGTGTGCGCCAAGTTAGTACTTCTCCCGCATGAATAATAAAAAATATTTTTTTTAAATTAATTAAGGATACTAATATCTTTTAAAATATTTTTCTTTAGGGTTATTATTAGTTCCTCTAACGATTTAGATAATAAAAAAAGAACATGCATATTCTCTATTCTATTTAAAATTAAAGAATTGCCTTTAAACATTTATGTAATGCTTAAAAAGGAGTCGATATTTATCTGAATTACATGATCGACCAAGTGATCGGAAAACGACATTTCATATTACACAACCTTATACCTATTATTCCAGTAAATATAACAGAAATAATTTCCGGCCACAAGAATTCTGTTCAGAATTAAAGAATTACTTTTAAACATTTCGCTAGTGCTTAAAAAAGTGACGATATTTGTCTGAATTGCATGATCGACCAAGTGGTCGAAAAACGACACTTCATATTACATGACCTAGGTACTGTTATTCCAATTAATGACGGAAATTATTCCAGGCAACAAGAAATTTATTCAGACTTAAAGAATTGTCTTTAAACGTTCCTCTAATGTTTAATCAAGTGTCGATACTTATCTGAATTGCATGATCGACCGGAAATCGATCGGAAAAACGACATTTCATATTACATGACCTAATGTTAAAAAACCCAACCTAACCTAATTTCACCTAATGGTGAAAATGATTCCAGGTGACATGAAATCTATTCAGAGTTAAAGAATTACTTTTAAACATTTTTATTACTTATGCGGGAGAAGTACTAACTTGGCGCACACATTTCTGTACGCAAAATAGCTGTTTGCCCACTGTACTCTTCCCACATACTTTTTTGCGTGCGGAAAGTAAACTTTTAAAAAGTAATTCTTTTAGGTCCAGTGATAAATATTTGAATTCTAAGTTTTTAATGCGACGAGATCTGATAGTAGCTGTTTCAAAACAGTTGATTGCTATCTAAAAGTCAATGCCGGATAACTAATTAAAAACTATTGCGTTTAATAACTAATAAAATTAAAATAATTTTTCGAAGCTAATCGGCTTACCATTCCATTTATTTAATCAGTTTTAATTATACGAATCATCAACTAAAAAATAACTTACCCCTTCAGCACTATAGTTAATATACATATTTTCAAAACAACGGTTATTGGTCAGGATATTTCCCCGTCATTCCCCCCCCCCCCACTCCGGTGTAGTGGCATAATAAAAATTATTGATCTGTTAAATAATTAATAACAAATAAATGAAATATGAAAATGAATGAGGACGATGATTGTATCTACCTGAATAATATGACGTGAGGTTTGTCTGTACATACAAAAATACATATTTTCAATTAAATCAGTGACGGATTACTTGAATAAATAGTTTAGTAGGCATACTGACCACTTCACCGGCAACTTTAAAAAAATAGGTTTTTTTCTATAAAGCGAAAGAGGGCAGGCAAGGTATTATAGTGAGTGAAGTTGAAAAAGAGACTTTTTAAGTAACTTTTCTTTATGTGAAAAATTTAGTTTTAGAGCTTAATTTTTGTTACACATAATAAGGAAAAATTTTTGCTCTAATGTAGAGGGTTGAAGCTGACGTAAAAAAAGAGCCCAAATCTGCGCAAATGATAGTCTCTCCAGTGCATTTGAAAAAAAATCAAATCGCATTTTAATATAGGCATATGTAGTTGGACATCCCCCCACCAAAATCTAAAAATAAAAAGGTCTTTCGAAAAATGGCGCATATTTGAAAAGAAAATTTAAAAAACAACCTCATTTTCTCGTGCTTTTAAGTCTCTAAATGGTAAAAAAAGAAAAAAAAATCACCAGCAGGTCCCGGGACGGGGGGGGGGGGGCTGTGCTCAATAGGTATAATAATAAGCAAAATGAACCAAGTTTTATTAAAATCAGATAAGAAATTTTTGAGCTAGAATTTACGTAAATTTTAAAAATGTCATTTCAAGCAAAACACATTTAAAGTTTGTTTTTTTTTTTTTTAAATAAATTTTCACTGATATTTTATAGAATATTTATATGTAGATAAACATACTAATAGCTAATCAGCCAATTCGAGACCGTATAGTAATCCATAAGCAACCTCAAATTCTTCTTCTTGTAGTTCCCTACATTGCCTTTTCTTTGTTTGGCCTTCCGATATTACGCAATGTTGTCAAAACATGGCTATACAAAAATCGGTATAACATTTTTTCTACTTTGAATTTTAACTTGAAATTTTAAATACATATTCTTGAAACCTTTATTGACCCTTTTATGAAAAGAAAAAAATCGAAATTATAGTACCTTAATTAAAAAGTAATATTCCAATTACTAATTATCTTTTTTATTACAATTTTATGTTATTTTAAATTATTCAAACTTGACTTTTATGATTTTACAATTTTACAAAACACCTTCCTGCACCTTAATTGGGACCGTCTATAAATATTATACATTATATAAACAAAGTACGTAGGATCCCTAAAGGTATATGTATATAATAAATGTTTTTATGTATAATATTTATTACTGTATTGTATATACAATAAAGATATTAATTGATGGTGGAATCAGTGTGTAATTTGACAAATGATTCCCATCACAGACGGTTTTGCATGTTGGTACGTTTGTATATAGGGTAAAATCACCTAAAATGGTTACCTACGTGTACAGAAACTAAAGCAACATTTTTAAAAAGTTGAAAAGAAATTGCAGTTTAGTTACAAAAGTTAATTACTATTTGTCCATGAAATGAAGAACCCTGACACTGTCGTTGCCTAGATCGTAATCTGTCTCTTTTTAACATAATATCTTTTTCTCTAAAAGTAACAAATAATATTGTATAATAGAAATTGTTTGTTAAAATATTGAAATTTATACCTATTTTAATAAAATATTAATAAGTTACAGCCATCTGAAGAGCGCATTCTGATTTTCATTGTTAACTTTGAGGTATTGAGAAATGTATGAAGGTTGATAGTCTGGGGGTTTGTGGACGTGGCTGCCAGTCACATGTTGTGAAGAAGCTAGACCCTGCCCCCTGGCACATTTAAACGACTCATCTAGTTTTACTATGACCGTTATAGTGAGTACAGTTGATCTTTTTTTTGTGTGGTGGAGTGGACCGCATAAAAAAAATCGCACAAAAAAAATATATTCAAAAATATCATAAATAGCTATAAAAAGTATAGTTCAATCCAGATTGTACAAAAAAATTTTTTTATGCGGTTGGTCGGGACCGCATAAAAAAAGTTTCATCGAAAAAACATCACTCAAAACGCTCAAAACTTAGAAATTTCCTTAGAAGTTGCTTCTATAAACAAGATAAAGCCTTAATTTACACGTAGGAACATTTTATTTCCTTTTTATAATATTATGAAGATTTTGAAACATGCAATAATTTATGTTCTTATGCAATGTATTGATTAAATGCTTAAAAGTCGTTAAAAAGTATTTTTATGAAAGAAAGTTATTATTATAAAGAAAGTTATTGTTTAAGTTTCTTACTGTCTCGTGATTTTGATTCACATTATGCATTTTAATGGTCATTTTTTACAAACCGCATAAAAAAATCACATGAAAAAAATCGCACAAAAAAAACCGCACAAAAAAAGACCGCATAAAAAAGAGTTCGGCTGTACATCGTAAATAATTTTAGTAAAAATTCTCAATGATTAAAACTAAAAGTTAAAGTAAAGAAAAACTACATTTTTCAAATTTGCTGCAGTTATAACTCGAAAACAAATCATCCGATTAATTTGATGCTTATTGCAGCCTCTTTTTTTATATGTTTCTTCGTGCCATGAACCTCCAGTTTTCCGATCAAATAGGAAATGTAATTTTTGCAGGCCAAAAATCATCAAATTTTCGCGCAAATTTTGAAACTTTTTTTTAAAAAACTCCACCATTTTGTTAAATTTCAACTTTCTTTTCGATTGAGGTTCATGTCACGGGCAATATCTTCTAGTTTAATAGGCTTTTTGGCTTTTTTGATTTCAGGCACAGCAGTGGGAGAACTTTTTTTTGGAGCCTTGGGAGATCGTGAATAACTTACTGAATTTTCAATTTTTTGGTCCAAAAATTTTATCATGAATTTACTATATATCACCGAATATATCCTTAAAATATTAAAACATTCCATACAGTAGTTTTCTTTAAAAAAAATTTTCAAAAATCACCTTTTTTCAGACGGTCACACTAGTGGTCCCACTTAATGGAGGCATACAGTTAGAGCAGGATACAATTCACATGTGGAGGCCCCTGAATACTTTTGTGGAGGCTCTCTTGGGAAAATTTCTAAATTTTTTTTCTTAAAATCCTGAAATATTTGGTCTAACCTTTAAAATATTCTCTAAATATGATCGAAATGAGGCCAGCAATTCGTAGAAAATTATCTAGAAATTAAACCGCACAATTTCTAAAAATTTTATCAAAAGCGTTCGAATAGGTTCAAAGTTATACCACTTGGTGAGATGTTTGGACACACACAGACGGATCAACAGACAGACACGAAACTAAAATTGTCTAGGAAGCTCTAAAGGTAAAATGCGAGTAAAATTCTTCATTTTGGAAGGAAAAAAATCATATTTCGAAAGTATGATTAGAATGCTTTCACTAGTATCTATAACTTAAAAACTCTCTACTTTATAAATAAATTGTTACCTCTATTTTCGCCAAGAAATTTAAACTTGTAATTTCATTATTTGACTTTATTTGGCGATAAACCTCAATATTAAGACCAGCAAAAAACCAAACAGAATTTTTTAACCAATCTTCAACATATCGACCGGTTTCGGTGTCTCAAAACACCATTATCAAGACAAGAATATAAAAATCAATAAAAATAAAAAATTTAAAAATTAAAAAAATTTTTTTATAAACAAAAGAAACTAAAAACCTTTTAGTTTGGATCAAAACCAATCAAATCAAACAATGTCAAATATAGCAACTCGTTGGTTGCAAAAAAGCAAATACGTACATCACTAAAAATGATACACGAAAACGGAAATGTGAAACAACAAAAAAACATCTGAAGACCAAACTTGCAATAGAGAACAGAAAAAGTAAAATGAGAAACGAAAAATCATTTTAAAAAAAAAAAAATATCTGTAAAAGCCACAAATCGCCTTATGAATCACCTATTCTCTCTACTTTGACTACTTTATTTTGGTAAACTCCCTTAACAATTTATTTTACCAATATTTCCCCTACATTCTGATATTATTGTGTATTTGTAACGAAAACAATTATTATAGTGTTTGGTAAAATCAGATATAATCAGTAACAACTGAATGTAGATAATATGCGTCACGATTGTTTTTTGCGAGCTTACCAACGATATACACTCGTATATATGTATATATAGTCAATACTGGTGGTTGGTAATATTGGTAATAAAATATCACCTAGGTATTATAATAATATTTTAAATTTATGTAAATCGCTATTAATAAATCTTCAATTTTCAACCATTTTAATAGTTTTAAATTTAATATTTTGGTCAATATTAACACAAAAACACGCATGTAAAAATACATACATAATGTATACAGTTCCTGTCTATTGTTCAAGCATCAGCGCTATCTAACGTGCTAATTTCAAATAATTATTTTATATATTACTGGTAATTAATTTTTATATTCAATGTATCAAATTTTTATTGTGTTCGATTGAGTTAATTATGTAGTACACTATTATGATTAACTTGAAATTTTTTGAATATAAAAACAACATGGTTTTTCACGCCTGATTATCTATGTACAAAACTGTAATTTAAATTTTGAGGTTAGAATAATAAATATTGTTAGTATTGATAGAAAACTGATAAGGCTACGTAACGCACGAATCTAGGATTTTAACGATAAAAATTAATGTATGGGTGGTTATACAAAAAAGTGGGGAGGAAATTGGACTTAATTCCGGCCCGACATTTTTTTCATGCATAAGTTTTGGCAAGTAGTTTAATTTCAAGTTGATGAGATTTTTCACACTATTTCAAGGAAAGATTTTAAAAATTATAAATTTTATGGCCATTATAAAAAAGAGACATCCAGAAAAGTGAAAAAATGAGTAAAAAACTAAAATTAACACAAGAGAATTTGTTATATTCATTATTATTATTAAGCACAATTTATTAAACTATTAAACAATTTATTAATTTTTATTATTAAACAATTTTTATTATTTTCATCATTAAATTTTTAATTATTAAATAATTTATTATTTATTTAATATATATTATATATTATATTAGTAGTATATATATTAGTAGTTATATAGTGTATATACGTATTAAAAAAAAAATTAAAAAAAAATAACTAAATAACTAAATTTAAAAAAAAAAATTGCGAATTTATTATTTATTAGAAAATATTTGAAGCCATTTACGACAGTTTAATACATATTATATATTATATTAATAGTATATGTGTCAGTAGTTATATTAATTACATTGTATATACCATACAGAAAAAAAAATGAATACAGAATTTATTTTTTATTAAAAAATATACGGAGTCATTTATTACAGTATTCTAATGACATTTACCTAATTCATTTACATTATTTAAGTTTAATCCCGTTTTTTGGAGCTACCAGGAAACTGAGACCAGAAGACTGAAAATTCTTCAATATTCTTTAAAAATCGACTAAATAACGTTTTATAAAAAGAAAAAAAAACAGGTCCGCTATTCCGATACAACATATTTACAACTCATACAACTGAAAAATTTCTTATATCCACAGTACTTTTCACGAAAATGCTGACCAGGATACTGATAAATTGACTGGACCGAGTACGATCTCACTTACAATGTTAACTGAATTAATTGATACAACCTCAAATTAAGTAAAACATGTACTTTATTTTATTTACTATATTTTAGTTAATTACTATGACAAACGATGATTTAATCGGAATATAAACTTTTTATATTTTTTAAGTGTTTTTGGTAGATAGGAGAATGATGCAAAGTTCGGGAAACAAAATTCAATAGAATATTTCTTAAAGAAAATATAAAAAAATTCAAAAATTATTTATACAATAAAAAACTACCAATATTATAGATTACTACTGCAGTGTAAATTTTTTTTTATACATTCAGAAAAAATAATTATTTAATCTGCTATGGTTTACTTTGGAGAGGAGACATGCCAAGAGACTGAGAATTTTACATTTTAGGTGTAATTTTTTATAAAAAATATATTTCGAAACCGGGTTATTTTGAGTGACCAGTTAGACGCAGTAATAGTTTACAGTTTTCATCTAGAAAAAATGTATTTTTCAAAATATTGATATACAAAATGAGTTGGGCCGTCCAAAATTCCCTCGTTTGTAGAACTACCCGTATAGGTAATTTCTCAAGAAATTAACTTTTAAATATAACTTTTTGGAAAGAGGAACTCGAATTTAATATATAAAATATCCCTGTTGGAATCAAAAATTTAAAAATAATACTTTAAAAACCTATTTTATGTAATTTTTTTCACTCTTTACTATGGTGTAATAAAAATTTCGAAAAGCTGTTATTTGACTTTTGAAAATTCGTTTTTAATTTTTTTGGAAACCCAGTTTGCTTAGAACAATGGTTCGGAAAATCATTTTAAATTGATTCAAAAAACTGTCGGGGCATAAAAAAGTAACATAGAGAATTTCCATTTACAAAAATTACTTTTTTTCGAAAACCAGTTTACATAGAATAACAATTCAAAAACTTGTTTTATGTGATTTTTTCTTCTCTTTCTAATGGTGTAAAATAATGTTTAAACTTTTAGCAAAAATTTTAGCAACTTTGGCAAAAAACTTATTGCCCAAAAAACCATGTTCCAAATTTTTAGACTTCCAACGTTTTCACCTTTCGTAATGGGATATTTCGTTCTAACTGTGGCTGCAATAGCTAAATTTTTTATTTGAAAATTCGCTAAAATGAGAAACTTATAAATTGTAACAAATTCTTGTAAAAAAAAACTTGTCGGTTTTGATGAAAAATAGCCAAAGAAACATGTTCTGGGCATCGAACGTAGAACTACATAGAATCCACAGTTTCAATTAGTCAAAATTGAAAAATACATATCATTTGTAGTACAGGAGGTACTGGCGCATGAGTACCGAAAACTATTCCACCTCAATTTTTTTATGCGATCCTGTTGACATTGCCCTACTGATGATATAAATGCATGTTGTCAGGGGGCAACCCGGGCCATATTGTTTAAACCGAAATTTTTTATACAATTGCAAGGAATTGTTATTTTTCAACCAGACAAATTTTTTTTATATTCTTCATTGAAATACAAATAAAAATGGTCCTATGACTTTTTACCATAAAGTTAATAGTTTTCGAGATATGAATTTTTAAAGTTTCGAAAAATCTCGAACCTTGAAAAATTCATATCTCTAAAAATATTAACTTTATCGTGAAAAGTCATAAGACCTTTTTTATTTGTGTTTCAATAAAGAACATAAAAAAAAAATTTGTCCAGCTGAAAAAATACTTAAGGGTATTTTTAAAGTAGGGGATGCATACTTGTCAGCGCGCGAAATTAACAATTAAAAAACAGGTATATACAATAAAAATTTTTAAAATCTCTATTAAGGATATTATTAACTATTGTATAAAGAATTTAAAAAAATATTATTTATATTTCTTTTTTTTAAATATATTTTTCATGGGTCAAAAGTACCCAAATTTAAGATTTTTCGAACCTTTAAAAATTCATATCTCGAAAACTATTAACTTTATCGGAAACAGTCATATAACCATTTTTCTTTGTATTTCAATAAAGAATATACAGGATCAACAGGATCGCATAAAAAAATTGAGGTGGAATAGTTTTCGGTACTCATGCGCCAGACCTCCTGTACTATTATATTTATATGAATGTGTATTGGTATAATGAATGTAATTTTGAACAAATTTTGACTATGTCGGGGCATTCGGTTCTCATTATAATATTTGGTATAGATATTACTAATTAATTAACGAACATATTAGATAATAATAGATCAGGAATAATTAGGAACGGGAATATAAAATAGAATCATCATAATAATTATGCTATATCCTGAACATAATGTGCAAATTAGTCAGTAGACTAGAAAATATTTTGTATAATCATATAGGTACTAGTGAAACAAAGAAGTAAAGTTGATGAGTTTGTTAGTATATTAACTCCGGCTAATCTTGAAAACTACCCAACCGATTTCAAAAATTCTTTCACCAACGGATAGGTGATAGCCTATGTTCGAACAGAGGCTACATTTCAAATGTTAAAATTACCCCAAAAAGGCGCTAGAGCTACAAAAGTTCCAAAAAATTAACAGTTGGACGGACTTGAAGCAAATTTCACTCAAAATAGTACTGAAATTCTGAAAGAATGAACGTCAGGTTAAATTTATCCCCTAGGGTCTTGGAGACTCAAAAAACCGCCAAAATTAACATCTAGACGAATCTTAACTAAATTTTGCTCAAATAGTATTGAAATCCCGAAAAAAATTATCGCGAGGTTAAAATTGTCCTCTAGGGTAGTGGTTCTCGAACTTTTTAGCTTCCGACTCCCTTTTTCACTTGAAAATTGCAAAGGACCCCGAAATGTGTAAGAAATGTGTAGAATTGGGCAGAAAATGAACATGTCATCTGTGGTCAGTTGTTTCTGCGACCCCCCAAATACTTTTCACAACCCCCTGGAAATCACGACCCCCACTTTAAGAACCGCTACTCTAAGGTTCTGGAGACCCAAAAATACGCGAAAAAATAACAGCAAGACGAATCAGAAATGTTCTTCTTCAGAGTCCTGGGACTTCAAAATATGCCCGATATTAAAGTGCTCCAAAAATTATCAATATGGGTATCCATGGCAAAGTCAAAGTATGAAAACTAGACGCGCTATTTAAATATGAAAATGGCTACATACTTTAGAGTCGTTAGGCAAGCGGAGCGAATCGGTTTAAAAAGTAAGTTGAGTTTGAAATTTATCCTCAGGACAATCAAATAAACAAGATACCCCTGTCGCAGCATCCTGCATAACATAGTGAATTTCCGTTTTAAGAATTAGTTTTTCTCGGAAATTAGTTGACATGGAATAATAGTTTACTTTTTGATGTAATTTTTTTCCCTCTTTTAAATGGTGTAAAAAAATTTCACAAAAATTTTTGAATAAAAAATTTCACAAAAATTTTTGAATAATCGGAAATTTGGGCAAAAAAATAATTTTTTGCAAGAACAAAAACCATGTCTGGCTGAAGAACTCATCCAAGGGTTTGGGACTTCCAACATTTTCACCAAATTTCGTAAACCTAGGACATTTCGTTCGAGAGTTATCGTGCGAACACACACACACACGCACGTATATATATATATATATATATATATATATATATATATATATATATATATATATATATATATATATATATATACAGGGTGGGCCATTTTAATCTTTGCATCTAAATATCTCCCCAGAGGCGCCACCTATCAATAAATGACCTTTACAAAAGTTGTTAGGTACAAAGAAGGACATTAAATGGTGACCTTAAATTTTATCTTGAATTTCATTTTCAAGGTCATTTTGAAGTCAAGTCGTATTTTTCAAATGGAACGACCTACTTTTATTTTGGATTCTGAAAGAGCGTGAAATTTCACGTCGAAAATGCTATGAACTTTTTTTTTTATTGGCCTTTAATTTTTCATTTTTTAGCTATGAAATTTATTAGTTATGAAAAATTAATTTTTGATAAATTTTTAGTATCATTTTTTTCTGGATTTTGAGCTTAGAACGACCTTCACAGGTCATTAAAAACGAACAGAAGCTCCTATTTTACGTCTCCAAAAGATGCCAACACTTTAAAGTTAGGTTTTTCTTTTAAAATCTAATTTTTGATTGTTCTTTGGTGGTCTTTACACTCTTAAGGTCAATTATAAAAAAATTCGTTTATAGCATTTTCGACGTGAAATTTCACGCTTTTTCAGAATCCAAAATAAAAAGTAGGTCGTTCCATTTGAAAAATACGACTTGACTTCAAAATGACTTTGAAAATGAAATTCAAGATCAAATTTAATAGGTGGCGCCTCTGGCGAGATATTTAGATGCAAAAATTAAAATGGCCCACCCGTATATATACATATATATATATATATATATATATATATATATATATATATATATATATATATATATATATATATATATATATATATATATATATAAATTTTAGTGAATATTATTTTTCGTTTCTAGGGACCTTAAAACAAATTTATGCCATAGTCCCGGGCTCAAGTCGCGTCATGACAGTGGCTGAATTAAATTTTGGAAATATATATATATATATATATATATATATATATATATATATATATATATATATAAATTTTAGTGAATATTATTTTTCGTTTCTAGGGACCTTAAAACAAATTTATGCCATAGTCCCGGGCTCAAGTCGCGTCATGACAGTGGCTGAATTAAATTTTGGAAATTCGCTAAAACGAACTGTATTTGTATACCTTATTGGTGTACGCTTTATACAGAATCGTTGACGTGGTATAGCGTTACGTCAACGTGTTAAAAATACTGCCGACCTCTGGGAAAGTTTCTTACGTAGACGCACGACCTGTATATTGTTAAAGAAAAAAGTTCAAAGTCCAATTAGAAGAGGTACTGAAAAATTTTAATTTAAATTCCAAAAACAACAGCACATTATTTTCTTTGTTTTCTTTTATTAAACACACAATGACAATACATATCCCGGGGTCTATTTATTGTGATTGGTGGATCTATAAAAAAGTGTTAACAACAAAACACACAAAGCGCGACAAAAACTATTTTCCTTCAAGTGCGACAAAACTAAATTTATTCTGGCAATGTTATTATAGGATAGAACACTTGCTAGAGTACTTTTTCCTACGTATGTGCGTGCTGCATGTTCCCTTTCTATTATTGTTTAACTGATAAATATCTCAGTTTCTTTTCCTCAAGAGACACAAACAGATAGACAGACACACAATAGTCGTCGTCGTCGAAATGCCGAAAAACGTTTTAGTCCTTATTGTATTTTAGGTAATGTAATTATTATTGATAGAACTATTTACTATACTCGCATACCCGGTGAAATGAACAAGCTTTTGAAAACAATTCTATTGGGGTTTGATTGTTAATTTTACAATGTTAAAATATGAACAATATTATCTAAAGCTTTTAACTATTAAAATAAACGGTCTTGTTGTACATAGTACCCACCTACCGATGAGTCACTCAACCGAGACAACTTGATGTAAATGACAATAATTAATAATATTCCAAAAACTTTTATAATTGTATTTAATTAATTCAGTTATAAATTCAGTGGGAAATCGTTATTTCGAGAAGAAAGTTCGACTGACTGACTGACTGACAGATGAAAATTTGTTTGTGAATATTATTATCATGTAATAATTTATTATTAATGTACAGGTGAAAGCTAAAAGTTTTTCAAACATTTTTAATCCGTTATATTCCGCTCCTATATCTACTTGTCGAATTTTGATAAAATTTTACATTAAAAATTCAAAATGGAATTAATTGTTAAATGAATCATTTTTCAATGCGTATATAAAAACTTTAATAATAATAAGAAGGTTAATAATTATTTTTTTATGTTCCGTACCAAATTGGCAAAACGGAATACTTACGCAATCATTTCGGTGTCAGGCGATTTTCTCTGAAACTATTCGACGTGAAAATTTTCAAATTTGGCACAATAATATCAGGATATAATCTAAAAATTGAAAGAAAAATTTTCCCATAAAGTATCGAGGGAAGGCTTATTAAAGCACGAAATCAATAATATACCATGTGAGTTTTTTGAGAGTTGCCATTTTTATCACAGCCAAATTTGTATGATAGAAATGGTACTGGAAAAGGTTCTTTTCTTGGATGTAATGGAAATGTAACCAACCAGAACACTATCGGTTGAAGTAGCCTCAAGTACATATGCATATCCTTACCGCCTAACTGATAAATTCAAGAAAAATTTAAAAATTAAACTTGGGTAGAAAAATTTTTTTTGCTCATTTATATTGTTAATTAATGCATTAGATCAGTTTTATCGAAAAATTAATATATAGTCCCATTTAAAAATCTATAAGTTTGTATCATAGCTCGAAAACCATAAGAGCTATAAAGCTCCTGACTATAACAGTGGCTGCCCCCGTCGATATCTACAACTCTTATTTGAACAATTTTTCGATTAAATCAACGATTTGGCTGTAATAAAAATGGCAACTCTCAAAAAACTCACACAGTATATACCTAACTGTATTTTTTGTTAATTTTTTTATGGAAAAATCTCTTAAAAGTTACTAGCCCCGATCGTTATTACCAGAGGGATCGCTTAAAAAAATCTGAAAAAATTTATGAACATTAAGAATGGGATACAGATTGAACGAAAATTATCAGGACTGAATTTTCTTACATAATTTCCTAAAAAAAATCAAAATTAATCAAGATATATTAATGTTATTACCAAAGTAGATTAAGATAGGTATGCCGACGCGCGATGGCGAATTATATATATACAGTCTGAGTTTTTTGAGAGTTGCAATGTTTACTACAGTCAAACCGTTGATTTAATTAAGAAATTGTTCAAATAAGAGTTGCAGATATCGACGGGGGCAACCGATTGCTATAGTCGGGATCTTTATAGCTCTTAGCTCTTATCAACGGTTTGGCTGTCATAAAAATGGTAACTCTTAAAAAACTCATACTGTATAAATATAATAATAAGTAACTGTAATGTTGCCTTTTTCTAAAAATTCAAATATATGACGCATTATGACGTAGATGGCAAAATGCGCAAAAAAAGCTTCTTTTGGTCCTGAATGTTGAGTACCTATCTTAATCTACTTTGGTTATTACCATCAAACGGGTATCTTGGTGAATTTTTTAGAAAATGAGTTCTAGAAATCAAAGAAAATTAAAAGGACAATTGATAAATCTATACACAAAAAAAATATGATACAATCTCTGCACCAGCTTTTCTCAAATTATTCCAATGTTTTTTTTTTTTATTTCCATTCAGTTTGTTAAAATTTATAAAAAATTCATCTATTATTAAATTCGTAAATCATAAATCGTATTTCACCCCTTCTCTGTTTAACTAACTGCAACTAATTATCTTTATCTCTCATCCACAACGTTAGCAACGAAATACTTGTCAATTCTTTACTAAATTTTTTATTTTAGTATTTATTTCTATCAACGATTTCATACTTGCTGTTAGTCTTTTAGACATATTTTACCAACGCTTCGTCAAGATTTCCAAATTAAAATTTAATATAAGTATTTAAAAATCAATGCAAAAATTTCTGGTAACCTGCATTGTGCGTTACGGACCCTTTCTAAACACTCACAATCAGGGCCGTAGAGAGAAATGGCGGGCCCCAGGAATAGAACACATCTCTTAAAAATATCCCCCCAAAAAATAAGCGACGAGCCAAAAGAAAGGTTCTTACTATTTCCCAGGGCCCATTTTTCTGCCCGGACTCCGGGGCTACAACCCCGGCTACCCCACCCTCTCCTCGGACCTGCTCACAATCAGCCGGAAGATTTTTCAAGAAGCTCGAAACTGTGAGATACCTGTGAAAATTTTCATTTTGGAGGGAAAAAAATTTTCATACTTTAAAAGCGATCACAGTGCTTCTGCATGTTTAATAGTCTCAGAAGTACACTAGCAGAAATAATTAAAGGATCAAAAAAAAATTCCAAATTTTTAGCGATTTTTCGAATGGCTGTATCTTTGTGAAAATAGTCCATCGGAGTCGTAAGCAAAGCAATTTAAAGCTTACCCGGTCCATATGGTGGTTAAATCGGAAAAATTTTTTCCAAGTCCGTGGACCAAAAAAAAAAAAAAAACCGAAAAAATTTCAAAAAAAATTTTTTCAGTGTATTTATTAGGATTCCGCCACATACGTTGCTTTGAAAATTTTTTTATCGCAAGATCTCAAAACTAGAAACTTCCAACTTTAAATTGCTTTGCTTACGACTCCGATACGACCATTTTTCACAAAGATACAGCCATTCGAAAAATCGCTAAAAATTTGGAATTTTTTTTTTGATCCTTTAATTATTTCCGCTAGTGTAAGATTTGAAAATGTTATCACAAGTCGACTTTTCTATACGTAAATATACCAACAACCAATCATCATAATGTTTTCCAAAATTGATAAGACCATAATTTCTAATCATGCAAACAAGAATGCACTATAGCCAGTTTTGTTTGAATGTATTCAGTTACATATTTTGAAATTATTTTATAATTTGATATGAATACCTACATCGTTTTCATATCCATTATTACTCATTCATTACTGTTACTCAATATTCATCATTATCTATCCATCTATCTGTGGTGGAACATCATATAAACATTTAACATAAATTGAAAAATCTGTAAGTATAGTGTTAATTTACACAATATTGATATCAGTGCAATGTGCATGATGCAATTCATCAACAACAAAAAGTACAATGGTGCAAAAATGTGTATATTAAAAGCCAACAATTGTAATTCCACAAGTACAATCATTGTATGTATCCATAACAAATACTCGAAACAATTATTGTTCAACTCAAATAGACTGTCGTGTTAAGTTAATAGGGTCAATTTTAATTTGCTGCAAACTAGGATATTGAAAGAGAAGAAAACCCCGGCTGCATCAGAAGGAGGGTACACCAATACCTCAATTTGCGTTATGGTTACGTTCCAAAAAAACACGACGCAAATTGAAACGACGCAAAGTTAATTATGATTTTCTGTAGCAAACCATGTAAAGATCGAAGATAGGTTTCAGGGTTACGAAAATACTACTTTTTAAAACGAAAATTGAACAAAGTAAACATTTAAAAAACAAAAATAATTTAAAATTTTATTATGGTTCATTTCAGTTAAATTTAACCATGCTTCGTCAATTTGAATTTAAATAATTTCCGTTTTCTTGGCTTTATCTCTTTTATTATTGCATTTATGGCAGGGGCGAACCTAGGAGGGGGATAAGGGGGATATATCCCCCCCCCCGAAATATGTATGCTCAATAGAAAAATGTAACGTCACGATTAATATCATATAAACATATCATATCAAACTAAAGGTACAGTTAGAATATAATTGTTCGGTAACGGTTAAGAAGCATAATAAGACTCAATAACTCCACTGAGTAAAATGATATTATTCCACGTTTTAGGTTGGTAGTTTTAATTGTGCAAATATAACTTTTGGTATTGGCAATACTGATCCGCCAACAGCTGGCTAGCAGTACCGTTCGCGCCAATTAATTGAGCCTTCTGTCTCGTGTCAACTCACAGTGACAACTTAACCTCAAAAGTGAACACGTCGTTCTTCGATATTATGTGTGTGTTTCCCGCCGTCACGTGCACTGTGTTATGATAGAGTGATTGATGTTTAATATTTAACATTGATGTTTAAGTTTAATCATGTCCAAACGAAAATTAACAATTGAACACTTTTTTAAATCTAAACAATTAGTATCCACACCAGGCTGTAGTAACAGCCGTACTCAAGCCAAAGACAGCGACACAAAGGATGGTGACACATCTCTCCCGCTCTCCAGGCCTACGTCAAGCTGTTCCGAACCTAATACCGAAGAAGGTAGGCCTACATCGACATCTAACATAAACTTAGCAGTTATTATTCCCGGTAATCAATCCAGTTCGACAACCTACAGTAGGCTTGATATAGGCAATCACAGTGGTAAACATTTATCAAAAGAATTAAAATATGATTTGTTGACAAATGCCTGGACTCCACCCGAACTCTACCGATTTCCTCCTGGACAAAGGAACTTAAAGTTCCAAAGGTCATGGCTTGCCGAATTTCCATAGTTGTGCTATTCAGAATTCAAACAAGGGGCTTTTTGTAAATATTGTGCTATTTTTGCAAATGAAAATAGTGAAGTAGGAAAGGGGAGTCACATGAAACTTGGGTTTCTTGTCAATGAACCCTTTGTTAATTGGAAAAAAGCAAAAGAGTATTTTCGGTCCCACGAGTCGGCCGAATATCATAAAACGTTTTCCATAATGGCTCAAAACTTCATGTCTGTCTATGAACAAAAAAAGCCTGACGTAGCATCACAGTTGGATATTGGTAGAAAATTGCAAGTAGCTGAAAACCGCAAAAGACTTGTCCCTATAATTAAGACTGTCATTTTATGTGGACGACAGGAGCTTGCACTGAGAGGACATCGGGATCAAGGGCCATTAGTTTTAGAAGAGCCAAGTGAGAATGATGGTAACTTTCGGGTCCTTCTGCGATATCGAATAGATGGAGGGGATGAAACTTTAAAAAAGCACGTCACAACCTGTGGATTAAACTCTTCATATCTAAGCTAGATGCAATGATGCTGTTTAAGGACATGTTTGAAATCATCTGTAAGGCTTTGAGAGAAATTCAAGAACATCCTGATTCAGATTCTGACACCTCAAGCAAAGCTTACTCTTTGTTATCTGCCATAGAAAAGTGCAGCTTTGTTGTAGTCATGACTTCTGTGAGCAAGATTTTTAGTTTATCACACAATTTTTCAACATCTTTGCAGTCAGAAACTATTGATCTTGTGTATTTTCTTAAACATGCTGACGATCTCAAGAAAGAAGTTTCAGATATGAGGATGGACAGTGAAGCTAAATTTCAGCATATTTTCAAAGATGTAATTACTCTTTGTGAAGCGGCTGAAATCAATATTGATGTCCCCAGAAGAGCTTCAAGGCAAACCCACAGAGATAACTACACATCAGATGAACCAGCAACCTACTATCGATGTTCAGTTTTCATTCCCTTTTTGGATTATTTTTTGGAACAGCTTAATGTACGATTTCTCAACCACCGAAAGCTGCTAGAGTCTCTCCAGTTTCTTCTGCCACATCACTGCTGCTCTATGAATGATGACGAAATACAAGAAATATCTAATAAAATAACAGAGATTTGGCCTAATGAAACTGAAGGATACAGTGGAAGTTTTGAAGCAGAATTGACTATGTGGAGGAGAAAATGGTTAGAATGTGAGAACAAGAAACCAAAATATTTTATTTCTTGCCTCAATGAATGTGACAAGCAAATATTTCCACTTCTGCACAAGATTTTGAAAATTGGTGCCACGATTCCTGTCACAACTGCAACATGTGAGCGTTCATTTTCAACTCTCAGAAGAGTGAAATCCTACTTGAGAAGCACCACAGGACAAAATCGGTTGAATGGCTTGGCACTGATGTCAATACACAGAGATATTCCTCTCAACCCAGAAGAAATCCTTAACAAGCTAGCACGCAATAAATCAAGGCGGCTTGATTTTATTTTGTAACACTTTGTAAGAGTATACAAATTTAGTGAAAGTTTCTTGGTATTGAATTTACCACGAATAATTTTATAAAGTTATACTATTTCTGCTTCAAATAAAAATATGATTTTCAGTTATTGATTGTGTACACTTATTCATTTCCTTAGACAATGTGTCTTTCTATCTCTCTCTGCGTATATGTTATACTCATGGTCTCTGCGTATATGTTATGTTATACTTAATTTCTATCTCTCTCTCTGCGTATATGTTTTACACATTTTTAAGGTATACTTAAAATATGGTATCCCCCCCCCCCCCGAAATAAATTCCTGGGTTCGCCCCTGATTTATGTAAATTTTAAATTTGCAGTTTATTTTTAAAAAAGAATAGAAGATTGATTTGTTTCGAATATAAGAATTATTTAATTTTTTAACGAAAACTCATGATTAATTGTATCTGAAACGAGGTATACATACATACAAAAAACAAAAAAAAAAAAAAAAGAAAAACAAATTCAATTAAAACAAAATAAAATAATAAATTAATTTATAAAGACAAAGTAAAAAGTAATCACTGTCTGATGAGTCCATAGCGGCTGTTGTCGTAAGTCGGCTTTCTTTCACAAAAAATTGGTTAAATGTTTGCGTTTGTCCAAAAAATTTCGAAAAAAAAATTAAAGACTCAATAAAAAGCAATATTTAGAAAATTAATAATGTAAACTAAAAAAGATTTTATCAGCTGTAAATTTAAAATTAATCCTCAAAAATCAGAATTCTGAAAAACCGTAAAACTTTTTAAACTTTATTTAAAACCCTATACTGACTCTCGGCTCTATGTGCTCAGTTCCTTAAATTTAAAATATGTACTAAAAGAAAAAATTCTGGATATATAAAACTACTGGAGTGTGTCAATTGTTACATGTTACAATTGACACCATTTGATTTGTTACAATTGTTGCAGCGCTGTTTAATTTTATAAAAAAAAATTGTCAAATATTATCTATGATTAAAAAAGTGAAACATTCTATCTGATAATATTATTTGATAGTTTGTGTTTCCAGTAAAGTCACTTTACTTCCAACTGATGTGGTATTTACTGCAAAAATCAAAAAATTGTCAATAAACTCAAAATTTACGGTTAGCTTATATTGATATTGCTGAGACAAAACTGCCAGATGATATTAACTGAAAGTTTTGTCAGTAGAGCACAACTTCAGGAAACACCTTATGATACGTAATACTTTTCAATACGATTGACAGATGTCTCGCAAATTTCAAAGTTACAATTGACCTACTGTTACTACTGACACACCTCTCCTTAAAGTATAAAATTATATTTTCGCCGTACACTTCAAATACGACCTTTTGACTGGACATCACACCGCAAACACATTGAATTGATACAGTGATGTGATGATCAGACATGGGACAAAATAGTCCCTAACAGAATCGCCATATAAAATATTTTGTACTGGGGGGCTACGAATAGAGCTGGAGGGCTGTCATAAAACGTAAAAATATTATCAATCTTTTTAAAAATCAGTTTTACGACGTTTTACTATTAATACCACATCGTTAATGTTGTTTTGTGTCTGTTTGTGTTTTTTAATTGCCAATATTATGAATTACTTTACTTGTTATATGTACATACATACCTTTATATTTTTCTAATGCAAAAACAAAACCGTGTTTAATCTTGTAAGCGACCTACTAGAGTGATACAATCTACTAATACAACCAATTTTGTTTACATTAAAGCAGGTATAAAGAAGGTGAGATATACATATTATTTAAATAATCATAAAGGAAATAGAGATGGGTGAATATACGGTATTTGCATTTTTTGTGTCCCTAAAGAAAAAGTAATCTTTTTAATTTAGTATTCATTATTTTACTAATTGGCACTATTTTTGTATTTGTAATGATAAGGGCCAGAAGATATTTTAATTTTTTTAGATTTTATAGCTCTAGTAGTGAACGTTTAAGACTTCTTTAAATGAAATGGGTGTATGTGATGTCGCTTAAGTTGAAGTGACCACAGAAATTGCTACAAAAGCAGCTAAGGCTCTTCATGTGCAACTTATCACACATAGAAATGTTTCCCCGTACTTGGTGTACTTTCAGTGTACCAACAAAAGGTTTGATGTCGGATCTATTATCTTCAATTATCTTTTTCTGTAAATCAATTTCCTCTTCGAGTATCACAAAAATATGAAGCCATATTGGGCAGTGCTTTTCTAATTCCATAGCAAAATCATCGATAGTAGCAATATTGGTTTCTCATGCGACGATTTTGTCTGCGGAGACATGAAAACTGCCAAAGGAGTGACGCCAGAGAAGTGACAAAATCATACATAACCTGTAAAAACAACATCACGCGTTCTTCATACCAAAAATAAACGGAATACATGAAGTCTACACACAATGAACATTGCATTGTACAAATTTACAATTTCATAACGATAAAATATAAAAACATATACTTACCAGTGGAAATACTGCAACTACTGGCACAGACACATTTTCCGAGAGCGCCCCGACCACTGACGCGATATTATTTAAATTATGTTCAATGCAGTTAGGTTGTTGCTAAGTGCAATATATTCAACGCGTGTTGCTCAAGTTCAAAGACACAGGTTTCCAATTTCTAAGTCAAATTTTATTATTTTATTTTCGTCAGGTTAAAAGTGACACTTTTGTTGGATGGTATGAAAATGAGTAATTTTTTTACGTTAATAAATATTTTTACAATGTATTTTGATAAAATATGTTTTAATGCTTATTTAGTTATATGATTACATTTGAAAAAATATTATACCAGTTAAATAAAAAAATGTTTGTTGAAAATTGTAGCACAAAATGGTAATGGGCAAGCCAGAGGAGTATACATTTAGCACTATCTTAATTTATTAATGCCTTAAATGAAACAGTTGTCATGAATTGACCAAGTGGGCCAAATAAAAGACGATATTCTTTATTACTTAAGTGTAAAATAATAATAATAAAATTAGTTTTTTATAAAATTTATCAATGGGCCAATAGAATTTAAATAGCATATATTCACCCAGATATTGTTTACATTATAAATGTTTTGAATTCGTCTAAATTAATTTCTATTACAGTCGACCATTTATTTATTCAACATTAATTTTTTTAAATTATTTTTAAAATTAAAATTATTAATTAAATTATGAAAAATGGGTAATTTTTGATTTTTAATGATTTGTTCTCAAAAGCTTCCTTAGGCTAATCTTCAAATCCAGAGGAAAATCCTCAGCTATGTAATAAAATTTATAGCCCCTCAATCCAAAATATTTTATATGGCGATTCTGTTATGGACCACTGTTTTCCCAAGTCTGGTGATGATATACACAACATACATACATAGACATACAGCGCTTGAGTATTATAAATAATGGATTCTTGATGAAGTTGCGTTGTTCCCTCTCTAAAATGGAACGTGATGGGAAAGAGAAATAGGAATGGGACACACACGAAGCTATTCTGGATAATATTCACCACATACATACATACATACAGGGTACAGGAATACAGGATATATACACTAATATAGAGTTATACATGTATTTATATTTAAAGAATTGTCATCATTTTGTCCTTATTGAACCAATAATAATGTCTCCTGCTCCCGCACCAACAACAGTTGGTAACACTGTTGGTAACATTGGTGTAGTCAGTTAGTGAGTTGGTGAGCGTGCCGCATTGTGCGGAGCAACACAAGTGCGCTCGCTGGCCTGGAACATACGCTTATCAGCATAATAGGTACAACATTTCTGATGAGAGAATTTATGAGTTTCTATTTTATATTTATTTTCACATCGTCTGTTTCTCATATTACATTCTGTTCGTATAATATTCTGGTCGTATGTAGGTACATATTACCACCACAGCCTGTTTGTACGTACAGTGAAACTGTTCTCTTCCCCTTCATTAACCGGAAATTGGTAGTTGACAACAATGTTATTCGTCTAATGAAGCTTTTTGGTATGTAAGTTTATATTAGAAATGGTTACAAAGTTTCGACTCCGATTTCGAAGGGCTGAGATTCCCGGTTCCGGTTTACAAACACAATTCTGAATTATTTTTAAATGATTATACCGATATTTACAATTCTAATTTATTTTCTGTTTTATAATTTTTGTATACGACTGTATGATGGACGCAAGCTAGAAAGAACTTTTTTATCTACATCTGCATTTATATTTGCCTATCATATTAATAAATAGGAGTTTACTCACTCACTCATATAAAAACATAACTACTTGGTTTGGTTGGAAATAATACAATTTGTGTTCCCCTCACCTCAGTTTCTGGAGGTCTTTTGAGCTTGCGACCATAATATTTCCTACTTTATTTATTTATATGTCACACGTTTCTAGCTCACCTAAACTTGTTTTCCTTGTTTTTGACTCCGCCCACTACTTCTATTCCCACTAATTTCCCATCATGCATTGCTACAATTTATAAGTTAAGATTTAGAATAAATAGGCATGTATCTGAATGTAATCTTTACACGTTTGAGAATGGTCATATTGACCGAAACATGCCATCAGAGTTTCTATATTCAATAAAAGTGGTATTTTACAAAGTAAAGTGTTTTTATTTACTAATATCAAATATGGAATACCATAAAGTAATGCTCAAATCTATTATATTTCGCATTTATTTAAACGCAACGAGAGTATAAGTTACACACATGTACACGGACGGATTTTTTAAAGGATTTTATCTGTCGACTACCATCGCCCTACAAATCTAATTAGACTTCTTAGAACATTAACACACAAAAAAAAATTCGTTTAAAACTGACAGAACTGAGTTTTTGACCGGAACATTCTACTATGTATTTTTAGACTCAATCTGGAGTTATGAGAAGTTGTTTGTTTACATTATTAAATACATAATGCAGATGTCAGTGCGTAAATTCCAAAATAAAATAGTTGTTTGCTACTAAACTTCCACGTTGTGTATTTGATTCTGCCACCTTCAACTCCGACTTCGATTTACCTCGTACTCTGCAGAGTAGGAGGAGACTGCCGCCTCCAATATACTAAAATCACCTCCCAAATATTTATATGAATTCACATTCGAAATAACAATTTTTGAAAAATAACTTCCACAAAAAAATTTAATATAGGTGCGCTAGACACGTCCGACACCCAGAACTTAAAAAAAAAAGTTTTTTGCCAAAATTTGCCAGAAATCAAAAGTTTCCCGAGCTATTTTTTTGCACCATCGCAAAGAGGAGAAAAAGTGACAGGTATGTTTTTGCACGAATATTCTATATGAACTGGTTTCGGAGAAAAATTAAAAAAACCAATATTTGGTCCTTTTGCCAAAATTCAAAATTCGAGTTTTAAATAAAGCATTACAAAGATCGAAGAAAATATAAACAATAAAATAAAATGTTTCTATAAACTGTCAAAGTGATTGTGAAAAGAGAATTTACTGTAGATACATTATATATTTATTCTGAAAACGTTCTTTTGTAACAAAAAATACAAAACAAAAAGCCCTAATTAGTAAGTAACAAGTGTCCTAAACTTAATTTTATAAATACTCTTGACTTTATTGACTATTTGTTTAGAATGAAACAGACAAATTGATAATTTTCCGAGCTCTTCGCCTCGTCCTGGATATTAAAAATTTATCTAGGTCATTATATAAGTTCTTTTTTGTTATTATATATACCATCCGACATAAAACACTTTATTGGATTCACCTCTATAAGACTCTAAAATAATAAATATTTTAGAATTTTAGAAACTTAACTAAATTATCCTCTTTTGAACATATATAAAATCACAAATTATATATTAAATATGCAGAAGCAAAAAATACTAATTTACACATTCAAATTCAAGTATTTCGGTTTTGAAAACCTTTACCAATCAGTTAATGAGAGTTTTTTGATAATATATCAGGATTCTTGTGTTCGAACGAGACTCGTAGAAAAGCCACGGCAGCCATGCTTTAAACTTTGGGCTAGTGCTGTGAAGAGAAACGGTGGGCCCCGAAATAAACTACATTTTTTAAAAACTTCCCCCGCAAAAAATAAGTGGCGAGCAAAAAAAAACCTCCTTAGTACTTTTTCGGATCCCTACCGAGAGCTACGAGCCTTCTCTTCAAGTCCGGGCCCCAGAGCTGCAAACCTCAATTGTCCCCGCTTTCGTCAGGCCTGTTTAAGACCCAGTGACTTCCAGAAAAAAAAAAGTTCTCTTGAAATAAAAGTTAAGCATCAAAAATTTTTGAATTGCAAATTATTAAACATTTTCTAACAAGTCGGATCGCGAGGTTGAGACCAATACTGTTGTAGGGCTCGTCTCAACTCTCACAAAATTTCTTTTATATATTTTTATAAAAGTTTAAGCAGTGTCATTTTTAAGAGAATATGGAACTAACATTTATTCGAAGGTAACAACGTTCTACTTCTCGAAACTTCGAAGATGAATAAATTTTCAATGATTTGCATTTCATATGAAGAGAATATTTCATTTTCTGATTCTACTATTGTTCATGGAATTAGTTACATTGATATACAATATTTATTTTTTCAATAATATTAACTCACATATAAGTATTTACCCAACGGTAAAAACGTCGCGTCCTTACCAATTGGTATTACCAATCCACTCATGGTTTACTATATAATTATATATTCTCAAACTCCTCATATTTATGACAATATAATACTATTCTAAATATAATTTATTTTTCTACATTGATAGGAATAATTATACTATTGAAATGTGCAAAGACTGTAATGCGGCCCATACACGGTTCAACTTGTTGTACTACCTAGTTGTACTACAAGTTGAACTGTTTGCCATACACTATTAAACTATTCATTCAACTTGTTATCCAACTTCAGTTATTCACAATTTTTGAAAAAGAGAACTTCGTTAAAGTTAAGGATAAAATTCTTGCCTTAGCAGTAATTGCAGTAAAATTTTCTAATGAAAAACTATTAAAAAAATTAGTGAATGTGAACCGATTATAAAAATTATATGCGAATGAACGAAGAAATTATTAATGATATTTTAGTAAAAATGACACCTTTAATAAACAATGAAGATACGTTTATGCGTGATGCAATTTCTGCAAAAACACGCTTGGGAATTACATTAAGGTTTCTTGCAACGGGAAATTCTTTTGAAAATTTAAAATTTTCAAGTGCGGTATCACCGCAAGCTATTGGAAATAACAAACAAAATCAAATATTTAAACTTTCCAATATTGTTACCGCTGTAAATATTTTGTTGATTTACACCCTTTAAACTATATATGTACTGGTTTTGTTGTTCAACCACCACACACACAGTACAACATGTTCATAGACCATTTGCTCCGCCCACGTAAAATCAAAATATTTTGATTTTACTTCAACCGTTTATGCAACCATCAAAATAGTTGACCAACTGCCCCACACACGATTCAACATGTTGTTCAACTCAATCAAGTTGTACAACAAGTTGAACCGTATTTGGGCCGCATAAGATTTTCTTATTTACGACATTCCACTGAAGATCAGAATAATATTATAAATATAAGCCCCCCCCCCAAAAAAAAAAATAAGTAAATATTAAATTATTCCTCCCTCCCTACACAAATGATAGAAACAGGGCCGGACTTATCTGTGTGGAGGCCCCGGGGCACTTCTAATGTGGTGGCCCCTGAATACTTCGCATGTGGGAGGCTCTAGAGTACTATTGTAGAGCCCCTCTTGGAGAATTTCCGAAATTTTTCAAATTTTCCCGAAAACTAAGGTTGACGCGCCAAAAAGAAAAAACGAAAAAGCGCTTATTCTTTTTGTTATATTTTTTAATTTTAAGAATTTATTCGATTTTGTGGAGACCCATATTGTATGGAGGCCCTGGGACCACCTTATAGTGTTTTGTTATCTAGCAGTCGTTTTTTACACTATTATTTTCAATCCAAACACTTCCATATGAATGCTTTTTTTATATTAGTTACGTCTCTGTTCCCTGGCTTCACTTATTAAATTAGTTATATTTTTATTATTTAATATTTTGAAAGTTGGTCATTGCACATTTAATTTTCAAAAACACAATTATCCATACTTATGTTACCTTATGAATAAAAGCATTTATTTTTATTAAATATCGATATTGAAGACAAATCATACTATTATTAATCTTTATGTTTCAACCTCGGTAAAATTTATTACAGCCTGTCTTGCGGTAATGGAAAATTTGATTAGATTTATAACGGTAAAATATTTAATTTTACGGCTGATTACATTCACGGGAGCGCTATATGTACGCATTTTTTATTATAAATAGGAATTACGGGTATTTTTTTTTATTTTAGTGTTTATACCTGCATAGACAAAGTTTTATTTTTCGAAAATATCAAACGAACGAAAAGAGCTATAATTAACTTTTTTGTTTATGGTAGGTATTATAAAACGGCAATAAAATGTTGTAACTTTATTATAGTGAAGTTTGTTTGTTTTTTTATTAGGGAATTTAATTGTTGTTTGGGTAGACTTGTGGAGGGTTATATTTTCCTTTTTTTTTATTTAGATATAATATCTGTGATAAAGTAGGCCAAATTGTATCCTGTATTCGAAAACTATTTGAGCCAATTGTATCTTAATATTTATTCCAACGCTGTCACTAGAATATATGTTAAGAGCTAAAAATTATTTGTATCATAAACCAATTCCTGATTCTGCGTTAAACAATTTAAGAAACTTGAAGATATAAAACAAAATCAGTCGATAGCCGTTAAAAAAATTAACCCATTTCTTTCATTCAAACAATTATTAAAAAATTTTCATAGGAAACCTGTAAGAAACATCTATATTTGCAGTAAAGTTAAGGTAATCATTTGAAATTAAGGTAATCCATACATACCTATAATAAAACTGTAACGAGACCGTTTCTGTACATGGAATATTTTTTGAAAATTGTACTAGTACTGTAAATAGTTATCGATGTAGATATCAAAACAGCGATTTTTAAAATTTTTGTCTGTCTGTCTGTCTGTTCACGCATCACGCAAAAACTACTGGACGGATTTTAACCCTAGAATCATACGTTGGTCTACGAGTCAAGTTAATCATACATCGGCGTCATTTTGTCGAATGGACTTTTTACGGGGAGTTTTAGAGTTTATTTGCAAAAAACATTTTTTTTACATAACAATACTATAAAAGCGAACAAAATATTTAAAAAAATTGGATTTGGAAAAATTTATTAATATAAATATTTATCAATTTTTTTAATCTTTTCATCAAAGCATATTTCCATTATAAAAATTAAAAAATAGATCAATACATCAATTGTATCATAAAACATGTCTTTCAAATAATTAATTTATGAACTATTATGAGTCGGTGGACATGTGTGACCTTACAGAATGTGAAATTTCTCGATCACAAATATTCCCGTAGATATATAGTTACTTCCTGATTAGGCACATTTGTAAATTTTCTAAAATTTGTTAGTAATTGTTCGAAGAAGATCTCAAGAAATAATAAAATTAAAAAATTTTCCACAAAATAAATTCTTAATCTTGTAATAACTCGTTCGAAACGCATTCTTTAGTTTTCGGTTCAATATATTAAAACTTCAGTATTATGTCGTTTCTATAAGTCAAACAGCTGCAATCATCTTTCACATTGTCATAATCATTGAATAAATTAATTATAACATCCATATCTTTAATAAATTTTAGAAAAATTAGGAAAACTTTTATATTTGGAGTACAAAATCTTTAAAAAAAAAAAAAAACATCGGTTAATCATACATCGTCGTGCTTTTGACGCACACTATTTCAGTATAAAAAACAACAATAGCTATAAACAAAATTTATACATTTGTTGTGTTATAATAACAAATAAATTAGGTAACAGAAGTTTCACAGCAAGCAGGCAACGACAAGTTGTAGTATTCAAGCAGGTAGAGAAGTTCGTTCGTCGTTTTGACGAGTACGTATGATTCTAGGGTTAATGAAATTTGGTGTGATGATAACTTGGGTTACCTGGGTCAACATCTAAGATACTTTTTATTCCGGGAAAATATCTCATTCGCACGGGAAAATGGAAAAACTATTTTGAGCATGTACACACATTACGTAAAAACTACTGGACGAATTTTAATGAAATTTGGTGTGATGATAAATTTTTATCTGGATCAACATCTAAGATACTTTTCACTTCGAAAAAATGTCTCATTCCCATGGGAAAATGGAAGAACTATTTTGAGCATGTACACACATTACGTAAATTTACATATTTCATAATTTCATAACTATAGTAACAAAATGTAAATAATTTGAATATTGTATTAAAATTTTTCTGAATCTGAAATCAAAGAAAATGTTGCTAATTGTGTACCGAAAAATACAATAAATACACAGTTGTTAATTTGGCGACAATTTAATGCATTTTGTGTTGCAAGAAACTACAAATTGGAAAAACAAACTACTCAACGTATCGCGCGAACAACGTCACGGCTACGACTGGTAAATAATAAAATTTGATTTCTCGTCATCCAAAGGAGGTTATGACACTCATGGCTACCCCCTATATTCCTGCTTAGACCTACATGCTTAATTTTAATAAAAATGAAAAGAACGACTTCGAAAACCTATAATTTGCTTCCACTTCCGTCACCCAATCATTTTTTTTGTGGTATTTAGGACACTGAAAACATTTTAGTGAACCTAGTGACGTCATCATGTTAATTTTTTTTCTTCACATTAAGATTTATAAAAGTGATTTGAATTAGAGTGACTGACTGAATTAAGAAATTTGGGTGTGGAATTTTCAATTTTGCTGGTAATATCACGAAATTCCTTTAGAAACGTATCTAAATCCATAAAGTCTTTTTTCTGATGGTTCTACATGTGTAACTTCAATGAAAATAAAAAGAGCGACTTCGAAAGTCTATAATTTGCTTCCAATTTCATTTTATTTACAATTTTTAAGTCCTTAAAAAGTTTTAAAAAGCCTGATGACGTAAGTTAAAATTTATTTTAACTCGGACAGTTTTCAACCAATGGACTTGAAATTTAAACTGCAGCTTCAAAATAAAATTAAAAAAAAAATCAAATTTTTTAATGAAAAAAAGGAAAACTGTTTCAAAATACCGCCACTTTACAAATAAACATTTCAACTAAACCCTTTTGTAAGCGGTCCTTTATTGTGCGATAGTCATTAAAATGCATAACGTGAATCAAAATCAAGAGAAAATAAGAAACTTAAACGTTCACTATAATAACTTTTTTTGATAAAAATACTTTTTAATGGTTTTTAAACATTTAATCAGTACATTGCATAAGAATATAAGTTATTCCATCATTTAGTTTGTTCACAGATGTATTTTTCACAATTTTCATTATATTATAAAAATGAAATAAAATGTTCCCACGTGTAAATTAATGCTTTATCTTGTTTATAAAAACAACTTCTAAGGGGCAATTCCATGAAATAATGGAATTTTAGTAAAAATTAAGAAATGAAAATAATTAATCAAAATCATGCCTACTTGATACTCAAAAGACTAAATCACTGATATACGTTTTTTTTTTTTTATTTTTTTTTTTACCTTTACCTAATTGCTTTTATTTTGTAAATTTAGCTTAAAAATATGACTTAATAAAAAAAGTACTGTAACTTGTGATTTTTTTCAAATAAATATTAAAATACAGCTAAATTTACCTTTTTCTTTATGCTGAAATAATTACTGTACTCGTTTTAAGTATTATTTTGATTATTTGTCAAGTCACGAATTCGAGTAATGGAGGCTATCAAAACCGGCAGGCATTTTTTTAATTACTAAAAATAAACTTTTGTCTTTGTTATCTATCATATTTTCCAAAAAATCAAACTAATAAACTACTTACTTTTTAATAAAACTTGTTTTAAAGTGACTGTAATGTAAGTGACCGATTAAAAGTTGCATTTTTATCAAAAATATATAATATTTTATGAAATTTATTATTAAAATAATTTATTGAAACATTATTTGTTTAAATTTACTTAAATGAAGCTCTTTGTTATCAAAACAGAACAGAAAATTCTCATTGTGTACAAGATGAAAAATTATGTTCCTTTTTGAGTAATGACCACCTACTTTATCTTGTATAAAAAATATTTATATGCATTTTTTGTTGTTTGATTTCCTTTGTTTAAAAGTTCAAATCGTATTCGATTTAATTTGACTAAATTTTAGTGGATTTACTCATTAAATACGAAAATTCAAAAAATTTCAATTCCAGTTTTAAATCAAATTGTAATGTAATTGACCATGGAATTGCCCTAAGGAAATTTCTAAGTTTTGAGCGTTTTATGTTTTTTCGATGAAACTTTTTTTACGCGGTCCCGATACACCGCATAAAAAAGTTTTTTTTTTTACAATCTGGATCGAACTATATTTTTTATAGCTATTTATGAAGTTTTTAATTATATTTTTTTGTGCAATTTTTTTATGCGATCCTATCCACCGTACAAAAAAAGGGATCAGCTATATTCTGGAATAGTCTTGCATATATTTCACTCCCAAATCTAATATAAATAACGAAAAAAATATATTGCTTTTGTTCCAGCCTTTGATCAAAATGATATTTCCGTTTCGCTATGTTTAAAAAATGTCGTTTCGAGATAATCGTGTCGTCTTTCATTCGAAAAAATCTTTTTGCACACCTAAATATACGTGTAATAAATCCTTAAAATCTTATTTTGTTTGCTTTTTTTGTTTTTACAAAAAAAATTCTGAAGGAAAAGCCTGATTTTTTTTTAGGTAAGTCAACTAAATAGATGTAAGGCCTTAACATAAAGTTCAAACAAATTATGATACAAAATCCTGAATAAATCATGTAATATTATTTAAAGGCGAATGGTACAGTACAGACGCTTTCAACAACAAACACTGTTCTAATAATAATATCTAAGGATAATCTCACTGGGATTGTGTATCATATAATGCAAATCAATCGTGATGGCGAGCGATCAATCATCTCTAATCTTCATTTCATAGAGTGGGTAAACTATAGAGTATGTTGTAGTCCGTTGTGAACTGATAACAAGTCATGTCGACGAAATAATTGATTATTCAATTAAGTTCTAAACTTCTCACTCTGTATCTCGGGAAATTATTTGCCCAAATTATTAACAACGTATATATAGGTTAATACTAAATACGTAACCAAATACGTATACAATAATGAAGAAAATGGTTAAATTTACAATAACCACAGTCCCTTGCAAAATAAAATATTTTCAGTTTGAAACATTGAACAATGGGGGAACTAGTTGTCTAGACAGGAATTAGAAAATAGGGTGAACGTATCTAAGCCCAATCTATGTATGTTAAATGTCGGCCACATTTATACTATTTCCTTAAATAGTAAGACATTTATTATCTATAATCTTTTTTAGTTTTTAGTTTTATTAGCAGACAATTAATGTATGAAATTCTGAATGTTTGCAAGTGTGTACATATTTGAAAATAGGTGAATTTACTAAAAAATTCTCAGTTTGCAAATGACTTACAATTAGATCATATTGTAAAAAAAAATTGGCAATATTTTGTTTATACATACGTGGGGTGTGCCATAAGTTCTCGGCCTAACATGATTAAACTTATTTAAAGGTGACGTAATTTATACTGACAGAAAGTATTAAGTCTCTAGTAATCATAAACGCAGTGGACGAGTTTACATGTGTTTTATTTATTCTGTCGTAAAAGTGTAAACTCAATATGTCGACCGTTTCAAAAATTTAATATCGTGTAGTCATAAAATTTCTGACAAAAGAAGGACAAACTCGAGAAGAAATTAAGGACAGATTGGATGGTGTATACGGTAAAGCCGTGCCAAAGGATCGTTCTGAACGTCCGGCAGATTCGATCACTTCCGAAAACATCGCTCTTGTAGAATCGCTACAAAGAATTTACTTATTATTATAAAGGCATAAAGATGCTTATCCCACCTTATAATAAGTGTAGTGAAATAGAGAGAGGTTATATAGAAAAATAAATTCTTTTCACTGTTCTCTCTGTATTTTTTAATACTCAGGCCGAGTACTTTTGGCGCACCCTACGTATTATAAGGAACTCTAATAATAAATATAACATTATTTGTAGCGTCCACACATTTTTAAGGGTTGAAACCACCCCTTAAAGTGTGTACTTAAAAAATTTAAAAATTGACGAAATTTTATTCACATATTACATAGTAAAGATGTATTATTGAAAATATTTTTTTTGTTTCCATACATTTTTAGTACACAGTTGAAGGATGGTTTTACCGCTTAAAAATGTGTAAATCCAAAAAATATTGTTATATTTCTTACTAGACCTCTTTAAGGTATGTATAAACAAATTTCATCGATTTCTAAATTTTTGAGTTCCAACTTCGAGGGGAGTGGTTCACCCCTTAAAAACGTTTTTTAGCAGCAACTGATATTTTTTATGTTATTAGGTAGTCAGCCTTTACATATTGACAACGTTTCAGATATTTTTGAATTCTGAACTTCGCGAGGTTTCCTTGTCAGTTAAACTAGGTGTACTATTTTGAACATTGAAAAATATTATTTTTGACTTAACGTAGTTGCTCTGAGATAGTCAGGTACAAAAGTATATCTCAGCAAAAAAATTTTGTTTTATCAAAAATTAAATAGTGTGTTAATATTCTTCAGTTATTATATTTGTATACGACTTGTTTTTTTGAATTTCCGCGCGCTTATGTTGTAGCAATTTAAAAGAATTGTTGAAAAAAGGTTGTAAAAATTTTGTAAAATGATGTTTTTAAATTATATTTCAAAAACGGCATGGTGAATAATTTTTATTTCTTATTAAATATAGTTTGTAACTTTGTATTAAATAACATATTAAATTTTTATCAAATTCCTTTGACACGTTTTCATTTTATTCAAAAAAAATAGAGTTTTCCCATAAGAGCCCGTGTTAAAATTGCAAAACTTTGAAACCGTTTTTCTCAAAATTGGGGTGGTCAATTTTTTTTCGGTAAGGGCTCGTATTATTGGTATTGGATTAAATAAATATCTAGAGAAGTTTCGTTAAAATCCTTTGAAAAAATCGTTTTATCGACCAACTACCTTAAACAATATATGTGTACTCAGTCTCCATATCAATAACTTTAGTGGATGGTTATAAATCATACTTTACGGCTAGTATTCAACCACAGAGCCGGATCTAAGTTGGAGGGGGGGGCGAGCACGTGCCCCCCTGCAAATGTTAGGGGGCGCCAAAATGTTTAATTTGTTTTTTTTTGTTCATCGCTTGCTTTTTGCAGGAATTTTTGAATTTTTTGAGGCGCTAACAACAAAGTTTGTCCTCCCCCTCCCATAGGCGAATCCAGGTGGGTAGCTGTAGGGGCAGTAGCCCCTAGGGGTAAAATTATTCTTTATTGATTAGTTAGTACTTATTAGATTATATGTATAACCAGCAAACTTTGACGTTTTTTGGCTTATGTTGACCTTAGGATCAAGAATCAGCCTCGTAATTCGTATTTAAATATTTCATTTTGAACTACCTAGGACGATTCTACAACTTATAAGTAACTTGTAAATCACTTATTAATTCATGTAGGTATAATTCTTAAACTACAGTATAGCACCGATAATGGAAACATCAGTTTTGGAAATTTTTTGAGAGCATCAAATTAGTCAACATCACTTTTGGAAAGTTACATCAAAAATGTCAAGTACATAAATATTAAATCCATATGCAATAGACCATGACGCATTATTTTATCAAAAGAAATAAATAAATCTACCGTTAATGGTAGTGACAAAAAACAACAGACCTCAAAGCGTGGGAAAGTGGATTTTAATTATTGTACATAGCATGTTTATCTATGTGTATTTTGTTCTGTGGCAGTTTTTATCATACGTAAAATGTAAACAAAATTATTTCAAAGCAAATTAATAAAACGACAAATGAAAAAATATTTTCTGAGATAAATAATTTTTAATTCTTCACTTCTTTTTCTTTTATTAATATTTAAAAGAACATAATTTTAATTCAAAACATAATCTTACGATATTTGTGAATCGCCCCTGATCAAATGCATCACTTTTGTCAAGCACCACTTTTGGAGACCACTTTTTCTTGATAAAACTGTTGCTCGACTGTAATCGGTCTTGTATTTCAAAAATACAAAATACTTAACGAACCGATTTTTGGTGCATCCACCCTACGTAGGTACAAGCTAACATGGCTACGTTCGAGCAGAAAAAATTCTTTAAAGCGCTTTAAAGCATAATGGCGGTTTACTAAGAATAACAAAGCACCAAAAAGCAAAATGTTGTCGTAGATATTTAAACAAAATAACCTCAATAGGAGTTATTCATAGGAAAATTTGCTATTTCTTTTATATTTTACACAGTATGGATAACATTATAGGTCACATTATTGAAGAATCATCAGAGTAAACAACAATATGGCAGAATTTTCTAATTTATCGCAGTAAAATTTAAATTTGATGTAAGACAGAACTACATGTCACTTGATTTCTGTCCAAGCAGAAAATTGGTCAGCAATATGAAGCGGCTTGAAGCGCTTAAAGAATTTTTTTCTGCTCGAACACAGCCATTGTTCATAGTTCTATTTATTGTGATACTAGTTTTGCCATCTGTGGGTGAATCTTCGCAACTGATACACCTAGGATATTGTTTCTATGGTTTCCATATTGCCGACTGATTTAACACAAAGTGAAATTTGATGTTTATTTTAATTTTGTAATGTTATTAAAACTGTTTTTCGTGTGTAAAGAAATAATTTATACGTAAATTAATGAGAAAACATTTTATATAAATTATATATTATTTATTTTCATCACATCGACTACTTGAATGACCGCATAAATATGTCGAAAAGAAAATTCGACGAATATAACAGTTCCGATGACGATTTAAATAACCTCTTAGAAACAGATTCGAAAAAAGAAAAAACCGTACAAGACGATGTGAAAAAACATTCATTAGACTCCGACGAAGAGGATGACAATCGCGACGCGTACGATATTTTACATGAAGATGACATTGAAGGCACCGAAGAAGGTGTCGCAATGTTCGAAGATGGTCAACGATACACCGCGTTCAATATGAAAGAAGAAATGGAAGAGGGTCATTTTGATTCCACCGGTCATTTCCTGTGGAAAAAAGAGAAACAAATCCAGGATAATTGGCTAGATAGTATCGATTGGCAACAAATCCGAAAACCCACGGAAAAAGAGAAAAAACAGAAGGAAATTAAAAGTTTGGGTGAAGAAAGTGATAGTGAATCAGATAATGAAATAAATAAAGAAAGTGAAATTGATATTTATCGTAAAATATTGGAGTATTTGAAACCGAAAGAAACGGTTGCAAAAGCCCTGAAACGACTGGGCGGAAACCGACCAATATCAAGCCAGGAGCGATGGAAACGAAAAAAAGCCGGAATTGTGGATCAGGCGAGTGAAGATGTGACAAAACTCACCGAACACGCAAATAAACTCTTAACACTAACCGGAAATATGGACGTGTATCAAGAAACCTACGAACAAATCACAAATAAAATCCAAAAATCCGATAAAAAGGATAAAGAAGCCGAATTTGATATGTACGCGGATGATTTTGAAGAGAAAGAAAAGAGTAAATTAGAAGAACCCACAAATTCATCGTCCAAAACAGAAGAAGCCGCCAGTGAAGCGAACAGTAACGATGTGACGTGGGAATTTAAATGGACACAGGACGCTAAGGAGGTTTATGGACCACATTCCACGCAACAAATGCAACAATGGGTTTCCGACGGGTATTTCAAAGATGGCGTGTGGGTGCGAAAAGTTGGACAGGATGGACCATTTTACACTTCGACAAGAATCGATTTTGAATTGTACTATTAAAATGATATCTTTTAGGCGTGAAAATCACCTAACCACGAATATTTTAGTGGCTGGTTTTTTTTAATCGATTCAAAAATTAAATAAAAATAAAAGATTAAAGACTTAAAAAAAGCAATAGAAATGATTAATATTTAGGGATATGAAAAAAAAAATCGATTTTTATTTTTATCCATTATTTTTTTCTTAAAATCGATTTTTAATAATCGATTCTTTAAATAATAACAATCGATTTTTAATAAATCGATTATATAAATTACACTTTATTAATTCCTTATTATTTAAATTGAAAGCTGAAAGAAAAACTTGATTTGTTTTTTACTTTTAAAACCAGAAGTTTGTCATTTTGATTATTTTTAACACTGACCATTTTAACTAATCTTCATTCTAAATAATTGTTAATATTAATATGGTAGTTTTATTATTATATATAAAAAAAAAAAAGTTTGCAGTTTTTTGAATAATTAAAAAAAAATCGGATTTTTCACAAAAATCGATTATTTCTTCTAAAATCGATTTTTTACAAATCGATTTATATTAAAAAGAGAAAAATCGATTATTTAGAAATCGATTTTTTTTACTCCATGTCATCCCTATTAATATTGGGAAATGAAATGAAAGTGTGGCTTAATAGGCGTGGTTTGTCTACCAGTAGTAGTTTCTTCATTCGTCACTAGGTGGCATAAATTGACACTGAAAAAAATGGTAGCATTTTGGAATTGTCCATTTTTATTTAAAAACAGGAAAATATTATGAAAAAATTAGAATAACATTAAAAAAAATATATATCAGTTCGTATTTAGTAAACTTAAATAGCATAAATTTTGTGAATTGTCAAAATCTAATAAACAAACCTTGTCTACTGGCAGTAGTTATTTTTTTGGTCACTAGTTCGCGTATCTGAATTTTGCAGTTCCCAATTGACGATGCAAAGATTCTCACTCGCGCCTCTGGTGGTAAAATTAGAACTAGCATCAAGTAAAAATATACGTATACGATTAATGAGCGATATAAAATCTAGTAATCCACGCATAAATTATATAGTACATTTTTCTATCGACAATTAAACGTATACAAAAATTTTTACTTGATACAGCTTCTAATTTAAAAAACCAGGAGCGCTCGCGTAATCTTTGCGTTACCAATTGGCGAAGAAAAGATTACGTGAACGCTCCTGGTTTTTAAAATTACAAGCTGTAAGAAGTAAAAATTTTTGTATACGTTTAATTGTCGATAGAAATATGTATTATACAAATTAAGTGAGGATATTATTATATATCACTAATTAAACGTACACGTATATTGTTACTTAATACTAGTTCTAATTTTACCACCAGAGGCGCGAGTGAGAATCTTTGCGTCGCCAATAGGAATGGGTTGATTTAAATATTTAATTATTTTCGTTTTTAATCATATTTTTAATATTAATGTCGGAGTTTATTGAAAATGCAGTATTTATATTTTCTTATTCCGTTTAAATTTTAAATTTTGAATCGATTAAAATAAAACAGCCATTACAATATTCATAATCACTTTCTGTTAAAAATATGGGTTGACTTGTTCACCAATTTAGAGAAACCAAAAATCAAAAACTTAGTTGCAAAGAGTGAAATTCTACCTCTTTCCTTAACCGCACAAAAAATATACATATTAAAATAATTTTCAACATTATTTGTATTACATTTAAGAATCCATTTTGTGTATTTTCTATTTCTTTCCCCGTTTGCCTTACAAAAATAATTTATTCAGCTATTGGCGACGCCAAGATTCTCACTCGCGCCTCTGGTGGTAAAATTAGAACTAGTATCAAGTAGAAATATACGTATACGTTTAATTTGGTGATATCAAATCTAATAATCCGCACATAATTTGTATAATGCATATTTCTATCGACAATTAAACGTATACAAAAATTTTTACTTGATACAGCTGCTAATTTAAAAAACCAGAGGCGCTCGCGTAATCTTTGCGTCACCAATAGGCATGCAAATTTTTATATTGAGTAGTGTTTCTTATATTGTACATAAAATTTAATTATATGTAAAGATTTAATTTGTTAATTTGTAAACATTTAAATAATTTAATAAAATAAAATAATAGTTACGAATCCACTTTAGCTTCTTTTATGTAGTAAGGACAGAAAAAAGTTACTTAGTAGTTTTAGAAATTGGGAAATAAAATGGAGGCGTGGCTTAATGTTTAGCGGACTGACGATAGTTTTTTGATTCGTCACCAGATAGCTAAAGTTGACACATAAAGAAATGGTAGCAATTTCGAACTGCCGTTTTTAATTGGAACTTAATGACTTTCAAAAACATGCCAATCAGTATTTTGCAAACTAGCCAGCACAAATTTTATGAACTGTCAAAACCTAATAAACAAACTAGGGAGGGTAGATATCAGGAGCCCATGTCTGTATCAAAAAGTGTCCATAGAAAGGCATAAATAGTGGCGGCGCTACCGTAACAAAAAGATAAATTTAGAGAAGTAAACAAGGAATGAAAAACATCCGCGTTGTTATGTAATTATTGTTTTTTTATTATAATTGTTACATATAATAGTTTTATTATTTTAAAAATTTTTATAAAACAACACAAAAAAATCACTATACTCTTTTGCTACTCTAGTGCTGTTCTGGCGAGTTTCTGAACTGTTACGTAGTACTTAAAACGGGACACTTTTTGAACTATTTTTCTATTGTTTTCCGTACAAGATAGTCCTCCTTATATTCTACACTCCATAAAACAAACCTTACGTACGGGGTACGGGCACCGGCAGTAGTTATTTTTTTAATCACTAGTTCGCGTATCTATCGCAATACAAACAACCCCTACAATAAAAATTTTCTAAAAATAACTAAATTTGAAGTTTTATGTTGGTAACAAAATCAAGTAGAGGTACAGTGGATAGTGGGGGCCCTGTCCCCACCCCACCCCCACCCAAGAATAGGGATAAATTCAAATCATTTCCTAGCTGGTTTATTTAATGATGTTATCAGGTTTATTAAATTTTTTCAGTGTCTTAAAAATCGTAAATGAAATCGTAATAGGTGTTTCGCTACTAGGTGTAAAACTACTAGAGAAAAACTTCTGTTGAATCACACATTTCTGAAAGGAATTTCGTCATATTGATAGCAAAAATGAAAAATTCATAACCGAATTACCCTAATTCGGATCACTTCAGTCAAGTTTGATTTGAGGAAATAAAAATATTTTGATTTAATAAGGTTCCCAAGTTCACTAAAATTGTTCCAGGTTTTAGAAACCATAAATTAAATGATGAAGTGATGAAACTGAAAACAAATTACAGGTTTTCGAAGTTGTTGCTTTCATTTTTAACAAAATTAGACACATGAAACCATTAATTTTTGTTTTATCGAATGGAATTTCGTCATTTTTATTAGTGTAGCTATGAAAATTGTGAATACACTGAGATCCCTAACTGTGAAAAGTTTAACAAATTAGAAAATATCACCAATTTTTAAATTTTTAAATACACAGTTGAGGGGTGGTTTCAACCCTTAAAAATGTGTAAATGCAAAAAATAATGTTATATTTGTTACCAGAACTTTTTAAGGTACCTATAAACAAAATTTCATCAATTTTTAAATTTTTGAGTTCCAACTTTGAGGGTATGTTTCACCCCTTAAAAACGTTTTTTAGCAGCAACTGATATTTTTTATGTTATTAGATAGCCACCCTCTATATACTGACAAAGTTTCAGATTTTTTTTTCGACTTCTTGCCCTTTCCTTGTAAGTGAAAATTTGACAAAAACAAAAAAAAAAATTTGTTACCATAAATAATTTATGTTAGCCCTTAATTGGCGATTAAAAAATTATAATTATAATAATTAATTGATATTAATTAATAATTTATTAAGTCATACAATATAACATCTTTTAAACAGTTTTGTAATTTATTATAGATTCACTGATCTATTTGTAATACAATTTCCCTCTGGATTTGGAAATTAAATCTGCTAGTCGACTTCACGATGTCTACCTTACTTACTGAAATAAGATTTCTATAGCTAAAAAAATAAAACTTGAATTAGTTTACCAAAAACTAAATATATTAATTACATTTACTGATAGATTACGCTAAATCATACATAGAAAATTTACATTTTACTAAAATGACAATTAAGTTTAGAAATAAAGTTTACATCATACTTATTTCGAATAATTAGACATAAAATATAAGACAGGAAAAAAAAACTTAAAACGTTTGAAAAATAAATTTTAATATCGTCCAGAGCGTCCTTCGCGTCGCGGTGGATCCGGACCTTTGCGACCACGAGATCGTGATCGACGATCTCGTGACCGGGAACGTCTTGAACGACCTCGAGACCGCGAACGTGACCGGGAACGACGTCCTCGCCCGCCAGCGCCACCTTTCCGTCGTGAATACAAGTATCGTCGCAGCTCGCGCGAAATCGGTTTCAAATGCATGAAATTACAGAATCCGGAACGTGTACACTCGCCCATTTCGTACTGTCGGCAACATGCTTCACGAAAATCGGTCACCGGCGACAATTCAGCGTACACGGGACGTCCACCGAACCAACGATTGTTCAAGTCATTTACCGCCCGTTCGGCGTCCTCTTCACGTCGAAATTTGATATAAACATTTCCGACCAAATGATCGCCAAGATTGTCACACACATTCATCTCTTCAATTTCACCGTATTTGTCCTCGCATTCGACAAACACGTCCTCGAAGAAGTTGTCATAGTGCTCTTGCATCTCTTCGTCCGAAACATTAGCGACCACTACAAAAAAAATATTTAATTAACAAGCTGAACTACGATTAGTACGGCGTCAAAATTTGATGACAGTCCCTTGTACGACTCGACAAAATAAAACGAAAAACTGGAATAAAATTTTTCGATATCTCGCTTCGTTTTCGAAATACTGAACGTTAAACTTTTCTTTAAATTCGGACAAACGACACTGTATGAGCTAGTTTTTATATCAAAGTCGAAGAATATTGTCAAAACTAACTAGACTAACCTAACCTTAACTAACCTCACCAGTTCACCACCTAGTTTTTATATCAAAATTGAAGTATATTGTCAAAACTAACTAGTCGTAACGCAATGACGAAAGAATATAATATATTATGTATTATAAAAGGACCTGTAACAACATTGTTTTATTGAAGCAAAAGTTATGCAACTGGTAGACAGTAGCAGTAGCAGCAACAAAATTAAATGTTTATATATGTATAAGTAAACGTAAAGTTTCTGAGCGATCAAAGACCACTTTACAGTATTCCGTTAAATAAATGAAAGTAAGGGTCTACACCATTAAAAAAATCGTATTTATAAATACCTAAATGAAATGTATTCAATTTTATTGAACTACCTGATGCAATCATAAAATCTACTTTTGTAATGTTGCTATTTTTATGAATTTCCAAATATTATTTATTTAATTTAAAATTACTTATTTAAATAGGTATTATTATATGAATAAGCAAACTATTTCAAGATCTGTTACTTTTTTACAACGTAGTGTATTTTTATACATTGTATATACAGTGCAATATTACCTGAGTGAGAAATATAAAAACTAATAGCGGGAGTTTAGATATAATTACTCTATATCCATCTTTATTTCAAAAGTATTTTATCTTTTTAATGTAACAAAATATGTATATCCCTTACTGAAAATATATCTTTCCTTTTTGTTGGACTTTGATCCCTGAAGAATTCTGCGTTTACTTATATGTAGAAATACATTTTAAATAAGTTGACTACATTTACTATTGAATTCACATAAGAAAAGTGGTCAATTTATCTTAAGTGAACTTTATCATGCTTTACATCCTTTGCATACTTGATATGTAATATTAAATTATTATTTAACATATAATGTATATACGCAAATATTTTTTTAAAGAGACGGCTAATATATGTCAAAAAAATTTTATCGGTGAAATGTTATTCTTTGTGAACTTATTCTAATAAGGATTTTACATTTGTAAGCAGAACTAGTTGCCATAATATTTTCTTTAAAAAAAAATGTAACAAAAAACACAATTTAAAAAGGGAAAATAGAGAAAATTTTTACATCATTTTTTCAAATTTGCAATACAAAACATGGCTTCAATTTTAATTTTAAAGTCTACGGTACCTATCTTAGAAACAGTAATATATATTGGAAATTTACATGCTATTTATAATATTTTTTGTCTTTTTAACGTGTACGTAATATAAATTACGGTCCTTTTATTTCTAATGTCTATGATCGTAATTAATATAGTCGAGTGTTTGGTAAAAATTTCAAGTGATTCTGAGCATTCCCATTTTCGGAACTCCAGCCAAAAAATATTAGTTTTTCTGTGAAAAACAAAGTAAAAAAATCACTGAAATTTAGTTGGCATTACTTTTTCCCTATGCACTCTGTGTCACACAATGTAGTTTATGTTTTCTAAATGGAACACTCTCGTTGTCAAAATATTACACATATAATATATCCGAATTTAAAGACAAGTTTAACGTTCAATATTTCGAAAACGAAGCGGAATATCGAAAAATATTATTCTTGTTTTTCGTTTTATTTTGTCGAGTTTTACAGGGAACTATCATCAAATCTTGGCACCGTATTCCCAATTAACAACACAAAACAATCAAAAAAATTTTATTTTAATAGGTACTTACAATGGCTTCCATCCGCCGACTTAGCAGAATTCTGTGGATTTACGTAAAGATTCTGTAGAAGCACGGTTTGTGAAAATGTTGGCTTGTTGTGAATTCGTGAACATCGATCCCCGTGACGGCATGCACCAATTTTGAAGTAGAATGAGCAATTTACTCTAAAAAATACATAACCAAATTAATAAATTGTATTCTACAGGTAATAAATAGCTGAGTAACTTACTTATCCTTTTCAGTTCCAAAAATAGACGCGAGATATTCAGCCATCGTACATTACGTTAAAAACAAATTCATTTAAATAAGTTTTATCGATGTATTCCTAATTTTTATTTTACGTACACAATTGAAACATTTAGAAGCTTCGATAATTTTTCGTTCATTTACCGTCTGGAAATTTTGCTCTATTGTCCTAATAACTATAGAGAATAATTACTGAAATTTATTTCAGACAGCGCAACGGATCAAATAGTCTCTACCAGGATCGGAGTATACAATATTTTAGACCGGGGATCAAAGTTTTCTTGTTTTTGTCATAAAACGTAATAAAATTGGATAATTATATACTTTCACGGTCACCTGGTTTTTTGGCTATAAATAAAAAACTAATGGCCTAATTTTAATTTTTTTTTTAAATACTCATCATTACGGCGAATTTATGATAGATATCAAAGAAATAAGCAAAAATGATTTTTTTTTTTTATAGTTTTATGGCTTTAAATGGACAAAAATGTCAAGTTCTTACGAATAATCGCTTACAATATTTTTTTACATGGTTATATCAATTTCTTATATTTTTTCTCGTAATCTACATAAAAAAATGAACAACTTAAAAAATTTAAGAAACGCTTTTCAATTTTTCGCTACTAAAAATAAAACGAATACTAAAAAAACCACAAATTTTACGAATAATCCTTTATAAATTTTTTTTACATTGTCAGATCAACTTCTCAACCTCATTTTCGGTTAAAAGGAAATTGAAACTTTTATTTAATTACCCTTTGCCAAAAAATGAAGTTCCAGTGCTGCTCCGTCGTCCTTTTTCTTCCCAGCCTTTCCCAGCATTTCCAGTATCCGTATCGAGTTCTAGTATTTTTTTTTTTTAATCATAAATCCACCGTAATGACGAACATTTAAAAAAAAAATCATTAAAATTGGACCATTAGTTTTTTAATTATAGCCAAAAAACTAGGTGACCGTGAAAGTCTATAATTACCTAACATTGCTGGCATTCACCAGAAAATTTTGTTAGCTTAAAATTAGCTAACGGAGGTTGCATCGTTATAAACCAGAGAGCTCGCATTCAAAAAATTAACATTCATTAGATATTAAAACAACAATTTCTAACATGGTGACTGATTGTTTTTATTCCATAGTTTTTGAATGTGGCTGTACTTCAAAAGTTAAGTATTTATACCGTGAGATACCATGAAAAAATATTTAAATGTATTAATTTTTTGAATCAGAGCCCTCTGGTTTATAACGGTGCAAGCTCTGTTGGAGAACGTTAGGCTAACGAAATTTTCTGGCGAAACCCAGCATTTTTAACGACTCTATATTTTATTTTATGTGTATACGTATATGTATTACAGAACAAATGTTTTCGAGTCATAAAAATTTTAATCCCCAATTCAAAATATTGCATGCTGCGCCTCTGTTAGGCACCATTTAATCGGCTATCTAATCTATAGTCGTTCAAGTATCAAGCCTACGCCAAAAGCGGTTATTTTCATAAATGACATGACAATCACATAATAAGTAGAGCCTCCGGCACTCAAAGCAAATTCTTTATTTTGAGTTCTAAATCATAGAAAAGAAACTATTTAGAGCTACGATTTCGCTACGAAATTCAATTAAAAAACAAAATGTCAAATTTGAATTTGCTAATAAAAATAAATAATACTGAAGTTTTAAATCAGGTACAAAAACGATAAAATTAAAAATCTTAATAATTATTTTCATTTTTATTAAATTTTACAGTTCTTACATTACTGTATCGATGACCTAATCAAAATTCGCCCAATTTCATACAACACATTCAGCAATGACATCGAATGGACTAACGAGGATTATCAAATCGCTTTAAAAAGTGTCCAAAATTTATTCACTAAAGCCATTTACGACGAGGATGACGCGTTATTAGAAGAAACGAAACATTTAGATTCATACGTACAAGATGCGATTATAAAATGTTATAGAGCACGTAAAAATCAAATCACTTCCAGTGTGATTATTCAAAAAATTTCTACAGCCGGTCCACTGATGACTGAATTTGATTGGAGATTGCGATTAGTTATGGGGAGTGCTAAATTGTCGAATTTTATGGAACCATTATTACAGTTAGATATCAAAACGTTGGATAACAGTGATAATAAGCCAGTGACTGGAAATATATCGTTAGAAATGAATGAGAATGAACTGACAAATTTTATTAATGTATTAGAATCAGCGAGTGTATCTTAATTATTGGTATCAAATTAAAATTTTGTATATTTTTTATATTCATTGAGTTTTTATTTTTACCATTTTACTCTAATACAGAAGTTCTCAAACTTTTTGACCCGCGACCACCCTTACAGTGTTAGCAACCCTGAAGAGTGAAATTATTGTGCTAGGGTCGTAAAATTATAGTAAATTTGAAAAAATTATAGTAGATTAGAAAAAATAACCGCCAAATTCAATTTTATCGCATTTTATATCGGAAGGCGAGAGCGGCGACCTTTTTTTTTTTTTGCTCGCCAGTTGTCAAAATGCCGGAGGACTATATATATATATTGAAATCACGATTGATCAGCAGTCATCTACTGTATCAGCAGTCATCATTTCGGCGCCAAATGAGAAACATTTTGAAATTAATTACGAAAAATTTATTTTTTCGGTCTAAAAATATGGTTTATAAAAATTATAATAGATTTAAGAAATTATAGTAGATTTAAGGATTATTGTAAAGGCATGATAGTACATAGTAAAAAGGATGTAATTATAGTATGTCTACTATAATTATAGTACGGTTGCTAACCCTGCACCCTTAGCACTCAAAAATTATAAAAGACTCGAAGCACAGAGTACCTACAGAGGTACAGCAACTATCTCTATCATGAAATCTGTAGTGTGCACTTCTGTGTACGTTAGGCTACTTAGTAGTCACTCTCTCAGTGGAAGTCGATGAGTGTAGGTCAATCACAAGTAGAGATGGGCGACGGGAAAATTCCCATTTGGGTATTTTCCCGGGAAAATTCTCGAAACCTGGGTAAAAACAATTACTTAGCTGTACTTCTTTGCAAATGTATTTATATTTTAACATGTTCTTTCTTTTTTAGCACTTTTTAGTTTACAATTTCTTTTTCTTCAGATTTGTAATTAAATTTGAGTTTGGGCAAACAAATGGAGGCGTGGTTTAATATTTTGCACTAAATTATACGTTTATGTAATCAGTCTATATACATTAATATAATATATAATATGTTCATTGGTCTGTGAATAGAATTCATTAATATTTGGAAATCAAATGGAGGCGTGATTTAATATTTTGCCTACCAGCAGTAGTTTCTTCAGTCACTAGATGGCATAAACTGACACTCAAAAAAATGGTAGCAATTTGGGATTGTCCATTTTTATTTAAAAACAGTAAATTACTATGAAAAAATTTCGAACGACATTCAAAAAAAATATACCAGTTTATATTTTGTAAAGTAAACAATATAAATTTTGTAAATTGTCAAAATCTAATAAACAAACCTTGCCCACCGCCAGTAGTTACTTTTTTGACCACTGAGCACTGAATCGAACATATTAACATATGTTTTCTAGAGATACCACACGTATTAAATTTTGAAGCATAACTCCATTTTAGTAAGCCCAACTTGTAACCACGGAGACTTGTTTATAAATATTAGCTAAACCATTAAATTAATGGTTTGACCGCCATTAAAGTAATCTCATCAGTCAGTTTTTTTGCTCACATCAGTCAATTTTTTTGCTTCAATTTCTTAATGTATTTGTAATACATAGCACTCTAATCGAATCTCTCCTCAATGTTTTTTGACCACTAGTTCGCGTATCCAAGTTTTATGATTCCCAACATAGGTCCCACCTTTCTTTTATTCCTAAAATATATCTTTTTATTGGGGGAAAACAGGGACAGAAAGAAATAAAACAACGAATACATATTATGAATATCTAAGTATATTTTTATAAACACATTCACACTTACACTTATATAATCAGTTATATTTAAATACAGAATCTACTTATTCTTAATACCCCTTGTGAAATAAACGATCCTCCATAGAAACCAGCTGAGATCAATCATAGATAATGATAGACAAAACGCAAAATTTCAAATTAAAACTCAATAATATTTATTATTATTGAATAAACCAGCAGCAGATCGCGCTAATATAAAGAAAAGTTGATTCTGTAACAAACGCAAAAAAAGTGGTTATGTAACCTTAACCATTTCATATATCACAAATTCCAATGCCCATTTCGAGAAAACATAAACGCACGTCCAAATATAGCATCATATAAACAGCACCACAAAGTATTTAGAGCAACTAAATAAAATCTCAATAAAATTTGTAACACATCAAAGGGTTAAAATTACATTGTCATGTGTCAAACTTAAATTTTGTTTACATCAAAAAACATTGACTTCGTTGTGAACAATGTACAATGATTTAAAATTTAAGAAAACTTAATTCTTACAGATTCGAAAGAATTTAAATCAATTATAGTCAGAGAGTTCTAATTTCGGCTCCCCGACTAATAAAAAATTGAAATTCGTTCAATTCTGTATTTTATATCTTTTTTAGTTAATAATTTTTCTTTTAAAATCTAATATACATGTTTTAAAAATTTCACAATATATTTTGAAAGAACACGTATCTTGTTTAAATCTTCACATAAATTTGAATAAATGCTTTAAATATTTATAACTGGAATTTTTATTAAGGTTCCGAATATCACTGAATATTTTAACAAACAATATGGCTACTTGACAACACAACAAAACCCGCAGCCTTTGAACGACTGAATTAATACATACAATTTTTTTTTCTAATCTACATTTAAACTTTCACTAGAAAGAGAGCCAACTTTCAAGTATTTCCGCTGATAACTAGCGCCAATATCTGAAATTTTCGCTGTAGCCATCATCATGTATATTGTTTTTTATTCAAAATTCTTTTCTTTTAATAAAATTTGACACATCTAATTTTTTTTTGATTTTTACTTATTCTTAATTTAATATAATAAAATTAAATTAAAGAGATAAAAATTATAACAAAGTACTATGTATATTTCACATTAAAAATTCTTGTAAAATACTTATTTTATATTAACAAAACGTGTTGAATTTGAAACGCAAGTTCTTTTTTTTAAATATTTAAATAAAATCTTTAATTAAAATAAATTCTTAATATTAATAAATACTGTATGTCCCAGATGACTTCCAACATGATTTTATGTTACGATATTATCTGGGACACACAGTATCTTTTTGATAGAAAAACCAAAGGTGAATAAAAAAATAAAAGAAGTATATATATGAGTATATACAAAAAATTTAATAAAATTTCCCCACATAATCATACTTGAATTCAATTTCAACAGTTTTCAGCACTGATTGGTATACATACGGTATATTGAATAAAATAAACGGTTTTTCAAATAAGCTCATACTATACAAAACTCTAGATCTAAGTAGATAGAATATGGGGGTTCGAGCACCGCCAAAGTGGATCGATTCAACGGGGGAGCAAGCAGATTGATCAAACAGATCGATCAAAACCTGGACCAATTGTATCCACATTCTATCTATTTATTTAGTAAATTATTACTGGATCTATTCGTACCAAATTTTAGAAAATTTTGTAAAAAAATTGTTTACCTGACTTATTATTTTTATTTTATTGGTTATAAAAAATCACAATTTATAAAATGTTTTGTAAAAAATTTTGTGTATAAAATACGACATTTTTCAGAAAAAACAGTTAATGTATGTAATTTTGTATTTCAATTTTTTTTTTTACTAATTCTAAAAAACTTCTATTCTCTATGTTACAAATTGTATACGTTTACAAAATAGTTGCGCAATAGCGCAACTATTCATAAAAAAGAGATATCAAATTCAATATTTATGATATATTATAAGATATAAATTAATATACTTTGAGTATTCATATATTTTTTTTATTAAATTTTGCTTTGCGCAATGGACATTTTTTAGATAACATTAACTGATTTTAATTTTTGGCAGTATTTTTTCATTTAATTAATCAAAAATTTGCCGTTTAATTAATACAATTCACGAGGAATGTGTAACATTAAAAAAATTTCTATTTTTTTGAGTTTTTTTCTTTTTTTTACAATTTTATGTAATTATAATATAAATACAGATATTATTGTTTATTTCAAATAAAGGTAGATGGAGCGAAATTTATTCCTCAGCTGCTCCCACTGTCGGTTGTTCAGCGGTTTCTGTTGGTCCATCGCTCTAAAAAAGAAAAATTATAATTATACGAACAATTCTACAATGATTGATTGCGAATATAATGGTGGCGATCACTTTTTGTTCTTTTAAATGTCACCAGTAGGCGCTGAGTATACGTCGACGCCATTATGTTCATTCAAGTACGATAATATTTTGAAAATGGTGGGTTTTATCAATAAGAGTAACTGAATCTTTTTTTTTATCGAAAATTCAAGAGTTTTCACGAGATCAGTAAAAAAAGACTCTTCTTCACCCCCGAGTTATTGTTCACAAAAAAAAAAAACAGTTTTCTTATTGTTTTTTTTTGCATTCAGAGCTTGAAGGGTTGGGGGGGGGATATGTAACGTACAATTACGAACTTCGTTCATTTTTAAAAATATTGTTATATTAAAAAGTAAATTCCAGTCCAAAGTTTAGATTGTAGTGACTCTCGTTACTGGTACAGCCACTGATTCGGGGAAGACGAGATCAAATCCTACCCACGGCAGTAACTTTTAAAAAAAAAAATTACAATATTTTATAACACTTTAACAGTACGATACGATTTAAAAATGAACGAAGTTGTGTTCGCCACCTGGCGGACTAATATAAAAGTACCTTTTCCTCTACTGCCGCCGTTGGTGCATCACCTCGACTTTCATTGACAGCATCTTTTGTTACACTAGCATCATTTACTTCCGGGGCAGCAGTTTTTTCCTAGACAATACAAAAAATATATTAATTCTCAATTCTGATAAAATTTTCATTTACAATGATTATTATTAAATATGACCAGAGCTCGAAGTTTATACATTTTGATCAATTTTTTTAAATTTTTTTTCGACAAAGTTTGAGAGACTTATTTCTATTTCTAATCTCTCTGATTAAAAAGTTATCTATTTTATGATTATGATGTGAACCATACGATTAGCCGTGCTACGCCACTGTCTCGTCTTTTACTTAATATTTTTAGAAAAGCGTTAAAAAATTAAAATGGTGTTACCTACTGACTGATGGAAGCAAATTACTTTTTCCTAATCATATAAACTTTCGAACTCAATAAAAATTTGTGTATTAATAACAAATATATTTTATTTTTAATACTAAACGAAACAATTAGCTAGTTAGTAAACAAAGAAAGCTAGGAAAACCATTTAGTTAAGTTAAAATGACATTTAAATGATTGAATTATTTTTGAAATTATTAAAAATGAAAGTTAAATCTTAAAGAAAATAGTTGTTAATAATTGTACGGTGAAAATCTAGCTCGATTTTTGGAATTTGGTAACATTATTTTAGAAAATTTGTCGGCTTGAAGTTGTCTTAAAGACCCATCATGTTCATGAAAGTGCCATAAAAAAATCACCTTTTTAGATTCCGTAATTAATTTTATGACTTGGAAAAAATTATTTTATCCTCTTAAAATTTTTGAATTGAGTTAAAATACGCTGCTAATGGGGTGTGGCACACAGCTTCCTCGTAAAAGCACCTTGGTAATTTAATGCCCAATATATCTTTGTATAATTTAATATAGGTATATACAAATTAATAAAAATAAATAAACAAAACGATTCATAAAAATTCGAGCGAAGTAGGACTAGCAATAAATAAGATATTGACACTTAATGGCATTTCATGGTAGCGCCGTGGATACTGTTACTCCGAATGCAATGAAATTTGTAGGGGACTATCTAGGAACCAGACTGCATAATTTCTGGCAATTTCATAAAAAACAATTTAATAGTTCAGAAGTTATGCCACTTGGTGCAATTTAGTATATTAATGGAATGACATGGTAGCGGCGTAGCTACCGTTACTCCAATTTCGATTAAATTCATAGGGGGACATCTATGAACCAAACTGCATAATTTCTGAAAATTTCATTAAAAACAATCGAATAGTACAGAAGCTATGCTACTTGGTGTAAACTGGCGACACACAGACGGACGGACGGACAGATACCAAACCAAAATTGTTCAGGAAGCTCTAAAACGTAAAATGTAAGTAAAAAATTTTATTTTCAGGGGGGAAAATTTCGCTATTTTTTAGTAGTCTCGAAAAGCAGTATTTAAAAATTTAAGAGGATAAAAGAATTTTTTCCAAAATAAGTCATAAAATTAATTACAGCCTCTAAAAAGGTGATTTTTTTACAGTACTTTTATGAGGATGGGTCCACCAGACGCCTCCAAACCAATTGGTCCATAATTACGGTGATTTTACTACTCAAATTACGTATGAATACTAAATATTTAGTGACATTTTTTTGTTAGCAGTTGGTAGTGTTTATACTTACAAACCCTAACCTCACAACATAAAATTAAAGTTTTTGACGTTTTTTGGTTATACCGTTGAGGATTGGTTGTTTTTCTAAACAAAAAATTTTCATAAAATAATAATACCATAATAAAATTTTGTGTTTTTTTAATGGAAATAAAAGAAAATCGAAGAAAAACTACTGTTTTAATTAATAAAAGAAAATTTACGCCACAAAATTGTGATACTTTTACGAGTGTTTAAAATTTTAAGGCGTATCGTTAGTTTTATCGTTTTAAAAATAACTGTTTGCATGAAAAACACACAAAGGAAAATGTTTTTTTACACAATAAAAGCGGAAAAATGGTTTTGGTAACACCTATTAGACAGTTGAGAAGACAAAACAATGACTATATGTTAATCATACGGTAAGATACTCCATTACGACAGTGGTATTCACCTGTTTGATGTCGGGGGCCACATTGGTGTTGATTGACTGATCATCAAGTGGCGCTGATGTGATCGGCACCGACTCGACGTGTGGCGCCGCAGAGGGAACACTGCTCTCCTCGTGTGGTGATTCTACTTTCTCTGCGGGTGGCTCAGGGGCAGATTGAGAACTTAAGTCTGTCGCTTCTTTGGGTGAGGATTCTACGGTGGTGGGGGTGTCAGAGGATGGTTTAACCGATGCGTCAGACTCGGTTTGTTTATCTGTTTCTGAAATTTGTGTGGATTCGGTGGATGGATCTGAGGGAGCAGCACTGTCTTTGGGCGTGGTGGTTTCAGGAACAGGACTAGATGCTTCGGTTGCGGGTTTTGATTCGGGAGTGGGTTCGGTGGCTGATTCAGTGGGTACGGGAGCTGGCGTAGTGGAACTTTCAAGAGATTTTTCTAAAGGAGATTCAGGAACGGATTCTGCCTCTTTTGGAGTGGGGGGTGGAGGTTGTGGTAAGTCTTCTGTCTCTGGAGTCTTTTGTGAATCCTCAGATTTAGTTTCAGTTACTGGTGGTATCGTTTCTAACTGGGGTGATTCAGTTTTAACAACGGGTGTTTCTACAGGACTTTCAACTGATTTTTCGGTTGACAGACTTTCAGTAGGTTTTTCGACAGGACTATCTGCTGGCTTTTCTACAGGAGATTCAATAGGTTTTTCTGGAGTTGGGATTTCACTAGGTTTCTCTGGAGATGGAATTTCACTAGGTTTCTCTGTAGGAGAAATTTCACTAGACTTTTCTGGAGAAGGAATTTCACTAGGTTTTTCTGGAAGCGGAATATCACTGGGTTTTTCTGAAGAAGGAATATCACTGGGTTTTTCTGCAGGACTTTCAGCAGGTTTTTCTGTAGGAAGACTTTCAACAGGTTGCTCGGGTTCGGATTTTTTACAAGGTTCCTCTTTGACAGGACTCTCTACTGGCTTCTCTACTGGAGTATCGGGAGAAGGAGCAGATTCTGTTATTGATTCAGTCTTGGATTTCTCCTCAGGAATTTGTGTGGATTCCTGAGGTTGATCTTTCGTTTCAGAAACAGGTAAGGTAGTGTCTGAAGCAGTGACTGGCTCTTTTACTTCAGTTTGTTTGAGGTTAGAATCATCACTAGATACAACATTAGGATTTGAGGGCAAATTCTCAACAACGGACTCTTTCGCTGAGTCAGAAGCTGCTACCTGCACAACGGAAAATTGTTGATTTTCAATATCTTTAGAAACTACATTATTTACAAGCATAGAAGCCTTCACCAGGATATCATCAGGGACTGAATCTGCCATTGTGGAGTGCGCTAATACCGACACCGGATTTGGAGGAGGATTTGAGGGTAAAGGAGGTGGGATTTCTTCAGTACGCACCTCTTTTTCTGGCGTGACTGGTGTCTCTGTAGGCTTTTCTTCTACTGGTGATGCGACAGTTTGTTCAATTTTAGGCTCTTCTTTCTTTTCCTCTTTTACTTCTGTCACCGGTTGTGGTTCAGCGGGTTTTTCCTCTGCCTTTTCTGGCTCTGTAACTTTCGGTTCTTCTTTTTTCTCTTCTGTCTTTGGTTCTTCAACGGCATTTTCCACTGGTTTTTCTTCTGCTTTGACTTCTTCAGCTGGTTTCGCTGGTGATTCCGCTTCTACTTTCTTTTCAGGTGTCGTTTCTTCGGTAGCTTTGGTTGAACCTTCTTCTGCCGCCTAGAACATACACAAAAACAAAATAAATCTGCAAATTTAATTTTTTTTTTCGTTACTTTACTATAATTCCATATTCCCTATTAACAAATAAAACACTGCAAAAAATACCACTTGTCTGAGAATAGTAGTTTGTAGTTAATTATTTGAAACATATCATAAAATTTCTAAAAAATAAAAGTGGTATTTTTTGTCAAACTATTTTTTGAAATAGTACTAGAATACTTTTTAACTAACACAATGTTTTAAAACACTATTACAATCCGCGACAAAATTATGGGACACACATCGTTTTTCTGCAAAACTATTTCTGTTATTTTGGATAATATATGTATGTACACTTTTACGGCTTCTGAGACCACTAAAGTAGCAGAAGTATTGTGATCACTTGTGAATTATGAAAATTATTTTCCATCAAAAATAAAAATTTTCACGCACATTTTACGTTTTAGAGCTTCTTGAACAATTTTGGTTTCGTGTCCGTCTGTCTGTGTGTCCGAAGATTTCACCAAGTGGCATCATTTCAGAACTAATTGATCGTTTTTTACGAAATTTTCAGAAATATGCGGTTTGTTTCCTGGATGATTCCCCACGAATTTCATCGCAATCAAAGTAATGGTAGCCATAGGGCTACTGTGAAAGCGAATTAAATATCAATATATAAAATACCCCGGTCGCAGCATCCTGCATAATATAACGAATTTCCCTTTAAAAAAATTAGTTTTTCTCGGAAACTAGTTGACATAGAATAATAGTTTAAAGACCTTTTTTATGTGATTTTTTCTCCTCTTTTCAATGGTGTAAAAAAATTTCGCAAAAATTTTTGAATAAGTGGAAATTTTGGCAAAAAACTAACTTTTTTCACGAAAAATGCCCCAAAAACCATATTCCGGGCATCGGACGTGTCTGGTTAACGAATTTGTCCAACGGTTTGGGACTTCCAACATTTTCACCAAGTTTCGTAAAAGTAGGACCTTTCGTTTGAGAGTTATCGTGCGGATATATATGTATATAATATGTATATAAATTTTAGTGAATATTATTTTCGATTTCTAGGGATCTCAAAACAAATTTCTGTCATAGTCCCGGACTCAAGTCTCGCCCTATGATAGTGGCTTTAATAGCTGAATTCCATTCTGGAAATTCATTAAGAGCAAGAACCAGTTCACCCTATTCTTGTGTGAAAGTTATTCCTGTTTCAAACATGACGTTAAATAATAATTATGTAGTTTAACCTAAAATCACTTAGAAGATTGAATAAAAGTTCGTTCCGAGTACAAGGAAGCTGTGTGCCACCCTCTACTGGCAGTGTATTTTTATTATTGGGCACGTCTTCAAAAAAATTTTTGCACACATTTCCAAAAATAAACGCGACACACCCTCGGCTCACTGACTCGAATTTTAACACTTTAAATTTTCGTTGAAATTCACTAAAAATAATCAATCACTTATCTTCTCACCAAAATGAGCCCACAATTTTGTTCACATATTATCCACCAATAAACCAGAAAAATAATTATTAAAGGTCCCACACTATTGTTGCGGATTGTACTCAAAAGCTAAATGATACACTCTAAAAAAAAAAAATGACTGAAATGTTAAAATTCGAATTTGAAAAAAAAAAATCGGTTAAATAAATGAATGCAACTACCCTTCCTTTAATAAGTTGTAGTGTAGCCAGACACCAATCCCAAAGGCCCACTACATATGCTAATACCGTGTTACACAAAATCACAATAAGATTGTTATTAGGTGCTGATGAGTTTTGTATTACCTGTTTATCCATTATTGCAAAAAATAAGGGATTTGGCGAAGGAACTTTAATTTAAAAAAATTAAAAATAAAAAGAAATTTAACAGAAAATCGTTATTAGGATACAATAATCCCAAAAAAAAAAAAAAAAAAAAAAAATCGAAAAAATTCAATAAATCGAATTTTTAATATCACAGTAATAATAAAAAAAAAATAGGAATACACCAAAAAAAGAAATATTTTTTTTTTGGATAATTATGGATGGTAAAGACAACTGACAACCAACTGAGTCGTTATTTAAGTACAGAAAAGTATTTATACTTGCAAAATCAAGTATTGAGATACGAATTACGTATGAATGGCGAGGAGGCAATTTTTCACTTCACCCTTGGCAAGTTTGGAATGACGCACCACCTACATTTATCTGTTTCGCGTATACACGTATATGTAAATTCCGATTCTGATATAAGTTAGATAAGGATACAATTTGGTATTGAAAATTTCGTGTAACACACAAGAAATCCGACAACACTGAATGTAAGAACGACGTGTAGTACGATCGCGGACAATGTTTTATTAGAGTGGTGAACACTTGAACGGTTCCAGTAATAAACGGCGACTAACTTGACTTAACTTCGCGTTATTTTTACCGTATGTATGTATGTTTTCAGTTTTCTATTAATGTAACGAATGTGAGACCTCCTTAAAGCCGCAATGCAATGCAATGGATGGTTTCATTTTACAATAATATGCTAGTTGTGTGATACAAGTATGTGGGTACATGCAATCGGAGGTCTATATGTATGCTCTATTTGTATTTAATACCGTAAAGTTAGCTAAATTTGTTTGTGTTGAAAAGGTAACTTTGTCAGACCCATATACCATGTGAGTTTTTTGAGAGTTGCCATTTCTATTAAAACCAAATTTTTATGATAGAAATGGTACTGGAAAAGGTTCTTTTCTTGGATGTAATGGAAATGTAACCAAGAAAAACACTATCGGTTGAAGTAGCCTCAAGTACATATGCATATTTTTACCGCCTAACTGATAAATTAAAGCAAAATTAAAAAATTAAACTTGGGTAAAAAAATTTTTTTTGCTCATTTATGTTGGTAATTAATGCATTAGATCAATTTTCTCGAAAAATTAATATATTGGCTGGGTGCGTGATGCCAACGACATCTATAATATACATTTTTTCATGCTATTAAATAATGGTAACCGTGGAAATAAATTTAAAATATTTTCAAAATAACCGTAAAATCTGAATACAAATATTTGTTATTTACAATTATTTTTTTTTTTTATAAATAAATTTGAACAATTTGAGGTATAAAATACTGGATGAAGTATAATAGTTGTATTAATGAAGTATTTAAACAATTTTCGACGTTAACATGGATATAATTATCAAGACAGTATTTCCTTCCAACCCCGGACTATGCAGAGGAAAAAGTTGCTGGTGATAGTGAAACACGTCAGGGAAATTCGAAAATTACAAAATGCTGGCATACGTCATTTAGTTGAATGTACAGTCATACATAAAGCAAACATCAATAACTTCTTATGAAACATCATTGCATGTGAGTTTAAAATACTTCAAATATTTTTAATTCTGTATTTATGGATTGATGTGTAGACGTTAATACGTTGACAGATAAATAAGGAACGACATATTAGTGGCAATTGCGTTTATAATCAAAGTGGATCAATGTATTATATTTTTATTTAATATTTTTTATTACACTATAAACACATATGAGCATGTATTATTGCCTATTTTCTCCACTACTCACGCTGCAATCGATTTAATTATCCCCACCATATACTACGCACCCTGCCAATAGTCCCATTCAAAATTTCCTCAAGTCAAAAAATTGTTGCAACATTTATTTACACCATTAGAAAAAGGAGGAAAAATCACTTAAAAGGGTGAAAAATCACAGAAAAACGGATTTTTATAAACGGAAATTCGCTATGTTATGCATGATGCTGCGACAGGGGTATTTTATTTTTCATTCATTTATAATAGTAAGGCGTCCCGATAAATTGTCAAATAATCACTTGATATAGGTGGCTATAGTTTCGACTCGGAGCAAACATAACTATAAAAATTACGGAAAGACTCACCGCGTAGCTTTTTTTTAATACCAAATCAATCCGTAAGAATTAAACAAACCAAAGCAGATATTATTTGACGTTTCAAACTGTCAAATTGCAAAAAATTAAAGCTTTTTTGTTTTGATTGTAACAAAAATAACAATGAATCCATTCCATGCACCGAACGTTAACTTATTTTACGTTTGCGCATACACAGTAACTATCATTATTCTGATAGTAATAAAGCAGTTAAATATAAATTAAATTTGCTTCGTATTTTCATTTTATTCAAATCTAGATCGAATATTTATGCATTCATTGTTGGCTGATTTTACGGTATGTATAAAAATTTATGTATTTAGTGATTCGCGTACATTAAAACTTTCTTTCACGAAATTTTAATAAATCAATTTTGATTCAAGATGTTCAATTAGGATATTTTTGGTACGCTTAATAGAAATAAATTATTCATTCAATTATTATTACAATAGGATCATTGGTCTTTTGTTTATTAGTCACATAAATGATGGTAAATGGTATTTCCGATTTTAAAAATATCTCTTGTGTGAAAACGTGCAGAAACAATGTTGGCAGACGTTAGAATTTTTTTTTTAAACACTTAAATCACTTTAGCTGGGATTCACAAAAACTTGGAAGGCTAAATATTTGATAGTAATGTTAATTTTTTCGAAAATCAGTATACGTCTAAAGCCCTAAGCTAACTCTGTCATCAAAACAGTTCCACAAAGGACTGTGCCATGAAGTCCTTTTAGGTTGCAAGTGGTTAAAAACCAATATGGCGGACAATATAGTTTTTGACAATTCGGAAGCATTACGTACAATTTAAATAGATGTGTGAAGGCAAAACTGGGTTTTCCGTTCTGATTTAATCGAAAAAAGAGATTAAAAATTTTGTCCTGGGGAGCAACAGCTCAACTCCAAGCGATCCTGTAGACGCCTGTATTAGTACTAGAACTATATTCCCGAACAATAAACCATAAATTAATCACCATAAATTTTTGGGAACTTCCAAAACCTATCTGAAAACACGGTTTAAGAAGCCGAGCAGACTCCAAATCTTGCGATTTGAGGGAACGAGGATGGGAAAGCTTTTATGGCTTTTAGTACTGGACCAGTGGAGTAGCGTGCCTTGGAGGGGCCCTGTATCAAAATTAGTTGGGGGGCCCAAATGAAGGGTAAAGATTTCTCACAAAAGAAACAAAAATGCTTGCATTAAATTAAAATAAATATTTATTGATTATAAGTTATCGCTTCCTCCTAGAAATTGAGCTACCCAAACAATTCAAATTAAATATACACTTTTCTTGCCTTTTTTCGGCAAATTGATTTATTAAATCATCTATAGTTGAAGACGGTTTCAGTTTTTTTTAAAATTTCTGCCTCTATAGACAATAGTGACAAGTCTGATAGCCGTTTCTGCCCTATCGAAGTCCTTAGGTAATTTTTTTATCAGTTTTAATTTTGAAAAACTTCTTTCAGCTGTTGCGGTTGTAACTGAAAGGGTCAAGAATAGAAAGCATGCTGTTATTACCTCCAGAAAACTGGATGCAAGGCTATTGAATTTTATCAGCAATAATTCTATGAGCTTCTTAATGGAATGAATTTTTTTAATTTCAGATTTTAAGCATGTTTTCAGTGCAATTAATTGTTCATAAAGATTAACTGAGATGTCTTTATTGTATTTAGCCGACAGTTTTCCGGAAGCGTTTTTTATCACTTCGTTTGAAGAAGATAGGAGTTTCTCCGGTTGTAATACTTCGAACACATTACTCAGGTCACAAAGGCTCTGAAATCTGTTTAGTTTGAGAAATTAATATATCTAAACAGCAATAGTATACATTGACTTTGAAATATGATTCCGGGTCTGAAATTCTCTCGTATGACAGTTTTGTTGTATGTTTTCTTTCCCGGGAAGCACGAGATTAAGTGACATTGTGGATAACATTTTACTAATTTTTGCTTACACACGTTAGGGGCCTCTGTAGCCCGGGGGCCCCGTATCATTGACACGGCTGATACGGCGGTAGCTACGGCCCTGTACTGGACATTATCACTTAAGGAAACATCTGCATCGAATGAGAATCTATAGGGAAGAACCATTATGCAGAAAAGGCAGCAGGAGGTGGAAAGAGTCCATCATATTATATTTGAATGCAAGATTTTGGCTCGTATCAGGCACTCAATATTAGGACATGAAAATTGATGAATAAATGGCGTTATTACACAATATTCTTCTAGGAATTAGTGCACGGGTTGATTAGATGATTCATTTTAAGAAATCCAAATGCAAAATCAGGAAGCACGTGCAAACTGATCGTTGGAAAAGCGTAAATCCATCCACGAAATCGAAGACATCTATCGAAAAATGGTCACAAGAAGCAACCGTAATTCTTGTCGCTACAATGTACAAATCCAGAATTTCTTATTTCTTCCGATTTCTACTTACACCTTCGAACGAACAAGATTTGCAATTCATACATATGATGATTTTTTTGAATAAAGATTAATCTCTACCAACCCATATTTTATATAGTAGAAAGTTCATATATATCCTATTTAAATCAAGATTTCACAGAGTTCTATTTTATACAGTTAGTATACGTACAAGATACATAATATACATATGTAAATGCAGATCCCACATTGGTGATATACATATACCAAACAGACAGACATGTATTTTATTAATATAATTACACAGTCAGTACATCATGGTATGCACGATACCACGATACGATATTATGTATATTAGCTATAGATAGATTGCAAGGAATGTATTAGTATGTACTTATGTGTGTGTGTATGTATATCGCGCTAACTATTTTTATAAATATTATTTTTGGAATTTGAAATTTCAGTGTCGCACAGTTCACTGTCACCCCGTTTCTAAAAATTATCATTCATATCTCTCGAAATTAAAATATTAATATACGTACACTTTTAATTTTATTAAAAAAATTTTTTCACTTTCAAATTACTGCTATTAATTAGAATTACTCCCTAATTAGGCCCGACGAGAGGATGGGAAAGCCGGGGTTGCAGCCCCGGGGCCCGGGAAAAAGTAAAACGAATTTTTTTTGCGAAGAAATTTCAAAAGTGTGCTTTGTTCCAGGAGCCCGCTATTTGCCTCCACGGCCCTGTCCCTGCTTTCTCCCTCGGTGAACGATTATTTTTGTGAAAAAATTTTAGAATTTGAATCTGAGACTACCATAGTCAAAAGTCAGTTTGCCTACCAGTGAGCTATGTGGTTGTTTGCTAATTTAGGCAGTTTAAAAAATTCAAAAAATTTTATTTTCCTGTTCCTTAGATGAATTTCTCAGGTCTTTTTTTTGATGTACAGGCTTTCATTCAAATTTTAAAAAAAATGGTTTTTCCAAATACTTATATGTATGTATTTTCAAAACCTTTTTGATGAACTATTCAAAAAAAGTAATTTTTTTTTTTCAAAAAATGAAATATAAGTTTTTTTTTAACCCCTTTAGTACCGCCATATATTCCAATATTTTAGATAAAAAATTTAATATCTCTGTAAGTATAATTGCAAGTTTGGTACGTTTTGCTTAATTTATTTACAACATGATCACTCTTTACTGCACTGCCTTCAGTTACCTATATAAGACAATATACATTCGTCAGTTAAATTTTTTCTAAAAATTTGTATGACGAGCTGAGCTCGTCATTAGTCCTAAAGGTGTTAATATATACATAAACTGAACTTTTCTACTGGGGTAGATAACCAGGGCCAGCTTTACCATAAGCACCGCCCTAGGCACCGTAAAAAATTCCGCCCCTGCCTTTTGCTTAAAAAGAAAAATTTAATTTTTCCTACTTTTTTTAGAACTTTCCCCTAAAAAAATAACTAACGAGTAAAAAAAAACCGTCAAATTTCAACTTTTGCCGCCTTTTTCTAAAAATTTGCCACCCCTAGGCCATGGCCTAGGTAAGTCTAGTGGCTAATCCGGCCCTGCTGATAACCGGGACATTTGCAAGTAAAAATTTATTTGTTGTATTGGTCTAAACCGATGAAAAAACAATGACAATTTTCCTGCGATTTTGTCGAAAATGACAAAATTTTAAGAATTTCTAGATTGTTAAATTTCTTGAATGCGTTCAAACATGAGTTCTGTGCGAACCTATGTTTTGAATGCATTAGATTCATTAGAAGATGAGTTTAAGACAAATGTCAGTATAGTATTGATAAAATTTTAGAGATTTTTATGATAGGGAAAACTTTCCAGGGGTTAAAAACTAAAAAAATGTTGTGATATGAGCCTATCGCGGTGCGAGGCCCTATATTCTTCGCGATCTCCTTTCCCACTTTCAATTCTGAACTATCATTTGCTGGAAACTCGCACGTCTCTTGTACTATATTTTTCTTTTCTTAGAAAACTGAAACAATCTGATGCATTTTAGAAATTTATTGCTCTGTTTTATAAACAATTAAAATCTGTTTAACATTTTACAAGTGAACAATTAATAATTATTGTTCTTGACAAAGACATTGAAAACCTTTGTATGCAAAACTTATATAACAACAAATTAATCATTCTAATTACGTCAAAACTGTGATTAATAATAATTAAAACTTATCGGAAACCAAAAATTAAATAAATACAAAATGATTTGCTGTAATAAAATCATGTATCAAATATCTATATATTTTATAATTGGCGCCATTTTTTCACTTATCTACGACGTAAGCTGGGGTATTTTGTATTTCAGGGTTGACAACATGATCAAATTACATTCATACATACTGGTTGACGTGATAAGCTACGGCGACAATAATACAATACACTTCGCTCGGTGGGAAACAAACAAAGTGCCCTCAGGAATGATAATTTACCTTCCTTTTTTATTTTTAAATTTAATTAAGAAGTCAATAACAGTCAATATGTACTTAATGTTTATGTTCGTTGCTAGGATGGACTCTTCAAGAACGTTTTATGGCTTTATAATTCGATTATTTAACCCTTTTCAGTACTACTAAACCAATTGGTACCACTGGCAATGATCAGATTCCCTAGCGGCGGAGTCGCAGAACTAATGTATGACAGTTTTCACATAATTAAGCGTTCTAATAACAATTTTATAGCTACTTTTTAATGGAAACTGTGCCCATAATTACTACGTGATTTAACATAACTGAAATTTCGTTCTTTGATACTAACACACATCAACATAGACAGGCTTGAGGGGAGCGGGTGAGTGGTCAAAATTATTCGCCCGAAATTAATTTATAAAATATTAAAAGTTTATGTTGCTACCTGACAACATGGTCAGATTTTGCTTAAACTGAAATTTTTTGTACGAATGAACGTTTGACAAATGTTTCTAGTTTTAAAGGGGGGCCACTAGTGTGACATTTTGAAAAAATTGAAAAAGTTTTTTTGCATGTTTCGATAGTCTATATCTTTAAAAATAACATACTAAAATTTCAAGTGCATATCTCAAATAGTTTTTTAGTAGCACTACATTCTCGCGAGGTCGCCTCGACGAGACGTTCGTCGAGGTTTTGACGAGGCGAGACAACACGAGTATGTACCGTCTACACTCTCGCTCATTACTCAGTTATTCATATTGCTCATACGCGTTCGTATAGTTTGAAATGTCAATCATAGATGGACAAGATGGGTGATGTCGGTGACATGGATTTAAATAACTGCTGCTGCAGTTCTATGTACTGTTGAATCCTATAATTTTCTTCATGCATATTACACAAAAAAGTTTAAAATAACGTTTAAAATAACGTTTTTGTAAATTTAAGGCATGATTTTAGGTTATGTATAAAAACATAATAGTACGCAGATATGCAACATATGCAATATCAACACACGAGTATATGCGAGAATGTAGTTGATCGCCTCGCCTCGTGTCTCGTGTCCTTTGACTTGTGACAAAAAACCGACTCAGATCGGAGACCTGACGAGGCGAGGCGAGGTAACACGAGAGCATCAACTACACTCTCGGCCTCGCGTCGCCTCGTGTTGCCTCGACGAGAGTGTAGTGCTACTATTAGAGTTACAGCCATCCGAAGAACGGATTCTGATTTTCATTGTTAACTTTGAGGTATTGAGAAATGTGTGAAGGTTGATAGTTCGGGAGTTTCTGGACGTGGCTACCAGTCACATGTCGTGGAGAAGCTAGACCCTGGCACATTTAAACGACTCATTTAGTTTTGCTATAATCGTTATAGTGAGTAATCGTAAATAATATTAGTAAAAATTCTCAGTGATTAAAACTAAAAGGTAAGGTAAAGAAAAACTATATTTTTCAAATTTGCTGCAGTTATAACTCGAAGACAAATCATCCGATTGACTTGATTCTTATTGCAGCTTCTTTTATATATTTTTCTTCGTGCCATGAACCTCCGGTTTTCCGATCGAATAAAAAATGTAATTTTTGCAGACCAAAAATCATCAAATTTTCGCGCAAAATTTGAAACTTTTTTTTTAAAAAACTCCGCCATTTTGTTAAATTTAAACCTTTTTTTTTCGATTGAGGTTCATGGCACGGGCAATACCTTCTAGTTTAATAAGCTTTTTGGTTTTTTTTTTTATTTTAGGTACTGTGAAGGTCGCTATCACTGCAGCAGTGGGGGAACTTTTTTCTTTGGAACCTTGGGAGATCGCGAATAACTCACTGAATTTTCAATATTTTGGTCCAAAAACTTTATCATGAATTTACTATATATCAAAGAATATATCCTTAAAATATTAAAAAATTACATACAGTAGATTTCCTTAAAAAAATTTCCAAAAATCACCTTTTTCAGGTGGTTACACTAGTGGTCCCCCTTAAAACAAAAATTTTTATTGAGGCAGTTCATTAATAAGAAATAAAAAATATGTCGAAAAAACTGTTGTAAGTTTAAAGAAAATTTAAGTAACTAATTTTTACTGGCATTGGTGACAAGCATTTTCCATTTTATGACCTATAAACTGAAAAAGGAGGAAATAACCTGGTACTCAGAATCACTCCTTAGATTACGGCGTCCAGAAACGTCCATTAAGATTCTCGTCTTTCGATTTCTAATAAGAAATTCTTATGGACGTCACAACCGTTCAAAAAACAAGAGAATTTTAAACAGAGAAACTAACTCCAATGATTTAATTCAAACTTTTATTCAATTTAACAAAAGTTTTTTTGGAATTAATGATTATTCGATTATTGCTCAGTAACAATCGCTGCTGGAACCTCATGATAGTAAATTGGAAAAAAATAAGATGAAATAAATCTAAATGGACAGTCTATTTATTTTGTCGGGATGTTTCACCTACTGCGCGGATTTAGCGAAAGGGGTTAATGAACTATCGACGACACGACAAACTTATTAATTATCGCTAAAGTTCAATTACAATCACAGCGCATGAGCTATTGCTTTTATTAGATTAGTTGATTGTAATTAATTTTATTAAAAATAGTGATACAACCGACTCTCGTTAATTGGAAACTCGAGGGACTCTTAAAATATTACGAATTATCGAGTGTTTGAAATATCAAATGGTTCGATATGTACAAGTTTGAACTTGTCTCAAAATGTACTTACAATCTTTCTGTCCCTTTCTATCGGCAACTCTGAATTGTCGAGTGTTTGACGCCGATGAGTTCGAATTAACGCGTCGTTTTGTTACGTAGCAATGATTTTTTCGTTCGAATTACCAAGTGCATAAAAATGTATTGATTTAGTTCAAAATATAAAGAGATTTTCTAGGGAACTCGTGATAACTTTGCATTACAGAGAGGTTCGAATTATCGCAGGTTTGAATTAACGAGAGTCGACTGTAGTAAATTACAGTAGAATCTCCCAAACGGATCACCTGCAAACGGGACATTCCCCTACTACTGATTATACATAAATATGTATAAAAAATTCTTTCGAATGGTAATCTTGCATTACTCAAGGTAGTTGGTGCGTACAACGATTTTTTAAAGGATTTTAACGAAACTTCTGTAGATATTTATTTAATTCAGTACCAATAATACGAGCCTATTCCGATTAAAATTGACCACCCCAATTTTGAGAAAAACGATTTCAAAATTTTGTAATTTTAACACGGACTCTCATGGGAAAACTCTATTTTTTTATTTTTTTTTATTTAATTTTTCTTTTAATAAAACGAAAACAAGTTACAAATCATATTTAATAAGAAATAAAAATTATTGACCACGTCTGAAATATAATTTATAAACATCATTTTACAACGCTTTTATATTGCTTTAACATAAGCGCGTGGAAATTCAAACAAAAAATTTGGGGGACAGGTCTACCCACACTGTCAACTTCCCATTGGGTGTCCTTAAAGACTAGAGACTACTGTACATAAATAATTATTTTTCCATTTCGGGCAACTTCTGCCCTAGGCCCCCGATAGAGGCTTTGCCCCTTGCACCATACCGGGGGCTTCGCCTTCTGTACCTAAGGGTGGGGGCTCCACCCTTATCAAACAAATGATAACATCATTTGTTCTCAAGATACGCGACACAAAATATATTTCAAAAACAGTTTCTTACTTTTTTTTTTTATAAATTTTATAATAATATACTGGCGTTTTTAACATCAAGGAAGGTTCTTAAGCCATTATATAATAATGTTATGGTAAAAAATCCATATAATCTATGTTATCTTAATAAAGTTAATTCTGTTTTTTTTTTACCACAAAAAACAAACCGCTAATCCGAATTTGCTGAAAACTTTATCCGGTCTTCATTTTTTGATTACGCATCTAATGAAATTAGTCCGGAGTTGATATCATCATTTGTTCTCGAGATATGCGAGACAAAAAAAAATCCACGAACGAACGAACGAACTAACGAACGCACACACAGACATCACGCTAAAAACTATGGATTCGGATTCTAGTGACCTTGAAACGTGGAGATATGTCAAAATTAGCGATTCGTAAAACGGACCCATTACAATAACTTCCTATGGGAAGTTAACAAGTGGTATACAAATATAATAACTGAAGAATATTAATACATTATTTAATGTTTGATAAAAGAAAATTTTATCGCTGAGCTATACTTTTGTACCTGTCTGTCTCACACCAAATACCTTAAACAAATATTCTTAACTAAAACAGATTATATTTCTTGTGAATAAATCACTGTCAATTCAGATGAGGAATTTTCAAACAATTTTCCCTCACCTCGTAATAGTCAATAGTAGGGGAAATCTCGTTTAGGAAGGTGATTTGTAAACAATAATTGTGAATACTTGCCATTTTTCCGTGTAAAAAGTACCGTAAATTGTGAAACATTGTTTTAAAAGACGGGGCAATACAAATTTACAAACCAAAAATTTTATTTAATTCACTTAGATGTGCTTATTATTTCTTCTGGTGCTATAAAAATGAAGAAAAATGAAAAAATAATAGATATTTAATTGATATTATGTGAATATTTTTTTAAATTTTTTTTGAAAATTTGCCAAATATTTGATCGTTTATGACGTTACCTAAGTTAAGCGCCACTTAATTTTGGCTGTTTGTAATAGATACGATAGATACTGTTATTGATATACATAATTATATTATCAAAACACTAAAATATTTGCCAAAATTTAAATTTCCGTACAAGGATATTTTTATAGCAAAAAAAAAATAGATTAATCTGCGTTTTATTTTCAACAATTTTCGAGGTTAAGTCGCACATTGCGTGATGTCTTGACGTAACGTAGATATTAACGTCGCAATTATTTCATAATTGCATTTTCAGAAACGCTCTTTTAACAGTATTTTAATTAATAAATATTCACTGGAACTTATTAAATTTTTTACCTGAATTATGTCGGAATAGTTTTATTTATTTTTGAATTTTCAAGTTTGATCATTTTTTATTTTTTATTGCTGAATTTTATTACATTATTTTTTTTTTATTGACACGTGCTAATTTTGAGTTGAATTTTTGAAAACAATTATCTGCAATGTGAATTTTATTTTAAGTTGTATCCTTGGAGATGAAATGAAAAACAAAAAATTTTCGTGTTCGTTTTCAACTACTGATACCTATGCTTCGTTCAGAAATGTATACATTGGCTACCATCCCATTTTTTTTTATAAGTGTTCATAGTAGGTGTAATTAACCCTTGTTGGCAAATCGAGTTCACAATGTTTACATTTTTTTACACGTGAGCCATTATTAGACCTTTAGTATAATTTCGTAAAATAGTTCTGTCAATTTGTATGTAATTAGTTATAACGTGTTTGGTAACACAAAGATTCTCACGCGCGCCTCTAACGGTAAAATTAGAAATTGTATCAGGGTGTCTAATTAAGCCGCTGCTACACGATGCTACGAACACCTTCCAACATTCGACGTTGGATGGTTCATAGCATCGTGTAGCCGTTGTTCGAACCTACGAGTGTCCAATGTCGAGCGTCAAACGTTCGCATTTGGTCGTGTCCCGTTCGATGTCGGTATTTTTGCACCGAGTCAAAGGGATGCTTCGAACGTTTGAAGGTCAATGTTGGTTGCGTTGGTTGGTTCGACTCAGCAGCTGCACGACTCGTTCATGTGAAGAGAGACAACATCAGTGTATAACATTAGAGATAACATCAGACAGATAACAGCCTCGCCACTGAGTACCAACACATCATCATTCGTATTGGATCAAACATTCGATTCACCGTGTAGCAGATACATTCGTCGCACCAACTATCGAACTTAATTGCCTCAAACGTTCGATCGAACGTTGGAAGGAACGTTCGTAGCATCGTGTAGAACCCGCTTAATAATTCACATGCACATTTTTTGTGATGCGGCCCATACACGGTTCAACTTCTTGTACAACTTGGTTGAGTTATATAACATGTTGAATCGTGTGTGGGGCAGTTGGTCAACTATTTTGAATCAAAATATTTTGATTTTACGTGGGCGGAGCAAATGGTCTATGAACATGTTGTACTGTGTGTGAGGTAGTTGAACAACAAAACCAGTACATATACGGTGTAAAGGGTGTAAATCAACAAAATATTTACAGCGGTAACAATTGGAAAGTTTAAATATTTGATTTTGTTTGTTATTTCCAATAACTTGCGGTGATACCGCACTTGAAAATTTTAAATTTTCAAAAGAATTTCCCGTTGCCAAAAACCAAAAAATTTTGATTCGTCTATGTGCTGATATTTTTTATATTTTATTTTTGCAGGTTTGTCGTTTACCTATTTAAAACTTTTTTGTTTTTTGTAAAATATATTTTCAATTGTAATTATAAAAATATGTAAAATTAAGTCGGAAACTACTTATTAACTAGCGGCTATAACTGTATAACTGAGCTTGATACAGAACTTTATCAGTTTACGCTGATATTAATCGTAATTTGTCGTCAAAAAGATGATTTTTCATTTTGGCATTTGACACAAAATTGGTTGAAAAGTGTAAGTCCAAAGGTCGTCAAAATAAAACATACTGTGTCTCGAGAAATTGTTTTGTGAGATAAATTTGGCCAGCGTGTACAAACAATGTAATCTAAAATTAGAAACGATTAAGGAAAAAAACATTTTTCTTTTTTTAATAAACAGGAAATAAACTTATTTGTGGCATTTGCTTCACTTTCCTTAGTAAATAATAATTTGGTAAAGAATTGTTGGAAAAAATATTGACTAACTCTACAAAGACATATTTTTTTAAAAATTTTTATGATTTTGTAGTCGAAACCTCGGGAGAGATATAGTCAATGAAGACAAGCGTGTAAAGTAAAATGAGTACAAAAGGGTTTTCTTATATTTTTTACCTCGGAAGTTGGAAAAAATTGTAGTAACTGACTACGGAACCTTGATTTAATGTGTTCCAAATTGTATCTTGCGATTTTAACGTTTTTGAACAAGAAATTTCATTTAATTCATGTCCGTGTTAATCAATGCCAATGTTTATTACTTACTATCTGCACTATTATGTTGAAGTTTTGTAATGTTTTGCCAAAAAATGCGCGATGTTTAATATTCTATATTTAGTTTATTGTTTTGACGATTTCAAACAAAGTGTTTTTAATCCAAATTATTATTTATAGTATTTGTAACAAAATTAATAAGATTAAAATAGTTAGTTCTTGGAAAAAAATGAATGAAAATTAGTAAATTTATTTTCTATCCAAAAAATTATTTTCAGCTGCTAGACATTTTATTTTGACCTTTGGCCTTTAGCACTCGTGAATTTTGCTAATGAGTAGAAACAATATCTTGCCTAATTTCGCCATGGTAATAGAGAATATACATGCACTTTTTTTTAATTGTCTAATATGTTTTTATCACATATTTTTTCTTTTTTTTTTTGTTAGTCCGTTAAAGTTTAAACCAGTGTTTTTCAACCTTTTTCATGGCGCGATCCTCCTGATATGGAAAAATATTTCGCGACTCCTACCCTCTGCTATTTTTTTTTTTTTTTTTTTTTATTAAAATTGGGGTACTGCTGTCGGTGGATGGCGCGGTCAGCAGCACCCGGCGGCATCGCCTACTAAGGGCATGCGCCGCCAAAACTCAGTAAAGATAAAAACAACACATAAAGACAGGAACACATAAATGCAATAGACAATGGACAACATACACATATTAAAATTCAACGATGAGCCCTGCCATCCCAGGGCCTAAAAAGTACGGACAGTCCTTGGTGGCGGTACGCTAAGGGCTAGCCAGAGCGTCCGGTCACCAAGGTCTGAAATCCAACGATGAATCTCCGAGGTGTAAAGGGCCTCGGAGTGGAAAATACTGACTAGAAATATCACAGGAAAAGCGAAATCTTATTACGTCACTGGGGAGCCACAGGCTTTTGAATTCTTTGAATTGTGAATTCGCTTTGAATTGTGTTTAAATTTATTGAATTGATTTGTTGTTTGTTTTAGTAGTTGCTCACTGTATTTTATTGTCAATACCCAAAATTCTGTGCTCATTGTAATTATTGAAACTGGATGAGTTTCTAAAAAGGCATGCACAGCCGTCAACTTCAAGTTCCAATGAGCGTAATGAAAGAAAAGCAACGACAAAGCGTCTATATGACGACAATTATTTAAAACTCGGATTTACTGTTATTGAAAATAAGCCGCAGTTATTTGTTTTGAAATTTTATTAAGCGAAAGTATGAAACCATCACATTAATGTAACCTCTAATTAACCCTTTCTTTATTAAATATTATATATTGAACTAGAGTGGTTTTATTGTTAAAGTAACCGCGACCCCCTTAAAAAGGCTTCGCGACCCCCCAGGGGGTCGCGACCCACAGGTTGAAAAACACTGGTTTAAACGTTTACAATTTTTATGCGCTGTAAAAGACGTCAGAGTCCCCAAATGTATAAATACATATACTATACGTCAATTTTCTGCAAATTATTTGATTATGCTTCTATCATTATAATTTATATACAAACAAAACTTTCAACAAATATTTTAAAAAAAGAAAAAGAAACGGGGAACTGAATCAAAATAACCTCAATAGTAAAGAAAAGTATCAGTGAACAACGCTTACATATTTCGATTGTATCCATCGCACGTGACGTCACGAATAGTGTGAAGTGTTTTAAAATTCATCTAAAATTTATTATTTAATTCTTTAAAAAAAATTACGGCACGAGTACGATATCCGAGGCGACAAAATTTGACAAGCGGATCTGTAAGATTTTGGCATTATAAGCAAAAAATAAAGAGTAAAAAATTTTGAAATTTGCCTTAGTTTTCGAGATATCGATCGTTAAACCTGTCTTTAAGGTTACCCTTTGCCCGAAAGTTAGGCTAGTTATGACAATAAATTTCGATTTTTGATATAAAAACTAACTGGTGAGGTTAGTTAAGGTTATACCCTTTGCCCGAAGGTTAGGCCAGTTTTGACAATAAATTTCGATTTTTGATATAAATATATTTCACCAATATTTCATATATTATTTGTATTTGTGTATAGCCAAAAGATTTTGAAGTAAGCGACCTGTCTTTGTTTGCGCAGGTGGAGTGGGTAAAATAAATCAACTCACTGGACTAGGATTCATAAGACACATGCATTTGACAGATGTCGACCTTACCTTCAAAATGACTTAGACTGACCCATTTTAAAATGCGTTTCTGCGCATCTCTCAGTTCATTTTCTTTCGGGTATATAGTGTAATATTTTGGTGAAATATTGGTGAAATATATTTATATCAAAAATCGAAGTTTATTGTCAAAACTGGCCTAACCTTCGGGCAAAGGGTAACCTTAACTAACCTCACCACTTAGTTTTTATATCAAAAATCGAAGTTTATTGTCATAACTAGCCTAACTTTCGGGCAAAGGGTAACCTTAAATACAAGTTTAACGATCGATATCTCGAAAACTAAGGCGAATTTCAAAATTTTTTACTCTTTATTTTTTGCTTAGAATGCCAAAATCTATCAGATCCGCTTGTCAAATTTTGTCGCCTCAGATATCGTACTCTTCCCACCATTAGAGATTTTTATTTTCATTATTAAATTGAAGTACAGGCACATTCCCGCCGTATAGACCAGTAAATAATTATGGGCTAGTCTATTCAGTCCATCCAAGGGCTATCTGCCAATCCAAGTACCAAAAACCAGCCTACCCAAGTACCAGATGTTGGACTTTATTTAAACCTATCAACAAAAGTTTTGACTCGAATGTTTAACACTTTGACGATCACCGACGTTAAGTAAAACGTCAAGTGAAACCTTACTAATTCACACACCACGTCGTACGACGTCAAAACAATTCAATATACAGCTCAACCAACATAAGGTTGCCGGTCAAGGTTGTACGCGCGCAGTAGACAAACACAACTTCTATCACACTTTTATGCATATATGTTATATGTTTAATTCTTGTTGTCGCACTCTTTCATTTGCGCATCTGACCGGCTTAGGTTTTTACGACTTGGTAACACTCAGAACTGAAAACAGTTGGCCATAACAACAATTCGGCAGACGGTTGGGAGTTAGGATCCTGTAGGATCTTCTTACGTCCCTAGTCGAAAGGCACAACTTTCAGATCAGTCAAAAATTTTAGAAATATTAGATATATTATGTATATATTTTGAAACAAAGGGCCAATTCGTATCGGTGTAAGCGGAAGTGGCTTGCGCTCAAGTGTAAGCAAGCATATTTGGCTTGCTATTGATATATATGTATGTATATTCCTGTCTCACTTTCCATGTTCTAGTGAGAAGGGTGAGAAGCATACAATATAGTTGATAGTCAACTATTAGCGTTGGCTATATACTTGTCATCTTTCTCACTAGAACATGGAAAGTGAGAGAGGAATATACATACATATCAATAGCAAGCCAAATATGCTTGTTTTCAAGCATATATTGCTTACACTTGAGCGCAGGCCACCTCCGCTTATGTCGATACGAATTGGCTCAAATTATCGGGACTGCACGTGACACTCATTTTATATCTGACATATCTACACCTCTCGAAAGTGTTTATATATTTGACAGTTACATGTGTCAATGAAAACAACTTGCCATCCGATTTTACAAATAGTTCGCGTAAAATGTATCATTTACAAAATTTTGGCAAGTTTATTTATGCGTGTGTTGCTTGTACGATACTTCACATACTGACTTAAGTAAATAAACAAAATTAAATTATTTCAAACAGCTGAATTTTCGAAAAATCGATGTGTATGTTTGTAGTTTAAATATAACCACTGAAGGACACTTTTATTTTTACAATTTACAATATACGCAAATTCAAATCATAATTTTATTGTTGAATAATTAAGATATTACCAAGAAATTTAACATGTATATTAATAAATTTGGTTGAGAACAAAAGCTAATATTTACAATAAAATCTACATAGAAGCAGATGAAAACATTTTTTTTGACAATTTAATCAATTTTTGCGTATTTATTTTGTCGTCATTATGAATTCTTGGAAATGGATACACTTTCAACCCCGTCAGTGTGAATTATTTTTCGAATCATTTTTGTTTTTAAATTATGTGATCAGGCTTGCCAAATTGGAGTATTTCGTAATATTTCTTGAAAAATTATGAAACAGGCCAAAAATACAGTTAAAGGAGCAAGAAAAAGAAAAAATTCTTTCAAATGTTTCATTGATAATTATGTCAAGCGTACTATAATTATGTTACAAATGCCAACACTGGATACGACTGACTCTTAAAAAATGAAAAGCCTCTTCTATAAAGAGAAACCTATTGATTTTCACGATGATCGGGCTAATAGTTTAATTCAGCGTTTCCCAATCGCCGGTTCGTTGATCGGTTCCGAGCCACGAAAGTATCTCACCGGACCGCAGAAAGGTTATACGATAATTTTTTTTGTTTTTTGCTTCCATGTTTTAACGAAATTTAGTATTTTTGTCTATAGCACCTTTTTCTAATAGGACACGTCTAGCACAATTCAGCACTTTTTCTGTTTTTAAAAAAAAGAAAACGACGGAGCTAATTTTATGGACAGATGCTCGGCCAAATGGTCGAAAAACAACATTGCATATTACACGACCTAATATTTTTCAACTAACGATGGAAATGATTCCAGGCTATAAGAATTCTATTTAAAATTAAAGAATTATTATGAAATATTTCTCTAAAGCTTAATAAAGTGTCGATATTTACCTAAATTACATGGTCGATCAAATTTCCCAGTTAATGGCGGAAATGATTCGAAAAAAGTGTCGATATTAACTATTAAAAGTGTCAGCACTTTATTTGAACGATGTAATCGGAACAACTCAGAACAGTCCTGACGTTCTACTACAGGTTCTTGTTATCTATTATTTAAGTAGTTCATTTGGTAGCTATCCAGGGCCTGATTGACCTTTGTAAAGGCCCCGGGTACCTCTAATGTGGTGGCCCCTGAACACTCCTCATGTGGAGGCCTCTGAGTACATTTGTGGAGATCTCCTTGGAAAATTTCAGAATTTTTCCTAAAAATAGGGTTGGCGACCAAAAAAAGTGCCCTTATTTTAGTATTTATCTTGAAATAAATTGGACTGATTGGTTTGTTTGAACGACACCTTTAAAGCAGCTTGCAGGGTGTACATTACTGGTTTTACTAACGTTTTAAATAACATGTCACAAGTCTCTAGCAGTCACTTTTGGATAAATTAAAAACAATAAGCGTGCATACAGCTGGGATTGATTTCACATTTGTTTTGAAATATAATACTGAAAATCACCTTCAACGACTGACTTAGAGGAATGAGGCGGAAGGTTACATGCATCACCAAGTTTATGTTCAACAGAAAAAAGTGTCCTTCCTTTAATAAAAATTTAAAAAATTTATTTATATTTTTTCTTTTTGGTATGAAAACAGATCAAATTTCTCCCTCGCCGACTAGATATAAATTGATGTTATCTTATGAAATAGCGATTTTATCGAAGAAATACAATGATTGAGTACTTAATTAAACGAGAGTTTTAACAACGTTGAGTCCATACAATCGAGTTTCGAAAAAATTTTTGTGTTGAACTGCGATTTGGTTATTTTTGAATCTTCCACCATATCTTATATCAGTAGGGGTCGCCGGCCCGCAGAGATCAGGTGAAAATTATTTGAGGGGGTCGCAGAAATAGTTGATTACAGATTACATATCCATTTTCTATACATTTCCTATCCATTTCTACATATTTCGGGAGTCCATTGAAATTTTTAAGTACAAAGGGGGGTCGTGGACCAAAAATTTTTACAACCATTGCCTTATATAACGCGACGTTTCTAGACGTTGCCAGATTTTAGGTTAATAATTAATTTATTCCAAGAATTAATTCTTTTCCAGTAGCAGTTTTCTTAATCATTTTGAAATTTTGTAGGTATACGTTTTCGAACAGACTGACCTGATTATTATGTAAAATTTTTAGATTTTTAGCATAATTTTTCATTGAAATATAACAAAAATATTCTATTTCCCATAAAAGTACATGTATTTTGATATTTCTCCATGATGGGTTTTCCTAATCAACATGAAACTTCAAGCGAATTTTTTTTGTTCCAAAATCTACCCGACTTTGTTTTGGTTTCAATTGTTTTTCGCCATTTTGATTATAGGAACTCAAAATCCTTAAGCTCCAGAATATACTGTAGGCTAAATCTTTATTATGAGGAAAGAATTGCAGCCTTATATAAGTTCAAGTTCTTCAACTGCACTTATTGTTATAGTCACCACAAACCACTGATAACTATTATAATATTATACTACTAGACAAAGCGTAACGCCAGTTTGTAGGCAGTTTTCTGGAGGCAGGTAACGGGGTGAGACGAGTGAAATTTAAGGAATATAATGTCCATTTTTCAGCAAATAGGACTATAATTATTGCAGGACATAATTTGTATATGTACGTATTTTGAAAATAAAACCAATACCATTTTTTTTTCTTTCAAAATTTTACAGTGTCTTTTCAAAAAAGTAAAATTTTATTATCAATATTATATTTTGACAGTAATTATTATTTGAAAACGTTACGTATACTGGTCGGATCTGGGTGCTTCATTTATAAATTGATACACTGAGTCTATAGGATATAATATATGTATAATACGTTCTTTAGTTTCTGTTAGTAAATCAGGGCTGACCTATAACATTTTTTATGAAATAAATTTAGACAAATAATGATTGTTCTATAAAGTTAATAAAAATATTTTAAAATCAAAACATCCCATTGTTTTTATGTTTAATGTGCAAATTTAATTAGCAAATTAAAGTTAAAATGTAACGGAAAATCTTGATAAATTAAAAAATAGATATTCACAGACATAGCTGCAGTTCTTGAAGCGCATGTATTAGGTTCTTATTATCGTATATTTAATAACAATGTATAATATTATTGACTTACTAATTAATGATAACATTTAAAAAATCGCAAATACCACGCACCATTGTATTGCAATCCATTTAACTTCCTCATTCTATATCGTATATAGGGTGATAAAAAAAAATTAGATTTGATACTTGAAGAAAATATCACATTTAAAGTAAATAAACAAAAAAATTTCTATAAACCACAGAATACAGGAACAAAGTTGTTATAAAAATTTGTCGTTCGTAAAGTAAAATGTTGTGCAATTTACACCGCTTTTGATTTAGTCTGTTACTGTTCGTCATAAGGGTCACATCGTTCTTATTGTTGGTGTCAGTTTTTTTTTTTTTTTTTTTTAATCAATTCGTGAAATTTAAACAGAAAAAAATATGAAGTGTGTCGTATTTAAGTGTAAAAATTCTCAAAATAAAGGAATATCTTTCTTAAAATAAATGAATTTATTTTTAATTGTTGGTCGTTAGTCACATAGGTCGGCCATGACGGCATATACTACGTATATGTAAGGTGTGCAGTCATATATACACCATATTGCATAAACACATTCACCTGTTTGTGTATATACATGTGTTCAAGTAGTAAGGTGTTGTATGTATCATAATCGTTAGGTAGGGGTAGCGTTGTGACGGCATTTCCTGGCGACAGCGATCATGGTAGTTATTAAATAGGAAATCGATATCTTGTATGTCTATGCCATCAACAAACGTTTAAAAAAAAAATGCCGCGAGCAACAGAGCCCCATCACGGGAGTCAAATTTTCAAGATATCTAAATGTGATATCAAGATATCTAGATAATCTATTTAAGAAGCCACAGATAAAATTTTAAATTAATCGAATCGGATGAAAAGTGCTGAAGTTATCTTGCCCACCGTCCGTTTGAGAAAACGTAGTTTCGAGAAAAACACATGTAAAATTTCAAAACGTGTCTATCGTTTTGTGTGTTTATACCGATCATTAATGCCATCTGTGAGTTTGCTCCAATAGCATGTGCATGTAAAATTGCATGCTCATGGCCGAATGATGTAGGAATAACGGGGGGGGGAAGGGTTGTTCGGAACTTTAAATAGTAATTAGCGTGAATTAGACATGAGGCATGTTTCATGGACAATAGTTGATTTTGAAGCCCACGTTTTCAACACCCCTGTATATGAAGAAAGTATATTTCATAGGAATTTTTTGTGTGTTCAAAATAAGTACGAAGTAATGGTAAGAGGACATTAATTATTTATTAATATTGTTGGTAATGGTATGGTAAGTACAGTAAATACGGTAAATGTGCCTATATTTAGACAGAACATGTTAATAAGATAATCATAGTTCAACTACATATTTATTCTAATTTTATTAATTTAATTCAACAACCTCATGAATTGATTATGAATTAATAAATAAATAATTTAATGATAACAGTGAAATTATTAGCATTGAAGTTATATTTTTTATGGCTTGAATTTAGTTTGATAATTCAACAACTATATAATAAAATTAATAAATGTTTTGCATATCTTTTACATATATCTGTACTAGTTATTTTTAGCACTGAATTTGCAACTGTCAGTACAGAAGTACAGGGTAAGGACCTCACATTATGGAAATTTTTCTGAGTTCAACTGTTATTCGAGGTTGAATGCTATTCACAATAGGCTCATATAATAAGAGTTCTATGTTGCAAATGTAAATTAGACGCGTGGGTGCAGAAATATTACACAAACTTCGATCAATTTTATGATCTTCTTCAGTATTACTTTTTGCTTTCCCGTGCGTACACGGAGAGAAAATTCCTATAAAAATTACTGTGCTCATACTACAATCGACGTGTAACAGGCGAACATATCCAATTTTTGTACGGTAAAATTGGATATGTTCGCCTGTTACACGTCGATTGTAGTATGAGCACACAAATTTTTATAGGAATTTTCTCTCCGTGTACAGACAGACTACAGCGACGGAAAAGTGTGGTAATCAGACCAACTTGGCATATATGACTTTTCTCACCGGATCTTAACGTTTTAGGGTTTAAAAAATTGAGAAAACAAAATACCCATGTCGCAGCATCCTGCATAACATAGCAAATTTCCGTTTTTAAAAATTAATTTTGCTCGGAAAGTAGTCGACATAGAACAAATAGTTTAAAGACCTTTTTTATGTAATTTTTCCTCCTCTTTTAAATGGTGTAAAAATATTTCGCGAAAATTGTTAATTAAGTGGAAATTTTGGCAAAAAACTAATTTTTTGCAAGAACAAAACGCATGTTCCTGGCATCCGACGTGTCTGGCTAACGAACTTGTCCAACGGTATTTCCAACATTTTCACCAAATTTCGTAAACCTAGGACATTTCGTTCGAGAGTTATCGTGCGGATGAATATTATTTTCGGTTTCTAGGGACCTCAAAACAAATTTCTGCCATAGTCCCGGGCTGGAGTCGTGTCATGACAGTGGCTGTAATAGCTGAATTCCATTCTGGAAATTCGCTAGAATTTAAATTTCGAATTTAAATCAACGAATAGATGTATTGGAGCTAGGGATATGAAATCAGGTTCAAAATAATTGTATGTATGAGGAATTGGAAGGAGCAAAATTTGGCCAAAATTTTGTTAGGTGTCCCTTTTTTCCGATTTTCTCTAAATCCCATTGATGAAAACTTGAGCGGAAAGGTAAGTCTTTTAAATTTTTCGTATTTTCGTCAAAGGCGCTTATCTGTTTCGTACGTAATGAAAAATTTTTGAAATCTTGTAGCAAGATAGGACCAGTAAGTAAGTAGTAGTATACCTTTAATCGGCAATTTATTTTTTCTTGTAGGTACATGAACTTTCCTACGAGAAAGGGGGAATCTTGTAATAAAATTTCCACCCCACCCCTAAAAATACAAAGTAAGTTTTCATTCTTTGTAACCTTTGAACAGAGTGGGTCTTTCCATTAGGAATTTCTTGGCTACTATTCATAAATGATTATACTATATCAGTTCCTTCCCTTTCAACTATTAATCCCTTCTCCTTTACCTTGGTAGATTTCAAATAAAAACGGGACGGTGAAGCTTGACGGTCAAATTCAAACTCTGTTGTCAGCTTCTTTGATCAGCTGTTGTTTAATTTTATTTTGTAGTAAAATTACATTTTAAAATTTGCAATAAAATTCAATTTATGATCAAAATGTATTTATCCCAGCATGTTCCCGGCTCGGCGTGTGCATACATACATATGTATTTCCAATAAAATTTCATTTGATCTGTTTCAAGTAAACATTAAATATTTATTTACCAATTTTTAATTTCAATTTTATTAAAATAAAATAATTATGTTGCTTGGATCGGGGCCAAACATTCCTTTTTATTAAATGTCCTTTTTGTTGTAATATTTTTGTAATTTGTTTAGTGATATGTTTTATTTTGCAAAATTATTACATTCAAATTGTTCGAATCAATTATTTTCATTTTCTGGCTGTTTCAAAAAATCTGTCCTAATAGTTTTGAGCTATTGTATGTAAAAGTATCACTTTTTAACATAATAATTTACTAATCATAATAAAAATAAATTAAAGTAAAAAAAATGTTTTTTAAGAAAAAGCTTTTATTTAAAAATGGGCTAAAAAAAAATAAAATAATCTGTGAGTGAAGTTTGAAGCAATATGCAACATAATTTATAAAAGCTTGAGGCGTTATCATTAATTATTTCTGTTTTGGATATAAGTGTAGCTATTTTACTTTTCAGTAGTTACCAAACTTAATTAAACGCCTCAAGCTATTATAAATTATGTTGCATATTGCTTCAAACTTCACTCAAAGGTTATTTTATTTTTTTTAGCCCATTTTTAAATAAAAGCTTTTTCTTAAAAAACATTTTTTTTACTTTATTTTTTACTTTTTAGTCTGATTACAATTAATTTGAAAAAAAAAAATTAAAGAAGTAATTTTTTACCTATATTTTTTTAATCGATTAATTTACCTTAATCAACCATTACTATGGAAACAAAAAATTGCAATGTAAAATCAATGAACAATATTTGACAATTCTAAATGTCAAAAAGTTGCACAGACTTTAGACGCCCCAAACCAAAATTGTTGATTTTTAGTCCTGTGCAACTTTTTGACATTTCGAATTGTCAAATATTGTCCATTGATTTTACATTGCAATTTTTTGTTTCCATAGTTATGTCTGATTAGGGTAAATTAACCGATTAAAATACAGGTAAAAAATTACTTCTTTAATTTTTTTTTTTACATTAATTGTAATCACACTAAAAAGTAGAAAATAAAATAAAGTAAAAAAAATGTTTTTTAAGAAAAAGCTTTTATTTAAAAATGAGCTAAAAATAATAAAATAACTTTTGAGTGAAGTTTGAAGCAATATGCAACATAATTTATAAAAGCTTGAGGCGTTTAATAATATTTTGTTGGTAACTACTGAAAAGTAAAATAGCTACACTTATATCCAAAACAGAAATAATTAATGATAACGCCTCAAACTTTTATAAATTATGTTGCATATTGCTTCAAACTTCACTCAAAAGTTATTTTATTATTTTTAGCTCATTTTTAAATAAAAGCTTTTTCTTAAAAAACATTTTTTTTACTTTATTTTATTTAACTTTGACTCATGATCAATTGTATTTGAAATAGGGTATATTTAAATTATTTCTTGGTCCAATACTGTTCCGAAATTTACTGTCTAAACGATCTTTTGTTAATACACTTAAACATAATTAATTAATTTTATTATTTATTATCTTAACAATTTTAATTTTAAATTTAATTCGTTAGCAAATTCAATTCTGCATATTATTACTACTAATAAAAACAAATTTTTACTGTTGCAATCTGAATGTCCCATCTAATTATTAATGCATCAATATCCATGTCTAAAACTACAAATGATGCCACATTACATTTGGTCTATGGTCTGGATTGGTAATTAATCTCGACTACTCACGAAACTTTTATAATTTTGAATTTAATAACCATTTAATTATTATAAATTACATATTAATAAAATAAAAAAAATAGCTATAATTGGAATTTTATTTAAATTTATTTTATTAAATCTCACCAAAGGCGGGCATAGGTGAATCAACTGTCTGGAAAGACATACATACTTTCAAAATGGTTAGTGCTTTAACACGAATTCTTCTAAACGAATTCGATTTATTTAACCCTAGAATCATACGTACTCGTCAAAATGACGAACGAACTTCTCTACCTGCTCCAATACTACAACTTGTCGGTACATGCTTGCTGTGAAACTTCTGTTATCTAATTTATTTGTTATTATAACACATAAGACGTATAAATTTTGTTTATAGCTATTGTCGTTCTTTTTATACTGAAATAGTGTGCGGCAAAAGGACGACGATGTATGATTAACCTATATTTTTTTTAAAGATTTTGTACTCCACATATAAAAAATTCCTTATTTTTCTAAAATTTATTAAAGATATGGATGTTATAATTAATTTATTCAATGATTATGATAATGTGAAAGATGATTACAGCTGTTTGACTTATAGAGACGACATAATACTGAAGTTTTAATATATTCAATCGAAAACTAAAGAATGCGTTTCAAGTGACTTAATAAAAGATTAACAATTTATTTTGTGGAAAATATTTTAATTTTTATTATTTTTTGAGATCTTATTCGAAAAATTACTAACAAATTTTAGAAAATTTACAAATGTGCCTAATGGGGAAATAACTACATATCTATAGGAATATTTATGACTGAGAAATTTCACATTCTGTAAAGTCACACATGTCCACTGACTCATAATAGTTCAGAAATTAATTATTTGAAAGACATGTTTTATGATACAACTGATGTATTTATCTATTTTTTATTTAATTTTTATAGTGAAAATATGCTTTGATAAAAAGATTAAAAAAGTCAATAAATATTTATATTAAGAAATTTTTCCAAATCCAATTTTTTTAAATATTTTGTTCGCTTTTGTAGTATTGTGATGTAAAAAAAATGTTTTTTGCAAATAAACTCTAAAACTCTCCGTAAAAAGTCCATTCGTCGAAACGACGCCGATGTATGATTAACTTGACTCGTAGACCAACGTATGATTCTGGGGTTACCTAAATAAATAAAAGTTGAAATTGTAAAATTGTCCCGGTTGCGAATAAACTAGTTTTACGCCAATACAACAAACTTTTGTGCATGCCAAAATTTTGAAAATTTGTTTTTGAAAAAATAATAAAAATCTTGTTAAATGCGCATTTTGTTTATATCTCATTCCTATAGCTGATACAAATTTAGACACGGTAAATAATTATTAAAAATAGTTGTTATAAGATGAAATAAACAAAATTATGACAATTTTTTTTTATAAATTTTTCAGTAGATTCATATTTTTGAAAATTTTATTATTTAAAAAAAAGAAAAAGAACAATGTGTGTTCCGTACAATAAATTGTTTTTAAGCCACCAATTTTGGCCCAATTTACACCTCATTCTCAATATTCATGATTTTTTCAGACTTTTCTGGGCGATTCTTTTCGTTCTATTGAAGTTAAGCATTACTCGAAAATTTTTTTACAATGATGCAAATTCTGAATTTGTGCTTCAGTAAGCTTTCCTTTGTGATACCCTGTCCTGATTGTTCCTGAAAATTTTTTCCTCAATTTTTCAATTTAGTGTTTAATTATACTGTCTTCCCGATTCTAGTTAAAAGTTATTCTGAATTAAAAAAATTAGAATGGGAGAATTTTTTAAATTATGAGTCGCGATTCCAAACAGACTCGTGAAGAGAAATCCTGGGGTTCATGGTCGCGAAAAATACATTCAAACATTTTTTCAACAAAAAAATAAATGATTTGAAACTTTTTCGTAAATTTTAATCAAACTGATTGGAAATTTAAGTCGAAAAAGAACAAATAAAAGCTTGTGATAATTTTAGAAATATCTTCCCAATTTTTTATTTTTTTTTTTTTTACTAACGACATAATTTTAAGTGAGAAAATGGCATTTCAAAAATTCGCGTATCGGAAATATTCATTGATTTTCATTGTTTATTTTCAATTAGACAATTCCTACAGGCTCAGATGTTATATACATTCCAATTTTATTTAGAAATTAAAAATCAAAGACGATCTTTCACTACATAACATGTAACTACATATAAGAATTTCAATTATCGTTATTAAAAATTTTTTTTCATTGAAATTATTTCAGCATTAAAAGCATATGTGGGCGGATGGACAATATTTACTCGCTCGCTTTGCATGTAGTGACGCAGTTGGCAACCAACAATTTGTCTCAAAAGATGCGCGCAATTTTCTCCAAAAATTAATATTGACGATATAACGTGAACACATGCATATTTTTATGTAAAAATCATTTTAAATATTATAAATCAAATATTTATCATTGTTCTGTATGACTTCATAAAATACATTATGCATGTACGACTGGTAAAAATAAAAATTTACAAAAACAAGTTAGGTATGAACAAATTTTTTAAATTCTTAAAAAATAGACACTCATTATTATTAAGATTGCGGGCCATACTTTGGGAATCACTATAAAGAATCACTATAAAAAGAGGAAGTATTCGCTTCGAGCCGAAACTATAGCCACCTATATCAAGTGATTATTTGACAATTTATCAGGACGCCTTACTTATTATAAATGAATGAAAAATATATTAAAAATTCGAAATTTGTTTAATAAAAACCATACATATGCTCATTTTACCTTAAAAGTGGCTTAAAATGGAATAGTTTTCAATAATTAACCAAACCTTAAAAATGGCTTAAAATGGAATAGTTTTCAATAATTAACCAAGAAAAAGCGTAAGAGGTAATTTTTATGATATTTTTTTTGAAAATTGCAAAATAAAGTGATGTTTGATAGTAGGGTTATAAATAATTTTTTTTTTAATATTTTGTAGAATCTCGTAAACAGACATCGTAATAAGTACTCGCTTTAAAAAAATCAAACACAGTGTTTTACAAAAAAAATACTTTTCCTTGAGTCTAGAAAACCAAAAAAAATCGGATGGAAAGCTTCCGGATGTTTCTTCAGTTTAAAATAATTCTATACATGAGACATTAAAAGGAGCATTTGATCACACTTTTTCGCCATTTTTAACATATTATTAAAAAAATCGCAAAATTCTAATTTTTTCGACTTTTAGAAAAATCGATAAAACTTGGTTGGGAAGTGGTCCGAAAGGTTCCCAATGTTATGTATTTAGATAACTTTTTAATTCAGTAATTCACCCAAAATTTTAAGAACAAAATCTTTTTCTACCTTTTTTTTTAAATTTTGTTGTTCGAATTTTGATTTTGACTTTGAACGGGACAGTGTTTTCCATTGGGGTCAAAATCACACTGTTTTTCCAACTTCACATTTAAAGGGTTTTTGCGAATTTCCGAATTGGAAATTCAGCTATTACAAGTCACTGTCATGACGCGACATGAATCCGAAACTATGACAAAAACTTGTTTTGAGGTGTTTACATAGAAACCAAAAATAACATTCACTAAAACTTATATATACATATATATGTATATATGTATTTATGTATCAGCACGATACCACTTGAAGAAAATATTCTATTTTTATGAAATTTGCGGAAAACATTAGAAACCCTAAACCCTTGGATAAGTTCTTCAACCAGACACGTCCGATGCCCAGAACACGATTTTTTAGGCATTTTTGGTAAAAAAAGTTTTTTGCAAAAATTTCCCAAATTTCAAAATTATTTGCGACATTTTTTATTCCATTGAAAAGAGGGAAGAAAATCACATAAAACAGGTTTTTGAACCATTTATTGTACTATATGTATAAACTGGTTTTCGAGAAAAACTAGACGGGGGTATTTTTCACTTAGAATTTGAGTCTTTTGAAAGACGGGAACAGAAAAATCCTACAACTACGATGTCAACCTTTTTTCATACCGTTAATATATTTACGGCCCTAAAGCCTAATTGTTTCGAAATACTATCGAATCAAAAATATTTTTGTGTAAAATTAAATATAGAAAATTTTGTTGGCAATTCGTGTTTTCGAAATTCAGATCAAAATAATCACATAAATTTTTTAATTTTATGATTTTCACACGCACCCCCCTCTTATCAATAATATATTTACATACAAAATTATAGCACCTTTCACATCGACGAAATCGCGTATCGCCTCGTTATCTATACTGTGATATATGTGTACACAGGCTACACACACTGATGATATCTAAAGTATGCAATGAAAGTGTATTGTTGCGTCATAGTTGTAGATAGTATCCGTACACTTAATTACGGTGTTTTATTTTTGTTTTCAATGAAAAACAAAACAATATCTAAACAACATCAAGCAAGTGAAAATCATAATAAACATATAAGAGAATGCGCCAAAGAAATTTTTGTGGATATTATTCACCGCGAGAAAATTATGTTTTTTTGGCGGGTGTGTGTGAGTGAGTGTAAGGTCACACGCTTGCCGCCTCTGTACTCCTATATACATAGGTGTCGCAGTGTCGCTATATCAATATGAATTTTTATTTTTAAAATTTACAAAAAAAATTTTTCACAGGTGTCTAATTTCATATTTGAATATTATAATGTGTTATAAATTTGTTTGAGGGTCGTGTTTATACCTTGATTCTTTTTTAGGAGTTTCGTGTGAGGAGATTTAAATGCGGAAATTGAATTTTACTGCACAATTACACTATTTTCTTTTCGTATCAGGAAAATATTGAAAATTTAATATTGAGAGTACTGTCGTCATCTAATTTTGTTAACAATTTAAGATAAAGAGTATCAAAAAACCGTTGAGCAGCTTTAAAGATGTTTGGGAGGTACAATCGGAGATAAAAGTACATGAAATTAGAAATTCGTGAATAATTGCGTTGTATAACAAACTATGAGGTAAATAAATAGTTATCTTTGTTAAATAATAGCTATCGCTACAACTGATTGTACAATACATCAAACTATAGCTCTCAGCTGACTACAAGAGCTGAGTAATTTTGAGGATTTTTCGGAGGAATTTCAAAATGCTACGAGACGATTGAAAATTTAGTAGAATGTTCCTCATTAAATACTAAGGCCCCTGTGAAAACCGCTTCACTAAACCGCTTTTTTTTTTTTTTTTTAATAACTTTTTAACGGCTTAGTGAATCGATTTGAAATTTTCACAGGGGCCTTAATATTTAATGAGGAACATTCTACTAAAATTTCAATCGTCTCGTAGCATTTTGAAATTCTCCGAAAAATCCTCAGAATGTACTCAGCTTTTGTACTCACAAAGCTGAGAGCTATAGTTTGATGTATTGTACAATCAGTTGTAGTGATAGATATTATTTAACAAAGATATAACTATTTATTTACCTCATAGTTTGTTATACAACGCAATTATTCACGAATTTCTAATTTCATGTACTTTTATCTCCGATTGTACCTCCCCAACATCCTTAAATTTCATGTTACCAGTATCAAACTTACGATTTTTGGAGCTTTTAAAAAAATATGTTAGTCAAATCTTTCTATAATGCGGTGTGAAATTACGAGAGTTCTCTTAAAACGCGACTGCACTTATCTGATGTGTTAAATTTTGAAAGTGCTTCTAAAGTCGGTCTATCATAAAATATACCTGTTTTGCGTCCGAGACTACTAAAGTAGTGAAAGCATTGTGATCACTTTTGAAAAATAAAAAATTTCTTCCCTCCAAAATAAAATTTTTTACGCACATTTTACGTTTTAGAGCTTCCTGAACAATTTTGGTTTGGTGTCTGTCCGTCTGTGTGTCACCTGTTTGCACCAAGTGGCGTAACTTCTGAACTATTCGATTACATTTAATAAAATTTTCAGAAATTATGCAGTTTAGTTCCTAGATGGTCCCCTATGAATTTAATCGAAATTGGAGTAACGGTTACTACACCGCTACCATGTCATTGCATTAATATACAAAATTGAACCAAGTGGCATAATTTCTGAACTATTCAATTCTTTTTTATGAAATTGTCAGAAATTATGCGGTCTGATTCCTAGATGGTCCCCTACAAATCTCATTGCATCCGGAGTAATAGTATCCACGGCGCTACAATGAAATCCCATTAAATGTCAATATCTTATTTACTGCTAGTCCCACTTCACTCAAATTTTTAAAGTATTTTGGGGGTTAGTTTCTAAAATATTTTTGCTATTATTTTATAATTTAGCCTTTAAGTACTTTGAGTTACAATAATTTTTTATAAATTTTAAGGCGAAAATATAATATCACGGTATATATATTTGGTAGAATACTGTTTTAAAGTCTTTTATGAGTACGAGGAAGCTGTGTGCCACACTCCATTGGTAGTGTATTTTTATGTATTATGTTTGTCTATAAATAATACTTTTCGTTATCGAAAACTTTGATTATAAATATCTCGTAAACAGTGCTTCGAAACGAAGAAATAACGAATTTTTGAAGGCTTAAGCGAATCAATTTGTGGGTATTACACACATATTGAGACTATTTTGACTGTACTCGTTATGACGTCATCAAGTTCAATTTTATATTTTTTTTAAATTAATAGTTGCAAAAACGGACAAATTAGATGTGATGGTGAAATCTAACTAATCTGAAGGCAGAATTTTCAATTTTCCTTAAACTGGTCTAAAGAAAAGCTAATTTCGAAAAAAGTCTAGACTAAACAGTACCCCGTTCAACTAAATGTTAATAAACTCTTTCAAATAATTGAATTTTTACATAATTTAAATATTTCTATCATCTGATACTTGTGTGTCTATTACCTAAATATTAACGTACCATGAAATAATTCGATAAACAGACATACACAGGAACGCCATACTCTTTTACTACAGATACCACACAAATGAACACATTAACATAAATTAAAATAATTCTGTACTATATAATAATATTATGTATGTACAATACTGAGAGAAAAAAGTATGACGATTAGGGAACAAATTGTTATGTGAAAATGTAGTTTCATTTTAAAGTTGGTGGGGGAAAAACGAAATGACGTTGGATTTTATATTGAGCTTTTTGATAAAACCAAAAAATTCCTGATTCATTCGCTTATATTCACCGGTTAAAAAATTTCTTTCTACAAGTGTTACAATAATTTTTACCACCACTGTACATTTTTTAAAATCAATTTTATAATATACATTACATATTATTTACAATACATATACAATATAATATCTTGATATAATGTATTACAAATTTATACATACGGTGAATTCAAAACATGCATTAGTTAAATTTCCAATGAACTCTGAGGCATTATGGTTCAAAAATTTATTCGAAAAATAATTAAATCATGTAGTTACAATTTTTATCAAAATATCGAATTATAATATTATATGTATACATATTAAAATAAAGTTGTAATTAAATTATATAATTATAGTGTATTTCATATCAAATGTGCATCAGAATGAAAAAATCTACTTGTGTTTTACAAATTTTGTAACTTAAAGGAGTATTCTAGTCTAAATTTACGGAAATTCGAATTATTTTCAGAGTTATGGTAATTTTTCCCTGTGTATTGTGTATCTTTTCAGTGTTAAATTCAAATTTTTCGTATAAATTACTCAAAACTACTTTTTTCGATACGGTTCACATGACATCTCTAGTTCTAGTGCACCGAGTTACTCGAAATTTGATACAAGCCTTCTTAATACTATCAAAATTGGTCAATTTTGTAAAAAATTTATTTTTTTAAATCGGCTACGTCCAACTAATTCTACATCCTTGACTATTAAGAATTCACTAAAATTTTATATTTCAGATCACCAGGAGGGTTGGAATCACGTCAAACAGCAGGAGACACCTTTTTTTTGAGTCCCCACTTTGCCAGCCTGTACCAATTTCAATTTAGAATTCACTGTTAAAAGATTTTACAACATTTAATGTTGGCATTTAATTTCCAACATTAAATATTGTAAAATTACATTTCGAAATGTTTAGAACATTTTTCTATGTAAAATTACATTGTAGAATGTTGTACCTAACACTTCGGATGTAATTTTACTCCTCTCAATGTAAATTAATTACGTACGACATGCAAAATTACACTGTCAACTCAACTGATGCCGTCAATTGCGCAGAATCAATCACGTGATATCGGTAATTTACATTCAAAAGATCAGTAATTTACATACAAGTACGATAAATTTTCGTTCCGAAATGTAATTTTACTATCTTAGCATGTCAAATACCACTTTTATATGTAATTTTAGTATCAAAGTATTTAAAATTACAGTGAATATTTATTTTTACACAAAATTTCATATTTTACAACTAAATTATTTAAATTTACTAACACATTGTAATTTTCAAGACACATATTGTAAAAAAGTACCATATTTGTTATTGTAATAATACATATTTTTATGTGTTTTTTTTTTAAATTTTATACATTTTGTTACTTTTCAAATATCAATAAAAAACTGTTCAAAAAGGGATACTAAAAATGTTTAATGTTTTTTTTTTTTTTTTTTTTTTTTTTATTATGCCCGCAAAATCACCTCAAAATTGAGCCTCTAGACTAGAATACCCCCTTAAATTATACAAAATCGAGCGTGCAATCTATTATTATTGAAGAAACACACTACCGTGATTCTTACATGTTATATCTGCCATCTGTTGTCATCTTATATGAATATAACAAATACAAAAGTTAACACTTTGACGGTCATGAACAATAATGAACTTCTTTACGAGTCGGTAATATTTTTAATATGTTGACACAACGCTGTACCACGTTAACAATTCCGTATAAAGCGTACACCAATAAGATGTATAAACATAGTTCGCTCCCTGTTTAGTTATCGCTGGTAACGGAGCAGTGCGATATGATCTATAATACATTGCGTATTGTGTGCTATAAACCTGTCGCACCCATTTCTATGCATTATGTTCTCACTACACTGAGAGTGTGTTATCCATATCATCGGCTAATACTCGTCCGCAGTAGCATTGCACACATGTGTGATTACTGATTGCGACCGGCCTCTACGGTTATTTTGGCCATCGCATGTATCGTACGTAATATGTGGTGTGTCCGGAGTGTAGTGTGTTAATATTGTGATATAGGGAATGGGATGATCGATATTCATCGATGGTAGAAAAACATCGATGCTATGTCCTCGATAACATCGACACATCGATGTTACGAGAATAATATCGGAACATCCATATTACTCTAAGCTATCCAAAAAAAAAAAAAAAAACTGGCCTGTCCCAACATTCCATCTCTATGGATCATCGTTTTGATTTTGACAACGCGAGCATACTACAAAGAGAAGAGAATTATAAAAGACGGTACAATATTGAGAATTTGTGGATTGCTACCGAAAGCCAGAACATAAATAACCAGAATGACACTTCATATATTAACAACTATGAATCCATCTGTTGTTCAGCACGACAACTACTAAAATAAACCATGTGTTACGCCCATAAGCAAAAATCCAGGTTCTTTGTTCTAGCTTATCAAAACTCATTGTGTTGCTTTGTATTGAATACATCAAAAATGTTCATCTTACTTATATTTCAATATTAAAAAAATTTTATAAATTTTATAATTTTTAACAATTTAAATTTTATAATTTTTAACAATTTAACTTTTGTTTTTATACTGACGACATTATAGTTTTTGTTTCTAATTTTATCATTTTGATTTCATGTGTATTTTTCTGTGTTTAATTATGACAATCTCTAGCACATGTAAGTATTTAATTTTGCATATATTCATTTTCTTTTTAATTTTCTTATAAATTATTTTATGTATTTAGTTTTTTCAAAACAAAATACTTGCCTGATGATGAAAATTTAATGTTTTCGAAACGTCGCAAATAAATACTTAATTTTTATTAGTAACTGTTGGTGATTTTTCTCCAAAACTTTTTCCTTCAATTATCTAAGCTATCCAGTATTTATAGTCCTGTAGCTGATTTAAAACAAGATCCAATACTTTTATGGCAAGTTCTACGATCCACTTATCCAAACTTGAAAAAAATTGCCATTAAATATTTGTGTTTCACAGCAACTTCAACAGCTTCAGAGAGACTTTTTTCAAAAGCTGGGCAGCATTTGTATATACAAAGGAACATATTAAAAGGAAAACTGCTAACAAAGTGACTTTTTTTACAAAGTGTACCAAATAAATACTGGCAATGTTAATTTTTAATAAATAAAATAATAGATTATAATGGTTGTTTATTTTGTTAGATAAACATCGATGTCTTTCTTTCGATATATATCGTATATCGATACTCTTGAATCCATGTTAACATCGATGTTTTTTTAATATCGATCATCCTTATTGTGATATACAAAAAAAAAAAATAAATAAATAAAATGGTTGTTGATTCCAAAAAATTGAATTTAATTGCTTTAAAACATCACCAACAGATGTCACGTGCTCGGTTACTGTAAGCTTCTTACAAACAGTATGATGAACGCACATCCGGTTGAGGTAAGGTAATATTCGAAACAGACACAGTCTTTCTACGATTCACAGCAATTTAAGGTGATCGTTAAAAACCCATACAATTTTCGCTCCCTAAAAATTTCAATATTATTTACTTTTTGTAATAATCAAAAGAACATAAACAGCTTGCCTTGTTTTTTTTTAAGAGCCACAATTATTGAAAATCATTTTTGCATCATTGCGTCAATATTATTGCACATTATTAAGTAACAATAAAAACCCAAAATATTAATACTGCAACCATACCAATACAGGTATAGTGACTGACATAACAAACCTACATCGTTTACATAAAATATACTAAACCAGTGTTTCTCAACCACCGGTCCGCAGAAAGATTTCCTTTAAAGGTTTTAGAGCTACAAATCACATCTTTTGGAATTTGGCACAACCCTTTATGTTTAAAAAAAAAAAAAAGAAAACGGTGCGGCTAACTATATGCCTAAAAATAGTTGCTGGCTGTAAAAAAACAAACAATTTTTGGGTTTTAGGGCACATGATAGCACATGTTTAGCACAATTTAAAAAAAATAAAAAAACGGCGGAGCTAACTTTATGGACAGATGCTCCGCTAAATGGTCGGAAAACGACACTTCATATTACACAAACTACTTAATCTTGTCTTGTTAGTCTGATGACGAAAATGATTCCCAGGTACAATAATTCTATTAAAAAATTACTTTTAAACATCTACTTAATAAATTTGTAACACTGACTGACTGACAGACAACGCACAGCCTAAACCGTTGGGTTTAGAAGAATGACATTTTGCACAGGAGTTCCCTATGTAACGTAAGTGACCACTAAGAAAGGAATTTTGAAAATTCTCCCCCTAAGTGGGTTAAATAGGGAATGCAAATTTTTATGAAAATTCGTTATTTTTGAAGTTAGAAAAATATGTTACTATGACTATTAAAATAAAAAAATATCTTATTTAATGAATCTTTAACTTTGACTGACAGACAACGCACAACCTAAACTGTTGGGTTTAGAAGGACGAAATTAAGCACAGGAGTTATGAAAAAAAGCGTTTAGGCTTTTATTTATAAAGTCAGTTGTTTCTGGAAATTTATTCCCTAAGGAGTTAAAACAGGAAATGAAAGTTCAAATGGGAAGTTCGTCATTTTTAAAGTTAGAAATGTGGATATTGATTTAGGCTTTTGAAAAACATTAAAAGTGAGCAAAAAGTAGTACCTAATAAAAAGATGTTGCCGATGGGAAATCCCATCGGGCATACGGCTAGTTTCTATATAATTTTTAATTATATGATCAGTCAAGTGGTCGGAAAACGATATTTTATAGTACAAGACTTGAATTCTAATATCAAATATTAGAATACAGAGGATCGTTGGTCTAGGGGGTAAGACACCCGGCCAGTTACCAGGGGATCCTGGGTTCAGTGTTGCCAGATTGATTCATCGAAATCCCCCCAAACGTTAGTCAAAATTCCTCCAAAAAATGCATTTTAAGGGAACAAAAACCCCAAAAAATGAAAAAAGTAAATTATAAATAACTATTACAGTTAACCGCTTTAGTACCGCCATATATTCCAATATTTTAGATAAAAAATTTAATATCTCTATAAGTATAATTGCAAGTTTGGTACATTTTGCTTAATTTATTTACAATATGACCGCTCTTTACTATACAGCCTCCAGTTACCGATATAAGACAATGCACACTCGTCAGTTGAATTTTTTCAAAAAATTTGTATGACGAGCTCAGTTCGTCATTAGTCCTAAAGGGGTTAAGGAACAAGGAAAGAATCAACTAAAAACTGTGTACGTATCGTACGTATAAAAACATATATTTTTATGAGTTTATATTCGAAATTGCTTCCAATGTTATAACGTAAATCGATAATAATTACATAAAAGAAAATTAAAAATATAAGAAGTTAGTTTACGTGAAAACGTGGGTTCATTTTCCCACTCTTTCTGATACATCCAAATTCGTATTTAGATTTTTCAGTCGTTTTAGACGCAGCCATTACTTGAATTTAATTTGATAAAACAAAATAAAAAAATTTTTAATATTATCTACAATTTTTAGTGTATTTTTTCAAACAATAATACTTAGTACACAAAATATTGTAGTGATTGCCGCCTTCAAATGATGTATAATAAGAGAATTTAACAAATAAGTACATATTTAACATTATGTAGATACATTTCTGTCTTATTGGTTAATTTAAAATTGATTGTTGGCTTTGGACGTTGTCTTAAAATACGGTAGTGTACATTTGAATATTATTTGTTGATTTGAAATTGATTGTTGAGTTTGATTATTTTTAATAAGGACAACAAATATATTCTTTAGATTTAATTAAGAAAACCCCAAAATTCCCCCAGTTTCTCAATTTCCAACCAAAAATCCCCCCAACAATTTGAAAATCCCCCAATTTGGGGGAAAACCCCCAATCTGGCAACACTGCCTGGGTTTGAGACCCAGCCGATCCAGTTTGATAATTTTTTCAATCACTATGTAATTTTTGATTGAAGACTTATGTAATTTGGAAAACTGATAAATTTATCCGAAATATTACCGGGTCCTAATTGACAAAAGGTTGAGAAACGCTGCATACTAAACAATTTTCAACACAGACACTGTACCATTCAAAGTCATTTGCCTGTACTGTATAATATGTATGTATGTATAATTTCTAGCGGCAAAAAGAGATAGTCAAATACAATAAATCGTACATCAGAATGTAATGGAACTATAATACATACTGTAATGCTCGTTAACACACACGGACAGTAGTGCGGTGGTATATGTAAGTATGTATGTGGGGGTTCATTTGTATACATTTGGTCGATATCAGCAGACGCATACGGTGAACCGGCGTTGACGGTAGTCATGGTTACCGCATCCCGGTGGCACACGTCCTACTACCATAATAAAAAATCCCGTCATGCCATGCGCCACACTTCCATAATAATTAATGTCGATATTATATTATAAAAATTGTTTTACTAGTGTTTTTTATAGACACGGTAAAAAAAGTTAGGACAAAATTTTACAGCGAAAAAAATGGTATAAAACATTTCACTGGTCATTTCACTGTAGGTAAACACGATAAAAACGAAACAAAAATTCGTATTGGTAAATTTAATTGATTTCAGAACCATAGCAACAACGTATTAAATAATAATATGAATTATACAAATTTATTTTATTCGTTAAATTGCCTTACCGTATTACACTGAGTTTTATATTTTTTCTCAATAAATTTGAGTTTTCGAAAACTCAACTAACTCGAAGAACTGTCAACCCAAAAACGCTTCAGCTTCGTTGTCGCGTTTTTGTTAATTGACAGTTCTTCTCGTTAAATTGCTAGGTAACAAATTTTCGTTAGACAAACCCAAATTTATTCGAAAAAATACAAACCTCTCGTGTAATAATAAGTGATGATTGTTAAATAATAATAATTAACGCAAAAAAATAATTGAAAATTCTTTCTACATAAAGTAGAAGTTTAATTTCTTTTATTATTTTTTGCGCTAATTATTATTATTTAACGATCCAACTGTTAAACTGATAAAGAATGCAAAATTTTATTGTCCAAATACTTTTGACTAGCCACTGTATAACGAAAAATTCCTTTTAATCAAGAAAATAATAAATAAATACACCGATTCCTCAATTTACGGGAATATCCGTTCCACGTGGGTTTGATTTACGCGAATAAAAATCGTGTAAATCAAATCCACGCGTAAATTTCGTAAAAACGCTTTCCTTCTTTTTCCTGACTGTTCGGACAGTGGATTCATACACGTTAGCAACCGCTGTAGGTTTTTCGTTTTCTTCAAGTCGGTTCAAAATTTTCATTTTCAGGTCCAAAGATATCGACTTTATCTTCTTTCGTGTGACTGTCACACTATTCGTTTTCGTACTGCCGTTCAGCGGGGAAAGACAACGCCTTGTGCGAGCCTAAGACTACAAAGTTTCACACTCTGAATATTTACAACTGTCAGTTTTAAATCTTATTTAGGAAAATAAAGTTTTCATGTTTTCACTCCATTTTATCTCTTTTTTTCATAAACTGTTTCTAACTTATGTTTTCATATGCTATAAGTAGAAATGCGATATCTGCGCATATTTTTGACGAAAATTAAAATACCAAATGTACGACAAAAATCATCTGTAAACTGAACAAATGATAAAAACCATCTGCTGTGCGGGTGACAAAGGTGAACGCAGCCTTAATTGAACTTGGTTCATTTTACGTAATCGAGTAACTCACTTTCCATAACAATAAAAATAGGCCATTATTTTGGTTAATAAATTTACAAAGTCTATTGACTACTTTATCAATACTGGAGGGCATACGAATTACGAATCACACACAAAAAAAAAAAATGTTGCAAGTTATTCAAATCCCAAAAGCATTGTACTAATTTGTATGACTTAAAAACTATACACCCTGTATATCAATAATATTTTTACCAGTGACACACTGACTATTTTTTAACATACAAACATTGTCCATTGAGACTAGCTGTGTGAAAAGCTGAACAGTGGAATTAATGTGCCGGCTGCTCTGCTGTGATGTGCAGTGTGCTCTGACATAGCTCTGACGGTGTTGAATTGCTGAATATGAACGAACACAAGCAGCAAGCACAAATATTTCGAAACCGCACCCTCAGCAAGCAGCCTTTGTACACCAAATAATTATACAGAATATTCTGGTTTTTGTTATATAATAATAGGAAAATAGGCTGCGAACACATTACCTTTTTACAATAAAACTTTGAGATATAATCATGGCAAAGGAACAAATGATGATAATAAGGTGTGCTCTAAAAACTTCTTTGGTGAATATTTTGAAAAGATAAAAAAATATTTATAAATGTACAGGGTGGAAATTATGCAAGTCTCATGATCACAATATTAAAACATTTTACTACACAAATTTTCTAAAATACATCCCTTCAGAGATATTTTTACGATTCAAAAATTTACGATTAAAACAAATTAAGAAATTCAGATATATTCGCACTCTACAATATACTGTTTCCAAGTTATTTAAAGGCGATGGTTCTAGCCCAGAGACATGGGCTCATGTTTTCTCAGATTAAATAAAAAAATACATGTACCTACTATTCATTTCTTACAGTTTGTTTACTGATGGAAGGCCGGATCTGAGAGGAGGGCAGCCGGGGCACATGCCCCCCCCTGCAGGTGTTAGGGGGCGACAAAAGTGCAAGTTTGGGGGCGCCAAAATGTTGAATTTTAGGTTTTTTTTTTTCTGTTCGTCACTTGCTTTTTACAGGGATTTTTGATTTTTGAATTTGAATTTTTATCGGGGGAGGGCACTGACAACAAAGTTTACTCCCATCATAATAATTATAAGTCCCGCCCTGTACTGATGTTTCGATTTAGGAATGTAGGGAAAAAAAATAATATGACGACTTTAAAACGATGACTTTCCTTTTGTCTCATCATCTTGAAGAAATTTTTTTCGGGTATGATCTTATTCTTTGGATTTTGAGATAACTTTTAAAAAGTTTTTGTAGTCGCCGAAAAAATTTTTCACATCGAAAAATATAAATTACAAAAAAAAAAAGTTACAAAAAATCTTAATTAAATTAAAAATCACAACGTGATTGAAAAAATTATCAAACTGGATCGTCTGGGAAGAGTACCAATACACATAGGTGATTGAATGATTGTCTGTATCGGGTGGCTGTCGAGCACGGGATCGTTGGTGTAATGGCGAACACACCTGGCTAGTTACCGGGAGATCCTGGGTTCGATTCCCAGACGATCCGGATAATTTTTTCAATCACTTTGTGAATTTTAATTTACATTTGGATTTTGGTCATAATAACCAAAGAAATCGAGTGCTTAAAGTTTCAGTTTAGCTGAACGATAAATAAGTGAACATATGAATACTGCGTGTGTTTAAATGCAAACAAAAGTTTGTCCTACGTAGTAGTGTTTCACAAGCACTCGATAATATTTGAAATTGAAAAATAAAAAATTTCAATATTTTTAAAATTTTCTTGAAAAAAAAGGTACTGTTTGTAATTTTTCACGAAATTTTTCAGCGGCATTCGATAAAGTATAATGATTTTCCAATCCAAATATCTATTTTTCAAAATCCAGTAAACCATCAAAGTAACGTCAAAAAGCCGTTGAATTGGACGCTATTGAGTTAAACAGCTATAATTTCGTAAATATTGAGAATTTATAATTTTCCTTCAAGGATATACTTATTTTAAAGCGTACTAAGTCTAAACTTTAAAAGCGTTGGTTTCAAATTTCTAGACTATAATACCGCTTTAAGGTAACACAAAAAGCATTTCAATTAAATTTTACAACTAATTAATTGTTCATTGTACTATAATTACGCTCAATTGTTACTTCATCGTATAAACTATATTTACCGTCAAACGAGTCAACTTTACCTACTCAAGGTAGTTTTACCAAAGCATACTGTATATCAGTGTTTTTCAACCTTTTTCATGGCGCGACGCCCCTAGTATGGAAAAATAATTCGCGACCCCTTAGTATAGAAAAATATTTCGCGAGCCCTACCCTCTGCTATTTCTAACTTTTATATTTTGTTATAGATATCGAATCCGTTCATCATTATTGATTATTTTCAGTTAGGTGTCAAGTAACAAAGGATTTTAAACAGGCATATTTTTATATCGACATCGAAGTTGACGACTTATAGTAGCTTCTGAACTCGCGCGTGACTTGTGTGAGCGAGAAATAACGCAACGTGATGAGCACTGCGTGGAGCATCAGACGAGTAAAGGATGGCACTTTTGAATTCTTTGAATTGTGAATTCGCTTTGAATTGTGTTTAAATTTATTGAATTGACTTGTTTGTTTAATAGTTGCTGACTGTCTTTTATTGTTTAATATCCAAAATTCTGTGCAAATTCTGTGCTTATTGTAATTATTGAAAATGAATGAGTTTTTGGGAAGACATGCACAACCGTCAACTTCAAGTTCCAATGAGAGTAATGAAACAAAACCAAAGAAAAGCGTCTATATGACGACAATTATTTAAAAATCGGATTTACTGTTATTGAAAATAAGCCGCAGTTATTTGTTTTGAAATTTTATCAAGCGAAAGTATGAAACCATCACATTAATGTAACCTTTAATTAACCTTTATTAAATATTATATATTGAACTAGAGTGATTTTATTGTTAAAGTAACTGCGACCCCCTTTAAAAGGCTTCGCGACCCCCTTTAAAAGGCTTCGCGAACCCCCAGGGGGTCGCGACCCACTGCTTGAAAAACACTGCTGTATGTCAAACAAATCGAAATTTCATGGTTTATAATGTCTACAACACTTTTTAGCGTTTCACACCTTAAAAATAAAAATGGAACTCTTACAAAATCACTCTCGTTTAAGAGTTTAGTTAGGCCTATTGAGTATTCACTGTATGGTACCTTAATTGTGCGAGCCCGATTCGCTTTTAGCCGATTTTTTTTAAGTGAGAGGGACGTTTTTTTTCGATTTTTTCAAATTATTAGTATTTTTTGTTAAATTTGTAATATGGTAAATGGTTTGATCAAGTTAGCTTCAATGGGTCAAGTTGTCTGATTTGACGGTACTTAATGTACTAGGTGAAAATTGTACCTAAGCGTATGTATGAGTTATAAATGTGCCCCGACAGACAACAGACCTAATACACGACGTATAACCGAATTATGTATTAACTTCGGGAACAATTTAATACGTTACGGGAGTTATGAGCTATATCCAGGCCAATTTACTACCAATGCGGATGTAGAATGTACGAACGAAGCTCATATATTATGTGATTTTGATAGCTCCATACATATAATAATATATTGTTGTAGCAATATTTGATGATGTCATGAATTTATGAGTTAATTAGATACATAATGTACGTATATAAGTGCATGGAACGTCGAACGGTTGAGAACATCGTATTATATCGAACTTTCTAGAAATCAATTTAGTTAATTGATCTTGTAGTAAATAATTCAAAATCATTAAATAAGTTTTTGTTACGATATTCCCACCCACCGCGTGTGTGGTATGAACACAAAAAGGGCACAAGAAGCATAAAGAAAATAAAAAAAAATTCTTGTATCTATTCCTGATAGCATTTTATGTGTGAACATAAATGTTTGATGAATTTTTTTTTCTGGTTTTTAGTGTCCCGTATCAAAACTGGCAAAACGGAATTTTTTTTATTGAAATTTCGATTCTGGGTGTTTAATTCAAGAGGTAATCTGGAAGGTGGGAAACATTTTTGTCTCAAGAGCCTCGAGTAGGGTATCAAAAAAGCTTATTAAGGCACAAATTTAATGATATTTTTTTTGGGGGGGCAGGTGAGGTCCATTTCAAAATTACTGTACCCAACCTTATCACCAGAACGATTGCTTAGAAAAATCTAAAAATATTATAAAAATGAAATAAAATGTTCTTATATGTAAATTAATACATTATTTTGTTTAGAAAAGCACCTTAACTAAGGAAATCGTTGAGGTTTTGAGTTAGGTATTTTCTATGAAACTTTTCAGCTGTACAGCATAATCTTTTTATGTGGTCTTTTTTGTGCGATTTTTTATGCGGTTTTAAAAAAAATGCCCATAAGGTGTCCCAAGTAAGAAATTTAAACATTAATTTGCGAAAAAAAATTACTTATTGATTTTCTCAATTTCAAATACTATCGAGTACTTGTGAAACATTACTACGTATGCCAAACTTTTGTTTGCATTTAAACACACGCAGTATTCATATGTTCACTTATCGTTCAGCTGAACTGAAACTTTAAGCACTCGATTTCTTTGGTTAGTATGACCAAAAACCATATCTAAATTAAAAATCACAAAGTGATTGAAAAAATTATCCGGATCGGCCGGAAACTGAACCCAGGATTTCTCGGTAACTAGCCAGGTGTGTTCACAGGATCGTTGGTGTAATGGCGAACACACCTGGCTAGTTACCGGGAGATCTTGGATTCGATTCCCGGCCGATCCGGATAATTTTTTCAATCACTTTGTGATTTTTAATTTACTTATTGATTGTTTTTTTTTAACATTTAATCAGTACATTGTATAAAAATATGCATCATTAATTTTATTTTTTTACAGATGGATTTATCGCATTTTTTATAATGTTAAATTAAAAATGAAATAAAATGTTCTCGTGAAAATGAATGCTTTATCTTGTTTAGAAAAGAAATTTCTAAGAAAATCGTGAAGTTTTGAGCATTTTGAGTTATGTATTTTCTATGAAACTTGTTTTATGCGGTCCCAATCCACTGCATAGAATATTTTTTGTAATAATCTGAAACAGACTACTTTTTATAGGAACTTATAAAGTTTTTGAATATTTTTTGAGCAACTTTTTTTTTATACAGTCCGTATTCATCGCATAAAAAAAAGTTATACTATACGAGGAATATGTCAATATGTGACCATGGCTTTACTTCCAGTCTTTGTATACAAAAATTATTATAATCAGAAAAGACAACTTTCCACACATTAACACAAAGCAGAATTTTACAACCAAACTAGATATACAGGGTTTTTTTTATCACTTTAATGTTGGTAACTATTAACATTCTTATATTCAAAAATAATTAAAAATTTCAAGCATGCATTCCATTGCATTGATTACATAGCGACAAGCTCGATGATAGCTCAAGGAGGAGAAAACAAAACAAATAGCGTCATTTGACGGAGATATATTAACTTTTTCGTCGTATAAGTACGGAAAAAACTAATACGAACAAAATACGTACATACACGCCCGACAGAAAATTTAAGATCACTTCAATTTTTTTTCTTAAAATGGTTTTATCTATGCAATGAAAACTTCAATTTAAATAAGGTTGTTTATACGATTTGACTACACATTTGGCTTCCAAATACATACACTTGTTTAGATTATTTAGGCATTTTTTTGACGATTACGTCACATCAAAGTGTGAAAGTGAATATTTTCTATTTTTTTTATTTTTTTTAAATTGAAATATAATTTCTTTGATAGATAAAAATTGTTTTCTCTTAATTAACGTTTCTATCATATTAAATAACACATTTTTAGCTTTCTAACGACCACCGAAAAATTTCCGTACGATGATTAGTTACGAAGTTATGAACAGTCAAAGTTTAATGCGTGCTCTACTCTTTGAATTACTGTAACTCGGTTGAAAATTGTCGTACAGCGATGAAGAAAAAACGAAATTAAAGGAAAAAAAGTGATATTTTTAAATAAAATATTAAAATTAATTGAAAAAGAATTTTTCGTGCTAATACTGAGCTTTGGACGTAAAAATTCCATTTTAAATTCTTATATCAAGTTTTTTTTTAACCATAAATCAAAAACAGTAAAACATAAAAAAAATTTTAAGGAAAGATTCTGAAAGTAGAAATTTTAAGCTTTCATTCTGTATTAAAATTAACGCTCTCTCATTTGTTTTGCCGAAGATGCAGAAACTTAAACATAAAACACTATTTTTATAAAGACATGTAAAATCGCCAAAAAGTTTAGGACCATATCTAATAGTACTACATATATATTTTGGTCCTAAACTTTTTGGCGATTTTACATGTCTCTATAAAAATAATAGTGTTTTATGTTTAAGTCTCTGTCCCTGTTTTATGTTAAGATCTCATGTATTGGAAGCCAAATGTGTAGTCAAATCGTATACACAACCTTATTTTTAAATTAAGGTTTTCATTGCATAGATAAAACCATTTTAGGAAAAAAAATTGAAGTGGTCTTAAATTTTGTGTTGGGGGTGTACATATCCACTTTCCACAATTTGCCTCAGAGTTGTGTGTTTGATGTTTAATTTATTGTGCTGTCAGATGAATTTTCACAGAAAATCGTTTTCATTGATGTTCTAATGATTGTTGTCAAGTATGTATGTTCTCAGGATGTTTATACAGGATGGTCTTTTATTGTTTTAACACTATACGGTCGCTTTTAAAAACATCGAATTTCGAATGTGTAGCACATATCTTTTGTATTCATTTCAACTGTGTACAGATTAGTGATATCGGATGATTAATCGATTTATTCGATTATATTTGTTTACATTTAGTCATTTTTCAATCGACTACTTTACTTACGACTAAACGACTAATTTAATAATTAATTTAATTTCTTTATTATTTATTGGACTTCAAAAAATGAAAATTTAAAAAAATGATTATTTGATTTTTTATTTTTATGTGATTAACACATTGTACTCGCAATGTCACAACATTCTTTTCCTTAAAAAAAAGAATTAAAAGTCCAGTAATTAAATTCATAAATATTGGATACATATTATTGACACAATGCAATGACCAAATTTAAACAAAATTAGTCGACTTAACCGATTAATCGATTAATCATCCGACATCATTATTCTAGTAATGGTGAGTCGTGGAACTGTTAGTCGATAATCAACTAAAATTGTTTTTTAGATAAAATTAGTTATTAATCGAAAATATCGAGCCTATAATAGTCAAATTAATTTTTAGTCAAACTTATGATTAGAGTAATCTATGTAACTCTTTCAAAAACAATGTTTATTTATTATTTTATTTTTATTTTTAAATTTTTGCTTCCGAGACTACTAAAGTAGCGGAAGCATTGTGATCACTTTTGAAAAATAAAAAATTTTTTCTCTCCAAAATCAAATTTTTTACGCACATTTTACGTTTTAGAGCTTCCTGAACAATTTTGGTTTGGGCTGTCCGTCTGTCTGTCCGTCTGTGTGTCTCCAATTTTGCACCAAGTGGCATAACTTCCGAACTATTCGATTGTTTTTAATGAAATTTTCAGAAATTATGCAGTTTGGCTCCGCGATGGTCCCCTATGAATTTAATCAAAATCGGAGTAACGGTAGCAACGCCGCTACCATGTAATTCCAAAATTGCACCAAGTGGCATAACTTCGGAACTACCCAATTCTTTTTTATGAAATTTTCAGAAATTATGTAGTTTGGTTCCTATATGGTCCCCTATGAATTTAATCGAAATCGGAGTAACGGTAGCTACGCCGCTACCATGAAGTCCCATTAAATGTCAATATCTTATTTACTGGTAGTCCTATCTCGCTCAAATTTTTAGGGTATATTGGGGGTTAGTTTCTAAAATATTTTTGCTATCATTTTATAATTTAGCCTTTAAGTCTTTTGAGTTACAACAGTTTTTTATAAACTTCAAGGCGAAAATATAATTTCACGGTACATAATATGTATATTTGGTAGAATACTGTTTTAAAGCCTTTTACGACTACGAGGAAGCTGTGTGCCCACCCTATTGGCAGCGTATTTTTATTTTAATTTATTTTTTATTTCAAGAAAAGATGGCGCAATGAAACAAAAGTGAAAAATTGTACAAATGGAAAATTTTTTAATTTTAATTTTCCCAATCTGATAAATAATACCAAAAAAACCAAACCGGTCGCTTTTAATCATTAAAAAAAAATCATTGTAGTCATAGTCGAGGGTAAAATAGTCGACTGAAAAACGACTATATTTAAACAAAATTAGTCGACTAAACCGACTAATCATCCAACATCACTATTCAGGAATTCGATTAAAATTAGTCGATTAGTCGACTATTCAATGTTCGATACTTTCAACTAATTACTAATTTTGGGTGAAAAACAACGTTAATCGGTTAATCGACTAACTGCTCGTCGACTCGATATCACTAATATAATAGACCCAAAGTTTATGAAAAATATTCGTTAATTATTTGGTTTTGACGCGTAACGAAATATAACGTAACTTACGGAAAATATTTACAGTAGACTCTCATTAATTCAAACCTTCGATAATTCGAAACTCTCTATAATTCAAAGGTATCACGAGTTTCCTACAAAATCTCTTTATATTTCGAACTAAAACAATAGATTTTTATACACTTGGTAATTCGAACGAAAAAATCATTGCTAGGTAACAAAACCACGCGTTAATTTGAACTCATCGGCATCAAACACGCGACAATTCAAAGTTGTAGAGAGAAAAAGACAGAAAGATTATAAGTACATTTTGAGACAAGTTCAATCATTCAGCAGAAATGTTTAAAAAATTAAAATTGTTATCTGCGATAATTTGAACCTCTCTATAATTCGTAATATTTTAAGCGTCCCTCGAGTTTCGAATTAACGAGAGTCGACTGTATTACATATGTATGTATAATAAATATAACACCTCTAACAATTTGAAAAAGTTGTTACAAAACTTTGTTACAAATTTTCCTGACATATTAATAATATTCCTTGTTATCATAATATTAAGTTTCCGTTAATAATTAATTTTCGTTAAGTCCTTTTTTCTAATTATTCGTAATTGGAGAAAAGTGTGGAGAATGTGGAAATATGACGGGAAAACTTTGACGAAGAAACATTTTGAAATGTTATAATGAAACTTTTCACATACCTTTTAAATGTGGTTGTAAATCAACAAAATGAATTTTTCGTGTTTAATTGAAGTAACGAGTTTATTTTAACTCTTCTTCCGAAAAGTTTTCTTCGGAAAAAAAGGCTTTCTTTATTCCCGTTTATTTTTCATAAGTATACAATATTTTTTTTTTTTAAATAAATTTTATTATGTATTTAGTCAAAAAATATTTATTGTGATAATGCCAGCTAAAAATAGTGATTTTTTTTTAATAAAAATATTTTGTAAATATATGGCTTCCTATAGATTTTTGAGATGAACAAAATAACTTTCGTACAATAATTTTTTTTTTTTTACTTAAAGAAATGGTTTCTTTCAATAGTATCACAAAAATATTTCTTTATTTAAAAAAAATTTTTTTCTTAATTTTTTTAAAACAAACAAATATCTTTACACTTGAAAAAAATTTGGGGGACAGGTCTACCCACACTGTCAACTTCCCATTGGGTGTTCTTAAAGACTAGAGACTACTGTACATAAATAATTTTTTTTCGATTTCGGGCAATTTCTTCCCTGGGCCCCCGATAGAGGCTATGCCCCTTGCACCATACCGAGGGCTTCGCCTTCTGTACCTAAGGGTGGGGGCTCCACCCTTATCAAACAAATGATAACATCATTTGTTCTCAAGATATGCGAGACAAAATATATTTCAAAAACAGTTTCTTATTTAGTTTTTTTCTTCTTTTTTTTAAAATTTTATAATAATATACTGGCGTTTTTAACATCAAGGAAGGTTCTTAGGGCATTATATAATAATGTTATGGTAAAAAATCCATATAATCTATGTTATCTTAATAAAGTTAATTCTGTTTTTTTACCACGAAAAACAAGCCGCTATTCCGAATTTGCTGAAAACTTTATCCGGTTTTCATTTTTTGATTACGCATCTAATGAAATTAGTCCGGAGTTTATATCATCATTTGTTCTCGAGATATGCGAGGCGAAAAAAAATTCACGAACGAACGAACGAATTAACGAACGCACGCACAGACATCACGCTAAAAACGATGGATTCGGATTCTAGTGACCTTGAAACGTGGAGATATGTCAAAATTAGCGATTTATAAAATCGGACCCATTACAATAACTTCCTATGGGAAGTTAAAAAATCATTTTTTTGAATCAAAAAACTTTTTTTCTCAAAGTAGGAACAGATCAATTTAAAAAAAATATAAATCCTATTTTTAGTTCAACAAAATACCCTAATTTAAATTATTATTTCCATAGCATTAAAAAAAAATATTTTTACCTTTATGACGTCATCAAGTATCCTAAAATTTAAAAAACCTTAAAAATTTTAATTTAAATCACCGAGACATTAAATAAACGCCTAGTTACAAAATTTCGCTACCGTTCTTTCGAATACTGACAAAATTAAAAGTTTTCAATCCCGAGAAAATCAAGTTTCATATACTGAAAAGTTGTTAGACTTAAAGAAATTTACAAATTACCGCCATTTTAGCGTAACCGACAAATATCAAATTTTACAGGAGAAGGATTTTTTAAATATTTGTATGATGCTTGCGATATTTCTGCTGTCTTAATTTTATATTACGCCTGAGCGTATTATTCCTATTATTTTATTAACCTGACGATAAAGATGGTTATTGTCGGTTACGCTAAAATGTGAAAATGTGTTGTACTATTAACGATAAACTAAGCAGTTGCTATAACGCGTTAATTAACGAATTTTGGAGAAAAACGTTAACACTGCTTGGTCCGTTACGGTTTAAAATGTTGCTTGCAATAAAAATCTCAATTTCGATAAAAGTGTCGCTTACGATAAATCGGCGGTAATAGCTCGGTATTACTTTGAACAGTGTCAACAAAATATCTTGTTTACTTAAAAAAAAACTTTTTGTAAAACGACGTTTTTGATTTTATCTATTTATTTATTTACTAGCCGTGCCCGCGACGTCGTTTGCGCAAAGCATTGTTATAAACTCAATAAGAAGTATGTAAGTGTAATAATTATACAGAGCTTTCAAAATGGTTTTTCTATTTTCCCGTGGGAATGAGGAATTTTCCCGGAGTTAAAAGTATCTTAAATGTTGACCCAAGTAATAGGTTATCACCACACCAAATTTCATAAAAATCCGTCCAATAGTTTTTGCGTAATACGTGCACATGCACAAAATGATTTTTCTATTTTCCCGTGGGAATGAGACATTTTCCCGGAGTAAAAAGTATCTTAAATGTTGCCCTAGGTAATAAGTTATCACCACACCAAATTTTATTAAAATCCGTCCAATAGTTTTTGCGTGATGCGTGAACAGACAGACAGACAGACAGACAAAAATTTTAAAAATCGCTGTTCTGGTATCTACATCGATAACTATTAGCAGTACCAGTATAATTTTCAAAAAATATTCCATGTACAGAAATGGTCTCGTTACAATTTTATTATAGGTATGTATAGATTATTTTGAAAGCAGAATTTGTTTAAAAAAAATTTCTTTGAAGTAAAAAAAACAGTTTTAACACTGACAAAAATCATTTCTTTGAAACAAAAAAATTTTTTTTTTGTGTAAGAAAATCAAATTTCTTGTATGAAAATTGTGAATTTTAATAATAAAAATATAAATTTCGATTAAAAATTTGTAGAAAACATTTTTCAAACCCTAAAAAAAATTCACATTCCGACGTCACTATCACGGGGTATTAAATAATAATTTATAACTTGAAACCAAGAGCGTGGAAAGAAACGTGGAACCTTGGAGAGAAAAAACTTTTTTAAAATTTCTTCTCAAAGAAAAAAAAACAGTAATGAAGAAAGGTTCTTTTTTCTGGGCTCCTTACCGACAGCTACGGGCCCCGGGGGCTGCATCTCGGACTACCCCACCCTCTCGTCGAACCAACTTGAAACACTGAAATTTAAAGCTATTTTTACCGTTATTATTTCAATTTTCTAGAGCTTTCATTATCAAAAAAAAAAAAACATACAAAATTTTTAAAAAAAGAAAACTTATCAGTAACAAAAGATAAAAAACATATTTTTCCCCTTAATTCGACCATAATCGAAGTTTTTCCATCAAAAACATTATTATTATAACACGGCGAAAATGAAAATAAAAGTGATATTTAATGAAAAGTGTGCTTTTATCACGTATAAGTGGTCGCGGTGAAACTTTGTTAATCAATTATTAGCGGTTTATTACGACCGTGAGACTCTTCTTGTTAAATGTTCACATTTATAACACGTTAAGGTGTGTTTAAAGTATTCTTCAAACACTCACTCACCACCATCATCGCAGGGTTCACACAGTTTAAGGAAGGTGGTGTGCCATTGTATATTGTGTGGTGGTGGGGGTGATGGTCGACTGTGGGTGATAATGTCACACCCTAACGACGACACACTCACTCACTACTCACTTTGTTTGAGACGGTCGTGACCACAGAATACAGAAACAAAGTTGCTATAAAAATCTGTCGTTCGTAAGGTGCAATGTTGTGCAATTTACACCGTTTCTGACCATCGTTCTTAGTTTCATTGTTTTTTTTTTGAATCAACTCGTGAAATTTAAACAGAAAAAAAATACGTTGCCAATGGGGTGTGGCACACAGCTTCCTCGTACTCGTAAAAGCACCTTAATAATTTAATGCCCAATATATCTTTGTATAATTTAATATTAAAAATAGATAAACAAAACGATTCATAAAAAATTGAGCGAAGTGGGACTAGCAGTATATAAGATATTGACATTTAATAGGATTTCATGGTAGCGCCGTGGATACTATTACTCCGAATGCAATGAAATTTGTCGAGGACCATCTAGAAACCAGACCGCATAATTTCTTACGATTTCATTAAGAACAATCGAATAGTTCAGAAGTTATGCCACTTGGTGCAATTTAGTATATTAATGGAATGACATGGTAGCGGCGTAGCTACCGTTACTCCGATTTCGATTAAACTCATGGGGGACCATCTACGAACCAAACTGCATAATTTCTGAAAATTTCATTAAAAACAATCAGAATAGTTCAGAAGTTATGCCAATTGGTACAAACTGACCACACACAGCAGGACGGACGGACAGACACGAAACCAAAATTGTTCAGAAAGCTCTAAAACGTAAAAAGTGCGTAAAAAACTTTATAGTGATCACAATGCTTCCGTTACCTTAGTGGTCTCGGAAGCAATATGAAGTGTGTCGTATTTAAGTGTAAAAATTCTATTGAACAAAAAATTCTCAAAATAAGGGAATTTGTTTCTTAAAATAAGTAAATTTATTTTTAATTGTTGGTTGTTAGTCACATAGGTCGACCATGACAGTATATACTATATATATATATATATATATATATATATATATATATATATATATATATATATATGCAAGGTGCGCAGTTATACATACGTCACCATATTGCATAAACACATTCATCTATTTGTGTACATACAAATGATGTATTCAAGTAGTAACGTGTTGTATGTATCATTTTCGTTTGATGGGGGTAGCGTTGTGACGTCATTTATTGACGACAGCGAGCCCGGTAGTTATGAAATATGTAGGAAATTGGTATCTTGTATATCTATGGTCGTGACGGTCGTCTTCATCTAGCACGGAGCGGCGAGATAAACGAACACACGTAAATCCCTAAACAACACTAACCCAACCCGAGCGAAGTACGTAACTTGTGCTCCCTAGGGTGTAGTGTCAAGTTTATATACAACACTAACTAGTTTATCTAAAACATGCATCAAACAAAGTAAGTACCTTACCTATGTGTGCAGGTAACTCTTGTAAAAGACGGAAACTTGTAACGATAATGTTTGTACGAGGTAAGGGTTATTTTAGTTTCGTCAACATATTTTTAAAATTTGTTTTAAAAAATTTGTTCTTTAGGGTTCCGAACCGCGGAACCTTGTGCCTGACTCAGTTGTTGCAGTTTACTTTCGTGGTAGCAGTGAGCTGCGTTCAGTTCTTAGTCCCTGCCAATGGAGGTCATAGCACTGTACCCTGAGAGTGGTCTGCCATGTATAAAACCAATTCAACGTTGTCTATCTGTCTGTCTGTCGGCCAATTCGGCCATCACACTCCCGCAATTCCTATATCTTGCGTCATATGAGCATAAAATTTAGGTAGAGATTTAATTAAAATCGTAACAATAAAAATTTTTTTAATTTCTTGAAGCGCTTTCCCGTATTGAAAAATGGGGTTAAAAATTTTTAATTTGTAAGCCCCGTTTTCCAAATACTGATTTTCAAACTGGCAAACAGATTGTCCCGTCCTTCCCCACTTAATCTTTAAACTGTTAATCAAAAAAAATCTGAAAAAATTATAATTACTAGCATTTTCTAAAAACACTCAATCAAAAATATTTGGGCTAAGTTGTGTTGGTAACTTTCGGAGATATAAGCAAGCAAATTTTCAAATTTTCAAATTCCCCAATAAATGAAATTTTACGTATGATTTAGTATTAAAAAATATCCTCCAAAAATTTAAATTCAAATCATTAAGGGATATTCTGGAAAATAGGTAAAATATTTTATTCCGAAAGCTGTTTAATTTCTGTTCGAAAAATTTTTTCGTATTTCAAAGAGCAAAAAAAAAGTTGGATAAAATCCACACCAATTGCACACCAATTTTCCGTACAGTCACCGAATGGTATTATTTTTCGATAATGTGCCAAAAATTCCGAATACTTTCAAGGGATACATTTAGTTAAGTCACTAAAAATTTACTGTATATTAAAGTCATTGAATTATTCATGAACATATTAAAAATCAAATTGTAGAACCAGTTAAGCCACCTATGAATATCTTTTGTAATTAAATAAAGTAATCTAATAATAGCAAAACAGAATATGAACACACACATGAATGAAATTATGAAATAAGCATATGTTTGATTACTCCCGACATCTATGACTGGCATGAATCACTATTGAAAGTAAATATACAACAATAAAGAACAATATATATAATACATAAAACTAATTGTAGATTACACTAGTTGCAATTTTATTAAAATTTCTCACAAGATTCGATTTTTTGCTTTGAAATTTTTAATGATTTTTACAAACTGATTGGCTTTTTTGTTGACTCGCTTTGTAAGTGGCGCTATCTTAACCTCAAACTATCGCCATTTTTTGACAATCTAAAGAATTAAAGATTGGTATCTTTTTAAACAGGAGAGAAGTTAGCGTTGAAGGTTGAAAAATCTTTTTGTTTTTTATATGATTAAATTGCTCCCAAATTGCTCTTTTGAAATTAGTAATTGCTCCACCTGAAACTTAATTATTTAATTGATTGTTTATAAAGACAAAAATTTTTCACCCGTTATTTAAGTTACTATTTCCTCCGTTAAGTTATTTAAGTTATTATTAAAATCTCCCAAAATAATACTTTTTTATATAACTTCTTCGTCAATAAATTGCTCTCAATTTGCTCTATTTAATTTAAAAGCTAGACATTAATTTTTTTGAATAATTATTAAAATATTTTGTTTTTTTATAATGTTACTAGCCGTATGCCCGATGGGATTTTCCATCGGCAATATTTTTTTATTCGGTACTCACTTTCTGCTCATTTTTAATGTTTTTCAAAAGCCTAAATCAATATCCACGTTTCTAACTTCAAAAATGATGAACTTCCCATATGAACTTTCATTTTCTGTTTTAACCCCTTAGGGAATATATTTCTAGAAACAACTGACTTTGATTTATAAATAGAAGCCTAAACGCCAATTTTCATAATTCCTGTGCTTAATTTTGTCCTTCTAAACCCAACAGTTTAGGTCTTGCGTTGTTTCTCAGTCAAAGATTAATTAAATATTATTTATTTTAATATCAATAGTAACATATTTTTATACATATACCACTAACTTCAAAAATAACGAATTTACATACAAATTTTCATCCCTTATTAAACCCATTTAGGGGACGAAATTTTTAAAAATCCTTTCTTAGTGCTCACCTACGTTACATAGGGAACTCCTATGCAAAATTTCATTCTTCTAAACCGAACGGTTTAGGCTGTGCGTTGTCTGTCAGTCAGTCAGTCAGTCAGTCAGTCAGTGTTAAAAATTTATTAAGTAGATTTAACTGTCAAGATCTAATTATCCTAAAAGATGTGCAAACGACTTATAGAGTTTGTTGGATTGCCTATACGTTTTAATAAGACATAACCTAATTCTAAATATGTTTTTATTTTAATATATTTTAATTATTACTCATAAAAATTATTATTTAACTTTTAAATTAGATGGAGCAAATTGGGAGCAATTTTTTGATATAAAGTAATTATATAAAGATGCATTATTTGACAAGATTTTGATAATAGAAATAGTGAAACAAAAAAGTTTTTTTATTTGTAAATAACTAATTAAATAATTAAGTTTCAGGTGGAGCATTTGGAACTGATTCCAAAGGAGCAATTTGGGAACAATTTAATCGTATAACAAACAAAAAGATTTTCCAACTTTCGGTGCCAACTTCTTTCCGGTTCCTTTTAATCTTCATCTCATATTATTTTTGATTTAGAATATAACTTGTTATTCTCATAAATTTCTTACAATGTGTTTAAATATTTAATTTACCATTAAAATTTTGTAACAATTTGAAAATTCATTATAAACTATTAACAATTACTGAAATAGTAAGATAAACATTTGACTAATACCATCAATTAAGTTTACTGTGTACTTTTCAAATTATTACTGATTAAACATAAATAACCCATAATATTATGCAACGTCAAATATTTGTTTAAACCACTCCGGTTATAATTATGAACTCATGATACTCAGTTTTATCCGAAAATTGACGGAATTTTGATTTTAATACGTTAATGGTCAAGAAGAATTATTTAGTCAGGTTGCACTTGACGTCTTACAGCGTCAAGAGCCGTGAACCGGTTAATAAAGGATTTGGTTATGCTACAGTATACGATTTATCCACTTTTTGTTTTCAAAACTAAATCTTAACTTCAAATATTTGCTAGGAATTAATTGAAAATATTTTAAAATGATTTTTTTTTTTAAAGAATAAAGTTTACACCAAGCAAATAAATAATTCTAGTGGACTACAAAATTGTGACATCAAGTTTTTGATGTTTTCTTCCGAGATAAAAAGTAGCTTATGTCCTATTTCTTCCTCTTGATATAAACTAGCCTCAGTTTTTGGTAGTGAAATGTCGTATTTTCATTGTTTCATTTTAAATACATTATCTCTTGGAAACGAGATGTTTTCCCATGGCAAAAAATAGCCTATGTCCTTTGACGTCTTTTCAATGATCTCTATGCAAAGTTTCAAATCGATTGACCACACGCTTGAGGCCTAAAGACTAGTCAAACAGCGTTTTAATACGTTTACCCGCAAGGGAACAGATGTTTGGCTAGAGTAAAAAAGTAGCCTATGTCCTTCCTCGCACCCCTCAGTATTATCTATGTGAAATTTCAAGCAGATTGGTTCAGCGATTGATACCTGAACACGAACAACGCTTTAAATACATTTGCTAACGTTAATGAGATGTTTTCCCCGGAGTACTGAGTAGCCTATGCCCTTCCTCGCCACGCCTATTTCTATGCAAAGTTCCAAGTTGTTTGATTCAGTGGTTGAAAGTTGAATACGAGCCATAAAAAATGTTTTAAAAACATTTACAGAAACAAGATGTTTCCTTGGTGTTTGAGGTAAAAAGTAACTTATAAACCCCCTTCCTTATCACGTCAGTTACCTCTATGTAAAATTTTAAATCGATTGCTTACGCTGTGAAGGCGTAAAAACGGGACAAACTACTTCGTTACTAGCAAATATAAATTGAAGAGGTAGATTCCAAAACGCGCTAAGTCACTTTTTGCAATTTTTCAGGAAATGTAAAAAACTATCTAGGTAGGCAAATGTAGTAATCTGTTTAAATTATTTTCAAGTTCTTAGATAATAATTATTATTGATGTTATTTATTTGTTCTTATTTATACATATAATCTTCAATAGATTATATTGAAAAAAAAAACCTTTAAAAAGTTGGGTTGAGTTGGTTAAAATAAACCTAGTTTGTTTAAATACAGATATATTTTATTCAAGAAACATTTTAAACAGTGTATTATTAGCTATTTCATGTGTTTGACATAATAGAAAATCTGTCTACAAACAAATTTGGAAAAAAATACCAGCTATTATTGGAAAAAAAATGCAATGGTTTACGAGTAAATTTGACTTAGAGCGTTTTGAAATAAAACTGTCACTGACTTAGCGCTTTTTTGGAAAACATTCCATTTTCATCATTCATTTTACAGTAGACTAAGCTCATTTTGAAGGGTGGCACTACGAAAATCGTGTAGAGCTAGACTTGAACATTCTGCATCAACTGAAAATCTCACATATGACAAAAAATGACTTAGCGCCTTTTGAAATCCACCTCTTCAATTATTACACTACACTAGGTTTTAGAAGATACTACAAACAAGTATGCGCCAAAAAATTTCGTTTTTAATTTATACCACAACCCTTCGCTAAAAATTTTATACCAATAAATTAAATATGTAAAAAGGTAATCCACGAGATTACAAGTCGTTCGTTCCCACCCTTAATATGTACCATCAAAATTATATTCAAAAAATAATAAAAAAAAAAAAAAAAAATTTTTAAATAAATAAAAAATACATAGTTACGCGATTGTAATAAGCAGCATATGTTAAAAAAAATTGGGCTGCTTATTTTTTAACGAACGTACGCCCGACTGGCTGGATGGCTTTGGGTGGTCTTTACGCCTACACGCGTACACGTCTCTGCGTATGTACAAAATCCATACATGAGCATATTATAACTTATAATATACGCGCGATATATAGCGCGGCACTCCTCTTACCGACATAAACCAACCACCCAAATCCCCTTTTTTTGAAGATATTTTTCATATATACTTTTTTTTTTTTTTTAAATAAAATGCTGTATGTTACAAATTATAGCTTACACAAAGGCAATGTATTCATAAAGAGACGCGTTCACATCAAAGCGATAAGTAATAACTAATAACTGAATAAGTAGAATTCATAAGGGTGCGCATATTTCTAGCGCAGGCAGACAAAAGTAGTTAAGTCCAAAATATCAAATTTACAGTAAAGAATAAAAACTAAAATTAAATGCAGGCAACATCAGTTTATTTGAATTATCTTCAAGTTTACATAACATTTTGTAAATTTTTTTAAATCAGTTACTTTCTTAACACGTAACACAGTAAATTAAAAAAAAAAAAACTATACTTTAAACCTTAAACTAAAATTTTTTTGACATTTTTATGGACTTAGCATATAAAAAACAACAATAAATTTCATTATTAAAACCATTTGTTGAATGATTAAAATGAAATGATAATGTGAACCAAATGGTTCATTATTAAAACCATTTGTGGACTTAACCTGTTAGAAAGGGTAGTTGTTGCCAACAAAATACATTTCCAATTTAATTAAACCATGTACTTATTTATTTTATTAAGAAATTTAAGACCTTAACTTTTTTTGTTAGTTTCTGAAAATAATTTTTTTATAACAAGTGCATAAAAAATGATGTTAGGGGTGAAATTGACTTTTACCTTTTGGAAATATATGAGATAGACTCTCTTGGTCCTTATTATGAAATTTAAAAAAAAAAATCAAAAACGAACTTAACTACTTTTGTCTGCCTGCGCTAGATTTGATCTTACTATTAAATTGATTATTATATTAAAATTGTTCCCTTTTAACTATTGGATCCTATTTTATCGTCTTTCAAGTTGTTGTAATAAATAGAAAATTTAAAAAAAAAAAGAAGAAGATACGAATGACTTAAAGTCCCTCCTAAAGTATCAACATGGTAGACAATATGCTTTTGACAGTTTAAAAAAACACGTCTTACAATTTATAACAATAAAAACATAAAGCTGTGTTTGATAATATTGATCGTATTGATCGAAACAGTTATGCCTTCTACACAATCAATGAAATAAGAAATAAGAAATAAGAAGTATGCCATCTAGTGACGTTGAATGGAACTTTAATGAAATAAGAAATAAGGAATAAAAAATAAGAGATAAGGAGTATCATAAGAAATAAGGAGTTCATAAGTAATCATGAACGTCACTTTTTCATGAATTTCGATGTACAAAAATACCTAAATATAAGTTAAAATTTCATTCAACGTCACTAGATAGCATACTTCTTATTCCTTATTTCATTCATTGTGTATTAAGCCTTAATGACACTGACACAGTAAATAAAAAAAAAATATCCCTAAAAAAATAAAGCAAAAAATTTTGTTTCTTCTAAAATTGACGCTGACAAGCAGAAAAAGGTCGTATGCCATAAAAATGACGCTTATGAAGCTATCCTTTAGGTTTAGATCTTCATTCACCGTGAGCTGTACGATACTCAATAAAGACACTGATCAAAAAAAGAATCCTGACATGTCGGACCGTTTCCACAAAAAATGAAAATCCTTGGGAGGTGTCGGAACGCCGTTCGAGGTGCCGTTCACCGGACACGGTTTCCGTCACGTTCTAGCTGAAATTAAGTTCAGCTAGTTTTTTTCGTCTAAGATAACCGGGAAAATTAAAAGTTTAAGTAACGTAAAAGCCCCCATTATGGAACGGTATCTAATACTGGAACAGTTTTGACATTTACATATTAATGAAGTTATTTCTGAAAGAAACGTCTGATAACAAAAATTATTATTAATAGAATGATTGTTTTCCAATTTAAATTCACCTCGCATTTAATGTTTCCTTATTTAATTAAAGAAATAAATATGTAAATGTCAAAACTGTTCCAGTATTAGATACCGTTCCATAATGGGGGCTTTTACGTTATGTAGTTAAAAATTTTACACAAAGTTATGTAAAAAATCTCTCAAACAGAGCGTGTTTATTGACTTTTTGCTATTTTCCACACATTTTTAAGTTTGGGCAGCGCATGAACCACGATATTCCTTTTTTCTCGAGTAGATGACACTTATAAATAAAGGTTTACTTATTCTGGTTCATTGCGCATATCAATATTATTATACAACGATTGACACGTCTTGTGTAAAGAAGTAATATCGGAGAGATGGACTGCTCTACATTACTTATTACTTTTCACTTATCATTTTGGTGTGAACAATGCATAAATATAAGTAGAAACACATAGTCTATATGTAGTTTTTGAAAATGTATGTTAAATTAGAGTTGACATTCCCATACATAATTCTAAAAAGAATATTATTAATGATTGTGTTTGTTTTTTCGTGCAAAAAAATGTGATAAATTGAAAAAGGGGACAAAAACAAACAAACGCGTCACAGCATTCTGCGTAACATAGCGAAATTCGTAATTTTTTTCCGGAAAAATAGTTAACATCTAAAATAATGGTTCAAAAAGTCTATTGTATGTGATTTTCTTCCGTCAATTGCAATTTCAAAAAACTTTTGAAACCAAAAACCAGTTTACCTAGAATAATGGTTCAAAAACCCATCTTATGTCATTTTTTCGTTGTTTTCGATGGCGTAAAAAAATTCGTGAAAAACAGAATTTTGGTAAATTTTGGGGAAAAAAATTTTACAATAAACGCCCAAATACTGTTTTGGGAATTGGACGGGACAGGCAGAGCCGGATTTACATAAGGGCACTCGGGGCCCTCACACAATAGGGGCGTCCTTAAAATCGCCAAAAGAGGAACAGAATAGAAAGGATAACCACTGTTTCGTTTTTTCTTTTTTTTTTGCTCGTCAGCCCTATTTTTCGGGAAAATTGGAAAATTCAGAGAGGTGTGCGTCGGGGCATTCATATAGGTAAATCCGGCCTTGAGCTAGGCTGTTTTGTTCGAGAGTTATCATGCGGACACATACGAACATTTATATAAATTTTAGCAAATATTACTTTCAGCTTCTAGAGACCTAAAAGCAAATTCCTGACCACTGTCCCGGGCCCAAATCTTTTCACATGACAGCTGCTTTAATAGCTGAATTTAGAACTTCGCTAAAATGGATGAAAAAGTCACAATATTTACGGAAAACCCGCGGCGTAAATACCATAAAACATTGTGTTAGTTTTTCGCTTCAAACTACAATATCTAGACTAATCCATTCACTTACCTCTTCCGGTACTGGTTCTTTAACATCACCGTTCTTATCCGCATCCTTATTTGGTTTCGTCTTATCCTTTTTGGTGAATGACAAACTTCTAAATGACCATTTCTTTTTGGATTTATCCTTTTTACCCTTCTTGCCGTCACTGCCCGCCTCCTCCCCGATTGATTCTGTCGATTTTTCTACGGATTTATCCTCTGATATTTCCTCGGACACTGATTTATCACCGTCCGGTGTTTTGGCATCTTCTGAATCTGATACACCATTTTCAACTATCGCCTCTTTACTACTGGATTTCTCTTTGTCCTAAAACGAAATGAGAAGAAAATTGGTTGGTTAAAATTTTGGAGTCGTAGTGTATTTATTGCAACGAAAACAAATTTGTGTACAATATCTATATGAATCATTCTTATCCGCTGTTTTTAATAAAAAATAAAAATGGAAATCCTTGAAGTATTTGTCGATGAATCAACGTTTTTATTAATTAAAAAAAAAAAATTGTATATGTATCTAAAATATGAGTCCGCGAAAATTGATATCATTTAAATTAAAACACGTCTTTAATATGTGAATTTGATTGAAGACATTTTCAAACAGAACTAATCGATTGAATATTTTTTCATATTGAGTTAGTGACCATTTAATGGAAAATGTTAAATAACCGCAAAATTAAAAAAAAGTTTTGAAAGGTATTTCTGTCATTTTGTAAATCTTACGTTGGTAGTTTTGTTAAAAAATGAAATGATGACGTCATCAAGATTAAATTTGTTTTCCACTTTCCCACACCAATTTGTGAATAATTTGATAAAATTTCAATATCAAAACGCTAAAATTCCCTTACAGAGAGATTTGCTAAAAAGAAATTATCGATTTTTTTTTCTTCATAATTATTTTTCTTAAGGTGTTGAAGTATTCTTCTATTTAAAAAATACCCCTGTCGCAGCATCCTGCATAACATAGCGAGTTTCCGATTATAAAAATTAGTTTTTCTCGGTAACCAGTTTATACACAATGATGGTTTAAAATCTATTTTATCTGATTTTGCTCCTCTTTCTAATGGTGTAAAAAAATGTTGCAAAAATTTTTGAAATTGGGAAAATTTTAGCAAAAAGAAATTTTTTTTCACGAAAAATGCTCAAAAAAACATGCATACGGCATCAGACGTGTCTGACTAACGAATTTCCAACATTTTCACCAAATTTCGTAAAAATAGGACATTTCATTCGAAAGTTATCGTGCGAAAACATATATATATATATATATATATATATATATATATATATATATATATATATATATATGTATATATATATGTATATATATATATATGTATATATATATATATGTATATATATATATGTATATATATATATATATATATATATATATATATATATATATATATTAGTGAATATTATTTTCGGTTTCTAGGGACCTCAAAATAAATTTTTGCCATAGTCCCGGACTCAAGTTGCGTCATGACAGTGCCTGTAATAGCTGAATTCCATTCTGGAAATTCTCCAAAAATCTTGCCATAAATGCGATGCTCGGAACATGGTTTTTTGGGCATTTTTCGTGAAAAAAAATTAAATTTTGCAAAAATTTCCCCAAATTCAAAAATTTTTGTAACATTTTTTTACACCATTGAAAAAATCACATAAAAAAGGTTTTTGAGCAATAATTATTCTGTCAACTAATTTCCGACAAAAACTAATTTTTGTAAACGGAAATTCGTTATGTTATGCAGGATGCTGCGACAGAGGTATTTTATATGCTACATATTACATTAAATCTATAATAATCACTGCTTGTACGGAACACTATTGGCGCAAGTACAACTTGCACTTGGCGGCTTTTTTATTTCGTAATTATGTACATGCCATAGATATATGAATAGTATTCATATATCAATGGTACATGCATAGGTCTTTGAGGAATATGTATATAGTATCTTACTACATACATATTGGTATGTACATACTAACTCTATAAGTCGTTATTTGACTTCAGTAACGAAATATAGTATATGGATAATCCATATCAAATATCTCCTTATTGAAAAACCATGTTCCTGACGTCAGACACGTCTGGCTGAAGAACTCATCCAAGATTTTTGGACTTCTAACGTTCTCACCAAATTTCGTAATCCTAGGACATTTCGTTCGAGAGTTATCGTGCGGACACGGATATATATATATATATATATATATATATATACATATAAGGTACCTAAGGCATTTAAGGCCCAGCGGGTAATAAGGCCCATTAGCTATATTTTTTACCAAGAAAAGTTCTCTAACTTATCAACAAGTATAAAATGAACTTCCAGTCATTTCAAAACCAAATACAAAAGTAGAGCTACTCAGAGTAAGAAACTCATGTCATATTTTAACAAACAAATTTAGAGGTTACATTTTCGTTCGTCGATATAAAAATTGTGCAAATTATGAGTGTTATATTAATGATTTTTTAAAGGTATGTTTCTTTCAAATTGCTATCAAAATTGAAAAAAATTAATATTCTTTAAGTTTTACATCAATTAATTTAGTTTATTTCTAAAGTATTTATATAAAATGTACATAAGCATAAATATTGACATGTTGATAATAAGGCCCATGTAAATTTTGTTTGGGCTTTATTACCAACACAATTAAAATCAAACACTATAAAGCCAAATCAATTAAAACAGGTCTAAAGTCATTAACAAATAAAGCAAAATTAGACGCACAAACTTAAATTACTATAGTTACTCTAATATAAAAATAACAAAAAGGAAATAAGACAAAAAACTAAGTACATTTAATTTTGATTTATTTATTGCATTTGTTTAATGACGCCAGATCAGTTTCAGTTGGTTTGGTCTAATTTTTATTTTTATTCCTTAGTGTTTGGAAGTATGGCTGATAAAAAGAAGAGAGCGTTGTGGTCTGAGGAAGCACTGGCAGCAGCCTTACGCTATGTTACTCGACATGGCAATCAAAGAGAGGCTGCAAAGAGATTCGGAGTTCCAATAAGAACTCTTAGATTTAATATTTATTTATTTAGATTTAATATATTCATACACCTAGTACTTATTCGAAAAATATGATAAAAAAATTAAAAATTAAAAATAATGACTTAGGTAATTTTTTTATTGTTGTTTTCAATAATAGTCACGCAGTCAAGCGGGATTCAAGGATTTTTGAAACTTTTTTGAACCTGTAAAAATAACAAAATATTTTGATATATATAAGTTCAAGTTATTCTTAAAGTATTTTCAAGTTCAAGTTATTCTTAAAGTAATTAAAATCACCCAATTAATTTAAAAAAAAATAAATGAACTATCTCAGGCAGTTCTAATAGGTGGGCCTTATTTTCTACACCAGTCGGAAATAAGGCCCAATTGCAGACACTTTTTAGAATCAAATTTTTGACTTGTATAATTACAAATTCATTAATTTTTTTAGGAATTTTTGTCAAAAAACAAGCAAATTTTTATAATTAAGTATCATATTTTTGATATTTCATAAGATATCTAAATAATAAGCTTATTTTGCTTAGGTGGGCCTTAAATGCCTTAGGTACCTTATATATATATATATATATATATATATATATATATATATATATATATATATATATAAATTTTAGTGAAGGTTATTTTCGGGTTCTAGGGACCTCAAAACAAATTTCTGCCATAGTCCCGGGCTCAGGTCGCGTTATGACAGCGGCTGTAATAGCGTGTATCCATTCTGGAAACTCGCTAAAATCGAAAAGTTATGGGCATTTTAGTGCACGCACTTTAATTCAATTTAAAAAAAAAAAACACTGGAAATGCTTGTTTCTTGGAAGTACGTTTTTTGACATGGTTCCTCATGTATCTCAAAAAGTATTTGAGATATCGACACAAATCAAAGTGCATATTATTCTTCGATACCGTCATTTTGGCAGGAACTAGTATTCTTTGGTTCCGTAATATATATTTAAAATGGCGGCCGTTTATAGTCAAGAAAAAACGGTGATTTTTGAAAATTTATTTTCAAAATGCGATTTCTCGCTGGTTTTTCATTTTTTTTCTTTCTTAGATTCTAGTTAGCGCCATAACTGTATATTATGTGTATTTTCAGAAAATTCTTGATTTAAATAATTAATATTGGAAAGGTTTACTTTGTGAAAATCCATATTACAAAAGATGGGATCGTTGCTTTGTCACTTTTCACAACAAAAATCGTATAAGCACGAATCGACTTTCGGCCATTACGCCATCCTCAGGTGAAAAACACAACTGTTGTGTTTTTCACCTGAGGATGGCGTAATGGCCGAAACGACTCCTGTTTATACGATTTTTGTTGTGAAAAGTGACAAAGCAACGATCCCATGTTTTTTAATTCTTGATTTTTTTTATTTTGGTTCAGTAGGGATGTCTGAACGCGAGCAATCATCAAGGTGGAAAAATCTTGCAGTGTCGACTTCAAAACCATTTACACTCAGCTCATTTTTGAATATTTTTTTTTCAATTTTTTTTTTCCATTTTTATGACATGTAGGAACAATGTTGAATATTTAGTTTTTTAATAAAATATTTATTTGTATAAAAAAATAATAATAATAATGGTAATTTTTTTAATGTTTTTTAGGCGAATCTCCCCTTAAATTGAAACACGTTTTTAATATTTGAATTTAATTGTAGACTTTTTCAAATAGAACCAATCGATTGAGTATATTTTCATGTCGAGTTAGCGGCCATTTAATGAAAAAAGTTAAATAACCGCAAAATTGGAAAAGTTTTGAAATCAATTTCTTTCATTTTCTAAATTCTTACGTTTGTAGTTTTGTCAAAAAATAAAATTATTACGTTATCAAGTATAAATTTGTTTTTGAATATTTCACACCAATTTGTGAATTTGGTAAAATTTAAATATCAAATGTTGAAATTCCGTTAAAAAAACGTAACTTTTAATGGTATGATTTTTTAGGGTTTTGTAGTAAAAAACTAACAATGAAATCTTATAATTTTGTCATGTCCGTCCGTTTTTCTGTCACCCCGTCATAGTTGCTACATTTCTGAACTTGTATACATGAAAATAGGTACAGGGTGCTGATTATCCGAACTAATTGGGACCAAGGGTGGTTTGGATAATAAAATTTAAAAAAAAATACATACTAAATTTTACAAGAAAATAATTATTATAAAATAAAAAATTTTTACCCTTCGGGGGTTCGCATTCGGTTAATATGTGTATGATATGCAAACAAAATCGGATGATCTTCATGCGGTTAGATACTTAAGGTACTGATAGTAGAGCCATCTATGGATATATAGGTAAAACCACTAAAATATACCTATTGCGCAACTCTTACTTATGTCACTCATTGTAACAGTACGGCCATCTATAATTATTAAATGCAAATGACGGACAGCCACCTATGAACGTCTAACAGAAAAACAAATACCCCTGTCGCAGTATCCTGCATAACATAGCGAATTTCCGTTTATAATTCCGTTTTTCGTGGAAACTAGTAAAGGTCTTTAAACTATAGAATAATAGTTTAAAGACCTTTTTTATGTGGATCTTCCTCCTCTTTTCAATGGTGTAAAAAAAATTCACAAAAATTTTTGGATAAACGGAAATTTTGGCAAAAAATTAATTTTTTTTTCACGAAAATTGCCAAAAAAACCATGTTCCGGGCATCGGACGTCTCTGATTAACGAACTCGTCCAACAGTTTGGGACTTCCAATACTTTCACCAAATTTCATAAATCTAAGACATTTCGTTCGAGAGTTATCGCACACACACACACACACACACACACACACACACACACACACACACACACACACACACACACACATATATATATATATATATATATATATATATATATATATATATATATATATATATATATATATATATATATATATATATATATATATATATATATATATATATATATATATATAAATATAATATTAGTGAATATTATTTTCGGTTTCTAGGGACCTCAAAACAAATTTCTGCCATGGTCCCGGGCTCAAGTCGCGTCATGACAGTGGCTGTAATAGCTGAATTCCATTATGGAAATTCGCTAAAAACGGTGTTTTAAAAAGATCGTTTTTTTGTATGACTTGTGTTTACTGTTTTATGTATCTAATTTTTTGAATGAAAATTACATGTAAGATGCAAGAAAAATTTGTTTTATTTAGGTACTTCCCCGTTTTTAGAAGTGGGGATAACAACTTGTTTTTACATATACCATAAAGTGGGTTGTCGTTAGAAATCTTCTCAATTTTAACTCCCGAACTACGGAATTTCGTGTCCAGCTTTCGTGTCTGACACTTGGACTCGATCGAAAAATATAAATACATATTTTCAAAATAATCATAACTAAAAGAAGCCTGTTTATTCAGAACATTATAAATATTTTTATCTATTTATAAATTTTTATATCAAAAAAGAAAAAAATAAATAAACGTTTCTTTTTTTAAATGTTTTACATATGTTTCTTTTTATTTATGGAACATTTCATTAAATTTTGTTTCCTTGTACAAAATAAAAAAGTTGTATATTCAAAAATTTACCCCATGCAGCGAATAAAATTTGCAGACTTTTTTTTAATACCAACCAGAACATTGTATCTGCAAATATGTATATATAAATTATATAAAAATTAACGTACATTAGAACTAACTGTTTTTATTCGCGCGAAACGATCTTTTTTTTTTGTTTCGACTTTTCTAGTTGATAATTAAAAATTACAAAACTGTTATCAAAAGGTATCGAATAAAATTTAGAGAACAATAAAGACTGTTAAAATATGAAAGTTCATTACAGATATATGAGAAAATTATTATAAATGTGTAAATATTTTAAGCCCACATAGTAAAAAAAGTCAACGTTTTCAATAAAAATTGCCATAATGTTGTAGAATTTCACACAACAACAGATGCTCATCAATAGATAAATACATAAATAGGGTATTTGACTGTGTTGAAATTTGTATTATTTAAAAATGTAGATCAGAATTTAATATAAAGTTTTGAGACACCGTACGAAATAAACTGATAAAAATCTTTAATCAGACTCTGTAAAAAAAATAATTAATAGGTTAATAAGATGTAAATGATTTCATAACTTTACCTATCTATGTTTTTTTTTTTAGTGAAATATGAGATATATCGCAAAATTGTTAAGTATATCACTATTGTTCGCACTTTGTTGTTAACTGTAGGTGAATATTTAATAATAAAACGTAGTAGATTGGAAATTCTAAGGCTCTAACAATAAACGATAGAGATCTAGTTGCTACATATTTATGTTAAAATGCAATGTTTTTATCGTTTATATTATTAGGCGTATCATCGGTAATATTACCAGTTGTTAAAGGATTGTAACTTTACCTAACGTATAGTAATCATTACTTTAACGAATATATAGTTTCTGAAATACCAACTCAAGTTTTGCATATTAATTTATTACTAATAAGAAAAAAGCTAGTGATTTAAAGAAATGGTAGCTGCTAATGTCCGAGCAATTGTCAGAATACTAGTAATCTGTTAGAAATAGCTCTACAGTCATTATGAAACATTAAATTTTAATTTTTTTGAACACAAAGTGTCGTTTGGCAAATGACTTTATGATAATAAAGGCTGATACTGACATTGGTTTGATTTCAAATTGTGACGTCATTATAACAAGCAATTTTTCGCGCCAATATTATTTCTATTTAAACAGTTGATTTTTAACGATTTTTCCTTTACGTTATAGATATGAAAAAATAAAGCATTTTGAATACAGCTGAACTCTTTTTTATGCGGTCCCTTTTTGTGCGATTTTTTTATGCGGTTTGTAAAAAATGGCCATTAAAATGCATAATGTGAATCAAAATCACGAGACAGTAAGAAACTTAAACAATTACTATAATAACTTTCTTTGATAAAAATACTTTTTAATGGCTTTTAAGCATTTAATCAATACATTGAATGAGAACATAAGTTATTGCATCATTTCATTTTGTTAAAGATGTATTTTTCGAAATTTTCATAATATTATAAAATTGAAATAAAATGTTTCTACGTGTAAATTAATGCTTTATCATGTTTACAGAAGCAACTTCTAAGGAAATTTCTAAGTTTTGAGCGCTTTGAGTGATGTATTTTCGATGAAACTTTTTTTATGCGGTCCCGACCAATAGTGATGAGCAAATGCAAGACCAAGACCAAGACTTGGCAGTCTTGGTCTTGCTCTTGCATTCAGAATCTTAGTCTTGGTCTTGCTAGAGCAGTTTGAGTCTTGGTTTTGGTCTTGCAAAATGCAGTCTTGGTCTTGGTATTGCTAAAAAATCTTGCACTTTCTTGCATTTTTTTATTAGCGAATTTTTTCCTTCTAAAATCAGAATTTTCTCTCTTTACGGTACTAATTATACTTTCAAACTATTTAAATAGTTTAGCAAGAGTCTTGCTTTTTTCTTGGTCTTGCTCACTTAAGTCTTGGTATTGGTCTTGCAGCCATACTTATAGTCTTGGTCTTGCTCTTGGTATACATAGTCTTGGTCTTGGTCTTGCAAAAAAATGCAAGACCAAGACTAATTTTGCTCATCACTACCGACCAACCGCACAAAAAAAGTCTGGTTCGAACTATACTTTTTATAGCTATTTATGATATTTTTGAATATATTTTTTTTGTGCGATTTTTTTTATGCGGTCCCTATCCACCGCACAAAAAAGAGTTCAGTTGTATTATTTTTTAAACAGTCAAATACCTTATTATTACACAACACAAACTATACTGTTGTAGTAATGTTTATGACAGCATGGTCATAATAAATAAACTTATGACTATTTGAGATTAAGAACACAGTATTTAATTAATTAACCATAAAAAAAAGACAACTAACGGTGTATGCGCCTGTGAGTCAGTCTGTTAACAATAAGTTCAGTGTTATCTATCATCTGTGTTTATTGGAAATTATTTATATAACTGTATTGTGATTATCAGTCGTTGACTGCGCCAGTCTGACTGTTGCAAAATTAAAAGTAAGAAGGAGAATATATCGTTGTTGAAGCAGACGAGTGGGACATTAAATGAGAGATTAAAATAAAATTGCATTTTATATTTATACGCAAGCCTTTTTATACGTACACAACACTGGTGATTGTTAAAAGAGGATACAGCTCACTTGGAGCTAACCTAACTCTTGTGTCTTCGGAACGTTTGACCTATGGAGATTAGATAAGGAGACGAAACTTATATGAGAGGAATTGAAAAAATTGGTCAGGAAAATGGTAAATATAAGGCTTTCTTTTTTTACCACTCGCGGCGTTAATAATGCTCGAATACTGATGTGAATATAGCGAATATAGTAACATAAAACGGATAAAACAGAATGTAACTACAGTACTTATTCTCAAATAGAAACACGTCGGGACTGGGGAAGTGAGTGTTTCCATTTGAGAATCACCAATGTCGGTTGATGATATTTAATAATAAGGAAATACATAGAAATTGCATATGTATGAAATAAACTCTTATAGTTTAAATTACTTTATACGGCGGATATCCAATGGTACTGACTCCAATTTTATATAGTGACGTCAGCGAATTATATAATATACAATATAAATGATGCGACGCAAAATAAAAATTGTTAAGTTTATTATAAAAACGATCGAAAAACCCACTTTATAACTGAGTTGAACATTGAAAAAGATTCCAGAAGATTCTATTCAAACGCTAACAAAGATAATATAGAAGCTCGCGTTTCCATTTGAGAGTGTTCCATTTGAGAATAAGTACTGTACCGCTTTCGTATCTGTCGAACACGAGTGCCATCTTTGATTTGGACACTTTTTTGAATACATTGAGTTTCGTCTCCTTGTCTAATCTCCATAGTTTGACCTATCGATAAAATGGCACCAATTTGAAAAGAAAAAAATTTGAAAACCGATGCAAAAATCAACTTTAATTTGTCTACAGAAAATATATTTGTCAACCAATTTCAAAAATCGTATGTTACCACCCTAAATAATCTATCGAAAAAGTTGCGGGTAAAATTTCAAGTTAATCCGATGAATTTTTCTGGATTGACCTTACAAAACCACCGTTTTAGTAAACGTAGTTTTTCGAGAAAAACGCATGTAAAGTTTCAAACCGTTTTTTTTTTGTGTTTATACTAGAGTGCCTATAATAAATAAAGTGGTGACATGTGTGCTGAACGCTGATTGCTTTCGGCATTTTCTATTCAAAGTTTGCGTAAAATACATTGGAAATAAATTAAATGTTAACAAAAACCATTTAGTTTAACTTAGAAAGAATAATTAAATTAAAAATTTTTAATTGTTCATTAATTCATAACTTATTAACGATAATTATGTACTCAAAAATATTTACTCAAACATGCGATAATTAATTTTGAAGCTTCCCGCTCTGTTTTGGATAGAAAATGGATGACATGTCACGACTCTATTTGTTATAGGGACTCTTGTTTATACCTACCATTAACATCTGTGAGTTATTTATGGAAATATAATTTATCTATACTGATTTATCATTTTGAATATCTCATTCTAGAGATGTAACGACTTAATTTCTGATATGAATTTGATCTAAGGCGATTTCTAGATCCACTGAATCAATTCCCATCGAAAATTTCAGTTTGGAAATATTAAAATTTGTAGTAAAAAATTGTGTGTATAAAGGTTTATAGTTAAATATTTTGCGGATTTAAATATTTCGTACGAACATATTCACACAAACAACCCACGATATTTTTCAGTCTGGTTCATTATTTCTACGAAATACATCTGCAACAAATTTGATGCTATCGGGTAAAGAAGTACGCGGGGAGTATTTTGATGGTTTTGTGGTTAGAAAATTATACAGATATTGACACCTCACACACAAAAATATATTATATTCATATTAATTTAAATTAAAAATACCCCTGTCGCAGCATCTGCATAACATAGCGAATTTCCAAATCTTGGGCACTGGCGGATCTCATCTAAGACCTGTACCTATTTAAAATAGTTTAGCTTTCTAAGAGTAAAAGAATTTTTAAAATCGGTTGGGTAATTAGTTTTGGTATTTTTGGGGACCCAAGAACCCGAACGAATTTTGTGCAGCATAGTTGTATCCATCTAAAATAATTTAGTTCTCTAGCAGTGAGAAATTTTTTAGCATCTTTTCGATAGCTTATTACTGGCGTTTTCGGATCTGCAAGATCCCGGTGGACCTCATTAAAAAATCAGCTCGACCGTATATTCTAGGCGGACTTTATGTAAAATATATATATATATATATATATATATATATATATATATATATATATATACATATATATATATATATATATATATATATATATATGTATATATATATATATATATACATATATATATATATATATATATATATATATATATATATATATATATATATATATATATATATATTCAAAACCCGTTGTGTAGCATTCTACGCCGCATTTGCATCCGCAGGACAGTTGTGGATCTCAGATAACACAACCTGTACCTATCTAAAATAGTTTACCTCCGTAATAGTAAAAAGGTTTCAAAATCGGTCAGTTATTTTATTTTTGACACTTTTAGGTCCTACTGACACTTCAGACCTTACATAACGTAATCTATATGTATCTAAAATAGCTTAGCTCCCCAACAGTGAAAAAATTTTCAAAATCGGTCGGCTAGTTTATTTTTGACGCTTTTGGATCCGATGGACCCTGGCAGACTTTACATAACGTAATCTAAATTTATCTAAAATAGTTTAGCTCTGTAACAGTGAAAAAATTTTCAAAATCGGTCGGTTAGTTTATTTTTACCACTTTTGGGCCCCATGGACCCTGGCGGACCCTAAATAACGTAATGTATGTCTATCTAAAGTAGTTAGTTCCCCAACTGTGAAAAAATTTTCAAAATCGGTCGGTTAGTTTATTTTTGACACTTTTGGATCCCATGGACCCTGGCAGACCTTACATAACGTAATCTATATTTATCTAAAATAGTTTAGCTCTGTAACAGTGAAAAAATTTTCAAAATCGGTCAGTTAGTTTATTTTTGACACTTCTGGATCCTATGGACCCTGGCAGACCTTACATAACGTAATCTATACTTATCTAAAATAGTTTAGCTCTGTAACAGTGAAAAAATTTTCAAAATCGGTCAGTTAGTTTATTTTTGACACTTTTGGGTTCTATGGACCTTGGTGGACCTTACATAACGTAATTTATATTTATCTAAAATAGTTTAGCTCTGTAACAGTGAAAAAATTTTCAAAATCGGTCAGTTAGTTTATTTTTGACACTTCTGGATCCTATGGACCCTGGCAGACCTTACATAACGGAATCTATATTTATCTAAAACAGTTTAGCTCTGTAACAGCGAAAAAATTTTCAAAATCGATCAGGCAGTTTATTTTTGACACTTTTGGGTCCTATGGACCCAGGCGGACCTTACATAACGTAATCGATATTTATCTAAAATAGTTTAGCTCTGTAACAGTGAAAAAATTTTCAAAATCGGTCAGTTAGTTTATTTTTGACACTTTTGGGTCCTGTGGACCCTGACGGACCTTACATAATGTATTCTAAATCTATCTAAAATAGTTTAGCTCTGTAACAGCGAAGAAATTTTTAAAATTGGTCGTTTAGTTTATTTTTTACAATTATGGGATCAGTAAATCCTGGCGAAACTCATACAAGTCTAGTACTCTAACAGTAAGAAAAGGGTTCTAAGGATCTCATATAACTTATGGCAGTCCGTAAGCTTCTTGCGGACATCATTTAATTAATTAATTCAAATACTTTAACTTACTAACTGTGAAAAATTTTTTAAAATCGATTGGTTAATTAATTTCTGGCCTTTTTAGGTCCCGAAAACCTTGACCTCACATAAAATACCTTAAATCCATTTGAAATGGTTTAATTTTTTAACATTATTAATTATTAGTGGAAAAATTTTCAAAATCGATTCAAAATATTTTTCCGTACATACATATGTACATTGTACAGATTTTGTTTTGTTTTATATTTAATAATATTTATATCATAACATAATCTTCAATTTCTTGTTTACTTAAAAATTCAATAAAAAAAAAAAAAAAATTCTTCATTACATTAGCTTAGAAAATCTGTTTAATTTACATTTTTTAACATGGAATAGAACCATGCTAATTATAATGCAATAAATGAGAAACAAAACTCTATACATGTATGTGTGTTATATCTCATATATGTGAATAGTTTTCACTTGTTCTCACAAAATTTTTTAATAAAAAAGTGAAATATTTTTATACTTATTAAAAACTGAGATATAAATATAAATTACTTATTAGACTAACAAAGAAAGAATAAAAGTGAAAATTTACATTTTCTCGAAAAATACTTAAAATAGAAAGAAAATTATAAGAATATTTTCTTCATAATTTTTTTTTTCCTTTTCAACGATGTAAAAATCGAACTGCCTTATGATAGGATCGAATGATAAAAAATGGCCAGAAAACCTACTTCTGGGCATCCGACGTGTCTGGCTAACGAACTTAGCCAAGCCAATTCAGAATCCAGTCCGCACACAAAATTTCATAAGCGTTAGACGTTTCGTTCGAGAGTTATCGCGCGGATACATATATATATATATATATATATATATATATATATATATATATAAATTTTAGTGAATATCATTTTCGTATTCTAGGGACCTCAAAACATATTTCTGATATGGTCCCGGGCTTAGGTCGCACCATGACACCTGGCGTAAAAGCTGAATTTCCAGTTTTGGAAATTCGCTAAAAAAGGTTTTGGAGTTTTTGTTTGCAAATTAATCGTGAGATTTTACATGAGTCTAAAGTTCCAGTTGTAGTAACCATAGATAGAGATCTCAATAGGACAAAAAAAAATTAAAAATACATTTTTGAAGGTTTTCCCGTATTGAAAAGTAGAGATGAAAATTTTTTTTCCTACCACGTGTCTGATCATATGAAAGGGAGATCATTAGAAACACAGAAGAGTAGAAGCAAACTAAAATCGAAAAAGTGTAGATCGCTCTTGGAGTCATTTGTTGGTCTGTCACAGCTTAGGTGATTCAGTCGTGGGCACCAGTTGTAGTGGTGCAGACATCGAGAACATTGATTGTTGGTCATTGTTTATCAACCACTTGCAACAATGTAATACATGCATACGTACGCCTCGAATACGTACGTACATACGTACCAGGCATACCCCACCCGCCACGGATTGAGTGTAACGTATGACACACACACACACAATCGGAAATCCCGTGTACATAGATACGAGATTTATGTAGTAACATGTGGTGCGCTTGGGATGGGACAAAAATTTTACGTCATCTTTCTGCCACAGTGATCTCTATGCTATAGAGATAGTTCGTACCGTCCCATAATGGGGGCTTTTACGTTAATTCATATATTATTATTTAATACATTGTTACTATGGTTCTGAAATCAGTTAAATTTACCAATACGAATTTTTGTTTCATTTTTATCGTGTTTACCTACAACGAAATGACCAATGAAATGATTTCTACCATTTTTTTCGCTGTCAAAATCTGTCCTAACTATTTTTCCATGGTAAAAGTGAAATAACTACAATATTCTTATGGCACTTGATACACATGAGTTAAATTGTCAAAAAAAAAAAATATAAAATTCGAGTGTAATATGGTAAGACAATTTAAAGAATTAAATAAGTTAATATAATTCATATTGAATATTTTGTTACGATGGTTTTGAAATCAATTTTTACCAATAAAACCAATAAAATGCCATTTGTACCCTTTTTCCACTGTAAAAACTGATCCTAAATTTTTTTCTCCACGGTAAAAGTGAAAAAACTACAATGTACATGAGTTAAATCGTGTATGTATGTATAAAGTTATAAATTTTATCAAAATTGTCTTTATAGTCTCCAACACACCTTTTTACATATATTTTTTTTAATCATATGTAAGTATGTACTTAGGTTGCGTGTTAATGACACTGGTACACAGTGGAAAAAAAAAAAAAAAACATAAATAAAACGGAACTATGATTCACTCCGTGCTTCATATGCGCCAAGTAAGTACAGTCAATGTAAATATTACATATGCAAATGAAAATATTTTTTTTTTGTATTATCATCGGACATTCTGGGTACAATAATTGGTTTAAGGGGGGGGGGGGTAAGGTTTTTAAAGTTTTTTTTTTAAATTTTTTTCTGAATGTACAACATGTCGAGCGTGTTGTGTCAAAATTTCAAGTAAATCCGAGCAAAACTAATGAAGATACAGCGTTTCAAGCGACCGGTCCTCATGCTCGATTTTTAGTCGAATTTTCTCCGAAAAATTAGACTTATACAGTCTATACGATAAGAGCTGCGAGAGGCGAGAGTAGGGGCGCTATCCGTTTTCGGACCCGTAGAACACGAATATGTAGAAAATAAATGTCTGATATATATATATATATATATATATATATATATATATATATATATATATATATATATATTCCCGCCACCTTTTAATTTATGTAGGGCCCCCCTATGGAAGTTAAGAGATGAAATTCGGTAAATGGGGCTCATTTTCGAGGCACCTTATACTATCAAAGTGGGGTCAAATTTTGGGCAAATTTTTTTTCTGACCCGACCTTTAAGGGGTTGGTGGGGGCGGAAAAGCAATAAAACTTTTCCAAACCGGTTTTAAATAATGTTTCGGTCAATTATCTACAACATATCCAAAATTCAGCTTCCTAGGATGATTTGGTGGGAGTAGAGGGGGGAAAAACGATTTTCGCTGGATCTAACAGGCCCCCAGCCCCCCAGAATTAACGTAGAGGGTTGAAATTTGGTGTGTTGATAAAGTTCGTACCTAGGTTGTGCTTTTTGGAGGTTTTAATATTTTACCCCCATCCCCCTTATTTTTAAGCTACAATTTCATGCATTTTCGACGTTTTCGAAGTTTGTACCACTCGCACAGGTCACCCGAATAAACCTTTAAGAGGGCTGAAATTTTGTATTCGGATTGAGTTAGTATCAAGGGGGTGCCTTTTGGGGGTCTCGACTTTCAAACCCTACCGCCGCCATTTTTATACCCAAAAGAACATGATTTTTCTTGTTTTTTAACAGTTTCGTTCGGGTCAAAATCTCCCCAAATAAACCTAGAGGGCTGAAATTTTGTGTACAGGTTAAGCTAATAGCCAGACACTGTTTTTTGGGGGTTTCAACTTTTAACCCTTACCCCCACGATTTTTACGCCAATATTTCCTTAATTTTTTTGCTTGTTTTCTAACACGTCTAGAGACTCTCTAAGGAAACCTAGAGGGCTGAAATTTTGTACGTGTATTCAGTTAGTATCCAGCTAGTACCTTTTAGGGAGTCCACATTACTTTTCCCCCCACTTCTTCCATTTTTACATCGGAATTGAATGCTATTGTTAAATGTGTTTTAAATGCATTACTTTTATTCTAAATACAAGTAGGCGAATAGTAATTTTAAAAAAATTAAAAAAAGTGAATACAATTTTTTAACAAATGAAATACATACATATTAAGTAATTTGAAAATGTTATTAAAGTCACTGTTTATTTATAAATTAGGAATTTTGAATTTTTATTATTTATAAAATAGAAATTTTGGATTTTTTTGGAAAGGAAAAATATCTTCATAAAAGCCTTCCAGTTTACTATTTAAATTCCTTTTTTAATATTTAAAAATAAAACACAAAGGCAATTGGCGGATAAGTATGGATAGAAATGCCTTCGTACAAATTGTGTTGGCTTTTTCCCTGTTAACTGCTATCGGCACAAAATTGAAATTTACTGAGATACAGCCCTTAAATACTTAAAATCTTTTTTTAAAGCCTCGATCAGCCGAACACTCATCACCAGTTTTGAAACCAACAAAATGACAATTCGGTTGTAGACTTTCAATCACATTTCGCTTGTAGACATTCAATACCGAAGATGAAGGGGAAAATTCGACTACCGTGATGGGGCCCCGCTGCTCACGGCGTTTTATTCTAAATACAAGTAGGCGAATAGTAATTTTAAAAAATTTAAAAAAAAGTGAATACAATTTTTTAACAAATGAAATACATACATATTAAGTAATTTGAAAATGTTATTAAAGTCACTGTTTATTTATTTATTTAATTATTATTTAGGAATTTTGGATTTTTATTATTTATAAAATAGAAATTTTGGATTTTTTTGGAAAGAAAAAATATCTTCATAAAAGCCTTCCAGTTTACTATTTAAGTTCCTTTTTTAATATTTAAAAGTAAAACACAAAGGCAATTGGCGGATAAGCATGGATGGAAATGCCCTCGTACGAATTGTGTTGGCTTTTTCCCTGTTAACTTCTATCGGCACAAAATTGAAATTTACTGAGATTCAGCCCTTAAAAACTTAAAACCTTTTTTTAAAGCCCCGATCAACCGGACACTCATTATCAGTTTTGAAACCACCAAAATTACAAATCGCTTGTGGACTTTCAATTATATTTCGCTTGTAGACACTCAATACCGAAGAAATAATTTTTTATTTTTTATTTTTTTTATTTTTTATTTTTTATTTCTTTTTTTTTTTTTTGAAAGAAAAAATATTTTTATAAAGGCCTTCCAGTTTACTATTTAAGGTCCTTTTTTTAATATTTAAAACTAAAACATAAAGGCAATTAGCGGATAAACATGGGCAGGAATGCCCTCGTACGAATTGTGTTGGTTTTTTTTCTGCTACCTGTTTTCGGCACAAAATTGAAATTTACTGAGATACAGCCCTTAAATACTTAAAACCTTTTTTTAAAGCCTCGATCAGCCGAACACTCATCACCAGTTTTGAAACCAACAAAATGACAATTCGGTTGTAGACTTTCAATCACATTTCGCTTGTAAACATTCAATACCGAAGATGAAGGGGAAAATTCGACTACCGTGATGGGGCCCCGCTGCTCACGGCGTTTTTATACCTGCCTAGTAGCTGCGCGACGTGCCTACCTGGTAAGTATAAAATTTACTTTAATTTTATACTTACAAATCTTATACAAAACAAATACTTACTATAATTACCCGCGTAAGTATAAAAAATTATATCATTTTATTGATGCCTAGTTTTGGATTTTTGAGTATAAAAAACTTTAAATCCATTTTCTCGCAAACAACATTTTTGAAGTTCGTGAACATCATAACTCAAAATCTACTTCACCAATTTTGTTGAAATTTTGTACACTGTTTCTACACATAAATCAACAGGCGATTAGGTCGATTTTTTTTTTTTGCTATTTTTTCCAGTTTATAATAACAAATTAACCGAAATTTTTAGCAAAAATTGCGTTTTTCACTTCAAAATGTTGCCAAAAATAAAAAAATCGAAAAAATACAAAAAACTCTTCCTGACTCCCTAGGGAAACATATCGCCTTTTAAAGGCATTTCGATTTTTTTGTCTCGGATGATCTGGTACCAAGTTATGATGTTCACCGCAAAACAACTTTTTCTCGAGGCGCCTCCGGAAATTCGCTGTCACGGACTTATTTATCGATATTTGTAACTGATGATTTTTTCAAAGATACTTCAGATGTTATACTATAACGTGTATATGAAATAAATAAGCCAACATTATTCATATCTCCAAAAAAAAGATCATGAAAATATGCCTTTTTTTCGCTCTTAAAACCTTACCCCCCCCCCCTTAATCTCAAAATTGAACGGAAGATGAAGGCTACTTTTTATATGCATCCTGAAATCAGGGTACATAACTTGGATAAAAATTAGTTTCGCGTCTGTGTGTCTGAAGATCCCACCCAAGTGGTATAATATAACTTGGGAACAACTATTCGACTGTTTTTGATAAAATTTTTAAGCCTCTTGAAATTACGCGCTCTAGACATTTGTCTTTTTGTCAATAATTAATCCAGTCCTTTTCATGTATAGTATGTATAAAACAACCCTCCCTGAAATGAGGATCATTTTTTTTTCAAAAAGATCTTTCAAAAAATTTTAATTTTTGCAGCAACATAACACAAACCTATAGCGTTTCTAAACTTAAATATGGCAAACTTGCCTTTATTCCTGTCTAACATACTGTCTATCTTTATTCAACAAATATTGAAGTATCAATGACATTTTTAATAAACAATTATCTGAATGTAGAGGATTTACAAAACACAATAATGATTAATTTCATTCAATAATTTTGACCAACTACTAAGTTAAAAATTATTAAAAAATTTTTAAAACTGTCAAAAAATAACTCTTTCAAATATCTATGGACGACACATTTATCTTGATACTATGTATGACATCATTAAAAACCCCGCATTTTCCCCACACCTCAGCTACGTCGATTATCTTTTAAATACACATATATTACACAGGATGGAAAGTAAATAACTCTCGTCGTTTTCAGGGTTGACTCACAGCACCCTGTAAACACTAAGACCACAGGAATTTTTTCGGAATTAACAGTTTGAGATATTCACAAATGAACTGACGTCACGATATTTCCAAATTTTTCAAGTACGGCCCTGACTAAATTATGCATAAATCTTTTTTGGTATCAAAGGTACAAAATAATTCTGTTGACCAAAATTCAATAAAATTTTGTAAACATGTTTACATATTTTATCTTTAGAGTGAGGACATTGGTCCGCACAAACGGGGTGACCAATTTTTTATAGCGGGTTCTAGCACACACTACGTCGTCAAAAGTATAGGAACAGCCTGACTCAGGGGGATGCCCACACTTTTGACGCGGTATTGTACTTAATATTGTGGTACACTGCCGTGTCAAAAGTGTGGGCACACCCCCTGGGTCAGGCTGTTCTCATACTTTTGATGACGTAGTGTGTGCTAGAACCCGCTATAAAAAATTGGTCACCCCTTGAAAACACGTTTGTGCAAACCAATGTCCTCACTCTATTTATCTTAGGGATGATCGATATTCATCGATAGTAGAAAAACATCGATGTTTAGCGGGAAAACATCTATGTAAAAACATCGATGTTATGTCCTCGATAACATCGACACATCGATGTTACGAGAATAATATCGAAACATCGATTTTACTCTAAGCTATCCAGTATTTAAAAAATCCTGTAGCTGATTTAAAACAAGATCCATTACTTTATGGCAAGTTCTAGGAACCACTTATCCAAACTTGAAAAAAATTGCCATTAAATATTTGTGTTTCACAACAACTTCAACAGCTTCAGAAAGACTTTTTTCAAAAGTTGGGCAGCATTTGTATCAACAAAGAAACAGATTAAAAGGGAAACTTTTAACAAAGTGAATTTTTTGCAAAATGTATCAAATAAATATTGGCAATGTTAATTTTTAATAAATAAAATAATAGATTATAATGGTTGTTTATTTTGCTACATAAATATCGATGTTTTTCTTTCGATATATATCGTATATCGATACTCTTGAATCGATATTGATATCGATGTCAACATCGATGTTTTTCTAATATCGATCATCCCTAATTTATCTTAAAATATAAGATGGTCAGAGCCGGGTTAAAAAAAATCTTTAAGGGCCGGCCCCTTTTTTGACCCACATTTAGTATCAAATTTTCTCCGTTTAAAAACACTTCTGGTTCAATTTTATTGGCAAATATTAATTACATGGGTGAGATCTACCCCACTGTACTACACTGCACCGAGACTTATATATTCTCCACCCTGTATATATTGTTATGCCATTTTGAACCATACATCATAATTATTTAATAAAATATGTTGAAAATATTAAAAAAAAAATATGGAACAATAAATAATAATTAATACACAATTAATATTACACACTCTATGAACTTTTGTATAAATTACGCCAAGCCGAACCGTATCGAAACCGGAATATTTAAAATATTCATTAAATAATAAATTCAGCGAAATTAAAATATATAATAATATTTTATTGACATTTTTAATAATAGCCATTTGATTTATCTCTTTTATACAATTTTTTTTTTTTTTTTTTAAATAAAATTCATCCGTTTTACATTTTTTTTAAATATAATAATTGTTGCGTGGTGCTCAGCCATGCAACTGCTTGCTAATCCTCGTTTGTTTGCGTTCGTAACACTTGAATGCTGTTACGTTACGTTACGTTAGCGCGGCACAAGCTGGAGGGGGGAGGATGCTTTGAATAATAAATTTTTGTAATTAGATTCACTTTTGTTTTATTCTTTGTTTTGTTTGTGTTTATGTAGAAGAGTAGGTGATGAAATTAAAAATGTTATGTACTTAAAATGAAGAACAGTTAAGTTTAATAATATAACCGTATTATATATTTATTAAGTTACGTACGAGAACATAGACGATTTAACACTTGAAGTATTTTAATTATATACTTTATTAATTTTCTTGTAAAATATTATTATTATTAAATTAATAAATTACAAGTGATCTTATTTAACTCAACTATAGATGCAATAAATACAAAGTGTAAACCGGGAGGGGTGTTAGGGAGACACTATTGAGTGTGCTTATTTTATCTTATAACAAAACTGATTCTTAAACTGAAGTGGCTTCGATCTTACTATTATCTTATTTTTGTTGTATTTTAGCTTCCTATTAAATCTAAAATTTAACCCCTTTAAACAAACCATAAGGGACAATTTTTTTGTCTCAAAATGCCGGACTTTTTACTGCCAGTGATAAGTACAATAGATAAGGTTACAAAAAAAGAAAAAGAAAGAAAATCAAAAATCCCAACATCAAAAAAGTGAACCCTAGGAATTTACAAAATATAAATTATACTAAACTACATAATATGTTGATAAAATTGAACATTATTAGAATTTATACCGTATTTCGGAAAATCTGTCACAGATAGCAGCAGCTGTAACAGTGAATATATACGTGCAACAGTATTTTGAGCCGCCATATTGCAGGACGAGTTAACTCGTCTTAATCATTTAAAGAATTAAGGAAGGAGTAAGATACGAATGAATTTGAGCTTCCACCAAAAGTATAGTAAAGAATCGGGTATATATTTATTCATTTCGGGTTTAAAGAAACGAATAATTTTTTCCAAAAAGGATATACTTTTCTGGACTCATTTTCCGGATGTGATTTTTCAACTGTTATTACAGTTCTAATTTTATCAAAAATGAAAATCTATGAACTAACATTTTCATATTTCTATTATTTATCAATTTTTTTTTTTTGAAATTTTTAAAAAATTCACTATAAGTACGTGATGATGTCATCAAGTTTGATTTTTTCCCCTTTTCAAATTAATGACTAAAAAATTATAAATGACATGTAATTTGCGTGAAAAATTTGCATTTTTACTATTAACCAAAGTTCAGCAAATCCAACTAGCTTTCTGGGTGTGATTTTGCTACTGTCTTGACACTTTGGTTTTGTCAAAAATGAAAAAAAAAAAACAGGGCCCAAAACCTATGAGTAACTTCAAATTTCATGTTCTATTATCAATATTTCGATGGATTTGGAGCTTTTAAAATAAATTTACTATACGTGATGACGTCATCAAGTTCAATTTTTTTTTTTTAAATGAATAGCAGCAAGCATGAGGTGAATAAATCTGTTGATGAAATCTGGGCAATTTTTTGTGTAAAATTTTCATTTTTGCTGTAAAAATAACCAAAATCGTTCAGGAAATGTGACTTTTTGTTAGGTTATACCAATTCCAGGGCTGGATTTACACTAGGGGCACGTAGGGTTAGTGTCCAGAGCGGGAAATTTTTAGGAGAGTGGCAAAATTTGGAACACAATGTGGTAATTTGGCGTTTCTTTTTATTACTCACTTACTTTTGCAGGAAAAAGTTAAAAACTTATTAATATTTGCTAAGGGACGGCATTTTTCACGGTGCCCTTTGAAGCCTTGGGAGATTGCGAACAACTCACTGAATTTTCAATTTTTTAGTCTAAAAATTTTATCATGAATTTATTATATATCAGCGAATATATCCTTAAAATATTAAAACATTCCATACAGTAGTTTTCTTTAAAAAAATTCCCAAAAATCACCTTTCTTTCAAGCGGTCACACTAGTGGCCCCCTTAAAAACCAAGATTTTTTTTTTTTACTAAGTGTTACGGATGACTGATCAGGATAATTTCACCAAAAACAAATACAAACATATTAGGTTCACATAACAATCGAATTAATAAACTTAAATTAGAAAATAATAGTATCAGTATGAACTGACAATATATAAAACAAATATACCCATATATATGTATATATCAAGATGGCACTTTTTTCGATTAAATTACCCCTCAAATAAATGACTTAAATGGGATTTATAGACAGGAAATTAAAAATTACATATCCACCACTAACAAAACTAGTAACCCACATACGGAATAAAACAATTTCTCCAACACAAATAATATAATAAAATCACTCAACTGTGTTTTGAAAAAATGGAATTATGGTGACGAATGAATATGGCAAAACAAAAGACGAAAAATACAAAAAAAATCTACATTTTTAAATAAATAGCTTGTGTTAACATGATTAATGAATGGTATGTCAAAGGGTTCCGTACCTTAAAAGGAAAAATAGAACCTGTTACAGAGATTTTTCTCGAAAACCATGTAACTTAGGAATTTAATATTTGTCATAACTAATGTTAGGGCTTGGTGACGCGCAGATAGCCAAATTTATTTATAAAGCAAATGACTCATTTAAAATAAAGTCTTGTCGCATATAAAAGATATTATAATTTCGACCATCCTTTTTCAATATATTAGATAGTAGATCTTGTGAGAGATAACTATATTACGAGTTTGTGTAAAAGGTAACTTTATGAGAATGAATCATTTGCAGTTGTTTGTTGGTTTCTCTATATATTCCCGGTCAACGATTCGAAAAAAAAATTTAAATGGGATGCGAGGCGGGGGGCAATTTGGTCCTGAAGAAAAATTAATGTAAGGTATCATTAGAAAAGCTACCTCTAAGGATTCTAAAATTATTTTTTTTTTATTTTTGGTTCAGTGGTCTTAATGATATAGCTCGAAATTTGCTAGAAATGATCGGTAGGTCATATTTTTGTAATGGTTTCATTAGGTCATGATAAAATTTGAATTTGCCTTCCTTCAAAGGGTGGGACTGGAATCCTTAGAATCTCACTTGTTCAGAAGATATCATTTTTTTTTATGTTATTGCTCTTTATAATTTCTAACGCAAAAAGGATATCTCACCTTTTCGGAAGACTTAAGTGTGATTTTTGATCCCGAATGTGAAGCCTGTAAAGGTTTAAAGACAGCGAATCACACGAGAAAACAAAGGAAACACTTGAGTCCGTTCCATGGAATGTATATTTTGGAAATTCGGAATAATTCAAAATATTATAAAAAATTAAGAAAAAAAATTTTTATTTAAATTGTGTGAAATAATATTATATCCCGCATACAGTGGACAAATAAATCAAATTGGACAATACAATATAATTGTTTGTCTTTATCTACAAATTTGAATTTGTTTATTATTTTAAACAAGTTTAATTAATTATTCATCTAACAATGTTATTTAAGGGGGGGAGTTCACGCCAGAAACGGCTAATAAACTAATTTTTTTCGAATCTCGTTTTTTGTTTTTATCTTGTTCTGTGGCTTTTTACGAACACAGTGATATGGTTCATTTCAGTTAAATTTAACCATGCTTCGTCACTTTGAATTTAAATAATTTCCGTTTTCTTGGCTTTATCTCTTTTATTATTGCATTTATGTAAATTTTAAATTTACAGTTTATTTTTAGAAAATAATAGAAGATTGATTTGTATCGAATATAAGAATTATTTAATTTTTTAACGAAAATTCATGATCAATTGTATCTGAAATGAGGTATATATAAAACATGGCGAAAAAAAAATTTTTCAAGTAGAAAAATATTTATTTGTGAGCCGCTGCACAGCTAAGTTGCTGCTCCTTTGCAGACAACGCTCGTCCCCCCCCCCCCCGAATTTGATCAGTAATATTTAGTTTTGGTGTGTGCATGAGTTATAGTATGCACGAAAAAGGAACAAGAGGGGACAATGTATGGGGCTGGAGAGTTTTAATAAACAGTGAGTAAACTGCTTTTGTTATAATTTTTGTTTTTTACCGTTTCCCGAAAGTTGTGTTTTTCCCGACAAGGGAAATCATATCTCAAGTTCTAGAAAAGATAAAGACTTAATATTTTTTTAATTTTGTTCACAAACATATTATGCATAAAGTGGAGTATGCTTTTTCCATCTGAACAACTGCAACTATTTTTAAACAATTTTTTAAAATAAAAAATTGGGTTTTATAATTTTTAGAAGTTTGGGAGTACAATTTTATAGTTAATTTTTAAGCTTACCTGAAACCCATACTCAGCTTTATGGACAGGTCCTTTAGGAATAAAATAAGGAAAAAATATTTAGAAAATATTCATTACTTTTTGAGATATGGCGTTCCTTGTAAACACTTAAAAACTTGTGAAAAAGGGCCTCCTCCCCCCACAGGGAAGAGTAATGAATGTTTCAAAAACAAAATTTTCTATTTGAAACCCTCCCTAATTTGAAAAAAATTTCAACAAGCAAAATAATCATAAATAACAAAGTTGGTTTTTTATTTGAACTCCTCCCTTAAGTTAAATTTCAAGCGGAAGCAAAATCAATTTTCGTCCCATAGAACTACAAGTGACACTTTACTCCCTCTTTACTGTTAGGGACTTAAGTATGACTGCAAAAACCGTATATTTCAACAAACACGATCCGATCAAAAATCTTTGAAGTCTGAAGAATTACTTTTCAATACATCTCTTAAAAGTTATTTCATCATTTCCGCAACTCTTTAGAAAAAAAACGTTTTTTTTTTTCTACACATCACTAACATTTTTCTCATGCCGATTTTCAATCGGCAACAAAAACCGAAGTAATTATATTCAAAATTATCATATGATGTTGAAAAAGAGAAGACAACCCAACAAGCAGCGTGTACACACACAGATTACAAAAAAAAAATCGGCCTTCATTGCGGACAGTAACCCAATCTAACCTCACTTTATTCAACAAACATTGCGTCGTTCGTTGTGCTGATCGTTATTCTGGCTCGTTATACAACTCGATAGCTAGTCCTAGTCGATACATGTATGCACGAGGTGTACCCACTCGATCGACCGAAGTGTCAGCCGGCCAGCTTGTTGTAGCTTAACCAAACAGCTGGCTGCTGAATGTATACAAACAACTTGAAACAACACTCAACCGAATAATCTCATCTTATTTACTACCTTCATCATCATCATCGTCATCATCATCATCATCATCGAAAGATTACGTACGTGACGGTACCATTCAAAAGTGTTGGTCACTAGGTTTAATCAAGTTTCGTTTAAAGAAGAAATTGAAACTACTCAATTGTTTTTAAAAGTTTCGGAATCCGACTAAGATGTATATGTACGATTCATCGACTTTCTATGTTTCTCAAACTGTATTTCGTGGAACAACTTTAGGAAAAGTAAACGGTGGCTTTTTAACATGAAAGTAGGTACTTTAAATGGAATTAAAACACGTATAAAATATTTTATCTACGATTACTATAAAGTTGCTAATTTATTATACAAGATATTATCTAGTAGTGATGTCGGACCGAGAAGCAGTTAATCGATTAATCGACTAAAATTGTTTTTCAGATAAAATTGGTCATTAGTCGAAAATATCGAACACAGAGTAGTCGACTAATCGATTAAATTTTTAGTCGAATTATTCATGGTAAGGTAAACCTATGTAAATCTTTCAAAAACGAGGTTTACTTTTGAATTTAATTATGAAAATGTAATATTTTTCTTTTAAGAAAAAAAAAGATATGAAGTATCACGATATATTATTAATCACATAAAAGTGAAAAATCATATTTTTTTTTAAATTTCCATTTTTTGTATTATATTAATCACATAAAAGTGAAAAATCATATTTTTTTTTAATTCCCATTTTTTGAAGTCCAATAAATTGTTAAATTAATCGTTAATCATTTTAATCGTTTAATCGAAGGTAAAATAGTCGACTAAAATATGACTAAATGTAAACAAAATTAGTCGACTAAACCGACTAATCGATTAATTATCTGACATCACTACTATCCAGTAGTGATGGTGAATGATTAATCGATTAGTCGAACTAGTCGATTAATTTTGTTTACATTTAGTCATTTTTTAGTTGATTATTTTACCCTCGATTAAATGACTGAAACGACTAATTTAATTTTTTTTTTGTATTATTTATTGAACTTCAAAAAAAAGAAAAAAAAATTATAAAATTATTTATTTGTATAATTTTTTACTTTTATCTGATTAACACATTGTGATATGTCATAACCATTTTTAAAAGCAAAAAAAAAATATTAAAAGTCAATAATTAAAAGAAAACATCGTTTTTGAAAAAGTAACCTAGGTTACCTTATTCATGAATTCGACTAAAAATTCAGTCGATTAGTCGACTATTCTATGCTCGATATTTTCGACTAATGATTAAATTTTGTTTGAAAAATAACTTGAGTCGATCAATCGACAAACTGCTCCTCTGCTCGACATCACTACTATCTAGGTAAGCTATGTTTTACGTACAGCTGTACAGAAAGTTGAACTTTACACGCACCTATGCGTAAAGGGACAAAGTGTAAAGGGTATCATATTAAAATCTGTACAAAAATTTTACCTAGCAACTAACTGTTTACATGTGTAAATTCAAAATGTACGATTATATCATTTTGATAATATGATAATATAACTGTTTACATTTGTTTTTAATAAATTTCAAGTTCTACATAATTTTATAATGAATTGTATTCGTATCAAATTTATACGATTTATAGTGAATTTTATGTTATTCGTAGATAAAGTATAGTATGTAACTGGGTTGTAAGGCATATTACACACTCGTGCAATACTGCGCGACTCTTGAGTAATTTTTGCGCTCGTGTGTAATATGCAACGTACAACCTCAGTCACGTAATATATATTTTTACAAAAATATTATTTAGAACTGACAAGCAAATATAAATTTATTATTTGCTAACTATAAGTTTATTGTGCAAAAGATTATTTGCAGGAAGTTTGAAGTGCAAAAAAGGCTAATTTTTTTGTTTTATAAAAATATATCATTCGCCAAAAATAAACACAAAAATTTCATTACTCACTCAGTCATAAACTCTTAAAAATCACAACATTCATACATCAAAGCTTTATTGACCGTTATTGTTATTTTTCAGCATTTATTAATTTCCAAAACAACTGATAAGCGTACATGAGTTACTCGTTTATTCATTAAAAAAGAAATTATATGACCGCAATTAAATTTATTTTATTATGAATTTATGAATTTTTCTGATTAATATTTACAAATATAATTATAAATTAATTTAATACTGGTGATAAAGAAATTCCATGAAAGCATATGTGTTCCGAGATCCACGTTTGAAAATAAGTAATAATAACAAATAAAATAGCAATAATATTGATTTATTTTTATTATTTTTTAAAATCGCCATCAAAAAAATTTGAACAACGTAGCGTATTTATATCTATTAACAGTTGCATACTATTTGTAAGTAAAAACAGCACAACCTTTTTTTATGTCCATCAAAGTGCAGAAGCAAAACGACGGCTTAATCTGCAAACAAGCTAACTACATTCTTTATCAAAATACAGAGTAATATTTCACTAATTGTAAGTGTGGTGTCTGTAATTCTGTAAAGGTGATAACTCCTAAATTTGAATAAAAAAAGGTTAATTTTTAATAAAATTTTACTTATAAAACAAAATATTTAAACAAGCATGAGAAATTAAGCAATTTTAAGTATTAATTTGTGATAAAATTACTTTAGATTGTTTTTAAACATTTAATCAGTACACTGCATAAGAATATACATACATAAATTACTGCATCATTATTTATTTTACGCTATTTTTGTAATATTATAGAACTGAAATAAAGTGTTCTCACATGTAAATTAATGCTTTATTTTGTTTAGAAAAGCAACTTTTAAGAAAATCGTGAGGTTTCGTGCAAATTCCTAATTCCCTGCCTTTTTTTTTTTTTGTAAATAGATTGCATATTTTTTCTAGTACTCTCAAAAAGTTACCACTGAGTGCTTTGCGAAATTTAAAATCAAATCGTATACGTATTGGTATTTGAATAAAAGGAGGAAATGTCTTTAGAATAAGATACTGAACTAGGGATGATCGATATTAGAAAAACATCGATGTTAACATCGATTCAAGAGTATTGATATACGATATATATCGAACGAAAGACATTGATGTTCGAAAACATCGATGTTTATGTAGCAAACTAAACAACCATTATAATCTATTATTTTATTTATTAAAAATTAACATTGCCAGTATTTATTTGGTACACTTTGCAAAAAAAGTCACTTTGTTAGAAGTTTCCCTTTTAATTTGTTCCTTTGTTGATGCAAATGCTGCCCAGCTTTTGAAAAAAGCTGTTGAAGTTGCTGTGAAACATAAATATTTAATGGCAATTTTTTTCAAGTTTGGATAAGTGGATCCTAGAACTTGCCATAAATGTAATGGATCTTATTTTAAATCGGCTATACAGGACTTTTTTAAATACTGGATAGGTTAGGGTAATATCGATGTTTCGATATTATTATCGTAACATCGATGTGTCCATGTTATCGAGGACATAACATCGATGTTTTTACATCGATGTTTTCCCCCTAAACATCGATGTTTTTCTACCATCGATGAATATCGATCATCCCTATAGTGAACGAAAACTTTTGTAAACTACTGCATAATATAATATACAAATCCAATGCAAATTTGTGAATACATATACCTGGCTATAGGTATGAATTTATAAATAATAAAAACATTTTATGTATTAATCTCTATTGAATTGTTAAAAACAAGATATTTTGTTAAAATAAAAGGTGGTTTGGCTTATAAAATTCTATACCTGATTCAATTACAATACAAAACTGACAATTATTTATCAACGTTTTCATTTGGTTATCTGCAGTAATTTTGTTTCTTATGCAAAGTACTACTGGAATCAGTGGCGGATCCAACTTGTCAAAAAAGGGAGGGCAGAGTACCTACATTTTTTTTATCGCTTGTTAAGACTTTTTTGACGAAAAGTGAAAAATTTTATATACGGTTTTTAAAGCATTGAAAATTTCAGTAAACTTGATGACATCACTAAATACAAAAATTTATTTTTCCTCAAATTAAACATTATCGAAGTGAATTTAAGTAGAGTGACTGATTGAATTAAGGTAAGGATGTTGAAAAAATATCGATACATCGATATATCGATATTATTTTTTCGATGCATCGATATTTTTTGGCGATATTTAATTTTTCGATGTATCGATTTATCGATATAAAATTTCAGCTATCGAAAAGGTATAAAAATCGGTATTTTTCAGACCGATGAGCAAAAATTTGTACTTTTTACTTATGTTTTTTTTTTTTCAACGAATTACATTTTATACATAATTCGTTCAAAAAAAAGTTCACTATTGGTCTCACGGCATTTACCTCGTAATTAGTCTTGGTCTTGCATTTTCTGCAAGATCAAGACCAAGACTATGTATACCAAGAGCAAGACCCAAACCAAGACTAGAAGTATGGCTGCAAGACCAATACCAAGACTCAAGTGAGCAAGACCAAGACAAAAGCAAGAAAAAAGCAAGGCTCTTGCTTAACTATTTAAATAGTTTGAAAGTATAATTAATACGTAAAGATAGTAAAAATTCTGATTTTAGAAGAAAAAAATTCGCTAATAAAAAAATGCAAGAAAGTGCAAGATTTTTTAGCAATAACAAGACCAAGACCAAGACTCAAACTGCTCTAGCAAGACCAAGACCAAGACTCAAACTGCTCTAGCAAGACCAAGACCAAGACTCAAACTGCTCTAGCAAGACCAAGACCAAGACTCAAACTGCTCTAGCAAGACCAAGACCAAGACTCAAACTGCTCTAGCAAGACCAATACCAAGACTCTTAATGCAAGAACAAGACCAAGACTTGGCAGTCTTGGTCTTGCATTTGCTCATCACTACTCGTAATGTAAGATGATTAACGAATATTAAAATAAATATATTAATTTTTAAAGCACTCTTATTCTGTTTGAAAACGTACCCATATATTGATCTTTTTTTTAGGAAATTTTAATATCGATATTGATATTTCCAAAAAATATCGATACAATATATATCGACACTTTTTTGCATTTCCGACATCCCTAAATTAGGGTAATTTAGGTGTAAACTTTTCATTTTTTCCTATTAAGGTGAATCGATCACTTGAAATTATCCAAGTTTTGGAATTTGAAATTTTAGTATATTATAGGGAAAGATATGATGCATTCACTGACACTATTTTGACTAATTTCTGACGTGTAGTTTATAGAAATAAATTTTCAAAGTTAGAATTTTTAACGTACAAGTAAATGCCAACGAATGTTCAGAGGTGAATCAGTGGTATGTATTTAAGTAAGTTGTGTCATTAAAAACCAACTTTCAGATTTAAAAAACTGAAAATTATTTTCTTTTATATTTTTGAATCATTAAAAAACTATTTTGTTTAATATTGGACGTTTAGTTATTGTAATAAAAAGAAAAAAAAACTATAAAAATGTCATTTTATACTAATACACACATAATATATTTGTGTACGTGTTAGTTATTATATGTGCGTACGCGTCACTACCAGAATCAAATTCATTACTTTTAAAATTATTAAAATTAGAAGACTGAACAATAATCAAATATTAATACTGTTACACGTATTATAAAATTTAACTTATTTTTCTACATATAAATTATATTTATTTATAGAGAAAAAAATAGACTTAGCAATTTCATTTGTCATAACTTTGTCAGTACTGATCGATTCACCTTAAAATAACGAAATTTCTTTTTAAAATACGGTTGGTTGACCCCCATGGTCACTCAACTGTATCCGCGCCTGATTGAAGTGTACGTATGCTTATTAAAAAAAAAAAAAAAAAAAAAAAAAAAAAAAAAAAACGTTAAATGTATATCAGCTGATGTAATAATAAGTGAAAATTTGCATAAGCACACATACATACAAAGCTGAAGCAGTAAATTGTTTTCTGTATTAAGCAATAATTTGAAAGTCGTGCATGAAATAACTACATATCCGTATAATAACTAAACTAGATATTATTTGGATCTGAATAAAGAATTTCAGATATGTAAATAATTTTCATTCATACCACGTACTTTGTCAAATAATCAAATAAATGTAGGTTTTTAACAGGTTTCTAAATTTTTACCAAATTATAGCAGAAAAATGATGTAAAATATGCAACTGATTTTTATATTAAAATGACTCCATTTTATTTGCCTTAAGGGGTTATATACACAGTTGTAGCGGGCGAAATGATATTTTTTCGACTTTTTTCGACAGCATAAGAAATGAACAAAATGAACTTATCTACAGTAGAGCTTCAGTTAAGTTAACATCAGTTTTGTTAAGTGACGTCACTTTTTTCTCATTAAAGTTAAGAGGATTTTATACAAATAGAAAGAAACAATATTATTACATTATACATTTTTAAGACAAAGATATTATAAATTCTATAAAAGCTATATGTGTAATAAAAAAAACAATTAAATATATGTAGCATGATTTAAAGAAATTGGTTTGGATGTCATAAGAGTACTCAAATTTAAATTTTTCTCTGTTGAATTTTAGAACTTCGTTTGTAACTTAAAGTTCATAAATGTTACTAATTATGTTTATTCAAAGTGAAAAATCGAACAATATTACAAAAACAAAGGAAAATTACATTAGTTACATATTTCTCATGATAGAACTAAGATTGGTTATGAGATGAACTATATAGCCATAAATTATACAGTGTTAAAACATAAAAACGTAAACAAATCAGTGGTGTTTTTTAATAAAAATATTTCCGTATGCAAAAAGAATTTTAGAATGTTGAATTCTAGAATTTTTAAAATTTTTTTCAGATATATATACAAAGCGAGTGATTTCATTGAAGACTACTTACTCAATTCAGTTATTCACTTTATATAATAAACACCAAAATACTTGAATACTAAGTACTTAATAACTAATTCGGAGAATTTGGTGAATCCAAAGCAAATCGTAGCTGTTTATATAGATTGTAAAATAGATACGGTAATTGTCCGTTCAAGGAAAAAAACAATTTCTATAGCAGATATATCTATAATGAAGAACTTTCTATATAACAGCAATATTTTTAATGAAATTTATACATTCGTATAAAATCCAGTTAATCCACTGGAATCTAAATTATTGAATAGTTTGTTCTTGTACGTCACCTATGACTTCAATTATTATTTAGTCCCGATCATGTATTAAATGACCGCCACTGATCTCAATCTGTTTCACTAAAGATTACCAAATTTTTCTTAACTTTAGTGAAGCTCCACTGTACTAAACTTGCTCATATACCACCAACAAAAAATTTGAAGGTAATCGTAGATTTTTGATGCTGCTTAATGAAAAATTGAGTTTTTTAAAGTTAAATAATATCTCTATTTAAAATACAAAGTATTTTTTTTAATTGTGTACATATTTACATATGTATATATGTGCTTGTTACCTATCACTTCACAATCACCTCTTTTTTCGAAAATTTTTACTAATTGTAATATCAAAATTTAAAAAAATCTCTAAATACAATAATAAATCATCAAAATTTTTCAATACTCCTATTCAATATTTTCCATAAATTATCTTTTAAAATTGAATTCAATCAACACAATAAAACTGTCAATCAAAGTAGCGAGAGCTATTATTTCGAATGTCCCCGGTAAATACTACACAGTAGGTATTACATACAAGGGTAAACGCACTTATTAAAAATATTTGTATTTATAAATACATATAGACGCTTTAAAGTTGATTGTATGTATTATATAAAATACACTTTTAATAACAGAACCTATTTTGATTAATTACGTAACACCGGAATAGTCGATTACATAACACACACCCGCTACTCCTCTCCAGCAATGTGATAAAAATAAAATTTTGTCCCCAAATTCGTTAGATTTTAGGTATGTTCCAACAAACACTCGAATTAATTCTCGTTTTAATGAGCATGCGCATAGATGACGTTACTGTTCCAACTAGGCAGAATTGTAATTCGTTTACACACAAGTTGAAATTCTGTGTTCCAACAAGTATTTAAATCGAATTCTGAAGACACCCGAATTGATTTTTAAAATTCTTGCTTCAGAGTAAGTATTTCAAAACCAGAACATGCGCATTAACAAAAATTTAATTTTTAACCTTATAATTTAATCATTTAAATAATAAACACATAAATTTTAGGTTTGAATTGTTCTGTCGAAAGACATATTTCAAATTTTTGACTTTATTTAATTGCTATAATAGGTATTTTTTTAAAAATTAGCAAACTGGTATATTTTTATTTTTTATTTTATAAATATTTATATTATTTTAGTAAATAATAAAGTAAAATTCGGAGTAGAGTAAAAAAAATAGTTTGTACTTTTTATTTAAAAATTAAATTAACATATTTTAAAGTACAAAATAATTTTTTAGTAGCTATATTATTGGTAAATATTCTTCATAGTATGGAAGGTATAGAATACATAACTCAAGCCTTTAGTAGAGACATCTTTTCAAATCCCTAAGAATTAATATAAACGTTCCTACATTAAATACCGAACTGAAGTTCTGAATTGAATTTGATTTGACCTTCAAATGACATTATCGAATTTAAGATACTGGATTCACTCGAATTGGAAATTCTAGTGTTTGTTGGAACATACCTACCTTTTAAATCATCCAACTTCAAGATTGACTTACGTAAGAATTAGGTCTCTAGGTAAGCATTCGAACCGATTTATAACCTATTTAAATATTTTACGTGTAATTTCTTCGGTGGAAAATGAAATTGTTAAGAAGGTAACCATCCATAAAAATAATTTTTATTAACATAATGAATGTATAATTATTATGCAAATACTTTAATACAATGTTAAATGTATTAGGGAATAATCATATTCGGACCGTGTGTTTCAAAGTGATCAAATACCAACAATTTTTAATGCATTTCTGAATTTTTAAAGGTGGCTTCAATATAATTTGTGTGTATTACGATTTGGTTGATATCTATATTAGTATTAAAATACCCCTGTCGCAGCATCTGCATAACATAGCGAATTTCCAAATCTTGGGCACTGGCGGATCTCATCTAAGACCTGTACCTATTTAAAATAGTTTAGCTTTCTAAGAGTAAAAGAATTTTTAAAATCAGCTGGGTAATTAGTTTTGGTATTTTTGGGGACCCAAGAACCCGAACGAATTTTGTGCAGCATAGTTGTATCCATCTAAAATAATTAAATTCTCTAGCAGTGAGAAATTTTTTAGCATCGGTTCGATAGCTTATTACTGGCGTTTTCGGATCTGCAAGATCCCGGTGGACCTCATTAAAAAATCAGCTCGACCGTATATTCTAGGCGGACCTTATGTAATATATATATATATATATATATATATATATATATATATATATATATTCAAAACCCGTTGTGTAGCATTCTACGCCGCATTTGCATCCGCAGGACAGTTGTGGATCTCAGATAACACAACCTGTACCTATCTAAAATAGTTTACCTTGGTAATAGTAAAAAGGTTTCAAAATCGGTCAGTTATTTTATTTTTGACACTTTTAGGTCCTACTGACACTTCAGACCTTACATAACGTAATCTATATGTATCTAAAATAGCTTAGCTCCCCAACAGTGAAAAAATTTTCAAAATCGGTCGGCTAGTTTATTTTTGACGCTTTTGGATCCGATGGACCCTGGCAGACTTTACATAACGTAATCTATATTTATCTAAAATAGTTTAGCTCTGTAAGAGTGAAAAAATTTTCAAAATCGGTCGGTTAGTTTATTTTTACCACTTTTGGGTCCCATGGACCCTGGCGGACCCTAAATAACGTAATGTATGTCTATCTAAAATAGTTAGTTCCCCAACAGTGAAAAAATTTTCAAAATCGGTCGGTTAGTTTATTTTTGACACTTTTGGACCCATGGACCCTGGCAGACCTTACATAACGTAATCTATATTTATCTAAAATAGTTTAACTCTGTAACAGTGAAAAAATTTTCAAAATCGGTCGGTTAGTTTATTTTTGACACTTTTGGGTTCTATGGACCTTGGTGGACCTTACATAACGTAATTTATATTTATCTAAAATAGTTTAGCTCTGTAACAGTGAAAAAATTTTCAAAATCGGTCAGTTAGTTTATTTTTGACACTTCTGGATCCTATGGACCCTGGCAGACCTTACATAACGGAATCTATATTTATCTAAAACAGTTTAGCTCTGTAACAGTGAAAAAATTTTCAAAATCGATCAGGCAGTTTATTTTTGACACTTTTGGGTCCTATGGACCGAGGCGGACCTTACATAACGTAATCGATATTTATCTAAAATAGTTTAGCTCTGTAACAGTGAAAAAATTTTCAAAATCGGTCAGTTAGTTTATTTTTGACACTTTTGGGTCCTGTGGACCCTGGCGGACCTTACATAATGTATTCTAAATCTATCTAAAATAGTTTAGCTCTGTAACAGTGAAGAAATTTTTAAAATTGGTCGTTTGGTTTATTTTTTACAATTATGGGATCAGTAAATCCTGGCGAAACTCATACAAGTCTAGTACTCTAACAGTAAGAAAAGGGTTCTAAGGATCTCATATAACTTATGGCAGTCCGTACGCTTCTTGCGGACATCATTTAATTAATTAATTCAAATACTTTAACTTACTAACTGTGAAAAAATTTTTAAAATCGATTGGTTAATTAATTTCTGGCCTTTTTAGGTCCCGAAAACCTTGACCTCACATAAAATACCTTAAATACATTTGAAATGGTTTAATTCTTTAACATTATTAATTATTAGTGAAAAAATTTTCAAAATCGATTCAAAATATTTTTCCGTGCATACATATGTACATTATACATATTTTGTTTTGTTTCATATATTTAATAATATTATATCATAACATAATCTTCAATTTCTTGTTTACTTAAAAATTCAATAAAAAAAAAAAAAAATTCTTCATTACATTAGCTTAGAAAATCTGTTTAATTTACATTTTTTAACATGGGATAGAACCATGCTAATTATAATGCAATAAATGAGAAACAAAACTCTATACATGTATGTGTTATATCAAATATATGTGAATAGTTTTCACTTGTTCTCACAAAATTCTTTAATAAAAAAGTGAAATATTTTTATACTTAATAAAGAACTGAGATATAAATATAAATTACTTATTAGACTAACAAAGAAAGAATAAAAGTGAAAATTTACATTTTCTCGAAAAATACTTAAAATGGAAAGAAAATTATAAGAACATTTTCTTCATAATTTTTTTTTTCCTTTTCAACGATGTAAAAATTGAACTGCCTTATGATAGGATCGAATGATAAAAAATGGCCAGAAAACCTACTTCTGGGCATCCGACATGTCTGGCTAACGAACTTAGCCAAGCCAATTCAGAATCCAGTCCGCACACAAAATTTCATAAGCGTTAGACGTTTCGTTCGAGAGTTATCGTGGGAACACATAAATATATATATATATATATATATATATAAATTTTAGTGAATATCATTTTCGTATTCTAGGGACCTCAAAACAGATTTCTGCCATAGTCCCGGACTCAGATTGCGTCATGACACCTACTGTAATAGCTGAATTTCGAGTTTTCGAAATTCGCTAAAAGATACGGTGTAACTTTCTTCTTGAACAACTGTTCTATGTAAACTGGTTTTCGAGAAAAACAAATTTTGTTTTTTTGTTTGTTTAACTAACTATAACGCTCATTTGCTTGAATATTATAGCGGTATTTGAATAAATTATGTAAGCTGATGATTTTGATGCAAAAAAAATTATGGGGATAGCGTCTGTTAGTGGCGACACAAAGATTCTCACTTGCGCCTCTGGTGGTGAAATTAGAAGTTATATCAAATAAAACGTGTACGTATACTTCTAACAAACGATATAAAGTCCAATAACTTGTACATAATAATCAAAAAGAAACGACTTTCTGCAAAACAAATCAAAGAAAATATAGATCGAAAAACCAAAATCAAGATCTACATGTTCAAATACGAGTATAAAAAACAATAAATTGAAAAAATAATAAAATTGTCAATCTGACATGTTTCGGCCACCAGGCCATCTTCAGCAGAGATTATGCCAAAAATCAATATTTTATAAAAAAACATGCATTAACACATAAACATTTTTTATTACTCTTTCAATTTGTTGTTTTTTATGTTTTGACATGTACAGGAAGACATTTCTTTTTTATTATTATTTATTTAACATTACCTGCAGTTGGAATAACCCCAAAGTTTATTAACTTGCACATAATTTGTATCATGATACCTATTTTTATCCCTAGTATATTTTACTTGATACAGTTTCTAACTTTACCACCAGAGACATTTGCACAAGTTTTATATCACCAACAGATAAAATTCTGTAAAACAAACGTAAAACTTGATCATTATACGTATTTTTGTCTTTACTAGGAAGAGGTTAAAATCTGTCTATGAATTGCAACGTTAAGTTTAATCCTAACGTTAACTTACTTAGCTTCATCAAAGCGTTATCCTAACTTGCCATTATGTATAGCAGCCATTGTTTGTACAGCATATAATTTGAATAAATACTTCAACACGGACTGAGCAAACACTGAAGATGAACTTTTTAAACACCGGGTATACAAGTGTAAGTAAAAAAAGATTAATTTCACTTTTACACACACATGTGTATGTGTTAATTAATTAGTTCTATTGCTAATTAACAATACGGTTATAATTGCATAATATAACGATAATACCAATTACTTAAAGTATTTAAGGATTTATGGACGTATAATTATTAATTAGCAACCATTTAAATGCACTTAAGTATGTTGTTTGACTTAACCTACTGATACAGAAAGAAATATTTTAAAAAGATTGTATATATGGAAACCGTGTTGCATCTTAACCCTAAAATCATACGTACTAGTCAAATTGACTACCCAACTTCTCTACCTGCTCCAGTACTACAACTTGTCGTTGCTTGTCTGTTCTAAAACTTCTGGTATCTAATTTATTTGTTATGACAACACAGCAGACGTATCAAATTTATTTATAGTTGCTGTCGTTTTGTTTATATTAAAATAGTGTGCGTCAATTTGACGACGTTGTATGATAAAAGTATGTTTTTTTTTTAAGATTTTGTACTTTACATATAAAAGTTTTCCTAATTTTTTTAAAATTTATTAATGATATGGATGTTATAATTATTTTATTGAATGATAATGATCATGTGAAAGATGATTACAGCTGTTTGACTTATAGAGACGACATAATACTGAAGTTTTAATATATTGAATCGAAAACTAAAGAATGCGTGTCAAGTGACTTAATAAAAGATTAACAATTTATTTTGTGGAAAATATTTTAATTTTATTATTTTTTGAGATCTTATTCGAAAAATTACTAACAAATTTTAGAAAATTTACAAATGTGACTAATGGGGAAATAACTACATATTTATAGGAATATTTATGACTGAGAAATTTCACATTCTGTAAAGTCACACATGTCCACCGACTCATAATAGTTCATAAATTAATTATTTGAAAGACATGTCTTATGATACAATTGATGTATTTATCTAATTTTTAATTTTTATAATGAAAATATGCTTTGACAAAAAGATTAAAAAAATTAATAAATAATTATATTAAAAAATTTTTCCAAATGTAATTTTTTTAAATATTTTATTTGCTTTTGTAGTATTATTATGTAAAAAAAATGTTTTTTGCAAATAAATTCTAAAACTCTCCGTAAAAAGTCCATTCGCCAAATTAACGCCGATGTATGATTAACGTTTCTCGTAGACCAACGTATGATTCTAGGGTTAAGGAACTGTATTTTGTAATATCGTCAGTAAAAATTACGATTTCTTTGAAAACTATTTATGTATGTAATTACATTACTGAAAAATAATATGTAAACACTTCAAGGTAAAGATTATACCCCGGTGTCGAACGGAACCATGGTGAAATGATATAAATGCGTGTAAAATTTTAATTTCCTACTGAATATTTCAACGTTTTTCAATTTTTTATTTCTTTAAAATAGTAAAAATTAAAATTCTGCAATATTCGTAGTCCATACCATAAAGCAACATGTATTGAAGGAACATGCCAAATTTGAAGTCGATTGGATAAATAGAACTCGAAATATCACGTCGATCAGCTTGAAAAATGTAGTTTCAAGAAAAATGCATTTGAAGTTTTGAAATATAATACCTGATACCTAAACCTACCGTATTAAAATGGCCATAACTTTGTAAATTGTCAAAATTTTTAAATTTGTTTTTGGTGGCACATTTTTAAACATCTATAATTTCAGAAATTGAAACATAAAAAGTCGAATTTTAACAAATTCTAAACTGGAAGACTGCTTTAAGAGATATGGGGTACCAAATTATCACGGAATCGATCCTTAAGGAACACTTGAGCAAGTAACATTAAACCGGGTCCTAAATTTAATTTTAAAATCGTAAAAAAACGCTAACCACTGAGGAGCCCTAACTTATTGCGAGTCTAACACGCACTTGGTATTTTTTTTTTTTTTGAAAATATGAACGTACGTAGTAAGTGAACATTTTTGTCATTTAATCGTTTCCAATTTGACGTTAAATTATTCAATATCAAGAACACAATAAATATATTGGAAGGATTTCATGAAAAGTTGACAAATAGCGTAGGATTAAACGACGTGCGATAAATTAACAATAAATCAGGCGTGAATAAAACGTACTAATAACGATCAAACGCCATTTATTGTTTTAATACAAATATTGAAGTCGATATCACACTATAAAAAATGTATATTATTTAGTATATTGTGCAATAAGTGCGGGCAATCGACAATCCCGCATGAGTTGCACATACTATTTTTTATTACGAATTTCACATACTTTTTAGTCGAATTTTCTCCGAAAAATTAGACTTATACAGTCTATACGATAAGAGCTGCGAGAGGCGAGACCAGGGGCGCTATCCGTTTTCGGACCCGTAGAACACGATTATGTAAAAAAAAAAGATGTCTGATATATATATATATATATATATATATATATATATATATTTTCCCGCAACCTTTTAATATGTGTAGGGCCCCCCTATGGAAGTTAAGAGATGAAATTTGGTAAGTGGGGCTTATTCCGATGCACAACAATACTATCAAAGTGGGGTCAAATTTTGGGCAAATTTTTTTTCGGACCCGACCTTTAAGGGGGTGGTGGGGGGCGGAAAAGCAATAAAACTTTTCCAAATCGGTTTTAAATAATGTTTCGGTCAATTATCTACAACATATCCAAAATTCAGCTTCCTAGGATGATATGGTGGGAGTAGAGGGGGGAAAAACGATTTTCGCTGGATCTAACAGGCCCCCAGCCCCCCAGAATTAACGTACAGGGTTGAAATTTGGTGTGTTGATAAAGTTCGTACCTAGGTTGTGCTTTTTGGAGGTTTTAATATTTTACCCCCACCCCCCTCATTTTTAAGCTACAATTTCATGCATTTTCGACGTTTTCGAAGTTTGTACCACTCGCACAGGTCACCCGAATAAACCTAGAGGGCTGAAATTTTGTATTCGGATTGAGTTAGTATCAAGGGGGTGCCTTTTGGGGGTCTCGACTTTTAACCCCTACCCCCACCATTTTTATACCCAAAAGAACATGATTTTTCTTGTTTTTTAACAGTTTCGTTCGGGTCAAAATCTCCCCAAATAAACCTAGAGGGCTGAAATTTGGTGTACAGGTTAAGCTAATAGCCAGACACTGTTTTTTGGAGGTTTCAACTTTTAACCCTTACCCCCACGATTTTTACGCCAATATTTCCTTAATTTTTTTGCTTGTTTTCTAACATGTCTAGAGACTCCATAAGGAAACCTAGAGGGCTGAAATTTTGTACGTGTATTCAGTTAGTATCCAGCTAGTACCTTGTAGGGAGTCCGCATCACTTTTCCCCCCACTTCTCCCATTTTTACATCGGAATTGAATGCTATTGTTAAATGTGTTTTAAAAGCATTATGTTTATTCTAAATACAAGTAGGCGAATAGTAATTTTAAAAAATTTAAAAAAAAGTGAATACAATTTTTTAACAAATGAAATACATACATATTAAGTAATTTGCAAATGTTATTAAAGTCACTGTTTATTTATTTATTTAATTATTATTTAGGAATTTTGGATTTTTATTATTTATAAAATAGAAATTTTGGATTTTTTTGGAAAGAAAAAATATCTTCATAAAAGCCTTCCAGTTACGATGGTGTTTTTAGCAGAAAAAAATAGCAGAAAAAAATCGCTGCGTCAACACCATGCGTAAAAAATGTTATCTGAGAATAACAAAACGATATTTGAACAGCTGAACAGTTAGCACATATCGACTAACTGAACTCAACTTCCCGTTTCGTTTGTAACATGTACGTACTCACGACATATTGAACGAACCAAAATCAACTAACAATTTTGTTCCAAAATAAAATGAAAAAATTTCAAAACTGAAAGGACTTAACGTTTTGAAAATCACATCGATACTTCATCCAACTAATAAACTAATGTACAAGAAAAATTCAGAAAATTTTTCGCGCATTAAATATTGGAAAATAAATGATAAAATATAAAAATTGTTAAATTTTGTATCGCAAATACATAAGTTATCGTAAGTTAGAACCAAAATTTCGGGAAAACGGGTAGCCGTGTATTTTCTGCTGGCATGGCATTTTGTTACCTATGATGTTAGTAAAATTCAAACAAAATTTGAACCCGATCCTATGCGTCGTTTTCTGGCAATTGACGGCAAAAAATTTTATTGTGATACAAAGCGAATATAATATACTTGTTTCGAAGTCAAATTTCGGGAAAACGATCAGCCGTGTATTTTCTGCTGGCATAGTGGTTTGTTGCCTATTATATTAATAATAACCAGTGAAAATTTGAACAAGATCCTATGCGTCCCTTTCTGGCAACTGACGCCAAAAAATTTTATTGTGATACAAAGCGAATATAATATACTTGTTTCGAAGTCAAATTTCGGGAAAACGATCAGCCGTGTATTTTCTGCTGGCATAGTGGTTTGTTGCCTATTATATTAATAATAACCAGTGAAAATTTGAACAAGATCCTATGCGTCATTTTCTGGCAATTGACGGCCAAAAATTCTATTGTGATACAAAGCGAATATAATGTACTCGATTCGAAGTCAAATTTCGGGAAAACGATCAGCCGTGTATTTTCTGCTGGCATGGAATTTTGTTACTTATTATATTAGTAAAATCCAACCAAAATTTGAACCAGATCCTATGCGTCGTTTTCTGGCAATTGACGGCAAAAAATTTTATTCTGGCACAAAGCGCCTATAATACTTGATTCGAAGTCAAATTTCGGGAAAACGACTAGCCGTGTATTTTCTGCTGGCATAGCATTTTGTTACTTATTATTTTAGTAACATGCAACGCACATTTGCACCAGATCCTATGCGTCGTTTTCTGGCAATTGACGGTTAAAAGTTTTATTCTGGCACAAAGCGCCTATAATACTTGATTCGAAGTCAAATTTCGGGAAAACGACCAGCCGTGTCTTTTCTGCTGGCATGGAATTTTGTTACTTATTATGTTAGTAAAATTCAAACAAAATTTGAACCAGATCCTATGCGTCGTTTCCTGGCAATTGACGGCAAAAAATTTTATTCTGGCACAAAGCGCCTATAATACTTGATTCGACGCCAAATTTCGGGAAAACTACTAGCCGTGTATTTTCTGCTGGCATGGCATTTTGTTACCTATGATGTTAGTAAAATTCAAACAAAATTTGAACCCGATCCTATGCGTCGTTTTCTGGCAATTGACGGCAAAAAATTTTATTGTGATACAAAGCGAATATAATATACTTGTTTCGAAGTCAAATTTCGGGAAAACGATCAGCCGTGTATTTTCTGCTGGCATAGTGGTTTGTTGCCTATTATATTAAGAATAACCAGTGAAAATTTGAACAAGATCCTATGCGTCCTTTTCTGGCAACTGACGCCAAAAAATTTTATTGTGATACAAAGCAAATATAATATACTTGTTTCGAAGTCAAATTTCGGGAAAACGATCAGCCGTGTATTTTCTGCTGGCATGGAATTTTGTTACTTATTATATTAGTAAAATCCAACCAAAATTTGAACCAGATCCTATGCGTCGTTTTCTGGCAATTGACGGCAAAAAATTTTATTCTGGCACAAAGCGCCTATAATACTTGATTCGAAGTCAAATTTCGGGAAAACGACTAGCCGTGTATTTTCTGCTGGCATAGCATTTTGTTACTTATTATTTTAGTAACATGCAACGCAAATTTGCACCAGATCCTATGCGTCGTTTTCTGGCAATTGACGGCAAAAAATTTTATTGTGATCGAAAGCGAATATAATATACGTGATTCGAAGTTAAATTTCGGGAAAACCATTAGCCGTGTATTTTCTGCTGGCATGGCAGTTTGTTACTTATTATGTTAGTGAAATTCAAACAAAATTTGAACCAGATCCTATGCGTCGTCTTCTGGCAATTGACGGCAAAAATTTTATTGTGATCGAAAGCGAATATAATATACGTGATTCGAAGTCAAATTTCGGGAAAACGATTAGCCGTGTATTTTCTGCTGGCATGGCGTTTTGTTACTTATTATGTTAGTAAAATTCACACAAAAATTGAACCAGACCCTATGCGTCGTTTTCTGGTAATTGACGGCAAAAAATTTTATTCCTGGCACAAAGCGCCTATTACTTGATTCGAAGTCAAATTTCGGGAAAACGACTAGCCGTGTATTTTCTGCTGGCATGGCATTTTGTTACCCATTATGTTAGTAAAATTCAAACAAAATTTGAACCAGATCCTATGCATCGTTTTCTGGCAATTGACGGCAAAAAATTCTTTTGTGATACTAAGCGAATATAATGTACTCGATTCGAAGTCAAATTTCGGGAAAACGATGAGCCGTGTATTTTCTGCTGGCATCGAATTTTGTTACCTATTATATTAGTAAAATCAAACCACAATTTGAACCAGATCCTATGCGTCGTTTTCTGGCAATTGACGGCAAAAAATTTTATTCTGGCACAAAGCGCCTATAATACTTGATTCGAAGTCAAATTTCGGGAAAACGACTAGCCGTGTATTTTCTGCTGGCATAGCATTTTGTTACTTATTATTTTAGTAACATGCAACGCACATTTGCACCAGATCCTATGCGTCGTTTTCTGGCAATTGACGGTTAAAAGTTTTATTCTGGCACAAAGCGCCTATAATACTTGATTCGAAGTCAAATTTCGGGAAAACGACCAGCCGTGTCTTTTCTGCTGGCATGGAATTTTGTTACTTATTATGTTAGTAAAATTCAAACAAAATTTGAACCAGATCCTATGCGTCGTTTCCTGGCAATTGACGGCAAAAAATTTTATTCTGGCACAAAGCGCCTATAATACTTGATTCGACGCCAAATTTCGGGAAAACTACTAGCCGTGTATTTTCTGCTGGCATGGCATTTTGTTACCTATGATGTTAGTAAAATTCAAACAAAATTTGAACCCGATCCTATGCGTCGTTTTCTGGCAATTGACGGCAAAAAATTTTATTGTGATACAAAGCGAATATAATATACTTGTTTCGAAGTCAAATTTCGGGAAAACGATCAGCCGTGTATTTTCTGCTGGCATAGTGGTTTGTTGCCTATTATATTAAGAATAACCAGTGAAAATTTGAACAAGATCCTATGCGTCCTTTTCTGGCAACTGACGCCAAAAAATTTTATTGTGATACAAAGCAAATATAATATACTTGTTTCGAAGTCAAATTTCGGGAAAACGATCAGCCGTGTATTTTCTGCTGGCATGGAATTTTGTTACTTATTATATTAGTAAAATCCAACCAAAATTTGAACCAGATCCTATGCGTCGTTTTCTGGCAATTGACGGCAAAAAATTTTATTCTGGCACAAAGCGCCTATAATACTTGATTCGAAGTCAAATTTCGGGAAAACGACTAGCCGTGTATTTTCTGCTGGCATAGCATTTTGTTACTTATTATTTTAGTAACATGCAACGCAAATTTGCACCAGATCCTATGCGTCGTTTTCTGGCAATTGACGGCAAAAAATTTTATTGTGATCGAAAGCGAATATAATATACGTGATTCGAAGTTAAATTTCGGGAAAACGATTAGCCGTGTATTTTCTGCTGGCATGGCAGTTTGTTACTTATTATGTTAGTGAAATTCAAACAAAATTTGAACCAGATCCTATGCGTCGTCTTCTGGCAATTGACGGCAAAAATTTTATTGTGATCGAAAGCGAATATAATATACGTGATTCGAAGTCAAATTTCGGGAAAACGATTAGCCGTGTATTTTCTGCTGGCATGGCGTTTTGTTACTTATTATGTTAGTAAAATTCACACAAAAATTGAACCAGACCCTATGCGTCGTTTTCTGGTAATTGACGGCAAAAAATTTTATTCCTGGCACAAAGCGCCTATAATACTTGATTCGAAGTCAAATTTCGGGAAAACGACTAGCCGTGTATTTTCTGCTGGCATGGCATTTTGTTACCCATTATGTTAGTAAAATTCAAACAAAATTTGAACCAGATCCTATGCATCGTTTTCTGGCAATTGACGGCAAAAAATTCTTTTGTGATACTAAGCGAATATAATGTACTCGATTCGAAGTCAAATTTCGGGAAAACGATGAGCCGTGTATTTTCTGCTGGCATCGAATTTTGTTACCTATTATATTAGTAAAATCAAACCACAATTTGAACCAGATCCTATGCGTCGTTTTCTGGCAATTGACGGCAAAAAATTTTATTCTGGCACAAAGCGCTTATAATACTTGATTCGAAGTCAAATTTCGGGAAAACGACTAGCCGTGTATTTTCTGCTGACATAGCATTTTGTTACTTATTATTTTAGTAACATGCAACGAAAATTTGCACCAGATCCTATGCGTCGTTTTCTGGCAATTGACGGCAAAAAATTTTATTATGGCACAAAGCGCCTATAACACTTGATTCGAAGTCAAATTTCGGGAAAACGACTATCCGTGTATTTTCTGCTGGCATGGAATTTTGTTACTTATTATGTTAGTAAAATTCAAACAAAATTTGAACCGGATCCTATGCGTCGTTTTCTGGCAATTGACGGCAAAAATTCTTTTGTGATACAAAGCGAATATAATGTACTCGATTCGAAGTCAAATTTCGGGAAAACGACTAGCCGTGTATGTTCTGCTGGCATGGCATTTTGTTACTTATTATGTTAGTGAAATTCAAACAAAATTTGGACCAGATCCTATGCGTCGTTTTCTGGCAATTGACGGCAAAAAATTTTATTGCCAGAAAACGACGTCAATTGCCAGAAAACGACGCATAGGATCTGGTTCAAATTTTGTTTGAATTTTACTAACATAATAAGTAACAAAATTCCATGCCAGCAGAAGATACACGGCTGGTCGTTTTCCCGAAATGTGACTTCCAATCAAGTATTATAGGCGCTTTGTGCCAGAATAAAACTTTTAACCGTCAGTTGCCAGAAAACGACGCATAGGATCTGGTGCAAATTTGCGTTGCATGTTACTAAAATAATAAGTAACAAAATGCTATGCCAGCAGAAAATACACGGCTAGTCGTTTTCCCGAAATTTGACTTCGAATCAAGTATTATAGGCGCTTTGTGCCAGAATAAAATTTTTTGCCGTCAATTGCCAGAAAACGACGCATAGGATCTGGTTCAAATTTTGGTTGGATTTTACTAATATAATAAGTAACAAAATTCCATGCCAGCAGAAAATACACGGCTGATCGTTTTCCCGAAATTTGACTTCGAATCGAGTACCTTATATTCGCTTTGTATCACAATAGAATTTTTGGCCGTCAATTGCCAGAAAAGGACGCATAGGATCTTGTTCAAATTTTCACTGGTTATTATTAATATAATAGGCAACAAACCACTATGCCAGCAGAAAATACACGGCTGATCGTTTTCCCGAAATTTGACTTCGAAACAAGTATATTATATTCGCTTTGTATCACAATAAAATTTTTTGGCGTCAGTTGCCAGAAAGGGACGCATAGGATCTTGTTCAAATTTTCACTGGTCATTATTAATATAATAGGCAACAAACCACTATGCCAGCAGAAAATACACGGCTGATCGTTTTCCCGAAATTTGACTTCGAAACAAGTATATTATATTCGCTTTGTATCACAATAAAATTTTTTGCCGTCAATTGCCAGAAAACGACGCATAGGATCGGGTTCAAATTTTGTTTGAATTTTACTAACATCATAGGTAACAAAATGCCATGCCAGCAGAAAATACACGGCTAGTAGTTTTCCCGAAATTTGACTTCGAATCAAGTATTATAGGCGCTTTGTGCCAGAATAAAATTTTTTGCCGTCAATTGCCAGAAAACGACGCATAGGATCTGGTTCAAATTTTGGTTGGATTTGACTAATATAATAAGTAACAAAATTCCATGCCAGCAGAAAATACACGACTGATCGTTTTCCCGAAATTTGACTTCGAAACAAGTATATTATATTCGCTTTGTATCACAATAAAATTTTTTGCCGTCAATTGCCAGAAAACGACGCATAGGATCGGGTTCAAATTTTGTTTGAATTTTACTAACATCATAGGTAACAAAATGCCATGCCAGCAGAAAATACACGGCTAGTAGTTTTCCCGAAATTTGACTTCGAATCAAGTATTATAGGCGCTTTGTGCCAGAATAAAATTTTTTGCCGTCAATTGCCAGAAAACGACGCATAGGATCTGGTTCAAATTTTGTTTGAATTTTACTAACATAATAATTAACAAAATTCCATGCCAGCAGAAAATACACGGCTGGTCGTTTTCCCGAAATTTGACTTCGAATCAAGTATATTATATTCGCTTTGTATCACAATAAAATTTTTTGCCGTCTGTTGCCAGAAAACGACGCATAGGATCTGATTCAAATTTTCGTTGCATGTTACTAAAATAATAAGTAACAAAATGCCATGCCAGCAGAAAATACACGGCTACCCGTTTTCCCGAAATTTTGGTTCTAACTTACGATAACTTATGTATTTGCGATACAAAATTTAACAATTTTTATATTTTATCATTTATTTTCCAATATTTAATGCGCGAAAAATTTTCTGAATTTTTCTTGTACATTAGTTTATTAGTTGGATGAAGTATCGATGTGATTTTCAAAACGTTAAGTCCTTTCAGTTTTGAAATTTTTTCATTTTATTTTGGAACAAAATTGTTAGTTGATTTTGGTTCGTTCAATATGTCGTGAGTACGTACATGTTACAAACGAAACGGGAAGTTGAGTTCAGTTAGTCGATATGTGCTAACTGTTCGGCTGTTCAAATATCGTTTTGTTATTCTCAAATAATATTTTTTACGCATGGTGTTGACGCAGCGATTTTTTTCTGCTATTTTTTTCTGCTAAAAACACCATCGTCTTCCAGTTTACTATTTAAGTTCCTTTTTTAATATTTAAAAGTAAAACACAAAGGCAATTGGCGGATAAGCATGGATAGAAATGCCCTCGTACGAATTGTGTTGGCTTTTTCCCTGTTAACTTCTATCGGCACAAAATTGAAATTTACTGAGATTCAGCCCTTAAAAACTTAAAATCTTTTTATAAAGCCCCGATCAACCGGACACTCATTATCAGTTTTGAAACCACCAAAATTACAAATCGCTTGTGAACTTTCAATTATATTTCGCTTGTAGACACTCAATACCGAAGAAATAATTTTTTATTTTTTATTTTTTTTATTTTTTATTTTTTTTTTTTTTTTTTTGAAAGAAAAAATATCTTTATAAAGGCCTTCCAGTTTACTATTTAAGGTCCTTTTTTAATATTTAAAACTAAAACATAAAGGCAATTAGCGGATAAACATGGGCAGGAATGCCCTCGTACGAATTGTGTTGGTTTTTGTTCTGCTACCTGTTTTCGGCACAAAATTGAAATTTACTGAGATACAGCCCTTAAATACTTAAAACCTTTTTTTAAAGCCTCGATCAGCCGAACACTCATGACCAGTTTTGAAACCAACAAAATGACAATTCGGTTGTAGACTTTCAATCACATTTCGCTTGTAAACATTCAATACCGAAGATGAAGGGGAAAATTCGACTACCGTGATGGGGCCCCGCTGCTCACGGCGTTTTTTTTCTATTATTGTCACTATTTTTGATATTTTTATTATCACTATTTTTGACATTTTTATTACTTTTCAAAATAATATTTTTAAGTGTTCATCTTTTTATTACTTTTCAAAATAATATTTTTAAGTGTTCATCTTTTTATTTCTGAATTAATTATCGTTTAAATTACTTTGTTGGTGGTTTCTATAGAAATAATTATGAAATATTTATTAAATGAAAAATTAAGAGGCAGCTTTGCGTGTTTTGATTAAATTCTGCGTGTTTTATTGTCAATTTGCGTGTAGAAAGCTACTTTCCACACGCAAAAAAGTATACGGGAAGAGTACAGTGGGCAAACAGCTATTTTGCGGACAGAAATGTGTGCGCCAAGTTAGTACTTCTCCCGCATGAGTAATAAAAAAATATTTTATATTTTATTAGCTGTGTTCCGCCCAATAAGATTTTCCATCGGCAACGTATTAACCCTAGAATCATACGTTGGTCTACGAGAAACATTAATCATACATCGGCGTCATTTTGACGAATGGACTTTTTACGGAGAGTTTTAGAGTTTATTTGCAAAAAACATTTTTTTTACATAACAATACTACAAAAACGATCAAAAAAAATTTAAAAAAATTGGATTTGGAAAAATTTCTTAATATAAATATTTATTAATTTTTTTAATCTTTCTATCAAAGCATATTTTCATTATAAAAATTAAAAAATTGATACATACATCAATTGTATCATAAGACATGTCTTTCAAATAATTAATTTATGAACTATTATGAGTCGGTGGACATGTGTAACTTTACAGAATGTGAAATTTCTCAGTCATAAATATTCCTATAAATATGTAGTTATTTCCCCATTAGTCACATTTGTAAATTTTCTAAAATTTGTTAGTAATTTTTCAAATAAGATCTCAAAAAATAATTCTCATTTCATATATTTTCTGTCGATTTCACCGTAATTATGACTAATCGTAATTATTCCCGATTTCAACCTTAATCAATATTAATATTTTTGTGTAATGTAATACTGACTTTATAATTTTTATCAATACATATTTATTTGCCACGAGTAGATGGCGTTCAATACACCTAACATCACATTCACTATCTGCTGGACAATACGCAAATACAATAATGATGACTAAACCATATCATTCTGCTTGACTAATGTAAGATACTTAACTAATATACAAGTTGCACTGGAAAAGCTAGTACAAGTTCAGCACATATCTAGCATAATACAGCACAACTTTTATTGTTCGAAAAAAAGAAAATGACGGGGCTAACCCTATGGAGATATGGTCCATTATAATATGGTCGTAAAACGACATTTCATATTACATGAGCAAATATAATTCCAGCTGATGCCGGAAATGGCTCCAGGCTACAATTTTCTATTTAAAATTAAAGAATACCTTTTAAACGTTTCGAATTACATGGTAGAGCAAGTGGTCGGAAAACGACATTTCATATTACACGAACTAATGTCATTCCAAATAATAGCGGGAATGATTCCAGACTACAATAATTCTATTTAAAATGACAGAATTGATTTTAAACATTTCCGCAATGTTTAAGAAAGTGCATATCGAGCCATTACCACCATTTTAACATAACCAACAAATATCAAATTTTACAGGAAAAGGATTTTTTAAATATTTGTATGGCGCTTGCGATATTTCTGCTGTCTTAATTTTATTACGTCTAAGCGCATTATTCCTACACTAGCGGAAAAAATTAAAGGATCAAAAAAAAAAAAATTCCAAATTTTTAGCGATTTTTCGAATGGCTGTATCTTCGTGAAAAATGGTCGTATCGGAGTCGTAAGCAAAGCAATTTAAAGCTGGAAGTTTCTAGTTTTCAGATCTTGCATTAAAAAAATTTTCAAAGCAACGTACATCGTCCGATCCTAATAAATACACTGAAAAAAAATTTTCGAAATTTTTTCGGTTTCTTTTTTTGGTCCACGGACTTGGAAAAAAATTTTCCGACTCGGTGGGATTTTTGTGGGTATATTGAACTGTAAAAGGCACACTTAACATTAATGATTTTCTCGAAATTTTTAATTGAGCGCTTGATTTTCCAAAAAGCCATCGAAAGCTCTTTTTTTCTTGATTTTTCAAATTCATGTAGAGTATGCAAAAAAATTTTTTTCTGAAAAAACAATGGCTAATACTTGTACAGAATTTATTCGAGTTTTTAAAACACACTTTCAATTTTCTGTGTGATCATTGGTTGCTGAGATATCGATGGTCAAAGACGAAATGATGCTGTTCCATTTAAAGTTCGATATCTCAGCGAGAAGTGGTCGTATAAAGGTCTAAAAAAAAACAAAGCTGAATGAACAAGTTATCCAGTCCATACGGTGGTTAAGTCGGAAAATGGTTTTCCAAGCCCGTGGACCAAAAAAAGAAACCGAAAAAATTTCGAAAATGTTTTTTCAGTGTATTTATTAGGATTGCGCGATACACGTTGCTTTGAAAATTTTTTAATCGCAAGTTCTCAAAATTCGAAACTTCCAGCTTTAAATTGCTTTGCTTACGACTCCGATACGACCATTTTTCACGAAGATACAGCCATTCGAAAAATCGCTAAAAATTTGGAATTTTTTTTTTTGATCCTTTAATTCATTCCGCTAGTGTATTATTTTATTAACCTTACGATAAAGATGGTTATTGTCGGTTACGCTAAAATGTGAAAATGTGTTGTATTACCGACAAAATAAACAGTTGCTTTAACTCGTTAATTAACGAATTTTGGAGAAAAACGTTAACACTGCTTGGTCCGTTATAGTTTAAAATGTTGCTTGCAATAAAAATCTTAATTTCGATAAAAGTGTCGCTTACGATAAATCGGCGGTAATGGCTCGATCGATTTTTCTGAATTACATGCTAGACATAGTGGTCGGAAAACGACATTTCATATTACACGACCTAATGTTATCTCAACAAACGGTGGAAATGATTCCAGGCTACAAGAATTCTATTCAAAATTAAAGAATCACTTTTAAACATTTCTCTGATGCTTAAGAAAGGGTCGAAAAACCAAATTTTATAATAAATATAAATATAATTTAAAAAACTGACAATCTTCGCATGTGGTCCTACATATGGGACCAGTCCACACAAAATTATCCGAGATTTTACCGAGTCATGACTGAAAAAGGCTGAGGAACGCTGATCTACACCAATCTGCAGTCCTTATAATTTTGTCACACCGAAGCTGTAAATAGTAAATTGAACGCATAAATAAGACCGGAAAATATACTGAGTCATTAGTTATTAGCTATTAGTTAGAGGCTATAGAGCTAAAATTAGATAATTTTGAAATCGCATACTGTTAGGCAAACACAACCTTGGGCAAACACTATATCATTTGCTCTCTACTAGTAATATAATAATTTTGAAACGTTTACGATTCGAACCAGTTGTCTCAGTTAACATAATACACGTAGACAACTGCACTCTCGCCATCTGCATTACCCACGGCAACCAATTTATTGATGTTTTGAACGTTCCAATTAACTACTATTCCCATTAATTTTTGTTTTACCACGAATATATGTAAAAAAATAACCGTTAAACAACAACTGGTTAAAATCTGTCAATTTCAAATCAAACCAAATCAAAAAGAAATTGTAATTAATAAAATAATCAATCAGAGAGTTAGTTACATCTTGTAATTTGTAACCCAATTACAAATATTGAAAGTTAATTATTAAATAACTCGGAAGTAAAAATGTTTAACATAATTTAATAAAGCTAAAAAATCAAATACAACTGAACCTTTTTTTATGCGGCCCTGTGTTGTGCGATTTTTAAAAAAAATGGTCATTAAAAGGCATAATGTGAATCAAAATCAAGAGAAAGTAGGAAACTTAAAAACATTAACTATAGTAACTCTCTTTGATAAAATTACTTTTTAATGGTTTTTAAGCTTTAATCCGCACATTGTATAAGAATATAAGTTATTGCATCATTTATTTTTTTACAGATGTATTTTTCACAACTTTTATAATATAAAAATGAAATAAAATGTTCCCACGTGTAAATCCTATCTGAGTAATAGACGCACAGCAACTATCTCTATCATGAAATCTGCAGTGTGCATTTTTGTGTACCTTAGGCAACTTAGTATTCACTCTCTCACTGGCACTCGATGAGTGCAGGTCAATTACAAGACAATGGATTTGATTGTTATTGGCATTGTTACGTCCCCACACGGAGCGTTGTGGTATCATACATATTGTATGCGAAGTACGGTCACGTGACGGCCACTACTATCAATGATTACTAACACCACACCCTAACCCAGTGCACGTATATAACATATTTTCTATCTCTTACTGGTTACACTGGTTCCAGTAGTATAGAGATAGATATGTTGTCTCTACAAATCGTGAGGTTTTGAGCGTTCTGAGTTATGTATTTGCGATGAAACTTTTTTTATGCAGTCCCGAATCACCGTATAAAAAAGTTTTTTTTTTTTACAATCTGAACCGAACTAAACTTTTTATAGCGATTTGATATTTTTTGTGCGACTTTTTTTTATGCGGTCCCTATCCACCGCATAAAAAGAGGTTCAGCTGTATAACCAAAAATAATAATAAAAAAAATATATTACTGTTTAATATAATATTTTAACTGTGTTCACTTAAATTCCGTTATACTTCGTATTACATTACTTTATTAACTTGAAACAACAAGTTTACTCCATACAATGAATTCAAACAAAAGAAATACATAGCAAATTTTGATACAAATTCTTTGTATTATAAATAATATTTAATAATAATAATAGTTGAAAGAAGTGAATGACTTTTTATAATCCATTACTTATACGGAATCTCATCCAGTAGCAAAAACACCTCGTTTTAATTTTTGGTGTGCCCCCCTAATGAAATACTGTCAGTCACGATAGAGAAAATAAATTCCTCTGGTATTAACACAAATGTCAAAAATATATAATAATTGAAGACAACTTTGTGTGTTAGGTCAAAAGTTCTGACTTTTTTGAAAAATATTAAACGAGGAAAAGAATAATAAATAGGGTTTGGAATGAACTACAAAGGAAACGTGTAAAGATGTTTCCGAGACGTATTTCTTGAAAATCCAAGTTTGATTTATTTGTGAACTTCAACTCCCAAATTAAGAGGTCATATTGTTTTAATAACTTTTAATAACTGCAAATGAAAATCTTAAAAATATATACACCTAAGGCCCGATTTACATTAACGGTCTGCTCTCACTCCGATATCACTACGCTCTCGATTCAATATAATCTTGTTGTGTTAACATTACAGTGCTGATATCATGCTGGTATCTATTCGTTCTCTATTCACATTATAATGCCACTCTGGGTACACTCCCAGTTCGGTCTCAGTTCGATACAAATATCTTTTCATAAGAACTGAATGCAAGCGGAGTGGAGCGGAATCAAATAAGTGTTTACACTATAGGTACAAGCCATAACAAGTCTGATATCGCTCCGATAAAATATTACCTGAGTGGTATTGATATTGGAGTGACATTGGAGCGAGAGAGAACCGTGACTGATATCGGACCGATATCAGAGCGATGATGTGAGTATACTCATTGTTTATTGTGTAAGAATATTTTATCGAACCAGGAGCGGAGTGATATCGGAGTGAGAGCAGAGCGTTAATGTAAATTGGGCCTAAACTAGCATTTAAAAAAATATACTGAATTTTTTTTTAACAGACAGCCCTTGAAAAAGCTCATTCCTATGACTACTATCCGCCTATATACCCAGTTTTATATTGCCTTGAAAAATTTTAAAATAAACTTGATGACGTCATCAAACAAAAAAAAATTTTCCCTCAAATCATAAGCTTCGTGGGAGTGATTTGATTCAGGGTGATTGATTCAAATAAGGTAATTTGAGTATAAACTTTTCATATTTATTGTCAAAATGGGGAGACTCTTTTAGAAATATGACTGATTCTATAGAAGTCTACAATTTTGGTAAAAATGAAAAAAAGACTTCGAAAACCTCTAATTCTCTTCCAGTTTCGTTATACTGTGATTTTATTTACTTTTCTTAAGGTCTTGAAGAATTTTAGTCGATTTACCGGTAACTTTGAATCATAAATTTTTGGAAAATTTTTTAAACATGGGTTCGCACTTAAAAAATAAAAATTTGCATCATAACTCGAAAATTAAAGGAGCTATAAAGTTCCTAGCTGCAGCGAGTGGTTGCCGCCAGCGATAGCTACAAGTTTTATCTGCAGGCCCGACGAGAGGGTAGGGTAGCCAGCGTAATAGCCCTGGGACTACAACCCTGCAAAAAAGTAAAAAAACCTTTTTTTTTGCTTGTCGCTTATTATTTCGGGGAGAAATTTTTAAAAAATGTGCTTATTCCCGGAGCTCGCCATTTCTCCACCCGGTCCTGCTTATCTAAACAATTTTTTGACTAATAGTTTAGCCGTAATAAAAATGGCAACTCTCATAAAACTCACCCTGTATAAAAGAATTCTTAATTGAACTTAAATCATTGCCATTTGATCACCAAATTAATATGGAACTAGTTTATTGTTAAAGATGCGCAGTAGCAACAGTTTGAAAAATCACTGACTAATTCAAAATTGGTTGCACGAACAAATCTAAATTTATATTAGATAAATTTATAATTTATTTCAAAAGGGCATGAAAAACAAAATAGCAATGCCATTTCATTTGTTTCATTTAAGCAAAAAAAAACAAAAAACAATTAATTATCTTTCTGTAAAAACAATGGTTATTTTTTATTTAAATAAATAAATTACAAAAATCTTGTGATTTAACACAGCAAGAGTAAATTTATTACATCTCTTCGTTCGCGTAATTAATCTTTTGTTTACAAAACAAAAGTATTTTTAAATTTTATTTACTTATTTTGTTTTAAGTATTTGTTTACGTCAATGAGAAAAAATAGTCAAATATTCTTGACAAAAAAACTAAAAAATTGTCTTTTTATGATTTCTATCAAAAATTTGTACTCTCTGTTTGCAGTAGTAATTTTTTTTTTTTTTTTGCTTAAGTGCAATCTCGCTTCCAAGAAGTTATTGATATTTAAAATACCTTGGTATTACTTGTAATGAATCTTAATTACATTAATGACTGAGGTTTTTCTACAGAAAAATAATCAAAATATCTAGAAATTTATGAATCGGATTTACGGGGAACTAAATTAATATCTAGACTTCAGTAGCAATTTACTTCCTATGACTAATCATTTAAACACACTTATTGTCAATTTTAAAATTATAGAATCAATTATTTTTCTGTGAAATATTATGAAATTTTTGACAAATTCGGTTTTCGGTATCTGCCATTTCTCTACCCAGCTCTGCATAATTTGTGGTACAAAATGTATACTAGCATATTTGAGATGAGTTTCATATTGGTTCGTATTAATGCAGCCATCAATAATGATCTGTACATTAAAGTAGCCGTTAAAAAGTTTCGGAACCCCTGCTCTAAGGATATCAATTGTGACATTAAAAATTTGCTTGAAACACTTTCACATTTTTTCTTAGTTTTTATTCCTTAGGATAACCAGATAGTAGTAGTACCAAACCACTGGACATTAAATTTTGCTTCCGAGATTACTAAAATAGTGGAAGGAAGGTATTAGAGCTTCCTGAATAATTCTGGTTTCGTACCTGTCTGTTAGTCCGTCTGTGTGTCCGTCTGTAGTGTCGTTTTGTTTGACGATTGTTTTTAATGAAATTTTCAGAAATTATACAGTTCGGTTCGTAGATGGCCTCCTATGAATTTCATCGCGATCGGAGTAACGATAACTGATTACGTGTTCGTACAGCGCGTGTTCGTACAGCGAAACTAAATATGGTGTTTTTTGAGCGTCGGCGTATTGAGCTACGCCATTACCGTGACATTCCATTATGATACAAGATCGCATCAAGTGGCATAACTTCTAAACTATTTTTTGTTACTGTTAAATTAAGACTAGTTACTCCCCTATCTATTCTATCCTTACGGGGACGTTTACTTGAGAGTCGTTAAAAGAAATCGATTTTTTTGCAGAAATTGGTAGCTAATTATGTGTAGAATATGTTCCCAAAGTGATTTTGCTGAAAGTAATTTAAGGGAAGGTTTACTTGAGATTTGATAAAAAACAAATCGATTTTTTTTGCCAAAATTGATAGCAAATTATGTGTAGAATATGTTCCCAAAGTGATTTTACTGCAAATAATTTAAAAACAAGATTCTTGCACATTAACCGAATACAGCTTTCTATAAAAAAAAAAAAAAAAATTCAAAAAACGTAGTTCACGCAATAATGAGTATTAAATATAAAATTTTGAAAATACGTTTCTTTATATATATTTTATAATATCTCGGAACTACATTTTTGGAACTGGTGGACACGATAACTCAAAAACTATTCGATGGATCCTTTTTTTTTGAATTTTTTATTTTAAAGATAATTCAATTCTTCGGCACCTCTACCTAAGTTCGATACACTTTCAATATTTTTTTTATTTTTAGATTTACTTTAAAGAGCGAAAAATAAGACAAAAATCGTAATCAAAAGTTCAAACATCCGCCATTTTTTTTTTTCAGCAATTTATTGATATTATAGGTAGAGGTGCCGGTACTCTTCATATATTTTATAAATCTTTTTTGTTTTTGGATTTCGGTGGTTTATTACCGGCACTAGGATGTCCACTAACAAGGCATTGGATTTTCGGATCGTTACACTGCACTATCTATAAAATGGACACTTTTTTTTTATATTTTTCCTTGAAAAATTTGAAAAATTCTAGAAAAATACATAATTTTTAAGGACTCTCGAGTAAACCTCCCGTTAATCTGACAATGAAAGGGTCATTCTTGAAACCCTTTCCAAAAACAAAAAACAATACATACAATCATTCTGCAATCATTCACCTTTCTCAATCCTTGATCTTTAAAAATAAAATCAATAAACTTTTGCTTTCCAACATATTTTTGTTTGCATTCAAGTAAATGATTAATATTTCTAATTTATTTTTATCACAAACTCGTACATATTTTTTTTTTAATGTTTAACGTTTTAGTTGGTTGGTCGATTTGATTTAAATTTAGAATTGATTTGCCTAAAGGCACCATTCAATCGATGCTATAAATACGTTCGCGGCGTTCAGTTCGTTTCATATATAGACATAATTAAATGCATACAACAGTCAGTCAGTACATTTACATTTGGTGTTCAAGGTCAACTGTGTCGTTAAGTGTGTAAGTGTGCGTGTGTTTGTTTATTTGTGTGTAGGAGTGTCAATATATTTGTCGAGACAAAAATAATTGCTCATCAAATACATTTCTGTATTATGAAAGCGTATCTTCATCATATTCTGCTAACATACTAAACAATTTATAATGTATGAATATGCCTATGTATATCATATCAAATTATTAATTACCGTAATTAATAATTATAAATGTTATTTTATTTGTTAAGCACATAATACATATAACGAAAACATTGACTGCTTAAGTAGTTACGGTTTACTGAGCCATAATACGAGGATAAGTCTTTAGATGGATGAGTCAGTTAATGTAACGATACATTAATGCCTCGATTCGACCAGAACGACTAGTCCAAGTCTGTTTTTGTTTGTTTATCTCGTTTTCACGCCTCAACAGATTAACCAATCGACTTTAAACTCTGGAAACAGCTGGGTGAATGGAGAAGAGCATAGACTACTTTTTATTTTTATTTTACCTTGAACCGACTTGAAAATTTGCAGGATGATAGTCAGGAGGGAACGTGGGAGGATATAGGCTACTTTTTGTCATGAGAAAAATCTCATTTATCATGGAAAATGTATTTGAAACGAAATAATGAAATTACAACAATTGATTATCAACACTTGAGGCCAGGCGCACATTGAGCTGCGTCACGCAGTAAACGCAAGGTAAGGCAGAGCAGGAAAACACGTGTGGGCGGGCGTACACTGAGACGCAGTTAACGCAGGCAGGCAACGCAGTTTCTATGAGTTTTGTTGTAGAACGAGATAGCACGAATTTAAAAGCAGAGCAGAGCAGAGAAGCACTATTTTTCTTCAAATTCTTCAATTGTTTTCATTTCGACGAAATAAAATCAACTAAAACTCGAGAACGTGTTACAATGTCGTGCAGCATCGCGCAGTTTCTGTGTCACATTCACGAGTGCCACATCGGTCTCGTGCGATGCAGTGCTGCTCTGCTCTGCTCTGCGTTTCAATTCGCGCTGTCCCGTTCTCACAAAAACTGTCCCGAGTCACAAAAACTGCGCTGCCTTGCCTGCGTTAACAGCATTTCAATGTGCACCCGGCCTTACGAGTCCGATGGCACAGCATTTGTGTCTTAGCCAGAACAACCGTAGAAGCCAATCGCGATCAGTAATCTCACACGTGTGTGATGATTTCAGTAAGCGTACGAACTCTGATTATACCTATATACCCAGGCCGCGACCTCCGTAAACGCCCCGGGGCACTTATAATATGATGGTCCCAACACTTCCCATGTGGAGGCGTTTGAGTACTTTTGTGGAGGCCCCCTTGGAAAATTTTTCTAATTTTCCCCGAAAATAGGGTTGACGAGCAAAAAAAAAAACGCTTATCCTTTCTATTCGAGATTTTATTCGATTCTGTGGAGGCCCTCATAGTGTAGGGGCCCCCCGGAGCACGAGCCCCAAGGGCTCTTATGTAAATATGCTCTGCCGGCTTTTGGGGAAGTTTACGTGCGACCTAAATAGTGTTAAAAAAAATACGTCCGAAACTTCGTTCGAACCTTGTCATACTGTTAGCAGAAAGGACGCCAACTATAGATATCAGTATTTTTAAATAGATAAATAGAAAAAGTTGTAATTCAATAAAATATTTGACATACATGACCTATTTTTGATCAACAAATTTCTATTGTTCAGAAATTATAAACCAATTTGAGCTTTCATTTGGATCAAGTATTATATACTATTGGTTTATGACGTGTACGACTGATTGTTTTGGTTGAATCACTCCCGAAATTAACATCGCCAAATACCATTCGGAATTTCTTTATGAGTGTTTCCGCTAACTAAAGCTTACATGCATTCCGGTAAAGAAGAAATTTGGATTCAATTCCAACTATTACACCGAGAAATATAGTAAATCCTTAGATCAGTGATTCTCAAACCTTTTGATCCGCGACGCACAGTGGTCTGAAAAATCATTCTAGCACGACATAAATAAAAAAAAAAAATTTTGTCGCGAATTCTAGTGATCATTACAGAGTCTTATTGTCAAATGGTTAAATTAACTTTTTTCAACCATTATTTATCCAAGAAGGTCAAAACCTGTTGTTAAGGCAATAGTAAAGTTGTTCTTTTATTAGTTGTGAATGATAAAGTGGCATGAGGCTGTTTAAACAAATATTTGTTTTCATTTTTGTTTTTTAATATTCCGTTGAGTAAGATGGTGGTATCTATTTTTTTATTGTTAATATACGTACATTCTTAGAGTATTTTGATATGCATTTGGTTTATTTTAACAGTTAGGATATAAGTGGCAGCTCGTTGAAGATTTGTTGTTTTTTCTCTTTAAAAAAAAAACAAAGAAAGCAATTTTTATACAAGCTTTTAAAAAGTGTTTTAAGGGGTTTGAAGTTCTAGTTTTGATTAACTTATTCCTTATAGCATAATTAAAGAGGTGAATTAAGTTTTATATCCGTCGGTGTCCGTCCGTAAATTTCACAGCTCAGTAACCGATGCCGCGAAAGTTGGAGTCGTGATATTTTGATTTTGTTTAATTTCTTGATTTTAATATTACATGGTGGCCACAGATTTTTGGAGATCAAATTCCCTAACTTTTCCAGGTTTTCCAGAAATTTTATTAAAAAATTCCCTGACTACTTTGTGAAAAATGTCACCCTTACTTTATCCCAAAAAAGCTAAAAAAAAATTCTGACGTAATTTTATTAATTTTAAATCTAATCTCAAAACAAATAAAAAATTGAAGTTTTATCCCTAAATATAAAAATCAATTTTTTCCAGTCTTCTGGTAAATTTCCCTGATTTTTCCAGAAAGTAAAAATTCCCTGATATTTTCAGGTTTCCCAGTAATGTAGCCACCATGTATTATGACAATTTTTATATTATTGATTAGCATCCAATTAACTATAAAATAACAGTATCACTTACTATTTCCAAAAAAAGTAAAAAATTGTGAAAAATTTTCAAGTAAATGATTACTAGTCTACGATTTTCAGACGTTTTTGCAATTATTTCCTCAAAAACTTGAGTACGTAATTCGTAAAATTTTTTCTTATATTTTTCCCAATTATTAAGATAAAAAAAAGCTATTAAGCCAGAAAAAAAATTTTGTCGCGCAGAAAAAATTTTTCAGACCACTGTGCGACCCCCATTTGCAGTTAAAAATTTCAAACGACCCCTGAAATATATAGAAATTGGTAGGAAATATGTAGAAAATGGGTATATGTAATTTGTAACCAATTGTTTCTGTAACTGTTTGAGGATCACTGCCTTAGATGGACAGTCTGTGACGAGTTTATCGGACGAAACGGCTATTTTTTACTGTGTCAATGTACCGTACGCATCACAATGCCGACCCCCCCCCACCCTAATTAAAATACCGCATTCAATAAATAAACTAATAAAGTAATAAAAGACATAAAAATGAAATAATTACATGTGTTCTTTTACTTACAATATTTACTTAAATGTTTCTAATGCAATGTAAACTGATGTTTGGATGTATTACATACAATTATAAATAAATAAATTGATAGACTGTAGTACTTAATAATCAATAAATTAATTTAATAAGAGGCATTCATTATCAATATTATGCGTTTAATGACAGCGTTTAAAGGAATTTTTTTATTTATTTTCTGTTTAATTATATGAAATAATTACAAATAATAACATTAATAGTTATGATTAGTGATTCTGATTACATGTTTTTAAACAGTTAATAAATTTACACATTTTTTTTATTAGTTTGTAAAACTACAGGATGATTTAAAACAATTACAAACAAGATAGATATAAATAAAATACGTAAATAGTTTCCAAAATTGGATTCTAATAAGTTTAATTAAAGCTACCATTATCACATCTTACTGAACTCCGTTAAAATTATACTCAAAAAATTGCGAGAATATTTTAGAAAGAGGAATGTTGCCTAATGTTGTTAATTTCTCCAATATATTTTTTAAAATATGATACTCAGATTGAGCTTGCAATAAATACCGAATATTCGACGAATACTATTCGGTATTTTATATTCCCTATAATGACGTCTTGCAAACGACACCACAAACGATACAGGGCTGTAGTGATGAGCAAAATTAGTCTTGGTCGTGCAATCTTGTCTTGGTCTTGCAGTCTTGTCTTGGTCTTGCATTTTTTGCAAGACCAAGACCAAGACCAAGACTATGTATACCAAGAGCAAGACCAAGACCAAGACTATAAGTATGGCTGCAAGACCAATACCAAGACTCAAGTGAGCAAGACCAAGACAATAGCAAGAAAAAAGCAAGAACCTTGCTAAATTATTTAAATAGTTTAAAAGTATAATTAATACCGTAAAGAGAGAAAATTCTGATTTTAGAAGGAAAAAATTCGTTAATAAAAAAATGCAAGAAAGTGCAAGATTCTTTAGCAATACCAATACCAAGACCAATACCAAGACTGCATTTTGCAAGACCAAGACCAAGACTCAAACTGCTCTAGCAAGACCAAGACCAAGATTCTTAATGCAAGAACAAGACCAAGACTGCCAAGTCTTGGTCTTGCATTTGCTCATCACTGCACGGCTGTAATAGTTGAATTCCATTCTGGAAATTCGCTAAAAAGGTAAAATATAGCACAAATACATAAAACAATTAGATCAGCCACAAAAATATCAGCAACATATTTTTAATGTTTTTAAATTCAATAATGGTAATAGTTAACGGTTTTTTTTAATTACTTCAAACCTAAATTTTTTTTAATACGGACACTAAATAGTACGCATATCATGACTATGGCTAAATATCGAGTAATTACCGTAACTACAGTAGCCAAATAGGCCAAATATCAAGTAATTGCCGAATATTCATGGCAAGTCTAATTCAGATATAATATTTTGAAATGTTTGCAATGTAGGGCATAATTTGCTATGTAGAACATTTACAGCATTTCAGAACTTGAAACATTTTGAACTTATTTAACAATACTTTACACAATACTAATCTGTGTAAAAAGAAATTACTTTTGAATTACACATACTCCTTCAAAATTACTGACTGGACGGAACAGCTTGGAAAACCAAGACCCTCAAAAAACTTCAATCTGATTTTACACTTTATTTAAATATTGAAAAATTTAAAAGGATAAAAGAATTTTTACCAAAATAAGTCATAAAATTAATTACGGTCTTTAAAAAAGTGATTTTTTCTTTATGACACTTTTATAATGTGAAGCCACCAGAAACTTTCAAACCCTGCTGTCTCTTACTCCGACTCCGTGGAGTTCACTAAGGGATCTCGAATCAATCTGAATTGGAACTATAGTTCACACAGTTCGAACAGTACACAATTTCTATCAAGAATTTGAATTCTTGTACAGTTTAAACAAAAATCAATCAAGAAAAATATCAAAAACTAAGTAAATGAAAATTAATTTTTTATTTCCATTTTCCATTTTTTTAAAATGAAAGGAAATAAAGAGGAAGTCCAGGCATTGCTATCCGAGTTTTTAAAATTAAAAAAAAAAGTTTCCTGAAAATTTTTCATCACTAATTATTCACAATCATAAATATCCCAACGGTATATGAATATAATTTCAGAAAAAAAAAATCAATTATTCTCAGTAACTGCTCATTAATAAACACGGTTGAAGTAATGCCACGACAATGAAAGTAACAATGACGAAAGAAAACGAACACAGTAAATTAGTTGGAAAGAGGAAGTTGTGTGAGAAATAAAAATATTTCAGGTACAACAAACAAATAAAACAATACTTAAGTATAAAACAATACATACTTAGGTACATATGAGTTTGAAATAAATCATGTTTATATGAGGAGTGACTGTGTACGAACGTTATTAAGTTAAGTACGGTCAATAGGTACATACGACCTTGCGTTGCGCGCGTTAAATACAGCTGTTTCATTTCAAATTTAAATATAGAACACAACACGGCACTCAAGAGTGTATACAAACAATCAAATACACTTAATTACTTTTACTTTTAATTGGTAAGAATAATTTTACATCCGAAAATCAAATAGGGTAACTTCAAAAATGTAAACTTTACCACATCGATGCAGCATCATGACTTTTCTGATGCGTCTAATATTACATGATGCGCTACTGATACTCTCTTGAAATTTGTTGCACATTAGATGTTTTTGAATGGGATATTGGCATCATTTAGCCTCTGATTTGGCTATAGATAAGACAGATAATGTAGCATGATAGACTATAGATAATATAGCAATACAGTCCTTCTATAGGTATATTATCTTTGAATTTCAACTTGAACTTACTTGAAATAGAAAATATTGAAATTATTTGAATAAAACTATTACATACCTATATTGAGTGCAAGATGTATTCAAATAGTTTAAACAATTTTAATCAAAGGTAAATATATTCATCTTTTTCAACAATTTCTTTTTCGGAATTATTCCTGTTGGTGTTAATACCTACATAATATGGCAAGTAGTTATAATTCTACATTATACACATGACATGCATCTTGGACACGCATCACCAAATTTCTTGATGCATTGTTTTGACGCATCAAATGCAAAAATGAACTTTTGATTTTTCGTTGTGATGCGTCTGATGCGTTTTTGAACTTTTGACTCTCCCTCATGCAAGCAGTGATGCATTTTTGAAGTTAGCCATACTGCCATACTCACCTATCTTATCAAAATATTTTCGTTAACAGTCATTAATAAGAATATAAACAATTTATTGTAAAAAAAAAAACGTGTTTTGGAAAAATGGAACTGACATACCGTAAATCGGGACAAATTGGTACAAAATCAAACTTCACATCGTATTTTTCTTTTTACAAGTAGGTTATTTATTATAGTATATTAAAAACACAGAATACAGAAACAGTGTACCGATAAAAATCTGTGGACAGTAGCAGGCCGATCGAGCCTTCTCACTCCTTAGCTGATCATTCTTTCTTTAAAGGTGACCGAATGCCCGTCATCTGTTATGTACAGTCTGAGTGATCACTCACACAGACGCAAACCTCAAACATACACAACTACAAACAGTGTGCACCTACCTAACATAGTGGAGGAAAGTGGTAGAGATTTTTTGTCCATGCTGATATCGCTAGTACAGAGATAGTAACATCGTTTCTGTATTCTGTGATTGAAAATTTATGCCAGCATTGTCACTTTATTATAGTAACTAAAAATTTTTGAAATCATCTCTGGGTTTTGAAAAATAATCAAAATTATGTAATTTTTACTCTGTGGTAAATCCAAGTCAAAAGTGACGATTAAATGGTGAATTAGGACGATCAGCAGGGTTCACTAGAATTGAAACTAAAGTATAATTTCACTAAAATTAAGTTCACTTAAATTTGATGGAAATGTATGATATCTACATTAAAGGTAAAATTATCCTTGTTGAATTATCATGAAATATTTAAAGTGAGACACAGAAATCGAATTACAGTATTAAGCAAAAGGGCTTTAACCCGCACTGAACCCCGCCCATAAAATTTGGATATACACATCATCGAAAATAAACAATATACAGCCAGCTGCCATATGAAGAGTGAAAGTAAACATTTTTTTTGTGAACTGATTACATAAATATGTAAGTACGTGTGTGTTGTATACGAATTTGGCATGGCGTTCCATCCGATAACACGGGACGAGACAGACGGACAGACAGACAGACAAGTTATTGACAAATTAAATTGAAGTGTACAAGGTAGCAGCAAAGGTGATGTAGTCAGGTTGTTTGTTTACGAAAAAACATAAATAATCACTTAAGTAACACTCACGAATATACAGGGTATTCCTTACGGTTAAGTACATATGATTTATTTTACTTGTAGTTTGAGAAAGTATGTCTGTGAAACTTTAGAAAAAAAAGTAGTGTTTATCGTCACATTACACTTTTGACTCGTTGTAAACAACATCAAACAATTAAAATAGAATTATATGCCTTACTCTTTTTACGTATATACGAATTTTATTATTTAAAACGAGTGAGGTACCTATATGATTCTATTTCAATCTTTTGATGTTGCTTACAACGAGTCAAAAGTGTAGTCACTTGTTACAATGAGAGATGAAAAAGAATAGAAAATGTCTTTTGATGTCATGTACTGATTTTTTGGTAGTAGAGAATTGGAATATATGTAGGTACCCTGAAATACCCTTGTGCTGCAGGTTAATAACATCCTGCATAACGTAGCGAATTTTTCAAGACTTTTAAAGGAATAATTTTCTGTCACACAGAACGATTTCAGTTCAAAAAACAGAATTTTCTATAGTCTGCAAAATTTATTAACATAGAAAAATAATACCACTGTATTTATTACTTATAGGGTAAAAGCCCTTATACCGGAACGCGATCCAATACTGGAACAGTTTTGACATTTATATATTAATGAAGTTATTTCTGAAAGAAACCTCTGATAACAAAAATTATTATTAATAGAATAATTATTTTTCAATTTAAATTCACCTCGTATTTAACGTTTCTTTACTTAATTAAAGAATATATATATATATATATATATATATATATATATATATATATATATATATATATATATATATATATATTAAACAATTTTTGTTGAATACAATATTTTGATCCTTTATTTACGTCTGATACTTAAACCATTCTGTTTCCTACATTGACGTCTAGATATCACTCTATGTGTCTTGTGTCATATTACTCATATTACACGTCTGTTTGTATATCGGTTCTCAACTCTTAGTGTCATTAATATTTCTTTGTTTGGATATAGATGTCGACATTTTGTAAAAGAAAGACATTAATAAATAGAAATTTTTGGGTTGTATTTTTTTAAAAACATATTCATTTGTCAATTTTTATAAGCCAGTTTTAATTACACACCTAAAAATAGTGTTCCAGCATAGGGGCTTTTACGTTATAGTTTTAAAAAAAAATAAATAAGTTAGCTTCGTAATTCAAACATAATTTTTAACTTCTAATATCCTCAAAAAAAATTTCTGTCACAGTCTCAAGCTTAGGTCTCACCATTCCACCCGTTATAATTCCTTAAAACAACACACTTTTCTTATTATTAGTTATTAATTTTTTAAACAGTTATTTTTCAACTCAGTGGCATCCTTAAGAAGTGTATTATCAATTTTTGGCCACAGGTGGCGCCAATCATCACACAATCATCATGACGCCATTAAATGATCAAAACGTTAAATAATGGAATAATAAATAGTATAGGGTAGGGCGGGATAAAAAAAAGACACCCGCGTAGGTGGGGTAAAAAAAAGGCATAAATTTTTATTAAACTCAAGTGTGTTAAATAAAAATATGTCTCTTTTTTACCCCAACCTGCGCGGTGTCTTTTTTTTCTACCCTATTTTTCTTTATTTTTGATAACATTAAAAGCGTAAAATTAAGAAAAAATCCCCTTTTGTAATAGGAATTATTCTGTAGAAATGCGAAATAAATGACAAAATAAATCTTTGTGTCTTAAGTTGTGCTACTACAAATGCTATTTTTAGCGAATTTCCAGAATGGAATTTAGCTATTACAGCCACTGTCATGACGCGACTTGAACCCGGGACCATGGCAGAAATTTGTTTTGAGGTCCCTAGAAACCGAAAATAATATTCACCAAAATTTATATATATATACATATATATATATATATATATATATATATATATATATATATATATATATATATATATATATATATATATATATATGTATGTGTCCGCACGATAACTCTCGAACGAAATGTCCTAGGTTTACGAAATTTGGTGAAAATGTTGGAAGTCCCAAACCGTTGGACAAGTTCGTTAGCCAGATACGTCGGATGCCAGGAACATGGTGTTTGTTCTTGCAAAAAATTAGTTTTTTGCCAAAATTTCCACTTATTTAAAAATTTTTGCGAAATTTTTTTACATCATTTAAACGACGAAAAAAAATTACATAAAAAAGGTCTTTAAACTATTATTCTATGTCAACTAGTTTCCGAGAAAATTTAATATTTATAAAAGGGCATTCGCTATGTTATGCAGGATGCTGCGACAGGCGTATACCTATATGCATAATTATATGAAAGAATGTGTTTGTGGTACAGGAAGATAGATTGTATATAAGTCATATACGTCATACATATGTATATGTTTGTATGTTACTTATATGCCGTTTTTTAAGGTTCCGAAGAAAGTTCTATTTTTTAGAGCTCCGAAATAAATCTCCCGAGACTATAATAGAAATTTGTTTTGGGGTCCCTAGAAACCAAAAATAATATTCACTAAAATTTATGTATGTATTAAATTTATATTTAGTCCCACACCGTTGGACAAATTCGTTAGCCAGCCATGTCGGATGCCTAGAACATGGTTTTTTTTGACCATTTTTCGTGAAAAAATTAGTTTTTTGCCAAAATTTTCTAAAGTTAAAAATTTTTTTGACATTTATTTACACCATTAGAAAGAGGAGGAAAAATCACTTAAAAGGGTGAAAAATCACAGAAAAACGGATTTTTATAAACGGAAATTCGCTATGTTATGCAGGATGCTGCGACAGGGGTATCTTAAATCTTATAATAAAATATTAAAAGAAATGAAATGAAGGTGTAGAACTGTAGACGAACGGACGGACGGACGGACTTGTTGCAACATCGTAAACATTTGTCGTGCAGTGAATGCAAAATGAAGCCTACATAAAAGACAATACACCTTCCTAGCTAATAGCTAACAATATAGCTACTTCTGTATACATATCTACTAAATATCATACACATAAGTAAGTGACTGCGAGGACTAACTAAAGTGATGAACAATGACTTCTACAAACAACACAACTATTTATTATTCATGAAAATCATGAATTTTAAGTACCTAGTAGCTCTATGGATCTAGCGAGCTAAGTAAGTATGTACTTAATAAAAACATTTAATTCATAAATGGAGAGAAATAATAACTTAATTTCCTTTAAGATAATTTTTTTTTTGTACAATCAGCGAAAATGTAAGTTTTATTAAGTATTCAATAATTATATTACACGCTTACATAATTGGCGAATGCAATTTTTTAGTCGAATTTTTCAACTGAAAAATTAGACTTATACAGCCTATACGATAAGAACGGCGAGAGGCGAGGCGCTATCCGTTTTCGGACCTGTAGAACACGATTCTGTAGAAAAAAAAAATGTTTGATATTTCCTTCATTTGTTTGCAATTTTTCTAACACGCCTGGAGACTATCTGAGTAAACGTAGAGGGCTGAAATGTTGTACATGTATTGAGTTAGTATCCAGTTAGTGCCTTTTAGGGATCCCATATTACTTTTCCCCCCAACTTCTCCCATTTTTACATCGGAATTCAATGGTATTGTTAAATGTGTTTAAAATGCTTTATATTTATACTGTAAGACAAGTAGGCGAATAGTAAAATTAAAAACTTAAAAAAAATGAACTTACTTTTATAACAAATGCAATACATATTATCGACCAACTTCGAGAAGAAAGTTTACTGGCCATAAAATTTTAAAAATTATGATTGGCTGTTATTAATAAAGGACAACGAATATAGCAAATCAGATAAATTCGTCTTTGTCTAGCTGACCAAATTTCCAAAGTAGGATTTACATACAAAAAAAAAACGTGCAGAAATGAAATACATTAAAAAACTGATGTTTAAAGTGTTTAAAACAAATTTTTAGAGAATAATAAGAAATAATAATAAAATAAATTTGTACACACAATTTGTACAATACATTTGACACTTATGTGGCATAAATTAAAATTTTTAAATTAAAATTTAGCCATAAATTTGAAAATAAACACAAAACAGGAATAAAAATTGATTTATTGGAATTAAATATACATTTTTTTCTGTATTTGGCTAAATATTTACATCTGAATTAAAAAATGTAGCTTAAAGGTAGTAGAATTATAACAGTATAAATAGCACATTTAAATCGAAATATATTTTAATATAAACCGAAAAATCTAAATACAAAATCGTAGCAAACAGTTACTGTAGTGACTGTAATTTTAGAGCAGTTAAGAACAATGTAATGCCTGACAACACATACCCCATTTTATTTTTGCTAATCGATCACATTATCATATCGAAAACCACAATATAAAAAAAAAAAAATACATCCAACATCCATTCATACCAACAACTCAATTTTATTATTAGGCATATTACAATTATTTCACCCTATACTGAAATTTGAGATAAGTTTCGTGTTCGAGTTTACGCATTCAGTTTTATGAAAAAAAATATGGGAAAGTACAAAATTATGATTTTGTACATACTTTTTTATCTTATTTACATGTACTCACGTAGGAACTTTAAAAACGGTGTTTAACTCTATTCACTAAATATTTTGTTCCAGTGTAAAACTGACTTGTAAAATTTTATTGCCCTTATTGTCAACTCAGATTTGCTATATTATACATATTAAGTAATTTAAAAATGTTATTAATGTTTATTTATAAAGTATTAATTTTGGATTTTTATTTATAAAATAGAAATTTTGGATTTTTTTAACGTCCTTTTTTAATATTTAAAAATAAAACACAAAGGCAATTGACGGATAAACATGGGTAGGAATGCCCTCGTACGAATTGTGTTGGCTTTTTTCCTGCTAACTGCTATCGGCACCAAATTGAAATTTACTGAGATTCAGCCCTTAAAAACTTGAAACCATTTTTTAAAGCCCCGATCAGCCGGACACTCATCATCAGTTTTGAAACCACCAAAATGACAAATCGCTTGTAGACTTTCAATCACATTTCGCTTGTAGACATTCAATACCGAAGATGAAGGGAAAAATTCGACTTCCGTGATGGAGCCCCGCTGCTCACGGCGTTTTTTTTTTTTTTGTTCCGTATATTGTGTATTCCTGTACAGTCAACGCTGATTTTGTACGAGAGTTACTTTCAAACTAGACATGTCGATTTTAAATCGATTAATCGAAGCTTTTAAAAAATCGATTCTTTTTTCGATTTTTTTCATTTGAATAGATTATTAAAAGTAAGAGATGGATAACCGATTTTTTCCAAAAAAATAATTTCATTTTAATTGTAATTCTACAAAGAAACATGTGTTAAAATAAAATACCACAAACGTTATTGTTAATAAATTGTCATTTTTTACTCGTTATTATCAACGTACCCCCCCCCCCCCATGTGGCTCTATATAACTGCTACATAAATATACGCACTATCATGTCCAGTAAAAGACTATTAATACAAAAGGGAGGAAGACCACCTATCTGACAAATGATCCCATTCCAACAAAAGCGACTTATTTAGAAAACATTTTTGTGTCAGTTTGTTTGAATTTTTTGAATAAACTTGGTTCGTTCCGTGGTATTCATCCTACATATTCAGTTGCGTTATTTGCTATAATTGAAAAGTTAACTCATCGCCTTTACAAATATAATGTAAGATGTTTTTACACAATATTACCCATGTACTATCAATTAAGTTCCTTAACAAAAATTATCAGCTAATTTTATTAATTTTTTCAAAATTTCGATTTTTTAAATAGATCTCACAGAATTTTTAGCCGTTTTTTTTTTAATCGATTTTTTTAATTTCGATTTAAATCGATCAAAAAATCGATCTTTTTTTTGGCGAATCGACATCTCTATTTCAAACATTGTACTAACCAAGGTATTTTTTTTATCCAAGATCTAATTTCCCTGACATTTCCCGGTTTTTTAGACAAAATCTTTTCGACGAATTTTTTTCTGATTTTATTGGAGAAAATTTCCGATTTAAATTTCAAATTTTCTGTTGCTTTCTCTTTAAGATAAAACCGGAAACCCAAATTTTTACTGTACGCTAGATTTTTTTTTTCAGTTTTCGCAATCAAACCGTTAGTACCGAGCTATCGACTCGGTACTAACGGTTTTGGCATTCCTTTTTATTCAGAATAGTACGTTTTTTCACAATGATTGTGAAATATAACAGACGCTTCACTGTGGAACTTTCACTATCAGTACCATAATTTAAATATCGAATATTAATAAAAATACGAATAAATTTCGAATAGATTTACTTGTGAGGCTGTGTGCTACCCACATAAAACGAGGACCTACTGTACTTCTGATATGATTCTCTTCACTTATGTTTGTCTCTATCTTCTATCGTAAAATAAATTACATACAACAATAGCTAATTTTGCTAAATGATGCGTAAAAACTAAAAATATTAGCTTAGCAAAATTACAAAAACGCAAGTCGTAATTTTTTCGATGATATGATAACTACTAAACCAAGGGGACAAACTAGATTGGCTTTGCCTCTGTTCCACTTGTAATGAGTTTGTGACGTAGTCTGTTTGTGTACATACACACTGTTTGCAGTGTATTAGTTTGGTTTTTTGTAGTAGTATGTGTATACACTAATACAACCACAATACACGTATTACCAGAGAGAGCTGTTCAACGTGTTCAACTAACAATGCGTATATTGTTAATATAATGGTGTGTTGACTCGACGACGACTACTGACGGACTAATGCCTTAAGCTGTGACTGGCTTACAAATGACTCCAAGCGAATTTCACTTTTTTTATGTTAGTTGGCTTCTAGTGTTCTATGTACTAAACACTGTTAGTGTAATAATAAAACACATAACAATAATAGCACCTAATATTAAAGACGTAGATTATACAAGTTTGAAAGCTACACACATCAAATATAATTTTCATATCAGGATGTATGCTTTCCAAACTTGTATCATCATCTACTAAAAAAATTATTGTACATAGATAAAGAATACTATCGGTTGTGTAAGGTTGTTTGTATTACTGTTAAATCGTCCGTGACTCGATTTTCATGTTTCAAATATTTTTACCATTTTTGGAAAAAAGCAAAAAACATAACGTTTGTTCGTTCTGTCTTATTAAAAGTGCATCTTACTAGGCTATACATATATTAACACAGTAACACCTTAGTACAGTTGTTTTTCTGAAAAAATGGGCAACACAGATCAATGTGTAAAGCTCATCAAAGTGCACAATGAGAATGATACCGTAACTTGGGGTAAGATTGGCCCTTAAGGGTAAGATTGGCCCAAGTCTTGAAAAAAGACAGTTTGATTTACTATTAGCAAATACAGCTATCAACTTGGTTCTTGTGGTAAATGACAGGTAGCAGCACTGACTATACTGGAATGCTAAGACTCATTTAATTCCATCTTTCACCACCGCTCAGTGCTGCTCCAACTTCACCGTTACTTCTTGTGAATGTTTTGATGCAAACCAACTTTTACTTACACATCCAGAACTACTTAAGATTTTTGATTGGTAAGTGTATAACAGCTTTCATTTAATATATATTAAAAATATTTTAAGTTTGTTTTTTCTGATACTTACCTTGTTTATTTGTAAAATGTGATTTTGTAAGCTGGGGTAACTTTGGCCCAAGTATTGGGGTAAGATTGGCCCACCCTGTTTTTTTTTTAAATTTCCATTAAAAGAACAGTATATTATGCAATAAGTGCGGGAAATTGTCGATTGACTACGAGAGCGAAGTTGAGCGCACGATGGTAGTGAGTGCGCTCATTCGCTCAAGTGGGCAATCGACAATCCTGCACGAGTTGCATATACTATTTTTTATTACGAATTTCACATACTTTTTTCCATTATTATTACTATTTTTTATTCCTTTTTAAAATAATATTATTGAGTGTTTGTCTTTTTTTTTTTTAATTAAAAAAAAAGTTTATTTTGTTGGTGGTTTCTATAGAAATAATTATGAAATATTTATTAAATGAAAAATCAGGAATTAAATGAAAAAAATTTACAAAATAACCGCCCTTAATATTTGCCGCCCCGGGCAAATGCCCGGGTTGCCCGCCCTTGGAGCGGGCCCTGTCCCTAACATATTGTACACTATCTACTTACGTACAACCACAATTAAAAATGTCGAACATTGTCCCAAATAATATTTGGCATTAATTACTATGACATTTTGTATTTGGGACAATGTTACCCCAAATAAAGGCAAGATTGTCCCAAATTTTCAGAACATCTTAAAATAGAAATTAAATAAGTTCTGAGCTCTAATAACTAGTCAATGTATACTTTGAAATATGCAGAGTTCAATAGCTAATAGTAAGAGGAAGTTACCTAAATATATATGAGAAATATAAGGCAGTTACGTAAAAAAACGCAAAAAATGGGCCAATCTTACCCCAAGTTACGGTAAGTAAAAAAAAAGTTATTTATTGACTGTATTTAAGCATTTTATCAGTATGTACATTACATAAAAATACAAATTTTATTGCATCATCCAGTCTCTTTACATATGTATGCATTGCAATTTTTGTAATATTACCAAAAAATGAAGTAACAGTAGTCTTCATAATCTTTGTTAAATATGCTATAACATGTTAAAGGTGTTATTTCGAAGAAAAAAAGTAACAAATCGAGAATACATAATTTTTAAGGAATCTCAAGTAAACCTCCCCTTAACACGAATACGAAATACAAGAAACAACCTAATCCAATGCAACTTGCAAACTGATACCACCCCGAATAACCTTGAACGCAACAAACGAAATAAATCATGCAATTTAATAAAATGAAAAAATATCAAGCGCTGTTGTTAATACATACATAAATATAATATTAATAGTTATTGGAACAAGAATGATATTATGATATTAATTACATTTGTTGCGGTAAAGTAAGCTGTTGCGCGGCGCGGCGGTGAGGTAAGCGGTAAGGTGTGTACAATGTACATAGCATAGCGAGCGGTGTAATCAATTGTTAAGTTTTAAAATAAGTAACATTACTATATGTATACTTAATTACGAATGTATGTATTTAAGAGAGTATGTATTACCAGAGTTGATAATAGCTATAGTTATTATTAACAGATAAAATTCCTAGAATTCTAACCGAGAGAAGGAAATGAACATTGCAGCAAATCGCGTAACAATTCCTCGCGGTACTTCATAGTAAAAGTAAGTACCGTAAACGCGGATTACTTGAGCCCAGATTTGAAAATCATCTGATAATTTCAAAAATTGAGCGTAACTGTTATATTTATTTGGGACTAGCCATATACCCGCCCGATGGATTTACCATCGGCAACATTTCAGAATGTCAGTCAGTGTTAAAGATTTATTAAATAAGATATTTATTTTAATAGCCATAGTAACATAGGGTAACTTCAAAAATGTAAACTTTACCGCATCGATGCAGCATCATGACTTTACTGATGCGTCTAATACTACACGATGTGCTGCTGATGCTCTCTTGAAATTTGATGCACATTAGATGTTTTTGAACAGGATATTGGCATCATTTAGCCTCTGATTTGGCTATAGACAAGACAGATAATGTAGCATGATAAACTATAGATAATATAGCAATACAGTCCTTGTATAGGTATATTATCTTTGAATTTCAACTTGAACTTACTTGAAATAGAAAATATTGAAATTATTTGAATAAAAAATATTACATATTTTGAGTGCAAAATGTATTCAAATAGTTTAAACAATTTTAATAAAAGGTAAATACATTCATCTTTTTCAACAATTAGTTTTTCGGAATTATTCCTGTTATATTAATACCTACATAATATGGCCAGTAGTTATAATTCTACATTATACACGTTACAGCATCTTGGACACGCATCACCAAATTTCTTGATGCCTTGTTTTGACGCATCAAATGCAAAAATGAACTTTTGATTTTTTGTTATGATGCGTCTGATGCATTTTTGAACTTTTGACTCTGCCTCATGCAAGCAGTGATGCATTTTTGAAGTTAGCCATATTTTTATACAATATCTCTAACTTCAAAAATGACGTATCTCCATACAAATTTTCATCCCTTATTTAACCCGCTTAGGGTCCGAATTTTTATAAATCCTTTCTTTCCATCTACGTTATATAAGGAACTCCTGTACAAAATTTCATTCTTCTAAACCCAACGGTTTAGGCTGTGCGTTGTCTGACAGTCAGTGTTAGAAATTTATTAAGTAGATAGGAAATTCAGTATATTAAACGGTTAGTTTATTATATAATATGGATCTTTTTTTATGGCTCATAAATTTTATAGCTTTTTAGATTTTGGGCTCAAGTTAACCTCAAGATCGGGTTACTTGAGCCCAAACCTAAATTTCCAGGTGATTTTCATTTGAAAACAGTTTGAGACCATGTAGGATGTTGGTTACTAATTAAAACATTTTTACAAACATATAAGAAACTTTATTTATTCAATACTCTTATCGCAGCATCCTGCATAACGTAGCGAATTTCCGTTTACAAGAATTAGTTTTTCTCGGAAACTACTTGACATAGAATAATAGTTTAAAGACCATTTTTGTGTGATTTTTTCTCCTCGTTTCAATAGTGTAAAAATTTCTGAATAAGGAGAGATTTTGGAAAAAAGTTAATTTTTTTCATGAAAATTTCCAAAAATAACATGTTATTTTTGGAATTAATTTTTTAATAACAACGTGCCTGGTTAACGAACCTGTCCAACGGTTTAGGACTTTTGGGAATTTATGCTATAGTCTTGCACCATTTTATACCAAAGTTATAATGGGCTCAAGTTACCCTAATTTTAAGGTTATTTTACTGATTTATCAAAACCTTAATTTAAAAAATTAACGAAGTGGTTGGCATATGAACATATCTGAATTTAGTTTAGTAATGAACAAAATATTAAAATTATACACTTAGCTTCCTTTGTAGGCTACCACAATTATTTTTACAGTCAAAAGTAAGCAACGTAACATAACATCAATTTCAAACAGAGAGTAAACAACACTTGCCTCACCTCTAGTGTCAATTTTCAGAACTACCTAAACTTAAACACCGTAAACCTACTGCTGTTACCTATTAGGCTAAACATCTACATAACTTACTTCTACTACTGACTAATATAAGCACAAAACAGAAAATAATATAAGCACAAAACAGAAAATAATACTTTTTCCGTTTTGGGCTCAAGTTACACCACAGGGCTCAAGTAATCTGCGTTTACGGTATTATGTGAATGTGTATTCGGAAAAGAAAAGGTCAAGTTACAACGACGAAATAATTATTCTGTAATCTTTGTTACAAAGAATGTTTTTGTGAAAAGATGATTGATAACTAATTTAGTGATGTAATGAAACTGAGCCAACGAGTAGTTCTAGTTGAAAAGTTAATTGATTAAAATTAATCGAAAGTGATGAAATTGGAGGCGAATTATAGATTTTCGAAGTAGTTCTTTTTATTTTTTATCAAAATAAGGCTTGTAGACTACCCACTAGAACCAGAGCCTCTAGGACCACTAGAAAAAAAGCTCCTTTTGAATCAGTCATATTTCTAAAAGGAATTTTGCCATTTTGAAAGTAAAAATGAAAAAGTCACCCTCAAATTACTCTAATTCAACCAACAGCCCTAATTTAAATAACTTTCAAAGGCTTGATTTGAGAAAACTAATTTTTTTTTAATTTGAACACTCCAGTTTATATTTTCAAGGCCTTAAAAATCAAAAATAAAACGATAAAATAATGGTTTTTGGACTAGCTCAATCACTAGTCGAAAATATCGAACATACGCAGTGCCGGATTTACACTAAAAACGCGCGGGACTAGTGCCCAGGGCGGCAAAATTTGAATTTTTTTTTTTTTTTGGTCATCACTTATTTATTGTAGACAAAAGTTATTATGAAATTTGCTTTTTCTTTTTTAGGAAGAAGTTGATGTGATTCTTTTTCAAGAGTGGCATTTAGAGTAAATCCAACCCTGAACATACTAATAGTCGATTAGTTAAATTCATGACTCATGAGTAGGAAAACTGTAGCTCTTTCAAAAAAGATGTTTTATATTATAATTTAAATACTGATTTTACTGACTTTTTTTATTTAACTGAAAAGGAAGGTATAAATAATTTCTTTGTTCTTAATTTTTCGAATCTGTAATATAAAGAAAAGTAAAATTAATCAATTCTAATTATTTTAACAAAAAAAAAAAATTTAGTCATTTAGTCATTTAGTCAAGGATAACAGAGAATCGACAAAAAATGATTAAATTCAAACAAAGTTAATTAACTATAAATTGATTAATCGATTAATCATTCGATCTCATTAATGACAGCAGTTGCCCCCTTCCTATTTCTCTGTCACTTTACTTCCCCACTTTTTCAGTCAGGTGACTGAAAGTAAATCTTGAAAAATTGTAAATCTTTCATAAATCTCAAATTAAACTGATACCAATCAAAATGATTTTCAAATCACTAGGTCCATTATTTTAAAAATAAATTATTTTCGCATTTGGTTCTAATTTTGTCCCACTAAAACAGTTGATAATATTCAATACGTGTTGCTATAATAATATAGTGACCTACAAGTTTCTGTATCATTTAACACTGTCTCAAATCATGCATTTAACATTATTTTACTGTCACTAACTGCTAACATTAAAAGTGATTGGACGACACAGTCATACATACCCAATATTTTTCTCGTTTTGGTCTATTAAATGTACAATAGAAGGTGTTGAAGGAATGGGCCCGACAGAATAAACATTCAAAAAAAAAAAAAAAAAATCACAGATAAATTTAGTTATACCCTATTTCAAATACAATTAATCATGAGTGATCTTTAAAAAATTAAATAATTCTTATATTCGAAACCAAGTCCTCAACGTAAGTGTAGAAAATTGTAACTAGTAGTGAGCCCAGAGTGTGCCCGACACGGCTTAAGACATGTAGTCAGTCGGTGTCCGTCGCCGAGCACACAGAGTGCATTGTAATACATTGTTAGACATTGTTACTTGAATTGGACAGGTTGGTCTGTCCCATAATAGGTGTTTTGTAGTAGTGTGTGTGAATACGCACACTACTACAAAACACCAAACCAACATCATTGCAAACAGTGTGTACGTACCATAGAGATACATAGAGAGACAACTTAAAAAATCGTTTAAAAAGTTAAATAGTCATTAAAGAAAAAGATGACAGCAGTCATTTGTATTTCTAAACTATATTTTGTCTTTATCTAATGAATGACAAAATACATTTGTTAAAGAAATGCTAATTTTGAGTCAGGAATAAACAAAGATACACTAAACCTTTAATGTCTTGTTGTCACACTCTTATCAATTGTTTATATTGGGGTTTTTGTTGTCATAGATCCCAGTTGTGTACAACATACTTGCTTCAAAAATAGGTACATAGTTGGCCATCCATGTATATCACTGGTACGTACACAACATAGTGGGGAGATTTTACGTCACCCACTGGCGACAAGTGGAACAGTTTGATAGACATTCTAGTTTAGTCCCTTGTTCGAAACAAATCAATTTCCTATTCTTTTCTAAAAACAAACTGCAAATTTAAAATTTACGTAAATGCAATAATAAAAAAGATAACGCCAAGAAAACGGGAATTATTTAAATTCATAAGTGATGAAGCATGGTTAAATTTAAGTGAAATGGACCATAATAAACATTTTTATTGTACAGTAAGTTATTTTTAGCTGTTTTTATATAGACATGCGGGAGCTAATCCACTCCGAATCATCCACAAAGCATATTGGAAGTCGACAGTGCAGTACTGCGGCTTCCAAATACTGGAATTTATTCTACAACTGTGTGATTAGCTTTTTTTTCAGTGGCAAGTCTTACTTATACAAGTCTCCCGAACAATAAAATGTTTTTAAACATGGATTTGATGGTTGATCGCGCTAAAATTTTACAATTCTTTAATTTTCAGCTCAGTCTCAACTTGTCAATTTTTTTTTTTAAAGCGATATTTTTGATGATAGGAGTTTGGGACAGTAATTAGTCTATTGCTAACTGTACGGAACCCTAATTGTACGACCCGACTCGCTCTTCGCCGATTTTTTTTTTTTTTTTTTGAAAATTAAATTTGGGATAATATCCGACTGAAGTGTAAGAAAGTGTGACATGTCACAAGCCCATTTCTGATCACGTGATGATTAACAGCTAAAAAAATTACTTTTTTAAATTAATTTTTTTAATTTAAATAATAAATAATAATAATAATAGTGGGAATGAATTAGCATAATAAATTGTTGCTTTTTATTATAAATTTTCATTAAAAATTGTTTTGTACATATTCCCTTGATACTCTCAAGTACCCCCCTCCCGCCAACGGGTCATTACACTCTATCTACCCCTGTACTAAACTTCAATTTTTTTTTATGTCGAATAGTTTTAGAAAATATGTGTTTATAAGTGTTCAGAGTAGTGTTTATAAGTGTAGATTTTTTCAACGTTCGAACTGTTTTTAGCTGAATTTGCATTCTGAAAATTCAGCTATTACAACGGTTCTCATGGTAAAATCTGATTGTGAGTCCAGGTCACTTGAAAATGACCTTCACTAAATATTAATTTAACTAATTTAAATAGATATAGGTAGGCTATATTAATGAGATCCGCCAGGGTCCTGGGGACCCAAAAGCGTCTATACTACTAAAAACTACTCAACCGATTTTGAAAATTTTTCAGAATTTTTCAAATTATTAGAGATCTAAACTATATTAGATGGCTACATCAGTTGATCTTAATATATACTTTCCCGGAAACATTTACAAGAAAAATTTCTTTTTAAAGTCATTATTAACTATTTTCACCGGAAGTGTCCAAATAGGTAAATCCTTAAAATCACTGTTCCCTCTGGCTGTACGAGCTAATATTGAAAATTAGACGTGAAAATACAACTAAGGTTTACATGGCAAGTATAAATCTATTAAATATAAGTAAATTATTATACTTATTCAGTTAGTAAAATAACAAACTAGAATTTTCATTCAAAATTTAAATTTTGTCAACAAATTGAAAATCACAGAATGACAATATCATTTTTGGAACGGCACCGTATTATAAATGTATATTTGTACATTTGGTCAGTTTATTTTTATTGCACCATAATAATGTTCGCTCTCTGAACACGCGCTGTACGGACACGATATCATGCAGATGCTGTGACAGGGGTATTACAATTTTACTACAGGTTACAGGAGTATATAAATAGAAAAATTCAGGATAATGGAACTATACAATTTCCGTAATTTTACTTACATGTTCAAATGCAAGGATCAGTGTAAAATATTTCAATATGATCACACTAAAATACAATACTGAATTTTGTTGATTGTGATACTCCGTGTTCTTATATTTTAAACTACGCTTTTTATGTGACATATTTACGCCGTAAACAACCCAAGAATTAAAACATGTCAGCACCGTTGTAATTATTCTACTTTATTACTGGTCAACACACATTCAATTTAAAACTGTTCAATAATAGACCAACTAAACAAGTAGCTAGCTACACGAAATAAGGAACATTTTACCGGCAAGAGGTAAAGGACAAAGGTACCATTAATAGCACAGGTTACATATATGCATACATGTATGTCTCTGCTTTATATTGCATCGTCACCAACAGTAGGATATTATGATATTGTAAACGATCATGTATCCTTTGATGTTTAAAAATACCCCTGTCGCAGCATCCTGCATAACATAGCGAATTTACGTTTATAAAAATTCGTTTTTCTCGGAAACTAGTTGACATAGAAAAAAAGTTTAAAGACCTTTTCTATGTAATTTTCTTTTCTCTTTTAAGGGGGGAGTTCACGCCAGAAACGGCTGATAAACTAATTTTTTTTCGAATCTCGTTTTTTGTTTTTATTTCGTTCTGTGGGTTCTTTATAAACACGGTGATATATCAAACATGGCCAAAAAAATTTTTTTTTCAAGTAGAAAAATATCTATTTGTGAACCGCTGCACAGCCAAGTTGCTGATCCTTTGCAGATAACGCTCGCCCCCCTCGCGATTTGATCAGTAATATTGAGTTTTGGTGTGTACACGAGTTATAGTATGCACTGAGATAATGTTCTTTTATTTGTATGCCTTTGTAGACGTTTTAATAAACAGTGAGTAAACCACTTCTTTTGTTATTATTTTTGTTATTTACTGTTTCCCGAAAGTTGTGTTTTTCCCGACAAGAAAAATCATATCTCAAGTTCTAAAAAAACATAGAAACTTAATTTTTTTTATTTTGTTCATAAACATATTGCGTATAAAGTGGAGTATGCTTTTTCCATTTAAACAATTTAAACATATTTTTTTTAATAAAAAATTGGGTTTTATAATTTTTGGAAGTTTGGGATTACAATTTTATAGTTAATTTTTAAAATTACCTGAAACCCATACTCAGCTTTATGAATAGGAATTCCTTTAGGAAGTCCTTTAGGAATAAAGTCCTTTAGGAAGTCCTTTAGGAAGTCCTTTAGGAATAAAATAATGAAAAAATATTTAAAAAATATTCATTACTTTTTGAGATGTGGCGTTCCTTAAAAACTTGTGAAAAAGGGCCCCCTCCCCCTACAGGGAAGAGTAATGAATGTTTCAAAAGCAAAATTTTCTATTTGAAACCATCCCTAATTTGAAAAAAATTTCAACAAGCAAAATAATCATAAATAAAAAAGTTGCTTTTTATTTGAACTCCTCCCTTAAATGGTATAAAAAAATTTCGCAAAAATTTTCGAATAAGTGGAAATTTTGGCAAAAAACTAATTTTTTGCAAGAACAAAAACCATGTTCCTGGCATCCGACGTGTCTGGCTGACGAACTCATCCAAAGGTTTGGGACTTCCAATGTTCTCACCAAGTTTTTACCAAAGCAGTTTTCATTTCACAAAAATCAAATAGATTATCAATCTGCAGGTAAGCCGCTATTTACCTATGGGAGCTTTTTTTTGAAATTTGAAAAAATGGCGGCGGTTCGAATAAAAAGTACAAAATTTTTTATATTTTTCCGCGGGAAAAAATATGAAAAATTTTGTACTTTTTATTCGAACCGCCGCCATTTTTTCAAATTTCAAAAAAAAGCTCCTATAGGTACATAACGGCTTACCTACAAATTGATAATCTATTTGATTTTTTTTCCAGATGAAAATTGCGGCCGCAATAGTGAGCACCAATATCCACCCTTTTTTAAAGACACTTTTTTACAAAAGATTATAATAATTATAAATAAAAAATAAATAAAAATGAATAAAAAAAATATTTTTGTATTGTTAAATAGTAGTAATAATCGTAAAAAAAATTCATTCCCATTCTCCCATCCTATCCATTCGAAAAAAAATCCCGAAAATTGACTATTTTCCGGCCGATCACACTGTGATAGTATACCTTAAATAAAAATGCACCCAACCATACCCCTAAAATCACAAACTAAATTTTGATTCTTTGTAATATAAATCCTTTATCAGTTACCGATACCAATCCCTCCCCCTCAACAGATTTCAAAAAATAAAAACGGGACAATAAAATCCTATAACCGCGTTGTCAACTATTTTTTTGTAACAAAAGAAAAAAATCATTCTTATATTTGACCACTTTTTTGAATTAAGAAAAATATTTTAAGCTGCGATATCAATTTTACCTACATTTCATCTTTTATATTTCTACTGAAGAGGAAAGCAGACAACACAATATACTATTAATGCACCTGGTTTCTACATATATCTACATAATAGGTGTACATTCGTATGCCCCGTTATTTAAAGTTTTTGATTCAAATATTTTTAACTTATTATTTTCAAAAAAAAATATGCAGTATTGTTGCGTGATACATTTGAATTATACGTACGTATAGCCCAGCCAGCCAGGGCCGGTATAGCACTGTTCATAAATTTAAAGAATTGTGTATATACTTTGTTCTTAAAAGACTTCGACGAGTTTCCCCTTTCTAATTACATACAACACGTACGCCATAATAATAATTAATTATATAAATGGAATTAATTAAAATATATTATTACGTGTGCGCATAAAACAGATGGCGCGCAATGCTGTCGAGTAATAATGATGAGATATTATCCAAAATATAATGCTTATAAATTAACGTAGAATAGTATACGCTGACAATGGGGGTGGTACATAGCTTCCTTATCTTCGTAGTAATTAGACTGCATTGAAGTTCATATCTTATTAATGTCATGTTTAAAAAACGAGAATAAAATGGAAATTACGAAAGGACTGACTGCGTAGCTTTTGCTTACAAAACTACCACAAGTAAAGGTCCCGAGGCCGGACCTATCCGGTTTTGATGAAATTTTAGAGAAAAAAGCTTGAAAAGTAAAATATATAAAAATTTTAATTGAATATTTCAAATCTACGAATCTATCTAAAAAAAAATTCGTTAAGTGCGTGTTTTTGACAAGCACTAAGTAATGTCACCTCAGTGAAAGTGTTAATTTATGATTTTTTGTTAACTCTATAGTTGTTAACTCTACAGCCCTCTTGCGTTTATTCAATATGGATGTACAACTCTATAATTATTCAATATGGATATACAACTCTACAATAATGTTTCCTCCACTATGATCACACAACGATATTAATATGTCATCCTTCGATACTTTCCGTTATCAAAATCCTTCGGTACAGAATAGATCGTAAACGAGTTATTTATTGTTATGCTTTAAAAAAAAAAATTAAAACAGTAAAAAATCACAAAAACCAAGTATTAGTTCATAAAAACCATATGTGCGGAAAAAAATTGACCGCCAAATTACTACGTCAACTTTCGAACACCAAACTGTTACTTCAAATGAGAATATAGTCACATTTGACTACGCATGTTGATGTTCAAAACCAAAGTTACTCCCGTCAAACCGGTACTTAAAAAAATGCATATGCAAATACTAATTACAAAATATGTTTGTTTACACCTAGATAAATATTTATGTATATTCGCTGCTAAAATAACCTAAGTACCTATCAAGTGCATACATATTATACATTATATGTACATATTACTTGCCATACATACAGTACGATAATTGCTATACATAACATATATACGCTATATAAATAGTAGAGATTCAAGTCACTGACCTTTACGTCTAGTTCTGTATGTAGTGCACCATTCGCGCTAACTTTCAGTTGATCAACATCATCAATTTTTCCAACGCGACCTTCACCTTCACCTACACCGGAACTCGCGACCTCCTCCTCACCTTTCTTCGGCGTCGCTGTCACATCCATTGACCGTTTCGATTGCTTACCCCCCATTTCGCCGTCAAGTTAAATTATAATTTATTTAAAAACACTTTCACACTCACTTCTTTCTAGAACAAAAATAGGAGAGAGAAAAAATTAGTAATTAATTATAGTAAACATCAGTTTTTTTTCATTTTTAAATTGGAAGAGATAATTAACAAATTAATTAAGTATGTGTAAAATGTAAATACAAGTAATACTCCATTCACACGGTTTAGAAAATGAAAGTTACTTATTATTAGCGAATTTCCAAAACTGGAAATTCAGCTTTTACGCCAGGTGTCATGGTGCGACCTAAGCCCGAGACCATATCAGAAATATGTTTTGAGGTCCCTAGAATACGAAAATGATATTCACTAAAATTTATATATATATATATATATATATATATATATATATATATATATATATATATATATATATATATATATATATATATATATATATATATATATGTATCCGCGCGATAACTCTCGAACGAAACGTTTAATGCTTATGAAATTTTGTGTGCGAATTCGATTTTCCAAATCGTTGGATGAGTTCGTTAGCCAGACACGTCGGATGCCCAGAAGTAGGTTTTCCGGGCGTTTTTTGTCAACAAAATGAGTTTTTTGCCAGAATTAAGCAATTTTTCAAATTTTTTTTTACACTAAGCCATTGTAAAAGGTAAGACGCATAAAAAATGTTTTTATACCGTTGCTCTAAATTACTTACTTTTCGAGAAAAACTAGGAAATATGTCGTTCTCCATTTCACTCGCACTCGCATTCTTTTTTTTTCTGTCTCATTTTTTGCGAGCTAAATTCGAAAAAAACCGCTTTATAAGTAGCGTGTCATGATTTTTTTAATCCAATTTAACGATTCGGCTATATTCTATTTCTTTGTCAGTTAAATGTTTTTATAATGTATCTCTGTTCCATTTTTTTTTACAAAAAAAATCCCGACGATATCTGTTATGTGATATGATCAGAATTTAGATTATATTTACACCTTCCTAAAATTAATAAGAGTTTGCTTCAATCGTATAAAAATTACGTTAAATCATATTCAAACAATAATATTTTTACGTAATTTTCTATCCAATTGACAATACAGTTATGATTAGAATTGTATAATCAGAGCATTCTAATATTAAATAATTTTGCACATTCAATTTTTTTTTTTAACAAAGAAAAATTTTTTTAAATTTTGACACATTCTTTTATGAAATTTCGATTAAGAAATATTAAAAAATTTTAAAGTGAATCATTTAAAAAGAGTTAAAAATAAATTAAAAAGGAAACATTTCTCTATTTTAACATATTTGTAAAGAAAATTTTACAGTTTACTTACAGTTTTTTGAAAAAATGTAATAACATTTTTACATACAATAAAGATTATATTTGAACGGTAGGAAATCCACAAATTTTTTTTTATTTCTTTAATTAATTATTAAATTTGGTTTTAGAAAAAAATCTTCGTCTAATTCGCTCCAAGCCGAAAGTATAGCCACTAATAAGGACATTCCACTGTTAAAATAAATGGAAAATATATTGAAATTTATTTAATGAAAGCCATTCATACACATTTTTAAAATATCCTTTTGAATTATATAACAAATAAAATCTGTGTAAAAAAATCTAATTGACGTGTTTTTTCTCAATTTGCTAATATTAAGTAAGGCTCGTTAATTAGGGACTGATTGTGTCAAAATTTTAATATAAAATATGGTAATTTTAACCCTCTTTAAAAGAACATTTCGATTTTAACAATAAAAAAATTTTAAAAAGTGTTTTCGTTTTTCCCGGATTACCAAAAACTGTTCATAGGCATATCTGTGACTAAAGTTGCCTCCCTTTCTTAAGAAAATAAAGTATTTTTAAAATTTTGTGCAAAAGAATAAAACACAATTAACGAAAAAAAAGTACGCGTTTCCATATTTTTAAGATTTTGTAGTACAAGAAAATCCTTATAAATTCATCATATCTGTTATTGCATTTACTAGCTTTTACGCAATTTAATAAACAGTATCGTTTTGATTTTTTAAACTCATTTAAGACATTTATTGTTAGTGAGACATATTTGAATTATTTTGCTAACTAATAAATTAAATTCTGTAGACTGATGTTTTTGTAGATAAAAAAAATTCTAGGTAACGTCTGTATGAGACAAAAGTCTGAAAATGGACGTAGAATCTCACTGTTATTAATTATTATGTCTTAGTCTTTTGAAAAATTATTTTTTGAACTAAAATAAGAATAGGAGGAATATAAACTTAGGGGTAAACGACAGGAGTATATAAACTTTATTTTAGATTCTACGTTTATTTTTACAGAAAATCATCAAGTACCTATTATTTCTTTTTTGAATGTATAAATACAAAAAGTTCGAAATTATTTTATATTAGAATTTCAATTTTGGTCGACCCTACGGGTTGTCCCCATTTACTCTTTTCTCGTCTCTTTTGACCCCAATTTTTCATAGAGAAGAAATTATACGATTTTTGTTAATTTTTCAAAAACCACCGATATTTTTAAATTTTTTTGGATACTGCTGATAAAGTGACCATCTTCGCGTAAATTTTTAATATATTAAAGATTAGGTACTCATAAAATAAATACAAAAAAATATGGTGTGAAGTCTGAATGCGTACCTATTCATCCTTGTCTACGGTAGCACATTTTTTATTGACATAAATATTAGAAACGCAGGAAAAGAGACCAGGAATCAACATAGAAGTGGATTATGGTACGATATATTTTCTGAAAAAAGTGCTTAGGACCAAAGTTATAGAGTTCAAAGTATATTCGAACTTGATGATGACTTTGAAGTTGACCTTGAGGTCAATTTCCAAAGTCATTTGAAAATCATTTAATATTTTTCAAAAGGAGTAGTTTACTTTTCATCCCTAAATGGTTCAAAGTATATTCGAACGAATTTCACATGCAAGATAGAAAATAAGTGATCAAGAAGTAATTTTGAAAAATACTTGCTCAATCGCAATCGGAAAAATAATAGTTAATCATATGTTGAATTGAATTCCTAATATGATAACTATAGAGTAGCAATAAAAATTTTAAAAAATTTTGAAAATTTCTAATATAACATAAAGTTAATGTTTAACTTACAATTGGAGTGATATTAAATCTTTTCTTAACTTTACTTCTAAAATTACTTACAAAAATGTTTTCTTCTAATTTTTTCTATAAATTTGCGCCTATTTTTCTATTTCGTCAGGTTTTTATTTTTTTTATTTTAGAAAAATAACGCAACAAATCAATTTTGAAGATAGATTGAGTCAATACATGAAATTACTGCTTATAGGTACAGGATATGGTCAAAGTTCGGCAATGGCTAATCATTTTCAACTGACCTTGAAAATCGATTTCAGGGTCACTATCAAGTGCATCGCTTTAAATTCTACAAATTTGGTACTCAGTCCTTTTTTCAGAAAATATGTCGTTTCAAAAATATTTAGCTATAACTGTTTTCATCTACAGAGGTTGAATGGTGTTTTCTACCCCTAAAAAGCGTATTTAGCCGAAATAAAAAAACACGTATTTAATATTTTTCGCTGTTTAATAAGTATGTTAAGTTTCATTCAAATTGGCAAGTATTAGTTGGGTAGTGTTATTTGTCAGAATGTTTTGCCGATCTAGTTTTTTCAATATTTCTTTGCTCGTTTTCAGAATTTGTATTTTAATTTCTACGGACAAATAACTCATTCTTTTCTTCGATTTTAGTAACTTTTATTTGCTGATGTTGACCATTAATTGATCGAAACATATCAAATATTTTTCAATGATTTTTTTAGCGAATGTTGAAAATTTTGAAAATTTTTTCACCGTTAGTAAGTTAAAGTATTTGAATTCATTAAGTAATTAAATGATGTCCACAAGAACCTTACGAACTACCATAAGTTATATGAGATCCCTAGGACCCGTTTTTTACTGTTAGGATAAACTTTTTACTAAAATTATTTTAGATGAATAAAGGTTATGTTGTATGATTTCCGCCAGGGTTTACTGTTCCCATTATTGTAAAAAATAAACTAACCGACCGATTTTGAAAATTTTTTCACTGTTAGAGAACTAAATTATTTTAGATGGATACAACTATGCTGCACAAAGTCCGTTCGGGTTCTTGGGTTCCAAAAATATCAAAACTAATTACCCAGCCGATTTTAAAAAATCGTTTACTCTTAGAAAGCTAAACTATTTTAAATAGGTACAGTTCTTAGATGAGATCCGCCAGTCCCCAAAATTTGGAAATTCGCTATGTTATGCAGATGCTGCGACAGGGGTATTTTTTGTACACGGTAGATAAGTATTTATTTTTTGTACTCTTAATTATACAGGCCAAACTCATCAAACAAACCATACATAATTATATACTCACTGTCACAGTACCACAAGTATGTATGTACGTATGTAACTACGAGCATTGTTAATAACATTTTTCTACAATCTTAGTGGAAAGAAGGCTTTTACGCTCTGTGAAGTGAGCGCAAAGTATCTATTTGCCGAAAGCTCTTGTTGCCGAGCAACAAATTTCTACTTTACACTTTAAAGCGGAAAAGTAATACTTTGTCGCTCGCTCAACGTATATTTAATTACAAATCGTTGTTTATATTTTCACATATGGTAACAAATAAATAAACAGATTCTAAAATTATTATGTTTATCGTAATCAAGTGAAATATTAATTTTATTAAATTTCAAAATAACTGCAAAAGATTAATTAAAAATAATAAATAACTATAATTAATAAATAATTAGAATAAAAGATTTAAAAAAATATGTACATATATGATGGAAATATGTAATAGTGACAGTGATTTCTCAAGTACACCTCCAGATATTTCTGAAGCTGCAAAAATTATAATATTAAAGTAAATATTAACGCCAACATTCTCAATCGAGCGACAAACCACCATTTTGCGCTCTTAATACATAAATAACTATTATAGAGCTACACCTATAACTTTTTTTGGTAAATAATTTTTAATCCTCAAAGATACTGTAGTGAGAGAGTTTGAAAAGGGTCGTTTAGATCTCAAGACCGCTTAAAAAGAAAACTTTACAAATTCACCAAAACACAAAGTATGAACCGCTTTTTGTGTAAAAAACCAATGTCTACACTTAATTTTTACTGTTCAGGTAATAATGACCGACTAAGTTTGGATCTGAATCAAATATTGTAATTTTATTATAAGTTTATGATACGGACAGCCGTGTCTGTCGAAACATGCTTTAAGGTTAGTAATTGTTTAAATTTCAAAACCGCATTATTCAAGAGAACGAATATGCGTATCAACATCTATATGAGATTTTACACAGAAACAATCAGGAGGACGAAGAAAGATATAGGCTACTTTTTACCACGGGGAAAACATACAATTTATAACTTTGAATGAGATAGATAGCTGGGGATATAGAAGTACATAGGCTACTTTCCACCCTAGGTAGACATCTGAGTCTCTTTGCGAAGTATGTATGTATATTTAAAATTTCACTTGATGGCATAATACCACGCAAACGAAGCCATGGACAAAAGCTTGTATAGCTCAAAATCAACAATTAAATCATTCAAAAGTTAATCTATCTACTTTGGAAATTTGCGGAATTTTATAAATTTTATTCAAATAGTATATTGTGCAATAAGTGCGGGAAATTGTCGATTGCCCACGAAAGCGAAGTTGAGCGTACGAACCTAGTGAGTGCGCTCATTCGCTTGAGTGGGCAATCGACAATCCCGCACGAATTGCACATACTATTTTTTATTACGAATTTCACATACTTTTTTCTATTATTATTACTATTTTTGACATTTTTATTACTTTTTAAAATACATAATATTTTTAAGTGTCCGTCGTTTTTTTTTTTTTAATTAATTATTGTTTAAATTACCTTGTTGGTGGTTTCTATAGAAATAATTATGAAATATTTATTAAATGAAAAGCCAAGAGGCGGCTTTGCGTGTTTTGATTAAATTTTGCGTGTTTAATTGTCAATTTGTGTGTGGAAAGTTACTTTCCGCACGTAAAAAAGTATGTGGGAAGAGTACAGTGGGCAAATAGCTATTTTGCATACAGAAATGTGTGCGCCAAGTTAGTACTTTTCCCGCATGAGTAATAAAAAAATAATTTCGTATCTATGGAATCATTTACTCATTGGTATCATTCTTTCTAATTAGAAGTTTCATTAAAAAGCTTCTAAATATACTTTGACAACAAAGAAACAAAGAAAATACTGACTTTTATAAGGTTGTTTCTTAGTTTGTGAACTTAAACGTTTTGTTTTTCAAAACAACTTTTAAAAAGCTCAGTTATCAGACCACTGAAAATGATGCTACTGTGTAAAATGCAGAATTAAGTGTACAAATATGAATAAACAAATAATATTTAAAGGAGAGGAAAGTTTAAAACACAAATAAAATTTGATAAACGCGTGTTAGGCACAGGCGTTCGTAGTTCAGTACCTAGAATTTTTTACAATTCTTAAGATAAAATATTTATTTATTTTTTATTACTCATGCGGGAGAAGTACTAACTTGGCGCACATATTTTTGTACGCAAAATAGTTGTTTGCCCACTGTACTTTTCCCGCATACTTTTTTGCATATGGAAAGTCACTTTCCACACGCAAATTGACAATAAAACACGCAAAATTTAATCAAAACACGCAAAGCCGCCTGTTAATTTTTCATTTAATAAATATTTCATAATTATTTCTATAGAAACCACCAACAAAGTAATTTAAACGATTAGTTTTTTATTGTATTAACGATTGGTAATTTAAACTAAGTAGTTCAGAAAAAAAGACGAACACTTAAAAATATTTTAAAAAGTAATAAAAATGTCAAAAATAGTGATAATAATAGAAAAAAGTATGTGAAATTCGTAATAAAAAATAGTATGTGCAACTCGTGCGGGATTGTCGATTGCCCCACTCAAGCGAATGAGCGCACTCATTACCTTCGTGCGCTCAACTTGGCTTTCCTGGGCAGTCGACAATTTCCCGCACTTATTGCACAATATACTATTATTTAATATTAAAATTAAAATTAGCCTTTAATTTTGAGTACCTTTCTATTTGAGTTTAAAAACTATTATAAAGTGCTCAAATGCAAGTAGATCATCTTGCAATGCGAGGCCAGAAATGACGATAAGAATTTCGTTGTTAGAACTACGAAATTCTAAAAAATTTTTAAAACCACAGTAAAAATTCCCAATTATTATAATTGTTTGTTTAATTTTTTAATAGCCAATGCGGTAATATTTACCAAAACAATTAACAAAATATTTTTTTTAAAATATTCATTATCTAATATTTTCAATTTAAAATTTTCCTTTAAAACTTAACAACATAATAACGAGTTTACATTTGCAATGATTTGCTGGCGCCAACATAAAGTGGCGCGCTAGTAAAAGCAAAATTTACGTGAAAACATCTACTGGCGTGCAAGGTGGAATGCACGAACAAAAAAATTAGGCAACCATCTAACTTTCCTGGCGCCAATAATGATTCATGCGCCACTAAAATTAAAACTTGCAAATGTTCGAATGTCATATTCAAGTTTGAATGTCATTTCTAAGTATCTATTATATTTTTTTTCTGTTCTGAATAATTCCTCGTCTGTTTTACATTTAGATACAAATGACAATTTTGACAGTTATATATGACAGTTTTAATTCAATTCGGCCATTTGTGACCTGCGCAGTACTTACTAAATACCATGCAAATCATGTGTAAAACGTACAAGTTTAAAACTGGCGCCAGCAAACCATTGCAAATGTAAACCGCCTTAAGAATTCTTCAGTAGCTATCTGAACTGATTCAAAATATCGATTTATACATAAAGATTGACATCGCTCGTAAGTAAACCAAATCATTATGATGTGACTTAAACCAGGTTACATACTTGTTTGTTGTACTGACAATGACTGTAACTGCACACAACTGCATGCATTAGATTAACCCGACTATTATTATCTAATCAGTGAACAAACTGGTTACCATTATTGGACATTTTCAAGTCATTTAGAATTAATTATACCTTGAAATAATTATTGCACTTACGGCAGAAATAAAGGTCACTACTAAACTATTACGTGATAATTCGATACGCACAAAGCAGAATAAAAACTGTTTGACAGTACCGAATCAAAGACTCCACTGCGTCTACAATTTGGGGACATGAAGTCAGAGAAGTGGGGATGGTGTGATTCTGGCATGAAGATAATTTTGCTTGAATGAACAGCACGTGATTAGTAAATTAAATCATCACATCATAATCACTTGCCGAAATACAGAAGATACAAGCCACGAATAAAATTTGTAGCAAAGCTAGTACTGAGAATTCTGTGCGACAACTTTTGAAACTTATTCGACATTAAAATAATCAACATATAAATTCCAAGGTGCGGGACAAACAAAACGATCGGTCAAGAGTGAGTTGAACTCGCACAATGAGGGTTCCGTACAGTGAGCAGTCCATACAACAAATCAAACTTTTTTTTATGTATATTTAAATCTTATCGAAATTTGTTTGTGATGACTGAAAAATGCATGACTTGCCCCATATTCTACTGAAACATTAGTAAATACGTTATCTATTACTGGCTTTCTCCTTGTTATTTAAAATATTTTTTTCAGCAACTGTTACCATTGTCGAAAAAACCCATAGTTTTCCGATAATCTAGAAATTAAAATATCTACTAACCCCATTAAAATCAAAACTTTAGCTTTAAAAACCTAGAAGTTCAGGGTAGGACGGTCATTTTTAACAAATTTTCAGCTATATCATTAAAATAAAACTACTGGACCAAAACTTTTTCAAATGATACCTCGCACAATAAATTATATAAAGCTTTTTCTTTACTGGGGGGTCACAGTTAACCCCCCAATTTAATCCAAATTAATTTTCTTCCCCTAATCGTTAACTGGCAATGTACACGGAAAGAAAATTCCTATAAAAATTACTGTACTCATACTACAATCGACGTGTAACAGGCGAACATATCCAACTTTTGTACGGTAAAATTATAAAAATTACAATAATATAACTATAATTTTTATAATTTTACCGTACAAAAATTGGATATGTTCGCCTGTTACACGTCGATTGTAGTATGAGCACAGTAATTTTTATACGAATTTTCTCTCCGTGTATGTACGCGTTATCAAGACCTAGTCATTACGCCAAATTTTAAAAATTTCTACGTTACATAGTTTTCCAGAAAAATGAGTTATGAGTTCCTTTCTTCCCTTTAACACAACTAGCAAACCAGGTAGTTGGTCGATAAAACGATTTTTTGAAAGGATTTTAACGAAACTTCTCTAAATATTTATTTCATTCAGTACCAACAATACGAGCCTATTCGGATTAAAAACTGATTTCCTCAATTTTGAGAAAAACGATTTCAAAGTTTTGTAATTTTAACACAGGCTCTTATGGGAAAACACTTTCTTTCTTTTTTTTTTGAATAAAATGAAAACGTATCAAAGGATTTGATAAAAATTTAATATGTTATAAAATACAAAGTTACAAACCATATTTAATAAGAAATAAAAATTATTCACTACGCCGTTTTTGAAATATAATTTATAAACATCATTTTACAACGTTTTTACGAGGCTTTTTCAACAATGCTTTTATACTGCTACAACAAAAGCGCGTGAAAATTCAAAAAAACAAGTGATATACAAATATAATAATTGAAGAATATTAATACCTACATCATTCAATTTTTGATAAAAGAAATTTTTTTCGCTGAGCTATACTTTTCTCCCTGACTATTTCGGAGCAACTACGGTTAAACTGTCAGGCAACAAATTTTATTCGAAAAAATACAAACGTCTCAGAAGTATTTAAACATTACGTCTTTGACAAATACAGCCCATTTTACGTTACCACATAAAATGATCCCCGAATTTGGCCCGAATGACAGTCCACCCCAGAATTATGTAATAATTACAAACAAATACCTACATTAAAATTATATAATCCACACTCCTGTTAAAACTTAACAAAAATCCGATCAAAAAACAACACCTTAACACTGTTTGTAATACACTTTATAAAAACAATTATTGTACTGATTGCTGCTACTATGAAGACAAAAAAATAAAAATAAAAATTTACTGTTGTAGATAAAGCAGTTTAATCAAACACTGTAAAATACAATTCTAGAAATTATATTATTACTTTTTTTAATTATAGGTATGATTAATATTATTTGATTTAAAAAACCAGTACATATAATATTTTTATTGTGATAAACCGTTAACATGACTTGAGTAAGTAGGTATTGTACAAGAAACTATATACACAGCGCGCATGTTCACAAGAAGAACATACATAAATACAAAAGATATTACTTATCAATACAGTAATACACATATAGTACCTCATACATACCAGTGTAATTACTAATTATTAATTATTTAATGAGACGTAATTTTTTAATGTGAGTTTATCTTGAAATTAAAAAAGAAAAAAAAACATTTTTACAGAAAAATAAACATTTTTATCTACTATTATTAATACTATAATAATACTGAATACATCGGTTCTTTGAAACGTTAATCCTTACTTAAGGCCCGATTTACATTAACGCTCTGCTCTCACTCCGATATCACTCCGCTCCAGGTTCGATAAAATATTCTTACACAATAAACAATGAGTGTATTCACATGTCCGATATCAGTCACGGTTCTCTCTCGCTCCAATGTCACTCCAATATCAGTACCACTCAGGTAATATTTTATCGGAGCGATATCAGACTTGTTATGGCTTGTACCTATAGTGTAAACACTTTTTTGATTCCACTCCACTCCGCTTGCATTCAGTTGTTATGAAAAGATATTTGTATCGAACTGAGACCGAACTGGGAGTGTATCCAGAGTGGCATTATAATGTGAATAGAGAACGAATAGGTACCAACATGATAGCACTGTAATGTGAACACAACAAGATTATATCGAATCGGGAGCGTAGTGATATCGGAGTGAGAGCAGAGTGTTAATGTAAATTGGACCTTAAAGGTAACTTTGCCAAACCACATTTTATATTAGACAATTTTTAAAAGGACAATGGGCAAAATTGCCCCCCAGCGCCCACTGGTGAGATATGTATATATTTTCTGAAAGCCCCTTCCTAGTAGGTCACAAATATATCCATCTTAGGTATGGAGAATCTGGCCTTCAAAAGTTCTGACGTGCAATAGGTTTTGGCCATAAGCCACGTGAAAAAACGAGGTTAGGCCACTTGCCAGGAAAGTGGTTTAACACAGTAATAGGCAGGCCCATGACATGTCCCATAACCCATTTGTAGTTATACAGAGTATCCCGTTTGACTATGGCCACGTGCAGACTTTTTGTACATTTGACGCCCTATAACTTTTGAAATCCAGGTTCTCTATGAACGTGCCCATTGACAAAGTTGGACTACTTGACCAGGGCTATCGATTGGCACCGGTCTCAAGCTTGGGCGCTAGGGGGCAGCTCCCCATATAGTTTTGCCCATTGTGCTTTTATGGATCATGATGTCTGAACACTTTTTTTAGTCACGGTGAGGGGGGGGCGATTATATAACACCACGGATATGTTAGAAATGTCACTAAAAAAAAAAAATGCTACAGACATCATGAACCATAAAATTTTAATTTGTTTGACATAAAATATGGTTTGGCAAAGTTATCTGGTCTGACGGTACTGATAATGTAGATTACATCGAATACTAAGTAATCCAGAATCCTGTTATCAAAATGTAGTTCAGTTCCGTACTCTCCCCAATTTATATTACCGTAAATCAATTCTGATAAGAGATAAGTTTAGGTAACAGAAAAGCGCAAACGCAAGTGAAATTTTAGAAGACTCAGAAGATAAAATCCTGAGGACACAGAGTGCGCGTATTTTATCCAGATACAAAAGTTTCTGCCAATTCATGAACATGTCTTTTACGCTATTCTGTTTTTGAATCTAAAGGTTACTACTAAGCTACGAAAGAGTACTACAATTCATTCAAATTTCATTATCTACATACGTAGTAATTTGATAAAAAATTTAATCCATTTTCATTTTTATGTCATCGAAGGATGACATATTAATATCGTTGTGTGATCATAGTGGGGGAAACATTATTATAGAGTTGTATTTCCATATTGAATAATTACAGAGTTGTACATCCATATTGAATAAACGCAAGAGGGCTGTAGAGTTAACAACTATAGTTAACAAAAAATCATAAATTAACATTTTCACTGATGTGACATTACTTAGTGCGTGTCAAAAACACGCACTTAACGAATTTTTATTGTTATAAATTGTAAAAAAAGTATATTTTTTGAACTGTGAAAAACAATCAATACCATATTTCCCGCCATATTGATTTCTCTCTCTTATTGAATAAAGATATCCGATTCTTAAGTACTTTAAGGACGATCTCAAATCATTTTGATTTATCTTCCTCCTTTTCTCCTTTCTTAACAGTAAATTAAAAGACAATAAAATAAAATACTGGGTAAAATAAGAGCCACTTTAATAATCAGTTTAGTAGTAAGATAAAATACGCACCTTTTTTAATCACACTTTTAGGATACACTGAATTATTTTAATTTTCTTCAAGCTACAGTTTAAAAACGTTTCAATTTCAATTTCAAACTGAAGCAACCGCTTTTCTAAATTTAAAAAAATTCAGTCTTACTCATAAGATAATAAAATTAATAAAAATTTAAAAAAAATAAATTATTGTTAGAAACACTCTTTAATTACATTTAATTAATCAAGAACAGTTTCTAAACCAACAATTAAGCGATTTATGTATTGTCTGTATTTTTATTTTTTTATGCAGCAAACTTATACTACATATATAATGGCGGCGACAATGAACTTAATAGAAATAAACCGGCTTTTTGCACTCACAATAAAAAGTACACTAACATTATAAAAAAATATTAACCTTGAAAAAAAAACAACAAATTTAGTTAATTTAGTTGAAAAATAAAAATACTCGCTAATACATACATAGAGAAAAAGCTTGAAATAACACACACTTGCTTAAAATAACACACGTTAAAATACATACAGCGCCAAACCCCTTTGTTATTAGAGTTCACCTATATTACATGCTTAAATTAAGTATGATAAAGGAACAACGCACTGTGGCCCACTACATCAGTATAGTGTCGGTAGGTGTTGAGAGTATTTGAATTATTTGTACAGTGAAATTAAAAATAAATTCGTGAAAATGCTTCAAGGCGGTTGGCGCATTAGTAATTTAGTAACTAGTAAATCGCATGAAAGTCACTGTATCTGTATATACATAAATATTAGTATCTGTAATATAATTTAATTGTTTAATTTTTTAACTTTTCGTGCCTCTGAATTTATTTTAAGACTTGAGATATATTTTAATTTGTTAACTTATCAATCTTTTTTGGATTTTTTAATTTTATACTATTAATTAAATTCGTGTTTATTTTTATTTTTTCATTATTTTTAGATGATTAATTGTATAAATACTGAATACCACACGTTTAGGCATAGTTTTTATGGTTAAACAATGATACCGTTGAATCTGATGGAATTCTAAAGACAACGGGTATGAGTTCGCTTCAGGAAAAATACGATACTGAATAAAAAATTTAAGAAAGTGCCAACTCGGGCAATCCAAAAAAATATTGTTTTAAATGAGTATATACCTTGGACTATCATCTGGACTTTAACGAAGATCGGTTTCTCTATTAATTTCGTGACGTCTTCATATTTTTACAGCACATCAAGAAGTTTTTTGCATTCTTATAGACAAAAATTTAGTTCGCCTTCTGTTCTATATGCGAGTTGATTTTGAGGAAAAACTTGGGAATATTCGAATGTCGGTTTTTACCCGAAAACGATTGCGTTTAAAGTCCTAATATTGATACATAAGACTAATTGTCACATTGTGAATTTAATGCTGCCATTAGTTCTTTAATTTCCCATTTAGGCACTTTTACCCCTCCTTACCCCGAAGAGTCCTTTTAATTCTCAATTTTAAAAGTTAATGGCGAATTAATTTTGCCTCATGATTAATCCGCTATTCCTGATCCGTATAATAATCCTTCTTTTACTTCTTATTTTTCCATTTGTATCACGTGATTTATTTTATAACTGCCCGATAACTTGCTTATTTTTTTTTTTTTTATTTCTTTCATCATAAAACCACCCCGCATTAAAAATTTAAAAAAATTTGGGGAACAGGTCTACCCACACTGTCAACTTCCCATTGGGTGTCCTTAAAAACTAGAGACTACTGTACATAAATAATTCATTTTTCATTTCAGGCGACTTCTCCCCTGGGCCCCCGATAGAGGTTTTGTCCCTTGCACCATACCGGGGGCTTCGCCTTCTGCACCTAAGGGTGAGGGTTCCACCCTTATCAAACAAATGATAACATCATTTGCTCTCAAGATATGCGAGACAAAATATATTTAAAAAAAAATTTCTTATTTCGTATTTTTTTTTAAAATTTTATAATAAAATACTGGCGTTTTTAACATCAAGGAAGGTTCTTAAGCCATTATATAATGTTATGATAAAAAATCCATATAATCTATGTTATCTTAATAAAGTTAATTCCGTTTTTTACCACAAAAAAACAAACCGCTAATCTAAATTTGCTGAAAACTTGATCCGGTCTTCATTTCTTGATTACGCATCTAATGAAATTAGTCCGGAGTTGATATCATCATTTGTTCTCGAGATATGCGAGACGAAAAAAAATTCACGAACAAACGAACGCACACACAGACATCACGCTAAAAATGCTGGATTCGGATTCTAGTGACCTTGAAACGTGGAGATATGTCAAAATTAGCGATTCGTAAAATCGGACCCATTACAATAACTTCCTATGGGAAGGAAGTTAAAAATAAAAAAATCATTGGTTAATTTTTAGAGTGCTAACCACCTTAAATTATGCAAAGTACACGTGTACTCGCGGAGTATTTCGTTATCTATCGACACAGACATGTAATCTTTATAATTATTGTTAATGTGTTTAATTCGACCGTGTAGCTGTAATGTGTGTACTATAATGTACTGTATCAAATACACATAATAATATACTTGTACAATAGAATACAATTTAACACTGAATTAATAATAACACATTCAATTGGAAACAATTCGAAGCCGGAATTCCTCTATTGTTTTCCCACACTTACGAAATTTGATTTAGACACACACAAGTTAATAGTTAATTGTGATGAATACTGTGGTATGGGAACCTGTTGAGAACTATGTTAAATAGAAAACATTAATATTATTATAATACTAAACGAAGAGGTAAGAGGTCAATTTGTTGACTTACAGTGATTTGATGATTCTCCCTATTTATCTAGAGGTTTTTTCATAAGGTTCTTTGCATCTTTTCTGATCGGAAATTTGAAAGATAGATTTGATAAATTATGTTATTAAGGTTCAAAGTTTTCTTGCTTCCAAAACTACTAAAGTAGCAGAAGCATTATGATCACTTTTGAAATATGAAAATTTTTCCCCTCCAAAGTGAAAATTTTCGCGCGCAGTTAACGTTTGGTTTTGTGTCCGTAAAGATCCCACCAAGTCGCATAACTTCGAAACTATATTTGACGGTTTTTGATGAAATTTTTAGAAATTATACGGTTTAGTTTCTAGACTGTACCTTACGAATTTCATCGCGATCGGAATAATTGCAGCCATAGCGATACCGTGGAATCTCGTTAAATGTGGATATCTTCACTTACTTTTAGTCCTGTTTCGTTCAAATTTTGAGAGTATTAGGGAGTCAGGACACATGAACTGCTAACTGCAGAAAGGGAACAAGTCCAAAATTTTTCAAATGCGTTTTTTTTTTTTTGTGTTAAACTAAAGATGATGTATAGGCGGATAATTTATAACAGAAAGGGAACTTTTCTGTCATCTGTTATGGCCATAGTAAGTAGTTCATTTATGTGTTTACTGCAGATAGAGTACAAGTCTATACACCATCTTGAATTTAAAACAACAAAAAAATTTTAAAAATTTTGGACACGTGTCCTTTCTGCAGTTAGCAGTTCACATATGGTCGCCTATCAATTTTAATACAATCAGAGTAATGATAATTGCTGGAATGAAATGGATTCCTTCTTTTAGCGAATTTCCATTCTAGAAATTCAGCTATTTCTTGTTATTACGAAAACAAAAAAATTTTAATTTTTTGCCATTATTTGACACTGAAACGTCAAATAATGTCGACTGACAGTTTTTCTAATTTTTCCTACGGATTGACATTAAAAAGAAAAAGCAATTTCCGTTATTATACAGCCGATCAGAAAAAGTTAAGAAGCAATAGCTCACTCTATTCTTATCTTAAGGCTATGCTAGTTGAAACATGACGTTAATAATATGATAAGACACGAAATTTAAGATTCAGTTTAAGCACAAAATGCCAAAATTCAATATCACTTTAAAAATTAAGGCAGGACTCCCCCAAACCGCGACTGTCTTGCCAAAAAAGGGGAAATAGTGTAAATAATTTTTTTTTTTTTTTTGCTTATCAGTTACAATTCCGGAAACTTTTTTTTTCCATTCTTCCGGGAAAAATGAAGATAAAGGAGAAAATGAGTATTTTTGGGCAATTATTTTTTTTTTACTATTGACTACTCGTCAATTTTTCCTCAAATATTTTTCTTAAGCGGAATTTAAGTCGGAGAGACGCTACCACAGAGGACAGAGACCCCGCAACTATCTCTTTTCTGAAATCACGAGTGTGTACTTCTATGCTCATTAGGCTTCTTAGTTGCCAGTTTGTCAGTAGCAGTCGATGACTGAAGATCAACCACACGATAATGGACTTGATTGTTGTTGGTATTGTTACATCGGTTACATCCCCTAGTATATGCGTGTGGTGTCTGACCCACGTGACCGCCCCTACTATGTCTGTTACTCACACAAATACACAAAATCGCACTAATACAATGTAAACCCAGTGTGTGTATACAACATATTGTCTATCTCTTACATGTTACACTGGTTCCAGTAGTGTAGGCATAGATATGTTGTCTCTATTACTCTATGGACGCTACAGATCAAAAAGTTTGGGAAGTCCTGGATTAACGCTTTTAGTACCGCCGTATATACCAATATTTTAGATAAAAAATTTAATATCTCTATAAGTATAATTGCAGGTTTTGCTTAATTTATTTACAATATGACCGCTCTTTACTATACAGCCTCCAGTTACCGATATAAGACAATGCACACTCTTCAGTTGAATTTTTTCTAAAAATTAGTATGACGAGCTGAGCTCGTCATTAGTCCTAAAGGAGTTAAAGGATAAAAGTCTGTTTCAAATACGAGGAACTGTGTGCCAACCCTTACTGGCAGTATATTTTTATAATTAATTCCAAAAAAATCTGAATTAATTATCTCAAAATAAACCTCAACATACATATAATTATTCATCAATTGCGATTAGTTAATTAATGTGAATAATGATTATAAATACAAAACAGTTTTATTTTCATTAAAAATTAATTGCACGTGAAAACTGATGACTGAACGTTAAAATATTTTTATATAAAAATTTACATACATATACACATATGTATCGGGTGAGACAAAAAAATTTGTTTAATTATGGACTAATGGAATGTGGTTCTTATTAATCCATTAATAACAATGCAATTCTCCACTCTGCTAATGGGCCGCTGTCGCGCGCACAAACAGCCTGTGGTCGTGCATTGTTTATTAAAATAATGTATTTTAAATTAAATCAACGCCTACTACAAAACGTAGATATTTAAAAAGATGTGAAAGCAGCCACAAAAGAGAGACAATTATTGTGTAGTTGTTTGAAATTTCAAACTGAATAAATATATGTGTAATCGTGGGATTATTGTACTAATTACTGTCAAATATTTATATGTTATAAATAATTTATACGTTAAAAAAAAATATTAATTGTACTTTTTGTTAAGATTTAGTTTTATATGAAAAATTTATGTATTTCTAACTAACTATCTACTTTTACTTGAACGATTAGAAAATATGGAATGTATCGCTTATTGTTATAACAAGAAATAAATAATGCTTAAACTTTCAGCTAAATTACAATAGTCAGGTTGGGTGGATAAACTAACTACTTTTCCTAAAATAATGTTTACTTTTAAGAAATTTTTAAAGGACTGGTTACACCAAGACGGCTTACCGTTCGGTTAGGGTATGCAGTAGTGATGTCGAATAATTAATCGATTAATCGGTTTAGTCGACTAATTTTGTTTATTTTTAGTCACTTTTTAATCGACTATTTCACTGTTGACTAAATGACTAAAATGACTAATATTTTTTTAAATGACTAAAGACGATTAATTCAATAATTTTGCTGCATTATTTATGACTCGAAAAAATGAAAACTAAAAATTATCTTTTTTTTATGATTTTTTACTTTTATGTGAATACATTGTAATATGTAATTTTTTTTTTAAATAATAAAAGTCAATAATTAAATTTAAAACATTGCTTTTCAAAGAGTTACAAAGGTTATCCTGTTCATGAATTCGACTAAAAATTTTTTTCGATTAATCGACTATTCTATGCTCGATATTTTCGACTAATGACTAATTTTGTCGGAAGAATAACTTTAGTCGATTAATCGACTAACTGCATCTCGACTTGACATCACTAGTATGCAGCCTAATACACTACACAAAATAATAAAAGAAATTAGATCAAATTAATTGAAATAAGTACCGTAAAACAGAGTGTATCGGAACACTAGGCTGAACAATCGTCTCAAATAAGCAACCAAAATGTTTAATTATCAAAAACTAGTCCTGATTATCAAAAAATTCTCAAAAAGTAGGTTGTCTACGGGTACAATGATTTTTGTCCATAAGGTGAAACGAAATTTGGTGAAAAAGTTGGAAATCTCAATCGCTTGGATGAGTTCGTCCAGCCAGATAAGTTCGATTTTTAAAAGCCAAAATTTAGGCCATTATTGGTGCTTTCTAGCAAAAATTGGTCAGAATTCAAAAACTTTTAATTTTTTTATTCCATCGCAAAGAGCATAAAAAATTACATAAGCTTTTAAGGAACAATTGTTCTAATTGTAAGTGAACCGTTTTTGAGAAAAATTAAGAAATTTACTGAATTTCTTTATGGTAAACAACAATACCAACATATCTGTTTCATTTTTCAAAATAAAAATTAACTACCTTTTCAAGAATGCGTCATCACCGATTTTGAAAATTTTTTTACTGTTAAAGAGGTAAATTATTTTAAACAGATATATGCTATATTATATGAGATTAGCCAGGGTTATGGAGACCCAAACGCGCTAAAATTAACTACTCAACCGATTTTAGTGAAAATTTTTTCACTTTTAAAAGAGTTGACCTATTTTAGATAGATACAGATTCTTATATGAGATCCGCCCGTGTCCAATCTTGCTAAGGTCTAAGGCAAGCCCCATTTCTTTTTTAAAAAAAATTATAAAATATTTCAAGGCTATACAATTCCAAGGCTGCTACTAGGGTGAATGCGGAAGAGACGCCGCACATTTTGAAAACACTTGATAATTCTTAAAGTATGCATTCAATTGATTTGAAATTTGGTACACATTAAATGTAAACATTGTTCTTTAAAATTATTTATAAATAATTTTAAATTTTAAGTCATAAAGGATTCATAATTAACATTTTTGTAGAGCCTGCAAAGCGGGAGAGATGCCGCACCTATGGGAGAGATGCCGCATCAAAGAAGGAGAGGCGCCGCATATTTCATATTAAAAATTTTGCATTTTATACACATCTCCATACATGATGCATGCCATATGTAACCATTTTTGGCACTTTATACATCTTAACCAGTCAATTTTCTTTTGTTTCTGAGTACTCTTCAAAACAGTCAATACACAGGCAATCATCATTATTTTCGTTATCTTCACCAATATGAGAGCTCTTTCTAATCCATTAATGGATCTTTTATATTTACGTGGCATAATTTACAGTCAAAAAAAAAAAAATTTACATGCGGCATCTCTCCTTTTTGTTGGGGTAGATGCCGCATGTTGCTATAGCAAGCATAGTGCGGAATTCTAACCTAAAATTTTATACAGTACTTTTAAAATATACCTAAATTAATAACAAAACTCATTTTCATTAAAACAATGAAATATACATTCTTAAATTCTAATGAATTAAATGCTTGATAAAATATTATGTTAAAAAACTTACCTTTCAATAATAAAAAGTTGGATAATTACTAAACTGACGGACTAATCATAAATATTACCATATACAGCTTAAATAAGTAACTTATTCTAAACATAGAATCCATTAATAGCGCTATCTGTCAGTCAACGGACGAACTATGGCTACTGCGGCATCTCTCCCGACGCGGCGTCTCTCCCGCACTTACCCTACTACTTTATATAAAAAAATATTAATTTTTAACTGTCACACAATTCAAAATAAATTGTTTTTAATTTATGCCGCTAGAGGCTGGCTATGCATGCCCAATATAATACCCCCTTGCCTCCCTTACCTTATCAACCTCACTGCAGCACATAATATATAGATTTATATATTTTTTATATTTTAGTTGCTATGACTTATGAATAAAAAAAAATAGTAAACAAAGAAATTAATTATTACTTCCTTTTAACACTGACAACAACAGAAAAACAAAACAATACACAATAATGTCCATTTGTAATCATGCAGCTAACAAGTTGACAGCAGGCTCCAGTGCTAATCATCATTACTCATTATTAGTATGCATATTTTTATTTCTACGTATACTGAAAACAAGGTAAAAAAATATCATTTTCAACATATCTCATTTAATTACTTATTATTATTAAGCAAGGTCACATTCCAAACAATGGTGAATTTTGTGAATATATACAATATTTAATAGATATACCAGGTGCGTTTTTTGAGAGTTGCCATTTTTATTATAACCAAATTTGTATGATAGAAATGGTATTAGAAAAGGTTCTTTTCTTGGATGTAATGGAAATGTAACCAACCAGAACACTATCGGTTGAAGTAGTCTCAAGTACATATGCATATTTTTACCGCCTAACTAATAAATTAAAGAAAAATTAAAAAATTAAACTTGGGTAAAAAAATTTGATTTGCTCATTTATGTTGTTAATTAATGCATTAATTAGATCAGTTTTATTGAAAAATTAATATATAGTCCCATTTAAAAATCTATAAGTTTGTATCATAGCTCGAGAACCATAAGAGCTATAAAGCTCCTGACCATAGCAATGCCCTCGTAGATATCTACAACTCTTATTTTAACAATTTTTCGATTAAATCAACGGTTTGGCTGTAATCAAAATGGCAACTCTCAAAAAACTCACACGGTATATTTACCCTGATAATGATTTTGAAAAGAACGTTTGAAAGACTGAAGTGTCTATACTTTTCGATGCTTGGATTTAAAAATTTTCAAATTCAAAAATTGCCGAAAAAAAAAATTGTATTTTTTTCTCATTTCAAAGTTGTACACGGAGTACAAAAAATTTTTCGGCATGAAGTGTGTATCACACTTTTAAAGAATGCACCTACTTTTAGTTTCAATTTCTTCATTTAAAAGCCTTTGTTCCTTTATATCTTCGAAAGTGATGATGGAAATCAATTTTAGAAAGCCAAACTATATCCTCTTTTAATGTAAAAATATCGAGTAATTGAAGAAAAATTCCTTCCAAGCTTTTGTAAAATCAATTTTAAACTGATTGTAAAAAATTGCATTTTCCTCAATTTTAGGATTATGTGCTTTAAAAGCAAAAACAGAATCTTGTAAGATCACTCTCGTACCCGTTCATCTGTCTGTCAAAACTATATAATGTAAAAATTTGAAATTTGGCATAATGTTAGGTCTTGATGACGTGCGCATATATCGCCAGTCAACGATTAGAGAACCCCTAATTAATAGAGCGATACTCCTAAATATGTCATGCTACCTTGATTTAGATTTTTACATAAGGAATAAAAGATTCAAAATTCTTGCATCAAACACAATTGGACGTATGTGTAAATATAGGAATCCCGAGAGATTCCTGAAAACCAGTTTATAGCAGACCTAGTTACATGATTTATAGACTTATAATATTCAAAATGTGTTAATAAAAATTCGGCAACTTTAAATTTCTGACAATTATTTTAACCCTTTATAGGAAGGTGGCAAATATTAATGCCACTACAAATAAAGATAATTTTCTTTCTTAATTTCAATCTAAAATAATCTTTATGGACTTATTTCATTACGTATATAAACAGTGACCAATATGCATTCAACACTTTCATTCAAGTTAAAACGAAATTATGACGAAAACCAATAAAAGTGGCAAGTATAATATTTGCCACCGACTATTTGTATTTTTTCTATAAAAAATATAATAGGTACAACATTTTAACAATGAATTGTTTTTATTTAATTTTTAGTTGGTAGAAATCATCTACGAAGTTCATTTACAATTAAGTGGTCAATATATTTCTCACCGTGCATGCACATACAATTTATTGTTTTCTTACGTTAGGTGGCATTATAACTGACCACTCGTTAGAGCCTTATTACAAGTAATTACAATTCTTTTAGTATTTTTTCCTAGCTTCATAGACTGATGTTAATTTAATTAAATTAAGTTTTCCTTAAAAATAAAAAACAAAATGTTATGTCCTATAAAGGGTTAAAGAAATTTGAGGTGTATTTTTTAAATCAATATATTTTACTCCACAAAAAGGTGTATATGAAACATGTCATTTTATTTTTATTTAATACTTGTTTTTGGCTAGCACGATTAAAAAGAAGGTTTTAGTTGGAATTAATTTCTCTACACATCTCTAATTACTACCTCATTTGTCCTTGAACACTACCTTTTCTCAATTTTTGAAAATTTAATAGCTTCTATATAGGTGCATAATTATATTTTTGAAGTTTTTAAAGAAAGTTTGGTTTATATTCACTTTTGGAAGTAATTCAAAATTTTTACGCCAGTGCATAATACTGGAACGTAACCACACGGAGAGAAAAATCATATAATTTTTGTACATAAAATTTCAGAAAAATTACCATGCTCTCTTATAATGCGTGCGTGATCGATGACCAAAATAAAAAATATGTGCTAGCATGGTAAAATTTAATGTACTAACACAACATTTATCACACTCTTATGCATATATGATATAGTTTAATTCTTGTTGTCGTACTCTTTCATTTGCGCATCTGACCCGCAACCTTATGTTGCTTGGGCTGTACCTGTAAAAACTTCGAAGATGCCCGATCTTTTCCGACTTTCGTTTCTTTATGATGCATACAAAAATGATTGCCAACAATATATTCTAATACTAAAGATAGTGAAGTAACAAAATGATGAATTAAACGGTAACAGCCCCGTCCTCTAAGACAGTGTAATGAATACTGCTTGCTGCTTGTAAGACAGTCTAATGGATCAAGGTGCTTGGTCCGACCCGTCCGACCAAGTTGGTCGTCCACACCTATGGTTGGCTATGTGACTTGCTATGAGTGAGGTACATTTCAACAGCGTTCACAACAAACACAACCTCCTTTCTATTTTTTTCTTTCTACTATTAGCAGATAGCATTTCAAATATTATAATACAGCATGGTAATTTTTGGAAGAAAAACAATTAAAAAATATTTTTTTGTCGGCAATGGAACTTTTTACTGTACTGTTTTACAAATTTTACGGAGCTAATATTACGCAAACAATATTCTATCCTTTAAATTTTCTATGATTAATTATAATTTTTATATTTTTGCCGTAAAAAATTGAATATGTTCGCCTTTTACACGTCGATTGTAGTGCTGCGCACAGTAATTTTTATATGAATTTTCTCTCCGTGCATAAACATATTTAACAGTAAAAATGGATTAAAATTCTGCACTATAAATGCGGCTGCAGATATACCATAATATACTTTAGAACAGCGATATTGAAACAACAAATTATACACCTGAATACAATCGTCTGTTTATTTAACTAAATCACCTTGGCTGGCATTGACATTGAAGAGTTATCACTTACATACATAATATGTATTTGTATCGTCCTTCTCCACTTTGAATGAATCATTCAAAAAAAAAAAAAAAAAAAAAATTAATTTCAACATTTCATCGTTTGGCTCAACCAATTGATTTTTCACACACACGTTTTACAGAATGTCCCACGTTTAATCATTAAAAAAAAAAAATCATAACATTTTCTGAATCTTGCATGTGTGAACGCGCCATTACCGTACTTACGTAAGTGTATATCTGCCATTATCTCAACAATAATGACCCACATTTTATTAAAATTCATAGGGTGAGTGCACCAGTAAATGAACAGACACCAGTAAATGAACAATCTTCTTCATATTGGTGATTATTAAGCAGTTTACAGATCTTTTCTTATCATCAATTAATGAACAACTCACTTTAGATGTCTGTGATGCTTTTGTGTGTTTTGATTGCTTCTCACCAGCTGCTCAGTTACCAGTATTGAACAAACAAAGTTGGCGTGTGTCTGCTCTCATCAGCTGGGCTTAAAAATACTAACGTAAGGTCCATGACTACCTATTTTTCATCTTAATGATTTAACCTAACAAATTTTGATATTCATTCTAAAGTGATGAATTCAGGCTGAAATGTGGTTTAGGTTTCTTTTAAAACTATTTCCAGAATTTTAACGTCAACACTTAATTTTATAATTAAGTGTTCACATACTGGTACAAAAAACTTATACATGTTCCAGTGAATGAACACTTGTTCATTCACTAGATCTTTACAGTTTTAACCTTGTTCCAGTTAATGAACATAATAAATTGTAACTGTTTAGAGTTTTAAAAACTCAGCTAACTTAGGTAATTACCTATAAGTCAAAATTTATGTAATAATAAATAAACATTATCCACTCTGAGAATTTTAATATTTTTCTTCTTAGCATAAATCCTTTTAATTGTATCAGGACTGGGCCTTGTTACGATGGCATTTGCCTTATTTCAACACTGAATAAACCCAGAGTTTATAATCTTAAGTTAGCCATAACATTTAATAAATAAAAAACTTTTGGGTTTCTTTGACTAAACTTCAATTTCATTTTGGAACTGACGTTTCAACTCCCATTCCAGTTATTTTTAGCGTTAGATCGGACTTTAGGATAGAAAAAACCAAAATAAAGTTATCTTAGGGTGTGTTTTTTATCTTCCTCCTAAACTGAGTTGCTTTTATCATCTTCCTATATTATTTTGTTGTCTGTTAACGTGCTATTAAGTGTCAAATTGAATTTAATAGAAGGATAATTTATAAATAGGATAATTTACTGTTGAGAGGTTTACTTTGTGAAATTTCATTTTAAATATTAAAAATATTTAAAGTTTCAATTACTTTGTCAATTTCACTAGAATTGAGTAGAATTTACTAAACGCGTTTTCAATCTCGCGATCATCATCAGAGTAATTGAAGAAATGTATGTGGGAGTGTAATAAATACTCTTAAAAATGAATTTGGGAAAACCCGTCATTATACTATTTGTACGTTATTGTACAGCCTATTTCATATGAAATAGTATAATGACGGGTTTTCCCAAATTCATTTTTAAGAGTATTTATTACACTCCCACATACATTTCTTCAATTACTCTGATGATGATCGCGAGATTGAAAACGCGTTTAGTAAATTCTACTCAATTCTAGTGAAATTGACAAAGTAATTGAAACTTTAAATATTTTTAATATTTATAAATAAGATACCTTGGTTTAACTAGAGTGAGAAATTAATACGATACTAAGCAACCATAAGTAAGTTTTAACATAATAGTAACATAAGAGGAACATAAAATACATACTTCTTGCTACTAGTAAGATTTAAGTTAAGAATACTCCTTGTTGAGAGGAAGCTTGTGAGGAAGAACGCACCCTTAAATACCTAAATTGCAAATACAAACTATCATAGTTATCCGAAGAAATTTTGTTTAAGTTTATGATGGTTTATAGTTTTTGTATAAATAATAAAGGATATTTATTTATCTGATTTGACTTTCAATTTTGTGTTCATTTACTGGTACAACCTTGTTCAATTATTGGAGCAACATGTTCATTCACTGGTGTTTTCAGTAATTTTGCATTTCATTTATTGTAATATATCTATTATGTAATAAAAGTATATAATTTTATGTCTCAAATTAAACTTTAATTTTTAAAGAATAAATGGTTAAAATTAGTTTTTTCAAACTATTTCTTGATACGAAAGTAAACGCTGACGAAGTAAAGAAAGTCCTTAATTGTTCATTTACTGGTGCACTCACCCTATACTTACGTAGTATATCCGTTGTAAGAATTAAAAATTAAAAGTACATACGCATTATAAATATTTTTATTGTTTTATAAAAATTAAAAGCGAATCATATATTTATATGAGTCAGATATTCTGATTAAACGATAAGTGGATACTGAAGTTATTTCTGTGTATGTATAATTATGGTAAATATAAATTAGTAATAATAATTATATAATTAAAAAAATATTTGTACATAAATTTACAACTGTAATTTCGTGATTACATATTTATTTTATTAGTTCATTTATTTTTGTAAATATGTTACTTATGTGCTCATAACTTCATAAGTCAACACATTTCTTAAAGAGCAAATCATATTATTACAATAAAAGCCAAATACGAACATATGTTTTACTTGCTGGCACATATGTTTGTTTAACAAATATGTAAATGTTTTTGAACTTATGTCACTCTATAATAAGCAAGCTTATGTTCCGACTTCAAATATTTTCTAAAAATATTACACGAGAGGTTTGTATTTTTTCGAATAAATTTGAGTTTGTCTAATGAAAATTTGTTGACTAGCAATTTAACGAGAAGAACTGTCAACTAACAAAAACGCGACAGCGAAGCTCAAGCGTTTTTGGGTTGACAGTTCTTCGAGTTAAATTGTTTTTAGGCAAGAAATTTGAGTTGTATAGAAAATACAAATTTATTCAGAAAAAACATAAAACAAGTGTAATACGGTAAGACAATTTAACGAATAAAATAAATTAGTATAAATCATATTATCATTTAATACATTTGTTACCATGGTTCTGAAATCAATTAAATTTGCCAATACAAATTTTTGTTCCGTTTTTATCGCGTTTACCTTTAATGAAATGACCAATGAAATATTTTGTACCATTTTTTTCGCTGTAAAAGTCTGTCCTAATTTTTTTCCATGGTAAAAGTGAAAAAACTACAATATTCTTATCGGACTTGATACACATGAGTTAAATTATCTATACATATAAATTTGCGACGAAAAAATCTGAAATATATCTGTGATATGTTATATCTGTTTGTAAACAAACAATGGGCAACCTCCGGCTCGCGGGGCTCTGGATCGACCTCGGAGTAAGAGAATTTTCTCGATTGTTAAGCCGGGCGCACATTGGTTTTATTTCGCCGAAATGAAAACAACTGAAGAAAAACAATGCTGCTCTGCTCTGCCTTTCAATTCTAGCTGTCCCGTTCTACAACACGGGTCACAGAAACTGCGCAGTTCTGCCTGCGTTAACTGCGTCTCAAGGTGCGCCCGGCCACACAGTTTGTTTCTTGTGCTTTCCTGCCCTGCGTTTACTGCGTGACATAGCTCAATGTGCGTCCGGTCTTAAAATTGAATCCGAACGACTGCGCCAATACCATCTGCTCTAATAATTAAAAGTATGTATAATAGCCAAAACAGGTAGTACTAGAGTAACTATTTAGTAGAACACATGAATTATAAGAAATCCTGTACAATCACGTATTAAAACGTTGTGTGAAGATAGTTAAAGCACGTTCAGCTATTATATAGCTAGCTATATAGGTAACAAGCAAATGAAACGCTTACTTGACAATAGTTGGCAATTGAATAGTGTAATGACAAAACCATTACATTATTTCCTAGTTCAATATTCTAGTGTTTTTTTTTTTATTACAAGAATTATTATACAGTACATAAAAAATAAATTATATTGTAAATAAAGAAATTGAAATTGTATAGAGTGTACCGAAAACAATGGGTCATAGGCGTTTTTTTTTTTTTTTTTTAAATTCTAATTCTAATTAATAAATGTAAAAATTTATCTGTTTGTCTCGCTTTTACGACTCCAACATCTTAACCAATCGGTTTGGAGGTACGAAGAAGAACATAGGCTACTTCTTATCCCCGAAAAACATTTGATATCCCGTAAACATGTTTAAAACGCAAGAATTCTCTGATGACACTCAATCACCGCAATTAAAAAAAACACTCTGTGTTTTGAAAAAAGGTAATTTTTAATTTCCCATAGGAAGTTATTGTAATGGGTCCGATTTTACGAATCGCTAATTTTGACATATCACCACGTTTCAAGGTCACTAGAATCCGAATCCATCGTTTTTAGCGTGATGTCTGTGCGTGCGTTCGTTAGTTCGTTCGTTCGTTCGTGAATTTTTTTTCATCTCGCATATCTCGAGAACAAATGATGATATCAACTCCGGACTAATTTCATAAGATGTGTAATCAAAAAATGAAGACCGGATAAAGTTTTCAGCAAATTCGGATTAGCGGTACCGGATAAAGTTTTCAGCAAATTCGGATTAGCGGTTTGTTTTTTGTGGTAAAAAAACAGAATTAACTTTATTAAGATAACATAGATTATATGGATTATTTACCATAACATTATTATATAATGGCCTAAGAACCTTCCTTTATGTTAAAAACGCCAGTACATTATTATAAAATTTAAAAAAAAAAACGAAATAAGAAACTGTTTTTGAAATATATTTTGTCTTGCATATCTTAAGAACAAATGATGTTATCATTTGTTTAATAAGGGTGGAGCCCCCACCCTTAGGTACAGAAGGCGAAGCCCCCGGTATGGTGCAAGGGGCAAAGCCTCTACCGGGGGCTCAGAGGAGAAGTTGCCCGAAATGGAAAAAGAATTATTTATGTACAGTAGTCTCTAGTCTTTACGGACACCCAATGGGAAGTTGACAGTGTGGGTAGACCTTCCCCCAAATTTTTTAATTTAGTGACGTCGTCAAGTTTACAAAAATTTTTCAGTGCCTAAAAACTTTTAATTAAATGACAAAACGATGGAACTAGAAGAGAATTATTGATGTTCGAAGTTATTCTTTTGATGCTAACTTAGATATTATGAAAAAAGCATTACGAAACCTTTAAAAAAAATGTAAAAAAAAAAGGATCGGCCCCTCTGGTTACTTAATTAAATATTTTTAGATTCGTTTGACTTTTCAAAACAAGTAGGTAGATGGTGTATTGTAATAGCACTTCCATAAATGTTTGTACCTTGCAAATTCCAAAAAAGATATTAATTAAGTAAAAGCTAAAAATATCTTTTCGAATAATAAAATGAATAGGTAACTATAGAAAATTACTTAATTTTCTTTTCAATTTATTTATAAAAAAAAATTCATGGAATACTTGTATGTACATAAAAGAAAACAAAAAGAGACATATTTTCCTCCATTGAAGAAAATATGTAAGCAAGAATGAATGGGAGAAGCGAATTGATTTTACAGACATTTGCGAATAATTTAATTTTCTTTCACATTTTCCTTTTTTCTCAAAAAGATTTTCGTAACATTATATGTATAACATGTACTACAGAAAATACGTTCATACATAAATCTCTTTCAACACATCTACGAAAAAAAAGATGGAATAATACTTTTTATAACATGCTGAAAAATGTACGTACCACCCCAAAAAGCCAAGTACGTGTTAGACACGTATTGAGTCAGGGTTCCACAGTAGCCTGAATTTTTGTCAACTTTCGGAATAAAATTTAGTTTAAGAAATTTTTTTTAAAAATAAATATAATAGATTCAACTTAACTTGCCCATAATGGGTCATACACAATCAATGAAATAAGGAATAAGAAGTATGCCATCTAGTAACGTTGAATGGAGCTTTAATGAAATAAGAAATAAGGAGTATCGTAAGAAATAAGGAGTTCATAAGTAATCATGAACGTTACTTTTTCATGAATTTTTATGTAAAAAAATACCTAAATACATATACCTATGAGCAGTTAAGTTAAAGTTTTATTCAACGTCACTAGATGGCATACTTCTTATTCCTTATTTCATTGATTGTGTATTAAGCCTAACTTATAGTAGAATACATATAAATTTCGAAGTTCAATATTTCGCAAAATAGATACAAAAAGAGTGGTTTTAAAAGAATCTCAACTTCATTTTAAAAGGTTTTTCTAACCATATCCTGCCTGATAGGGTATGTAAAAGCATTTCTAGAGATACGAAGAACAAAAATTTTGTGTATTTTTCCAGCATTTCCCCTTCACAGTTTGGACTTTTCTATACTGAAACACACCTTGATGCAAAATATCAGTTTTTTCACTGTAAATCTTTGAATTTTCGAAAATCTGTTTGCCTAATATTGGAGTGTGATCGACAGATTTTTTCTTCGGAATCCTAAAAACTGATCGATCGATACAGTTTCACTGTAATATGTGAATGATTTTGCAAAAATTTTGATGTTTGCAAATTGAATAATCAAATCATATATCATGTGTTTACCATATGTTTTCACGATATGTTGAGGACTCTACCATTATAAGAACATTTCAAATTTTGGCTATTCACAATGGGGTATTTGACAGTAGTTGAAAAAATATCTATTTTGATTTTTAAATAATTGCTCGAGTCATAATGATACTGAATATTGCTTTTTTACAAATTATTTCATTCAAAAATATAAAAATTTTAATTAAATAAAATTACAAAATTTACGTTAAAAATTACGTAATTAAAAACATCAAGCAAAAGCAGCTTACGTCACAAGCTCGTTTGAATATGTAGGTATTATATTGTTGTTAGGAAAAAAACTGTTTACTTTTTTGGTAACTATGAAAGAAATTTTTCATTATTAATTTTCATTACTAGACCTACTACTACTACTCAATGTTTTGGAGCCAATGACGTCATACGATTTGACGTCACAGAAAGCATCGTTTTGGCGATCTTTTTAAAAACTAAAATTTTATCGGTGATTTTTATTAAAAATATAGTACAAAATAATTTAAAAATATGTATTACGAGTTTAGTAAGGAGTAATAAACACACTAAGATGATTTTTAAAAATTTGTCAAATACCCCATTGCAACTTACATAATTCATTAGCTAATATGTACAGAGTTTCCCAAACTGTATTCCGCGGGCGATCGCGACGCGAATTAGACTTGATGATAGAGATGTCGATTCTCCAAAAAAAGATCGATTTTTGGATCGATTTAAATCGAAATCAAAAAAATCGATTAAAAAAAAATCGGCTAAAAAGAAATCGAATCTGTGAGATCGATCTAAAAAATCGAAATTTTGAAAAGTTTAATAAAATTAGTTGATAATTTTTGTTTAAGGGACTTACTTGATAGTACATAGGTAATATCGGTAATATCGTGTAAAAACGCCTTACATTATATTTGTAAAGGCGATGAATGTGTTAACTTTTCAATTATAATTGTAAAAATAAGGCAATTGAATATGTAGGACGAATACCACGAATTGAACCAAGTTTATTCAAAAATTTGAAACAAATTGACAAAAAAATGTTTTCTAAATAAGTCGCTTTTGTGGGAAAGAGATCGTCGTTTGCACAGATAGGTGGTCTCTTCCTTTCTTTTGTATTAATAGTCTGACTTATATAGAGCCATAGGAGGGGTTCGTTGATATAACGAGTAAAAAGTGGCAACAATAGAGTTTTTGGTGTTTCATTTTAACACATGTTTCTTTGTAGAATTACTATTAAAATGAAGTTATCTTTGGAAAAAATCGGTTATCGATCTCTAACTTTTAATAATCGATTCATGAATCGATTCAAATTAAAAAAATCGAAAAAAGAATCGATTTTTTAAGCTTCGATTAATCGATTTAAAATCGACATCTCTACTTGATGACGTAAATACGTAGGTATACCAAATTTTTCAAAAGCTTCAAAAACCATAATTTCAATGTTAGAAACTTGAAATTTAAAGTTGTTTATAGGTTTTCGGTACTGCTTTTTTTATTTTTCCCAAAAATGGGCTTGTAAAAACAACGCAAAAATTACATGCGGAAATTAAATCACATTTCCAGAACAAATTTGAGGAACACCAAGATATGCTCTATTGCATACAAAATTTAATATTTTTCAACAGGAAAATCTTGATGAATTCGAAACTGCACTGCTGAATGAATAGTTTCCGACTTACTGGAGCTAGGAATGGAAGTCAGGAAAGAAACAAATTTAGTCACCTTACGCAAAATTTTTATTACACGAAACAAACCCTTTCATCAACCTAACTAAGGCATCAACTTTTTTCTTTTCAAAGCCACTTTCTATAGTTCTATACATAGAACTAAGAAGGAATACAACTATCTCTTTTCTGCAATCACTTATGGGCAAGTATGTGCATTTTGCAGAACTATGTTGTCATTCACTTAGTAGCTACCAATGGGTGTGTTTAAACTGTTGTCAAATTGTTGCCGTCGTGTTATTCGTGGTATACGTACATGTACGTACCACATACATATTATGTATATGCGTATGCAAGACACCAATACACACAACCATCCATCGGACTAATTAATACACACAACTCCGCGTGTACGTATATACCTAACATATTGGTGGGATATTTTCTATCCTTTGTCGTTACACTGGTTTCAGTAATATAGAGATACTAGCGTTCGTTCTGTAATATTTTGTGGTTCTATACATTAAACAGAGTATTTAAAGTAAAAAAAAATTATTTTTGAAGCAATTACTGTTTGTACTTTTTTCTATAACCACACAATAGATTTGGATACAAATATTATTCGTGACATATACACAATAAAAAAGAATATTGCTTTGTTGCTAACAGTGTTTATCTTTAAATTTTTATTTAAAAATTTTTTTTTTTTATTTAGGTAATACATTAAATTTTCATTATAAAAATAATTTCATTTACATATATATTGATAATACCAACAGATAAGTAAAATGTGTGTCGTCATGTGATTTTTATATTGTGTTTAAAAAAAAAATTTCCTGACATTGTAATTGTACAAATAAAAATACAAAGAAAAATTTTCACTACGTAAAAATGTAAAAATTTCATTTAAAAACCTTTTTTTATTGCATTTTCAAATATTAAAGGACGTATCATAATTGTATCATAATTGTGTTTATTGTGAAATGGGTATTAATATAAATTGCTAAAAATATGTTATAGTACTTACTACTTAGGACTTTCAATTTCTTGTGTCTAACAGACATCAGCCAGATTATTCTTTTCCTGACTATACAAATTTCATTTGTCCGCGTCTGCAAATACGAAACATTCGCATATATAATGCGGATACGGATTTTTGCAAACTGAAGCACACAAATTAGATGGAAAACCGTTTTTCAATGGATATTCGAAGATTCCTTCAGTTCTAGCAGGCAATGCTGAATATTTCCAATATCGTATCTTCTAAAATTTAATTATGGATCTACACTTTTTAATTATTGTTAAAAAAAGTCAACCAAGAGTGAGTCGGGCTCGTACAATTAGGATCCCGTACAGTCAATAGACTAAATAAAACTATTTTATTTACGTATATTTAAATATTGTTAAAATTTGTTTAAATATTAGGGATGTTATGGATATCCCTAATCGTAAACGAAACTACCGGATATCCGTCTCCGAAAATAAAAGTTTCGGATTTGTTTTGGATAATAACAGACAAGTGCTGTTGGAAGTTTAAATCGAAGAAAGTTTTGGCTGCATATATTTCTCTTGATAGATTTCCGTTGATTCCTTTTTGACGTTCACTTTTTGAGTTAAAGCTTTCCCCTTTTTTTCTAAAAAATATATTCACTGAAAGCAATTATCCGTAACCATAACCATATCCGAAACACTATCCGATATTTTTACATATCCGAAACCGAAAAAAATGTTTTTAAATATCCGTATCCGAAATTTCATATCCATAACATCCCTATTAAATATTATGTACAGAATCTTAAAAATAATAAACAAAAAATTGTTAATTTTCAGTTTTCACTTCATTTAACACACATCTAAAACCATACATTAAACATTTGTTGTGAAATTTTTTGAACTGACGTATCTTTCCATTTTCATTTTCTCCAAAAAAAAAAAAAACTTCGTTTGGATTTTTCATGATCTTAACGCACCAATCCTCAACCATTTCCCTAAAAATACTCTTGACTACCAAAAAGATTCACAACCGGAATTCACAAAAATTGCGGTCTGGTCGCATATGCAGAACCGAACCCAAACAAATAATGTCACAACCCTGATCTAAACAGATATCGCTTTAGAGAAATCCACATTCCCAACACCCTCAAATTAGGGATGTCGTCAGAGGGAAGAATAAAATTTGGAAAGTATAGATTAGTGATGAGCAAATGTAAGACCAAGACCAAGACTTGGAAGTCTTGGTCTTGGTCCTGTTCTTACATTAAGAATCTTGGTCTTGGTCTTGCTAGAGCAGTTTGAGTCTTGGTCTTGGTCTTGCATAATGCAGTCTTAGTCTTGGTATTGCTAAAAAATCTCGCACTTTCTTGCATTTTTTATTAGCGAATTTTTTCCTTCTAAAATCAGAATTTTTTCTATTTACGGTATTAATTATACTTTCAAACTATTTAAATAGTTTAGCAAGAGTCTTGCTTTTTTCTTGGTCTTGCTCACTTAAGTCTTGGTATTGGTCTTGCAGCCATACTTATAGTCTTGGTCTTGCTCTTGCTCTTGGTATACATAGTCTTGGTCTTGGTCTTGCATTTTTTGCAAAACCAAGACCAAGACTGCAAGACCAAGACTAATTTTGCTCATCACTAGTATAGATCTGTAATCATCTTCGAGCAACCTCGGAAAACTTATTGAAAACAAGCCGTATTACCAATACATTTTTTTTTTGGATATTGGTGATTTTTGGTTGCTATGTGCTGTAAGTATCTGCTTTAATGAAAGACGACATTAAAAATTAATTATTATTTTGATAAAAGGAGTTTATATTGTCTGTGAACTGTTGACATTATTTCAATACACTGACTATATAGTGGGGAGCCATGATAACAATTTTTTTACACTTTGCCTTGTATCGATCGGGGGCATTAATGGGTGATTTATTACATTCTTAAGAGAGTTGACTGATTAGTGATTGGAATGATTGAACTGTTTTCGTTTTCATTTGAAGATAACTGATAATCCGAATTGTTTAGATCTCTGAATCATATGACATATAAATAATATTAGGAAGAGATACTGTGTTTGTTTGTTTATATTTATATACCGACCTACGGAACAAACTCCGGGAAAAATTATCGAATCAATCTTAATAGACCGAACTCCGATCGAATTTTTCGCTAACCCACCAGATGATTGTTTGGAAGTAGTCTAAATTAATCGCAAATATACCCTAAAATATCAATCTCTAGGCCGACTTTGAGAATTCCTTTAAGGGAAGAGTTCAAATAAAAAAGCAACTTTTTTCTATTTATGATTATTTTGCTTGTCGGATTTTTTTTCAAATTAAGGAGGGTTTCAAATAGAAAATTTTGTTTTTGAAACATTCATTACTCTTCCCTGTGGAGAGAGGGGCCCTTTTTCACAAGTTTTTAAGCGTTTACAAGGAACACCATATCTCAAAAAGTAATGAATATTTTTTAAATATTTTTTCATTATTTTATCCTAAAGAACTTGTCCATAAAGCTGAGCATGGGTTTCAGGTAATTTTAAAAATTAACTATAAAATAGTAATCCCAAACTTCTAAAAATTATAAAACCCAATTTTTTATTTTAAAAAAATGTTTAAAAATAGTTACAATTGTTCAAATGGAAAAAGCATACTCCACTTTATGCGCAATATGTTTATGAACAAAATTTTAAAAAAATTAAGTCTCTACCTTTTCTAGAACTTGATATATGATTTTCCTTGTCGGGAAAAACACAACTTTCGGGAAACGGTAAAAAACAAAAATAATAACAAAAGAAGCGGTTTACTCACGGTTTATTAAAACGTCTACAAAGGCATACAAATAAAAGAACATTATCTCAGTGTATACTATAACTCATGTACACACCAAAACTGAATACTACTGATCAAATCGCGAGGTGGGGGGGGGGGGGGGCGAGCGTTGTCTGCAAAGAAGCAGCAACTTGACTGTGCAGCGGCTCACAAATAAATATTTTTCTACTTGAAAAAAAAAAAATGTCCATGTTTTATATATCACGGTGTTTGTAAAGAACCACAGAACAAAATAAAAACAAAAAACGAGATTCGAAAAAAATTAGTTTATTAGCCGTTTCTAGCGTGAACTCCCCCCTTAAATTATATTTTTAATTAATTTTTATAAGTAGCTCAAATCAGAGGGTCACTTACCTTACAAGATGATTCTTTGAAAATTATATATTTTGTATAAAATTGTGCATATTTTACAAAAACGATGGTCTGCCTCTCAAATTTGAATTTTATTAACCTGGCAGACCTACTTAAGTTAATTAATTATCCTCATGAGACCTACCGCACAAGATGATTCTTTGGTTATTTTTCTAAATTAAAGTTTGGAATCGTCACTATCTATAAAATATTGTCTGCCTCATAAAAAACAGTACCGTCAAATGGGATGGAATTGATAATCGGGGGGTGAAATTGTTCACTATATCATATTTTTTTAAATTGAATATAGCGTCAGAATTATAGTTTAGAATGCGATTTTCCCGACCGATAATGGAAGAAATAAGATGGCTGAAAATACCCTATACACGTCAAGTTCAGCAGTTCCATATATTGAAAAAAAATATAGTGTATTTAATAAAGAAGTCGTATTTTTGGGTGAAAGTGATTTTCGTCATTTAAAGAAAATCGGGATGGTCATTTACGCCAAAAACGGCACAAACTTTTCGCATGATCCAATAATAAAATCTTTTCAATAACGCAATTCTTCATATTTCGAACTAAATATCTCAGGACCACCAATTCTTTTACTTTTAAACGCCGCCTTTTAATTTATAAATAAAATTAAAACATAAAACAACAAAATAACAGAATCAAAAGAACGCAACATTTTACAACATCGACTACAAAATTTTATAGCCAAAAATTCGGCTCATATAACAGCGCACATTGCGTTGAATGCAAAGAACAAGCCCAGGCAGCTCGACTCTTTAATTATAAACATGTAGCTATGGCTCATTAAATCTGAAATATAACACTTGAACACTGTTGTCTTGTCTTTTGTTAACGTTATTGAATGATGGACCGACCCCTCTATCATTTCAATAAAACAAAGAATTAACGCATACGCAGAGATGTAAAATGATTTTTATGGATGAAATTTGACTATATACATATTTGTAAAGTAATTTCGAAAATAAATGGTGCGATGTATTAAAAAATGCTTCAAATATTGACACAATGATTTAAGGGTAGGGTAAGGTATTAAAATAATTTTTTTTCATTTTTTTTTTTTAACTGAATGCATAATATCTCAAGAATATTGCCTCAAAATTTCAAGTGATCTTTTTTATTTTAAGACAAGTTAAATGATTTTTAACTTATCTTGCACGCCGATTACAAAAGTGTTGTTTTGAGAAATTCGCATGTATAAAGTTTTGACAAAGTTAATACTTGGCGTTACAATCGTCTATGCCTTTTTTTAGAATTTTTCTCTGAACTTTTCAGAGTATAATACTTAGCAAGAGCCTACTTTCTAAAAAATCGATTTTTCCGACCCGAAATGTTTTCCGACCGTGCCTAATTATCATCACTATGTATTATCAACAAAACTGATAAAGTGATCAAAATAGTTGCCAAAAATTTTAAACAAACAATAATTTTAGCATCCATCAAATTCAATGAGTAATGACTATAGACCGGATGAAATAATTTTTCACAGAACCGGCTTAACGATTTCAGTGTAATACTGTTAGACTGTTTGTATTTACGTATGAGTCTGCTACAACAGAAATAACAGAATCTAAAAATTTATTGAAATTCAACATAGAGAAGCGAAAACTTTTTAAAAAAATTTTATTATGTGAGATTTATATCAAAAATAAAAAGGGGCCCCAAATTTTGTTGAATTAAAGTTTTGCAATATTTATTTGTCTAACTAGCTTGCAGGTACATATAAAACAAAATTTATTGTCTTCTTTCCCACCGGCGGCTTTCTTTCAGTATCAATTGATAAACAAACTCCTTATCTCTTTTTAACTTTTTAAAATTTAATATATGTACCTTGTTTACAATTTTTTAAAATTTTTAGTTTTCCACATAGGTACATACACATGCAATGTAAATCAAGCAATATTTAATCTAGTTGTCCATTTCACTCAAAAGCATAAACAAAACATCATTTTGATGACATCGTAAGTGTCGTACGTATAAATATGTACGTATGTATTATTTGTATTTAACCACAGATACTATTGATATTAGAATATTTATATGGACTAAACAATCGATTTTTAAATTTTTAAAGTTTTTTAGATATTATTTTTTGAAGCAAAATCGTTATATTGGTTAACACCTTTTATAATCTACAAACACAGAACACCTACAAACTATCGATGGTAATGAATATTTTTCAATTTTTATGTGATTTTTGTTGTAATTTGAGATTATTTATTAATAAATGTTCTAAAAATATTTATACTAACAAATATAACATCAGTTAATCTAGGAAAATTTTAAATCGCCTCTTGTTTAACCATCCATATTCGTCAAAACTTTAGTCACTTTTCATTTTCATATAAATTGTGTATATAAGTGTATTCCCACTATTTATTCAATGCTCAAAAGTATATACAAAAAAATATTAGTTAGCAAAAATGAAATAAATACCTACATAATATTTTATTAGATAACACATTATTAACGTTATATCTTTTTTTCTTAATATGGATACTTTTATTTGTGTATAGTTTGTTGGCAAGAGATACTAGTTTTGTATGAACATTTTTTAAGGAAAAATTAGTAATATTTTTTAAAACATATTATGTTAATTCGATTTAATTTAATCAGTTTATGTATGTATGTATGTAAAGGAACATTATTTGCTCTAGCAGACTCATACATAAATACAAACAGTCTAACAGTATTACACTGAAATCGTTAAGCCGGTCCTGTGAAAAATTATTTTATCCGGACTATAGTAATGACCTTTGAAATAAAATATTTGAACCAAACGTTTATCAATAACAATTTATATTATTAATATCTACATAAATATGTACTCAACTCACCACCACATAAATACATACATAATTAAGCAATGGAATTTAAAAAATGCGATATGAATGAATTCTGTCTCAATCTAAAAATAGCCACAGTTTATCATAATTTGTTCAGGAAAAAAAATATTTACCATATTATGTACTACTCGTTCAGTTCATTTCATACCACTACTTCGCCTGTACTGTGTAGGGTAAAGTCAGATATATCGTACCGGTTTTGTAAAATCATAAATAAACGCTCTAAAAAATGTGAGTGTGCTTAAACCACATGACTGAATTCGAGATGTTCAATTCCAGGTAACACAGATAGGCACTCGCGGTTACAGATGAACGTGCGAAAACAATTCCAAAAAATACGGAAAACAAATAGTAAATTATTTTCAAACTGAGTTCAAAATTAAATGCCATCAAGTTAGAATCAGAATCGATTATCAGAACTGTCTATTTACCATAAAATAATTTATGTCAGAAGAGTTAGCTTTGAAATAATAAATATTTGATATTGTTTTAATTTTAAAATTTATTTTGATTTATTGTGATTTCCATAGATTTGTTGAATTTTAGTAGTCTGACAAGGATAGAAATTAATTGATAGGTAATAATAACGAAAGTAAGTAAGTGAAGTTATTTTTGTCTGTAATTTTTAGCGAAGAGAAATATTAATTTAATCGTACGAATGCTCTTAGTATAGTCCATTTCACTTAAATTTAACCATGTTTCATCACTTATGAATTTAAATAATTTCCGTTTTCTTGGCTTTATCTCTTTCATTATTGCATTTACGTAAATTTTAAATTTGCAGTTTGTTTTTAGAAAAGAACAGAAGATTGATTTGTTTCGAATATAAGATATATTTAATTTTTTAACGATGACGCATGATCAATTGTATTTGAAGCAGGGTATACTGTGTGAGTTTTTCGAGAGTTGCCATTTTTATTACAGCCAAACTGTTGATTTAATCGAAAAATTGTTCAAATAGGAGTTGTAGATATCGACGGGGCAAGGAGCTTTATAGCTCTTATGGTTTTCGAGCTATGATACAAACTTATAGATTTTTAAATGGGACTATATATTAATTTCTCGATAAAACTGATCTAATGCATTAATTAACAACATAAATGAGCAAAAAAAATTTTTTACCAAAGTTTAATTTTTTAATTTTTTTTTTTAATTTATCAGTTAGGCGGTAAAAATATGCATATGTACTTGAGGCTACTTCAACCGATAGTGTTTTTCTTGGTTACATTTCCATTACATCCAAGAAAAGAACGTTTTCCAGTACCATTTCTATCATAAAAATTTGGTTGTAATAGAAACGGCAACTCCAAAAAACTTACATTGTATATAAAATGCAATATTTATTATTATTATTATTATTGTTGTTAGAGAAAAAATTGATTAAAAATATTTCCTGGTAGTGATATGCTCCTGCATCGTTAATATATGTATATGTCGAGTTGAATCTAAAATTAAATAATACGAAATATGACATCAAGAATGTGATTGAAAAATTAAATAATTTAACCCCTTTTATTTTAATCCTAAAAAAAATTTTTGTCTCAAAATGCCGGACCTTTTACTACCATTGACAAGTACAATAGATAATATTACAAAAAAAGGAAAGACTGAGATGCCAACATCCAAAAATGCCAATCCTCGGAATTTGCAAAATAAAAATTATACTAAACCATGTTGGTAAAACTGAACATTACCTACAATTATACTGTATTTCGAAAAATCTGTCACATTTGAGTCGCCATATTGCATGAAGAGTTAACTCGTCTTAATCATTTAAAGATTTAAACAATATAAAATATTAATCACTTAGCAATGATCAACTAACCCACAAGTCTTTATTTCACCTTACAACCATTACAAATTTCATTAAAGCTAAAACATTAACATTTTCATGACATTTAGACAATTACAAATTTCCTTGAACTCTCGCGTAGTCAGTCCCGCTAAAGAAGTTTTCACTTAAAAAAAATAAAGTAAAAAAAATGTTTTTTAAGAAAAAGCTTTTATTTAAAAATGGGCTAAGAAAAAAATAAAATAACTTTTTAGTGAAGTTTGAAGCAATATGCAACATAATTTATAAAAGCTTGAGGCGTTTAATTAAGTTTGGTAACTACTGAAAAGTAAAATAGCTACACTTATATCCAAAACATAAATAATTAATGATAACGCCTCAAGCTTTTATAAATTATGTTGCATATTGCTTCAAACTTCACTCAAAAGTTATTTTATTTTTTTTTAGACCATTTTTAAATAAAAGCTTTTTCTTAAAAAACATTTTTTTACTTTAATTTATTTTTTTTAAGTGAAAACTTAAAAAGTTATTTTATTTTTTTATTAGCCCATTTTTAAATAAAAGCTTTTTCTTAAAAAACATTTTTTTTAAATTTATTTTATTTTCCACTTTTTAGTGTGATTACAATTAATTTAAAAAAAGAATTAGGGAAGTAATTTTTTTACCTATATTTTAATCGGTTAACTTACTCCAATCAAATATAACTATGGAAACAAAAAATTGCAATGTAAAATAAATGGACAATATTTGACAATTCGAAATGTCAAAAAGTTGCGCAGGACTAAAAATCAAAAATTTTTTATTTGGGGTGATTTAGGGCAAAACTAATTATACAATATTGCATTGTCATCAAGGTTACACACGTATGTAAAATTTGAAACCTCTAGCTCAATTAGAACCTGTTTAAATTTTGATTCCAAGATTTGATCTAAACCAACATACTAACATAGCAAGTTAAATAAAAGCTTTTAAAAATACGATTTAAACAACGATACGGCTGACCCGACCTTACCCCAAAACATGTTTTTATAATATTTTTCTTGAATATTGAAAGATAAAACGCATACGGCATACCACAACCAAACCGACGCCATTCACAAACAAATAATTGACAATTTCCATGTTATCTGGTAGAACGTAGAACACAAAGCACGCATACAAACAAGTAGTAATTTAATTTATCACATTGTGTATATTAGAAACGCATAAAAATCAAAGACGGTTCATCAAAACATACGCGTGGGGGCGAGAGGGGGTACAAGAAAAATTGAGAGCCCGAGGTGAAGCCAATATTTGTCTTATGCCGCTGCTACACGATGCTACGAACACCTTCCAACATTCGACGTTGGATGGTTCATAGCATCGTGTAGCCGTTGTTCGAACCTACGAGTGTCCAATGTCGAGCGTCAAACATTCGCATTTGGTCGTGTCCCGTTCGATGTCGGTATTCTTGCACCGAGTCAAAGGGATGCTTCGAACGTTTGAAGGTCAATGTTGGTTGTGTTCGTTGGTTGCGCACGACTCGTTCATGTGAAGAGAGACAACATCAGTGTATAACATTAGAAATAACATCAGACAGATAACATCTTCGTCACGTTTGTCCCAACACATTATACAAGAGAGACAACATCAGTGTATAACATTAGAGATAACATCAGACAGATAACAGCGTTGTCGACTGAGTACCAACACTTCATCATTCGTATTGGATCAAACATTCGACTCACCGTGTAGCAGATACATTCGTCGCACCAACTATCGAACTTAATTGCCTCAAACGTTCGATCGAATGTTGGAAGGAACGTTCGTAGCATCGTGTAGAACCCGCTTTATATTTGATAAGAACATTTCCCCAATGACTGTATCAATATTACTTTCGTAACTGACCAAACAATTAAAGAGCGAGACGGTAAAACACGGGACACATTATTGGCCGGATGTGTATTGTTGCCACCTATTGACAAATCATGTAACCGATTCATGTCACGTACAAGTCCGGTTATAACAACGAAGAATAACACGTGGTATATTTATGTGTGTGTAGTTATGGAAGACTGGGTTTCCGATGTGCCACTAAAAAAATACAATACCTTCAGTTAGGTATTAAAGTATGTTATTATTTGTTTAACCGCAGGTTTATAAGCGTGGATCATTGTTCCGAATGATTTATATGAAATATATTATTTGAAAATATTAATTCTGTTTCCCTGATATTTTGAATTTCGTTCGATTTCTTGAAGAACAAAATGTATTGCTGGCAAGGGAGAAGGAATCTGCTATGATTCCGGAAAGATACATAGGTTATACTAGAGATAGGAAACGGGCCGAGAGTTTTAAGAGTCCCCTCACGTCCCGGAGGGTATGATTTTCCTAAAACGGGCGGTACACAGTAAAAGAAATTGTGTTCTGCGTAAAAAAAAACTAGTGGTTAAAATTTTTGTGTTAAATAAGTAACACAACCCTGCGTTAATGTAACATTTCGTGTTTGTGTTAAGTGAAAATATTAACACAAATTTCGATTTAACACAATAAAAATGTTAACCTGTTTTGAACAACCAAGAGGTAACACAATCTTTGTGTAAAGCAAAAGAATGTTGTAAGTACGTAAGTTAGATTAAAATATATATCTACCAAAATATATATAATAAAAAAGATGAGAGTAGTTCTTATTATTAAACAAAACCGTAAAATTGTAAGTTTTTTCAGTTATTGACGAATATAGTTTTATTAAACGTTTAAAAATGAAACAATTTTCTTACATTTTAAGGTTATTTTGTTACAGATCCAGTTACAAAAAACCATGTAAGCTTACTTGAGATTGTATTATTAGTCGAATTTTCTCCGAAAAATTAGACTTATACAGTCTATACGATAAGAGCTGCGAGAGGCGAGACCAGGGGCGCTATCCGTTTTCGGACCCGTAGAACACGATTATGTAAAAAAAAAAGATGTCTGATATATATATATATATATATATATATATATATATTTTCCCGCAACCTTTTAATATGTGTAGGGCCCCCCTATGGAAGTTAAGAGATGAAATTTGGTAAGTGGGGCTTATTCCGATGCACAACAATACTATCAAAGTGGGGTCAAATTTTGGGCAAATTTTTTTTCGGACCCGACCTTTAAGGGGGTGGTGGGGGGCGGAAAAGCAATAAAACTTTTCCAAACCGGTTTTAAATAATGTTTCGGTCAATTATCTACAACATATCCAAAATTCAGCTTCCTAGGATGATATGGTGGGAGTAGAGGGGGGAAAAACGATTTTCGCTGGATCTAACAGGCCCCCAGCCCCCCAGAATTAACGTAGAGGGTTGAAATTTGGTGTGTTGATAAAGTTCGTACCTAGGTTGTGCTTTTTGGAGGTTTTAATATTTTACCCCCACCCCCCTCATTTTTAAGCTACAATTTCATGCATTTTCGACGTTTTCGAAGTTTGTACCACTCGCACAGGTCACCCGAATAAACCTAGAGGGCTGAAATTTTGTATTCGGATTGAGTTAGTATCAAGGGGGTGCCTTTTGGGGGTCTCGACTTTTAACCCCTACCCCCACCATTTTTATACCCAAAAGAACATGATTTTTCTTGTTTTTTAACAGTTTCGTTCGGGTCAAAATCTCCCCAAATAAACCTAGAGGGCTGAAATTTGGTGTACAGGTTAAGCTAATAGCCAGACACTGTTTTTTGGAGGTTTCAACTTTTAACCCTTACCCCCACGATTTTGACGCCAATATTTCCTTAATTTTTTTGCTTGTTTTCTAACACGTCTAGAGACTCCATAAGGAAACCTAGAGGGCTGAAATTTTGTACGTGTATTCAGTTAGTATCCAGCTAGTACCTTGTAGGGAGTCCGCATCACTTTTCCCCCCACTTCTCCCATTTTTACATCGGAATTGAATTCTATTGTTAAATGTGTTTTAAAAGCATTATGTTTATTCTAAATACAAGTAGGCGAATAGTAATTTTAAAAAATTTAAAAAAAAGTGAATACAATTTTTTAACAAATGAAATACATATATATTAAGTAATTTGAAAATGTTATTAAAGTCACTGTTTATTTATTTATTTAATTATTATTTAGGAATTTTGGATTTTTATTATTTATAAAATAGAAATTTTGGATTTTTTTGGAAAGAAAAAATATCTTCATAAAAGCCTTCCAGTTTACTATTTAAGTTCCTTTTTTAATATTTAAAAATAAAACACAAAGGCAATTGGCGGATAAGCATGGATAGAAATGCCCTCGTACGAATTGTGTTGGCTTTTTCCCTGTTAACTTCTATCGGCACAAAATTGAAATTTACTGAGATTCAGCCCTTAAAAACTTAAAATCTTTTTTTAAAGCCCCGATCAACCGGACACTCATTATCAGTTTTGAAACCGACAAAATTACAAATCGCTTGTGGATTTTCAATTATATTTCGCTTGTAGACACTCAATACCGAAGAAATAATTTTTTATTTTTTATTTTTTTTTCGAAAGAAAAAATATCTTTAAAAAGGCCTTCCAGTTTACTATTTAAGGTCCTTTTTTAATATTTAAAACTAAAACATAAAGGCAATTAGCGGATAAACATGGGCAGGAATGCCCTCGTACGAATTGTGTTGGTTTTTTTTCTGCTACCTGTTTTCGGCACAAAATTGAAATTTACTGAGATACAGCCCTTAAATACTTAAAACCTTTTTTTAAAGCCTCGATCAGCCGAACACTCATCACCAGTTTTGAAACCAACAAAATGACAATTCGGTTGTAGACTTTCAATCACATTTCGCTTGTAGACATTCAATACCGAAGATGAAGGGGAAAATTCGACTACCGTGATGGGGCCCCGCTGCTCACGGCGTTTTATAATATACAATCTCGTAAGCCTTGGGAGATCGCGAATAACTCCCTGAATTTTCAATTTTTTGGTCCAAAAATTTTATCATGAATTTACTATATATCAATGAATATATCTTTAAAATATTAAAACATTCCATACAGTAGTTTTCTTTAAAAAAATTCCCAAAAATCACCTTTTTCAGGCGGTCACACTAGTGATCCCGCTTAAGAATACATTTTTAAAAGTCTATAGGTACTTTCAAAAAAAATGAAACAAAAAAATCGTATTTTAAAAAATTCTAAACTAAAACACTGCCTTTGCCTCCCTTAAAGCTATCTTCACAAATAAACGTAACTCTTACTTACTCATTGTTTATTGCAATATTTTTTGACGATTTAAAAACTATTTTTATTAAAAATTTGTAAGAACTTTTGTAAACAACCATCAGAATAAATTAACGGATTATTAAATTATCAAGTATTTATAATAATAACAGTGAATTTTCATACTTGTAATTATTTTAATTTTTATATATTGTGTACTTACATTTATGTAGACAGACGGAGGAGAGTGCGTGGAGTAATAAAATGGCCTAGCTATTTAAATTATTATGTAAATTTTTTTTAATGAAATGTTAATTATAAGCTATAAACAAATATTGTTTTACACCGCTTGAAATTAAATTAAATATACTTTATACTTGGATGAGGTAAAACATAATTTTCTTTCGATTATTTGAACTCTAACCCGAAAATGAAAGGATGTATAGAGATAATTAAGAGTCCATATTTTATATTACTACTACAGTGATTAACACGTTAATGGTCAAGGACGCTGTACAGTGTTAAATGAAACCTGACTAACTGTGACACAACGCTGTATCGCGTCAACAATTCCATATAAAATGTATTAGTTGTCAAAATAGTGTACTAGTTAGGCTTCTCGTCATTTAGGTGATGACCATCAACGTGTTAAAGTAGTTCCAATGTCTTTTAACTTATTAATACAAACCTCTCGTGTGATCATAAGTTATTAAAATACCCATGTAGCAACATCCTGCATAACAGCGAATTTTTGTTTTTAAAAATCAGTTCTTCTCGAAGACCCGTTTACATAGAACGTCGTAGGTAAAATAGCCGACTAAAAATGCTCTTAATGTAAACAAAATTAGTCGACTAAACCGATTAATCGATTAATCATCCAACATCACTAGTTTCATGATGTATAACATACTATTTGTCAAAAATAATTTATGTATGGCTTGCCCTCCCCTAACACATTTTTGTAACTAAATTATTCGCAAATATTTATGGATATGAGCTTGTAGAGGGGCCGCCAAGCGAAGATATAGTTAACTGAGTTCATGGGCGAATCCGGCCAGTTGAAAAGAGGGGCTGCCTCTAATTCCAGGAGGAATTTTGGGGGACCCTTTCACCCCAAAACTTTTTTTAACTAAAAAGAAATTACCCATTGTAGGTTAGAGGGGGAGGAGGTTGTAGCCCCAACAGCCCCCTCCCTGGATTTGCCCATCACTGAGTTTCTTCTTTTCGTCTATAATATAATCCAGAGACAAAATTATCTTGGTCAACACCTACAAAATAACAATCGATTTAACTTATCATTGGAATTTGTTTATTCACAAAATTCTAAAACACAATTTTCTACATCAAACAAATGGCATTCGGATGTTATAGATCACTGATCTGTGAATTAAGAGGGTAGCTGTAAAATTATATATTCAACCCAAATAATGTAGACGAACTGTTTTAAACATGAGTTTCTTCATGCATCACTCCTCACAAATATAAGTATTTGCAACAAACAAATGGCCTTATTAGCATGAATTGGCATAATTTTACAAATGACAACAAAGGAAATGAATTAATATAACTGAGGGTTTGGGTAACAAAATCGGCGGAGAATAAGTTAGAGAGATTTTCAATACTTTTGTAGTTAAAAATAGATTTATGTCGATCGGTATTTGCCAAACTTTTCTCGTTGTAATACACTTTTTTAGTTTTAAAATTTTTAAGCAACCGTAAAACCGTCTAAACCCGGACAGGGGGTCTAGACCCGAACACTTTGCACTAATCTTCAAAGCAAATCATTTCTACATTAACCTGCAACAATAAACATTTGTTCTTAACGTCATTAGAGAGAGAAAAACACCCTCTAAACAGCTGCACCAATAAAAACCACGGATTTCTACATTTACTATCTCATTTTACAGGATTACTATCCTACAGTTTTTCAAAGAAATAAAATGTGTGTCTAACTTAGACATGTATTTTTCGTCATAATTGTCTTATTGTTTTAGTTTTGACATGTATATGTTCAGAATTTTATCGCGCATTATTTAATGATGTTTGAAGTTATAATCGATGTATATATAAAAAATACATTGCTATATATGTATGTATATCCGTTTAGACCCGGACACATCGGTTTATTACACTATGACCGTGATTCGCATCAGCTGTAACTCCCACTATCCATACGCTAATATTCCTCTCAGAATTACACGGTTTATGCCTCCTTCTGGTGTCATATCGCATGTTTACTTCATAGAGAGGCATACTAAGCATAAAGGCCCTTTCTCCTTTCCCACAAAATATTTTGAAGTCTGACAGATTCAAAGACATCAGACGATATAGAACACTGTCCTAAACCGGACGGGAGAGGTTAGTTTGCATGTTATTACATTATTCAAGTAAATGTCCGGATCAAGACCGATTTAGGGTGTAGACCCGGACACTTACTAATTATTTTTTTTTTTTATTTTTACTTATAATGAAACAAATGGGTCAGGGATATAACACACTCTTTCTAATGGTAATACTTTTATTGGTGATATCTATGAAGGAAACATGTATAAATATAAAATTAACCAAAAAATGTAAAACAGTGTCCGGGTCTAGACGGTTTTACGGAACATTAAATTTGGGTTTCTACTAACAATAAGCTTGCAACCTTGGCTGAATATTTGGCGAATACTATTCGGTATTATCTATTTTTAGGGTTCCAAAGATATTTCAGAATCCCTTGGAATTATGCGGTGTGTAGCGGGAATTAGTCACTGAATTCCACAGTACTACTCCACAGTCCATATGTATGCATTACCAGCCAGTACCTACATTGGAATTGGTGGAGTATGACTGTATGATACTGGTGTTACGCGGGTAACATACTTTGGGAAACCATGATGTTGATGAATGAAGTCGATCAGATGTTAATAATCCCAACATTCTGACTGACAATGAGATATAAAATAAATATAGGTACTTTTTTTTTATCTTTTAATTGAATTATTTAATTTATCGTATTACAAAAAGATTACTGGCTATGTATACTAAGAATAACTAACACTGATTCAGATCAAAGATATTTTTATTGAAATTAAATTAGTTTTATTATTGATAATAATAGAAATCTGATAACTGTTAGTTTATAATTAAACAAGAATTTTATTTTTGTACAAGCCCCGCTCCGACCACAACGACTAGACGTACATGTCATCAAGCAATAATTATAATATAACATTTGAAATTTGTATGAAAAGTTTCGTATCCAATTTTTTCGCTATCAAAATGGGTCTTACCTTTTTTCACGCTAAAAATGAAAGCAGCATCCTGCAAAACATAGCGAATTTCCGTTTACAAAAATTAGTTTTTCTCAAAAACCAGTTTTTCTGTAATTTTTTTCCCCTCTTTCCAATGGTGTAAAAAAATGTCGAAAAAACTTTTGAAGTTGGGGAAATTTTGGCAAAAAACTAACTTGTTTCACGGAAAATTCCCGAAAAACCATGTTTTAAGCATCGAACTGATCTGGCTGAAGAACTCATCCAAGATTTTTGGACTTTCAATGTTTTCACCAAATTTCATAAAAACAATGTTTCGTTCAAGGGTTATCATACTGATACATAAATACATATATATTTAGATATATATAAATTTTAGTGAATATCATTTTCGACATCTAGAAACCTCAAAACAATTCCCGTCATAGTCCCGGGCTCAAGTCGTGTCATGACAGTAGGCGTAATAGCTGAATTTTCGATTCGAAAATTCGTTAAAACTACAATATTCTTATGGAACTAAAGATACATGAATTAAACTATCTCCATAAAGGCACACTATCCAACAATATCCGTCCTTAAAATTTAGGTGATTACTAGCAAATACTTATCAGTCAATTTGACTATTCAACACAAAGATGGTCGAAATACGTATTACTTTATAGGATATTCTAGTCAATAACATTGACAAAGTTTCAAAATATTACGCAGTTTTATATTTATTTACGAATATTTTTTTGTAATAGAAAATATTTTATAATGATAAAAATTAGCGCCTTACCTTCTTTTGCATAAACTATTTAGATATTTTAATTATTATAAAACCTTGACGGGTTATTTGAACGTTTTTTGAATTTTAAATATAAAAATTCCTTATACTGATACAATACATCGTTTTCTAAAAAAAATATTTTGTCATGCAAATAGGATAATTTGAAGCGCATGTCTCTAAATTGATTATGCAAACAAGAATCAGTAGTTATTGTATATACAAAATAGTCATACACCATCAAATCAATTTGAAATAGAATAGAAATTTTGTAATTTAACAGTCTTTAACATCAAAATAACATCGATTTGAGTTTTAGTTGAATTTCTATGGATGTATTTCCGCGCCCTTATTGAAAAAAAAGTACATTCACCTATTCATTATTCCCCCCACCACCCTTAATTTTGTCCATTCTGAAATCAGACTATCAAATTTCATGATAATTTAATAAACAGAAGAACTCGGTATGACAATGTTTAACAAAAAAAAAGTTTTAGAATAAAGGCATCGATTAATTTATTAATAATTACTGCTATTTAAGTTATTTTGAACAAAATATTGACAATTTGTATTATTTTGATTATTTTCCTTAAAGCCCTTGTGAAAACCAACAGTGCAATTGGCGACGTTCTGTCTCCAGTTTTTAACCCCCTTTTTTGATAAAGAAACGCAAATACAGTAGACTCTCAAAATTTGTCATCAGTATTGTTTATTAGTCCAGAAGTTAACGATCACTAACAGACGCAACGTAAAGAACGTCTTTCGTTCGATGATTTTTAGACTAAATACATGAAGGTAAAACCCGACCGAGAGATCAAAATTTCACTCTTATTCTCGACAAAAAAGCGCTAAGATTATTGACCATAGTTGAGGTTTCACGGCACTTAGGAATTTAGTGAGATAAAAGGAATATAGGGTAGGGGGTGGTAAAAAAAGACACCCGCGCAGATGGGGTAAAAAAGAGACATAAATTTTTATTAACTTCAAGTGTTAAATTTGAAGTTAATAAAAATTTATGTTTCTTTTTTACCCCACCTGCGCGGGTGTCTTTTTTTTACCCCGCCCTACCCTATATAATATAAATCAAATTAACTAAAATTGGTCTGATATCATCAAACAAATGAAATAAAAATAGACGAACCTAGTTTTCTGTCTCCTTTTGTTATTTTTATATTAAAATAACTATAGTAACCTAAAATTGTACATCTGATTTTGCTTCATTTGTTAATGATGCCACCAATTAATGTTTCAGTCTCGGCCGAGACTAGAAATTCAAGCTCGGCCGGAATTTACTCAAAGGAGTGGGATTAGTAAAAAAATTTACATTCATCTCCGGTTGGGCTTAGTTTGTAAGATATGACCCTAACTTCTTTTAGAAATGGAATAAATAACGTTACTTTTTTCTAATGTCATTAAAAAGCTATCATTTAGTACCTTTCAATCAAAATTTATGTAACATTTATTTTCAATAATTTCAGAACTACGACCAAATTTTCTCAAAATTGAATTTTTGTGATGTGTTTAATACAATTAACAGAAAAAACACATAAACAGTCAAATGCCCGTTATAAGACTAGTCTAGGGGACGTAGGGGAAATTTTTCTCGGAATTTTTTATGCCCTCACTACCGGGCACTTATTTTTGTCATTCGAATACTCCTTATAAGACTATTTCATTTCAATGTTGCATTCCCATACTTACAATTAGTTTAGGTATAATTTTGGCAGTCCCAACATAGTCTCATATTAAGGAGTCGTCTGGCACAAAACTCAAAAAAGTGATTAAGTGGGGGGGGGGGAGTTGCAAGGGCTGATTGAGGGGAATAGTTTTATAAGGGGCAATATTATAACGGGTATTCGACTGTATTACCATCATTTTGGCATACGATGCACTCTTCTATCTGATCATGGATACAATTTTATAAGAAACCAAAACCGTAATGGATTTCTATACAATTAAATCTCGCAAATATACAGTGTCTACTGTACCTGCTAGACGCACCGCACTGTCTGTGATAGTGACATTACTCGAGGGACTCACCGAACGAAAAACGTGATAGAACTAAATATATCGGGGGTTGAATGTTACTTACTTAAAGGGGAACAATGATTATAAAGTCTATTTTTTTTCCTTTTATTTACAGGAAGTGAGTCAAAAGTGCGATATTAAACGTACCTACAATACCCCCTCTACCCCCGTTAAGTACTTATCGATACTGTTTACGATCAATTCTGCAATCTTGTGCAGAAATAACAAACAAAACAATAAAAAAAAGTTATACTGATTCGCGCAACGCATATAAAACAACAACAGTTAGAAGTTTTCAATAATTTCACTTTCACGTATTATTACGTGTTGAACAAAAACCGCAAAAAGAAATTTTAAAAGCCTACTTTGTTTTTATGGTAACATAAATAAACGTTAATCCATATCGGAGTTTAATGATAACAATTTTTCATTTTTTTATATTTGTTTTTAAATCGAAATAAAAAACTTCGTGAATAATAGAAAAAAATAATCACAGTAATAACAAACTTTCAGTCGGTAGAAAATAGCTTTCAAAGCGAACGTTCAGCTTTTACAGCATTTTGCGATTGTTGTCGCAACTTTTCTGTATAAAATACAAAACTAGAATATTCAGAAATCACTTACATAATATGTTGTAGGTACTCATTACTTTTATTGTTTTTAACCCTCTACTGGACATGATGGGTGCTTTTGTCTCTGATGGCTCTCAAACATTTGAAATTTTAAAAATCGTCATTTAAATAAAAAAAAATGTTTTTTTGTCCAGATTGTAAAAAAAAACTTTCTGCGGTGAATCGGGATCGCATACAAAAAGTTTCATAGAAAATACATAGCTCAAAACGCTCAAAACCTCACAATTTCCTTAGAAATTGTTTTTCTAAACAAAATAAAGCATTAATATTTACACGTGGGAACATTTTATTTCATTTTTATAACATTATGAAAATTATAAAAAATACATCTGTGAAAAAATTAAATGATGTTGCAATACCAATAACTCTTATGCAATGTACTGATTAAGTGCTTAAAAACCATTAAAAAGTATTATTATCAAAGAAAGGTATTATAGTTAATGTTTTAAGTTTCTTACTTTCTCTTAATTTTGATTCACATTATGCATTTTAATGACCATTTTTTTAAAGACCTCATAAAAAAAGGTTCAGCTATTATTAATAAAATTAGAAATGTGAAATAAACAGAAAATTGTCTTACATAGGAAAAAATGTTACTTCACCCTAGGGATGATCGATATTAGAAAAACATCGATGTTGATATCGATGTTAACATGAGTATCGATATACGATATATCGCGCGTTTTCTGTCTCAACCTCGTATATCAAAAACTACATGTTTTAGGACACACAAAAATCATATTAAATACTGTATTTATACATATACTTATCTATATATATTTATATATATAGGTAGTCAACATCAATGGGTGTAATTAGCATAAATCTTAAGTTCATAGTGATGAAGATACAGATTTAAATACGTTTTGTTTGTGTGTCCAAAAATTGGGATTTTTCAGATACGAGGTTGAGACAGAAAACGCGCGATATATCGAAAGAAAGACATCGATGTTTATGTAGCAATATAAACAACCATTATAATCTATTATTTTATTTATTAAAAATTAACATTGCCAGTATTTATTTGGTACACTTTGCAGAAAAAGACACTTTGTTAGAAGTTTCCCTTTTAATTTGTTGCTTTGTTGATGCAAATGCTGCCCAGCTTTTGAAAAAAGTCTCTCTGAAGCTGTTGAAGTTACTGTGAAATACAAATATTTAATGACAATTTTTTTTCAAGTTTGGATAAGTGGATCCTAGAACTTGCCATAAATGTAATGGATGTTATTTTAAATCAGCTACAGGACTTTTTAAATACTGGATAGGTTAGGCTAATATCGATGTTTCGATATTATTATCGTAACATCGATGTGTCGATGTTATCGAGGACATAACATCGATGTTTTCCCCTAAACATCGATGTTTTTCTACCATCGATGAATATCGATCATCCCTACTTCACCCCCAAAATTTTCCAGTACCAAAAAACTGTTCAAAAAAATTAAAATCTTATTTTAAAATAAACCATTTTTTAATTAAAATTCACATAGTGTTTGAAAAATTGTCAAACTGGATCGGCTAGAACTCGAACCCGGATCTCTTGGTTGCTAGCCAAGAGACCCGGGTTCAAGTCCCAGCTGATCCAGTTTGACAATTTTTCAAACACTATGTGAATTTTAATTAACATAATAAATTTGTCATACATACCGAAGTAAATCGAGTGTTCAAATATCCGCTAAATCTGAACATTAAGTGAACATATGAATATTGATGTATGTATAAATACGAACAAAAGTTCGCCATACATTAATATAATGTTTCGCAGGCACTCGATAACTTTGAAATTTAAAAAAAAAAAAAAAAAAAAAAAAAACTTTAAGAAAGTAATTTTTGTAAAAACTGATGAAGAATCAAAACTTTGGAACTATCTTCCGATTCAATACCATCAAATTTTTCGACAAGTCTGACCACCACTATACATTTTGCGTAACTTTATGGAAATTTTATGGAACAAAATACACCTCAGTATGCTACAAGTACAAATAAAATAATTCGGCACACTAACACAAACGTGACATCTGGGTACATTAACATACAGAACACAGTTCATTAGCGCTTTGTCTTACTTTACCTACCACTGTTTGCTGTTACACCACATTCTGACTGAACATGGGTATACAAACGTGATCTGTTCTCATTACATGAAAAATGTATTCGAAAAAGAAACAAAAAGAATGAATAATAATAAACAAATTACATAATAAAAGAGGCAGCGAAATAGATAACTGTTTTCTAATAGAAAAAGAATTTTAGAAGCAAAATTAGACGTAATGATGTCAGCACATACAGTATAGCACCGATAATGGAAACATCAGTTTTGGAAATTTTTTGAGAGCATCAAAATAGTCAACATCACTTTTGGAAAGTTGCATCAAAAATGTCAAGTATATAAATATTAAGGCCCGATTTACATTAACGCTCTGCTCTCACTCCGATATCACTCCGCTCCAAGTTCGATAAAATATTCTTATACAATAAACAATGAGTGTATTCACATCATCGCTCTGATATCGGTCCGATATCAGTCACGGTTCGCTTTCGCTCCAATGTCACTCCAATATCAATACCACTCAGGTAATATTTTATCGGAGCGGTATCAGACTTGTTATGGCTTGTACCTATAGTGTAAACACTTTTTTGATTCCACTCCACTCCGCTTGCATTCAGTTGTTATGAAAAGATATTTGTATTGAACTGAGACCGAACTGGGAGTGTACCCAGAGCAGTATTATAATGTGAATAGAGAACGAATAGGTACCAGCATGATATCAGCACTGTAATGTGAACACAAGAAGATTGTATCGAATCGGGAGCGTAGTGATATCGGAGTGAGAGTAGAGCGTTAATGTAAATCGGGCCTAAATCCATGTTCAATAGACCATGACGCATGATTTTATCAAAAGAAACAAATAAATATACCGGTAATGGTAGTGACATACGACAACAGACCTCAAAGCGTGGGAATGTGAATTTTAATTATTGTACATAGAATGTTTATCTATATTATATGTATTCTGTTCTGTGGCGGATTTTATCATACGTAAAATGTAAACAAAGTCATTTCAAAGCAAATTAATAAAACGACAAATGAAAAAATATTTTCTGAGATAAATAACTTTTAATTCTTCACTTCTTTCTTTCATTAATATTAAAAAAAAAAAAAAAAAAAAAAAAAAAATTTAATTCAAAACATAATCTTACGATATTTGTGAATTGCCCCTGGTCAAAAAGCATCACTTTTGTCAAGCACCACTTTTGGAGACTACTTTTTCTTGACAAAACTGGTGCTCTACTGTACATTAAATGATTTAACATTCTAATCACCACATAATAAACGATAATGATAAGAAGTTATTCGTAAATTTTTGAGACTTTTATTAGATTCTAGCAAAATTAGAGACTTTCAAGTTACATACGTACTGACATTTTTAATTTTCCACAAAGGAAACAACTATTTTTAATATACAGGGTGTCATCAATTTACTACACGTAGTTTATTTTACTGCACGTAAAATAAATTATACGATTTACCAAAAAAAAAATTTAATAGAAGTCTCGTAGCAACCGAATATACATTTCAATTTTGGTCAGACCTACTGATCATCTCAGTTCACCTTTTACCGTCTCTTTTGACCCCGATTTACCATAGAGTAGAAATATGATTTTTGTTAATTTTTCAAAAACCAGAAATATTTTCAAAAATTTTTAATTATTGTAATAAAGTAACCATGCTCTGGCATAAGTACTCTTAAAAAAATATAAAAAAAATACAATTTGAACTAACGTATCGATTTATCTCGATTTACGATATTAAAATTTTGTGTAAGTTTCATATTAAACCACAATATTTTTTATACAACCTGCTGTGCCGAGAGCGCCTATATACACAGCCAGCTGTACTTACATACATATTTTGTAAGGTGAATAATTTGACAGCAAGATATACACACAGAGGTGAATGTGCACTGCTTTAACTGCACCAAGCAATGCGGTGCACACCAGTGCACACCTCTTGAATAAATTAAACGATGACTCATTCACTAACACAGTCATATCTTCTCATTTCATACACAAAAACCATTAATACTGCAGTATGTCCAATAGGCAATAGCAATGAAACAATTAGTCATTAAAACTGATAAGACAAAACTAGTTTAGCTTACTTTCTTGACAGATACATAAATGATCTAAGTAAATGATCTAGCAATCAATGCAAAGATAAATATAACGAAAGATAATCAATTGGGTATGTACATATTTATCAGTTTAAACGAATTTCTCAGAAGAACTGAAAAATATAATATGTACATCTAAATGAATCATATTAAAAATTGTTATAATTATAGAAAATTCTAGAAAAATTAGTGATATCAGTCGAAATTTTTACCGGATTTTTTACCAGATTTTACCGAATGGATCGGAATAAATTAGGTGTCATTAGATTTGTCTGAATCCTAAAAGTGATATAGGACGTGTGAAAAATAATATGGCGGCTGTCAGCTACCGTAAGCCATCTTCAGGTCAACTTTACCATGGTGGCCACAGGTTTTTAAAGATCAAATTCCCTGATTTTTCCAGGTTTTCCAGAAATTTTATTAAAAAATTCCCGGATTATTTTGTGAAAAATGTCCAAAAAGCTAATCCCCAAAAAGCTAAAAAAAATTCTTAATAACTTTTTAACACTTTTTCTTAAAAAAAGTAAGCGAAGAGCAAAAAAAAATGAAATCTGCGCCAATTTTTAAATCTAATCTCAAAACAAATGAAAAATATTGATTGAAATTTTATCCCTCAATAAACAAAATTATAGAAATCAATTTTTTTCCAGTCTTCTGGTAAAATTCCCTGACTTTTACAGAAAGTTTAGAATTCCCCGACATTTTCAGGTTTTCCAGTAATGCGTGGCCACCATGTTTACCAAACCATGCTTTAGGTCGAATAACTTAAAATTTCGTAGTTCATGATGGCGGTAGCAATATTTTTTTAGTGACAGAGTCATTTCTAACAAATCAGTGGTATTATACAAATTTTTCTGGCATTTTAGCCGCAATGTCTTCAACTTACAATCGTTGAAAACAGTAATGTACCATATATGAATTTAAAAAAGAGCCAATAATTTCAAAAAAGTGAAGAAAGAAAATTTATATAGGTAATACCACTAATTTGTTAGAAATGCCCGTTTGTGTTACTAAAAAAAAAGTGTTACAGACATCGTAAGACATGAAATTTTGGTTTATTTGACGTAAAATGTGGCTTGACAATATCTAAAAAGTAAACTTTTAAAAAAAATCAAAAAACCCACTATGGAAAAAGCGAAATAAAAAAAAAATGGAAAATGAATATCACTTTTCCTCCGACTTGAAATGGTCACAGTTTTCAACCTTAAGGGTGCTATTGTTAACAAGTTGAACAAAAATATCCGATGCCTTCGGCTGTGCGTTATCATTTGATTGCATACATTTTACAGAATCCATAATGCTTTCTGAGACAGGGCTGAGAACCCGGTGACCCGAAGTCGAAAGAAAATGAGATACTTTCATTTTTCTGTTTTTCTATCTCATTATATAGTGACTGGAACTTACAGTAGGTATAGGTGAGACCACATATCTTGGCAGCGCGCAGAAAACGAATTTAAATAGTATACGTGATGGTTATTTAAAAAAAAAAAGTGCTCTCTCAGTGTGATTTAAATGCAGATACTTATCATGCATTTTCAAATACATCTGTCACTACCGTGCGCTTCTCTGTTACACTGTCAAGATACGTGGTTCTACCTATACTTTATTCAATGTACAATTTTTGGCGGACATAAATCCGACCATTAATTTTTATTCCAAAAAAACAAAGACGAACAATTCTTGTTTCTATAGGAGACTATAATTAACAAGCAACAACTAAAACATTTTAAAACACACATAATTACATAATAATTAATACAAGATGGAATTTAAAAATAAATAAAAATAAAAACTTAAGTAATTATTTATTTAAATAATGAGAGGGCTGTTAGTTTATCAAGATAAAAAATTATTTTCATAATAAAAATAATATATAAAAATAGATTTATCGCGCAAAATATGCAAACACGTACAGTTGAACCTTTTTCTATGCGGTGAATAGGGACCGCAAATATATTCAAAAAAAATATATTCAAAAATATCATAAATAGCTATAAAAAGTTCGAAAATACATAACTCAAAACGCTCACGATTTCCTTAGAAGTAGCCTTTCTAAATAAAATAAAGCATTAATTTACACGTGGGAACATTTTATTTCATTTTTATAATATTATAAAAATTGTGAAAAATACATAGGTATATGCAAAAAAGATAAATGATGCAATAACTTCTTATACAATGTATTGATTAAATGCTTACAAACAATACAAACCATTACAAAGTATTTTTGATCAAAGAAAGTTACTCTAGTTAATGTTAAGTTTCCTACTTTCTCTTGATTTTGATTCACATTATGCCCTTTAATGACCATTTTTTAAAAAACCTCATAAAAAAGGACCGCATAAAAAAAGGTTCAGCTGTATATTCACATATTACTACTGTATGATATCTCAGTGGTTTTTATATTAAATATATACAGCAAAGAATCAAAATATTGCGGAGATATCTACAACACTCATACTAAGTTCGAGGATTATTTATTAACCTCACATTTCAACTGAAACAAGTTTCAGATTGCAACGTGAATATGATCGGAAAACATAACGTTTATACCTTATACATATATTTTATTATTTACGTACGTGTATATGAGATTATTGGGAACGAATACATGTGCCAGAAATGGATGAGGTGTGTGTGTGTGTGTGTGTGTGTGTGTGTAGATATGTAGGATACAAGGTGTTGAAGAATATTAAGGCTGTAATCTAATCTAAAAAGTTGAGTTATAGAACTTTTCAGGCTCGTTTTTAGCGAATTTCCAGAATGGAATTCAGCTATTACAGCCACTGTCATGACGCGACCTAAGCCCGGGACTATGGCAGAAATTTGTTTTGAGGTCCCTAAAAACCGAAAATAATATTCACTAAAATTTATATATATATATATATATATATATATATATATATATATATGTACGCGCGATAACTCTCGAACGAAGTATCCAATTTTTACGAAACTTGGTGGGAACATTGGAAGTCCCAAACCCTTGGATGAGTTCGTCAGCCAGACACGTCGGATGCCAGGAACATGGTTTCTGATCTTGCAAAAAATTAGTTATTTATCAAATATTTAAGCCATATATTTATTTTTTGTAGCAATATTAGTATACAATTGAGAATGATTACCATGTCCAAATAAAATTCATATTTTAAACCAAATAAATGTGATTAATACCTATATCCAGTGATGATTTTACTGAATTTTCTTAGTGCTTCCAAACTTTTGAACGGTAGCGTGCATAATATTTATAATTATACGCACATTTTATTTTCATAAAACTAGAATATAAACTTCAACAAGAATTCAAAACAGTTGTTTTTCTCTAGAAATGCTGAAGCAGAATCGCATCGTGTATCCATGTGTTATGAATCTGTATATTTTTCTAAGTGGTAACTTGTGGTAAGCAAGCAAACACTAAACAAGTATACGTTGGTAAATATATGCATGCATTTTTTTCATACATATATTTTTATAGTTATAGTGTTATTTAGTAAATGCATATGTGAAGAGTTTATTTGGTTTTATGTGTGTATGATGTGCATGGCAAGCGGCTGCTGCTCCATGCATACCGCACTACGACCTTGAAGTAACATCGATACCAATGACCCAACTGACTCCCCGACAATCATACGACCCAGAATACAGAATACTCTCATCTTGTATTATCATCATGTAAATATTACACTACCGTTACAAAATTCACACACTTAAAAAAAATGTTTTTTATTACTCATACGGGAGAAGTACTAACTTGGCGCACACATTTCTGTACGCAAAATAGCTGTTTGTCCTCTGTACTCTTCCCGCATACTTTTTTGCGTGTGGAACGTAACTTAAAACAATAAAACACGCATAATTTAATCAAAACACGCAAAGCCGCCTCTTAATTTTTCATTTAATAAATATTTCATAATTATTTCTATAGAAACCACCAACAAAGTAATTTAAACGATAATTAATTCAGAAAAAAAGACTTTTTCCGCGAATTGTATACGGAACACAATTTAGGGAACGATACTTTGCAATAATGAAGATATTATTTATAAATACCGGGACTTCCCCAAAATATTTGCAAAATTTTCGATAATCACAGGAATTATTCTTTTGCTAATACAGGTGTGACTGTGAGAAAATATTTTACTCCAAGAAAACATCTGATTCTTGTAAGAAAACATATTTAAAACTATTTGTCTCACCTTTAGATCTCAATCGCTTAACCAATTGACTTGAAACTCCACAAAAAATAGTTGAGAGGACGGAGAAGGGCATAAGCTATTTTTTACCATGGAAAAATATGACATGTCCGAATGACTGAGTTCAAATTTTTGATACTGTTAACAGAGGAGACAAAAAAGAACACAGGCTGCCTTTTTCCTCGAGAAAACATCTGATTTCCATCTATTTTTAAATATCACATAAGTAAAGTCGCGGGGAAAAGCCAGTTATGATATAAACGAAACCCAAGATGGTCGCTAATCCGTCGTAATATTTCAAAAAACTTAAAGTTTCTTTACGATCCCTTAAGTTTCGTTACGTCCTCATTCCTCACTAGATGAGGATGGTATTTTTACAAGCCCGTCAAGAGAAATGATGGCGATAAACCAAAACTTTTCCTCAAAAATATAAATCACAAAAGATAAAACTCACACTTTCCCTGGGCTTGTTTTTGCACCCGAGCTCCGGGATTATAACCCCAGTTACCCTCCTACTCTTGTTGGCGTTGTATTTTTGTAATTTTGTGGTAGAATAATTACTCATACTTCAGTATACGTTATTCATAAAGTTTACAAAATATGACTTTTATTGAAGAAAAAACACCTCATATAACACCTTCATTCACTTGTCTCTTCAATTATATGAAACAAAATTAATAAAAACTTATGCTGATTCATCAATTTTGTAACGGTAGTGTATAATAGATATATTATTCTTTGATGTATTATTGTTAGATATATTATGAACGTATCGTATAGTTGTAACTCTTAAGCAAACATACTATTGTTACATATTGTCACAATACAATATTTAATTGAATTTATTATTTAATTAACCCTGGCTGTTTTGTATTCATATTAAAAAAAATTAAAAGTATAATCTACGGGCGGGATAATCTTCACACGGGAATCTATACTAACAATATACAACAACACTGTGTGTGACATATGGTCACATGTTTAAATGTGGGTACGTTTGACCAACCTAACATAAGGGCAATCTTAGCATGGTACCAATTTTAGAAAATATATTTCAAAATATTCACTATATCCACGAAATAGAACCCAGAACTACGTAAGGGCATTTGGGGCGCGTGCCCAGAGACACCCCCCCCCCATATTAGGGGCTTCTTTCAACAACTGAAAGTGTTGCGAATACCTATAATTGATAACACACTTTAAAAAAAAAATATTTTTGGATTCCGTAACTGAAAATACGCAAACCCCTTACAAATTTTAAATAATTATTTTAAATAATGTGAGACACCTCGACAAGTCAAATCTTCTATACAATTTGGCGGAAAGGTTTTATGCTATATGTAGATCAGTTGTTCTCAAACTTTTTGGTCCGCGACCCCCGTTATGTATAGAAAATGGTTATGTAATCTATAATCAATTGTTTCTGCGACCCCCTAAAATTGATTTCGCGACCCCCCTGGTGGACTTTAAAGTGAATCTGGTTTAACTTTCAGAGGAAGTAATGAAACATTGGTTTTCCTAGGTAATTTTTTTTAGCTTTGATAGAGTTTTTAAAATTTTTCCCTTTAACCATCACTCAAGGCGTCTCTCCAAGACAAATTCAGCCGTGTATAGCCGTAACTGTTCTAGCAAATCATCGACAATTTTGTTTCCCTAATTAAGTTATTGTACCAAATAGTTTAACATTCAATACCCCAAAAAATTTAAGGGAAAAAATCAAGAAAAAGCAAGCGATTTCCCATCAAAATCTACAACCATACTTTTAAAAAATCGAAAACACCAAAGATATACAAAAACATTTAAAATTTCTTTTAAACCTAAATAAAATTACAGATATTTCAGATCCGATAAAAAAATTTAAATAAAAAATCGAGTATGACACTTTCTGTTTTGCAGCCATGAAGTATCGTAGTTTAATAAACTACTTTTTTTCAAAGAACCAGAACAAAAGAAAGTTAATAAATAACCATTTAAAATTGTAATGCTTCGTTGTCTTTAAACTAAAGATTTTGCACATGGATGAACAAGCAAGAAATTATGTAAGGTTAATTTACAACAAAAACAAAAAAATAACATTTAATTTTATCGTAAATACTCTGTACAGTTAGTCACAAAATCAATAACCTAGAACATATTTCTATAAATGACGATTTAATAAGATCTTTTCGACTTTTGTTACTATTTGTGTCCAAAATTTAGATGAAAATTTATTGAAAACGTACAAAAAGGCACCTGGCAAAATAATGGTAAATATAATTTTGTGACCCACTGTACATCCCCCTAAATATCCCAAAATTTAATTCTGTAACAGGAACATTTAAGAAATTATTTTGTATTTCGAAAAACTAAATAAGATTAAAAAATGAAAGATACATTTAAACAAATCAGAACTTGATCACTTCTTATGTAAGTGTTTAATTAAGTATTTAAATCGCTATAAAATTCAAAATTTCAAAGCACAACTTAATTTAAATGCAAAGCATAAAACTACTAGTCTGGTACCGATGCTGTACCCAGTATATGAATATCCCAAATATCGATTGGGGATTAAATTAATACAATTAAAGGGCTCGATCTGATATTTTCGGCAGCTCAAATACATGTACACTGAGTTTAGACTGGTAAGGTGAGTTTTATAAAATAAAAATTACTTAAATTCTCGAAAATATGGCACAATATTTCAATATTTGAAGTACAGACTCCCCAAAAAATGAATTTACCGATTCCCAAATCGTTGAAGAATATCCTTAATATGAAATATAAAGAAATATTTAATGTTTAACAGACGTAAATTAATCAGCACTGAGCTAAAAGAATTTGATCATTATAGTCAAAAAAAATTAAATACTAGAAGCACATAGTATAAATGACCGAATGGGACTGTATGAATCACTCCGGTTTAAATAAAACTTGTTATAATCTGTCGAAAAACTGTAACTCTTTGTTTCAATTAAAAAAAATAACTTTTAATTAATTAAAAATATAATAAAAACGATGAAAATTCAATTTTCCGCAGCACAGTATTAACGGATTTTAAATTAAACGCCGGCCGGTTAAACGGTGGTTTTAATATACATAAATAAAAAACCGCTCGTTTACAATATATAGATAAACATTATCATTAAAATTCAATCAAATAGCTAAAAAAATCAATTTGAATAGGACATTCATTGAATAAAACAATTAAAACTCACCAAATAATAAAATATCCTTTTAAAAAAAAAAACTTTACACACCACAAATATAATGCACTATGTTGTACGTTGCACTAAAAAGACGTGTGTTGAACTGGACCGCGCAACTTTACATCGCAACATGGCTACCACCCCACTCTACCCGTTTAATCGACGCCGTTCATTGGTCTGTTCCACATAAAGACGCGGAAACACTACCAACAACGTGATAAAATAACTAAATGTTCTATAAGGGTGTGGTAGGTACATATTTGAAAGATTTTTCGTCTAGTGACAAAACTACCCCCAGTTTATTTATATTGTATAAGATAGATTTATATAGGGGATGTTATTATATTATAATGTAGGGTTCAACCGATGAATCATTGTAGTCGATTCATCAATAAAATGCAGCTAAAGCACTTTTATTTAATCCTCAGTCATTGTATATTTTTATGATGAATATTTGTAATGGTAGAAGAGCCAGTGGCCGATTTGCGATGGTCATTTCAACACACGTCAAGTCAGTGAATACATACATGGATGGCCATCTATGTACCTATTTTTGAAGCAAATATGTTGTACACAACTGTGATCTATGACAATAAAAACAACATAAACAATTGATAAGAGTGTGACAACAAGACATTAAAGGTTTAGTGTATCTTTGTTTATTCCTGACTCAAAGTTAGCATTCCTTTAACAAATATATCTTGTCATTTATTAGATAAAGACAAAATATAGTTTAGAAATACAAATGACTGCTGTCATCTTTTTCTTTAATGTCTATTTAACTTTTTAAACGATTTTTTAACTTGTCTTTCTATGTATCTCTCTCTATACGTCAAATTGAGAGGATAGGATCTTGGATACTTAGGCTGGTCGTCCTTTGGATGCGGAAACGTGCGATATTTAATTCGGACGAATACGCATGAAAACGGACGAACGATCCAAACAGCTGTGAAGCTATACATCCTCGTCCATTGAAAGCGTCTTGTTCGTCCGTTTCCGTGCGAATAATTGCGACGTGCGAACAGATCCAATTTTGTTTGGATTTTTTCCCGCGAAGAAGTCCGGTCCATGAGATTTTTATTTTTATTGAAATGAAACTGAAGGTAAATTACAATTATAACTGTGTACCTTTGCATATTACGTGCCATAAATTGTTTTTCACGTATTTTTGTAGCATCTATAGCTTGAGAAAAAGAAAATTAAAAAGAAAAATACTGACGAATATTGGGCTAGTGGACGGACAGTAGACATATCATTTCGGACGAACGACAAACGTGCGTAATCGTCTGAATCAAATATCGCAGTTGTCCGCAACCAATGGACGACCAGCCTTACTCTACACAGAAATTCAGTTCTGGCAAGCCTATTCGACCGGGTTGAGTCATCCTTAAAGTCGAAAGTTATGAATATTTGTTATCGATAAAAAATGTTCTGTCAATGTTTTTTCTTCACCAAAGTACCGTCAGAACAATCTAAAGTTGTGATAAATTTCATAATTATTTTGACAAATTACAAAATATTGTGTATCCATGGTAATATGATTTAAAAAGAAGAGAGATTATGAATAAGAAATTACACTGTTCTTATAAAAACTTTCTCATTATATTTGTCCTGACTCATATTTATTTAAATAATTTAAAATAACAAAATTTTTGTTTATTTACGTTGCATAATAGAGTCTAATTACATTCGTTTTAACCAATTTCCGGATTCAGCTACTAAATCATATTATTACTATGGATACACATTATTTTGATATTTGTCAAAATAATTATGAAATTTATCACAACTTTAGATTATTCCGGCGGTATCTTGGCGAAGAGAAAACATTGCCAGAACATTTTTTATTGATAAAAAATATTCATAACTTTCATATATCAAAATTCCAGAACTGTTACTTTATATAATTTGGGTTTTATTTTTTACCCTCTTTAAACGTTAAGGGTGACTCAACCCGGCCGAATAGGCTTGCCAGAACTGAATCTCTGTGTAGAGTAAGTATCCAAGAGCCTATCCTCTCAGTTTGACGTGTTGAAATGACCATCGCAAATCGGACACTGGCTCTTAGTCTATAAACTATGCATACGCTATTGTATTGTATAAATATAATTTTTTTGGTTAATTTTGAAAAATACAACTTTTCCTACTTTAAAATCATCGAATAGCAAGTATTTTTCATGTAATTATGCAAGTGATTCAAATAAAATTTTAAAATGGCAGTTAAAATTTTGAAAAACAGGTGGTATTATTAAATTGTCACCATAGATAATTTATAATCTGGGCGTGTGCATACAACACTCGTAACGCTTGTAACGGTTCGTAACACATTGTGAGTTGTGACAGCAGTTGTACCACTTTTCATGTTCGAATGTATCCTTGTAATCTCAAATAATCATAGATAAATGTGATTAAAATAGGATAATTATTTAAAATTAAATAAAAATTCACCGTATAATGAAACGGTAGTATTAATTAAATAAAGAAAAACACTTGCGTGTTTTAATTTGCGATTTTGTCACATGATAATTCCATTTTATTTTTAAAAGTTTTCAAAACTTTTAGTAATTCAGATAAGGCACGGTTCGTTTTTATCAATTACTTTAAATATACTTTAAATTAAAATGCACTGATATCGCGTATCGTACAATCAAAAAATTTTCCAAATTTATTTACGTAATTTTTCAGTGAACACTCGCGAATAAAATGAAACAAATGCAACAAATCGTAACAAAATTAAAAGATCCACATTTAGTGGCAAAATTTCAACAGTATTTCGGTGTAAAAACAATTTCCACGAAAGATGGAAAAGTACAAAGTTTTAAAGTGGAAAATAAGTTTTGGTACTGGTTGTTCTGTTTGGGAACGGCGTTGGGCGATGAAGTGTTTTACGCCACGTTCATTCCATCGTGGTTCTGGAACGTGGACGGTTTTGTGGGACGTCGGGTGATTTTGGTTTGGGCGCTTGTCATGTATATCGGTAAATTTTTCAAAAAATTTTGTTGCAGGACACGTCAAAATGTTATCGAAATGTTTCGTTTTAGGACAAAGTTTGAAAGATATTATCAAATGGCCACGTCCAGGACCGCCTGTGATCCAATTGCAAGAGAAATGGTCACTCGAGTACGGAATGCCATCAACACACGCGATGGTCAGTGTTTCGATACCATTTTCGGTGTTACTGTACACAATGGACCGGTACGAATATCCGATTTATATCGGGGCAATTATTGCAATTGTTTGGTGTACACTGGTTTGTTTAAGCCGAATTTATTTAGGGATGCATTCAGTTTTGGTAAGTCAAATTGATCGAAATTTGATCAATGTCTTGGCAAGACTACGATTTGACGACAGTTCCGTGTAGAATTCGACAAAATAAAACGAAAAATAAGAATAACATTTTTCGATATCTCGCTTCGTTTTCGAGATATTGAACGTTAAACTTGTCTTTAAATTCGGATGTATTGTATGTATAGTATGTGTAATATTTTGACAATGAGCGTGTTCCATTCAGAAAACATAAACGACACTGTGTGATCTAGTTCTTATATTAAAGTCGAAGTATATTGTCAAAACTAACTAAACTAACCTAACCTCACTACCTAGTTTTTATATCAAAGTCGAAGTATATTGTCAAAACTAACCTAACCTTAACTAACCTCATTACCTAGTTTTTATATCAAAGTTGAAGTATATTGTCAAAACTAACTAGTAACTAATATTGTCGAGTGTCGGGTAAAAATTTCAAGTGATTGTGAGCATTCCCATCATAGACCATATACATATACGTATAAGAACACCGAACTCAAACGAAAGAATTGCCAAAATTGATCACGAAAATGGCAGATATTAAGTTTTCTTTTTTTACCACTCGTGGCGTTAATATTCCTCAGGTACTGATGTGAATACAGTGAATATAGTAAGATAAACAGAATGTGAGGTATCAAGTTAGCGTAACATGGACATTCTTAACCACAATTTTTAACAATTTAGAAATGATTTCAAAAATTGTTTTTTAAATAAATACGAAGAATTTATTCAGCTTCATTTTATTAATAATATCAAAATGGGCAGGGTGTGTGGTGTTAAAAATTGTTCTAATGGCAGTGTCGTTGATAAAAAGCGACGCAAGGAATTAAATTTGAAAAATTCTGCATTTTTCAAAGGACCTCAAGTAAGTTAATATATTTAACGGAAAATCAAATAGACTATAAATTTTATTAATATTGCCATCTGTTATTTATGTAATAATAAAACTGTTTCAATTAATACTCAAACTACCGCTTTGGTACCCAAGGAACACGAATGCCCTCTTATTTTTAGACACTTTTTTGAATACATTGAGTTCGCGCACCTTTTATAGTCACCATGATTCCCATTTTCGGAATTGCAGCCAAAAAAAATAGTTTTTTGTGAAAAAAGAAAATACAAAAATCACTGAAATTTGGTTGGCATTACTTTTTGACACTGTGTGACATAGTGTCGTTTATGTTTTCTAAATGGAACACACTCATTTTCAAAATATTACACATACTGTACATATAATATATCCGAATTTAAAGACAAGTTTAATATTCAATATCTCGAAAACGAAGCGCGATATGGAAAAAATTTATTCTTGTTTTTCGTTTTATTTTGTCGAGTTCTACAAGGAACTCTCATTAAATCTTAGCGCCGTACAAATCGTAGTATCCCCAATATTTTTGACTAAAAACTCAATTTTTTTTTCTAGGATATTGTCGTTGGGTTACTATTATCAGTTTTATTGATGATACCACTGGTTCCCCTGGTGGACAGACTTGACCATTTCCTACTAACGAATCAAAAATCTCCAATTATCCTTCTAACAGTCTCGATCCTGATGATTGTCTACTATCCGAACGGTGATAAATGGACACCGACTAGAGGCGACACCACCATGATGGTCTCCGTGTGTATTGGCGTCCAAATTGGCGCGTGGGTAAATTATCAACTCGGCGCCATGTCTCAACCCGAATTAACGCCACCGTACACGATTTTCTGGCCGTCCCTACCGAAAATCGGACAAGCGGTGCTTAGAACAATTTTAGGATTTATTTCGATAGCGCTTACGAAAGCCATTGTAAAATGGTTCACATATTCAACCCTTTGTACCTTATTGAGAGTCGATGTTGACCATTTGAAAAATTCGGCGGATACGTTAGAAAATAAACATAAAACATTCGTTGATTTAAGTTATAAATATTTGGCCTGTGCGGCAATCGGTTTTAATATATTATACACACTTCCAATCTTCTTTAGATATTTAGGAATCGAACGGCCGACATTTTATACCGAAATTTGATCGTAAATATATTTTTTTGTTTTGTTAAAATTTATATAATCGAACGTATTACTAATTTTTACGGTCTTAATTTTTTTTTTAACTGTGATAGGTAAAAAAAAGTTATTTTATTTATAATCAACACAAATTTAATTTACAAATTGGCGGGAAAAAGATGTTGCCAACTTACAGTAAAAAAAAATGGTGTCTGGTAATCTGTAGGGCAAAAATGGTACTAACAAACTGTCACAAAAAATTGAAATAATTACGTTTGGTGCATAGATAAAGTACACCATAATTTTATTTCTGAAAGATAGCTAACTTCAATACATTTTTTTGACTCTCTATTACCTCTCTATGGCACTGAAAACGGGGGCAGCGGGTATAGACTGATGTCATCGTTGTCGTAATCATCATGCGTAGTACACTTGAAGAGAACAGAGATGTCGCTATAATAACTTTAAATTATCTTTAGCCTTATCCGATAATGTAGGTTACTACTAGTAAGATAATCCACTAAAATTTTCCTAATTGCATTTTATTTTAATCAGTTTTTCAAGTTTAAAACTCATACAATAATTATAAACTCATACATTTGTTTAAAAACTCAAGTAAATTTATTTTTATTCAAAATTAGACATTAATCAAATATTTCGTAAATGAATATCACTATCACTGATTCTAATTTCTGACAAGTGTGCTTCCATTTTTCTGCAACAGATAAAATTTATTCTAATTTTCTAATTAATTTACTGTGATAATAAAATAAGTAATTATTTTCAAATAAAAATAAAGTAATAAATGTTAATTATACATACCTCCAATAATAATTAAGTAAAATTATTAAATTTAATATTGAACTCAAAAAAATAGACGAATTACTCATAAATAATTCGAAAAAAATGAAAATTTCTTGATATAATTTTTTGTAATTGTTACTATAGAAATGTTACAAATTATAAATTTCTAAAATAATAGAATAAGTTCTATGAATAGTAAATTAGACAGATATCAGCTAGTAGCACCGTCTACAATTACCATTTTTTTTAAATATGTTGTGCACTGCTACTGCACTGCCCTCTGAACTCAGTACCAAAATAACCACGTGCTAAGAAAAATCCTATAATTTAAGTGAGTGCTCTTCTATATTATAGTGTTATTCTCTATGGTTTGGTTTTTTTAAAATTTATAAAAGTTTTAAATTGTCCCACTGAATTGATAAGAGTGATTTGTAAATTAAATTCGAGTTGAAATATTATTTAAAAAAATTCAAACAATTATATTTTATTTACTTTTTAATAGTAATAATATGTAATTTTGAATTTCCCGCAATTTGATACCAAATATCAAAACGGGAAACTCGGTAGCGGATTCCAAAATTAAAAAAAGAAAAAAAAACCGAAATACTAAAATTATTGAAGGGCAAAATCTTTGCTAGGTAAAAGTTCATTTGTAGTTGTTGAACTTTTAATCGTTCGTACTTTATGATGTCATATTGAGGCGGTAAATTTTTAGTAGTTTAAAATTAAAAATTTGTACAAGTATTAAAATACATTTTTTATTTCTAAAAACATACCAATTTAGGCTGCTAATGCACAGTATTTTTAATTTTATATATTAGAAATATGTATTTTGTTCATAAAAGCATTTTTTGTCTTATGAAAGTTATGAAAGGACGAGTTGGCGAAATTGCAATATACTGTGTCATGCGATATTTTTTTTTTAATCGGTAAAAACGAACCACAGTTGGTGGAAATTTTTAATTGTGAAAAATTAAAGCGGGAAAGCATATATTTGCTTTCAAAAACTCAAATTTATTAATATTTTACATTTTTCTTAATATTGACATTTGTATGATATGGCATATTTTTTAAACAACTTATTGTAGTATTTATTTATAGAACACGATAAAAATAACAGAACAATGCGAAACACAAGTGAGTGAAGCTCACGCGAAGCCGTTTAATATACTAGACAAATTAGTTTGGATATCAAAATCCGTTTTTCAATTGTCCTAAGCAATATACTTTGACCCCTGCAACCCTACCTAGCTAACCTAACCACCTACAAACCTAACCAATATATTTATTTTAAGAAAAATTTATTTAAAACTCTCATTACACTTCTGTCCTTTTTTAACGGTTCGGTATTTTTACGGTTTCTTATTAATAAATAATAATAAATAATACAAATAATTGTGTTATATCAAAAATGTCAGTAACATTAAAAGTGTGATAATTAATAATAAAATGCAATTATTTTTAATAAAAATACTTGTGCCGAGCTTAACTCTTTAAATGCAATAATTTCCAGCCACATTTATTTCTTTTTTGCGGCAAACATCGAAATTATTGAATGACATAGTATATTGAAATTTAGCCGGACGAGTTTAAACTCGTGTTCTGGAAGTACAGTTAAAAACTCCGTTACAAATGTAAAACTTAATTTTTTACTGCCGTTAGGTAGGTTTTGATGTTTTGGCCGTAGGAAAATCGATTTAAACTATAGTATATGTATATTGAGAAGATAACCGACGCTCTATTTTTGAAAATTCGATTTATTTCTGTTCAATTTACGTTAACTATTCTCTTACGTTTGTACACTGGGTACTCTGTCGGGTAGACTCGGTCCACCGCCGATTATGCACGAAGCACGTCACACTTGGTGACATGACGCAAACTTACAAGTTTCACTCTATCCAAAAATTCTGGGTGGGCCAATTAAAGCTTCCATCTTGAAAATTTGTAAAATATTCTTAAAGAAACCCCGTGTTTTCCTTCCACTTCGACTACGTCGATTGTTATGTCAATATATGTCTACAAATTTTAAAATTCATGCTTGAATACACAAAATATCTTAAATTAAAAATAAAACAGAAGAATTTTTGTAATAATTACGTTAGCACAAGCGCCAATGTACACCATTTTGATTTAGACGTAAGTAATATGGCTCCCTTCACAGTTTTATCGTTTAACGTTAACGGGTTATTGCAAAAAATTCGACGTTTTTTTCTTAAACTATAATTCTAGTCCCAAAAAGAAAATATTCTAATATTCCAAAATATTTAATTATAGTGCAAGATCCCGCAGCTGATTTCTGCAGGTATCTGTTTTTTTAATGAAACTTAATTTAAATGAATCCTTAATGGCAATGTAATAGATTGCTCCCGGGTTGCCTATCGAAATTTAGCCGTAAGTACCTTTAATTGCCGTCATTAAGCGAATAATCGCAAAGACATTTTTTGACGTTTTAAAGGGTCAAATATTTTCAAAGATTTTTAAAATTTACAAATTTTTCTCATAGTAACAAGAAAAGTTGGCGTGCCCCCGCCAAGACGAGGCAAAACAAAACAAACAGAGCACTGCTGTATCTTTTCTCGAAGCAATTCAGCCTATTTTTGGACCTTGATAACTTCGGTCTGGATAATACTTAAGAGCTCAAATTGTCAGGATAGAATGTAGTCACCAGTCTTATGAAATGTACCAAATTTCAATTTTATAGCTCTATTGCTTTCGATATTATTAATATGTAAATTTTATTAAATTCGTCACTAACTCACTGATTATTTATCATCAAAATTATAGAGTACTTCCCGAAGTTTTAGAAAGTTCAAATTTGGTCTGTAGGCTGGGTTTAGCACACAATTAACGAGAAAATTAACAAATCTGTAATTTTCCCTCTTTAGCTTCTTATAAATAATAAAACATATTGTAGATATACTTATAGATAAATAAAAAAAATTAAAAAATCAAATCAAATGGCTCTTGGCTTATTTTTGTATTTGTAACTAGGAAAAAGTTATTTACTTTTCTTGTTCTATGAGAAAAATTTGTAAATTTTAAAAATCTTTGAAAATATTTGACACTTTAAAACGTCAAAAAATGTCTTTTCGATTATTCGCTTAATGACGGTAATTGGTACATACGGCTAATTTTCGATAGGCAACCCGGGAGCAATCTATTACATTGCCATTAAGGATTCATTTAAATTAAGTTTCATCAAAAAAACAGATACCTGCAGAAATCAGCTGCGGGATCTTAGACTATTAACAATAGTATGCCAAAAATTATCTTTAGTATTTAATAACTGCCAGAAAAATTTTTAAAATTGCTTTATTTTTTTATTTAAGCAAAAAAGTTATTTAAAAAAAAAACTAAAAGTTTAATATTACCGATTAAAAATATTACGTGCATGCCTCTGGCGGTTAAATTAGAACTGTATAAAAATAATATATGTATACGTTCAGTTGGCATAAAAATATGTATAGATTATGTGCGGATTACTAGATTTAATATCACCATTTAAACGTATACGTATATTTTTAGTTGACACTAGTTCTAATTTTACCACCAGAGGCGCGAGTGAGAATCTTTGCATCGCCAATTATCCAAAGCTGTAAATAAAGCTATTACGAAAAATGAATAAGTAAAAATTTTAAATAAAAAAAAATGTACACAAAATCCATTTTCTACTTTTGTATTTTTTACTCTTAAATATTAAAAATTAAAAGAAAAAAATTAATGCAATTAAAAATCATGTTATGAAAATTTTTTTTCAACTAAGTTGTAATAAATTGTTTTTACTTTTATTACGAAAAAGAATCATTGAGTTCTTTCATGCGACGAAGTGGCTGTATTTTTGCCGGGGCTGACATCTGTTGGTATCAAAGTAACATCTCATTGATTATAATTTTGTAAAACCAAGAAAAAAAAGTATACGAATGTCTCGATTTTATGAAACGATTATTTTTAAGTTAACCATATTATCAATAATATGTTACTTAAAAACATCACCAACAGATGTTAGTGCATTGCAAATACAAATTAAATTCGCTTCATCGTATGACTATGACCATTATGTTTTGCCAAAGTAAGTACAAAACTAGGTGACTTTTAGCATAATTTTTTTTTTTTAAATATTACCATTTTTCTTGATGGTTCCGTTCTAGAAACAATCACCGGAAATAGATATTAATAATAAAACATATCATAGAAATTTTAAATTGTTCAAATTTGTTCAAAATGTAATTTTTGTAGAAATCAAATTGTAGCGTTATTGTAATGCTTATTGGTAGAAAAAAATTTATAATGAATAAAATAAATAATATGTAAAATTATTTTGGTGTTTTACTCACTTTTGGGAACATGAATGACAAAATTTTCATGTAGAAATATGACTAATTCGACAAAAGTCTTTTTTTTAGTGATTTTACATTCTTAATTTTGGTAAAAATGAAAATAACGGACCCGAAAACCTGTAGTTTGCTTCCAATTTCATTATTCTATCGTTTTATTTACGATTTTTAAGGCGTTGGAAAATTTTAGTAAACTTGATGACGTCATCAAATTTAAATTTTGTTTCCTCAAATCAGTCTTTATGGGAATGATTTAAATTAGAGTGATTGGTGTAATTAGGGTAATTTTGGTGTGAACTTTTCATTTTTGCTATCAAAATAAGTGATTTCCTTGTAGAAATATGACTGATTTCACGCAAGCCTTTTTTCTAGTGATTTTACACAATTTTGGTAAAAATGAAAAGAACGATTTCGAGAACCTATAATTTGCTGCTAATTTCATTATGCTATCATTTTATTTACGATTTTTAACTCTTAAACAAACCATTGGGAAAAATTTTTTTGTCTCAAAATGCCGGACTTTTTACTGCCAATAATAAATACAATAGATAAGGTTACAAAAAAAGAAACAGAAAAAAAATCAAAGATCCCAACATCAAAAAAGTGAACCCTAGGAATTTACAAAATATAAATTATACTAAATTATGTTGATGAAATTGAACATTATTTAGAATTATACCGTATTACGAAAAATCTGTGACAGATGGCGGCACCTGTACCAGCGAATATGTACATATCACAGCATTTTGAACCGCCATATTGCAGGACGAGTTAACTTGTCGTATAATCATTTAAAGAGTCAAGGGTATGGAGGGTAGATATCAGGAACACCATCTCTGTATCAAAAAGTGTCCATAGAAAGGCGTAAATAGTGACGGCGCTACTGTAGCAAAAGGGTAAATTTAGAGAAGTAAACAAGGAAAGAAAAACATCCGCGTTATGTAATTATTGTTTTTTAGCGAATTTCCAAAACTGGAAATTCAGCTTTTACGCCAGGTGTCATGGTGCGACCTAAGCCCGGGACCATATCAGAAATATGTTTTGAGGTCCCTAGAATACGAAAATGATATTCACTAAAATTTATATATATATATATATATATATATATATATGTATCCGCGCGATAACTCTCGAACGAAACGTCTAACGCTTATGAAATTTTGTGTGCGGACTGGATTCTGAATTGGCTTGGCTAAGTTCGTTAGCCAGACACGTCGGATGCCCAGAAGTAGGTTTTCTGGCCATTTTTTATCATTCGATCCTATCATAAGGCAGTTCGATTTTTACATCGTTGAAAAGGAAAAAAAAAATTATGAAGAAAATATTCTTATAATTTTCTTTCTATTTTAAGTATTTTTCGAGAAAATGTAAATTTTCACTTTTATTCTTTCTTTGTTAGTCTAATAAGTAATTTATATTTATATCTCAGTTTTTAATAAGTATAAAAATATTTCACTTTTTTATTAAAAAATTTTGTGAGAACAAGTGAAAACTATTCACATATATGAGATATAACACACATACATGTATAGAGTTTTGTTTCTCATTTATTGCATTATAATTAGCATGGTTCTATTCCATGTTAAAAAATGTAAATTAAACAGATTTTCTAAGCTAATGTAATGAAGAATTTTTTTTTTTTTATTGAATTTTTAAGTAAACAAGAAATTGAAGATTATGTTATGATATAAATATTATTAAATATAAAACAAAACAAAATCTGTACAATGTACATATGTATGTACGGAAAAATATTTTGAATCGATTTTGAAAATTTTTCCACTAATAATTAATAATGTTAAAAAATTAAACCATTTCAAATGGATTTAAGGTATTTTATGTGAGGTCAAGGTTTTCGGGACCTAAAAAGGCCAGAAATTAATTAACCAATCGATTTTAAAAAATTTTTCACAGTTAGTAAGTTAAAGTATTTGAATTAATTAATTAAATGATGTCCGCAAGAAGCTTACGGACTGCCATAAGTTATATGAGATCCTTAGAACCCTTTTCTTACTGTTAGAGTACTAGACTTGTATGAGTTTCGCCAGGATTTACTGATCCCATAATTGTAAAAAATAAACTAAACGACCAATTTTAAAAATTTCTTCGCTGTTACAGAGCTAAACTATTTTAGATAGATTTAGAATACATTATGTAAGGTCCGTCAGGGTCCACAGGACCCAAAAGTGTCAAAAATAAACTAACTGACCGATTTTGAAAATTTTTTCACTGTTACAGAGCTAAACTATTTTAGATAAATATCGATTACGTTATGTAAGGTCCGCCTGGGTCCATAGGACCCAAAAGTGTCAAAAATAAACTGCCTGATCGATTTTGAAAATTTTTTCGCTGTTACAGAGCTAAACTGTTTTAGATAAATATAGATTCCGTTATGTAAGGTCTGCCAGGGTCCATAGGATCCAGAAGTGTCAAAAATAAACTAACTGACCGATTTTGAAAATTTTTTCACTGTTACAGAGCTAAACTATTTTAGATAAATATAAATTACGTTATGTAAGGTCCACCAAGGTCCATAGAACCCAAAAGTGTCAAAAATAAACTAACTGACCGATTTTGAAAATTTTTTCACTGTTACAGAGCTAAACTATTTTAGATAAGTATAGATTACGTTATGTAAGGTCTGCCAGGGTCCATAGGATCCAGAAGTGTCAAAAATAAACTAACTGACCGATTTTGAAAATTTTTTCACTGTTACAGAGCTAAACTATTTTAGATAAATATAGATTACGTTATGTAAGGTCTGCCAGGGTCCATGGGATCCAAAAGTGTCAAAAATAAACTAACCGACCGATTTTGAAAATTTTTTCACAGTTGGGGAACTAACTATTTTAGATAGACATACATTACGTTATTTAGGGTCCGCCAGGGTCCATGGGGCCCAAAAGTGGTAAAAATAAACTAACCGACCGATTTTGAAAATTTTTTCACTGTTACAGAGCTAAACTATTTTAGATAAATATAGATTACGTTATGTAAAGTCTGCCAGGGTCCATCGGATCCAAAAGCGTCAAAAATAAACTAGCCGACCGATTTTGAAAATTTTTTCACTGTTGGCGAGCTAAGCTATTTTAGATACATATAGATTACGTTATGTAAGGTCTGAAGTGTCAGTAGGACCTAAAAGTGTCAAAAATAAAATAACTGACCGATTTTGAAACCTTTTTACTATTACGGAGGTAAACTATTTTAGATAGGTACAGGTTGTGTTATCTGAGATCCACAACTGTCCTGCGGATGCAAATGTGGCGTAGAATGCTACACAACGGGTTTTGAATATATATATATATATATATATATATATATATATATATATATATATATATATATATATACATATATATATATATATGTATATATATATATATATATATATATATATATATATATATATATATATTTTACATAAACTCCGCCTAGAATATACGGTCGAGCTGATTTTTTAATGAGGTCCACCGGGATCTTGCATATCCGAAAACGCCAGTAATAAGCTATCGAAAAGATGCTAAAAAATTTCTCACTGCTAGAGAACTAAATTATTTTAGATGGATACAACTATGCTGCACAAAATTCGTTCGGGTTCTTGGGTCCCCAAAAATACCAAAACTAATTACCCAACCGATTTTAAAAATTCTTTTACTCTTAGAAAGCTAAACTATTTTAAATAGGTACAGGTCTTAGATGAGATCCGCCAGTGCCCAAGATTTGGAAATTCGCTATGTTATGCAGATGCTGCGACAGGGGTATTTATTATAATTGTTACCTACATATAATTGTTTTATTATTTTAAAAATTTTTATAAAACTTAACACAAAAAAATCACTAACAGACATTAAAAGTTCATGTAATTATGAATCACTTTCAACGTGTTTCACAGCGAGTTTTTTGTAGGTTATTAAACAACACCCTTCACTCCGTTGACAACTACAAAGTTCATTTCATACTCTTTTGCTACTCTGGCGAGTTTTTGAAATGTTACTTAGTACTTAAAACGGGACACTTTTTGAACTATTTTTCTATTGTTTTCTGGCCAAGGTAGTCCTCCTGATATTTACCCTCCATAGTCAAGGGGTTGAAAATTTTTTAACTTGATGACGTCATCAAATTAAAAAATTTCTTTTTTTAAAAATATCAGCTTTAAATTACAGTGGCTGAAGTAATTAGGGTAATTTGGGTGTGAAATTTTTATTTTTACTTTCAAAATGACGGAATTCCATTTAGAAATATGACTGATTGGACAGAAATCTTTTTAACGTGGTTGCTTCGAGATAGTCAGGTGCAAAAGTATATTTCAGCGAAAAAATTTTCTTTTGTTGTAGAAAAAATGTTGTAGCAATATAAAAGCGTTGTAAAATGATGTTTATAAATTATATTTCAAAAACGGCGTAGTGAATAACTTTTATTTCTTATTATAGTTTGTAAAAATCGTTTTATCTACCAACTACCTTAAGTGGTTCCACATAGGTACTTAATTTTGGTAAAAGAACGACTTCGAATGTATGTCTTATAAGATCCTTTACTTCGAGAGTATTTTACCTGTAGATGGTGTAAAAACTGAAAGACGGCTAGTGATCATATGTTTTATGGTGAAAAATGATGAAACAAGTGATCGCATACTTTTCACAAAGTAAACCTTTTCGAATTTAATTATGTGAAATTTTTATAGTGCGGAAATTATGTAAAATTAAATAAGTGCAGGAAATTGTCGATTGCGCACGAAAGCGAAGTTGAGCGTACGAACGTAGTGAGTGCGCTTATTCGCTTGAGTGGACAATCGACAATCCCGCACGAGTTGCACATACTATTATTTTTTATTACGAATTTCACATACTTTTTTCTATTATTATTACTATTTTTGACATTTCTATTACTTTTAAAATAATATTTTTGTGTTCGTCTTTTTTTTCTGAATTAATTATTGTTTAAATTACTTTGTTGGTGGTTTCTATAGAAATAATTATGAAATATTTATTAAATGAAAAATCAAGAGGCGACTTTGAGTGTTTTGATTAAATTTTGCGTGTTTTATTGTCAATTTGTGTGTGGAAAGTTACTTTCCGCCCGCAAAAAAGTATGTGGGAAGAGTACAGTGGGCAAACAGCTATTTTCCGTACAGAAATGTGTGCGCCAAGTTAGTACTTCTCTCGCATGAGTAATAAAAAAAATAATTCATGGCTCCATGGCATTCGTAAAACTGTAATACTGAATGAATTTTTTAATAAAATAATCTATTATCAATAAGATTTTACTTTAAAACGCCACCAACAGATGTCAGTACTACATTACTGCAAGCTACTTGCAAACGCTTGCTTCCATGAATAAACAAAAATTATCGGATCAGATTCAGAAACGAATAACATTAAATTGATATATAAATTTTATTAAAAATAAATTTCTTATTATAAAGAAACACAAAAATTACACCAAATTTTTATATACTAATCAGAACATTTATCACATAACTTATATTCCTACAAATTTGGATATAAAAAGTACATATCATCTGCTTAGAGAATAAATTTGCTAACTCCATTCAGGATCAATTTGACAGTACACACATGAAAAACATTTGAGTAAAACAGCCAAATTTGGATTTTTCAAAAATTACTGCTAACTCCATTCGGGTATCGTAGTTTTTACTACAAAACTCTAAAAATTAGTTTTTTCTCCTGTAAAATTAAGCAAATGTGAATTAGCAGTTTGACACTCTAAGTCGACGATATGTAGTTCGCCGAGATTATCATCGTAGGAAATGTGTTTCAAAATTGCAAAACAAATTAAAATAAAGACGATGTAGATAGGCTATGTCGGCACTGACGGGATTAGAGATGGGCGTTGAATTAATGAACCAGTTTTAAATCGTTTTTTCTGTGTCAATGTTTCAAATGTTTCTCGTTTACACATTAACTAGTTGAAAATGTAACTAGATTAAAAAGAACGTACGCACTGACCAAACGTTCTTCAACAGATACGATGGTTCACGAATGCAAACAGGGAATGGGGTACTTGACTGATTTTAAAAAACTATTCTAAAAGCCTTGTTTTTGCATATGCATTTAATAAATTTTGCAAAATTCACAAAAAAAAATAACCGTTCACTTTCAAATGAAAAAATTTCCGTGAAAAGTAGTTCATTTTAATGACATCACAATTTGAAGACAAACAAACACCAATGTCACAAATATCACTTTTTATAACCTCACTATTTTGATTATTATTTTTACGATTCAAGCTAATAAAAATATTGAAAATAAGACATAACTTCACTTCGTCGATGAAAATTATCAAAATCGACAAGTTTATTTACAAATTGTGACGTTATTTTTAACCAATGCTGCGTTTCCAATTGTTTGAATGATTATTGAATATTAATGATTTTCAAAATCAAATTTCTAAATAATTACCAAATATTTTTGCATTTCACCATTAAAATCGAACATATTTAATACGATAATTGATAGAATTAATTTTTTGAAGAAACATTTTTTTTTGTCATAAATGGAAAGATCATATTATATAAGTTTTATAAGAAAACTCTTTTTATTTTTTTTTTTTAAACGTAATAATTAAGAAGTTATATTAAATTAAAAATAAATTTTTAAACTTAGAACCGATAACGGGCCCATCGTTCCCGAGCGCTATAACCTGAACATAGGTACATTAGTGTTTTTTTATTTCCAATTAGATTATTGTTGCTATGAAATTATTGTTGCTGTGAAATTGTTGTTTCTATCCAAATTATTGGTTGCTATAAATATCACTGTATTGAATAACTTATTGAAAATGTATAATTTAAAGAAATATCGAGCTTGTTTTATACCACTTTGTGATAGAGAATACAAAAATAAATCCGGAAAAAATATCCCTCAAGATTTTGAACGTTGAAATCAATGAAGCAACCACCAATAATTTTAATAATTCTCACACTTTTGACATATTATCTTTATGACGTCACAGACATCGCGATCTTTTGTTGTGCTGTTTTTAACCAAATTAAATTTTTAAAAATTTTTCAAATTTTAATTAATTATTTAACGTAAAAGCCCCCATTATGGAACGGTATCTAATACTGGAACAATTTTGACATTTACATATTAATGAAGTTATTTCTGAAAGAAACGTCTGATAACAAAAATTATTATTAATAGAATGATTGTTTTTCAATTTAAATTCACCTCGCATTTAATGTTCCCTTACTTAATTAAAGAAAAAAAAATATGTAAATGTCAAAACTGTTCCAGTATTAGATACCGTTCCATAATGGGGGCTTTTACGTTATATCATTCTTAAAAATTTTTTCGCATCGTTATCAATATTATTTATGATATAGATTAGAAATAAAACAAAAAAATGATATCTATTTTTTATTCAAAAGCCCAATTATTTAATATTAACACAAATTTCAAACACAGTCAAGTACCCTATTATTTTTTATTTACACTTTTAGCATTATTGTATATTACTATATTCACTTTATCGTGTCTCAGTCAAAAGTGGCACCACCTTGGTGGCAGAAAAAACGATGATAGGTTATAATACCTCTAGTTAATTTATAAAAAGGTTAGCTAGTTATTTAACTAGTTAACGGTAAACAAAAAACGGTTTCATTACGTTAACGAAAAGATCGCCACTGACCCATCACTAATCAGGATTATACATGTTCCAGGTTTCATTCAACTTATAAGACATATTCACGTCAAAAATATCAAAATGGATTGTTTTAAAATTAGTAAAAAATAAAAATGCGTGAAAATTCACGCGATTGTAGTAAAAACTTTTACACTCAATGTAAAAATACGCTACTAGAGAACATCTTGTGATAAAATTTCACTTTAAAAAGTGTAAATTTTATCACATAGCCATTTTGAAACATTTAAGAAAGGGCTGGAGTTCCGAAAACCGCATACCTCCGACTGAGCTGAAACTTGGTATACACACTCTCCTTGGCTTAAGAAATTACCCCCTAGACGGATTTTTGGCGACGCGGACCAGAAGTGTATTTTTCAACCCTCCGAATGTCTAAATCTAGGGGTTACTAAAAGATGGTCTCCGTTACCATGGTAACAAAAATTAAAGATAGATTCTTATAGAACTTTGTGAGTAGAGCAAAAAAGGAATAATAAAATTTTTTGATATCTTGCTTCGTTTTCGAGATATGACGTGTTAAAGTTCTAAAACTTACTATAATTATTGAATAAATAGATAACGTATTGTACTTCTTATACATACTATGTATCGTATAATGTCGTATATCGTATACCCATTTAGCATAAATTTTTATGTGTATGTTAGCTAGTTTTTATATCATATACTATTTATAGCGTATATTGGACGTAATTTTTAAACTATTTAAAAAGTTGAACCTGAGAAACATATTATTTTTTACGATCAAATAGTAGATGACCTAAAAATTAGGTGGTGAGGTTAGTTTAGTTAGTTTTGACAATATACTTCGACTTTGATATAAAAATTACGTGGTAAGGTCAGTTAAGGTTAGGTTAGTTTAGTTAGTTTTGACAATATACTTCGACTTTGATATAAAAGCTAGGTGGTGAGGTTAGTCAAGGTTAGGTTAGTTTAGTTAGTTTTGACAATATACTTCGACTTTGATATAAAAATTAGGTGGTGAGGCTAGTTAAGGTTACCTTTTGCCCGAAGCTTAGGTTAGTTTAGTTAATTTTGACAATATACTTCGACTTTGATATAAAAATTAGTTGGTGAAGTTGGTTAAGGTTACCCTTTGCCCAAAGGTTAGGTTAGTTTAGTTAGTGTTGACAATATACTTCGACTTTGATATAAAAACCAGATGGTGAGGTTAGTTAAGGTTAGGTTAGGTTAGTTTCGGTTAGTTTACCATTGAAATTTCATTTCCGGGCAAAGGGTAATTAAATTATATATAATAATAACCCTTTGCCCGACGTTTCAGTAATAAACTAAAGAAAACTAACCGAACCTAACCTTAATTAGCCTCACCACCTAGTTTTTATATCAAAGTCCAAGTATATTGTCAAAACTAACTAAACTAACCAAATCTTAACTAACCTCACCACCTAGTTTTTATATCAAAGTTGAAGTATATTTTCAAAATCAACTAAACTAACCTTACCTTACCTAACCTCACCACCTAGTTTTGCGTTAAAAAATACATTTCCGGTTCGAGTTGCCAAAAATTCATTCAGAGAATACTTTTTAATTTATGAGAAATATATTTAAAAAAAAAATTGTTCAATTGGGGGTATCCAATAGTATATTTATTTACATCTACTATACTACTTCTTGCTATTTTAGACCTTTAAAAGTACAACTTCCGGTTCACGTCACCAAGAATCCGCCTAGGGGGTAACTTCTTAAGCCAAAAGGAGTATGTATACCGAATTTCAGCTCAATCGGAGGTAAGCGATTATACTACTTTTTGCTACTTTAGTTAGACCCTCAAAAGTATAACTTCCGGTCCGAGTCACCAAAAATCCGTCTAGGAGGTAACTTCTTGAGCCAAAAAGAGTATGTATATCAAATTTGAGCTCAATCGGAGATATACGATTATACTACTTTTTGATACTTTAAACCCTCAAAAGTATAACTTCCGGTCCGCGTCGCCAAAAATCCGTCTAGGGGGTAACTTCTTAAGCCAAGGAGAGTGTGTATACCAAATTTCAGCTCAATCGGAGGTATGCGGTTTTCGGAACTCCAGCCCAGTATTTTATGTATATTCGTTAAATCACTCATTTGGTATGTATATGAACGTATTTTTGAAAAATTTCATGTATTCAAAAGAACTACTGATTAACTGACATTTCTAGTACTACATTAGTATGCGATTGGAAGTTGACAAATTTTGAAATGAGAGAGACAACTGATCAATGTATCCGTTTCTTTAGATTTTATGGAAAACTATTACATTTCAACACAATTAAATTGGTAACAAAAGACAAACCACGTTGGAATATCTTGTTTTTAATTGAAGAATAACGTGATTATAATTTTGATTTCAAATCAAAATATTCAATAATTTAGCTATTCAACTAGAATCATTTATGAAACTCTAATGGGGTTACTGTTATTCGTTACCGTAGTTATCGTTGTATTTGGTTAACTTAATTTCTTACCACCAGATAGAGTAGTCGCAACGGCCACTTATCAATAAGAAATAATTTAACATCTCGTGACAAGTGCTGCTCTCTATCAACAAATACATACACTGTCCCAATAACAATTTATTACAATCTACAGCTAGTGTTTCACCTAACATCTAGATTTTATAACACTATAATTTTACAGGGGCGTGGCTTAAATTTTAATATAATCGTAGATGTAACATACTTAAAATCCAGATTTAATAAAATTATAATTTTAATAGTAGAAATTTTTATATCTTTTCCAAGTAAAATTAACCCTCACCTAAAAATCAAAATGGCAAAAACTACAGAAATTAATGTACAGAAGTGACAGATGTAGCAAATGTATATATATATATATATATATATATATATATATATATATATATATATATATATATATATATATATATATATATATATATATATATATATATATATATATATATATACACCACAAATCCGATTTTACGTAGTGGTCGGTGCAAATTTAAGGGGAAGTACGTAAAATCGGAAGATCAGGGGCGTCGGTAAACTTTTGTTTCGGGGATTGGTAAACATTATTTATCTGAACTTATTTAAAACAATATAATCTTAAGAGACAATTTACACCTAAAATTCGGTTGTGTAGACAAAGGAAATCGAATGTTATACTAATGAATATGAGTGACGACTTTTAGAAAACTGTCGAAAAATCAACTTCACTATAGCATTCATCAGCGTAAAAGACACCAAATAGTGGAAGCTGACAAAAATTCTAGAATATTCTACTCGTGAACTAGCAATGATACCAAAAAATAAACTTTACTATTGAATTGGGCACTAAAAATTAGATTAAGCAGCGCATTTTGACAAAAATTCTAGAATGTTCTATTCGTCAACTAACAAAGATATCGAAAAATCGATTGCACCATTTAATTGGTCATCAAATAAAAGACGGAATAGCACATCTTGATAAATGTTCTAGAATATTCTATTTGTCCAATAGCAAAAATTGTTTGTCAAAATCGGACATTTGGTTTACATTAGTTTAATTTCGGTTAGACAATTAAGTGGTGCAGTAGATTTTCCAATATCTTTGTTAGTTGACAAATAGAATATTCTAGAACATTTCTCAAAATGTATTATTTGGTATCTTTTTTGGTAGCCAATACAATGGCGACGTCTGTTTTTTGATATCTCTGCTAGTTGACGATTAGAATATTCTAGAATTTTACGTTACTCATTTTGCATTTGCATTTTGTATACAGAATATGTGCATATATATCTGCAGTGAAATTTTAAAATTTTTAAAGGCTAAGAGTCCCTCAGACAATATTACCTACGGCCCTGCCTCTGGCTTGGTACATAAATTTTCACCAACACAGACAAACAACAACATATCTGTGAGAGGAGAACCCCACTTAATCGCTGACGTCACTACGTAAAATCGGAGTACGTACCATTGGATGGCCACTGTATATATATATATATATATATATATATATATATATATATATATATATATATATATATATATATATATATATATATATATATATATATATATATATATATATATTATTAATGACAAAATTTACTACATAACATTTTTGATGAAAATTACTAACATTATTGATGAAAAAATAAATTCTAAAATTGTACAACGACTATGAACGAATGTTTTTTATTTTTTTTAAGTAAATGCATTAGTATGCAAGAAATAAATTTTCTCATGTAAACTGACACTTGGCGCCATTTTAGCGAATTTCCAGAATGGAATTCAGCTATTACAGCCACTGTCATGACGCGACTTGAGCCCGGGACTATGGCAGAAATTTGTTTTGAGGTCCCTAGAAACCGAAAACAATATTCACTAAAATTTATATAATATATATATATATATATATATATATATATATATATATATATATATATATATATATATATATATATATATATATATATTAGGGTGGCGCAAAAAAACCACATATTTTTATTTTTTTTGTCTCATAGAAAAAAAAATTAATTTAGCTCGATTTAAGAATGCTCACCAAAAATTAGCTCGATAAAAAACTTTTTAAGGGTCGCTCAAACCTTTTTAAAATTTGAAAATGGGCCAAAAATCGATTTTTGTTTTTCATAAAATTTTTTTTCTCATCCCTGCATATGTTTGTCCATTGGATAATAAAAAATTCCTCCAAATTTTAACTCAAAAAATTGATAATAAAAGGCCGCTCAGGATTTTAAAGTCAAAATATTTAATGTTTTTTAGTGGTGCTACAAAATATTAAATATTTTGACTTGAAAAATTTTCAGAACTCTTGAGTGACCTTTTATTGTCAATTTTTTGAGTTAAAATTTGGAGGAATTTTTTATTATTCAATGTACAAACATATGCAGAGATGAGAAAAAAAATTTTATGAAAAACAAAAATCGATTTTTGGCCCATTTTCAAATTTTAAAAAGGTTTGAGCGACCCTTAAAAATTTTTTTATCGAGCTAATTTTTGGTGAGCATTCTTAAATCGAGCTAAATTAACTTTTTTCCCTATGAAACAAAGAAAAGAAAAATATATGGTTTTTTCGCGCCACCCTTATATATATATATATATATATATATATATATATATATATATATATATATATATATATATATATATATGTATATATATATATATATATATATATATATATATATATATATATATATATATATATTCGATGCCCGGAACATGGTTTTTTTGACAATTTTCGTGAATATAACTAGTTTTTTGCCAAAATTTCCCCTTATTCAAAAGTTTTTATGAAATTTTTTTTACACCATTAGGAAGAGGAGAAAAAAATCGCATAAAAAAGGTCTTTAAACTATTATTCTATGTCAACTAGTTTCCAAGAAAAACTAACTTTTATAAAAGGAAATTCGCGATGTTATGCAGGATGCTACGACAGGGGTATTTTTATTATATTAAGTAATCGTTTTTTCAATCGGTTATAGTCGGCATAATCGGTCTATATAAAATCTAGATTTTAGGTAAAACACCTTCTAAAATATAATTTTACAATAAAATCATAATTTTAACATAAAATTATAATTTTATAAAATCTAGATAGATGTATTGTGTAACTGACTCCAAATATCTTCTCGAAATAAATAGAATAAAGTAAAAAAAAGTTTTTTAAGAAAAAGCTTTTATTTAAAAATGGGTTAAAAAAAATAAAATAACTTTTGAGTGAAGTTTGAAGCAATATGCAACATAATTTATAAAAGCTTGAGGCGTTATCATTAATTATTTCTGTTTTGGACATAAGTGTAGCTATTTTACTTTTCAGTAGTTACCAAATTTTATTAAACGCCTCAAGCTTTTATAAATTATGTTGCATATTGCTTCAAACTTCACTCAAAAGTTATTTTATTTTTTTTAATCCATTTTTAAATAAAAGCTTTTTCTTAAAAAACATTTTTTTTACTTTATTCTATTTTTTACTTTTTAGTGATTACAATTAATTTAAAAAAAAATTAAAGAAGCAATTGTTTTACCTATATTTTAATTGGTTAATTTACCCTAATCAGACATAACTATGGAAACAAAAAATTGCAATGTAAAATCAATAGACAATATTTGACAATTCGAAATGTCAAAAAGTTGCATAGGACTAAAAATCAACAATTTAGGTTTGGCGCGAATTAGGGAAAAACTAATTATACAATATTGCATTGTCATCAAGGTTAGACACGTATGCAAAATTTGAAACCTCTAGCTCAATTAGAACCTGTCTAAATTTTGATTCCAAGATTTGATCTAAACCAACATACTAACATACCAAGTTAAATAAAAGCTTTTAAAAACCAAATATCTGCTTCGAATTTCAGCATTAGACTGATTTTTATTTTATTATTTTAGTTGCTAGGAAAACCAAATCAATAGAAATCATTTTTAACTTTTATATTTTACAAGGCAAACTATTTGCCAATTAATTAAAATTTTTACCATTAGAAAATTTACATTTTCACGGCAATCTTGTGCCAGTACATATGTTAGGTGAAACACTAGCTTAACCCAATATTAATTACTTTTTCCCAAATTATACTTATTTGCACATTATTATTTTCTTTTTACGACATATCCTGCTATTATTCACTCTACCAGCACGAACAGAGCCCTCTCTCATTTCAAATTCGTTCGACAAATGCGAAAAAACGCTTAAAATATGGCAGTTAATAATACTTCTATTAATTTGAACTTCAAATATTTGGTATGTAGTAATATAGAAAAATTTTTCTTTATAAAAATCTAATCGTAGTTAATTTGAAACCATGCCTGTAAATTTTTTAACCGTTTAAAATCGTTAACTGTTAGAAATTTTAAAGTAGCTGCTTGCAAGACGACTTCAAAAACATCAAAAACATATCCTATGCCTTACTAATCTAATTTTTTAAGTATATTTTGATGTTTAAGACGTCACCTACAATTTTGGGCCCTTTTTTCACACTTTTTCTACATAATGAAAAAAGTACAGCTCGTCAATTTTAACATGGCCAGTGTTTGTTCAGTTATATACAAACGAATGTAGTAAGCGTGTTAGCTATTTAGCTATTGCGCATACGACCTTGACCGGCCAAGTTACAGTTGGCGAACTGTAAGGACTATTACAGAGGGTTTAGGAAAATCAATGTACAACATTGTTAATTTACAGTTTTTTTTTTCTTTTCATAAAAAATATAAAAATCTTGATTGTTATAACTGACACAAAATTTCAATTTTTTTTTTATATACACATTCAAATAATACATTTTCTAACATAAAAAATCAATTTGACTAAAACACAAATTGGCTAAATCAAATACAATCGTTTGTAGTAATGATCTATGAAATCAATCTTTACGTCGAAATCGACGCGTGTATAAAAAGGATGTACTCTTTTCGTAAATTCAAGTAACACCAATAGAATGAATTGAAATAATATGAAAAATAAAAACTTTATTAAATGTAAAACTAATTAAGGAGATTATGTAAGGATTAGAAGTTTCATAAGAAACAGTTTAGCGTTCAAAATAAGGAAAAAAAATTTAAAATTTATTTTTATTTTAATTAATTAGTTTATTTTTTAAGTAACTAAATGTGCGTCAAAATAAAAAAAAAAAAAATTTTACTTTTTTTTTAAGTACAGATAACACGAGCAAAAATTAAAAATAAGTATCTTTTTGACTATTTTTTTGTAACTAAATGAAATTTTCTTATTTTTAAAATGCCTCAAAATATCAGAAGCGCTTAACCCTTTCGACACCAGCGTTGTTCCTAAACAACGTTAACTTAAACACTACATAGAACATATAAAATCTAGTTTTCCCCCTTAGCCGAAAGATTTTTGACAACATAGACGTTAGTTTCATGTTCTACCGGTAGATGGCGATAGGTGTCTCTCAAATGTCCAAAAAAATAAGGTGTTTTAGTGGGAAGGTTAGACCGTAAAGATCCAATGTTGTAACTGAACAACAACTTATCATGAATTATTTAATTAATTATAAATTAATAATTTCAGAGTATCTTCTTTTCTGTTAATGTTAAAAATTATTTCTCAAATATAGTTTTCATCATTTGGGACTGAAAGGGTTAAACACGAAACATGAAAACGGTAAAAATTCAAAGAAACCTTTTCTTAAAAAAATAAATAAATCGTAGGATGAGACCACAGACCAGTGAACATATTACATAGGAAACTCCCATTACGCAATCCACTGGGACCAAATTGCTAAATGAAAAAGTCAAAGATCACGGGCGTCAATGTTTCTGATTTATATATTTGTATGATTTACTGTTACAAACTATTACTTAGACACTAACACATTCAAACATTTTTGCTTGAAAACACGGAGGGGTGCCATTATACACATCTTGTGTGCGACGAAATTGCTAAATGGGAGCGTGCGATATGAGGGTTTCCTATGTATATATTATATTATATAGACTGATAATATATATGTGTAATTGAGGCAATCACATCCGACCAAGTTCCGACCTTAATAGTATTCTGTTATATAGTAATGGATTTGTATTCGTAGTTACGGTTTCAAATAATTATTGTTAAAATAATAATAATAAAATTTTACTTTTTTGAGAAGAAACTGCAAAATTTTGAAAGAAAAAAACTGGTATTCACTTTATTTTCAAAATACGTACGCATACAAATTATGTCCTGCAATAATTATAGTTGCATTTGCTCAAAAATTGACATTATATTATTTCATTAAATTTCACCCGTCTCACCCTTGTTACCTGCTTCAAGAAAAATGTCTAGAAACTGGCTTTACATTTTGTTTAATAGTATAATAATGTTCATTGGTCTGTGAATGAGACCTTCTACGAATGGCTTTTTTAACGCATTTTTTTTAGAGAGGACAGAAACACATCATACTGATACGTCAATATAAAAAAAATATAAGATTCTAAAAATTAAAGAAAATTTAATTTGGTTACATTTTTTTAGAAATTAAAATTTTTAAGTACACTCTATAAGTTTACTGGCGATATTTTTTGGTCAAATTCTGCCATCTAGCGGCAATAAATTTATTCTTAAGTAGAATGTAAAATTTTGTATAAATTTATAAAAATGAAAAACGCGAACGCAGTATATAATGTAAAAAAAACAAACCATTATAGACGAATTTTATTAAGTACTACTTAATTAAATAAGTATAAAAAAAAATTAAGGTAACTTGTCCGTTACAGAATTGACCCAACCCTTTGTGCTCCATCTATACCACAATAATCAAAATAAAATTTAAATTTATCTTCATTTGAAAAATTTTAATAACTCAGTTATAGCTAACTAAATGTTTTGGAATTGGTTCTGTGGAGAGCAAAGGGTTAAATCCTGTATACAGGTTGATTTTTGTTACGCTGTCAAAAATTAAAACTAGTACTAGTTTATGAATAGCTGAACCGATGATTAAGATGAGTTAACCACGTCCTGCAATATGGCGGCTCAAAATGCTTTGATATGTATATATTCACTGGTACAAGTTCCACCATTCGTGACAGATTTTTCGAAGTACGGTATAATTGTAAGTAATGTTCAATTTTACCAACATAGTTTAGTATAATTTATATTTGACAAGTTCCTAGGGTGTCATTTTTTTGATGTTGGCATCTCTGATTTTTTGTCTTTTTTGTAACCGTATCTATTGTACTTGTCACTGGCAGTAAAAGATCCGGCATTTTGAGACAAAAAATTGTCCCTGGGCAATTCCATGACATGATGGAATTTTAGTAAAAATTAAAAAATGAAAATAATTAATCAATATCATGCCTACTTGATACTCAAAAGACTAAATAACTGATTACAACGTTTCTTTATTTTATTTTTTATCTGTAATTATTTTTATGCTGAAAATTTAGCTTAAAATATTTTACTTAATAAAAAAAAAAAATACCGTAACTTGTGATTTTTTTCAAGTGAATATTAAAATACGGCTAAATTTACTTTTTTCCTTCTGCTGAAATAATTATTATACTCGTTTTGAGTATTATTTTGACTTTTTGTCAAGCTACGAATTCGAGTAATGGAGGCTATCAAAACCGACAGAAGTTTTTTTAATTACTAAAAATAAACTTTTATCTTTGTTATCAATCATATTTTCCAAAATCTCAAACTAATAAACTACTTACTTTTTAATAAAACTTGTTTTAAAGTGACTGTAATGTAGGTGACCAAAGGGGGTGTTATGTAAGTGACCGACTAAAAGTTACATTTTTATCAAAAATATAAAATATTTCATGAAATTTCTTACTAAAATAATTTACTGAAACATTATTTGTTTAAATTTATTTAAATGAAGCTGTTTGTTACCAAAACAGAGCAGAAAATTTTCATTGTATAAAAGATGAAAAATTGTATTCCTTTTTGAGTAATGTAAGTGACCACCTACTTTATCTTGTATAAAAAAATTTGTATGCATTTTTTGTTGTTTGATTTCCTTTGTTTAAAAGTTCAAATCGTATTCGATTTAATTTGAGTAAAGTTTAGTGAAATTACTCATTAAATACGAAAATATCAAAAGATTTTAATCCCAATTTCACATCAATTGTAATGTAAGTGACCATGGAATTACCCGTTTATGCTTAAAATAAAAGGTTAATTTCAATTTTTGACAGTTTAACAAAATCACCCGGTCTTTTTGAATACGATTTGTTGTAAAAACGAAAAAATGAAAAATGTATTCTTAAAATCTATATTATATACATTTTATTGACATATTCCTGGAGACAATTTCTCCAAAATAATAAATTAATTGACATATTGAATGATGAAATTCGATTGTATTTGATCGCATTAAAAGTGCAATTCTACTAAATTAAATACAAAACAAAATTATTTTGTAAAAAGGACAACAAAATATAACTAAAAAAATTTTTGATTATGTAAAATGAAAAGATTCCTAAACAAGATAACGAATTGCTAATATGAAAACACAGCAATAGTTGTACTAATCAATTATATTAGCAAATTCTCGTATTGAATTAAATTAACAAACAGTTTAAATTACAACCAAAATGCAAAATAATGTACTCAAAGAAAGAAAATATTAAGTCATAATGCTTATTTTAGTGGTGAGCGATTAGTTACTAGTTAGTAATATCAACATACAAATGCAGAAGTCTTGTAGTTAGCTAAAATGTAGACCAAAATTAATAAATCGGTGAAAAATTTTTTTTGAAATTCGGAAATTCGAAAGTTTAAAGCGGAATGATTGATTCCCAATTCGCCTGTGACGTTAAATATTCGCAAATCAGACACCAAGTCTCTTTTATGCAATATTTTTTTATTTATTTATGATTTAAAATTAAAAAAAAAATTATTATATATCTATGAATTGCCAAAAGTTTAAAAAATGATATTTTAAAATGTCAAAATATTGAATTTTTAAAAAATAAAAATTTCAAAATTGTCGTATTCATATACTATGCGTAGTTAACTTATTTTTTCTACGCCTATTGAAGAACACACTCATTATATATCCGTTAATTGTAGAGAAAGTTAGGCATTATTCAAAGGTATGGAGGAATGATCATTACTCAATAACCGTATTAACCATTATTCAATGGGCTTGCATTGTTTTGTGCATAATATATCTGTCAAGTTCATGTCCCTGCCACTTGTTTTCAAGGACGGACCAATGACTGTCACAGTTTGCTACGTGGCGCTGATGGTAGGGGAGTATACTAAATAGAGTTGGGACATGTGAGCATTTTTCATCAAATAGATGTCAAAATTAATTATCATATGATTGAGTACAAAGAATTAAATTTTTTTAATTTAATTAATCTTTCTAGGTTGAGTTGAAGTATTTTTTTAAATATTTAATTTATTTCCAATTTATTTTAGATGAATCTGATGAAAAATAGCGAACTATCGAAACTCATGTCCCGACTCAAATTTGAACTCCCTGTACATCAACGCCATCTGGTATATTAGTTACAGCGGTCAGAAAACGATCCATTTTTTTATAATGGACTATATGTAGAGTGGCAGGGACATGGTCAAGTTTTAATTTCATATATGTTGCGTAGTAACGTGTAAGTAAACAAAACAATTTGAGTTTTATTTTGATCGTTTCCATAGACACATATACAAACATTTAATGAAATTAGAGATAGATTAAAAATTTTATTCTTTTAATATTTATATTCATTTTTATTTAGATCAAAAAGGAAAAAAATCGTAGAAAAAATATAGTATTCTACTCGCTTGCAATAGCTATTACTCACTCAGATGCAATTGCATCTTCGTGAGTAATAGCTATCATTACCAGCTCGTTGAATAATATACTATACTAGCTTTATAAAAAATTAATAAAAATAAAATACTCTTCGCTCTATTTACAGTGCCACAGAAGAGATGATGTCACTCATCTGTATCAGATGGAACAAAACTATTTGTGTAAAATGCAACTTTAAAGCCCCATAACGTTGTTAGTTGTTAAGAAATCTTAATTCGCCTATTACATTTTTGTTTAATTTTGTTTTATTTTTTATTTTCATTCATAAAACAAAATGGCGGACTTCTCATTCATAATCGCCCACCTTTACTCTATTTCTACCGTTTTCTCCTCTACCAAAAATTGAATGAAATAAATGTGGCAAGATATGGCATAATTTTCGGGGAAGAATCTCGATTACTCGAGCCCCCTCCACAATTATTTATTTAATGACGTTGTAATGAACGTACAAACTATAACACGCATTTTCGCATGATTGTAAATATTGTCTTTTTACAAAATAACTTTTAAAATTCGTGGTTCGATTTGGAACAAAAATCGTACCTGTGTGATGTAAAAAAAACCTTTATTGAAAACTTTTTACGTGACCAACGTAAAATACAGTGTGTTCAAGGTCATATGAAGCATGTTGTGCGTTTGTCTCATACGACCTTGAACACATTGTATCCATATGTATTGTATTACAACTCTAAGAAAAAAGTAAAGGTAATAAAATTTTGAAAAAAATATGATTGGTTAAAAAAGATGACAAGGATAAAAAAGCAGCTTGTACAGTGACAGTTTAATTTACTTATCTCTCTCACACAAAAATGTGACAAACCGAGTTGGATTTACATAGCTAAAAAAAAACTTCATAATTCAAAAAGTTAAATGAATGTATATAATTTTTAAAACTATTGATTTAGATTATAATTTACGATTTCTAAATCGTATTTTGTATTGCCATTATTCTATTTTGAACAGAAAAGTAATATTTTTATGAATGTTGCGGCAAGAGGGCAGTTTCGTACTGAAAATAATTTATTTCATTTTTTGCTCTAGTGTAAATCCAACTTGTAAAATTTTATTATGTTTACTTTTTTCTTATGGGTCATACACAATCAATGAAATAAAGAATAAGAAATAAGGAATAAGAAGTATGCCATCTAGTGACGTTGAATGGAACTTTAACGTAACTGCCCATAGGTATATGTATTTCGGTATTTTTGTACAACAAAATTCATGAAAAAATAACGTTCGAGATGACTTTTTTTGTTACTAAAGTGAAAAAAATCACGAATTTTTACGTACAAAAGTACCTACATATTTATATCTATGAGCAGTTACGTTAAAGTTCCACTCAACGTCACTAGATGGCATACTTCTCATTCCTTATTTCTTATTTCTTATTCCTTATGTCATTGATTGTGTAGACACCCTTAGAGTTGTAGGATAGTATGTATATTTAATTCATAATATACATTATTTTGCATTGTGTTTATTTAATACTGTTTCTTCAGTTTTATGTTTTGCTTTTTTTTGGATTCACTTACGAAATGAATTAAACTAGACCTGCATCGCGTGCCATTCCGTAAAAAACGGACGTTCTTCGTTGCAGTAATACTTGTGGTGGATCATACTCAACGATACTACCGTTATCTAACACTAGAACTCGATCTGAATCCATGATCGTGTTCAAACGATGCGCAATCGTCAGTACAGTACAATCGGAGAATTCCGTTCGAATTGTACGTTGAATCAAATCGTCGGTTTCTAAGTCGACAGCCGCTGTGGCTTCGTCCAGTATCAATACTTTGGTTTTACGTAGTAACGCTCGCGCCAAGCAGATCAGTTGTCGTTGACCGACTGATAAATTTTCACCACCTTCAGACACTTCATGGCTTAAACCAGCCGTTAAACCTAACAAAACGGGTAATTAGTTATGTAAACAATCACTGTGTCACTAAATCACTATATTGAGCGGTACTGTGAGCTGGATTATACATAATAATAAAGGGTAACTTCAAAAATGTAAACTTTACCGCATCGATGCAGCATCATGACTTTTGTAAGGCGTCTAATACTACATGATGCACTGCTGATGCTCTCTTGAAATTTGTTGCACATTAGATGTTTTTGAACGGGATATTGGCATCATTTAGCCTCTGATTTGGCTATAGATAAGACAGATAATGTAGCATGATAGACTATAGATAATATAGCAATACAGTCCTTGTATAGGTATATTATCTTTGAATTTCAACTTGAACTTACTTGAAATTGAAAATATTGAAATTATTTGAATAAAAAATATTACATACCTATTTTGAGTGCAAGACGTATTCAAACAGTTTAAACAATTTTAATGAAAGGCAAATACATTCATCTTTTTCAACAATTAGTTTTTCGGAATTATTCCTGTTGGCGTTAATACCTCCATAATATGGCAAGTAGTTATAATTCTACATTATACACATGACATGTATCTTGCACACGCATCACCAAATTTCTTGATGCATTGTTTTGACGCATCAAATGCAAAAATGAACTTTTGATTTTTCGTTGTGATGCGTCTGATGCGTTTTTGAACTTTTGACTCTGCCTCATGCAAGCAGTGATGCATTTTCGAAGTTAGCCAAAATTTTCCCCTTAAGGTAATTACTGTGTGACATGCTAGTAGAAAAAATTGCAAACCAAACTTACTTTATGTCATTATTGTATGTATTAATGGATGCATACTATTTTTCATAAGAACGTGTATGCATACATTCAAACATAGTCTGTGCATACACACTTATACTATCAAAGTTTTTTTTATAATAAATGCTTTGACATCATTATTTTTTACCCAACAAACCTATTAAGTGGTATGCATACGCGTTTGGAGCGCTTTATTTTTTCACCTGTACAAGATAGACAGGTGCTCTCGCGGACTTTTTGGTAGAGATTTCAATTCTCTACAAAGAAGGTCTTAACACTTTTTAATGTATCTATCACCGTTTTCGCTACGTAAGCGGTGAAAGGTCAACGCTATTCATGAATTTTTAATATTGTTTAAACAATATGTAAATACGAATAAACCAGTTATTTAATATACAGGGTTGCCAGACTGCTTCGGTTCAGTTGCTTGAAATTGGTGTATTTATTAAAATACTATAATTTCTCTGATGATATCTTCAATTCAAAACGATCAACAAATAATTAAATTTTTTCTTTACATTCAGAACTTATTAATCTTTCTTTCCCTAGTTTTTTATTGAATTCTGTCGAGTCATTATATTGTTAAATACAAAATAAGGGTACGTAGTCAGAATTTTGAGATCTAATACATGGAGTAGATACAAACTTTAACCCTAATTATCTTAACTCAGAAGCGATCAATCTTTCCCAAATTACAAGGACAATCAGATATAGTATTCTTCTTTATACTATTAAAATTTGAAACTATTCTGTCGAAAAGTTGAGTGTCGAGGTAACTACCTCGTACTCGTAAAAGCACGTTGGTAATTTAATGCCCAATATATCTTTGTATAAATTAATATAGGTATATAAATTAATAAAAATAAATAAACAAAACGATTCATAAAAAACTGAGCGAAGTGGGACTAGCAGTAAATAAGATATTGACACTTAATGGGATTTCATGGTAGCGCCGGGGATACTATTACTCCGAATACAATTAAATTTGTAGCGGACCATCTAGGAACCAAACCGCATAATTTCTGACAATTTCATAAAAAATAATTGAATAATTCAGAAGTTATGCCACTTGGTGCAATTTAGTATATTAATGGAATGACATGGTAGCGACGTAGCTACCGTTACCCCGATTTCGATTAAATTCATAGGGGACCATCTACGAACCAAACTGTCAAATTTCTGAAAATTTCATTAAAAACAATCGAATAGTTCAGAAGTTATGCCACTTGGTGCAAACTGGCGACACACAGACACCAAACCAAAATTGTTCAGAGGGCTCTAAAACGTAAAATGTCCGTAAAAAAATTTATTTTAGAAGGAAACATTTTTTAATTTTTCAAAAGTGATCACAATGTTTCCGCTACTTGAGTAGTCTCGAAAGCAAAATCGTTAAAACGGTTTCAACTACTTATTTTATTATATTTATGGTTTTTGTATTTATTACATTTTATGCTACTGAAGATGGTTGCAAAAGTAGCCGAAACAGGTTTAGCGAATTTTTTATATTTTATAGTCTTTTGTACGTCCTTAAGGGAAAAAGCTTTATTATTATGTATAATCAATCACTGTGACCTCACTACCCCTCGCTACTCACTTTCAACGAAACTTTTCAAATGCGCATGATCCAAAGCTCTCCAAATTTCTTGATCGGAATATTTATCAAACGGATCCAAATTCAATCGCAGTGTGCCCGAAAATAGTACTGGATCTTGCGGGATAATTGTAAGTTTCGATCTTAACGCATGTAGACCCAACGTTGCAATATTGATTCCATCGATGATAATTGATCCTTCTGACGCTTCCAAAATTCTGAAATTCAATAAGAAAGGTAAAATACCCTTGTCGCAGTATCCTGCATAACATAGCGAATTTCCGTTTATAAAAATTAATTTTTCTTGGAAACTAATTGACATAGAATAATAGTTTAAAGACCTTTTTTATGTGATTTTTTTTCTTCTTTCCAATGGTATAAAAAAAATTCGACAAAAATTTTCGAATAACGGGAAATTTTGGCAAACGGGAAATTTTTTTTACGAAAAATGCTCCGAAAACCATGTTCCGGGCATTGGTGTCTGGCTAACGAACTTGTCCAACGGTTTGGGACTTCCAACATTTTCATCAAATTTTGTAAAAGTAGGACATTTCGTTCGAGAGTTATCGTGCGAACATATAGGTTAACTTCAAAAATGCATCACTGCTTGCATGAGGCAGAGTCAAAAGTTCAAAAACGTATCAGACGCCTCACAACGAAAAATCAAAAATTCATTTTTGCATTTGATGCGTCAAAACAATGCATCAAGAAATTTGGTGATGCGTGTCATGTGCATAATGTAATATCACAGCTACTTACATTTAAAATATAGGTGGCTGTCGTAGCTATGGTAATGTGAATAAAAGATGATGCCAATGGTCCTATGACCATAACGGTTATAGGAATAATTCCGAAAAACTAAATGTTAAAAAAGATGAATTTATTTAACTCGCATTAAAATTGTTTAAACTATCTGAATACATCTTGCATTCAAAATATGAAATATTTTTTATTCAAATAATTTCAATTTTCAATTTCAAGTAAATTCAAGTTGAAATTCAAAGATAATATATACAAGGACTGCATTGCTATATTATCTATAGTCAAATCTGAGGTTAAATGATGCCAATATCCCGTTCAGAAACATCTAATGTGCATCAAATTTCCAGAGAGCATCAGCATCGCATCATGTAGTATTCGACGCATCAGAAAGGTCATGATGCTGCATCGATGCGGTAAAGTTTACATTTTTGAAGTTACCCATATATATATATATATATATATATATATATATATATATATATATATATATATATATATATATATATAAAAATTTTAGTAAATTTTATTTTCGGTTTCTAGGAACCTCAAAACAAATTTCTGCCATAGTCCCGGACTCAAGTCCCGTTATCAGAGTGGCTGTAATAGCTGAATTCCATTTTGGAAATTCGCTAAAACAGATTGTCAAATGCCATTTAGACTTGCGTAAATAGTGTGACGAATAAATTTTATTCTTAAAATAAACTATAATTCTCGATTTCAAAACGATGGTATCTTTAACTTAGCCTATTCACTTTTATTGGTGACATTATAAAAGATGTAGAATCCCCATCTAAATTAACCCCTAGACTCTCTGTGTTAAATTTCAAATTTTTACATTGAATAGTTTCAAAGAAAATCGCCTGTGATAAACGGACAGACACCAAAGTGATTCCCAAATTTTAACTTTTCTTTACCTAAATAAAGCTAATGTAAGTGTTGATTTTCCGGCACCAGTTCTACCAACAATACCAACTTTTTCACCACCTTTCACCGTAAACGTCAAATTTCGTAACACTAGATCTAATCCAGGTCTATAACGAACACAATAATTTTTGAATTCAACTTGCCCATATTGGGGCCAAGTAGGTGGTGGGGTCGTTTCTGGAATGTCCCACGGTGCTTCCTTTAAAAAAAAAAAATTAAAATAGTTAACATCAAAAATTTTACGCACAATGGGAATCCCCGAATTACCTGTGTTGTTTCGCCATATTCTTTAATTCTCTCGACTGCCACGATATTTGTCTCCACGTCAGATGTCATGCGCACCAGCCAATTTAAAGTTTGTGTTATCTATAAAAATTATTTTAAATTTTGCATTTCTGCATCTGTTACAAATCTTTTAAGGTGGGTTCTCATGAAACTCGACCAAAAAAATTTTAATTATGTTTTTGAAAGTTAATAACATAACTTATATCCATCTAAAATAGTTTAGCTCTCGAATAGTGAACAAATTTTCAAAAGCGGTGATGACGCGTTCTTGAAAAGTTAGTTAATTTTTATTTTGAAAAATGAAATAGATGTAAATATTGTTATTGGATTGACAAAAGGATGAAGCATTTATTGTCAAGAAATTCAGCCAATTTCTTAATTTTTCTCAAAAGCTAGTTCACTTAGAACAATGTTTTAAAAGCTTGTCTTACAATTATAATTTTTACACTCTTTTCAATGGTGTAAAAAAAAAATTGTAAAAAACCACTAAAAATGGCGAAAATTGGCAAAAATTTTGGTTTCTAAAAATTGCCCGCATCTGGCTGACGAATTCATCCAAGCTTTTGAGTTTTTTGACCTTCTCACTAAATTTCGTAAAAATTGGATGCTTCGTTCGAGAGTTATCGCACATCAAATTTTAGTGAAAGTCATTTTTGAATTCTAGAGGCCTCAAAACAAATTTCTGTCATAGTCCCGGACTCAGATCCCTCATGAGACCCGTTGTAATGGGTGAATTTCCAGAATGGAAATTCACTAATAAAGACTAATATGACATTTGACTAAAATTAAAAAAAAAAATATTCGAAATGCCTTGATTTTTCATACTAATTAAGCCTTTTTTTATTTTTATTATTAATAAATTTTGTAAAAATTATCAAAAAATAACTGTTCAATTTTAAATGAAAAAATTCGTGTGAGAAATACTTTACTGTATTGTCGCACATACTGACGTCACAATTTGAAAACAAACAAACGTCAAAATAAATTTTTGTAACCTAAAAACTTTGATTGTATTCACAATATGTCAAAGGAAAAACAAGTATTTATTTAAATTCTGGTCGACTTAACGAAAGTTACACAAACTCACGTTATTTTTAAGGCAGTATTCTAGTCTAAAAATTCGACAAAATCGAAAAGATTTTGAAAAAAGGAGGCGAAAAATTAATTTTTTTATTTTTAAATGGACGCCATTTTGTGAAAAAATTTATTTTTTCAAATCGGTTACGTCCGGCTAATTCTACATCCTTGTTTATTAAGAATTAGCTAACATTTTATGTTTCCGATCACCAGGAGGGTTGGAATCACATCAACTAGGAGACACCTTTTTTTTTTGAATCCCCACTTTGCCGGCCTGTACCGATTTCAATTTTGAATTTTTTTTTTTAAGTTTTTATACATATTTATACTTTTCAAATAAAACTGATAAAAAATGGATACTAACCCTAGAATCATACGTTGGTCTAGAAACGTTAATCATACATCGGCGTCATTTTGACGAATGGACTTTTTACGGAGAGTTTTAGAGTTTATTTGCAAAAAACATTTTTTTTACATAACAATACTACAAAAGCGAACAAAATATTTACAAAAATTGGATTTGGAAAAATTTCTTAATATAAATATTTATTAATTTTTTGTTAATCTTTTTATCAAAGCATATTTTCATTATAAAAATTAAAAAATAGATAAATACATCAATTGTATCATAAGACATGTCTTTCAAATAATTAATTTATGAACTATTATGAGTCGGTGGACATGTGTGACTTTACAGAATGTGAAATTTCTCGGTCACAAATATTCCCCTAGATATGTAGTTATTTCCTGATTAGGTACATTTGTAAATTTTCTAAAATTTGTTAGTAATTTTTCGAATAAGATCTCAAAAAATAATAAAATTAAATTGTTTTCCACAAAATAAATTGTTAATCTTTTGTTAAGCCACTTGAAACGCATTCTTTGGTTTTCGATTCAATATATTAAAACTTCAGTATTATGTCGTCTCTGTAAGTCAAACAGCTGTAATCATCTTTCACATTATCATAATCATTGAATAATAAATTAATCATAACATCCATATCTTTAATAAATTTTGGGAAAATTAGGAAAACTTTTATATATAAAGTACAAACTCTCCAAAAAAAAAAAAAACATCGGTTAATCATACATCGTCGTCCTTTTGACGCAAACTATTTCAATACAAACAAAACGACAGCAACTATAAACAAAATTTATACATTTGCTGTGTTATAATAACAAATAAATTAGATAACAGAAGTTTCACAGCAAGCAAGCAACGACAAGTTGTAGTATTGGAGCAGGTAGAGAAGTTCGTTCGTCATTTTGACGAGTACGTATGATTCTAGGGCTAAAAATGTTTACTATTTTTTACGCCCGTAAAATCACCTCAAAATCGAGCCTCTCGACTAGAATATCCCCTTAAATCGCTAGATGAGAACCTAGCCTTAAGGGGAGGTTTACTTGAGAGTCGTTAAAAAAAATCGATTTTTTTTTTTGCAGAAATTGGTAGCTAATTATGTGTAGAATATGTTCCCAAAGTGATTTTACTGAAAATAATTCAAAAACAAAATTCTTGCACATTAACCGAATCCAGCTATCTATAAAAAAATTCAAAAAACGTAGTTCACGCAATAATGAGTATTAAATATAAAATTTTGAAAATACGTTTCTTTATATATATTTTATAATATCTCGGAACTACATTTTTGGAACTGGCGGACACGATAACTCAAAAACTATTCGATGGATCCTGCTTTTTAATTTTTTATTTTAAAGATAATTCAATTCTTCGGCACCTCTACCTAAGTTCGATACACTTTCAATATTTTTTTTTTTTTAAATTTACTCCAAGAGCGAAAAATAAGACAAAAATCGTAATCAAAAGTTCACACATCCGCCATTTTTTTTTCTTTCAGCAATTTATTGATATTATTGGTAGAGGTGCCGGTACTCTTCATATATCTTATAAATCTTTTTTGTTTTTGAATTTCGGTGGTTTATTACCGGCGCTAGGATGTCCGCCAACAAGGCATTGGATTTTCGGATCGTCACACTGCACTATCTATAAAATGGACAATTTTTTATATTTTTCCTTGAAAAATTTTGTTTGTATAGTTTAATACTTAATAAATATGTGTACAAAATTTGAAATTGATATTTACTTCCGTTGTTGAGAAAAAAATTCTAGAAAAATACATAATTTTTAAGGACTCTTGAGTAAACCTCCCCTTAAGGATTATTTATTACCTGTAACGCATAACTGATCGACAATCCAACAATTCCTGAATTGATCGTATCGCGACCCAACACCGCAAACAGTGACGAGAAAAATATAATCAAATTTCCCACCATTTCCAAACGTACGGCCAGCCATCTATTGGCTATTATACTCGGATAGTAGCACACCTGATTCAAATCCACTCGATTCTCGGACTCCTTAATAAATCGCACTTGCACACCATACGCTCGTATTATATGTGCCCCGGTGACACTTTCACCAAAATGCGAATAAATTGGCGATCTTGACACGGACTCCAGCCGTTTTAATTGTCGCGATGTGGCAACATAAAATCGTTGAACAAAATAATAAAATATCCCGATTGGGAATATTACAACCATAAAAATTGGTGTTGAGTAACTTATTACAAACAGTGTTGCAATTACCTGCAAGTATTTGAATTTATAGTTATAAGAATAATTTAAAATAATCATAAAATAACTGAGAAATAAAACATAAAAAGAGACTAACACAAATATTACAACATTCTATCGATACAAAATTCAAAATTTGTTTAAGGTTATCGTCTAGTTTAGAATTTTGAAAAACTTAATTTCTATCTTCATATTTTTTTACAACGCTTCAAGAATATTGTGTCAAAATTCGAAATATTTAGGTTATAAATACAAGGTGATCCAGAATTATGTACCGTAATTGGTAGAGCTCGTAGTACGTTCAAAAATAATGGTACCTTTTCATGTACACTTTTTTTCAAAACTCAATAATAAGGGAGATACAACTCTGTAAAGGGGTGAAACGAAAACCATTATTTCTTAAATATTTTCCAAACGCTTTTGAATAACGGATTGATATTTTAGGGGTACTTATTTTGCGTTAGAAGGATTAAATTTATGTCAACACTTATTCCACCACTCATAACTAAGGAGTTGTTTTGGATGGTAGGTGTGAGTTATCACGTTTTTTCTTTTTTAATTTGCAATTATTTAAACAAAATCCCTGATCATATAATTCCTCAGATAATTTCACGCAAAAAAGGTATACTTGTTACATTTCGATAAATATTACCGTTTTCGAGTAATTTAAAGTAGAAGTATCTGTTTCCAAATTATCCTCTATTCATAAGTGATCGAATATTTGATACCATAAATTTAATTATCTTAATGTTCATACGCTCCCCTAGAATATGAATCCAGTAATCAAAAGCGCCTAAAAAATTTAAAAAAACAAGAAGTCAGTTTCGTTCCACCCCTCTACATTTTACCCCTCTCCTTTATCTCCCTTATTATTGAGTTTTGGAAAAAAGTGTAGATGAAAAGGTACCAGTATTTCTTAACATACTATAAGCTCCAGCAATTACGGTACATAATTCTGGACCACCCTGTATATAGACTGTAGATATACATTCAAGCAATTTAGATTGCCTATGTGCTGAACAAGTTGACGCGTTTCAATCACTAAAGGAGTTAAAATTAACTGGAGTTTAAAAGCCAGTATCAAAATAATAAGAAATTTTTAAAAATTACGCCAATTCAGAAAAAGTATAAATTAGTTTCAAAAAAATGAACTAAAAGTGTTTCTTTGTCACCCAATTGACTGTAAAATCCAAATTATTTGAAATTTTGACAATTTTGTGGTGTTATGAAATAAAAAACAAAACAATCTTTTAAAAATTTTAAACCAAACGATAACCCAACATGTTTTATCGATACCATATTGCAATACCTAGAAAAAAAAGACATCATAGGCAGAGCACTTATAAGGACAAAACAGATTCGCACATTATGCGTGTTTTCTTCAACATTTTTATCACTTTCCACATCATAACTTATTTCTTTGCTAGTTCTATTTTAAAAAATAAATAAATAAATAAATAATATAAAGAAAAGTGCACCATAAATTGACAAGGAAAATAAAAAAAAATAAAAAATAATGAAATTGTGCACCAAAAACACTGACAAGAAACATGCATTTGATTACAAAATAGCATGCCCTATTTTCTAAACTGATATGAAAGAATTATGGAACACAATTACTTAAAATTAAACACATCTCCATCTAACGTTCCAATTCTAAACTAAAAAAAGAAAAATAAAAATAAAAAATAGGGAGTGAAATTTCACTTAATTAAAGGAACTTTGAATACTACCTCAAATAAACAGTATATACAATCGGCTATCTGAGAGGGAAGACCAGTATCCATGACATCGACATCCTTAGAAAATCGTGAGATGATACGCCCCACTGGCGTGGTATCGAAGAAGTTAAGCGGGGCACGTAATACGGTACGGAGCATATGTTCATGCATTGCCCGCGCGGCATACCAACAGCCCAGCAAAGGCGCCAAGTCGACAAATACCGAACCAACCGCTGAAAATACTTTCATTGTATGCCACACGCTCATTGCAAATTTGATTTTTTTTTTAATAACCATATTCTGATATACTTAAAATAGTTCATTAGAAGTGAAACTTCTATGTTCCAAGTGTCAATTCGTAATACGGTACTTGACTATATTCAAAATTTGTCTTAAATGTTAAATAATTTTATGTATTATTCTTAAATAAATTCAATTTTAGCAGTGACCACTAAAAATATTATTTAGTTATTTAAAAATTTTATTCTGAAAATTATTAAATTTTAACCTTCATTTAAATGACTAAAAACGCGCCATGACATTAAAATGACGTCACGATTTATAAGCTTTATATGCGAATATCATAGACAAGATAGACAATATGTATATGATTTAGGTTTTTGAAGAAAAATTTTTTTTGTCATAAATGGAAAGATCATATATAAGTTTTATAAGAAAACTCATTTTTTTTAAAACGTAATAATTAAGAAGTTACATTAAATTAAAAATAAATTTTCAAACTTAGAACCGATAACGGGCCGATAGTTCACGAGCGCTTATGTGACGTAATAAAGGTTATATGGTATGAACATAGCTACATTAGTGTCTTTTTATTTTCAAATAGATTATAGACCAAGAGCTACTGGCCGATTTGCGATGGTCATTTCAACACGCGAATTAAGAAGATAGAATCTTGGATACTTACTCTACATAGAAATTCAGTTCTGGCAAGCCTATTCGACTCAACCCGGCCGAATAGGCTTGCCAGAACTGAATTTTTACGTAGAGTAAGTAGTATCCAAGATCCTATCCTCTCAATTTAACGCGTGTTGAAATGACTATTGTAAATCGGCCAGCAGCTATCCTACTATTATTGTTGCTATGAAATTATTGTTACTATGAAATTATTGTTGCTCTGAAATTCTTGTTTCTATCCAAATTATTGCTTGCTATAAACTTCACTGTCGAAATATCGAGCTTGTTTTGTACCACTTTGTGATAGCAATACAAAAATAAATCCGGAAAAAATGTCCCTCAAGATTTTGAACGTCGGAATCAATGAAACAACCACCAATAATCTTTCCTACTAAATTTTAATAATTTTGACACTTTTAACATATTACCTTTATGACGTCACAGACATCGCGATCTTTTGTAGTGCTGTTTTTAACCAAATGATATTTTTTAAAATTTTTCAAGTTTTAATTAATTTATTATTTATTATATATCATTTTTAAAAAAAATTTTCGTATCGATTATCAATATTATTTATGATGTAAAATTGAAATAAAATTTAAAAAAATGATATTTATTTTTTATTCGAAAACCCAATTACCGTAGTTACATATTTCCTCGAAGTATTTAAACAATTTAATTAAACACTGCACAACTTTTTTTAACAAATACTGACTTCCTTTTAAACAAATATTAAACATAAATTCAAACACATCAAAATTATTAGATTATAAAACTGAACACACTCACTTCTCAGTATTGTTGGTTATGTGTATAAATTAAGGATGTGGCTATTTATACATACAGTATGTATACGCAATTGGCTATTTATACATACAGTATGTATACGAAATTGGCTATTTATACATACAGTATGTATATGAAATATTTTGTTTAAATATGCAGTATGTATACGCAGTTGACTACTTATTCAGAATTACCGTAATTTCTGATGTATACTGCGCACATTGAGCACCAAAAATATCGTCCGTGCGCGTATTAAAATGGACTTTTCCACTGGTGACAGTAAAATAGCGTATAATAACAAATTTATCGATTCTAATTATAACGAATTTCTCGCGTACCACCGATTGAATTTTGTATAATTTTTTTAGCTTAAGAACGGATTTTTTGGGACGCGAACCGGAAGGTGCATATCTGAGGACTAAAAAAAGGTTTCCTTTATTATGGTAATAAAAAATAGAGGCAGATTATTATAGAATTTGATCAGTGGAACAAAAAAGGAAGAACAAATTTTTTTGATATCCTGTTTAGTTTTCGAGATAATATGTGTTGTATTTCTAAAACTTACTATAAGATAATGGATTGTATATTACACACATACACATACACATATACGTAGTATCAATTTTTACGAATATAAACTCAGTTTTAAATATAATTTTTGAATGGTATATTTTGGTTTTTATTCATAGAAATTAGTGAAAAATGAACGGGACATCACCAATGAAACCTCATTCTTGGGAAAAGGGTAATTATTTATAAATGTGTCTCGGCGTGTAATCACTTCAAAATTATTTAATTACCCTTTGCCTGAAAATGAGGTTTCAGTGATGTCGTCCGGTCCATTTTCCACTTACTTCTATCAATACTAGCCGTAATATACCTACAATAATTGTCTATCCAATATAGTAAGTTTTACAAATTTGACACGTAATATCACGAAAACTAAGCAAAATATCGAAAAACTTCATTCTTTCTTTTTTGTGCTACTCACTAAGTTCCATAAGAATCGATCTTTAATTTTTGTTACTATGGTAACGGAAAACATCTTTTATCATCACTTCCGGTCCGCGTCGCCAAAAATCCGTTTAGGGGATAACTTCTTAAGCCAAAAAGATTATGTAAAAAAATAATTCAGCTCAATCGAAGGTATTCGGTTATTATAATTGTGTAGTTATTATAAAAATATTAATTGTAATAATAGCGCATTCAGTCAGTATGGATAAGTAACCAACTACGTAATCAGTTTATGCAGGTTTAAATAACCAATTCAGTATACACATATCGTCAGCTAAGTATTGGTTTGTACCAAGTCAACTTTTTAAATATTTTTTCTAGATAGTTGTTTTGTTAGTTTTGGACATTGAGGAAGCCGAAACCACTATCAGAAAAATTTTTTTTAAAAATTGACTTGGTATAAACCAATACTCAGCTGACTATATGTATTAAACAGCCAATTTCATATACATACTATATATGTATAAATAGCCAATTTCGTATACATAATGTATGTATAAATAGCCAATTGCGTATACATACTGTATGTATAAATAGCCAATTGCGTATACATACTGTATGTATAAATAGCCAATTGCGTATACATACTGTATGTATAAATAGCCAATTGCGTATACATACTGTATGTATAAATAGCCACATCCATAAATTAATGATATCGAACCGAGGAGCAGTTAGTCGATTAATCGACTAAAATTGTTTTTCAGACAAAATTAGTCATTAGCCGAAAATATCGAGCATATAATAGTCAACAAACCGACTAAATTTTTAATCGAATTCATGATTAGGGTAACCTGTGTAACTCTTTCAAAAACGACGTTTTCTTTTTAATTTAGTGATTGACTTTTAAAATTTTTCTTTTAGTCACATAAAAGTGAAAAGTCATACAAATACATAATTTTTTAGTTTTCATTTTTTGAAGTCCGATAAATAATATAAAAAAATTGTTAAATTAGTCGTTTTTAGTCATTTAAAAAAAAATTAATCATTTTGACATGAAAGACATTTGTTTGAGTTAAATCGTGACGTCATTGCATACGTCACTACGCCCAATCGTTTTTCGCGCCAATTTGTTCATTTCAAATTAAACTATGATTTTTGTTATGATTTTTATAAAATTTATCAAAAATTAACTAATCCACGTAAAAACAAATCACTCTGAATCATTTTTTATTAGCAGTCAAGTACCCTATTATTCCGAAGATTTGTAAAGATTTTAAATTGTAATAAAAATACTTAAACATATGAACGACACAATGTGTCAAATCCATTCACTTCTTGCGCAAGTCCAGCGCAGACGCAGAATCACGAGATGCGCAGATCAGATTTGCGCAAAAAGCGAAAGAGCTTGACGCACCTATAAAAAATAACAACAAAACGGACAGAAATTTCGGACGCATGCGTATTGTAACAAAACTGTATATAGACAAATTAGTTTTGGAATCAAAGAGCACAATCATGTTGTGTCAAAGAAGTTTCACTTCTAACGCATTTCCTTTTTTTTATTATGTTTATAAATTTTTTGTGGTAGTAAATCAGAATATGGAAATTGTAAATTAATTTGAAAATTATAAGAAAATCCAATAGTTTTTTTTAATGATTTGTGCAAAGAATAAAAATTTTTTTTGAACATATTTGAAAAAAATTTTCAAAAAGTATAACAGAAAAGTTTTATCTTACACAGGTTAAACAATCTCTCATATCTCCTAAACTAGACTACAAAAAAAAGTGAAATTAAATTGAACCATGCAAATGCAATTTCTAAAATTTGTTCGGCTTCTACGCCCATCATAAAAGCTAATAAAAAATTTTCCTACTATTTTTTTTTTTGTTAATTATCTATAATTGTGTTCCATATCCTCTGAGAGTGAATTCTTAGTTAAACGTTGCAATAAACCCACGTCTGCAATATTGTCGATAACATCTCGAAAACGTTAAAAACGTCAAATTTCAGCAATGATTCAAGTATAATATATTTACAGCTTAATAAATGTTAAAAATATGAGAAAAAAATTAGCATAACCTCAACTCATTTAAAACATAAAATAGATTAAATTAGCACGAGAACATAAAAGCAAAGCAAAAAAAAACAAAAAAAAATGATACAAACAGATCGACAATTTTGCAGAAACAATAAAATTTTATTTTTTAAGCACGTACCCTATATAAACAAAACAACCACTGCCGTAGATTAAGTGGCATTGTTGAATCCAGCACATCAATATCGTGTCCGAAACGGACTAATATTCGGCCCACTGGTGTTGTGTCAAAAAATGACATTGGACTACGCAATACGTTTACTAATAAATGATTGTGTATTTTTGCTGAGGCCTTCAGTGTTCCAATAGCTAAGCATAGTATGGCAAAAATCATACATATAACTGTAACAACGGGAAAACATCAGCACTTGATTAAACAAAACCAAAAAAACAAAAAAAAAAAACAAAAAAAAAACTAAAACCCGACCACGGGAAAATGTCAATCAGTAGTATCCGCCATATTGGATTTCCAATAATCCAATTTTATGTATAAACTAACACATGCGTAGAATCGAGAGATGCGCAGATGTAGACTTGCGCAGGGAAAAAGTACTTGGCGCCTGCGCTGGGCTTGCGCAGAATGCGAAAAGGTTTGACGCACCGTACACCGTACACGACCAGAGATTGAGTGTCTTCGTTTCCCTCATCACTTATGGGTCATACACAATCAATGAAATAAGGAATAAGAAATAAGGAATAACAAGTATGCCATCTAGTGACGTTGAATGGAATTTTAACGTAAAATTCATGAAAAAATAACGTTCGTGATGACTTTTTTGTCACTAAAGTGAAAAAAATCACGAATTTTGACGTACAAAAGTACCTACATATTTATATCTATGAACAGTTACGTTAAAGTTCCACTCAATGTCACTAGATGACATATTTCTTATTCCTTATTTCATTGATTGTATAGACACCCTTACTTCTAAATGATGTAGGCACATACGCACACTAATTAAAAACTGCGCGGGAATTAACATTACTAATTCCCGCCAATTCTCGTGTAGCTTTTAATTAGTGTGCGCATGAGCCTACATCATTTAGAGAGAAAGTGATGAAGTCAACGAATGCACTCATTATGAGAAAACTTATAAAAAGTATTACCGAGTTTAGTTTTTTTTTTCATGGGTTCCGAAAACATCTAAAAAGAAATTGACTGACAGACTGTGAAATACATAACCTGACTTTTTAACTTCACCGTAGTCGGGTAAAAATTTTCTTTTATAAAACGCAGAGTGCGTTCAGCAATTTTACAAAATAATCTCTAAAGTACAGCTGCGTATATGTATAAATATTTAAAAACATGCTTAAAAACTTTTGTCTATTTCTGAAGGCACTCTATCGTTACAATTACATACTAAATTAAGGACAAACATCAAAATCGCTTACTTACATCAATAAAAATAGGTATAACAGATGCAATCATGACGATACAAGCAAAAGCTACATTGAAGCGAAACTTCTTAGCAATAAGTAACGCCTCTAGTGGCCGACAATATAAATTTATAAGAAATTTCACTTCAAACGTGTGCGTTTTTATGCACATTTTAGAGAAAATATTTTGAAACTTTTGTCGCAGCTGTACTTTTCCTGTTCTTGAGTAGGTATAAAGTGCTGACAGTCTATTTTAAAAATTATTGATAAAAATCAGACAATTACAAACAAATATTTCCCACGAATAAAAAGCCATTTAAATTCCCCAAAATGTATTTGTTATCGAAAATTGTTGTTATATGAATTCGTGATGTGCTGAATCTAACAGTGTCTGCAAATTAAATAACTGCGTATACCGTACAAGGATTTTAGAAATGACCATAAAAACGACCGCAATATTTTGACCATAAAAAGGGCGTAACCGACTTTTTCTAAATTACTAATGAAGTCTTTCAAAAAACCATGTTACTATTAGATTTGCAATCCGAGTGGTTAGAGTCCATCTTGAAGTCCTATCTAAAATCCTTGCGGTATTCCAAATAAACAAACAAATAGAAAAAGGACAATACATTTTTAGTTTTTGCCTACTAGTTCAAATAATTATGTTTACAGAATTACTTTTTGAATAAATCCTGTCCTTATTAATTTTTTTAAATATTTAAATAATGCTACTTTTAAATTTTCGAAAATAAGTTAAAAATGTGTTACTGTGTTAATAAATAAGAGTTAGTAATAAAATTTCAAAAAAAATTTAGCTCTAATTTGAATAAAACCAATTTTTTGAAATAAAAAAAAAATATTAGCACATAAATTTGTAAAAATAATTTAAGGTACCATCGTATCTCTTATAACACGCTAAATATGTTGCAATTACAAATGTATAAATAATCACGGAGGGAAGGACACCTTCTCTTTCTAACAATCTGTTCCGCCATATTTAGCTCACAATAATAAGAACTTATATAGCAGATTTAATGCTCTTCAACAAAGTTACAGTAGGTAGCATTCTCACCGAGGGGAGGAGGGCTATAGATTTTATTATTTTTATCATAAAATTAAAAAATATTTTAATTTTTTTTAAAAAGTCAGTTGTTATGCCATCTACATTTTATTTTATATGTATATCTATATATTTCATAGTCCCCCAGTCCAAAATATTATATACCCGGCACTGTTACGAACCATTTAATCCGCTATATAGTTCTTATTGTTACGCTCCAAATATGGCGGACAGCTTGGTAGATGAGGAAAGTCACCAGACACTCCCCGAGTGATACAAGTCAAGTGAAGTACAATCAGTGCCATCTGGCGGCATTCAAGAGAATAAACAGTGATATTTCGGTATGTCAAATCATTATATGTATAAAAAAATATATAATTTAACATAAAAAAAGTATCAACTATAATTGCCACCAGTAGGCGCTGATTATACTTCGCCGCCATTGTGCTCATTGTGGATCAAAATTATCGTGTTATATGAAACTCGATAGTTCAAACTTGTAAAACACAACAAACAAGGGTTATTTGTGTTTTAAACATTCAATCAACAATTTTTTAAAGAAGCTTATTGCCTTTCCTCAATCACTGAGGCTGAAATATGTTAAAATATTAAAAAGATGATATTTCCGTTAGCGATTTCAATGGCCGTTTTAAAATTTTAAATTCTTATAAATAACGCCTTTAGTGATTACGGCTGAAATTTTTCACCATACAGTCAAACAACCTAAAATACTAACATACATATAAGTGCTGCCATCAGTGAAATATTGGTGCATTCTTTGAAAATATTGTGACAATATGACTTTTAAAAAATGTCCATAAGTGTCACTAAAGGGTTAAAAAGGCAAAATATTACACAAAAACAATAAAAAACCGTGATTAACATTTAGAGCAAAGAAATAAATCCAACGATTTTAATTTTAAAAGTTAAATACAGATGTCACTAAAGCTCTGCTATATCAAATTATTGTAAGGCTGATTGCACACGTTCGATTTTCGGCACACATACGATTTTACTTCAGACGTCAGAATCAACATCGTATTTGCGCAATAGCTTTCGATCTTCCGACCAAATGATCAGACTGTCAGAATTGAAATAGTGCGGACGTGTATGGTCAGCCTTAATCGGCCAATAATTTCCAAATTGTTTTCTTTATTTTCGTCCTTACAATTACGCAATGTTAGATAAGAAATTTTTTGGAAAAAAATCACCAATTTTTTACCAAGGATTTATTTATTTTAGTCGAGACGTATGTTTCGAGGTAGTACAATCTCCTCATCAGGTCTTAAATAATACAAAAATGTTACAATATTTTTAGAATAAAAATAAATTAAAAATTACCGTTTTTTTTTTTTAAATTAAACGAAAAAAATTGTCTTTAATAAAAAATATCAAATAAGTAAAATTAATTAAAAGTCTCATGTCACATAAATAAAACAATAACTAAATTTTTAAAAATTAACAATTAAAGATTTTTTAAAATTAATTTTATTCACAGATGTCAGTATTATAGACAAGCCGCGTAGCTCAAGTAGTGCGCTCTAGTGGCATTTTTGTCAAAATTGGCGTTTGACATTTAAAAATACTAATGTAAAAAGTTTATCAAAATGGATTTAAGAGGCGAAAATTCTCAATGACAATTAAAATGAATAATTTAAAGATTTTTATTTTACTGCAAAACACTCTTTTTCAGTTTATACCTATTATTTTAATCTACGGATGGGAATGAATTTCTTCAGTTTGACATTTTCATTTAGAAGGATTCTTTTCTACAGTATTTATTTACATCAATTGTAACAAAAAATTGATTGTTAATACTTACAGTTTGTGGCAATATTCGTCCTTTTAAAATCGTTTGATTATAGCATGATCATTATAAATTTTCACTTTACTACTATACTTTACGTAGATATATCCCATATTACATATACATTTAGCAAACTTCAATGCTGTTTATTATTATAATTACTAAAAAATTGCGTACAAATTTTAAAATACGTACCATGAAAGAATGAAATAATTACACAAATCTTTAATTTTTGTCAATAATAAAGAAATTTGTTTTATATTTTAAAATCAAAATAATTAGATGATTGCTATTTTTTTAAGTTTATCTGTCAAAAGCAGGGCTGCTAGATTGTATAATTGGATACAAAATCTGTATAATTTGGTTGCTTTGTGTATCCTCTTTGTATAAGAAACTTTCCTGTATAATTGGATATGAACGCCAAAAATTTAAATTGAATGCGCTGAACACAGCAGCTACAATTTTTTGTTAATGTAAAATCGCGTTAGACCCAAAAAAACTACATAAATATGCCCTTATGTATATTTGAATTTCCTTTCGTTTTTCCAAAATTGCAAAAATGATTAAATTTAATTGGTAGTAAGAAAAATCGGCCGCTTATTTATTTTTTATTTTTTTTGCTCTCATTGTATCCAAAAGTTGTTTTGTATAATAGAAGCCAATTTTGTATAATTTCAGAGACCTGACGGTATAAAACAGAAATTTTTACTGGTAGCCCTGGTCAAAAGGATTCCATTTAACTATTTAAAAACAAGTCGTAAATTTGACATTTGGGTATTGATTTAGTGTATAAAAAATCGATTTTAATGAACTAGAAACGAAAATAAATAATAATTGTCATTTTTATTCATTTAATAAAACATTTTTTAAAAATTTACGGTAATATTTAAGGTAATAGCGAACGCCGGTGTTGGCTCGCCTTCCCGATAGGCGGCATAACAGTCAAATTTTAAAAGTACGCAGCTTGTCTATAAAACTGAAATAAATTAAGTAGGCTACTAAATTTGGTTAACAGAAAATCTACCGACTAAATTTTATTCGGAGATTAATTTGACAGTTCTTAAAGATTTTTACGAACATTAGTTATGTTTATATTTATACATATTAAACAAGTTTTATATACATTGTAATATTATATTATATACATAATATATTGAAATTGAAACTTATTTGCAACATATTATAGGTTAATCTACTACTAAATAATTTAATCATGAGATACGTTTATAATGTGAACCAATATTTAGTTCACAACTATCTTTATTCGTAGAGTAGTTATTCGTTGATTTTAGTTGTCCTTTATGATACTGGGCCTAAATAATTTTTAATTTATTTTTATCCTAAAAATATTGTAACATTTTTGTATTATTTAAGGCGTGATGAGATTGTATGACCCCGAAACGTAGATCGCGATTAAAATAAATAAATTCTTTAAAAAAAACACTGGTGATACTTCCAAAAGATTTCTTATTTAATAATACATCACCAAAAATTCTTGATAACTGATAAATTAAGCAATATGTAAGCCTAATAAATATATAAACGTTTTAAAATAAATAAACATTTTGCCAATTTAAATAAAATAATTAGAAAAAAAAATAATAATAATAAAATCGTAGATTTGAAAAAATAAAAAAATATATTTAAATATTTTGATTTATGTACCCCATAAAAGCAGAACGTCCATCCACGTAACGTTTGTGGAAGGACATTATCTAACGTTTCAATATCCTTTGAAAATCGATTCAGTATACGGCCAACTGGTGTTACGTCAAAAAACGTTGTTGTCGGCGCTCGCAAAACACTTTTGAGCAATTCATTGTGCAGTTTGAATGCGGCCATCAATGTTCCCCAGTATAATGCAAAACTTGTCACCAATACTGTTAACACTGTAATAGGGCATCTAATGTCAAAAACAATCGTTCCCTATTTTTAACTTAAATAATTAAAAAATATCATAATCTTAAATTATGTAAATATAAATTATTTAATAAAAATGGCGGTGACACAGTGCGTGCACTTAAGATATCTCCGAAATTGTAAAAGTAATACAGTAGAACCACTCATAAGTCAAATAACTGGGACCAGTAAACCTCTCATAAGTTATAATAGGGTACTTGTTTGTTAAATAACCAAAACGTAAAAATATTCGATAATTATTAAAAAATTTTATTTTGATAATCGTTAATTTTCAACAATTCAAACGCGTGAAAACGCGCCATTACTTTAAAACAACGTCACGATAATTTTTATCTGCGATGCGAATTTTTTATTTTGGCTAACTTCAAAAATGCATCACTGCTTGCATGAGGCAGAGTCAAAAGTTCAAAAATGCATCAGACGCATCACAACGAAAAATCAAAAGTTCATTTTTGCATTTGATGCGTCAAAACAATGCATCTAGAAATTTGGTGATGCGTGTCCAAGATACATGTCATGTGTATAATGTAGAATTATAACTACTTGCCATATTATGGAGGTATTAACGCCAACAGGAATAATTTCGAAAATTGTTGAAAAAGATGAATGTATTTACCTTTGATTAAAATTGTTTAAACTATTTAAATACATCTTGCACTCAAAATAGGTATGAAATATTTTTTATTCAAATAATTTCAATATTTTCAATTTCAAGTAAGTTCAAGTTGAAATTCAAAGATAATATACCTATACAAGGACTGTATTGCTATATTATCTATAGTCTATCATGCTACATTATCTGTTTTATCTATAGCCAAATCAGTGGCTAAATGATGCCAATATCCCGTTCAAAAACATCTAATGTGCATCAAATTTCAAGAGAGCATGTAGTATTAGACGCATCAGAAAAGTCATGATGCTGCATCGATGCGGTAAAGTTTACATTTTCGAAGTTACCCTTTATTTTAAATATTTTCATTAGCTTTAATACACAGTAATAATAATCGACCAGAATATTTAAGTAAACACTTGTTTTTACTTTGACATGTTATAAATACCATCAAAGTTTTGAGGTTATAAAGACTGACATTAACGTTCGTTACAGTTTGATTTATGAGACTGCACCTCGGGTATACTCGACTTTTTAGCCCTTCCACTTAAAATTTATTTATGCGCATGCGCAGTTAACTTTCAGCTAGAACAAACATGCGTGAAAATAAATTTTAAGGCGAAGGGGTCAAAAACCGAGTATACCCGAGGCGCAAACTTTCGCTAATCAAACTATAAGTAAATACTTTTTGTTTTTACTTTGGCATGTTATAAATACAATTAAAATTTTGAGGTTATAAAGACTGATACTGACGTCTGTTAGTTTTAAATTGTGATATTAGTACAATAAGTCATTTTTCGCGCCAATATTAAACAATTATTTTTTGATGAATTTTACAAAATTTATCAAAAATAATAATAATAAAAAAAAAGATTTAATTAGTACGAAATAACAATACATTTAGAATGTTCTTTTTAATTTTAATCAAGTACCCTATTCTCCTATTCTCTTACTTAAAATTTATTAACAGTTTTGACAAATGCGTTATACGATTTTGGAAACGAAGATTTTCGGCGAATCATTTTTTGAAGTGAGAAAAATAATTTTGCCAAGAAAATTAAACAAATTGGACAGATGATCTAAAACAGATTTAATTTTTTTTAAGACTACTAGAGAACGACACTTCCGCTTGTAAGAGTAGTAGACGCAGCAAAAAAAGAAGAAACCTATGAGAGGCTTGGAACTTATTAAGGGTTTTACTGTAAAAGCCATTAGACATTAATAATATTTTTTATCGCAAAATGCTAAATATCCCTTACATTTCCAAAATCCCTATAGTGTAACACTACACAGTGTTATAGTGTTATAATTAACCTTGAAATTTCTTTGTAAATTTTCTATTATCTCAAAAAATTTTCTAAAAAATTAACTAATAATTCGATGTAAGAATAAATTATATTTCAAAAATCAGAAATATTTTTAAAAAATTTTGATTACTGTAATAAATTGACCATGCTTGCGTAAATTTTCAAGATATCATAAAATAGGTACTCGTAAAAGAAATTTAAAAAAATACGATGTGAAGTTTGAATTCGTGTCGATTCGACCTAATTTACGGTACCACTGTTGCCAACCTTTAGTTTGCAAAAACAACAAAATACCTATATTAAATATTTTAACGGTTTTTAATGGGCTTATTATTTTTCTATACGTTTAATCCAAAATTTAATGCAAAAAATTAACTTTTTGAAACAATTCACATTTAAAACGTTAAGAAATTTCAAGATTTTCTGTTAAAATTTCACCTGAAACTTTGATTTTTTTATACCCGTACTTAAAATTTCTATTTTACAAGTATTAATTTTTACTTATAGACTAAAAAAATAAAATTATTCCAAAAAAATTTAAATAAAAAATTATTTTTAATAAAAGGAAAGGCAGTGATTTTTTCATTTATAAAAAATATTAATATTCAAGCACTTTAAATTACTTAAATTTACAAAAAATTGCTAGCGATTTATAAAAAGTACACTTAAAATAAAGCTCACATTTAAAATTAGAAGAAAACCCAAACCCACACACACCACAAAGCAACCACAAAGCATCAGATCATTTATTGACTCAAAAAACCCGAAAAAGCTATTTTTTCAAAAATCCAAAAACCTACCAACCACTCCCAACCCTTCGCCCGATCCCCAAAAACTAAAAAATTATAAAATAAAAAATTTTGATTTACCCCAAGGAAACATCCTAGCCAAGCTCTAAAATTCATTGGTATTATGTTATCAACAACATTAACATCGGCTGAAAATCGATTCAGTATACGGCCTAATGGTGTTGTGTCAAATAAAATTAATGGCCAATGTAAAACCTGGTTTAAAAGAGTATCATGCAAATATATTGCCGCATATATTGTACCCAGGGCGAGCGTAAGTGACGCAATAAACATGGTTACCACTGAGGAGAAGAACATGCAAATTAAAAATTAGTCCATTTAAAATAAATCAGTTAAATTTACTATTTTATTAATTAATTTCTTTAAAAAAAAAATAATAAAATATATATTCAATATATTGTGACGTTTTCCATATCAGAGACGCAGTTGTCCAACTCAACAAGTCTTGTTACGATGAGTGAAAAAAAAAACATCTATGTTGCACGTGTTGCATACAATATTTTTGTAATTCTGAATTAAAATGAAAACGCTCAATGGAAAATGGAAAGATGATCTCAAATTATCAAAAGACTAATTAAAGTTTGACTTTTAATTCCGAGTGTGAAGTTTATTGCCAGAGGGCCGGTAAAGGCCCAAGGGCAACAATTCGATCCACACGAAGGATAAAATACCCCTGTCGCAGCATTCTGCATAACATAGCGAATTTCCGTTTAAAAAAAAATTAGTTTTTCTCGGAAACTAGTTGACATAGAATAACAGTTTAAAGACCTTTTTGTGTGATTTTTTCTCCCCGTTTCAATGGTGTAAAAAAAATATCGCAAAAATTTTTGAATAAAGGGAAATTTTGGCAAAAAACTATTTTTTTTTCACGAAAATTGCCAAAAATTACCATGTTTCGGGCATCGGACGTGCCTGGTTAACGAACTCGTCCAACGGTTTGGGACTTCCAATATTTTCACCAAATTTCGTAAAAGTAATACATTTCGTTCGAGAGTTATCGTGCGGACACACATACACACACACACACACACGCATACATATATATATATATATATATATATATATATATATATATATATATATATATATATATATATATATATATATATATATAAATTTTAGCGAATATTATTTTCGGTTTCTAGGGACCTAAAAACAAATTTCTGCCATAGTCCCGAGCTCAGGTCGCGTTATGACAGTGGCTGTAAAATAGCTGAATTCCATTCTGGAAATTCGCTAAAAACCACTTTAGTCATGCGACGGTATTATTTAAAAATAAAATTTATCAGTTCCGAAATATTTCACAAAGGACGCCACTGTCTACGAAATATTTGCAATTTTAAAATATGAATTAAAGTTTTCTATTGATTGGGCCAATCTGTTAACTTTTTAATTCAGAATTGCAAAAAATACTTTTTATATATTCTAGAAAATTATTTAATAGAAAATAATGGAATATTTTAACGTTGAATTAATTTTGTTTAGTATTCTAAAATACAAATTAGTAAATTTCTAGAATAAATTAATTTATTCATAGATTCTAGCATTATAAAATTCAAATAACCAAAGAGTAAATCAACCAAGTAAAGTAGATACTTTGAAAAATGCACGAAAAGGTTACAAATTTTGTTTTTATCCGCGAAGATTCAAAAAATTTTGTATATTATTTTTTTTCAAAAATATATTTAAAAAGTCCGCCACTATTTCCACTAGTCCACTAGAATAGAGTTCTTATACTAATTCAAAAAAAAAAAAAAATCAATTCTGCGAATAAAATAGACTTTCCCACGGTATACAGAGGCGTAACTACAAATTTTGCGCCCTGGAGCGATTTTCACCTACTACTTTTGGCTACTTGTGCCTACTTTTTGCCGAAAAATGTGAGTGGTAAGCAAAAAAAGAATCCTTCAAAATTATTCCCCTGTTTCGTCCATACTTTCCCTGTTGCACCGCCTTTCATCCATGCACCTTGGAGCCACTGCTCCACCTGCTCCATTGTAGTTACGCCTCTGACGATATAATATTGTTACGTGACAGTGTTAATGCGACTGTCACTTCAATTAACCTATGCGTAAGTAATATCAAAGTTTGCGACAACCTGCATGAAAAATATTAGAAAAATTAAAAGAAAATTGTTCTACTTGTTTCAATCATTTAAATGATCATCTTCAGGAAATCATTTTGATTTCCTGAAGATGATCATTTAAATGATTGAAACATGTAGAACAATTTTCTTTTAATTATTCTAATATTTTTCATGCAGGTTGTCGCAAACTTTGATATTACTCATTCATTTTTACCTGCAGTTGGATTTTGATAATTTAACCTATGCGTATATGTACTACTTATTTTACTTGGTTGTAGAGTGTAATTGAATAATTCGCCACGAGATGGCACCACGTCACAATATAACAAATCTATATATCAACGATTCTTAACAAATGCACAGATAGAAGATTTTTGAAGGCTCAAAATTTTCATTTTCTCTTTTTACCGTACTTTGAGTTAAGAATCACTGGTTTATTCGAAAAAAGTTAATTAAAATTTATTTAAACTATTTACAGTAAAACTGTTTCTAACACACCAATCATGCAAATTATTATTTTCGAAATTTTAACGAAAATCGTTCTAATTCATGCTCACTCTATAGAAAAATGTTCCAAATATCAATCTGAAAATCAGACACTTACCTTGTCCAACACCTAACGCCCCATATACCCCAAGGTATAAACCTTTTTTCTCATTACTATGTTCCTCATCCTCCGACCACACGGACAACCAAAAATTACTTCCAATACTAAATCCTTGGAAGACCATATTCATGAAAATTGTTGAAAAACATAAGAACACACCAATTGATCGCAAATAATGGCTGTACACTTTCCATTTTACCTAAGTTCAAAAATATACCAACAGATGTAAGTAGTGGTATTAATAATCCGTATTAGTAATTACAGTTCAAGTTCGATAGCGTACCAAAAACGGGACCAAGTATTGTACTCATGAATGGCAAGTTAAAAAAAAAAACGCGAGAAAATATTAAGTGGACACCCTTGTTTACATAAAAAAAGATAAACACAGTTCGACTGCGTATTAGATTTAACAAAAGATCTGTTTACTTAATTTTGTCGTTGACTGTATATTTTACAGTCAGAAATAAGATTGTCGAAGACACAATGCCAGAATATTCTATTCGAAGGAATTGACTTCACCATTGAATTGATCGTCGTAAAGAGTCAAATAACGCAATATGGCAAAGATTCTAGAATATTCTATTCGACAACCAACAAAAACATTAAAAAATCGTCTTCACCATTGGATTAGTTATCGAAAAAGGAGTCAAATAGCGGAATTGGGAAGACCAATCCAATGGTAAAACGGTTTTTGGATATTTTTGATGGTTTTCGAATAGAATATTCCAGAACTGTATCTTTGACGATCTCATTTTGGCACCAGAATACATAGACATTTTATTGGATTGTCCAGATTGTTGTTCAGGTAAAATTAGTCAATAGTCGAAAATATCGAACACAGAGTAGTCGACTAATCGACTAAATTTTTAGTCGAATTCATGAATAAGATAACCTATGTAATTCTTTCAAAAACGAGGCTCTCTTTTGAATTTAAATATGGACTTTCAATATTTTCGTTTTAAGAAAAAGAAAGATATGAAATATCATAATATATTAATCACATAAAAGTGAAAAATCATACAAATTGATAATTTTTTAGTTTCCATTTTTTGAAGTCCAATAAATAATACAGAAAAATTATTAAATTTGTCGTTTTTAATCATTTAAAAAAAAAATTAATCTTTTTAATCATTTAATCGAAGGTAAAATAGTCGATTAAAATATGACTAAATGTAAACAAAATTAGTCGACTAAACCGACTAATCGATTAATCACCCGACATCACTAGTTCACAAGACAGACATTGCTGTTTTTTGCAGAAATATTTTTTTAACAGTCGCCATTTTTATTCTAAAATAAAACATTTGGCCCCGTTTGTTTTGCACTATTGAACTTTCGGTGTAAATAAGTCTTTCATTATAAAATCTTACATTTCCTGTTTCCGCTTTCTCAACTTCAATCAATTTTTCACCCACTTGAAATGACCGTGACAGACTTTTCTTCTCGCCCACTTTTCGATTTATAACATTTTTATCGCCCGTTGCACTATCGATCGATCGTTGTCGAGTTAACGATCCATTCTGTTGTTTATCCAACGATCCGGAATCGGAAAGACTTTCCGAAACTCGTGAACGTTGTCGTTGCACTAATTCCGCCGTCACTGAACTACTCAAATGTTGTTTCAATTCGTCCAATTCCTCTGCGTCCTCATCATCCTGAATTTCTTGCAGATGTTGAATCAAAAACTCGGAGAATGCCCCCTTTTGGTCCATAAGCCGTTGATACGGGCCAATTTCACTGATTTTACCGTCTTTTAGGACGATAATGTTATCGGTGTACGGTAAATAAGTGATACTGTGCGTCACCAACACCCGGGTCTTCTTTTTCAACATCCCATTCGGTCCGATCACCTTCTCAAAAATATGTTTACCCACGTGACTGTCAACCGCGCTTAATGGGTCGTCAAAAAAGTATATATCAGCATCGTTATAGACGGCTCGAGCCAAATTAACCCGTTGTTTTTGCCCGCCAGATAAATTAATACCCTTCTCGCCGATTTCGGTGTAATCACCGCCGGGTAACATTTTTATATCGGGTAACAGTGCGCATGCTTCGACCACCTGATCGTACAGTGATTGGATGAACGGTTTCCCGAACAGGATATTGTCGCGTAACGTTGCATTTTGGATCCACGCTTGTTGCGACACGTAGGCAATTGTTCCGACTGTATTGACACGGCCGGATATTTTGTCCATTTCGCCGAGGAACGCGCTGATTAAACTACTTTTACCGGCGCCGACACTTCCCACCACGGCATTTAACGAACCCTTTTCCAGTTTTAAATTGATATTTTCCAAAATATTTTCTTCGCCCCAACTGAATGTACCATTCTCGATTAGTAAAGGCACACTTTCTTTTGGATCGTGGCTCACGTTATCGGCTTCTAATTCATCTTTGTTCATGAAAATGTTGATTCGTTTCACGGAAACTCCCGCCTGAAAGTGAGAATAAAGTATTTGAGTTTTATAAGCTCTTGTAATTTTTGAGCTATGATATAAACTTATGATCTTTTCAATGAAACATATTACAAAATATTATAAATAACTTGTAAAATAAACAAACAGAGTGTAATTTTATTAACTCTTATAGTCTTTTTCTCTTGGTGAATTTTGATAAAATTTTACCCGATGATTTGGAATAAAAATTGATTTTCTAATTTTAATTTTTTGTGCGTCTGATGGTGACAGTAAAAGCTGTTTCAAATAAAATATGTATTATGGGCGCAAGCTAAAAAGAACTTTTTTATCTACATCTGCATTTATTATATTAATAAATAGAAGTTTACTCACTCACTCATATAAAAACATAATTACTTCGTTTGGTTGGTAACTATAGAAATAATACAATTTGTGTTCTCCTCACCCCAGTTTCTGGAGGTCTTTTGAGCTTGCGCCCATAATACGTATATGTCTAATTATGTGCACGTCCGTAGATTTCTATCACCAATTAGATGGATATGCACATGGTCTGGTTGATGCAGCTTTCAATTTTACCATCAGAGGTGCGAATGATAATCTCTAGGTCTGTTCCCGTACTTTTTTTTACCTGCTAATTTCTTCAAGTTTCTACTTTATGTGGTGGGGATAAAATATGAAAATAAAGAAACGACTTCCTTCAGTTTACTGCGCTTACTGCATTAAAACAAATTTGATAGCTTTTTGACATTTGTCTAAACGGTTACATCGGTTAATGGTAATATATTATGGTAATTTTAGACATTTAAAAAAAAAATTATAAAGCTACTTAACAAAACAGTAAAACAAAACTGAAAGTTGGAAGGAAAAAGCAGGAACTCTGAAGTCACTGCTAATTTCTACATTTTCCTACTGGAGGGGAAGTGAACCCCTAACTGATTTTTTGGTGTACAGGAACGAGTTCCTACATTTTCCTGCTAATACATTCACTTTCCTACTGGTACGAGAACAGACCTTCTGTGTTGTTAATACTGAGATACAGTTTAAATAATAGTTTGTTTCACAAACAGTTACGAAACGAGATGACGTAAGAGTGTCATTTGGAATTCAAAAATTCCAAAGGGTTATTCATGTTATGTACCCAAATAATGCATAACATTATGCATACTACTACAGTGAAAATATCACCACTAAAGTAAATTTAATTTAGAAAAATAAATTTGCAGGTCAAATTATTTTGTGAAAATTTACAGTTGATAATTATGTAAATTATTTAATTTTGTCTAAGTTTCACTGACTTTGTTAAAATTTTTAACAACGATGGCAGTGGAATATTAACTGTCATTAAATTTTTTTAATTTAAAGCTTGTCATCAGTTATTTTTGATATTTCCATGTAATTTTAGTGTGTTTTGTGATCTGTAAGATACTTCTGATATGTATTTAATTATTATGGTGGCTTAAAATGTCTGGTGATAACTCTTGTGCTGCTAAATTTTGTTTAAATCATTTAAAACAAAATTTCAATTTATGTTTTTCCTGAGTGCCGTTTGATGCAAATTTGTAAGTATTATTATAATTTGAATGCTTATGTAAAAATACGTTAAATAATAAATAATTATTAATATTTTATAATAATTCAGTTAATATTTTCGATTTCGACAATGGTTGGTGCTAATAGGTCGTGACGATCTAAATTCTCGTGTTGAATACTGTCATCAATTTCGCGTTTGCTCAATTCATTTTGAAAAAAGTTGCTTTTAGTTGTTCCTATAATTTAACATGACCATTATCAACCCTCAATCTCACATGTACAAACACATACAATCACATAAGTAAAAAAGGACATACATAATTGTTTGCACTTTATCAAAAAAGGATAGAAAGTGCGTTTCGCTACTGCCTATGGTAACAAGCTTTTATTTATACTGTGACTGAGACGTAATACCAAACAGTGTTTTGGCGGGAAATTTAAAAGTACAGTATATCCTTTTTTTACGCGATAGATAGGGACCGCGATAGATAGGAAACTTTTTTTTATGTGGTGGATCGGGACCGCATAAAAAGTTTCATAAAAAATACGTAACTCAAAATGCTCAAAACCTCACGATTTCCTTAAAAATTGCTTTTCTAAACAAGATAAAGCATTAATTTACACATGAGAATATTTTATTTAATTTTTATAATATTATAAAAATTGGGAAAATGTATCTGTAAAAAAACTTGATGCAATGATGCAATGTATTGATTAAATGTTTAAAAACAATCAATAAATAATTTTATCACAAATTAATATTTAAATTTCTTTATTTCTCTTGCTTTTATTCATATTATCCACTTTAATAGGCATTTTTTTTTTAAATCGCATAAAAATTGTACAAAAAAGACTGCATATAAAAAGGCTATGCTATAATTAAAAAAAAAATTAGTAAATAAAAACACTTTACTTTGCAAAATACCACTTTTATTGAATATAAAAACTCTTATGACATATTTTGGTCAATATGACCATTCTCAAACGTGTTGATCGAAACATATCATAAGAGTTTTTATATTCAATAAAAGTGGTATTTTGCAAAGTAAAGTGTTTTTATTTACTAATATCAAATATGGAGTACCATAACAGTAACGCTCAAATTTATTAAATTAAAAAAAAAATTGTTTTAATGAATTTTCGAAATTTTGTTTATGCTAGTCGAAATTATGCATATTACAAATTTAAAAAAAACTTATTAAAAAAATTGTCAAATATCGAATGAGAGACTTACAGGGTGATTCAGATAATTGATTCAAAAAGCTTACCTGTACAATGTTGGAGATCATCATTGGTAGCATACTTAACGGGAATCGAAGTATATTAAACAGTGAAAGTGACACGAAAGCTGTCTTCGAATCTAAAACATTATTTTCGTCCACTAGCACAAACGTGGCAAATGTCACCAGCGACACCAGGAATGGGGCACACGACCAAATAAACGATGTTCCCGCATTTAGATATGCCGCCTCTTTAAGTACTTTAATCTCTTTCGAACGTATTTTAAGTACTTGCTGCTCAAAACTTGGCTCCCACGCGTACAATTTCAACACTTTTATCCCACTAAGTACTTCATTCATCAACTTCACGCGTTCATCCTTATTTTTCATCTGTTTAATCTGTAACGTCTTCACCTTGTTCGCAATGAAACCATTGATCGGGATCAGGATAATCATCACAGCCAGACCCGCTAGCACTGATGGACCCAAAATTTGCCAGAGAAAATAGAGGGCCAGAAGGATTTGCAATGGTGCCGACCAAATTAAATTGATGTAAGCGGTTAAATCCATAAATCGTTGCGCATCGACAGCCATTAAGTTGACAATTTCGCCCACGGTGGTGTCCTTCCTCGATTTATTGGACATGCGCAGAGCTTTACGAAATATGGCGGAAATGAGAGCGGTTCGAATCCGTAACCCGACAATGAACATTCGATGGAAATATTGGGAGAGAATTAGTGTTTGCAACATTGCCGTGAGTAGCATAAGTACCGAATAAAAGTATCCCTTCCACAGTTCTTCGTCGCGCTGCTCCACGAATGAGATTAACAGCTTCAAAAGTTGCGGACTTGCGAACGTAAGTACATCTTGGATCAATTTCAAACACGAACCGAGTACAAAAGTGCCGCCGAAAGCTTTACACAACGCCGGTAAAATTGACGCCATCTTCTTCGGCGGTTGCGTGGACACTTCAACGCGATTTGTGTCACTTCGATATGTGGCTTTTGGTGGGAGTTTTTGACATTTTTGAAGAGTTTTCTCCCAGTAATGATCGAACGCGGGGACTACCAGTTGCGAACAATCTTCCGGTTTCATTGACCATAGATCGGACGTTTCTAGTGGTTTTTTGAAGCCTTTCCACGCTAACGGATCGAACCATGTGTACAATATTTTTGCCAAAAAACTACTTCGCATTTCAGGGCATGGTTTCTAAAAACAATTTTTCAGAAATTAGTTTTGTTATTAAGGATACCGTGAAGACGACGGTTGTATTTGAGTTTATCATAATCTAGTATTAATAAATAATAATAATAGTTTAATGTTAAAAATTATTATACTAGATTATGTGAGATTAAGTGCGGGAAGTTGTCAATTGCCCATGAGAGTGAAGTTGAGCGCACGATCGTAGAGACTTTTCTATTGACATTAAAGTTCTAATTTTGTCAAAAATAAAAAAACGGTATTGAAAACCTATAAGTAGCTTCAAATTTCACATTTCTAACACTAAAATGAAAGGTTTTGAAGCTTTAAAAGAATTCTGACGACGTAATAAAATTCATTTTTTTTCTTTTTTGAATTAATGACTATAAAAATGGAATCAATTAGATCTATTGATGAAATTTGGATAATTTGAGTATAAAATTTTCATTTTTGCTATAAAAATAGTCAAGTTCGTTAAAGAAATGTGACTTATCTTCCGGTTGTGACTTTTCTGTTACTTTTACAATTCTAATTTTGTCAAAAATGGAAAAAGAAATTTCGAAAATTTAGGAGTAATTTTAAATTTTATATTTCTAACAGTAAAATTATGGGTTTTTGCAGCTTTAAAAATTTTAGTATACATGATGACGCCACTAAGTTCAATTTTTTTCTCTTTGTTGATGAACTTGGACTGGATAATTTAAGTGTAAAATTTTCATTTTTATTGCCAAAATAACCAAATCGAATTTTAACAAAGATAAAAACTGTCCTTTAATTGTAACATTGCATTTTTGAATTCAGACCACTTTGGTTAAAACATCTATCAACACTAAAATGTACCGGAGAGTTAGACAACAACCCAACAACTAATCCCGGGACGACGGGTCATTTGTAAAAATTCTAAACCAGTCGATACCAACAATAGTATTAATAATAAAAAATTCAATACTCACCTCCACTTTTGGAAACTCTGAATATCTTGGTTCTTTGTCTGCCCAACAATTTAATAAAAGTAATACGACTACAACTGGATACTGTATTAAGTAACTAATATTTTGAAATTTTGTGCTCGCGTTTTCAATTTCAGTTCGAAATTGAACGGCACCAAGTAAGGCCGACAAAAACCAAAACAGAAATAATAATCCGGACGTACTGATGCCTCGAACTTTATTAAAATACGTCAAAGCGAATGCAAATGCCTGAAAACATAATTTAAACACCACATTACAATGAATATAAAACTGTAGCTCTTTTCCCGAAGATACTACGATTAGTACGGCGTCAAGATTTGATGAAAGTTCCTTATAGAACTCAACAAAATAAGACGAAAAACAAGAATAAAATTTTTCGAGATCTCGCTTCGTTTTCGAGATATAGAACGTTAAACGTGTCTTTAAATTCAGATATATTGTATGTATAGTATTTGTAATATTTTGACAATGAGCGTGTTCCATTTAGAAAACACAAACGACACTGTATGACATAGTGCATAGGGGAAAAAGTAATGCCAACCAAATTCCAGTGATTTTTGTACTTTATTTTTTCACAAAAAAAACTAATTTTTTTGAAAATCACTTGAAATATTTATCAGACACTCGACAATATTAATCGACCCCTACACGCCCAATAATATTGCGCAATCAACTTGTGCAATTTATTGAACTTCCCTCCAGACAGTTCAATAATTTGTAAAAGAAATTTCAATAAATTGAATGTAGGAATTGTACACTAATCCAATTGTTGTTTAATTTTAAATATTAAATGATAAAGACGTTGAGAAGCACTAATAATTAGTCTTACAAATTAATAAGTTAAACTGACATTACAAAATAATTAACAAATCGAAACTTAAACAGCCAAAGTGGTATTGCGCAATAATATCTTCAGAGCCTACAGATGTTACAATATTCATTCATTGCACAATTTATTTCAAACTGTTTTTAATCAGCACAATATATTATACAACCCTTCAATATAACCTACATAATATTATACAACGTCAGATTTTGTGCAATATTACTGAATGTATAGGGACCGGTTTAGTTACGACTAGCTAGTTAGTTTTAACAATATACTTCGACTTTCATATAAAAACTAGGTGGTGAGGTTAGTTAAGGTTAGATTAGTTTAATTAGTTTTGACAATATACTTCAACTTTGATATAAAAACTAGGTGGTGAGGTTAGTTAAGGTTAGATTAGTTTAGTTAGTTTTGACCATATACTTCGACTCTGATATAAAAACAAAGCCACACAGTGTCGTTTGTGTTTTCTAAATGGAACACGCTCATTGTCAAAATATTACACATACTATACATACAATATACAGACGACTCTCGTTAATTCGACACTCAAGGGACTCTTAAAATATTACGAATTATAGAGCGGTTCGAATTATCGCAGGTAACAATTTCAATTTCTTAAGCATTTGCAATGAATGAACTTGAACTTGTCTCAAAATGTACTTACAATCTTTCTGTCTCTTTCTCTCTGCAACTTTGAATTGTCGAGTGTTTGACGCCGATGAGTTCGAATTAACGCGTCGTTTTGTTACGTAGCATTGATTTTTTTCGTTCAAATTACCAAGTGTATAAAAATGTATTGTTTTAGTTCGAAATATAAAGAGATTTTGTAGGGAACTCGTGATACCTTTGAATTATGGAGAGTTTCGAATTATCGCAGGTTTGAATTAACGAGAGTCTACTGTATCTGAAATTAAAGACAAGTTTAACGTTCAATATCTCGAAAATGAACCGACGCACAGTGGGGCCAAAGTAGGTAAAAGATGGCAAAAATTATTTAGTCCTTTTATTGATTACAGAATAGTTATATAACAATATATTTTACTTTTAATTGATATTTATTAATAAAATACTGGGTGTCCTAGATATATCAAAAACCATTCGTCGCATGAATTTGAAATTTGCAGATTTTGTTTGACCCTAGGTTGAGACTTTTTTCATACAACTCGATTTAATTTCCGGTTACTGGTTTCTAGCCACGTGGTATCAACTTATAAATTTTAAATGGAATATGGAATTTTTGACAACGAATTTCGATGATACGCTTAATTTTATCGTTAACTTAACTGGAATATTCGGTACCTACATAAATCTAATAAATTCGAGTGTTTTATTTAATTATTTGATATTTTTATGCACCACTGAGAGCTTATGTGAACTTTCTAAGCTTCTTATTGATGATTTTTGCTCAAACAAAATGAAAATAAAATCAGCAAATTTTAAAAAAAGGTGCAATTTGGTGCATACTCTACAATCATAATACCAAAATAGACTAATTGCTCTATCAAATGCCACAAATATATCCGTTGGATTCGATTGGATACGTAACTAAAATTCTTTGAGAAATTAATTTTTACAGAATTTTTCTAGATAATTCAACCATGTTTCATTAAAGCTTGATAGTATCAATACGAGTACTGATTTTAACAAATAAGATACATAAAAAAAAACATACCATGGGGAACATCGCCCATTATAACCGATTTTAATTTTTTTTATAACCTAAATAACCGTCCCGCAAATCCCTACTTTACATACAATGATATCGTTTAGAAAGCAATCAATTTATAGAAATAACAAATAATAATCGATATATTTGCACCCCCCGCGCTTTTTACATAAGTTAATTACAGAGGTCGTTGCTAGAATATTTTAGCTATTGATTTAAGGGGTCGTATAAATTGTAGCTTATAATTTAATTTTTTGTATTTTTGCCACCTTTAATGGTATTTGGCCCCACTGTGCGACGTATCGAAAAATTTTATACTTGTTTTCCGTTTTATTTTGTCGAGTTCTATAAAGAACTGTCATCAAATCTTGTCCCTTGCCCCTTGTGGCTTATTGTGTTGCTCCTTTCCCACAAGAATTGTTCTTTCGCCTTTTTTTTAGGCCGATTTTGATCGATCATAATTGTATCATCGTTCAAAAGTGCTTGAAATCGACACTTTTGTGGGAAAAGGGTTTTATTCTTAAAAAATTTTAATTATACATTAAGCACATGTTATAACTTTTGTTAATTTATTAATACTTACGTACGTAATAATAAAATTTTCCCCTCAAGGGCCCACAAAAAATAAAAAATATAAAAATTCGCTAGACCGGTTTCGACTACTTTTGTAGTCCTCTTCAGTAGCATAAACAACAAATAACCATAAATATAAATATTTATATTTATTTAATTTATTATATTTATGGTTATTTGTTGTTTATGCTACTGAAGAGGACTACCAAAGTAGTCGAAACCGGTCTAGCGAATTTTTATATTTTTTATTTTTTGTGGGTCCTTAAGGGGAAAATTTTATTATTATGTATAATCCAGCTCACAGTACGGCTCAATATAGTGATTTGAATACTTACGTAAGTTAAGAGCCGCAACATTGGACACAGCAAATCATTTGGGGCCCAATCTTCGTACGCGCTCGTAAACAATACCACAAATATATCGCTCAAATTCAAAATAATTAACACAACGATCAGCAAAAGTTTTGTGGCATTTAAAAAGTTCCACGGAATGTTTCTGGTTTTACTTATATACATATAGTACAGATCGAACGATGAACAGACCCATAAAAATATAATTGGTATCCATACTAAAACGGTCTTTTCGAAACACTCAGTTAAATCTGGATGTTCAGTGTACCAAGTTAAATTTGCATCCTTAAAAATAACACACATAAATTGTTAGCGACTTAAAACAAAAATATATTTGAAATTTATATAATTACCCAAAATTTACTGCCACAGAATTTGTCTAACGGACCACTTTCATTCGCCATTTTTAATGTCCCGTCATTCGGATTCAAATTTCAGTTATGTTACAGCAAGCAGTTAAATTTCTATTTTTCTAGCGTTCGCGAGCGCTGAAAATGTTATTTGATGAATAACCTTGACTCATTTTTGTTCACATTTATACATATATGTTTTAATTAAATGAAAGTTATTTAGATATGATTTTTTTAATTAATTCTTATCATAATGACGTGAAATTTTTGTATTTTTTATTAGTAATCTCTTTTACTTTTTTTTTGTGTACCTACAATGACTTAGCCAGAAACGATTCTTATACTATTGATTATTATTTAAACGATAATCAAAATCGTTTAAAATAATGTTTAATTTTATTGTAAATTTCTAAATTTATACAATAAATTCCTTACTTGTTTTATTAATTTTTAGATAAAATTTAAAAATAGGACATTTTGTAAACCCTGTCAATTCCTATTGTAGCTCTGCTGCCGTACTTTTATCTTGTCATGCAATTTTTAATCATTTCTAACCAATTTTGAACCCTTTGAATAATTCCTAACCAAAAATAAAATCTACCTTATCTATGTTATTACAGTAGGTTCTCGTCTTACGCGAGCTTTAAATCATATCTATGGTCTAGGCGATTTTTCCTTTCAAAATTTCTTCCTTATCGAATTATCACTATAACAAGTAGGGTTGCCACCTCTCCCGATTTGATCGGGAGACTCCCGAAACCGTACAACTCCTCCCGACTCCCGATTTTTGTAAAAAAATTTTTTTGTTAATCAAGAGCTTTATAGTTATGCAACGTGCGTACCTTTGAAACCGACTTTTAAATTATTCAAAGTACATTGGATTTCTTTTACGTCGACGCATGCGCACATTTATCTACGGATGAATGATAGCACAAGTTGTACATAACCAAATTATTAAACGTTTGTTTAATAACCCACAACTCATAAAATAGGTATATAATTCAAAGATATATTCAAAGATATTTTGGGGTGCGATTTTTTAGAATTTCAAGGTGGCAACCCTAATAACAAGCTCGTTTAAATTTGGTACATTATTTTTGCGTTTAGTTTATCATTAATGGCAAATTACAATACAAAAAATTTTGTTAAATTAAATTTTCTTAAAATGAAATGTTTCTAAGTATCTAGAACCCAGTCCCTGTAATTACTAAAGGAACGTCCATAAGCTTAGTTGGAGGGAGAGGGGTTATGCAGAAAATTACGCTGGACTACATAGGGGCAGCGGGAGTCAGAGTCGAGCTACGTAGTTTCATTTGGAGTAGTTAAAACAAGCATGAATTTTATTGTGAAAATTCATAAATAATCCTGAATTACTTATGATGTGCTGGTAATATTTTGAAATATAACAAAATTTCTTCAGGCGAATTATGCTACCATGTGGTCACACAGTTTTTACATCAAAATTTTTACTGTAAGGAGGCGTTTTTTTCTTTTGTGGAAATATTTTGCTAAACACTAAAAAATGCCTCACCTTTCACATTTTATAATAATAAGGGTATAATTTTACTTGAATGTCTTCTAGACTTAATAAGACAAAAACTACTATAGGAGGGGGGTTCAAGTTAAAAGTTACCCCAAGCGCGTATACAAGGGGTGTCATGACGCCCCCCCCCCCGGGGAATTAAAAATTAATATACATTAGATATTATTTAAGTTTAAACCCCATATCAGTAAATTTATCAGTGGACGTTTTTTTTTTCGTTCATCGACAGTATCGAAGAAGTTCAATTTATTATTTTTTTTGTTAATTTTGTCTCAGAAATTTTTTTAGTCCTATTATTCTTCGCGTGCCCCTCTTCCCCCAGAAGCTCGGCTGTATACGCCCCTGAGTCACTTGCACTCTACACGGAGGGAGAGGTGTTCAAAAATGGTAAAAATGAAACTACGTAGTTTATGAACGCTTCCTCACTAATAGGGAAGTTTAGATTTATGTGTAGATTTTGTTCATGCATTTTTGTACAACCAAGTTCTCCCAAAAAACAAGGATCTACTGTACTCTGCCATTTGCGATTCAGTTTTTATTTATGGTACATATTTGTGAGATACAAGTTTTGACAGGTAGGAACATATATGAACAAATTTTAGTATTTATTAGTCCACAATTGAGTAAAAATAGTAATTTAGTACGATAAAAATATTCAGTTTTATCATAAATTAACTAAAAAATCGAAATATTTAGCATATATAACCATAAAATACGTACATACATAGGTATATAAAATATTCGTGCTTATAGATATCTATAGCACAACCACATGACAACCACCGATACAATAGATAAAGTTTTTGTTGTTTTTCATGAAGAAAATATCATTTTAGTAGAAAATGGCCTGTAGTGCTGATTGTTGAATTCATATAAACGATAAAATTGCATCGATTTATCAGTTTACATTTTCATATTCATTGAATTCAATTTTTATTGCTTTTGTTTCAACTTTCTAGTGGCGTAAATCAGCTTGCGTAATATTTGATTTAACCTCTTTAGCGGATTGTCAATTTATTTTAAACTGACAAAAAAAATACCATCCAAGTTAACCACCTTCTAGATAACTATGTTAAAAAGGTTTGATTCTAGGATAAATAAAGCTCTCTATAATGTATTCTTTTTCTTATTCAAATAGGTGGCAGCACAAACAGTTACCGACATGAGAACGAGTGTCACTCGTCGTGTCCGCTAGTTGTTAGAATTACGGACCCGAGTGAGACTCGGGGTATCCGCTAAAGTGGTTAATTAAATTGTGCACACTACTAGTGAACCAGTGAGGTTAGTTGATCAATTAGAGAGGCTAGTCAGGCCAGTGTTAAGTTTATGTCAAATTCGCGTTAACTTGAATCATTTTTAATAAAAGTTATTATCGTAATTATTATAAATTATTGTGATTACGTTTACAAGCTATAATTAAAAATGCCGAAAGCAATAACGTTGGATGTAGATCCGACAATTATAGAGAAAAATTTAATGATAACGGTTAGAACTTGATAATGTGAAATTTTATCTTTAAACTGAATTGATTGTTTTTTTTATTTGAAATAGGAAGAAAGCCGTGAATTGGATTCATTATTTCCTAAACAAGAAAATCCATCAAAATTAATCAAGCCTTCACCTGGTAAGAAATTTTTTTATTGATTTTTTTTTTTTAATCCAAATAAAACTTTTTAGATTTCTTATTTTTTAATGAATTTTTCGGTTTTTTGTGGTCTTTTGGTAAATGCCGACCACATTAAGGATTAATATTACCCTTTATTTGGTTTAAGGGGACGAAAGAAGACAACATTTAATGGTGCATGCGCTGCAAATGTTGTTTTCTGCCCCATATTGTGTACAGTAGAACCCCAATATTCACAGTGGTTAACAATATTTCTGCGAATGTGGAAAATGTTAATTTTAAACACGCAAAAAAGTAAAATTTAAACATTTTGTTTCCATTTAAATAATTGTTCAAACTCTGTTTCATGTTCCACTTGTGCAACGTGTTAATTGCTATCGGTTTTACAGTTTCGAACAAAATGAGTGACGATAAGAAGTTACCGGACTCTAATGATTCAAATTTAAATGATAATACAGATACTTCTAGCAAAAATAGCACTAGCGGTGTAGCTGAAAAATCGATACTAATCGAAAAAGAATTAGTAGTACAAGTAGAGAATATTTTACCGAAAGGTGCTAACAAGACACCGATACAAGATGGCGGAAAGACAGAAACGCAACCTGAAATACCGACTGAAACTAAAGATCCAACAAGTGATCCGAAAGATGGCATCTCCGTGAAAGAGAAAGAATCTACACCGGGAGAAAAAGAACAGGCGCAACCGAAGGGTCCCACTCAAACTAATAAAACCCAAAACGACGATGTAGAAACTGACGACCTAACACTAGAATACGATTATAGCGAAGATCAACTACTGAACGACACCACAATTGACGACCAATCCAAAACAATCGCCCAAAAAAATGATACCAAACAATCCGCCGAAACAACCGTATCCGGCGAAAATCCAGAAAAGGTCGCCGAAGAACCGAAAGACAACGAAACCGCATCCAAACAATCGCCACAAACCACGGGACGTTCACTGTGGGTAAGCGGCCTGTCGCGACATATTCGCGCAAATGACCTGAAACACCATTTTGCCAGCCAGGGTCGAGTAATTGGCGCGAAAGTTGTGTCCAGTTCTCGCGAAACGAATGCCCGATGCTACGGATACATTGTTATGTCAACTCCTGAAGAAGCTGATGCGTGTATAAAGAATCTGCATCATAGTAAATTGTTAAATCGATTTATTTCAATTCGAAAAGCAAAACCGGGTAAAGAAAATGAAAATGCTGAAGATGGTAAACCGTCAGAAGGTAGTCAGACAAGTCTCTTGACTTCCAGTACAAAAAATGAAAATGATAAAGAAGACGTAGCTCCAGCGGCAAATGATGCTGCCGATAAAGATAAAGATAAAGATAAAGATAAAAAGGATAAAAATGATGAAAAAAGTGAAAAAAGGAAATCAAACGAGAAAGATAAGGAAAGAAAAACGAGAGAACGTAGTAGTAGAAAACGGCATGAAACTAGTAGCGAAAGAAACGCCAAAAAATCTATACATAACAAATTACAAGAACAGTTAGATCGAAAAGCTGAAAGATATCAACGACTGAAAGAAGAACGCGAGAAAGAACGCATAAATAACGAACAGAGGCGTCTACGAGAACTGCAACGGCGACAAAGAGAAGAAGCCGAAAAATTGGATAGAGAACGTCAGTTATTGAGAATTGAACGCGAACGCCTCCAGCGTGAAAAAATGGAACTACTTCGTCTCGAGAAAGAACAGTTAGAAAAAGAACGTGAAGAACTTCGTCGACAAAAACAAAAAATCGAAGAAGCTGCACGTAAAAAACGCGATTCCCACGAGCGACTGCGAAACGAACGATCGAAACGTCACCGTGATCGTTCGCTCGACAGAAGATCGCCACCTGTGCCACCCGCGAAAGCCAAAAAGTACGAACCAAATCGAGACGCCGAGCGACGTCGCGGTGGTTCTTCTGATCGACATCATCGTGGTCATAAACATAGAACGGAACCACACACCGATAAACATTCACATCGCGGTGATTACAAATCACCAGAGCGTGATTATAACCGTGCTGTACCCACGTCCAAGTACAATCGCTATGAAGACGATAAAAAGCTAAGTTCTTTTAAATCACGAGAACTTGGTGCCGGTAATCGTGAGGTCGAGATCACTTTTGAACCACCACCGCCACGCATATCCACAAATGAGGCCAATCGCTTCAATGTCCTCTCCATGTCGCAAGTCAATTATGGTGCCGGGCCAAGTAGTCGTATACGCGGTGAATTCTTCGAATCCACCAACTCAACAAGATCTGTGGATCGAGTCAGCGATCGATTTCCCGTGGATCCACGTGATCCACGTGATGCTCCATACGTGGCTGGATTTGGTACGTCTAAAATGTCTGCGCCGAGTCGAATTGATCGTTTCGATCACCGTCTAGACTCCAGTCCTGCACGTGGTGCTGGCGCCGCTGGTGGACGTTATCATGAAAATGAACGAGATAGCGGCCGTTATCGTGACCAATGGTACCCGGAGGAAGTGCATGGTGCGTCCAAACGTGTGCCGTATCCGGCTCCAGTTCGTGGCGGTTCCTGGACGAAGAGTGGTCGCGCCGATGTGCCCGGAGGTTGGGAATCAACTAGACACTACGACAGCGGCAATTTACATCCGCCCGGTGTATATGGAAATAATTTGGATCGACGTTAATTTTATTATTGATACTCTTAGGATTTGTAGCCAGTAGCCAGTTTTGAGAATTCTCACAAGTGCACAGGATTTGAGTGTCACACAAAAAACATTTTTTTTTTGAGTACCATTGGGCTACTTACAGATCCCGAAAGTATAATAATAAGAATTAAAATAATTGAAAAATGATTATGGTGGTCGTTAGTCTAAAAACCTGGGAGTCTCATTGGGTAAGATAACGAAAAAAATCAAGAAATTATTGTTAGTCATGCTCCACTACTAACAAGGAGAGGGCACGACCTCGGAAATTGACTTTGGGATGGGATTTCGCAGGATTGTAGTCCCTTAAAAGATTAATCAATTGTGAAAATATAAAGACCCATTGGCCAGTCAATTTGGAGAAAAACGCTTTCAAAATTCGAGCTTCATTTACTGTATCTTTATATACGAGTGTGAGTGAATGTCGAATTAACAGTTAGCGTAGCTCAGTCAGTAGCGTGTTATAGTGGCTACGAGGGCACGGGTTCGATTCCATCTGCAAGTAATTTTTTTTTTAATTTTGTTAATTAAATATTAAAATTAAAAAATTTTAAAAATAAATAATTATTTCTAACAATAAATATCATAAATTAAAATGTAATTGTATTTTTTCTTAATTCGTAACCATTTACTTAATAATTTTTTAACTGTGCAAGATGCGAAAATATTTTCTGTTTTGAATGTTTTTATAAAAATTATCATTCCGGTACTTGCATATAATTATAAGTAAATTTAAAATAAATAAAATTCTTAATTTTTTTAATTAAAAAATGGTTTTGGTAGTTTTATTATTTACATACCTATGTAAGAAAAGTCAGATATTTATTAAAAAATTATTAAGTAAATGGTTACGAATTAAGAAAAAATACAATTACATTTTAATTAATGATATTTATTGTTAGAAATAATTATTTATTTTTGAAATTTATTAATTTTAATATTTAATTAACAAAATAAAAAAAAAATTACTTGCAGTTGGAATCGAACCCGTGCCCTCGTTGCCACTATGACACGCTACCATAGAAATACCACGCTACCGACTGAGCTACGCTAACTGTTGATTTGACATTCAAATATCTCATATAAAAAGATACAGTAAATGAAGCTCGAATTTTCTCGAAATTGACTGGCCAATGGGTCTTTATATTTTCACAATTGATTAATCTTTTAAGGGACTATAATCCTGGGAAATCCCATCCCAAAGTCAATTTCCGAGGTCGTACCCTCTCCTTGTAAGCTAATATTCCACCTAACATCTAGATTTTATAAAATTATAATTTTTTAAATAAATTGTTACCTCTATTTTCGCCAAAAAATTTTAAACTTGTAATTTCATTATTTGACTTCATTTGGCGATAAACCTCAATATTATGACCAGCAAAAAACCAAACAGAATTTTTTAACCAATCTTCAACATGTCGACCGGTTTCGGTGTCTCAAAACACCATTATCAAGACAAGAATATAAAAATCAATAAAAATAAAAAATTAAAAAAAATTTTTTTCATAAACAAAAGAAACTAAAAACCTTTTAGTTTGGATCAAAACCAATCAAATCCAAACAATGTCAAATATGGCAACTCGTTGGTTGCAAAAAGGGAAATACGTACATCACAATGGAACTAATTTGAATATGTGATTCATAAGGCGATTGGTGGCTTTTACAGATGTTTTTTTCTAAAAATGATTTTTTCTATCTTCTTTTACTTTTTCTGTTCTCTGTTGCAAGTTTGATCTTCAGATGTTTTGTTGTTTCACATTTCCGTTTTCGTATATCATTTTTAGTGATATACGTATTTCCTTTTTTGCAACCAACGAGTTGCCATATTTGACATTGTTTGATTTGTTTCTTTTGTTTATGAAAAAATTTTTTAAATTTTTAATTTTTATTGATTTTATATTCTTGTCTTGATAATGGTGTTTTGAGACACCGAAACCGGTCGACATGTTGAAGATTGGTTAAAAAATTCTGTTTGGTTTTTTGCTGGTCTTAATATTGAGGTTTATCGCCAAATAAAGTCAAATAATGAAATTACAAGTTTATAATTTTATGTTAAAATTATGATTTTATTGTAAAATTATATTCTAGGAGGTGTTTCACCTAACATCTAGATTTTATAGGCCAATTATGCCGACTATAACCGATTGAAAACAACGACTACTTAATATAATAAAAAAAAAAATGGCGCCAAATGTCACTTTACAGGAAAAAAAACGTATTTCTTGCATACTACTAGTGCATTTATTTAAAAAAAATAAAAAGGCAGTTTTTAAAAAACTTGCATGGTCGTTGTACAATTTAACATGGTACTAAATTTCAAGTTAGAATTTATTTTTCCATCAATAATGTTATGTGGTAAATTTTTTCATCAATAACGTTTATTAATAATAGATATAGATATACATTTGCAACATCTGTCACTTCTGTACATGAATTATTTTAGTTTTCGCCATTTTGATTTTTAGGTGGGGATTAATTTTACTTGAAAAAGTAGAAAATTTCTACTATTAAAATTATAATTTTATGACATCTAGATTTTATAAAATCTAGATTTTAAGTATGTTACACCTACGATTACACTGAAATTTAAGCCACGCCTCCGTAAAATTATAATTTTATAAAATCTAGATGTTAGGTGAAACACTAGCTTTACACTATCCAGTGGGGAATTTGCCGGAGACCACCATGAGAGAGAGAGACAATGGCCATCATGATCGTTAAACCATTAGGATATTTTCGTAATGAATGACGTAAGAATAAGAGGCAAATTTGTAATATATGTCAGAAACGGAATTTTCGAAATTTGTACGAAAAAACGAACAAATATGGGTGGAAATTATTGTATTTTGTAATTATTGTAAACTTGGGAACATTTTTTTTTTTTTAAATCACTTTACACAGTATTGACACCGTATATCGCACATTTTAAAAAATAGGTAATGGCATTATTTATGGATGGAATATAAAAAAAAAGCAACTGAATTGAGTGTAAAAAATCGGGGAAAAAAGCCCTATAACCTTAATCTAACTAATTTTTATATCAAAGTCGAAGTATATTGTTTAAACTAAACAAACCTAAATAATATGTTTTCCAGGCTTAGCTTTTTAGATACAATAGTTTTCACCTATTTACGTTCGTTTTTAAATGCAATAATTTAAATAAATGCTAGCGTCTGGCACATATTGCAAATTAGCCGAGTAAGAATTAAAACACGTAAGTGTTGCCATCTAGTGACGTTGGATCAAAGTTGTGTAATGTTTTAACGCCTTATAATTGGTGACGTTTTAAAGTAACATATCAGTGCAGTAATGGGTCATACACAATCAATGAAATAAGGAATAAGAAATAAGAAGTATGCCATCTAGTGACGTTGAATGGAACTTTAACGTAACTGCTCATAGGTAACTGCTTTAACGTAACTGCTCATTTAGATATTTTTGTACATCAAAATTCATGAAAAAATAACGTTCGTGATGACTTTTTTGTCACTAAAGGGAAAAAAATCATGAATTTTGACGTACAAAAGTACCTACATATTTATATCTATGAGCAGTTACGTTAAAGTTCCACTCAACGTCACTAGATGGCATACTTCTTATTCCTTATTTTCTATTTCTTATTCCTTATTTCATTGATTGTGTAGACACCCTAACAGTTGATTAAAAAGAGTATAATAAAGTCAATGAAACTAGAATACTGCCTTAAGTTAGGAAATACACAACGTTTCGTCTAGGCTCACTAGATGGTAGCACTCGTCATGTCTTACGTCATTTATTATGAATTTTTTTTTAATGTGTACCTAACGAATTTTCAGTCAAATATAATAATTATTAACTAAATTAACCCTTAAGCTAGTGTTTCACCTAATATCTAGATTTTATAAAATTATAATTTTATGTTTAAATTATGATTTTATTGTAAAATTATATTTTAGGTGTTTCACCTAATATCTAGATTTTATAGGCCGATTATGCCGACTATAACCGATTGAAAAAACGATTACTTAATATAATAATAAAAAAAAATGGCGCCAAATATCACTTTACAGCAAAAAAAAACTTATTTCTTGCATACTACTAATACATTTACTTAAAAAAATAAAAAGGCAGTTTTTAAAAAAAAAACATTTGGGGTCGTTGTACAATTTAACATGGTACTAAATTTAAAGTTAGAATTTATTTTTTCATCAATAATGTTATGTAGTAAATTTTTTCATCAATAATGTTCATTAATAATATATATAGATATACATTTGCTACATCTGTCACTTCTGTACATGAATTTTTTTAGTTTCCGCCATTTTCCTTTTTAGGTGGGGGTTAATTTCAATTGAAAAAGTAGAAAAATTTATACTACTAAAATTATAATTTTATAACATCTAGATTTTATAAAATCTGGATTTTAAGTATGTTACACCTACGATTACACTAAAATTTAAGTCACGCCCCCGTAAAATTATAATTTAATAAAATCTAGATGTTAGGTGAAACACTAGCTTAAGTGATCACTCATTGGTGTATGATTCTCCACGATTTTAATGGTGTATATCTTTGCAAATAATTCTGAAAGTTGGGTGTCACACACCTAAGGTGATCGTTAAGGGTTAACAGTACATTATAAATAGATATCACACGTTCAATTAATTAAAAATAAATCGAGTATCATTAAAAAATAGATTCGATGATGTAAAATGAAACAATAATAGGGTACTTGACTGAAATTAAAAAAAATATTCTAAAAGCATTGTTTTTCCATACCAGTTAAGTGATTTTTTTATTTTCGACAGATTCTGTAAAAGATCATCAAAAAAATAACCCTACAATTTTAAATGAGAAAAAGGCGGGAAAAACACCTCACTATAGTGACGTCACAGTTTGAAGCAACTAAACGTCAATGTCAATATTTATAACCTCAAAACTTGGATTACATTCATAAAATGTCAAAGTAAAAGCAAGTATTTATTAGAATTCTGGACGATTATTATTACTATATATAATTATAAGCTAATAGAAATATTCAAATATTCAAAAGAAAACACAATTTCACCTCACCGATGAAAATTATCAAAATTGACATATCTAGCTACAAAATGTTACGTCATATTCAAGAAATGGCTTTTCACTAATTTGAATATTTGTTGAAAAATGGCGATTATCAAAATAAAATTTCTAAATAGTTATCAAATTTTTTTTTATGTTTCATCATTAAAATTGGACATACGTAATGATAATGCATAGAATTAAACATTTGACACAAATTTTAAATACAGTCAAGTACCGTATTAGATGCAAAACATTTGTAATCAGTAATCACGCTAACTACATATGAATGCGCATGTCAAATATTAACTAATTTTTTTTTTTTAGTAAATACCAAAAATATATAAACAACAACGTTTTGTTCTTGAGTGTTCTGTGTAAATATTATTAGAAGGATTAAGATAAATAGATAATTGCTTCTCGTCAAACAATAAACGTGATTTCATATTTATTTTTTGTCTTGAACTAATTAGGGACAAAATGTAATTATTTTGAAGTACAGTAATTTATTATTTATAGTAAATTAATTAATAATTGTTTCAAAAAACAAAAAAAAAATTGCGAAACGCATTCCTTTTCAGTTATTTTTAAGTATGGTATGATTAACTCCCTCTGTTACATGTATTAAAAAGTATTTTTTTGAATAAATTAAAAATACAAAAAACAAATCAGTTTGTTAATTATTTTTATGTATAAAAAAATGTCAGAAATGTCTTCTTTGTTTGGAGAACTTTGACATTTTTGATCTTTTTTTCTTTTGAAAAATAAACAGATGATCAATATGTATCAGATTTGAGACTAAAATGATATTTTTATCTATTTGATTTATTTAAATGACGTTTGAAAATGTTTGTTACACTAAATATTCGCTATAAGGAACATAAACAAACGTAGCTCGCTCTCTGTCTAGATTAGAGATGTCGATTTTAAATCGATTAATCGAAAATCGATTAATCGAAGCTTAAAAAATCGATTCTTTTTTCGATTTTTCTCATTTGAATCGATTATTAAAAGTAAGAGATCGATAACCGATTTTTTCCAAAAATAACTTCATTTTAACAGTAATTCAGAATTCTACAAAGAAACATGTGTTAAAATGAAACACCAAAAACTCTATTGTTAATTGTCACTTTTTACTTGTTATATCAACGAACCCCTTCTATGGGTCTATATAAGTCAGACTATTACTACAAAAGGAAGGAAGAGACCACCTATCTGTGCAAACGACGATCCCTTTCCCACAAAAGCGACTTATTTAGAAAACATTTTTTTGTCAATTTGTTTGAAATTTTTGAATAAACTTGGTTCAATTCGCGGTATTCGTCCTACATATTCAATTGCGTTATTTTTTATAATTATAATTGAAAAATTAACTCATTTATCGCCTTTACAAATATAATGTATGGCGTTCTTATACGATATTACCGATATTACCTATGTACTATCAAGTAAGTCCCTTAAACAAAAATTATCAGCTAATTTTATTAAACTTTTCAAAATTTCGATTTTTTAGATCGATCTCACAGAATCGATTTTTTTAGCCGATTTTTTTGATTTCGATTTAAATCGATCCAAAAATCGATCTTTTTTTTGGAGAATCGATATCTCTAGTCTAAATACATTAGGTATCATAGGTACTAGACGTGCTACACGATACATAATGTAGAGCACATTCAGTGCCTGTAGTACCTACTGTATCGAGAGAGTGAGTTGCGTTTGTTTATGTTCCTTATAACGAATATTTGGTGTATTTTGGAAATTTAATGCAAAAGTAAGACTAGTTAAGAATTTAATTAACTCCTTTAATGATGGATATAAAAAAAATTTGTTTTACTCAAACTACCACAATTTTTATGACATGTTAGGGTATACAATCTTTGATTAGACTTTTACTGATAATTTTTGCAAATAAAATAAATTTAAACGATGAACACTTTTATGCGATCAAAAATATAATCTGTCAATATGAAATTTTTCCATATTTAAAAAAAAAACTGTCAGATTACAGCACTGAGAACCAAACTTGACAACGTAATTGCTATCTGATGTATATTTGGGGCCAATTTGCATATTATGTTATGCAAGTTAGGTATGAATTTACGAAACATAAGACTAAAAAACTAACCCATTATACCCCGGACATAATATCCTAACAATTAAAAAAATAAAATTAAAAAATAGTTATAAAAATATTGAATCGTCAATAATTCGCACCGCGAATAATCGAGAATTATGTAACTGTATTAAGTCTTAAAATTCAATGAATGGGCAATTATAATTTTTTTACAAAGTTCTAACAATAAAAGATATTAGTACTGTACAATTCATATCCAAAATTTGGGACCACCGTAAATGCATTACAAGATAATGGATGTAAATTTTTACTATCGTCAAAATACATAGGAAACTCCCATATCGCACGCTCCCATTTAGCAATTTCGTTGCACACAAGATGTGTATAATGGCACCCCTCCATGTCTTAAAGCAAATATGTTTGAATGTGTTAGTGTCTAAGTAATGGTTTGTAACAGTAAATCATACAAATATATAAATCAAAAACATTGACGCCCGTGATCTTTGACTTTCTCATTTAGCAATTTGGTCCCAGTGGATTGCGTAATGGGAGTTTCCTATGTAACTGCAAATAAAAGTTTCATAAAGTCTCTTTCATCTTGAACCTTGATGGGTAATTATAATTTCTGCAAGTTAATTACGGAATCAAACAATTACATCATAAAACGGAAAACAACTGATAATTTTCTCTATATTACATAGAGAATCACTCAGTTAAATACTTATGGCATTTAAATAATAATAATTATACTATATGTACACCTATATACAGGATTAGTCAAAAGTATGTAAACGGTGAAAAATCTCAGCGGGAAAGCATTTTTGGGATAAATGATGGTAACAAACGTTTCAGCATTTTTTACGGCGCTTCCGATGGTGACCTTGACTTTGACCTCAAGGTCAAGGATAAAGGTCATATCAAGGTCAACTCTGTTTTTTTAAATGGCAACCGCCCTTTTCGACCTCGGAAATGGAAAGAGCACAAAATTCTGCATCCGAATATGCCCTTGAAGTCAGTGATCAAGGTCAAATTAAGGTCAAATGCTGATTTTTACTGTAATTTTCAATTGAAATTTCTACTGTAATTTTTTTAATTTTGACGTTCCATAGTAAGTGTAGACAGGATGTAGACCTGCGCAGTAGGTGTAGCCAGAATATAGACGTGCGCACTAAGTGCAAATAGGTAGACGTGCGCAGTAAGTGAAGTAGGTAGGAATGAGGTTAAAGGAAGAATAAAAAAGTGAAATATTTCAAAATTACCCCATAAAATTGTAACTTTAAAATATTGGGCTCCATAGGCTAACTTGTTCTTCTAATATTTTGTAAGGTTAAAATTTTATGTGGTAACTTTGAAATATTTCATTTTTTTATTCTTCCTACAACTTCATTCCTACCTACTTCACTTACTGCGCACATCTACATCCTACCTGCACCAAGTGTGCACATCTACATCCTGACTACACCTATTGCGCAGGCCTACATTCTAGCTACACCTACTACGCAGGTCTACATCCTGTCTGCACATACTGCCGAACGTTAAAAATAAAAAAATTACAGTAGAATTTTCAATAAAAATTTACAGTAAAAATCAGCATTTGACCTTTGATCACTGACTTCAAGGTTATATTCGGATGCAGAATTTTTGTGCTCTTTCCATTTCCGAGGACGAAAAGGGGGTTGCCATTTAAAAAAACAGAGTTGATCTGGATATGATCTTTATCCTTTACCTTGAGGTCAAAGTCAAGGTCACCATCGGATGTGCCATAAAAAATGCTGAAACGTTTGTTACCATCATTTATCCCAAAAATGCTTTCTCGCTGAGATTTTTCACCGTTTCCATACTTTTGACTAACCCTGTATAACTATGTACATTATATAACAAAAAAATTAAAATAGTAATGAATTAATGAATATGAGAATTCCCTATTTTCACCTTTGTATCAGAGTAACCTTGATGATATAACCTTGAATTGAAGAAGTACAAATATAGTGATACAATAGACAAATAACTTGATTTATTATATTTTAATAATATTATTTACATTGTAAATTTTAATGTCAATTTGTCACCATCCGTAAAATTATTCAAAAGTGTTAACCAGGTACCGTAAAGTTAGTCAACTATGCGTAAATTTTCGATTCAAATTTAGCGTGTTTCATTAACTGTTTTAAATGAAATGAACTAATTAAAATCTTTCATCTGTATCATAAATAAATTTTTCAGAGACTTAAATTATTAAGATGTCAATGAATTCATTACTTTACCTACTCACGTTTTTTAGTGAAACGTGAAAAGTATTGTAAAATTGTTAATTATACCACTTTTGTTCACACTTTATTGTTAATTTCAAGTAATATTTAACATTATAAAATAGTAGATTGGAAACTCTAAGCGGTAGATCTAGTATTTACTTTAAATACAATGTTTTTACCGTCTGTTTACAGGTTTATTTACAATCACGATCGTGTTTACAATGTATGTTTAAATGAAGCAAAAAAAAATGACTTTTGTGTTGACAAATATGGCGGTTAAACAAGGCTGGATTTAAAATTAAATTTGTCTATATTTATTGTTATATTCGTTATTATAAATATTGTTCGAATACTTATTAATAAATAGTTTCAAATCATTATAAAAATTACATACAAATTATGAAATATCTATGATTACCACCGACACTAGGTTAGAAAATGTATTAACAAATATGGCGATTTTGCTTAAAAAAAAATAAAAAAATGATATGTACTCCATCTGTGGTTTGGTATAGGGTAGGGCGGGGTAAAAAGAAGAAATCCGCGCAGGTGAGGTAAAAAAGAGATACAGATTTTTGTTAACTTCAGGTGTTAAATTTGAAGTTAATAAAAATTTGTCTCTTTTTTATCCCACCTGCGCGGGTCTTTTTTTTACCCCGCCCTACCCTATACATATGCTAATAGCAATGACACTAGGTGTCTGTTTAGTGGTTAAAGGATCGTAAATTTATCTAACCTATAACCTTAAATAATAAAATGAAATAAAATAAACTAATTATTCGATAATGTGCGAATAAATAAATGTGAAAACTATTTTTTTTAAATACTTATGAGTAGGTATCGGACATTTTTCGGATCAAACAACATCGTGTTTTGTATATGTAGGCAGATAGACAGATAATATGTGTGAGTTGTATATATATGTATGTTTTATCAAAATATCTATTTGTTTTTATTCACATTAATCACATCAAATGCGATATACCTGCATACACAAAACACGAATGCTGTTTGATGCGAAAAATGTCCGATACCTACTTATGAGGTTATGTAATATTTCGTATGATAAAATTACCTCTCTGAATTTTAGTTTCTTTGTTATTGAATTTGTTGCAAACAGAAATATACCACGTTAATAAAAGAAACTAATGATTTAAAGAAATAACGGTTGCTAAGGTCAGAAAAATTTATAGAAGACTAATTTATAATAGTTTGTTAGAAGAAATACAAAGTGTGTATGGTAAAGTTGGCTACATTTACGGTATTGAAATATTGAATAACGGTTATTATGTTGAACTATTTTAATAAGTTTTTATAAACTTTTTACATGTAAAGGTCAAATAGGTACTAATAAGTTATTGTTGTTATTAGAAATCGATCAATCGACTATCCCCCTCTTTAGGTAAATAATTAAAAATATTTCCCTTTTATTTTATTTTTAAGGTGATTGGCGCATTAGACAGGGGTGGATCCAGCCTTCAGCTCAGGCGGGGTCAAATTTTTATTACTTAACACTTTAGTCCTTATTGTAAATACCTATAACAAAGGGTGTCCAAATCTGCACAGAATTTTTTTTATGTGAAACTTATAGGTAAATTCTGTATTACAAATCAGGGGCGAGTCCAGCCTTCAATTTAAGGGGGAGAGCGACTCAAACTTTGTTCGCTATTGCAAATTTAACAAAAAGTGCTCAAAACTGCATGAATTTCTAATTTCTTTTTTGTTAAGTTAAAGATTGTTAAACCCATGTGCAGCATCTATACTGGTTATTTGATAAATGGTCATTTAAAAAAAAATGTTATTCTCTCCTATTTTCAAAAGCTAGATCAATGGTTCCCAAACTTCTTCGATCCCTATCCCTTGCCATGGTTTTCGATTTTAGATACACCCCTGTACAAATTCATAAATTCAGCAACAACTTCGAAAATATAATTTGTCCAAAGTGAGGTGTCGATGACCTTTTTTTGGTCAATGCAGGTGACAACCAAAAAAAAGGTCACTAATTTCTCATTTTTACATTTTAGAACAACCAAGCCAAAACCTGCTTCGGTGTACGTATACTCTGTTGCTATAAATCCCCATTTACATCTTACCGAACCCCAATTTTTTTTGGCCAACATGGACCGCTTGCACCTTATTATCGACCCTTGGGGGTTAATATAGACCACTTTGGGAACCACTGAGCTAGATGCAAGGACTTTTAATGTACAATAATTATAATATTTTCTACATGTGTACATTACATTTTAAAACTACAAGTGAAAATTATACTGTTTAAAAATATTAACCACTAGATTTGTTTGTTTGAAATTTGAAAATTTATTTGTTAATTTTTATTTGTTTGAATTTTTTAGCGTAGTCGTAAGAATATGTAGCAAATACTTTCAGCTCAGGGGGGGGGGGGGTAATAGGGGTCATGACCCCCCCCCCCCCGTCTGAATCCACCACTGGCATTAGACCATTCTAAAATTAATGAATGATTTTTGAATGTTAATTTTACGACTCCAAAGAAAAAAATTCGGAAGCTTTATAATTTCGTTAAAGGGCATAGCCGGGTAAGATAGGGAAAACGGCCCTTGACGCAAAATTGATTGTTTTTATAGGAAATAATACTTCTTAGTCCCAGATACATTCCTGCCAAATTTCAACCCTCCGAGGCTAATAGTTTATGAATACACAAACAGACAAAAATTTTCAAAAAAAATTTTTTTTGACGAAATTACCGAACCGATTTATTTGAGTTTAATATATATTGTGTACCCACCTTAGACGAAGTAATGAAAAAAAAAAATTAACGTTATATCCCTTTATTATACTAATTTTTTTAAATTTTTAAATTTAAGAAAATTTTTTTTTGGCACTTAGGCGTTAGCGACACCCACCATTTTTTGTTCAATAATTTGTCTCTTAGTACTCTATAACATATATTTTTATGGAAAAATTTTAGTTGGTAGAACATAGTAATATTTCAATACAAATGCATGCCATGTTCGGTACTACATATATTACTTATGTATAAAAAGGACTATAAAGTAAAATATCTACCCTATTTCTAAAACAATATAATTACATACGTTCATAACTACGATAAACTAGTTTAAATTTACAAAAGTCCAACACTATCTGCCGTTTGTCTTTTTTTATCAATAAAACAAAATAGACATTGATTTCTCTTTTGTTACAGTTTTTTCCTTTACAAGACGTCAAGTGAAACTTTGTTAGCTCATACGCCACGTCTCACGATGTCAACAATTTTATACAAAGTTGATTAGCTGTCAAAATAGTATACCAGTTGGTCATTTCGTTATAATTCCCCATGACCCGTCATCGTGTTAACAAAATAAGACAGACGGCAGATAAAGCTAGACGTTTGTCTAAGTTTGTTTGTCGTAGTTATGAACGTATGTAATTTTATTGCAGAAAAAATCAACTTTCTGCACCTCCTTAAGAAGTGCAACAAAAACATCAATGAGAAGGACGAGCTACATATTGCGTACAATTGTACACTACTTTCTTCAAGTTAGTTATATGTACATGTAATAACCACAATAGGTTTTAGCCGGATTGTTGTTATTACTATACATTGTTGAAGTTTTTTGTTCCATTTTATTAAGTTAATGTTTATTATTATTAAAGCAATATAACATTTAAGACGTATTATTGTTATTATTAGTATCTTTATTCGAATAAAGTTTCTAAAACTTATAATTTTTGTTGAGTTAGATATAATTTTAATTAGTAAGTATGCTGAGATAATTTTATTGATTTCATTCAAATATTCAGATTCATTATCTTTTAGCAAGTTAAAACATATTTTTTATAACAGCTCAAAATATATATTTTTTTTAGACCGTCACAGGAACTCCAAGAACTGCAACTCAGGAGGGGAAGAGAACATTTTATTGCACTGCTTAGAGTTCTACTGTGTTTTAGAAATAAGGCAGATGCTTTACTTTATGGTCCTTTTTATACATAAGTAATATATGTAGTACCGAACATGGCATGCATTTGTATTGAAATATTACTATGTTCTACCAACTAAAATTTTTCCATAAAAATATATGTTATAGAGTACTAAGAGACAAATTATTGAACAAAAAATGGTGGGTGTCGCTAACGACTAAGTGCCAAAAAAAAATTTTCTTAAATTTAAAAATTTAAAAGAATTAGTATAATAAAGGGATATAACGTTAATTTTTTTTTTATTGCTTCGCCTAAGGTGGGTACACAATATATATTAATATCAAATAAATCGGCTCAGTAATTTCGTCAAAAAAAATTTTTTTTTAAAATTTTTGTCTGTTTGTGTATTCATAAACTATTAGCCTCGGAGGGTTGAAATTTGGCAGGAATGTATCTGGGACTAAGAAGTATTATTTCCTATAAAAACAATCAATTTTGCGTCAAGGGCCGTTTTCCCTATCTTACCCGGCTATGCCCTTTGTCTGTCAGTCATAATTCTACATAATTCCAGGATTCTTCGGCCTATGAATATGAAATTTTCTATTTGCGCACATCGAGTGAGATACCGTTAGAAAGGTACAGTTCTTGAATTGAAGTTGAGATTATTTTTACTATTGTTCATTTTTGAACCTTGTTTATAAAATATGAGTTTCTAAAGGTTTTTTGCGCCCTATATTACTTTTCAGCTACTTGATAAGAATGCCAATTTAAATTCAAACCATAAAATATACCGTAAAACGGACTCAATTGGCACTTAAGGGTGAATTGTAACAAATAGAAAAAAGTTATTCATGAACTTGATTGAAAAATACTAGACTTAAAGAGATTTTAGTTATTTTGAAAAACATAAATGAGAAAAGAAAACTCTAAACTTTTATTTATTTTTAATTTTTTAAGAAATAATTATGGGGACTTGAAATTTAGGTTGAGTTGGAAGTTACTAGGGACGAAAAAGGGGTGAGTAGAGGCAGTAAAAGGATTAATAAGGATGCTTTAGCAAGTATAAAGGGGCGAATTTGGGGTGATTAGGTACGGATGAAGGATGTATTGGAATATGAAACAGACCACTGTCAAGTTTCGATTTTATGTTGATTTCTACACAAAATTATGAAGTATTATTCCTTTTTTGGATGTACAAAAAAAAAAATTTATAAATTATTGATAAATATTGATTGTCTCAGTTTACCCTTTTATCGTCTCTTGATCCGGAATTACCATAGAGTAGAAATTATATAATTTTGTTTATTTTTTTAAAATACAGAAATATTTTCAAAAATTTTCGATTACTGTAATAAAGTAACCATACTCGCATGAAATTTTTGATAAATAGATACCCGTAAATGAAATGTAAAAAAATAGGATGTGAAGTTTAAATTTGTATCGATTCATCCCGATTTACGGTATATTTTATCCCGAAAGCTGTGAAATTCCGTAACTACTTTTTTGTTTCTGAAAATTATTTACCTTTTTTGTGATAATAAAAATTTACTTTTCGTTTTAGTAAATTTTCACTTTTTTTTTTATTGATAACTAAAAAATATTATAAATAATGTAAAAAAAACTGTATATTCACTATTTCATTATTGCAAACTTTTAATTTTAAATAAATTGTAATTATATGTTAAATACACATGTATAGTTAAATTAACTTTGTTTTTTATTGTTATCAATTAAATAATTTATAAAAATATGTAAGTACAGTCGCTACTTCACTCACATGACTTTTGAAACAATTAAAAAAAAAAAATTAGTATCAACAATCACTGACACAATAACTGAATCAAAACGCACACATATATACATAAATAGCATAGATCGCGCAAATGTGCGAGCGACCGGCTTTTGAATGATACAGATCATTAACTGTTTTGCTATTTTATTGTACATATTGTAATTAAGATTCATATTACATAGGGTTGACCGAGGTAATTGTGAATGGATTGTCATGAATTGAGATAAAAGCGTTGTTTTAAGTATTTTTTATTTTATATATCGCATTATGGTTGATTTATTTTTAATTCTACATTATTCAGGATACACCACACAAATTTTGAGCAAATTCGTATGAAAAACGGGGTTTGTGAATGCCATCAGAAAAATTATTTAGAATGGATTACAAGAGGAGTAAGGTACATCAGAGTAAGGACCAACTCAAATTCTTCACATTTACTCCACTTTCAAATTTTTAATCATACTTTAGCGGTCACAATTTCTCTTTGTTTAATGCAAGTTACGCATACCTCAAATTTGTACAAAAAATCAAGGTTAAATAAAAATAACAAAAATTATAGGAACAAATTTATTACAAGCTAAAAATGATATTTTGATGATATGTTGTCATTTTATCATATAAAAAATCAAAAAATTACATGTATTCACACAAAAACAAGGAAAATAAGACCTTTTCAAGGAAATATATTTAGTTTATATGAATAAACAACAATTTTTTTTTTTTTTGTATTGTTTGTACAACGGAAACTTGTACAATAAGATCACCAGCACCTTCATCAACATTTTCAACTCTGAAAAGGACACTACTGAAATTTTTGACCGAATGGGGGCATTTGTGAATGACGTTCACAATTACCTCACAATTTTAAAATCATGGGGTAATTGTGAATTGGTGATAAATTGTCCAATTTCTTTAGCAATTAATAAGGAACCCTCTCAGGGCTTAGACCACTTCTTTAAAAGTACTTTTATTAACCATTTCTTACCTTTTAAAAAAAGAAAATGTATTTAAAAGAAAAGATTTTTGAGGATTGGTCGAAGTAAGATACATAAAATTTTGCAAGGGTTTTTTCAAAATAAAAAAGAAAAGATACTAATACTTGGAGAATTGTTATGAAAGGGTCTGGAACCATTACCATAGGTGAATTTGCCCAAGAAATGAAATTCAACGATATGTATGCGATTGTGTAGCTTAGTGAAAGAGTAAACCATACGTATGGATTTTTCTCAATATCTTTACATTTCGCGGAGTTATAATACCAAATACCAAAAAATAGTGGTCTTATTCAAACTTTTTTTTCTCGTAAACTATTACAGATAAAACGATGAAACAAAATCCATATTCTTTGCTATGTCCAGTACTTTATTATATATTTTTTTCATTTAAAATAGACATTAAATACCCTTTATAAAATATGAAAAAAAAATTCATTAGATTTTTTTAGCTACTTGTACAAGAGTGACCACTTTCTTATTACTACCAAAAGAAAGCTCGCAAGCACTTCTCTCGCCTCCCTGAATTTTATTTTTGTTAAAAGGGTGGAACATACTGAAAAAAAATAAAAACATTTATATTTGCTGATGTTCATGGTATGTGTATGTGCAGGTACAGGTCAACAAATCTGACTTTACCTCTTCAAGGTCATTAAAAATGCATTCTTAAAGAAGTGAGATAGTACTTAATATAAAGAAAAAATGACCTACAAGCGGCAAAGTCAGATTTGTTGAACTGTACCTACTTGTTTTTGAATTATGTTTTTAAGAAATATTTTGAATGAATAAATGAATCATTGAATGTTTTTTTTTGTTTTTTGTTTTTTGTTTTTTGTTTTTTTTTTTTTTTTTTTTTTTTTTTTTTTTATTACATGAGAATCTGATGCCTGCTTTACACTCTCGATCGAAGTTCCTCGACGAAGTAATCGCTAAAGTTGGCTGAAGTCGGAATACCGTTATAACACCAGCCACGAAGAACCATGAAATGACCTTCTACACTCTCGTACTCGGTCCACTTTGCGAGAATTGAGAGTAGGCATAAGGAATCTAATGTTTTATGTTCAAAATGTAGACTCATTCCACATAGGAGTTTTAAAAGATAATCAGCTACGAATCAAGAACTAATTTTTTTCATTGCTTTTAACATACTTCTCAAGTCTACAATTTTAAATTCACTGATGAAGTTAAATACATCACTAATTGATCAAGTAAACGTAGAACTGAGTAATACGTTAAAAACAATGAGAGAAGTTAGTTTTTTTTTCGTAACTAATTGTTTTTTAGAACTCCGATATGAAAAAAGTCTACATTTTGAAGATAAAACATATTAGATTCCTTATGCCTACTCTCAATTCTCACAAAGTGGACAGAGTACGAGAGTGTAAAAGGTCATTTCATGGTTCTTCCTGGCTGGTGTTATAACGGTATTCCGACTTCAGCCAACTTTAGCGCTTACTTCGTCGAGGAACTTCGATCGAGAGTGTAGAGCAGGCATCAGATTCTCATGTAATAAAAAAAAAAAAATTCAATGATTCATTTATTCATTCAAAATATTTCTTAAAAACATAATTCAAAAACAAGTAGGTACAGTTCAACAAATCTGACTTTGCCGCTTCAAGGTCATTTTTTCTTTATATTAAGTACTATCTCACGTCTTTAAGAATGCATTTTTAATGACCGTGAAGGGATAAAGTCAGATTTGTTGACCTGTACCTGCACATATACATACCATGAACATCACCAAATATATATGTTCTTATTTTTTTTCAATATGTTCCACCCTTTTGACAAAAATTAAATTCAGGGAGATGAGGGAAGTGCTTGCGAGCTTTCTTTTGGTAGTAATAAGAAAGTGGTCACTCTTGTACAAGTAGCTAAAAAAATCTAATGAATTTTTTTTCATATTTTATAAAGGGTATTTAATGTCCATTTTAAATGAAAAAAATATATAATAAAGTATTGGACATAGCAAACAATATGGATTTTGTTTCATCGTTTTATCTGTAATAGTTTACGAGAAAAAAAAGTTTGAATAAGATCACTATTTTTTGGTATTTGGTATTATAACTCCGCGAAATGTAAAGATATTGAGAAAAATCCATACGTATGGTTTACTCTTTCACTAAGCTACACAATCGCATACATATCGTTGAATTTCATTTCTTGGGCAAATTCACCTACGGTAATGGTTCCAGACTCTTTTAATAGCATATTTAGAAAGGACAGAAAAACATTAAGAGTTGATTTTTAACAATATTAATGTTATTTTAGAAATTATAGGCGCCGTTCACAATTGCCCCAATTCACAATTACCCCGGTCAACCCTACTTATTTTATCAACATCCAATAACTTATTCAGTCATTCTTACTCATTAACGTTTTTTTTTTTCAAGAGATTTAATGAATTTAAATTGATATGTTTTTAAATATACACCACCGTTTAAAAGTTTAGAAAGAAACAAATTTTTGCAGATTAGAAAATTTCTTTACCAGACATTTTAATAAATTAGTTTTTTATTAAAATAAATTAGTTCGTACCATAATTTTTGTCGGTAGTCTCCCGTATTGTTTTTGATAAATGCACGTGTTTTATTCCAGTCTCGGTAATGACACAACAGACAACTGTTCTCTTAAAGTAACTGTGTAGCTGGCGAAAAATCGTTCTCGATCTAGTGTAGTACAACTCTGGATATTCTGAAAAGATGAATTGAAAAATTGGACAAAGAATATTTTAATAAACTTCTAAACGGCGGCCCAGAATTTGTGAACAAGTCATCAAGAAAAAAGGTGGTTACTTTGATGAAGTTAGAATCTAATATTTTAGCCATAAATTTATTTTTTGTAGCAATATTAGTATACAGTTGAGAATGATTACCATGTCCAAATAAAATTAATATTTTAAACCAAATAATTTAACATGTATTCACATTATGTACATTATACACATATTATTATATCACAGTGCCAATGGCCTTAGATGCTGAGGCACTATAATAAAAAAATAAAAAAAAAAAAAAACCAAATAAATGTGATTAATATCTATCCAGTGATGATTTTACAAAATTTTCTTAGTGTTTCCAAACTTTTGAACGGTAGTATATAGTCAAGCCACCATGGAGTACAGTGAGTGTCATAAAATTCACAACACATCAAAAAATATTTTAAATAAATACCTATTTGAATATTTATAAAAAGGATTGCTCCAATTTTACTCCTAATTTAGAGACAAATGATGTTGAATGTGATTTTTTAGGGACGAAAATCGTAGCGGCTCGTGAATCTGGTTTCTGTAGTGCTATAGGCTAGCGACTTAACCCTAAAACGATGCTTAGAATTTAAAAAAAGTGGCTAGTTTTTTAAAGTTATTTTTAAGACTGTTCCCACATGCTTCTTGCGTGCGGAAAGTATACTTTCCGCACGCAAATTGACAATAAAACACGCAAAGCCGCCTCTTGATTTTCCATTTAATAAGTATTTCATAATTATTTCTATAGAAACCACCAACAAAGTAATTTAAACAATATTTAATTCAGAAAAAAAAAATAAACACTCAAAAATATTATTTTAAAAAGTAATAAAAAATAGTAATAATAATAGAAAAAAGTATGTGAAATTCGTAATAAAAATGGTATATACAACTCGTGGGGGATTGCCGATTGCTCACTCGAGCGAATGAACGCACTCACTACGATCGTGCGCTCAACTTCGCTCACGTGGGCAACCGACAATTTTCCGCCCTTATTGCACAATATACTCTTTATAATCTGGACCGACTATATTTTTATAGCTATTTATAAAGTTTTTGAATAGCTTTTTTGTGCGATTTTTTTTATGCGGTCCCTATCCACTGCATAAGAAAAGGTTATAACAGAAATCATACTTAAAAATTTAAGAATTTTTGAATATTTGATGTTGGTTTTGAGGGCTTGTCTTTGGACTGTACTCGCGTTTTACATTTAACGTAATATTTAACGATTTATATGTGACAAATTGATCCCGAAACGTATTAAACTTTTTGTTTAAAAAAAAAATTCGCCATGTGCGTGTCGGACACGCCTTATCAAAGTTCCGTGGCCAATAGCTAATTTTTCACAATTTTTAGAATCAAATGTAGGAAATTTAATATTATAGTATATATGTAACTGAGATTATGAGATGAGTTCAAATTTTTTAAAAAATAATCATGTGAAAAACAATTGTGCCAGTTAAATATAAAAAAATAAAAGCATCAATGCAGTGGTTAGAAAACTTCACAAGGTTTCCATCCAACGTCACCAGATGGCAACATTCCTTACGTCTTTAATCTGACACGTGCTGTTATCTATTCAAAAAAAACGACGGCTGGAGACTGAACTAATAAAAACCAAACAAACTGAACGCACAAGTACAGTAACGAACGTAGAGAAAGTTTAAATGGTAAAGAAGAGATACTTGTATAAACGAAAAATATCTCACTGCCTAACTTTTTTAACTTCAGTGGAAAGCGCCACCGATAAATCTAGGGACTTAATGTTCACTTATGAAGAATGATAACTGGAATGAATGGCATTAAAGTTATGTACTTGTGACCACGTAACTTTAAAAAAATCGTTTTTTTTTTTTTTTAAATATTTTAAATACTAAAATAATGGTTTTAAATTTTCTATTTGTGCAATTTTTGTTTAAATTTCAATAAAACATTTTGTCGTGTGTTATGAACTTTATGGCGTCCACTGTTCTTGTTAATGAAAGAATATTAAATTTCTTGTATGTATTTTTTATTTATTAGTGTCTGTCATTCTTCATGAAAAGAAAAAGAAAAAATATTGCAACAAATTTTGGCGAAATATTTATATTTGAACATGTATATTTACATATTAATTTTTTAGTGTACAGAAAAAAAGGACCAACAGTGAATTGCAAATTTCCTTATCTTGTTTTAAATTAAAATTATTCTTATTTTTATAATGATAATGATTTTGTTGTTTCTATATATCATAACTTAATTAGTAGGTAACTAAGGCAACGTGCGAAGTATATGGTGGGGACAATTAAATCGATTGCAGCGTGAGTAGTGGAGAAAACAAGCATTAATACGGGCTCATATGTGTTTTTATAGTATAATAAAAAATATTAAATAAAAATATTTACATTGATTCACTTTGATTATAAACGCAGTTGCAACTAATATGTCATTCCTTATTTATCTGTCAACAGTATTAACGTCTACATGTCAATCCATAAATACAGAATTAAAAATATTTGATGTATTTTATCTCACATAGTCACATGAAATAATGTTTCATAAGCAGTTAAAGTTATTGATGTTTGTCTTATGACTCTACATTAAACTAAATGACTTATGCCTGCATTTCTTAATTCTCGAATTTCCCTGACATACTTCACCGGCACCAGCAACTTTTTCCTCTGCATAGTCCGAGGTTGGAAGGAAATACTGTCTTGATAATTATATCCATATTAACGTCGAAAATTGTTTAATTACTTTTTTAATATAACTGTTATACTTCATCCAGTATTTTATTGTTCAAACTGAACAAATCAAATTGTTCAAATTTATTTATAAAAAAATTAATTGTAAATAGCAAACATTTGTATTCAGATTTTACGGTTTGTTTAAAAATATTTTAAATTTATTTATTTCCACGGTTACCATTATTTATATTCGTTAATGAGCCCGGAAAAATGTATATTATTGATGTCGTTGCCATCACGCACCCAGCCTATATATGCAAAAATAACTATAATATGTATCCAGATTCAGCTGATTTATCCGTGCTGAATTTTGTTATCATTATTACTATTGGGATCTGTCGAATGGCGGTATGACATCTGGTGTTGAAAAATCAGACTATTCTTAAAGTGCATTTTCTCAAATGTCATTTATGGGCTGAATTTTCTAAATCTGAAAATACATACAATTGATTTAATTTTTCCATTCATTTACAGTTTTCCAGTTATTTTATGACGTTTGCTATTTAAATTTGACGTTTGTATACTGTAAATTGTAATATTCGTTAACTCATTCGGGCATTTTTTCATATTTTAACCACATTTTAACTGTTTTACAGATGTAAAATTTTCTCTCCTTCAACAAAATTCCTTTGCTTCGGACTTGTGTCAACCCAAATACAAAAAGTTCTAACATTTACCATTTTTTCTTAATATAGCACTAACTACTATATATAAAACTAATGTTAATGCACTTTTTGTCAGCCATTTTTTTGAAACTCCACCCATAGGACAGACCCCAATAACATCCTATACATTATTTGCAACAATTAATGCAGTTACGTAATTTATAAATTGTAAACCATGACGTAGCAGATCAACCAACTGGCGTGATGACTATAATAATTATACTTCATATAATATGACCTTGAATGGGAAAATATTTTTAATAATATGCCTTATGTTTCATTGAATGGTATAAATTTTTAATTTAGGTACCGTCAAACCTGAAAATTTTGACAGACCACATTGTATTGTAGCACTGTTTTTGCTAACTGATATGGTGTATTTTAGAGTTAAGAATTTTTACCGTGATAAACTACAGAAAAAGACATGAGAAAATCTTTACCACGCGTTAATTGTTTTGAATTAGAGCCTCTATTATGTAACACTACAAATTCCGTTACGTAACATTTTTTTCTGGCGAACTCACACATTGTATGCTATGACGTGCAAAACCACTAGCTGGCGGGCTTTTTAATAATACTGATTAAACTGAAGTAGGTACTTAAATTTTTCTAAATATACTTGCTGATGTCATCAAGATTAAAAATGATTTATTGTTGATAAATTTGGCAATTTTCCATTTTTGTTATCACTATTATCATAATAAAATTTCAAAATGTGACTTTTTTCGATGAAAATTTGTCCTTTCTGAAACCCTACAAAAACAGCCTCACCTTGAGCCCCAATATTTTACAAACGGGAGTCAAAAATGGAAAATGCTAAAAGCAACCTCAACTTTTTTGTTCTGTTGTAAAATTTGTCAAATAGTAGTTATCAAATTATTTTCTGTAGCCTTCGTTTACCAATAGTAATTTATTACATATTATTTAATAATATATGATGCAATCAAAATTTATGTCTAATTGTAAATATAAGCGTGTAGGTAAATATTGACAGGGGAGTACCAAGAAATGTTGTAGAAAAAGTGAATGACGAATTTCCTAAAACAGTGTGAATGTGTTCATTCTTAAATAAAATTTATAGTACGGGAGGTAGCGTTATATTTTCATTAGCGATTTTAGGTCAAATGAATTCTACTTTAAATATTAGAGTAGTACCTAATTGTCATCAAAACGGGCGTCAGCCACAGTGGTGTCGCAAGACGAAAATGGCGAGTGGGAAGGATAATTTTTGCTGGGCCCCTTTTAATTTTCTTTTTGAAATTTCTGTCGTAAAAATTAGGCGACAATCAAAAAAAAAAAAAAAAAAAACGAAAAACAGTCACACGTTGGCTTCTTTAAGTGCGAGGCCGTGGTCGTAGGCCCACATCGCCCACGCCTGGCTACGCCACTGGTCAGCCATCGCACCCACGGTGGAGCTAAAAGAAACAGTGAGTTTAATTTTGCGCTGCTTTTTGACATTTAGAACTGTCAAATATTGTCCACTGATTTTACATTACAAAAAAATATATATGTTGTTATAATTTTTAATTTCCATAGTTATGTTTGATTAGAATAGAATAACCGATCAAATTATAGCTAAAATAGGGTATTTGACAATTTTTTAAAAACCATCTTATTTTCGTATTTGTTACTTCTTACTAAGCTCATAATACACATTTTTAAATTATTTTGTACTATATTTTTAATAAAAATCACTGATAAAATTTCAGTTTTTAAAAAGACCGCAAAAACGATGCTTTCTGTCTCTTTCAAATCATGTGACGTCATTGGCTGTAAAACATTGAGTAGTAGTAGTAAGTAGTAGGTCTAGTAGGTAATGGTTTTACTTGTGACATTTGTGTTATTTTTAGAATTTAATTTTTTATTAATAATAAATGGGATACAGATGGTGTATAGTGCGACAGTGTAGAAACACAAGCAAAAAAACTCCAGATAAACTATTTGTGTCTGTTCCGAAAAATTCAGAATTACGAAAAATGCAGAATTACGGAGTGTAAACGGTTAAACACGTTTTAAATTGTCAAATAATTTAAAAAATCAATAATGAAAAATTTCTTTCATAGTTACCAAATAAGTAAACAGTTTTTTTCCTAACTACCATATAATACATATTCGAACGAGCTTGTGATGTAGCTACTTTTGCTTGATGTTTTTGATTACGTCATTTTTAACGTAAATTTTGTAATTTTATTTAATTAAATTTTTTATATTTTTGAATGAAATAACTTGTAAAAAAGCAATTTTCAGTATCATTATGACTCGAGTAATTATTTAAAAATCAAAATAGATATTTTTTCAACTACTATCAAATACCCCATTATTTCTTTAATTAATTTTTTTTAAATTAATTCCGATCATAGCAAGTTAAATAAATCTCCAATCAAACGTAACCGTTGAAATTAAAAATTACAATAACAATATGTAAAATCAGCGGACAATATTTGACAGTTCTAAATATCAAAAATCAGCGCAAAATTAAACTCACTGTCTCTTTTAGCTCCACCGCAGGTGCGATGGCTGACGCCCGTTTTGATGGTTATTAGGTACTAATCTAATATTTAAAGTAGAATTCATTCGGCCTAAAATCACTAATGAAAATACAACGCTATCTCCCGTACTATTATTTTTAGTAAGCACTGATACCTTTCGATTGATAATATCAGTGGCGTTTCGTGACCTAAAGACTGGGGTTAACATACATATTTTACATATTATTTAAAATTTTTATTTAAAAAGATGAAATATATTTCAGACTTTCTTTTCAACAAATCAAACTCATTGCACCATCTACCGGAAAGAGCAGAACAACGTCTACCGTATTCGATTCGTGGTATAAAAAATTCTCGCGCATGTGCACTATTAAACCGCGCAAACAAAAATTCAAATTATTTGACGTCTACTACCATATTTGGAAACTTGTAGACGTTATATATTTAAATTTTTGCTAATATGTTCGCGTGGTTTAGTAATGCACATACGCAAATGCACTGGAATTTTTTATACCACAAATCGAACACGAGGCGGGCCAGCTAGTATATTATAGATTATTTCATTAAGTTTTTTGTATTTGATAATAATTATTAATTAAAATATTCTTTAATTAGGTTGAAATTAATCAAAATAAATGAATAATTAATAGACAATAACTACGCATCGAATTTCATTGACAATTTAACTCATGTATATCAAGTCCCATAAGAATATTGCAGTTTTTTCACTTTCAGTTTTTACCATGTAGAAAAAATAGGACAGATTTATACAGCGAAAAAAATGGTACAAAACATTTTATTGGTCATTTCATTGTAGAAAAATGCGATAAAAACGAAACAAAAATTCTTATTGGTGAAAACTGATTTCAGAATCATAGTAACAATGTATTAAATAATAATATACCCTATAATACCCTATAATAATAATAAAAGCCCCTATACCGGAACACTATTTTTAGATGTGTATTTAAACTGACTTATAAAAATTGACAAAAAAATTAAAGACCCATTTTTTTTTCTTGATAAGCATGAAAGAAAGTTTTTTAATCAAATGAATATGTCTTTAAAAAAAATAAAACCCAAAAATTTTTATTTATTAATGTTTTTCGTTTACAAAATGTCGACATCTATATCTAAACAAAGAAATATTAATGGCACTAGGAGTTGAGAACCGATATACAAATAGACGTGTCATATGAGTAATATGACACATAGAGTGACATCTAGACGTCAAAGTAGAAAACATAGAATGGTTTAAGTATCAGACGTAAATAAAGGACCAAAATACTGTATTCAACAAAAATTGTTTAATATATATATGTATTTCTTTAATTAAGTAAGCAAACATTAAATGCGAGGTGAATTTAAATTGAAAAATAATCATTCTATTAATAATAATTATTTTTGTTATAAGAGATTTTTTTCAGAAACAACTTCATTGATATATAAATGTCAAAACTGTTCGGACATATGATCGCGTTCCGGTATAGGGGCTTTTACGTTATACTAATTTATTTTAGTCGTTAAATTATTATCTTACCGTATTACACTTGAGTTTTGTATTTTTTTTCTGAATAAACTTGTGTTTTCTACAACTCAAATTCCTTGCCTAAAAACAATTTAACTCGAAGAACTGTCAAATTGCTAGGCAACAAATTTTCATTAGATAAACTCAAATTTATTCGAAAAAATACAAACCTCTCGTGTAATAATAAGTGATTAATGCATTCTGACTATTATGCCTATGACTGGTCATATGCACGCTTAATATTATGTTACGTAATTTTCAAAGTGATATTTGATACCTATTTATATTGGATAGATATTCATATTTCTGAATAAAAAGAATGCAGTAAAAATGTAGATTGTCCGATGATACTTGACACTTAATTGATAAGATAATTATGTAGATTAATTAATATGCTGTTTGTAAAACCAAAAATACAAATAAAAATGAAAAATTTTTTTTTCCATACTTGGTAATCATAAATGCATAATGAGAACTTGATAACAAACAGGTATCAGATTACTTTTAATTATTTATCTTAAAATAAGTTGCACAATATTACGTTTTTACAGTTCTTAAGAAAAAAAAAATTGCAACATATCCGTACATTCGTCTGTCATATTCGTCTCCCCTCCCCCGTAGTTCTTACATCTTTTCTGTGAATATGAAATTTGTCATGCATATGCTACAGGTGAAGATCTCAATACACTGCAAAAAAATTGTCTCCTTTTTTTTGGAGTAGTTTTCCGTATTGAAAAGTACTCTTAAAGTGAAGTTACGGCTTCTTTCATCATTTTTAGCGAATTTCCAGAATGGAATTCAGCTATTACAGCTTTACAGCCACTGTCATGACGCGACTTGAGCCCGGGATTATGGCAGAAATTTGTTTTGAGGTCCCTGGGAACCGAATATATATATATATATATATATATATATATATATATATATATATATATATATATATATATATATATATATTATTATATTATTCCCAAACCGTTGGACGAGGTCGTTAACCAAACACGTCCGATGCCCGGAATATGGATTTTTTTGGCAATTTTCTTGTAAAAATTAGTTTTTTGCTAAAATTTCCCCTTATTCCAAAATTTTTGTGACATTTTTTTACACCAATGGGGAGAAAAGAATCACAGAAAAAAGGTTTTTAAACTATTTTCTATGTTTCCGAGAAAAACTAATTTTTGTAAATGAAAATTCGCTATGTTGTGCAGGATGCTGTGACAGGAGTATTTTATTTTTTAGCCGTGTTTGCGAAATATTGAGCGTCAAAGTGAAATTTTTTTGTCCACCTCTGTAATTTTTGAATCGTGGGTGGAAAAAATTTAAACAAAATATACGTACTAGCACATGATGAGAAGATTCAGTTGAAACTATTTTGGCTAAGTTGTGTTTGTAGCTTTCGAAGATATAGGCAACCAAATTTTCGAAAATTCGACAAGAAATCTACAGTAGAGAAAATGGTATCCAGTGAATGAAATTTTGCTTGAAGATAAGTTTTAGTACAGTGGAACCTCTCTTAACCGGTCAGCATTTTCTCACGAAAATTACTATTGAAATATGAAAATGGCTAATTTTGAGTCCTTGTTCTATTGATTAAGACAATTAACTTGTCTTAATTATTATTAAGACAATTAACTCGTCCTGCAATATGGCGGCTCAAAATGCTTTGATATGTATATATTCACTGGTACAAGTGCCGCCATCTGTGACAAATTTTTCGAAATACGGTATAATTGTCAGCAATGTTTAGTTTTACCAACATAGTTTAGTATAATTTCAGTTTTGCAAATTCCTAAGGTGTTATTTTTTTAATGTAGGTATCTCTGTTTTTTTTTTTTTTTTTTTTTTTTTTGTAACCTTATCTATTGTACTTGTCACACTGGCAGTGAAAAGTCCGGTATTTTGAGACAAAAAAGTTTTCTCTATGATTAAAATATAAGCGTTAAAAGAAACTTTCGCATCAAATTGGTGTCCGGTAAACAGAGGTTTCAGTGTATTAGAAAACATCTTTTACAACATTAAGTCTAAACTATTAGGAAATATTGGAAAATGGATGAAAATTTTGTGCGTCTCAAGTGACGTATATCCAGCACTTAGAGAAAATATCTTTCTTTAAGAGAGATATACAGAACCAAATTATAACGTTATGGACCGTCATAGTAACATTAGTAACACATGTGCAAGTAATATTGTCGAATATATTTTTCTGTTTTTATGAGAAACTGTAAAAATTTACTTTAATACTGCAGAGGAACCCTTATTTGTCGAGTTTCTCTAAATTTTGATCAGATTGTTTAAGAATTAGACCAAAATTGTCCATATCAAAATATATTTCAACTTCTTTCTAAGCAACAAAAACGATCTCCAGTATTAATTCTTAATTTTTCCGATAGGTTTCTGTCTAAAAATCAAATCCAACGAGAATGACGAGAAAATCTTCATCAACGTATGTCACACGCATGAAATACCCGAACCAGAAGATATTTCCGAATCAGCTCTATTGGACATTCTTCAAACTGACACCAGAAGTAACTACCGTGTTCCGATGAGTATAGGACAATGTCGCCCGGTAACCGACAAACAAGGAAATCCAGCGAAAGCGTACGATGTTGCGATCAGTACAAAATTTTTAACAAAATTAGAAAAGAGTGCTCTGTTCAAAGAATTCTTTATCACGCTCGTTTTGGAAGCTATCGAGGATAAATATAATATCGCACTGAACCGCGAAACGTTTTCAGTGTTGAAAAATCGAAAATGTATTGGTACGTTACAGTTGCATCGTGTCCAAAAACGGGAAATGGATGATAAAATGAATATTCCACAAAAAAAATTGATTGAAGAAGTAAAAAGTAGCGAAACGCCTCTTCTGTTGACAGAAGGAACCGTAAAGATTCCACAGTATCGATTGATTCGAGAACCATCTGTCGGGAAGATTGAAAAAATCATTGGTGAATTTAAACTTCCAGAAATTGTAAGTATTTATTAAGTGGATGGGAGCATTCGAAACGCACCTAGCCAAAGTGTCTTGATCTTACTTTTAAGAACATCACACTTGTTTTGAAGTGCTTTTGTCTTACTTTGGAGATATTTGTATATTCCTGTCTCACTTTCCATGTTCTTGAGAGAAGGGTGAAGGTATGTATACGATGTATACCTTCACCCTTCTCTCAAGAACATGAAAAGAGAGACAGGAATATACAAATATCTCCAAAGTAAGACAGAAACACTTCAAAACAAGTGTAATGTTCTTAAAAGTAAGATCAAGACACTTTGGCTAGGTGCGTTTCGAATGCTCCCGATTCTTTCACGCGACAAAATAGTTATGTAGCAGTCAAATGGTGACATCTATTGGTGATTTCTGAAAACAACATGGTAATTATAATAGTCCTTCTCCTTGATTTTATAAAAGTACTAACTTTTACCCATGGCTTCGCCGATATGGTATTTGAAATTATTATGTCAATTTGAATTTTAAATATACTTTTCGCCAGGAATCAGATATTTTTCCCGAGGTAAAAAAATAGCCGATGTCTCTCCATGTCCCCTCAGCGAGATAGTGAGACTATAGATTATTTAATTAATTGTATTTTGCACATTTTTGTCAAAAAAAAAAAAAAAAAAATGGCGGGGCTGACTTTATGGATAGTATAACGGTTGGGCGCTTTTTGGATATATTTAAAACTTGATTATGGCGCCGTAAAATTACGATATATTGTTTTAATTGTTGGATACCATTAATTATATTTGTCCCTGAATTCGTGGGTTACTTGTGAGGAATAATCCTCCGGGGACCAGCATTACGCGTGGCGGTTTGTGTCGACAGTTTTTCGTTGATAAAATAGTTCGTCAGTAGATGGTTAAATTTTGGTATTTTAAATAATAAACGTTTATTTCCTTTTAAATATTTTATATTTATTATATTTTAAGCACTTTTAGTTATATTTCAAACGTTTATAAAAAATATTTTACAAAAAATTAATTTAAATATTGTTTAAATCTTTTAATAAGGAAAATTGTGACTCACATAAAAAATTACGTCTGAACCAATCTAAGGTCATCGTACATTCGGTTCACCGTTGTTCGCTGGTCGTTCTGGTATCAAGTCCTGTGTTAAAAATCACTTAATTCGGGGAATCACAAAATGAAGCATTGGTGTAAGAAACCAATATGTCGGAATAATGATGGCGGCCTTACATATATCACGTTACGGCCGCTAGTTGGCGCCACCAAACACATTCACCGAGGTCGGATTCGAACCCTCGATCTGCGATTTACCAAGCCAGCGCTCTGTCACTAGACCAGAACTGGTGTTGTTGGACATACTAAATTATTCTTATAAGAGGTGTACAAAAATTAATGGAAAACTTTAAATTAATTTTTTTCAAAAATGAAAACGAATGGTGTGCTGCCGTTTTATATTTTTATTAAGAGGAACTTACTCTACAAGATATATACAAATTAAAGAAATCTGTGATTCCCAAGTTTGGCACTCCCCTTGTAAGACGAGTTCACTCGTCCTGCAATATGGCGGCTTAAAATGCTGCGATATGTATATATTCACTGGTACAGGAGCCGCCATCTGTGACAGATTTTCCGAAATACGGTATAATTCTAAACAATATTCAATTTTATCTAAATAGTTTAGTATAATTTATATTTTGTAAATTCCTAGGGTTCACTTTTTTGATGTTGGGATCTTTGATTTGTTTCTTTTTCTTTTTTGTTACCTTATCTATTATACTTATCACTAGCAGTAAAAAGTTCGGCATTATGAGACAAAAAAATTTTTCCATATGGTTTGTTTAAGGCGAGGTTTACTTGAGAGTCAAAAAAAAATCGATTTTTTTTTTTTTTTTTTTTTTGCAGAAATTGGTAGCTAATTATGTGTAGAATATGTTCCCAAAGTGATTTTACTGAAAATAATTTAAAAACAAGATTCTTGCACATTAACCGAATCCAGCTTTCTATAAAAAAAAAATTCAAAAAACGTAGTTCACGCAATAATGAGTATTAAATATAAAATTTTGAAAATACGTTTCTTTATATATATTTTATAATATCTCGAAACTACATTTTTAGAACTGGTGGACACGATAACTAAAAAACTATTCGATGGATCCTTTTTTTAAATTTTTTATTTTAAAGATAATTAAATTCTTCGACACCTCTACCTAAGTTCGATACACTTTCAATATTTTTTTTATTTTTAAGTTTATTTTAAAGAGCGAAAAATAAGATAAAAATCGTAATCAAAAGTTCAAACATCCGCCATTTTTTTTTTGCTTTCAGCAATTTATTGATATTATAGATAGAGATGCCGGTACTCTTCATATATTTTATAAATCTTTTTTGTTTTTGGATTTCGGTGGTTTATTACCGGCGCTAGGATGTCCACCAACAAGGCATTGGATTTTTGGATCGTCACACTGCACTATCTATAAAATTTTTTTGTGTAGTTTAATACTTAATAAATATGTGCACAAAATTTGAAATTGATATTTACTTCCGTTCTTGAGAAAAAAATTCTAGAAAAATACATAATTTTTAAGGACTCTCGAGTAAACCTCCCCTTAAAAGGGTTAAAAAAAGTGTCGATATTTATCTGAATTACATTATCGTTCAAGTGATCGGAATACGACATTTCATATTACACCACCCAACGAAATTTTGCTTGAAGATAAGTTTTAGTATAGTGGAACCTCTCTTAACCGGACAGCATTCTCTCGCGAAAATTTCTATTGAAATATGAAAATGGCTAATTTTGTGTCCTTTATCGAACGAAGTAGAGCACTATAAATAACTGATTTTGTGTAGAAATTCGGAGTATTTGATTTAACTCTTCTAATGATTAAGTCAAGTTAATTCGTCCTGCAATATGGCGGCTCAAAATGCTTTGATATGTATATATTCACTGGTACAAGTGCTGCCATCTGTGACAAATTTTTCGAAATACAGTGTAATTGTCAGTAAAGTTTAATTTTACCAACATACTTTAGTATAATTTATGTTTTGCAAATTTCTAAGGTGTTATTTTTGTAATGTTGGTATCTCTGATTTTCTTTCTTTTTTGTAACCTTATCTATTGTACTTGTCACACTGGCAGTGAAAGGTCCGGTATTTTGCGGCAAAAAAGTTTTCTCTATGGTTAAAATAAAAGTGTTAAATTTCATATTACTCCAAATTTAAGGAAATACTTTTACACATTTCTCTAATAGTTAAGAGAGTGTCAATATCTATTTGAATTACATGATCGGCTAAGTATTATATATGTGATAAGTCCGAAAATTATTTGAGATTACCGGACCGTAACTGAAAAAAGGTTGAGAAACGCGGCTTTAAAACATCACCAACATATGTCAGCGTTAGACTACTATTAAGTAGAGTCCCTATAATAAATAGAGTCGTGACATGTCATTCATTTTGTATCCAAAACAGAGCGGGAAGATTCAAAATTAATTATCACATGTTTGAGTAAACATTTTTGAGTACATAATTATCGTTAATAAGTTATAAATTAATGAACAATTAAAAATTTTTAATTTAATTATTCTTTCTAAGTTAAACTAAATGGTTTTTGTTAACATTTAATTTATTTCCAATGTATTTTATGAAAACTTTGGATAGAAAATGCCGAAACCAATCAGCGTTCAGCACAGATGTCACCACTCTATTTATTACAGGCACTCTACTATTAAGCTGCTTTGTTGCGTGAAATCACCCATTGAAAGACCCTAATAACAGAATCGATTAAAAAGTGTTTTTTGTTTTTGTTTAAGCAATCCGCTGATGATGTCATTTTGGACGTGGGTGAAGATCGAATTATTTTACAAACAAAAAATTACGGGTACAATTTAGATATATTTCTTCCACATTTAGTGATTCAAGACAAAGTGAACGCATCGTTTAATAAAACTACCAAAGTAAGTAACGATTTTGTGACCTTGACTTTATTCTTGTATTTTCTTGATTCATAACTTGATTATTGCACAACTCTCGGGGGAATTAAGAAGCACCCAATTTAATTAAAAATTCAAAATAGTGATTAAGAGACTAGTCAGAAGGTTATTAACATGAAATCGATATAGAATAGAGAATGTGTGTGTAATTAAAAAACTAAAAGTTGAATACCGTAGAGACATCTAACTTTACCATAGTTTTCGATAAAAATTTGTATAAAATTCAGACGAAATTAGTTATATTTAACTGGTTTAATGAAGTCAACCGATAAAAATCTTTAATTTGACTCAAATAAATATTCTAGAAACTTAAATTTAATGTTTAGCCATTTGGTGACGAATGAAAAAACTACTGAGAATAGATTAAAGTTGACAGCTTAATAAATTGTCCGATTTTATTTGAGAACAATAAATTATTATGTAATAAATTTAAGTAAAAAATAGTTTTTTAAAGCAAGCTTTCATTTAAAAATGTACTAAAATATATAAAATAACTTTTGAGTGAAACTTGAAGCAATGTGCAACATAATTTATAAAATCGTGAGGCGTTATTATTAACCCTTTGCACTCGATAGGCGCCGCCACGGTGACACAATAAATATCCTTTGCACTCGAAATGCGCCTCTCAGGCGCCATCCTATTCTTTACTTCAAATATCACATTAAGGAAAATTATAAAATTTAATATTAAAATATAATGTTTGTAATATGCAAATAAAAATAAAATATGTAAGTAAACTACTTTTGTTTAAAATACTTATCTTTGATGTATCACAATTTTTTATTAAAACTACTCTCGAGTAGCTGAGCACCCATACTAAAAAATGGTTCGAGTGCAAAGGGTTTGTTTCAGATGTGAGTAGCTACTTTACTCTTCAGTAGTTACCAAACTTGATTAAACGCCTCAAGCTTTTATAAATTATGTTGCACATTACTTCAAACTTCACTCAAAAGTTATTTTATACATTTTAGTTTATTTTTAAATAAAAGCTTGCTTTGAAAAATTATTTTTTTACTTAAATTTATTTTATACTTTTTAGTTTGATCACAATTAATTAAAAAAAATAATCAAGGAAGTAATTTTTTATCTATGTTTTATTAATCGGTTATTTTATCCTAATTAAACATAACTATGGAAACTAAAAATTGCAATGTAAAATCAATGGACAATATTTGACAGTTCGAAATGTCAAAGAAAAGATGCACAAGACTAAAATTCATCAGTTCTAGTTTTGAGGGAAATTAGGACAGAACTAATTTATACAATGTTGCATTTTCACAAAGTTATACACATACGCAAAATTTGAAACCTCTAGCTCAATTAGAAGTTGTCTAAATTTTGATTGCAAGATTTGATCTAAACAAACATACTAACATGGCAAGTTAAATTAAAGCTTTTAATAATAAAAATAACATTCCCAAAAGTATGCTAATTTATATTTTGAAGATGAAACAGCACAAATTTTATGAGTTGTCAAAACCTAATAAACAAATCTTAACTACTGAGTAGTAGTTAACTTTTTGATTACCAGTTCGCGTATTAAATTTTATGATTCTTACTATTCCTATTTTCTAATTTAGATCATAGATACCTGCCCAGTTTTAAAGTGATTTTGACATTTTCGTAAATTTTATTTGGAATCAGTCTTGAAATCAAAAATGAACAAAGCCAGTAATTTCTCTACTAGTTGGGCCAATTTGTCATTTTCATTAGTGAAAATCAACAAACTGTATGTCAATTTTGTTTTCTTTTTGTATGTTAAATTAATTTTTGAAATTTTTTATAGACCATTTATACAGTTTTTGCGGGAATCTAATAAAATGACAAAAGTTTTTGAAAAAAATACGAACAATGCTACAATAAACCCAAATCAGAAAGTTACAAGTCGTAACATAAATTTAGATATTTTGTGTAGTGATTCCCATGAGTTTCTCAGTTGTTATCCACGTCCCTAGCATTAAAATGAAGGTATTTTTCGGAAAAAAGAACAGACTCAGTTGTATTAATATTTAAAATTTTCTGTTTCAGATTTTAACGGTAACTATGCCTGTTCTTGAGTAAGCTGTAAGGAAATTTTTAATTAAATAAAAATTTTTGTTATGTTCCTTAATAATTTGTAATCAAAATAATAAATTATTTTTATAAAATGAAAAAAATTGGCTAAGTGTAACCCTGTCTTGAAACCTATCCAAGTATATTTTTAATTCATTCCATTACTTCCAAATTTCTAGTCCAATATCTTATATGTAGAAATGTCATATTTAATGTGTTTATAAAAAACTCGAAAAACTTAATAATTTTGAAAGTGTTCTGTTCTATGTTCTAATATATTCTTCATCCGTCCTTAATCACCCCACATTCGTCCCTTTATACTTGAGCGATGTGAGGGATACAGCGCAATATGGCAATTTTGCCAAAAAAAAATATGTGTACGCCATCTGTTGTATGGTACATATATATCCTAATATCAGTGCTCATAACTTATGAAAATAATTTAAAAATTTATAAACAAAACAAGATATAAATTATTCAGATTTTTTATGTTTCCTCCAAAATTGTCATTTCTGAGACACGAGGTTGCGTCGAAAAGCCATCAATTTGTTTTTATATTTTTTTATGAAGACTACTCCTGTTGAAGAACATACTTATTACAATCGTATCCGTTAATTGTTGAGAAAGTTAGGCATTAAAGGTGTGGAGGAATAATCATTAAGTACCTTTCGACCAATGAAATCACCGTATTAACCATTATTCAATGGGTTTGCGATTGTTTTGTGAATAATATATCTATAAGTTTTAATTTCAAATATATTGCGTAGTAACGTCGCGTAGTAGTAAACAAAGTAGTTTGCATTTTGTTTTCATCGTTTGTACATATATAAGGGTGATTCTACTTTTTAGGTCCTTCAAAAAATTAAAGTTGTCTCCACAATAAGGAAGGTTAAAACTATATACAGAATGAGGATACTGTCATTTATTTTATTTAAATAAAATTTATAACTCCTATTTAGATGACCTATCTACATTTACTTTAATTTTTGATTTAATTTTTTTTATAAAAATGGTGTCAAACTTTTATTGCAGTTCTAAAACGCATGTGGTCCCTATTACGTATTGTTTGGAACTATAACGTTTTTTTAAAAATAAGTTTACTGAAACCACACAATTTTATAAATAAAAAAGAGAAGTTAAATTGTTACGCATAGTAATTAGAAAGTTAAATTTTATTTATCTGCAGAATTATTTTTTTTTGGCGGGACGAAAAATTGTCGCGAAAATTTGAGTATCCTTCGTCACGACTGCCAAATATTGCTATAAGTTTAAAAAAAATTCGTCAAATGCGTGTTTTTGACACGCACTAAGTAATGTCATCTCAGTGAAAGTGTTAATTTATGATTTTTTGTTAACTCTACAGCCCTCTTGCGTTTATTCAATGTGGATGTACAACTCAATAATTATTCAGTCACACACATTATTCGGTCACAACCATATTAATATGTCATCTTCGATGACATAAAAAATAGGTCAAAGGGTCATGTTTTTTCGTAAAATGGAACGCTAAAGACCATAGAACGTACAGCGAAAGTCAAATCAACTGATTGACATAGAGAGCTTGTTATTTTTTTAGATCAAGCAAGAAAACCGGCTGCGTGTGTTTATTGAGTGTATCCTTCGTCACGGCTTTTTCTGGTATGTATTTAACGAATTTCAAAACGTTTTTACGTAAATATTATTTGTAATAATGTAAGCTTTACGATAAACTCAAGTTTTCGAACTAAATGATCTCTGTTCACGATTAATAACGATTTTGTTGGAAAATTGTCTCCTTCGTCACGGTAGAATGTAACGATGGGAAACATGAAAGTGGCGAAGGATACGATAATAAAATAAGCACAAATAAGTATATATTTATTATATCAGTGTTTGTTTGTATATCAATTAAATTTTTTAGTTAATTAAGTTGATTAATTTGGTCAACTTTTCTAACCAATTTTTTTATATCATAAAACACAAAACTTTTTTAATTTTTTTTTAATTGGTATTAGGAGAACATAATATAAATATTATTTAAATAATAATTTTAATTTTTTTATTTAAATTTAATTTAAACATTTTTTTCTGTCTGAATTCAGTAATCCGCAAAAAAATATTGGTTTTAATATGAAACCGAGCTGCTGGTCTGCAGATACCGAATCTATGATAATTTTCCTACATTCTAGTCGCATGATCGATCCCAAATCTACGAAATGGCTCTTTCAATTTTTTCTTCTGGTTGAGACCTAAAAAGTAGAACCACCCATAAACATTTAATGAAATCAGAGAGATTAAAAACTGTATTCTTTTGATTTAAAATTTATATTCAATTTTATTTAAATTAAAAAGGAAAAAAGTTGTAGAAAAAATATCGTATTCTACTCGCTTACAATGGCTATTACTCACTCAGATGCATTACGACACTCGCCTCGTAAACTCGGTTCGTGTCACAATTTCATCTTCGTGAGTAATAGCTATTTATCATTATCAGCTTGTTGAATAATATACTATTGTTTATACTTTTTGTATATTGTTTAATAAATAATAGCTGTGCCTGCGATATCTATCGTGGAGTAGTGGAACTAATATAATAAATTATTTTTTATCAAACTATTGAATTTTTCCCCGCTAGGTGGTTGTATTTATTTTCAAGTACAGAATATTATAACATTTATAACTTATATGTATTTAAATTTTAATTAGATAAACTTAATAGTAACGCTGTCCCTCTCTTAATCCAATGATCTGAAGATTCGTCTCCACTTTTTAAGTCGACAGCAATCACGAAAGCTGGTTTACCTTGAATACCTTCCCGTATCGGATAATAGTAACACGGGCACGAATAAATTCCTACAAAAACATGCAATGTCAAAATAATTCAAAAAAATACGTATTGAATAACAGGGTATTTGACTAATTTCAGGAAGTTATTTTAATACCGAAAATCGTTAGAGAAAATTAATTTAATATTTGTTTTCAAAATTTTCGGGAAAACGTTCATTAGCTGTTAGTTACGTCACATTTTCTAAATAGAAACAACTCTCTACGAAAAAAAAAACTATTTTTTTTATTGACAACGTTTTCCCTAGTGGGTGTTTACCGAACTAAAATAGGGCAGATACTTTTTGACAGCTGCGTAATAAATGCACCGGGTTTAATGTTATTTCATTGTTTTATGAAAGTTTTTCAGTGATTTCATTGTTGGACATTTACGAGATAGTAAAAAAAATACTATAAGACTTCTTCGCTAGGCTGAACGGAATTTTAAAAGTAGAATTTTGATGTATGTTAGTACCAAAGAACGAAATTTCAGTAACGTAATGTCAATAAGTACTTTAAATGACGTGATTATATGCACAGTTCACGTAAAATTTATGAAATTGTTATTAGAACGATCATTTATATCCAAAATACGTTAGTTCCGCAACTCGCCGTTAGGGAATCTCCTCGTTGCCAATAACTAGGGAAAGAAATTACTGATTTTTTTTTGGATGAATTTCGGTTAATTTCCACAGTTATGTTTGATAACCAGTATTTAGAGTAGCGACCACAGACCAGTGAACATATATATTATATTATATAGACTGATAATATAAATATGTAATTGAGGCAACCACATACGACCAAGTTCCGACCTTTATAGTATTCTGTTATATAGTAATGGATTTGTATCCGTAGTTACGGTTTCAAATAATTATTATCTCAAATATAATATTGATAATAAAATTTTACTTTTTTGAGAAGAAACTGCAAAATTTACGTCTACAAATTATGTCCTGCAATAATTACAGTCGCATTTGAAATTTCACCCGTCTCACCCTTGTTACCTGCTTCAAAAAAAAAATGCCTAGAAACTGGCTTTACGCTTTGTCTAGTAGTATAATATAATAGTGTTCATTGGTCTGTGCATGGTAGCGACCCTTGTAGCGATAGTGTTGAAGTATAAGAGAACGTGACGTCACAGCCCGTTTCTAATCACGTGATTAATAGCTAAAAAAATTACTTCATAATAAATTATTGTTTTTATTATAAATTTCCATTAAAAAGTGTTTTGAATGGTTTTTTCATTGAATCTGTCAAATACCCCATTCTATTATAAACCTTTCATCTTCTTTTTAGCCACTTCTGTCGGTTTAAAATGAATTAACGGCATATTATAGATCAATTTCATCGGCTCGGGTTCCTCAAGACAAGCTTTTTTCAAATTCCAACCGGCACCTTCTAAAAATGTACCACGAATATAAACACCGGTATCAGGTTTTTCAACAATGACAGCTTCATTCAAATGTGTAAATACTGTAAACTCCCAACTGAGTGTATCGATTGGAATTTCATCTTTTCGTGCCGCGACTTGAAGTACAGCCGTTAAAAAGCCGGTTGGGAATGTGTACGCTGCCAACCAGAATAGTAAAGGCGCTTTAACTGTATTGGCCCACGTGGCAAAGTGTTCAACACGTAAGATTAGGTCACGAGTCCATGATCCCAGTCTTTTTAAAGAACAATACGCTATAAAAATAAATAAAAATTTAAAAAAAATTAATTTTTAAGCAAAACAAAATTTGAAATTATTGTCTAATGGCAGAAAGTGAAATAGTGGTTGTTTTTTATGGTTTTTATTGCCTAAAATTCAGAAATGATCTCAAGTCTAGATTGTTAGATAAAGAGTGCTTAAAACTCGTAATAGGCTAATTTTTTGGTGTAGAGAAACTCAAGTTAACAGCAACTTATTTTTTAAAAAAATGCTGGATGAAATTTTTTGATTTAAGAAACATCTATATTTGCAATAGAAATAAGGCCCCAATTAGAAATCACGATAAAATTCAAATTGAACCGCGTGAACATATTAGCAAAAATTGAAATATGTAACGTTTACAAGCTTCCAAATATGGTAGTAGACGTCAAGAAATTTGAATTTTTGTTAGTATGTGTTTGCGCGGTTAATAGTGCACATGCGCGAGAATTTTTTTTACCATGAATCGAACACGGCCCATGATAACCATCCTGAAAAGACCGACTTCGAAAACCTATAATTCGATTCCAATTTCATCACTTTATCATTTTTAAGGTACTAAAAATTTTTAGTAAACTCGATGACGTCATCAAAATAAAATTTTTTTCAAATAAGACTTTTGAAATGATTTAAATAAGAATAATTGGTTGAATTAGCGTAAATTAGCTGTAGGCTTTTCATTTTTGTTATCAAAATAGTGAAATTTCCTCTGGAAATTTGATTACTGCGACAGAAGTCTTTTTCTAGTGGTCCTACGGGCTTAATTTTAGTAAAAATGAAAAGAACGGTTTCGAAAACTTATAATTCGCTTCCAGTTTCATCATTTTATTTACACTTTTTATGGGATTGGGAAATTTTAGTAAACCTAATGACGTCATCAGATTAAAATTTATTTTTTTTCAAATTAAGCTTTATGGGAGCGATTTGAATTAGGGTAATTTGGGTGTGAACTCGACATTTGTATAAAACTTTTTTACCTTTCAGCCATACTGGGGGTACACGACCTTCGTACATACAATCAAATATATCTTCTAGTTCAGAAGACATTACCACAAAGCCTTTAATAGCCTTTTCTAATTCTTGCAAAGACTTTCTTATTTTCTTAAGTAATACGTTGTATCTAAATTTGAAAATGACGAATTCAAGGCCCTCACGCGATTGTATTAAGATAAATGAAATGTTACCTAAGTATTTCTTGCAACAATACAACATCTAAAGGTCCTTTGTTTGGACCTAAATTCTTAAATGTTAAATCATAGTCGATTGGTTTGGGAAGTTTCTCTAGTATTTCATTTGCCAACTTCATTACCTTCAAAAACCCCGAAAATAATGTATTTGGAAATTTTATATGAAGAAAATCAAAATTAAGCTTTTACTTTTTCATCTTTGCTTTCACCGTTTCCTTCACCAACTTCAATTTGACCCTGCAACGACAGTAATGTGCCCAACATATCCTTCGTTTCAGTTATGAGACACGTTATGTCTGCATTCGGATGTTGACCAAATACTTCCGGACGGTCTACAACTGGTAAAATTGTTATGTAATCTTGATAAGACTCTAAAGAACCATCTTTGGGGACGTAGTATGTTGATAATGATGAAAGTCTGTCGATAAAATATTAGATTTAAGAAAAAGTTAACGCTTTTGGTGATTAAAGCGAGTTAACTCGCGCCTCTGGTGGTGAAATTGGAAGTAGTATCAAGTAAAACATGTACGTATATTTCTAACTGGCGATTTCCGCACTATTTTCATCGACAATACGGTACTTGACTGTATTCAAAATTTGTTTTAAATGTTGAATAATTTTATGTATTTTCCTTAAATATATTCAATTTTAGTAGTGACAGATAAAAATATTCTTTAGTTACTTAAAAATTCGATTTCGAAAATTATAAATTTTTAGCCTTCATTTAAATGGTTAAAAACGCAGTGATATTTGAAAATGACGTCATTTTTTAATAGCAGATCTTATTACTGTAGTTACGGTTTGTCTATGACAAATTGCATTTTCATTGTGACATTTTTTCAATTCTAATTGACCAAGAGAAGTTGTTTTTCTTTGTAATTTATTTTGAACTTTTTGGTTTGCAATTAATTTTGCACTCAAAAAAGATTGATGGAAGGAATCGTCATTAATCGTAAAATATCCTTATCAACTTGTTTTAAATATTATGTTGAAAATGCTTTTATTTTTTGCTACAATTTTAAAGTTACGTTTTCTTAAAGTGCATTTAATACTTGTAGGGCTTCATGAAAATCTTACAGTGATGATAAATGGAGAAGATAACAAAGTAGAAAGTTGTAAATACCACTAAAACTGAGCATGATGATTGCTGAATATTGTGTACAAATTTGAAACCGTGTTGACAAGTGTTGATATGAATGAAAGCGACATCTATTTAAGTTGAATCGTGACGTCATTGCATACGTCACTACGCCAAATCGTTTTTCCCGCCAATTTGTTCATTTAAAATTGAACAATGGTATTTTTGAAGATTTTTAAAAATTTAACAAAAATTAACTAATTTATACGTAAGAACAAAGCATTTAGAATCATTTCTCAATTGCAGTCAAGTACCCTATTAAATGTATACATAATAAATAATAAATGTTTTACTTGAACAGTTCCTAATTTTATCATCAGAGGCGCTCACGTAATCTTTACTACGACAGTTGTTTAATTCAGTTTAATCTATGGTAAAATGTGATTGTGACAGCCGATATTTTTCGATCGAAAAAAAGTGTTTATCACGCTATTTGATTTTTTATTTGCAAGAAAATGTGTATTATATAAGAGAAAATCGATAAATCGGGATATTTGGTACCTATATAGTGGTGTATTCAATACCATTTCATTAAAATATTGATTAATGTAGGTTAACAACAGTCTACGATCCCAATCATCAGTCACGTGACCACCATAATTAACACCTGCAATGAGATATTTCAGAGCGTCCCAAGGAGTTTCCGGGTATTCATCAAGGTACATAGATAGAATAGTTTGTGAAATCTCAAAATCAGAATCATTGAAGCTGTAAATGACATTCCATCCAAGTTGTTGGAATTTTTTGCGTTCAATCAAAATAGAATGGAAAAAGCATAATGAAAATAGTAATTTCTTAAACTTTTGTGGCGTTTGACAAGCGGCAAATTGTTCTTCAGTGATAATGTTATACAATCGTTTAAGATTAGCTTTTAGTCCCTACAAGTGTTAATACAAATTATTGAAGCAAAAATGTAGAAGAATGAAGTTTTTCGATACTTTTGGAGGTTCAGTGGTCATTTTGATTCCTGCTTGTAGGATAGAAAGCGGAAATTGTGGAGTTGGACTTGAACTTAACCACAGTCTGAACCGTTGGTGAACTTTTTCCACTGAAAGATTTTCAACCATTTTATCCAAAACAGGCATCCAACTCAACGATAAATGACAATTTGCCAGATAGACCCAATGTCCTTCCTTCGTTCCTTGCAATATCATTCTGCATAAACAAACATGTTTTTAGAGTAGATACTGTAAAAAACTCTCAGAACCTCTATAATTTAGTCTCGTCCGTCTGTCTGTCATACTTTCATAGTTTCAACATTTGGAATTATCTTTTTACCGAGTAGCAATAGGCGCTTGACCTTGCCCCAATGACAACGACAAAAATTTATCAGTCATATCCATGCTATCCGCTAAATTCAACAGTTGATTTGTGGGATCCACTCCGGGCGATAACACAAATATAAGTGGCGATTGTGGTATCGATTCATCCAAAACCGTCTTTATATCCAACACTGGAGGTTCAACAAAACGTTGTCCCAACGTATTAATAATATAACGACTAGCACAAAATTGAAATCGATCTTGTCGAAGACTTCGAATAAAGAGCATCCGTTGGAAATCATTACAATTATCGTTCCATTCTCCTATCAGGGGCATATTTTCCGGTTCTGTGGTGATATACCAATCACGCCAATCTCGAGAGGATTGTTCAAATGATGTTATTACGCCATGAAATCCCGAAACTTTATCTAATTCTGTTATGTTATCCCAACATTCATCTGTCAGCCAATCTGTAATCATTCAAAAAACATATATGTAGATTGGATTTTTGACAGAAATATAAAAATTGTACCAGAACATGGATTGTCAGGTTGCGTTTCTCGATTTAAAACAACTCCACCTTTTAACAAAAACATATATTCGTTTAAATTAATTTTTTGATCTCCCATTAATATTTTCATGCACATATGGAATGAAAATAGTAATTTATGTTTTTCAAACAAGGCTCGGCAGGTATTCCTTTAAATATTAAGTCAGGTTAATTAAGATTGCATAGGAACATTCTGAGGGTAAGTTAGGGAGAGGACGCCATTTTGGTACATAATCTGTTCGTTGCTCGTAACAGTAAGTATTAAAGTTCATATGAATCAGAAAATTGAGACGAGGTAGAAGAGGTATTGCGTAAGTATTTGCTCGGACCGTTAATGCACTCTCAAAGGCCTTAAGGGTTCAACTCAACCTTTAATAGGTCCAAAACCAGCCTTGGGAATTGCTGGGCTAATATATGGCACTCTTACCTCAAGACTGTACGTACAATGGCTACACAGGTCTGAAACCTTATAGTTTTGCCAAGTTCGAAACGGAAAAAAAAATTACTATCCTTAAGAAGGGTCCAGTTGAACCGTCCTCCCTACCACAAATGCGACTTCGAAGATGAAAATTATTCTGCTAAGAAGAATAATCCTAATTATAAATGTTAAGGATCTCATGTTTGGAATCCTCAATCCTGAGTTTCGAAAACTCAAAGAGAATAGTACAGGAAGACAGATTTACAAATCTGAAACCCTGCTAATTTGGAAGTTAGTGACAATATACAGGGGGCATTATTATAAGTGTTTTTTATGACAACAACTTTAAAATTGCTAACGTCTCGATCAGGCCAACGCCAACGAACAGATCTGCACTTTCCGCCTTCAGCTTCCTAAGCATTAAAGATTTTTACTTATAGAGGGAATATGTATGGAATTCATTCAAATTATCCAATCGAGTTGCCAAGTTGACACTTCTTGGACTTCTCAAAATTGAAAATTCGAACAGATGAAGGTAACTGTCCAAAGAAAACTGATACATTGGATCAATTTTGCTCATGTCATTCAGTACAAAGAATAAAATGGAAGCTCGTTTAGCGCAAATACGATATTCCTGAAACAATATTTAGGTTAGTTTCAGCGTATCTGATTCTGACCAATCGAAGATTCGAAGCTTACCTCTCTTGCTTGATCGATTTCTATTTCTGTTGCTTCACTAATTTTTAAGCTTTCGATAACTTCAGCCGAAGTCTTTTTCGAAATTTCTAACGTGGATATCAACGTTAAATTTTCCAGTAAAGAACCTTTGCTTTCGTATAAAATTCGTAGGAGTTCGGTTTCTAGATCTTTCAATGTTTTCTTACCTACAAAATCATTTCTGTGTAGTGGACGAAGAATCCAGTGAAGTCTATGAAAAATTACCTTTTGAGATAGTTGTAACCAAATGGCTTTTTTGCTCTTCCAAACTAGGTTTTTCCTTACGTACAATAATTCCTAATAATTGAGCTTCCAGTCCTTGTTCTTTAATTGCGAAATTGACTAAAGTTGTTTTCGTTGATATTTCTGGCCCATAATGCGGGTTTGGCAATTTGGTCGTGATAAAAAATCGAAAATTTGTGTTGTAATACATCATTTTCTCATTGAATTTAATCATTAGTTTATCATTTACGGTAATGATAGCCCTATTTAAAATCGGCGTCAATGTTGGCTCTAAAGTTTCACCGACATTTTGCAATAATATCGACGTTCCATCTTTGATTGCCGCTTCCATTATTTGAGAATAATCAGACATTCCAAAGTCAACTACCTTCAATTTCTGTTTTGCTTCCATTCGCCGGATCCATTTGACTGCTTGACACTGAGGGTCAATAATTAAGGGCCATCGTGTACAGCGAGTAATTATTATGCCATTTTCGATGCTAAAATTATCGTATGGTAATCCTTGTTCGTTCCATTTTCGAACTACTGCGGGATCTGCCAGAAAGCCAATCATTTCAAAATGTTCCGAGGATGGTATGTAGGCCTTGCGTATCTGTGTTTTCCATAGTTTTAAAAGATATTCTCGATAATCGGAAACAAAAGGTCCAGTATACGAAATTGAAGCCGTTGACATAAGTACATCGCCGGGTAATTTGTCAAATTCAATTTCTAAAGTTTTTACTGTGCCAGCCCAACGTATTTTTTCATCAGATAATCCTTCAAGCAGCATTGCAGCACGTTCCAATTTTATCTTTAAATCTTCTGCCTTTTTATTCAATTCTTCTTTTTGATGCATTTTTTCGTTGAAACTCTGTTGAAGTTCTTCAATCATGTCACTAAGTTGTTTCAGTTTGGCTTTTGCAGCTGCTAACAAATCTTGTTTTTCCTTTAGTGAAGCTTCTGCCTCCTCTAGTTTAGCTTTCTTTGGTGCTACAATTCTTTAAAGAAAATAAAATTATGTCATGAGAAATTGGATGATTCTCTAACTAAATGAGACACTCAAAAACTCGTAAAACTCAGCTTGTGCCGAGCTACAAGTTTTGCGATGTCTGTTTGTTTTTGTAGAGTACATGTGTGAAGAGAATTTATGAGAAACTCTACAGAAACAGATGTCGCAAAAACTTATAGCCAAACACAAATACACTTACAGATTAAACTATGAGTTTTTGGGTGTCTCACTTTGCCAGAGAATTACCAACAGTTAGGAAAATTCGTTTTACAGAAATGGCTTACTTCCAAACTTTTGCATATTTTTCGATTGCAATAACCCACATACTGAGAGATTTAGCAGCTAACGAGACAATGCCTACTTTGTCAGGTTGGAAATCGTCTTGTAGAGTATATCGTTCGATTTTCTTCAAAGTCTTTTCACTAACATTATTTTTATCGAAATTACGTAAATTATCTAGAAAATACTGGTCACCTAGCTGTCTTTTAGCTTCAGCCCATGTTGGTTCGAGCTATAAATATTAGACTTGTAAGGAAAATCTATTACTTTAAGAGATCATCGATATACTAACCCCTTTTAGAATCATCACGGCCTCCATGACCATTTCAACTTTTTGTGGAGGCTTAGGATAAGATCTGACTTCAGTAATGTCTTTCTTATTAAGTGAATTTAAGGCTTCCATTGCGGCTTCCAGCGCAGGCATAACTTTATTTAAATCAGCTTCAGCTGATTCTTTGAGTTTTAGACAAGCTTTTTCTTCAACTTCAATTTTAGCACTTTTGGCAGCAACTTCGATCTGTAAAGTCAATCAGGTGGAAAATAAGGGAATTATAATAATCGAAGGATAAAGATGTTTTTACAGTCTCAGCGTCGGCTTCTTTCTTTTTTTGTTGTATAATAGCCAATACTTCGTCACATTTCACTTGAAATTCTTTGATTTGAACTTGAGCAGTTTCCAGTTCGATAGTCATTTCGGACACTTTTAAACGTGTATCTTCAATTTTGTTCACGCCGTTTCTTAATATACTTGAGTAGTTTTTCTTTTCTATCCGCTTTTCTTGCAACATTCTAAAAAACATTTTTGCAAAAATTTTCTTAAAAATCTTTTTTCTTTATTGGAATCTATCAGATAGGTGTGGTTTAAAAATGTTTGACAAGAAAGTGCATTGACATTAGTTTTATCGGTACAAACGTCATGAAGTAACAAGAGAACTGTCAACGAATGGAATTAGTCTGAATCTAAGAATAGTTTGAATTTTAAACACCAGATATGCTACCCTCATCCGACAGATCCCAATAGTTTATCAATAATTACGCACTTTTTATAACCTTCGACCAATTCTAAATAATTTGTTGGAGTAACATAATTATATCTTCTTAATTCGCGTAACATTCTTTGGGAGGTTTCGTCAACGGAGCTATGCACAAGGGCAAATACAGATGCAACTGCTTCTCGAAGTTCATCCTGTCCCAATATTTTAAATGTATCTTCAGTTTCTTCTTCCTCATCTTCAACGATTTCTTGATTATTTTCTTGATTTTTCTCAATTACCTATTATGAATTTTTTGAGTTTAATTTCCAGGTAAAGGTTTAAGCACTTTTTAATAATTCTTACCTTTGGTTCTCCAGTTATAGTGACTACAAAATCAACGTCGATTAAACTTTTATTGGCAACTTCTAGAAGGGCATCCACAGGCCACTGATGAAACCAATCGATAGTAGTACAATTCACCAAGGATGGGTATTGTCGTAGGCGATTTCGAAAAGCTTCCCCAATTGGACTCAGACATAATATTACGTGTAGATTTTCTCTTGCCCGCTGAATGAAAAAAGCATACACTGCTTCAGTTGTAAATGGGATATTGTTCTTTGTGCAAGCTTTCTCTAACGAATTTTTGATCTGAAAAATGAAGGATTTACTCACAAGGATTTCATAGTAAAATTATTCCTTCATACATCTTGGAATTCATCCTTTTTGAACAGATTGGCAACTTCACCGCTACTCAGAATATTATTGATGATCTCCATAAAACTTTCATCGGCCACTTGTGTGTCATTAAAAAGGAAACTGGTTGCTTTTTCTTGAACTCCAGTCATTTTATATAATTTTTTCATATCTTCTCTAAATTCGGGCACTTTATACTGTTTTGTCACTTCAATTTGAAACGTTTGACACTCACAAATGTAAGCGGATAAACGGGCAAGAGACTGACGTCCGCTACCACCTAAAATATTTCAAAATGTTACAAAGTAGTAAACCCTCTAATCCTCCAATCCTGTACCGATTCCAATCAACAACATATTTCCACGAGGTTGTGATATCACTCTGGTGATTCGACAAATATGTTCGATGGCATCCTTAAACAAGACAATATCCATACGAACAGTTCCCGGTGCCACATTATACTCTACCAGTTGGTTTTCTAAATATTTCCGTAAAGCCGCCATATCCTGTATGTCTTCGTAAATATTATAAGGATTAACAAAATCGACAAATATTGGTGGTTTATTTGTGGGACATAAATTATGGAAGGCCAATTCAAAATGTTGGTTTAGTTCGGTATTTAAAAGGGTGAGGAACAAATCAAAATCCCTTAGAAACAAAAGTATTTAATTTAATTTTTATATTATCAGTTTAAAAGTTGGCATACTTGGAATCAGTCAGCCGATCGCATAAAACACGAAACACCTCATGTATCCACAATCGTAATATTGCTGGCTTGGTGCTTTGGTAATCTTTATGGGCTCGTAACAATCCTTGAAACACTTTGGAAATGTCTCGCATGTTGAACAAATAGTGCATTTTTGCCGGCGTTGGTAACATGTTTTTGCTTACATTCATGTATATTCCAAGTGTCGCTTCTGTTATGCTTGGTGCTAAAAAATCATGTTCTTGTGAACTATAATTAGGATTATTAGTTGGGCGAAATTTTGATCTGGCATCACGGGCCGCATTTTTAGAGTTCGCGGGCCACATTTAACTCGTGGATCGCAATTTGGGAATTTTCATCCTATGACAAACTTGCACTTACCTAAAGCTTTAATTTCATGATCAAATTCCTTTACGTGCTGTTGTAACATTGTACCAAAAATTCGGGTGATTGACGCTTCTGAAGGGAATGTCATGAAAATTACGTTAAATTTACTCAAAAATCGATCAGAGATAACCTGACGACCTCCTCCAGGTGGACCCATGGCTGCCATTAATTGCATATTCTAAAAATTTTTAAAATTCATTTTTTTTTCTGAAAATATTTGCCCGTATAATGTAACTATTACTTTAACGTAACGACGCCATTGTTTTTCCCTGTCGTACCAAAATCCATAATCAATCCACAATCTCAATAATTCCAGTGGAGGTTGTGACCCATACGTGTCTTTTGCTGGCATATTTAAATCATCTAGTAGGGTTGTTAAGCGTTTTCCAGACACAGGAGCATAAATCAATTTGGTTCGTTTTTCTAATTTACTTTCAATTGTTTCCTGGATATTATTTGAGCTTGTCTGTATGGAGAAATTAATTAGTACGAGAAACTGAATTTTAGTATGTTGGGCCCTATACCTGAGCCGACATATTGATTGCCAAGTATGAATACTCCTCTGGATTCATTTTTTCCACAATTGACATCATAATACTAGTTTTACCCGTGCCCACTGGTCCAATTATTAGACTAGGATACTCTTTTTTCAGTAGCATACTCATAATATAGTCGTATCGAACTGTATCAATTGTTGGGACTGTTATCTTGTAAAATGGTAAGCTGTAGATAAAGAACTCTTATGATATGTTGCGATCAATATGACTATTATCAAACAAGCGAAATTACATTACAAATTATGCTTTATTTATATTAAATGCAACCTATAAATGGGAGTAGTGATGGATGGGGAAAGTAGTAGGGATATAAGTAGTGGGAGGAGTTAAAAACAAGAGAAAGAAGTTTGAACGAGTTGGATACATGTGACGAAGCAACAAGCATTTTGTGATTAACAAAGTAAAAAAGTACATTGCGTACAAAAAATTAAATATCAGTATAATCGTTCAAAAGTAAATCAAAATTATCAGTCATAAGAGTTAAGGGAGGAGTTCAAATAAAAAAGCAATTTTTTTATTTATGATTATTTTGCTTGTTGAAATTTTTTTTAAAATTAGGGAGGGTTTCAAATAGAAAATTTTGTTTTTGAAACATTCATTACTCTTTCCTGTGGGGGGCGGGGGCCCTTTTTAGCGTTCTTAAGTTTTTAAGCGTTTACAAGGAACGTCATATCTCAAAAAGTAATGAATATTTTTTAAATATTTTTTCATTATTTTATTTCTAAAGGACCTGTACATAAAGCTGAGTATGGGTTTCAGGTAATTTTAAAAATTAACTATAAAATTGTAATCCCAAACTTCTAAAAATTATAAAACCCCAATTTTTTATTAAAAAAAAAATGTTTAAAAATAGTTACAATTTTTCAAATGGAAAAAGCATACTCCACTTTATGCGCAATATGTTTATGAACAAAATTTAAAAAAAATTAAGTCTCTATCTTTTCTAGAACTTGAGATTTGTTTTCCTTGTCGAGAAAAACACAACTTTCGGGAAACGGTAAAAAACAAAAATAATAACAAAAGAAGCGGCTAGAAAAGAAAAATAAATCAACTTTGAGAAAATACGTCTACAAAGGCATACAAATAAAAGAACATTATCTCAGTGCATACTATAACTCATGTACACATCAAAACTAAATATTACTGATCAAATCGCGAGGGGGGACGAGCGTTGTCTGCAAAGGAGCAGCAAGTTGGCTGTGCTGCGGCTCACAAATAAATATTTTTTTGCACGATCGTGTATTTTCATGCATTTACCGATGCTGTTGACAATGCTGGTAAGTTACATTTCCTGAACGTTTGTTTATATCCATGGAAACCAAAAAATAACAGTGCGGTAAGTGAAATAGATGCGTGGTAAGTAAATAGGAGTGTGGTAAGTCAAATTAGCTCAAAAATGATTGTATTTATTTATTTATATTGAAATTAAAAGTACAATTTGAACAATTAGGATAAATCAATAAATCGATTAATATGAAAATTTTCACTAGTTTGCACATTATTATATTATTGTTGGCATTAATCTTCTTATTTTATTGACATTTCAAAAGGTCGTACAATCATTACAATTTTCTGCGGTTTTCATAATCTTCCTTTCATTTTAAGAGAATAAATTTGCAGCCAAAAATAAAATGCTTCAACAATTTCATTATTCTCACTAATATTATAGTTTAACAAACTATTTTCCTCAATTTTTTTAATAGAAAATTCAAAAATGATATTCACGCCAGTGAAATATTGACACATAATTTTTTATTTACAAATATAGTTGTCAGTTGTCACTACAAAGATTCGTATTAGTTGTTAAAAATATTTATAATATTTATTCATGGCATTCTATGTCATAACATAGAAATATAAATTTCACCTATATTATCCGAATCTTATTTTTTATTTAACATAATATTTTTATTCTTTGATTATTTTAAATCGATCGTGCAAAAAATATTATACAATACACGATGCGTTAAGTGCATTTACTGATCTCGAAAATTGCAAAAACTCGACCCTACGGGTCTCGTTTTCGCAACATTTTCTCGATCAGTAAAAGCAACTTACCGAACTTATATTGTAAAATACTATTTTGCACGATCGTGTATTTTCATGCATTTACCGATGCTGTTGACAATGCTGGTAAGTTACATTTCCCGAACGTTTGTTTATATCCATGGAAACCAAAAAATAACAGTGCGGTAAGTGAAATAGATGCGTGGTAAGTAAATAGGAGTGTGGTAAGTTAAATTAGCTCAAAAATGATTGTATTTATTTATTTATATTGAAATTAAAAGTACAATTTGAACAATCGGATAAGATTCGGATAATATAGGTGAAATTTATATTTCTATGTTATGACATAGAATGCCATGAATAAATATTATAAATATTTTTAACAACTAATACGAATCTTTGTAGTGACAACTGACAACTATATTTGTAAATAAAAAATTATGTGTCAATATTTCACTGGCGTGAATATCATTTTTGAATTTTCTATTAAAAAAATTGAGGAAAATAGTTTGTTAAACTATAATATTAGTGAGAATAATGAAATTGTTGAAGCATTTTATTTTTGGCTGCAAATTTATTCTCTTAAAATGAAAGGAAGATTATGAAAACCGCAGAAAATTGTAATGATTGTACGACCTTTTGAAATGTCAATAAAATAAGAAGATTAATGCCAACAATAATATAATAATGTGCAAACTAGTGAAAATTTTCATATTAATCGATTTATTGATTTATCCTAATAATATAGTTTAACAAACTATTTTCCTCAATTTTTTTAATAGAAAATTCAAAAAAAATATTCACGCCAGTGAAATATTGACGCTTAATTTTTTATTTACAAATATACCCTGGCGGAAAAAAAATTATGAAAAACTATGATAAATTCTATAAAACAGTAAATTATTAAAAAATCATATTTTTTCATAAAAAATCATAAAAAATGACCATGGCTTTAATGAAAAATTATGTATAATTCTAAAATATTATGATTATGAGTTATGAATAACTATGAAAAAATATGAATATCTATTACATCTGAATGTCTGAAAATCTATGAAAATCTCTTTTTTTTTTAACGACAAACGATGAATTTCTCTGAAAAAGTATGATAATGAATTATAGTCATAAAAGTGTCCAAATTTGGATATGTTTTTCATAGTTTTTCATAATTTATCATAATTTTTTTCATAGATTTTTTTCCGTCAGGGTAGTTGTCAATTGTCACTACAAAGATTCATATTAGTTGTTATGAATATTTATAATATTTATTCATGGCATTCTATGTCATAACATAGAAATATAAATTTCATCTATATTATCTGAATTGTATTTTTTATTTAAGACATTTTTAATTTTTATTTATTTTAAATCGATCGTGCAAAAAATATTATACAATACACGATGCGTTAAGTGCATTTACTGATCTCGAAAATTGCAAAAACTCGACCCTGCGGGTCTCGTTTTCGCAACATTTTCTCGATCAGTAAAAGCAACTTACCGAACTTATATTGTAAAATACTATTCTACTTGAAAAAAAAAATTTTGGTCATGTTTTATATGTCACTGTGTTTGTAAAGAACCACAGAACAAAATAAAAACAAAAAACGAGATTCGAAAAAAATTAGTTTATTAGCCGTTTCTGGCGTGGACTCCCTCCTTAATCCATGATTACGTTTGCTCTAAGAATATATCACTTAAACATTTTCGCGTTTTAAATAACTAGTTGATTAAATACCTGTTATTGTAAGACCAGTTTTCGTTTAGTAATGTTTCCCATAACTGAAAAGTTCGTCCTCGCACGTCAATGTAATATTCATATACGGTATCTTTCAAAGGGAAAATTCCGTCCATTTCGCGTATGAAAGCGTCAAAAACCTTTCGGCCAGCAGTGTCCACAGTAATACATACGGACCAAATCATACTACGAAGAAACAATAATTAAGAAAGCTTTGTATATTTAAATTTTTGTTTATTATTTACCAAAATAGAAACCACATTTTGGTCATTTGCCTGAAAGCATCTAAATCACTTGGATCACAACCATTTTCACGAGTGACAAAACAATTTAAAAGGCGACATAACGAAATAATTAAATTTAATTCCGGGACGGGTACAACTTCGAAAGTTTTCAATTTTTTCAATTCTAAAATTGGATCGATATATGTTTCAAAGTATGAATTCATCTGATTTTGAAACAGTGTGTCAGGGTTTAACGACAGCCACGATTTGACGTACGGTCTCCAACCCCAATCTTTATAATCGTTGTACACCATACCACAACGGGACACGGTCGCCGGCGAGGCAACACTTAAATCGCCCACTTCGAATAGAAGTGACACTTGTTCGGGCATTGTAATTCGTTCGCCGTTAATTAGTGTTAAAATTTTATTATCATCCATTACACTGTTCATGTTTTCGATCCAAACAGCGTCCACGGGTCCATCAAAAAGAATCCATTTTTGACTTGGCGATTCGTCTGTAAAAAAGATGTACATTGCACTCTCTGTACCCAATACCTTGCTGTTTCGATAACTGACCTGCACATACTGTTCGCATAACCGCTGACAATACTCCATCTAACCATTCTCCCGTGGATAAATTATATTCCCCATACAATTCACCAAGTGACAGTGCTTTTGGATTTATCGGATATTCCATGGCTGAAACAAAGCCTGATTTCCCATGTTTTGCCAGTAGTGTTAAAGTTTCCTTCAGTCCTTTCCATGTCACACTTTTTGCCGTGCAAGTTGCTCCCAAAATCATTACCGAATGCCGCGAACCTTTTGTTTCATACAACTGGATTATTTTGGTTATAGCATTTTGGATCGGTTGAGCATTCAAGTCCCCAAATACAGTTTTGATTGCGTTAACCATATCATCGTAATCAATATGCGGGATTGAAACTCCCGGGAAAATATCCGATATAATCGCATTAAATAAAGGCAAATCATCACTTGTCAATTTTGCAATATTCATATCTGACATTGCCAAATAGACCATTTGTTCCTCGTGTAAATCCGGATGTTCTCGTCGTTTTACGCCAGCGTATCGTAAAAGTGCCACCATAGATCGCAAACCAAAATCATAATGATCCTGTTTACTCAGTTGTTGCGTGGAAAGTTGGTATAGAGTTACCACTTTTTTCGCTAAAATGCGGGCACCTTCGAAACCGTCACTGAATAAAAGATTCTCAGCAATGATTCCACTGTCTGGCACCATCATTGAGATCGGTCGAAACATCGATTTCAAATTATCTGGCAATTCAGTACGACCGGCATAACCAGGATTCATAGTAATGAATAACCCGCACGTGGGAACCACATTTATATTGGCGCCTTCGAAAAACATTTGCTTCTGATGATTCGACAGCGCCGAGAGAATTGAGAGTACTTGCTGGGCGATTACAGATAGTACTTCTATATTAATCCTATTAAATTCGTCGAAGCAACCCCACGTGCCTGACTGAACGAGACCTGAGAAAAATTTTCCCATACTTTTATAGTCTAAACCCTCTGAACAATTCATCACAATCACCCACATTCCCAATGCTTTCCCAAGATCCTTAACAGTTTCAGTTTTTCCAGTACCAGCTGGTCCTTTTGGACTTCCACCACGATATAAGTGCAATGCAGTTGTTAAGGTTATATAACATCTGTCTGTAAGCGGTGTAATCACAAGTCGCCCAGAATTTCCAAGATATTCATAGAAATAAACGAAAAACGTATTAGTCTGCCGTACACCAACATCATCAATATCCCTTTCCCAATAAAATCGAAGTTGCGAAAACCATTCGAAGTCATTTACATCCATACAACCTTAATAAAAACGAAGCCAAATAAAGAAAGAAAGTCATTAGAAATCAAAAGGTAATCGAATTACCAGCTTTGTACATGCGATCAATAACGTCACGAGAATGAATTTCGACTGTGATCAGGGCATTGGTTTTAAGTCGATCCAATTTTTTCAGCTCTTTTCGTGTGATTTCAGTAAGTTGTGCCAGCAGGGTATTTTGTTTTCGACGTAATTTCTTCAGCGGTTTCTTACTTTCCAATAATTTACAGTGTGTTAGAGCTCGAGTACAATCAGCTGTCCATTGCATCTAAAGTTGGTTAGTGTTTGTTAAAAAATACAGGATTAAGAAAAGTTTTATGGGCCAAATGAAAGTTATAAACCAAATAATGAGTATAAATACTGACAATACTAGTGGTCAAAATGCATTGACCAGGCCATTGCATTAACCATTTGTCGCGTTCCTTTAACATCCTACGTAGCGCATTTTTGGTCAAACGCATTTGTTCACGCAGGCAAGCGCGCATTGAATCTTGGACATTATTCAACCAGTGTTCCACATTACCATCAATTGGTAATTTTTTTATAAAATCAATATATTCCCCATCTGAGGCATACATACCATAAGCTTCATTCTTCAGATTGTACTGTAAAAACGAACTGAAAGTAATCCTTTTTGAAAAAAGAGGCCTCAAAAATTTTACTTACCTTTTGCAATTTAAGTTTCACTAAATTGTCAAACAGTTTCTTTAAGTGTCGTTGCACCAATTCAGGTTTTTTCGAGTTGCCAAGTATTTCTAGTAAATCGTCGTTAGATATAAAATAAAATCGAGGGAAAATATGGCGTTTCGTTTCCAAATATTTTTCTAACGCGCGTTGGATCAATTCCATTCGATCGATCATTTCGATTAATTTATTCAGTAAGTATGGTGGAGGTTTAAATGTGCAAGCTTTTAAACAAGTCGCTTGGCTGTACATGCTAGAGGTTATAACTTTCCAATCATGAGTTAGTTTATCAAAATTTTTTGTTTCTTTTGGTAATTGTTTTCGTATATCTTCTCCAGCAAATATACTCTAAATAATTGTACCAAAAAAAAGTGTTTAAGAAGTTAAAATTCAATATAGTTAGGGCCAGGGGCGCAACAACTACAAATCTGCAGGGGGGGTCCAACTAAAATTTGAATAACCCAATTTTTTGATAATGCAATTCTTCGATGACATTGGAAAATGTCGTCTCCGAAAATTCGATTTTCAAATAAGAAATTTGCGTAATTTTATGGGGTTCCACGTAATTTTAGAGGGGAGGGGGTCCAGACCCCTTGGTTGTTGCGCCCCTGATTAGGGCGTTAAACACAATTTTGGCTAATGATCTGTTCGTTGTCCACTGAAAATTAATACCATTAGCGTTGTTACCGTTTGCTAAAAAAACTCTTTCCGAGACATTACTGATCGGACACAAGTATTTTTTCTAGGGGTCCTACGTACCTAATTTTAATAAAGATAAAAAAGAAGAGCGACTTCGAAAACCTGTAATTCGCTTTCAATTTCATCATTTTATCATTTTATTTACGGTTTTTACGACCTGGAAAAATTTTAGAAAACTTAATGACGTCATCACGTTAAAAAATTTTTTCTCAAATTAAGAGCTTTATGGAAATGATTCGAATTAGACTGATTGGTTGAATTAGGGTAATTTGGGTGTGAACTTTCCATTTTTGCTGTCAAAATGACAAAATTCCTTTTAGGAATACGACTGATTTTTCAGAATTTTTTTTTAGCGATTCTACATGCTTAGTTTTGGTTAGTGATGAGCTAATGCAAGACCAAGACTGCCAAGTCTTGGTCTTGGTCTTACTAGAGCAGTTTGAATCTCGGTCTTGGTCTTGGTCTTGCAAAATCCAGTCTTGGTATTGGTCTTGGTTTTGGTATTGCTAAAAATCTTGCACTTTCTTGCATTTTTTTATTAGCGAATTTTTTCCTTCTAAACTCAGAATTTTCTCTCTTTACGGTATTAATTATACTTTCAAACTATTTAAATACTTTAGCTAGAGTCTTGCTTTTATCTTGATCTTGCTCACTTGAATCTTGGTATTGGTCTTGCAGCCATACTTATAGTCTTGGTCTTGGTCTTGCTCTTGGTATACATAGTCTTGGTCTTGGTTTTGCAAAAAATGCAAGACCAAGAATAATTTTGCTCATCACTAGTTTTGGTAAAAATGGAAAGAATGTCTTTGTAGTAAACCGTTAATTCGTTTTTAGCTTACCAACAACAATCAGAAGAATCGAAAAATTAGTTTCTTTAATATCTCCAAAACTATCTCCAAAAATTTTAGTAGACTAGACTCTTTTGTTAAAAATCAATTTTTAAAAGGATGTGAACAAAAAAAGACTAAAAAAAAAGATTTTAATTCCTGCCACTTTCAAAGTCAGCGGTCAAATAGGAGTTATTAGTATTTCTTATAATGATACTTTACAATTAATAACATCTGTTCAACGAACAGATCACTTAAAAAATTTTCGCGTTCATAACTTCTTCAACTACAAGACTTACTGCCATGTACAGATATTGACGCTGTACTGTAAGGACATTTTCTAATGATTCTGAAATGTAAGACAGTGTACTCTCCCAGTGATCAACAGTTTTTTGAAACGGTTGAACGTATTTGGTTCCTTTCATTACTGATATGGTCAGGGCATTTTCTTCCAATGCTTTCATTGCATCGTCAACAGAAACTAACCTATAAAATATCATTTTATTTTCAAATCCAAACTCATTTTTATCATTTTTATAGTCAGTCCTTTACTTGTATAATCCCTGTTCTATTCCGGGCTCCCAACTTAATTTTAACGCATTCCACGTGGCCACGAGTGCCTTGATACCCTCTTCAATTTGCAGTTCACCAGTAGCCGCTTCGGATATTTCAGTGATTTCGTCCGAATAATTTTGCATTTCCATTCCGAGTATCAGTTCCAATGTGAACGATTTTGAGGTTTGATCAAAATCAGTTCCAGTAACTTTTCTAACTCGATCCCAGTGACGTTCGCGCATTGCAGGGTTCTTTAAGGCGGTAATTAATGGCAGTACGCGACGTACTGCATCGACACGTCCCCTCGAATATTCCACAATGGTCCAACTAAAGAAAATTCAAAACAATTTTTAGAAAATATTTTGGTTTTGATTTGATCCAGTTGACACTGAGAGGGCTAAAATTTATAACGAGTTTTCTAAAATTTATAAAATAAGGACGACTACTTGGCTTATTGGTTAGCAAACTGGTCTCTGACCATGTTGGTTCTACGTTCGAATCTCGTGAAAACAGTTGGCGTCAATATTCTTTAACTATTGTGATGACCAGGCTATAACGTGAAGTTAGTGTTGTCTCTTCGAGTCCTAAGACTCCAAAGAATCTTTTAAAATAAGCAGTGGATGTTGGTCAAATCTTATTCAAATACAATTGAGATTTGGGAAAAATTAACGCGAGGTGAGAATTGTCCTGGGGATCCAGAACGGGCCAATATAAGTAGCTAGACGGAGCTTTACCAAATATTGTTCAAATATTATTAACATCCTGAAAAAAATTAACTTAAGTTTGTTTTCCTGGAGCTTTAAAAAGGATCCAAAATTAAGGTGTTCCTAGAAATTAAAACTTATCAATATCGATATCTTATAGGAAGCTCTCAAAATAGGAATATGAATATGGTTGCTTTAGAATCGTTATAGAATACGAAATTAATTTTGTGCAAAATTTCGGAATACCTGATTTACGTGGGTGAAACCATAGGGTACACTTAGTAATGAAGTAAAAATGCCTTATCCTAATCCCGAATCCTAATAAAAATAGATATAGTTTTACGTAATTTACTTTTTTTCTTTTAATTCTCGAGAAAGTCGATTCAGTTTTCTAAACAATACTGTAACTTTATCTTCCATATCGTCAATATTAATCTTCCAAAATTCACCATATTTATATATTTCCCAATTATGATCCCATTCATTGGTTAAATCCCATACTAATTTCAGGGCTTGGAAATCCTAATTATAGATAAATTTGATATCGAATTTAATACCTTCACAAAAGTTACATTCATTTGAAATTTTACCGTATTAAATTTTTGGAGGGAAATATTATCTGGTTGACTTATACGAAATATCCCTAAATCTTTTCTTAAACGATTTTCACGTTCTTTCAATGTTAAATATTGTTGATGAAAATTGTTAAGTATTGCTAAGGCATCAGCTGTTACATAATCATAGGTAGTTGGTGCTTTTTCTAAGAAATCTGCAAGTAAGTTTTCACAGTCTTGTTCAAGTATCTTTGAAAGATTCAATAAATTCTTCCTAAATTCGTCCTGAAACATTAAGGATTGGAAAACAGAGGATTATGGATAAGAAATAAAAATAAAATGTCATCAATATATATATATATATATATATATATATATATATATATATATATATATATATATATATATATATATTTTTTGTTTTATTAAATTTTTACAAAAAAGATCAGATACCACCCAATAATATTACTGGAAGAATTAATTTAGGGTAATTAACCCATTATCCTCAAATAAGATCTATACATCTGGTATCCTTCCCAAGAAGGGTCCAGTAAATACATATACGTTTGCCTAAATATTTTTTTTTAATTGTTATAAAATTGTATAATATTCTTTCATCGAGTTCTCCTTTTGCGTTTTTTTTTTAAATAACTACTTATTAAAATTCAGCTTAAAATGTTTTAATAGTAATTTTTTCTTGGGGAGAAAGAGAAAAGATCAGAGAAAGGTATCCCATTGTTAATTTATATTTTTAAATTCCTTTTAATGAAGAACTTACATTCCAACACATTTAAAAAATTTAAATAATAGGCAATTTAAGAATGAATTAAAAAGTTTTTTGTTGACAAAGAATTTTTATAATATTAAGGAATTTATGGAATGACTTATTCTATGTAGGGTAAAAGCCCCGTTTGTGGAACGCGATCCAATAGAAAAACAGTTTTGACATTTATATCTTAATGAAGTTATTTCTGAAAGAAACGTCTGATAACAAAAATTATTATTAATAGAATGATTGTTTTTCAATTTAAATTCATCTCACATTTAATGTTTCTTTACTTAATTAAAGAAATACATATATAAATTAAACAGTTTTTGCTAAATGTGTCTCTTTTGCGTTTGATCAATGCTTATTTATAGAAACACATGCCTTATAAATTTCAATATTTTCCAGTTAATTTTCGAAGTTAGCGCAATAAAACTATACAAATAATTTTTATTAGTCCAGTTAAGAGATTATAAGAGCTAAATCATCTTTTTATTCGGTTTAAATGTAATTTATATATATGTGTATTTCTTTGAGTACACATATAACCTGTGTATTTAACTAAAATCATGTACGTAAAATAACTAAAAATTTATATTATAAATAGCTTTAATTTCTTTTTGAGTCTAAAATATTTACTTACTGCTTTAAAATCGTAAAATTTTTAATATTTTTTTTTATTTCGGAGCGTATCGTCAATTGATAAATAAAAAAATATTGATTTAAAGTTGCAAAATTTTATTAATAATGAAAAATTGTCGCCATTTTGATAAGTTAGTTTAGAAGGTTTAGAATTGATTAGAACTTTACCAAAATACATAGATGGCGAAACAAAATATAGTATTTTTCTGTGGTATTTTGGTATATTCTGTGATTTTGGTCGTTTATTTTATCGAATATTTAAACCATTCTATATTTTTTAATTTGACATTCTATTTACTACTAGATGTCACTCTATGTCATAGAGTGAAAAGATGGCAAAAGATGTATCTGATGTATCTCATGTTCGTACATACGTGTTCTTTTTTAGGTGTCAATGTGCTGATTTTTTAAAGGGTGTTAATATTTTCTGTCCGTTTTTTTATAGATGTCAACAAATTATAAAACAAAACATTAATAAATCAAAATTTTTGGGTTATATTTTCTTAAAAACATATTCATTGGATTAAAAAAACTTGGTTTCATGCTTATTAAAAAAAAAAAAAATGGGTGTTTAATTCATTTATTAATTTTTGTAAGCAAGTTTGATGAAATACCTAAAAATAGTGTTCCACAATCGGGGCTTTTACCCTACTCTGTACTTTATTGAATAAAGATTATTATTATTATTATTATTATTATTATTATTATTATTATTATTATTATTATTATTATTATTATTATTATTATTATTATTATTATTATTATTATTATTATTATTATAACTTTGCCCTTAAAGGTAATTTTCCTACTACAATATGTATAATCAGGGCGTGAAGAGAAATCAAGAGTCTCAAGGTCAAATTATCCATTTTATTAGAATGAAAATTAGGTAAAAAGATAACTGATGAGCAGAGTCGGGCCTGGTCCCGGCCCTCAGTCTCAGGGCCGCTGTTCTCCTCTCGTCGGGCCTGTGTGTAATCTAGTCTGTTATGGATTAAGTGGTTATATTACTGTGAATATTCTCGTTGCTGTTTGAGGTTTGAATGCGTGTATTAAGTCAGTTAAAAAGAGCAGGGTCCTCTTTACGAAAGTTCTTTAATCGTTTATAATGTTAAACCCCTTTTTTGATTAGATTTTTGTCTCAATATTTTAACATTTAAAGTTAAAATTAAGCTGAAAAATTTCATTAAAACAATAAATAAAATTGAAATTGTCTCTATTTATGCAAGGAGTCTCCTACCTTTGATTTGTTTATCATGGCTCTGGCTTCTTCGATCAAATTCAAATAATCTTTCCACGCCGACGGGATTTTCATTTGATTAGCTCGAACAGCGTCATCGATTTCAATCTGATATTTATCAAGTACACGAATTTGATCTTCAATAAGAGGAAATTGTGCCTCTTCTTTTGCGAGTTCTGATTCGATTTGGGCGAGTAACTTTATAGAATGTTGCAGTTCGTCTAAATTTTTCGGTTCGTGCATGATTCTAAAAATTATTTAACTCAATTAAATTTAATTTTTATAAATTGACGGATGTGGGTTACTACTTTTGGCTATTTGTTGCAATATATTCGTAAACATGGGCAATTTTTGCGTAGGTCATTTTTTTCAATAATTCAAATAGTCGATATTGCCATTCCCAACAGTGATTCATGATACTTTTTTTCAATTTGGCCGCATTTACGACCAGAAAGTGTACCGGAGTAACGGTTTCCTAAATATATTTCGAAATTAAATAGCTTTTCTAACATAGGCGAGCAACTTACCCCTAAAAAAATGCTTAGAAAAGGCAAAAATTTGCATTTATTTCCAACCCACCAATAGAACCCTCGTAGTCACTTAAAATAAGGGTTAGTTTGCTCGCCTAAATATAGTTACAAATATTTTACGAACTTGGATGGAAACATTATTGGCCACTTCTATATATCGACCAATATTGGTGTCGAACGCTGACGCATTTGGATTCTGTCGTTCATATCTTTCAATAAACCGATCTTTATCAACTTGCCATATCTCCACGAATGGATCCCATACCTTTTTATATTCTTGAATTTCTCCGACATTAAATGTGACTTCTAAAAAATATTTAAGCATACTGTATTTTAAAAAAAAAAATTAATTTAGCGTAAGTTCGACCATAATTACCGTAGCATAGATCACTCTGTAAACTTTTACATTCTTCATCATTTGCAATGATATCGTGGTAAGGTTTTAACGAAACACCCGGTAGCCGAAATGTTTCACTTATTCGTGGTATTATACTGATTGCTTCGACAATGTTTTGTAAAATGTTAGAAACCATCGAATCCACTTCGGTGACTGACGGTTCAAAATGAATCTACCAAATTTTGAAATTTTTATGAGAAATAAAAGAAAAAATAACAAGGGAAGTATCAATCTTGGGAATCACGGATTTTGGGGAAATTAATATAAATATTGTAGGCCAGGGCAGTTTCGTTTAGCAATTAAGCGCCCGAAAAGTTACGAAAAATATATCAGCAGGACCGACGAGAAGGGAAGGTAGCGGAGGCTGTAGCTCCGAGCACCGAATCGGAAAAGGAGACCCGAAGCCATTCAAAACCATTCAAAAGGGATCTGAGGAAGAGTGAAGAAGTGTTTTTTTTATGTTATCGAAGGATGACATATTAATATCGTTGTGTGATCATAGTGGGGGAAACATTATTATAGAGTTGTATATCCATATTGAATAATTATAGAGTTGTACATCCATATTAAATAAACGTAAGAGGGCTGTAGAGTTAACAACTATAGAGTTAACAAAAAATCATAAATTAACACTTTCACTGAGGTGACATTACTTAGTGCGTGTCAAAAACACGCACTTAACGAATTTTTTTTATTCGTTAACTATAGTTTTGGGAAAATATTTTTGAAAATTTTTTTTTATTCACAAGGCTCGTCATTTTTTTCCACATCCCTGTACATCAGTTAGTTTGTATTGTTCACAACAGTGGCGCGTAGTTCAGTGTATCAAGTTTTTGACTTAAGAGTGCAGTTGAGAGGTCCTAAGTTCGAATCCATATATCACCTGCTTTATAATTTTTTTTTTAATTTAAAATTTTAATTTTTTTGGAAGAAGTTTAATATATTTATTTTTCCCAAATTCGTGATTCCCAAGTTTGATGGAAAATTTGGATTTTGATAAAATTTTACGCAAAAATCCAAAATGGGATTATTAAATAAATCCTCAGATATTCGATACTGAAACCATTGGATGTCCTGCATCGAGGGTGACTAAACTGGGAAGCTTTGGAAGGATACCCGTTGAGGGTTAAATAAATTACCTGATTCTGTTTCAAATCAGCCGTTAATTTAAGTACAGGCGACGGAGCACTGTTACCATCACCATGTAAAATTTCATACATAATTCGTAATGAATTTCGAACCGAGATTTTAATCGAAGTTTCCAAAAGTTCATCGTATCGGACTACGAAATTAATCCAAATAGTTCCCATATTCGTTATGTGCGATTCAAATCCTTCAAAGATAATAATAAAAAATTCGATGATTTTTCGATAGAGTTGTGCCAATTCTTTTAACACTTCTTCCCGATAATCATCCATGTGTTTGATTAAATCTTTAAGCTCAAATGCGTGATGTCGAGTCACTTGAATTAACGGCATGTTACAAATTTTCTCACAAATGTTCATTATTTCTAAATTACACTGTTTATAATCATCTAAAAATTCTTGTAGCTGAAATAAAAATCGTGAAAACAAATTCAAATTATAAACTTATAAACTTCGTGAACTTGACTTTATTTGGCGATAAAGTTTAAGATTAAGACAAGCAAAACGAAAAATAGAGGTAAGAAAATGTGATTTCAAATGGGAAATTTGACTAATTTTGGGAAATTATTTTAAAATACGCATATCTATGTATTATGCCTGTATATAATTTATTTTAGTTTTTAAAAATAATGCCGAAAATCGTTAGAAAAAATTAATTTAATATTTGTTCTCAAAACTTGCGCGAAAACGTTCATTAGCTTCAATTACATCACATTCTCTAAATAGCAATAGGTGTCCTGTAACTAAGTAAAAAACTATTTTTTTTATAACTAGGAAAATAAATTGTTGAGTTTTTTAAAATCAGATTAATTAATTCAGATTAATTTCCATAGTTATGTTTGCTAACCGGAATTTAAATAGCGACTCTAGTGGCGACCGTGGCAACAGATTGAGATATAAGAGAATGTAACGTCACAGCCCGTTCCTGCTGACGTCATTTTTAGCTGAAAAATTACTTTTTTAATTAATTTTTTTTTAAATTAAATAATGATAGTTAGGTTAAATTAACATAATAAATTTATTGCTGTCTTTTTTATAAATTTTCATTAAAATTTGTTTTTATTGTTTTTCTTGGATACTGTCAAATACCCCATTATGTTAATAAATGAAAATAATGATTTCTTTTAGAAAAAGAAAATGTCAGACCTGCGCAGTTGCTGTTGAAACTTCTACCAGATAATCATCAGCAACATTATGGGTCCAGTTTAAATTATTTAATCCAGGAGCAATCTTCTTATCAAGTTGTATGATTAATTGCTTAAATAACACCCGTTCTTCATCCGACAACGATGATATAATCTTATTATACCCCAGAACGACTTCGATCATACTGTCGTAAGTATACATAACTTGTTCCTTCTTTTTAAGCAGCGGATCAAGTATACTAATATCGAAATATATTCGTTGCCACCATTCGGCTTCCTTATACAATTCCAGTACATTCCTATCAAAATCGACTTCTAAGTATCCCGGTCTGGTGAGACTTTTACACAGCAGTGGTCTTTTCAAACTACTCAGTTGGTCATCAGGAATATTGTCCACCCATTTTCGATAGTAATTTTTCATAAGATCATCAATCGTTGTCAAAAGATTATTACATTTTTCGAATACTTCATCGACGGAAGCTACCGGGGGAAGCCACACAGCTTCTTCAAGTAACTAAAAATTTTTTTAAAATTTGAGCTAAACCATTTTTTGCCGAGATGTTTCATACCTGTTTGTAATTTTCAATATAGACTTTTTTCAAATATGCCATGAGGGCGCGCCCTGCGTAATATGGAAGAATCGCCAGATAGTCATTCTTATTATTGATTAAATACTCTTTAGTTTTTTGAATTCGATCGCTGAACAATTTATACAAAAATTGTGTCTTTTGCTTATAGATGGATTGTAAGTTTGGTCTTTGCGAATAGTTATAAAAATATCCTAAGGCTTCCAAAACTTGTGCGAACGATTTCCGGGAATCAAATACAGCGATCATTAAATTTTCGATAATCGTTTCACACGATTTAATTTTAATTCGAAATTTCAATATTTCGTTAAACCAAGTTGTGTCTTGAACATTCAGAATCGAAGATGCAACCTAAATTATAATGGGGACATTAAAAATTTATATAAAAACAGTGGAGAATATGCATGTAATTTAAATAACTTTTTTTAATAATATCTACTTTGTGTGATCAAAAAAATGTCTAATTTGTAATTTTTTGTAAAAGAAATATATGATGAAATTTTAAACGCGTGCTGACGAAACTGGCATTGAGAATAACTCTAGTGTCGATGTCCAGAACTTAGTATACCATTTTACGTCACACGACGCGCGATGTTTAAATTGTAGTGTATAATGTAGGTAGTAATTTTGACCTCTCTACCTAGGCAATAAAAATTTACATGCATATTCCCCATTTAACAAAACTATTAGGACCTTTTTTATGTCCTCTATACACTCTTTAATAATATTTTCGACTTTTGTAATCATAGCTTCAAATTCGTCACTTCTATCACCTCCAAAAGTTGGTTTAGGAATCGTTTGTGATTCATCAAATCTTCCAAACGCTATCATCGCCTGACATATTTCGATCATATCCTGACAGCGTAAAACAAATGCGTGAACATTGCTAAAAATAGCTTCGGTATTTAGTTCCCACGGAAAATTTGGATCCCCGAATTTCTTGTGTGCATTTACGATCTAAGAATTTAAAGACGATCAAGAAATATCAGGAAATTTTAACATGAAAAAATTAGTTATACTTTGTAGTAAGTTTCCTCATAATTTTTACAAGCAGAAATACATGAGGCAAACATTTTAATAGCTGCTCGCGTCTTCCCTTCAAAAACCAGCTGCAAATCAATATATTCGGTACAATAAATAATAATTTCGTTACTCAGCGCTCGACATAGGGCTGAAATTCGATTTGGTGTGTTATAATGAGGGCTATTTATCCAAATTATACGAAACAGATTTAAAATTTGTGGAATAAAAGGAGCTATCTCTTCAGGAGTTTGCACATTTTTTAACTTAGTACATGGCTCATTTATAATCGACAGAAATTCGATGTTGGATTTTGCTTCAGCTATACTCTTTTCAATTTCACCGCAAAGATCATTTAATGTAGCAATGTATAAAGATCTTGTTGCTTGCAAAATATTTTTGATGTGTTGAATACTTTTATTTTTGATTTGATGATCTAATGCTGAGAGACACTCATCTAGGGTACAAAAAGCAAAATCAGATTTACAAGAGGTAAATTTTTGTGATAGTTACTAACGTCTATAAACCCAAAAATCGTATTCGTCGCTTGGACACAGCAACTCATTGGGTGACACTTGATTTTTATCGCCAATTGCAGTTCGAATTTGTCGAATCCATTGCACAACAACAGCTTCTAGTCTTTTGACCAGATTTTTATCTTGAGCTGCATCATCTTCGTGCATTGTTAAACCTTCTTTTGGAATATACAATACCGTCAAGCCTAACATCTTATAATAGAAATCAGTAATATTTTGTAAAAATGTATTAACTCGAGAACAAAATTCACTTTTGATAGCTTAAAATAAGTTAAGGATGAACTATCGCGACGAAAATAAAAAACAAAATTAATCTTAAGGATACTCTCTGGCCATTTTGTAATCTCATAAAACATGGGCGCATATAAATTTTCAACAATCAACAGCATGGTCCTCACAATATCCTCATTGACCGTTCCAAAAGTGACTTCATCGTGAAAATTTTGTGGGGTTAATATTGCGTTTGTATCACGAAAAAAATATGTTAAGTCATGAATCGGTATTGTGGGATAACCTAGCAGGGCGGTTAACTTCTCTTCATCGAAATAAATTGATAGTACAGGCTCCTCGGGTTCTAGGAGGAATGTTTTTATCACTTCTATACACTCATCGTTCCAATCAGATTCACGTAAGTCATATAGTGTCGTGATATTTTTTACATATTGAACTAATGTGTTTAATTCTTCCTCGGTAAAAGTTGGTTTCTCGACCCGAGAAATCTCTTTTTCAGCTTGTTTCAGCTTTTCTTCTTCCTTACGTTTCTTCCATGCTAAAATAAATACATACAGAGAGATTGAACAAAGAGGTGATTTTTTTCTTGTTTTACAGTAAGGAAGTAAAATTTTATAAAATTTCAAATTTCCTAACTGTGGTGGGCCCATCTCATCAGTAATAATCGAAAATAAGTACAAAATTCATAAGATAATCCAAACTCAGTATTCGCTAGGTCTTTCCCGGATTTGTCTCGGTTTTTACTCTTTTGTACCGGTGTCCCGACGTATTCTTTCAGGATGGGTATTTATCCCGGTTTCTTAAATTACTTATTAGACTTTTTCTGGAATTCGTAGGGAAGTTTTCTATGGGTGTAATACTAAGTTTTTGAAATTGATTGTATTAACTATTGTAAATCGGCCACATTCTTACGAATAAGGTTGAAATTGGTTTTTATAAACAATCTTTGTAACTATAAAAGTCTAATGGAAATTTTTTTAAGACTCTTTGTAAATAATTTAGCTCTCTACAACTTAATAATAACTTCTTAGCAAAAAATTAAGAATCAATATTAACTAAATTAGGACTCAAAAGAGGATGGAAAAGACCAAATAACTTATTATAAATTGATTAATTTTACAAAAAAAAATTTTTGGCGAACAATTCAGTTCAGAATTCCACATCCAGATGTATTTAAAAAGTCTTCTATTTTTTTGAGCTTGTTTTATCAAAATATGGACATCCTATTACACCGGAAAACTCAATTACTCGGGGAGGGCGCCAACAAAGTTCTCCCCCTCATAATAATTGTAGGTCCGGCTCTGGGTCATATATTAAACTATTTCGCAAATGTAAAAATTTTAAAATAAATAAATGTATAACAGAATACAACAGTAACTATTCAGTAACCACAGTAATAATGACGTTTTTAAGTCGCTCATTAGAGCAACAAACAAGAGAAGTCTCCATTAAATTTCAAATTTTTAACATATGCAACAAAAAAACAAAAATATACATATTATGAAAATATATTTGTGTTTTAATAAAACGTTTAACGAGTAGGTATTAAATAAGCTTCCATGCAGAGGGTAAGAAAGGTATGTTACTGAGGCTAATAAATTCAATGTTTACCAACGTAAGCCGAATCGTCAGAATCATATTCGTCTGATTTCATATCTTCCTCAATTTCTTCAGACATTTTTCCAAATTATTGTTTTTCCTCTAATTAACTTTTCAGTGTTTTAAAAATATTTCAGTAACAAATCGTTTTGTATTACGATATTATTTACAAAATAATATGTTTACTTGTTTTACATATTGCTATAGTAACATTTATAAAATAGGAATATAAATCAATATTTTTGAAATTTAAAAAAAAAAATATGAAATTTAAATGTAGTCAAAAAATATTTTTTTGTTTTTACCTAAAAATGACTTATGGCTATAGGACCTATAGGTGTTATCAAATTTACAAAAAAGAATAGACGAATTTTAACGTTAGCAATAACAGTAATAAATCTAATGCAAATTATAATTGGGATTACACTATTTATCGTTGGTATTTATGTTACTAGATCGGTAGGGCCAAAAATATTCTCGGAACGTGCAGAAATCACGTATGTCTTTACGGTGATAACAATGTTCGGCGTTAGTGTTATAATTCAATATGTTATTGGACTTAATGTATGTTATAGATGCTACTTAAAGGCTCACAAGTAAGTTTTTCATCCCTTTTCTTTCAAGCTCGAGGGAAACTCAACAACCTTTTTTATTTTAGAAAAAGTACGTCTAGTCTGTTATTTATATGGTCCATTGCTGCATGTAATACAATCATAAATGGTATGGTCTTAGCAGCTTTGGCAATTAAAACGTCAAAGCATATAGTCCGATCAATCCGACATTCATTACGACGGGGAATTAATAAATATTTAGTTGATTTAACGTGGAAATATACTTTAGACAATTTGCAACAGCATTCAGAATGTTGCGGGATCACAAACAGTAAAGATTGGATACAAAATGCTTGGATTTTGACGGAGTTTCTCAATCCAAATGATGAAGTTGTTAAGAGGTGATTATTCTTGCCTCATATAAATATTACTTAATCAATTGAAAGATTTTGTACTCTAGTGCTCAAAAGTCAGAGAAGACAACTTATCTTCCGGTAATGCCTTGGAGTTGTTGCAAAATGAATTATCCGTTACCGTGTTTTCATGATCAATTTCAACAAAAAGAATCACTCAGTGTCTTCAAAACAAATTCTGATATCACTGAAAATTCAATATATAGTACCGGTTGTTTGGATATTCTTCGGGAACCTATCGAGAATGGATTGATCATTGTTGTACTCGCTGACACAACGTTATTAATACTCCAGGTTAGCAAAGGTATAAACCTATAATTTTTTAACCATTTTAAAAGTAGTCAAAATTAATTCTCTGAAAAAAAAACTCTTGCTGCAATTCACTTGGAGGAAGCTCGCACTTAATTAGACGTTGATATACTTTCAGGTAATCAAAATTGTTATAAGTATTTTTAACAGGCTCCAAACTCCTGTAGAAATCCGATTCTGGTTCCGATACTATCAAAACGGAACTTTATCAGAGCAACAACAGCCAATGAATGACATATATGGTCGTCCGAGCGCCACCCTAATTAACCAGTCACCGTATTGTGACAAGTTGATTGGAGTATTTGACTAAATTTGGGAAACTATTTTAAAATAATACGTATATTTACGCATTATGCATACTATATAATTTTTAGAAAAAGGGTTTCTCAGCGGTTAATTACGTCACAATTCTCTAAATAGTAAGAAAATATATTTTTGTTAAATAAAGACGACACAACGAAACCAATAGGATAATTTTCATCCTGATTAAGGGTTCCCTCAGAAAACAAAATAAATTATTCAATCATGTCAGAACTATTGAACAGATTTAAATTAAATTTAATTTGTATTTAGAATAACTGCTGGGATAGTTTGTATCCTGATTGAAGGTTCCTAAGGGCTATGAATGTGAAACTAATTAATGTCAAAGCTACTGATTCGATTTTAGTCAAATTTGATATGAATACTTCTATGTTTTGGAATACGTATGCTATAAATCAGATATTTTTATGTGAATTTCAAAAGAAAATCCTGATGATCTTCACAATACAAAAATTTTAATTTGTATGCCATGGAAAGACTCATCAGGGATATGAACCAGATTATATTAGTATTGATCCGAATATAGATCCGAAGTAATGCTTCGGAGCCCTAAAAAATATTGATTTTTCTAGGTTGAGTTGAGTTAGGTTAGGTTAGGTTGGGTTAGATTAAGGAAAAAAGTTATTGATTTTTAAATTTGTGAAATTTTTTTAACAGTTTAAATCGTCAAATGTTATTTACTAATTTTACATAAATTTGTAATTTTCATAGTTGGTCTGATTTAGAGTAGGATAACGGTTCTTAAAGTAGCGACACAAGTGGCGATAATGTTAAAATATAAGAGAATTTGACGTCAGAGTTCATTTCTAATCACTGAATAATAATTAAAAAATTAATTTTTTTTAGTAATTTTTGTGTTGATGAATTAACATAATTAATTATTTTTTATTATAAACTTGCTGGCTTCTACGGTTTCGTTCGCGTAAAATTAAATTAATTATTGTGAATCGAATTACTTTTAAATTAGATATTCAGAAATTCTAGAGAAAATCAATATTATGGGCGCAAGCCAAAAAGAACTTTTTTACCTACATCTGAATTTATCTTGGTCTGTCATATTAATAGATAGAAGTTTACTCACTCATTCATTTAAAAATATAATTACTTCGTTTGGTTGGTAACCATGTAAATAATTTGTGTTCTCCTCACCTCAATTTATAGAGATCTTTTGTGCTTGCGACCATAATACCTTGTTTATTTATATTTAAAAAAATTTGAATCCCTAGGAACAAAAAACTTAATTATAATCTATCAAAACTTTGTATAAACTTTGCAACTTTTTTTCACGCTCTTAGGAACTGAATTTTCAAAAATTCGTTCTTAGTGCGTGCTTACGTTATAAAAGGAACCTGCTCCTACACAAATTTCAAATTTCTAGTGTAAGAATTCTCGCTAAATGTTTCTTGATAAATCATTCAGGACATTCAACTTTATGTATGCAGAATTTCATTAAAAATTTGGACACAGAATTTCTTGTACATTTAGAGCAAAATTTACATTTTTTAACTTTTAGAAATCAGTTTACTATTTCGTATTTTTCAGCTTTTAGCTATGTTTATGCTCCGACTCTTATATACGTCAAGTAAAAATGCGGTGATTTTAGAAGACGAAGAAGGCACTGCTCCAGGATGGCTTATTGGTCCCAAAGAAAGTCAATATGCATCTACACTACTCAATATAATGAATATCCAAGTGGATCAAGAAATAATTACAAAAGACATTATTAGCGAGGACGAGGAAGGAAGAATGCTTGCCGGAAGTGACAGTTACACACCTGGCAATAGTATATACACGAACTCAAGTTTAAATTATTGGCTACTTAAAAAGAAATTAAAAACGTCAAGAAGTTCTAGAAGAAAACTTAATTCTGATAGTGATTGCGCGAATATGGCCGATAAAAAATGTGAAACCATAAGAGAATCTTCAAACGAAATCGTACAGAAACTGGCATTAAAGAAAAATCCAAATGGATCGATACTAATTGTGCCTTCAAATTCCATAAAAAAAGAAAATATTAAATTAAAAGCAAGATATAAACCAATACCGATTACTGAGAGTAAAATTAGTGGACAAGATATATCGCTTCGGATGAAAAGGACAAAGTCCAGAACTAGTAAAGAACCTGTGGAAGATGAAGAAGAAATGCGGCTGTTACTACAATAATTATGTATATTTTTACCTATGGCTATACTATTTATAATAAGCGTATATTATACATATTATTTTTGATAATAAAAATAGTAAATAAAATGATTGTTTTCTTTGCTACAACAATATTACCCCGTTGATTAAATTTTCTTTGCTTATTACCCCGTTGATTAAATTTTCAGAAAATATAGTATCAACTATGACAAAAGTGCTTGTCAGTTAGGGATATGAGGCTTGGAATTTAATCTGACGAAGGAGGGAATTCAACTCATTGTACAATTCACTTTTCAACACAATTTCTTCATTTCTAGTGATTTAGGCAATAAAAAAATATATGCGTGTTTCCTCTTGCATTGGATTATTAAGATTATTAATCTATCACTAATAAAAAGTTTACATTTGCAATGATTTGCTGACGCCAATATGAAGTGGCGCGCCAGTAAAAACAAAATGTACGTGTAAACTTCTACTGGCATGGAAGGTGGCACAGTGCATGGATGGATAAAAAAAGTAAACAGCCTTCTAACTTTTCTTGCGCCAGTTATAACTCATGCACCACTAAAATTAAAACTTGCAAATGTAAGCTTGTATTGGCGCCAGCATTATTTAAAAAAATTTAAGTTCAAGTATCTATTATGTCTTATTTTTTTCTCTTCTAATTCATCGTTTGCTTTCCATTTAGATACAAATGGCAATTTTGACAATTATTTGTCCAATTCAGCCATTTGTGACCTGCGCAGTACTTACCAAATTATATACCCATGCAAATCATGTGTAAACGAATGTGCAAGTAGATTAAACTTTACAGATGTGCAAGTTTAAAAGTTGCACCAGTAAATCATTACAAATGGAAACCCGCTATGAATTCAGGGATTTTTAAGTAAATTAACAATTTTGACGGTCATTGGCGTCAAGTGAAACATTACTCACACATCACGTTGCAGGACGTCGTGTATCAGCTGGGCGGTTTGTTTATGACCGTCAAGGTGTTAGTTAAAATTCGGTATCATTTCATGACACTCACTTATTTATCTGAATAAAATTTTTATCAATTAATCAGTACCATCAGTTGGGGCGAATCTGGACAGTAGGAGCGAATCTAGACAGAGCTGCCTCTCGATATTTCTTCGTCAGTGTTATGACCGTACAAGGTCATCATAGATCAATCTATGCTACTGAATTTTGTCAGTTATGAGTTAGTCATCAAAGAAAAGCGGTGAACGTGACATCTTAGTATTTTGTTATGTTACAGGCGCATTGTTTTTAATTTTTAAAAATTACGCACGTTTTGGAATCTTATAAAGAAACTGCTGTACAAAAAAACAGTTTATATATATATATATATATATATATATATATATATATATATATATATATATATATATATATATATATATATAAGGTAGGGACTGGCGACAAAATGTTTGGCGTTTTTTTTGACAATATATATACCAAAAATGAAAGCTGTATTGTGCTTAATTTTTTTTTTTTTTAAATTGATTAACAAAAAATTGTCTATAGGTGAAGCGAATTCATACATCATGGTGCGTCAATATAAAAAGAAAGTGAGTATAAACTACATAAACTGTAGTCTAGATAACATAAAATCGGCTCTTTTCGACAGAGGCACAACAACCGGGGAGGTCTAAGGGGTCCGGACTCCCTAAAATTACCTGGAAATTTTCCTTCAATTTATTTTATTTATATTAAAAAGTAAAATTTTTATTGGTACTAATATTTTTTATATGAAAATCAAATTTTCGGAGACGACATTTTATTACAACATTTTCCATTGTCATCGGAGAACTGTGTTATCAAAAAATTTTATAATTTAAATTTTTGTTGGACCCCCTGTAGATATGTAGTTGTTGCGCCCCTGTTTTCCGATATTAAAAATAAAAGAAAATCGCTCAGACAAACTGCTGAATATTTCCATGTTCCCAAATCGACCTTGCATGATAGACTAAAGGCAAATCGAAATAAAATTGATTTAAATCCAAAATGTTTTATTCCACCCATCAAAAGTCATTCGCTGATGCAGTTATTTATTTTACCGAATTTCCAGATTGAAAATTCAGCTATTTTTATCTTTTTATGTCCGATTTTACCCATATGCATGACTGAATGTGATTTATATTGCAAATAAAGCACTGTCCAGATTCGCCCCACACATAGGGGCGAACTAGACACTATATAACCAAAAAAAAAAATGTTGCAGTACCAATTTTGATATTTTTATTACTGCTCTATATGCTCGTGATATTAAAGCATTTAAATTATTTTTTAGATAAACTCTAAACAATTTATTGCCAAAAAACTGAAAAAATCGTCCAAATTCGTCCCAACTGACGGTAATTAGTCATACAGAATTAATCATAATTTCAAGAATAAAATTTCCACAACTGACATCTACTTCACACTTTAAGATAAAAATGATGACTAATCCACTTAAAGAAAACCTTAAGTACACTTACCTCAAAAATTTATTAACACTTTATTGAACAGGAAAAAGGGAAACAGTAACAAATAATGTTAGTATTTTTAATAGTAATTTATTAAAATAACACAAAATGATGTATTTTATTAATTGAACTTTAATAATGACTAAAATTAATTAATATATATCTTTTATTATACAAAAAGATCGACTTTAAAAAGATTCAAAAACTTATTAATGTCTTTATTTGAGGATCGAATCGAAAAAATTTAACACAAAACAAAATGATTAATAAGATTATTGATTCTTTTTAAAATCGATGCACAATTTAAAAAAAAAAAATTAAAAACTTAAGAAACTGAATTTTTTTTATAAATAAATCGATAAATTTTTAAACAATTTGTTTACAATGAATTATTTTACTGGATCGTTATATTTTTTTATTGATTTCAATATTATGAGAATAAACAAATACAGAAATGAATCTATATAGATGTCAATTAAGTTTCTACAAATGTATGTATAATATTTTATGTGTGTATTAATAGTAATTCAGGTTGTTTCTTGATTTGAAATGCTTCCTTCCTTGAATTTCTCCTTTTTACCTAGTACAAACATCTTCAGCTCAACCTAAAGCTGAAACAAAATTGATATCAAAAGGTTTCATCCTTAAATTAAATCCTTGTTCGTCAAGTTTTGTTTAAAAATGCGCTATTAATTTTCGAAACAATTGTCACAGTTTAAAAATAATGTGATATTTTACAATGTAAAATATTTGTTTTAGTTTTTACGAATATGGAATAGCATAAAGTAAGGCTCAAATCAGTTCAGATGAAGCGCAGTGGCGCCACTGAATATTTAACCATCTGATGGCTAATAGGGAAATTATTGCCTTGTAAATTACCACTGTAAAACCGCTCTGTCGAATGAAGTTTTATTCAGAGTCGCTAGATGGCACCACTTCTTACGTTGCAAGTATTACGTTATTTATGTGGTTCTTAGGCTCGAACGAAAGTTTGTTCGTTGATAGAGCCTAAATTATTGGGGCGATTTTAACAAATGAGATGTCATTCGATTTGTCTTAACCTTGAATTTTGCAAAATTCCATCCTAAGGTAATGTTTTCGGCATTTATAGACCTCGGTACAAAATTTTATATTTACCTAATACACTCATAGTGTGGCACAAATGTTTCATTTCTGATTTACCAGGTGGCAGTGAACGTGTCGAACCACCCCCTTTGCTATAAATGTTTAAATAAAAATCTACTTTTGCGCTAAATAAAGCTAAAATTCCTAGCCTCGCCGGTTGCAAACAGATCTAAAATTTGTAATATAAGAATAAATTCTAAAAAAAATTGTGGGTAAAATGCTTAAAAAGTATGCTGAAAAGGGCAAATAATTGACAAACTTTACAGAGAACTGTTGTTACGAAGTATCCAAACTTAAAAATACAAGTATACATTAAGGGTACCCCAAAAATTACATCGTTAACCCATTATGATCCGACGGTATGATTCTAACCTCAGAGTACATAATACATAACTTATACATATAGTAAAATCAGAGATAGCTATTTGTTCATTTATCATTTAGAACCATTTTAGATGTGTAATGTAATAAAATCAATTTTTTAACGAAATATTTCATTTCTTTTGACAAATAAAAGTTTGTTGTTGTATTGTAACTTGTAAAAATAGAAGTCTAGAAGGAAAAAGTAAGATTGTATGTGTGATTGTAAGTAATTTGAATAAATGCATTAAATTTTGATATTTTTTTAAACGTCAAATTTGGTAATTATTATAATTCTGATATTTTTCAGACGTTAAATTTCATGTGACGATTATCACAATCCTGACAAAAACTTAAATAAAAGGGACATGAATGACAATCCTCTCCTCTCTTAGCTACATTAGTTTTGTTGAAACTCAACTTACACTATCTCTGGTAAATATACCATGTGAGTTTTTTGAGAGTTGCCATTTCTATTACAACCAAATTTTTATGATAGAAATAGTACTGGAAAAGGTTCTTTTCTTGGATGTAATGGAAATGTAACCAAGAAAAAAACACTATCGGTTGAAATAGCCTCAAGTACATATGCATATTTTTACCGCCTAACTGATAAATTAACGAAAAACTAAAATATTAAACTTGGATAAAAAAATTTTTTTGGCTCATTTATGTTGTCAATTAGTGCATTAGATCAGTTTTACCGAAAAATTAATATATAGTCTCATTTAAAAATCTATAAGTTTGTATCACAGCTCGAAAACCATAAGAGCTATAGAGCTCCTGACTATAGCAAACGGTTGCCCTCGTCGATATCTACAAGTCTTATTTGAACAATTTTCCGATTAAATCAACGGTTTGGCTGTAATAAAAATGGCAACTCTCAAAAAACACACATTATATGTATTATATTATGTGCTCTATGATTTTAATCATACCTTGTATCATAATGGGTTAAATAGTAAAAAAATAAAAAATATTTACCTGCAATACTAGCCATTGCCTCCGAGGCGAAATATTTTACATCGACATCACTATCAATATTTAACTTATCGAGTATAGGTTTCACTTGTGGTTGTATAACACTATGATCTAACATTGGCCCAATTTTCTGTAACGTTTTCGCCACATTAAATCTAACATTTGGAACGCTATCGTTGGCCATTGACAGTACCGTGGGCAATAAAAGTCTTGTTGTGATGTCACTTCCACAAACTTCCGCTAATACATTGATACAGAACAGGCATGTCATTCGATGTAAATAATTTTGATCACGTGACATTGCTAATACTTTTGGAATAACTGTGTTCTCCGCCCATTCCGCCCCGAATTGTTCCACTAATTTTCGTAGGTTTAGTGTGGCGGCCTCGCGAATGGCGAACACGTGATCCACTAACCACGTCATACACAGGGCGTTCAGTTTCTCGTCGAAGAATTCCTGGCCCAGTTGGCCGGCCAAAAGGGGCATATATTCGATGATCGCGAATCGTACACGCCATTTTGAGTCCTCCGCCAATTCAACGATCGCCGGCAGTAGAGATTGAGACAATTGTTGGATTCCAATCACTTCGTTGACACAGTCCAAGTTCGAGATGATGTTCAGGCGTACTTCCGGGCATTCGTCTTTCAGCTGTGACAAGAATAGCGGTAACAGATGTTCAATTGTGTTATGGCGACCCAAAATTGGGCTCAACCCCATAATTACTGATGCCAAAGCGGATTTTACATGTTGATTTGGATCTGCCACTAATTCCTGATAGCGAAAAAAAATACAATCAAATGGGTCATGTTTACATGGAACTATTTTACGGGGGGAGGGGAGTTGGTAACGAACCTTGACATACGGTAAAATTGACGTCATTATTATGCTCTCCTGATGGGCTTTATCCAAATTCTGGCAGAAATCTTTCACTTTATTTGCTGCAGCAGCTCGTACTTCTGCTTCAGTGTCTTTTAACAATTTCTGGAACGCTGGTACCAAATCGGAACGTGTGATTTCCGGGCCAACGGCTCTTTGTAAATCAGTAAACTTGTCTGCGACCACGTAACGTACTCGCCATGATTGATCCGCTAAAAAAAATTCAGAAATTAATTATCTATTCAATTTAGAAACAAAAAACGCTTAACTAACTCCGATCAAAAGCTTTCAATATCAAAAATACAGCTGAACCTTTTTTTATGCAGTTCTTTTTTGTACGGTTTTTAAAAAAATGGTCATAAAAGGCATAATGTGAATCAAAATCAAGAGAAAGTAGAAAACTTAAACATTAACTACGGTAACTTTCTTTGATAAAAATACTTTCTAATGGTTTTTAAGCATTTAATCAGTACATTGCATAAGAATATAAATTACTGCATCATTTATTTTTTTACAGGTGTATTTTTCACAATACGGTACTTGACTGTATTCAAAATTTGTTTTAAATGTTGAATAATTTTATGTATTGTCCTTAAATATATTCAATTTTAGTAGTGACAGATAAAAATATTCTTTAGTTACTTAAAAATTCGATTTCGAAAATTATAAATTTTTAGCCTTCATTTAAATGGTTAAAAACGCAGTGATATTTGAAAATGACGTCATTTTTTAATAGCAGATCTTATTACTGTAATTACGGTTTGTCTATGACAAATTGCATTTTCATTGTGACATTTTTACAATTCTAATTGACCAAGAGAAGTTGTTTTTCTTTGTAATTTATTTTGAACTTTTTGGTTTGCAATTAATTTTGCACTCAAAAAAGATTGATGGAAGGAATACACCGTCACTTAATACGTAAAATATCCTTATCAACTTGTTTTAAATATTATGTTAAAAATGCTTTTATTTTTTGCTACAATTTTAAAGTTACGTTTTCTTAAAGTGCATTTAATACTTGTAGGGCTTCATGAAAATCTTACGATGATGATAAATGAAGAAGATAACAAAGGAGAAAGTTGTAAATACCACTAAAACTGAGCATGATGACTGCTGAATATTGTGTACAAATTTGAAACCGTGTTGACAAGTGTTGATATGAATGAAAGCGACATCTGTTTAAGTTAAATCGTGACGTCATTGCATACGTCACTACGCCAAATCGTTTTTCCCGCCAATTTGTTCATTTAAAATTGAACAATGGTTTTTTTGAAGATTTTTAAAAATTTAACAAAAATTAACTAATTTATACGTAAGAACAAAGCATTTAGAATCATTTCTCAATTGCAGTCAAGTACCCTATTTTCATAATATTATAATAAAAATGAAATAAAACGTTCTCATGTGTAAATTAATGCTTTAGCTTGTTTAGAAAAGCAACTTCTAAGGAAATCGTGAGATTTTGAGCGTTTTGAGTTATGTATTTTCGATGAAACTTTTTTTATGCGGTCCCGATCCACCGCATAAAAAATGTTTTTTTTTTTTACAATCTGAACTGAATTAAACTTTTTATAGCTATTTATGATATTTTTGAATATATTTTTTTGTACGATTTTTTTTTTATGCGCTCCCTATCCATTACATAAAAAAAGGTTCGGCTGTACTTTAAATTTTAACCATTGTGATTGGTTTTTTTCCTAATCACGATTTTTCCAAAATTTTGCTATTTTATTGCTAAAAAACATTTTATTACCTACTATCTAGTTATCTACTAGCTACCACACGTATTATTTCCCATCGAAAATTTTCGATATCGATAATGCGTTCATTCAATAGTTTTAACCCTAGAATCATACGTACTCGTCAAATTGACGACCAAACTTCTCTACCTGCTCCAATACTACAACTTGTAGTTGCCTGCCTGCTCTGAAACTTCTGTTATCTAATTTATTTGTTATGATTACACAGAAGACATATCAATTTTATTTATAGTTGCTGTCGTTTTGTTTATATTAAAATAGTGTGCGTCAATTTGACGACGATGTATGATTAGCATATGTTTTTTTTTTAAAGATTTTGTACTTTACATATAAAAGTTTTCCTAATTTTTCTAAAATTTATTAAAGATATGGATGTTATAATTAATTTATTCAGTGATAATGATAATGTAAAAGATGATTACAGCTGTTTGACTTATAGAGACGACATAATACTGAAGTTTTAATATATTAAATCGAAAACCAAAGAATGCGTTTCAAGTGACTTAATAAAAAATTAACAATTTATTTTGTGGAAGATATTTTAATTTTTATTATTTTTTGTGATCTTATTCGAAAAATTACTAACAAATTTTAAACAATTTACAAATGTGCCTAATGAGGAAATATGCTACATATCTACGGGAATATTTGTGACCTAGAAATGTCACACATGTCCACCGACTCATAATAGTTCATAAATTAATTATTTGAAAGACATGTCTTATGATACAATTGATGTATTTATCTATTTTTTAATTTTTATAATGAAAATATGCTTTGATAAAAAGATTAAAAAAATTAATAAATATTTATATTAAAAAAATTTTTCAAATGCAATTTTTTTTAAATATTTTGTTCGCTTTTGTAGTATTGTTATGTAAAAAAAATGTTTTTTGCAAATAAACTCTAAAATTCTCCGTAAAAAGTCCATTCGTCAAACGTTAACGTTTCTTGTAAACCAACGTATGGTTCTAGGGTTAAACTTGATTTATAATTAACTCTTTGCACTCAAGCAAAAAAAAGTGAGTTGTAAATAGGCTGGTAAGACATGTAGCACATGACAACGACCGACGTTCTTTTTTGACGGATTCTTTTGACGTTCTAACCTTGTTTGCCCAAAGTTGAATACTAAATGCGCTAAATACGTCCTCAATGCTGTTTTTATTAGTTTTTAATTTTAAAAAGATAATTCAACGTGATTTTGTATTATTTTATTTACAATTTTTCTAATAATTGAATGTGTTTGCAGTTATTAAATGAAATATTCATGTAATGTGAAGTATGAGCAGTCATTACAGTTCAACATTCAGTGTGTCATGTGGTACATGTCTTATGATCCAACAGACAAAACACCTTTAAATATGGTATAGTTAATGGACAAACCACCTTGTCATGCTGTACATGTCTTATAAGCGCAAAGAGTTAAAATTTAAGCACAATTCTGACGACTTACCTGCACACTGTCTTAAAGTTGGCATCACCAACTGCTCCACGTCCTCCTGTTGTAAAAGGCTCGCTATACTCACGCAAGCATCCACAGCTAACAACCGAACTGAATCCTAAAAACACACCAAGTGTTAAAATACCACAAAATCACAACTCGCAGTACTAGCACTTGAAAAACTTACTTGTTCATCCTGTGCCAAATTCACAAACATCGGAATCAAATCGGTTTTAAGATATTCCACCTCGACAACTTTCGCCAAATCGCCAAGTTTGGACGCAGCGGCACGACGTACCATCGGCGTGTCATCCTGACACAGAGCACGGAAATTTAAACGTAAATCCGCTTTGACGGCGGCCGACACGCGTGGATAACACACGGCAAACAGTCCACAGGCTGATGTTCGCGAAGTGAACCAATCGCCGGTTGCCAACCGCTGTACCAACGGTACAAAATGTGTTTCCAAATCGCTGGGGCTATGTTGTTGGGCAACATTTCGTAACGACTCGACAGCCTTGTCGCGGACCACCGTTTCTTCGATGGTCGCCAAACTTTCCAACGGCGGTAGAAGACAATGTGCGTACTCCGGCCCTCCGACCAGATTTGTAAATTCGCCGAGTTGTTCGGCCAATGCCAGTAATACTTCATCTTCGTCGTAAATGGTCTCCGTTAAAAATGGAATAAGTTCTGTTCGTGTCCTTTCGACGCCAAGCGCCAATGCAATTGTCGATAGCTTCTTGATTGAGTTTAATCGTAGCTAAAATAAAAAAAATACGTTTTTTTCAAAAATATATTCAATCAAAATTCAAGAAATAATCCTAACAATATTATAAATGTGAAAGTGAGGGTGTCTACACAATTAATGAAATAAGGAATGAAATAAGGAATAAGAAATAAGAAATAAGGAATAAAAAGTATGCCATCTAGTGACGTTGAGTGGAACTTTAAGGTAACTGCTCATAGATATAAATATGTAGGTACTTTTGTACGTCAAAATTCGTGACTTTTTTCACTTTAGTGACAAAAAAAGTCATCACGAACGTTATTTTTTCATGAATTTTGATGTATAAAAATACCTAAATACATATACCTATGGGCAGTTACGTTAAAGTTCCATTCAACGTCACTAGATGGCATACTTCTTATTCCTTATTTCATTGATTGTGTATGACCCATGAGTTTGTTTGTTTGTTTGTTTGTATGTTTGTTTGACTGGATTTCACGCCTAAACAGCTTAACTAATTAACTTAAAATTTTGCACAGACCTATTTTGTGGAACAGAGACGGTTATACGCTACTTTTTATCTCGAGAAAATATTTAATTCACGTGGGAAAATGTATCTTATACTATTAAACGAGCCACTGAGTACTGAATCGAACATATTAACATATGTTTCCCAGAGATACCACAGGCATTAAATTGTGAAGCATGACTCCATTTTACTAAACCCAACTTGTAACCACGGAGACTTGTTTATAAATATTAGAGAAACCATTAAATTAATAGTTTGACCGCCATTAAAGTAATTACATCAGTCAATTGTTTGCTTCAATTTCTTAATGTATTTGTAATACACAGCATTCGCTCTAGTCGATTCTCTCCTCAATGAAACGAGCAATCTTTTCATTTGTTACTAATTAAATGTATTTTACAATATTAATAAATATTTCTATAGCTACTACCAATTAGGGTTTTCGATCTCTGACCAAAAAATCGATCTTGTGGATCGATTCGAATCGTCAAACCAAAAATCGATGCAGACGAAAATCGATTCAATTTTTGTACAAAGTTTTAATAGTTTCTTATTAGATAATCACAAATCAGTTTCAAAAAATTTTCAATTTCCTTTGAAGATGACCTGCTGAATTTAATATCAATAAAATGGTTTCCAGTTTGCGCTAAAAGAGTCACATGAATCCAAAATTTGACTCAATTTTCTATAAATGAATCATAAAAGTGGTAAAGTTATTTGACAACATAAATATCTAAAATATATTCTACAATAATTTTGAAAAAAAATATATCGTATTTTTACTAAAAATATTCTAATTTAAATTTGAAAAGATCGATCTCCGATCCCGTAAATTTTTCACAATCTCTGTATCGATTTGTTCTCCAAAGAATCGATTCGAAAAATCGAAGATCGGCTCTCTAAAAATCGGTTTTCGATAAAATCGAATCGAGATCGGAAACCCTACTATCAATAATAATATTTCTACCGACGACTACTATGAAATTACTTATTTACTGTTCAAAATATTATTTGTATCCTATAAGGAAATAAACAACTATCCAGTTATCGTCAGTTGGCACATCTACTATTCTTAACAAATTCCCTACAGATGAAATTTCCACCGGGTCGGGATCGGTCATCCTTATATTTGAATTATAACAACGGACAATTGATTAGTATATTGTTAGCAGAAAGAACAATATACAACGATAAACATAGGTTACTTTCGACCCCGGGAAAATATCTAAATTCTGTGAGAAGTCTTATTCCCGTGGGAAAATATATTTAAAATGATATAAAAAAAGAATGTTATTTTTTATTCGGGAAAAATATTTTATTTCTGTGGGAAAACTCCCAAGAAAAAAGGGACAATTCTCAATAGCAACGCGATGAAAGTACACTTTTATACGATTTAAGTAGATGTCATAATTTCAAAAGCCACGCGTGCGAAGCCACGGATAAATGCTAGTTGAATATAATTTGTAAATTACATAGGTATAATTATTTAAAATTACCTGGACATCGTCATTTTTTAATTCATCAATAAGCACTGCAATTGGATAGAGAGAATCATCGCCTGCCGAATCACTGGCTGCCATTGTAAATTAATGATACACCAAATAATATTGAAAGTAATCGAATATTTATATAATATTTCACAATTTCTATTATTTAATAATTTAAAACACACAAATAAATTAATTTCGTTTAATATTATGATTAATTTAAGTTATTTTACATCAAAATTTACTTAAACACTATGTCAAACCTTTTAATAGAATTGGATGTAAATTGAGTAAAACGAATCGTTTTAGGTGGCAGCACAATCAAAACGAATCAAAGTGAGTCGAATGGCCACGTAATTCAAATTTATAACTTTATACAATCAATTAAAAAAGATTAAATTCCACTTAAAAAAATACTATTGATGAAAATTTAATTAAAATTACATTAATTACAATTAAAATTTAATATAAAAAAAATAATTTTAAAATGTCTGAACGCTTAAAATATTTAAATTATTTTTTTCTATTTTTAATGCGTGTAAAAAACATTTATTTAACTTGTTTAGATAATGAAACGAAAATTTAAAATACTTTCAGAGATTAATGTTTGAAATATGCAAATTACATAGTCAAATCAAAATTTTAATCCAACAAATTCGTTTATCCGGTGAATATTATACTGATAAGTACAAATTGATTATCCTCATCATCCTCATCCTCAATAAATTGCGCTTCGGTTGCATTTCGGACCCATTCGGACACACTAAATCAATCCATTATTACTTTTATATTTTTACCATAATTGTGAGGACCTATTAAAAGAATTTTAAAATATTAAAACATCTGTTATTATTAACTAAGAGGTCTTTCGTTGAATTAAAAAGATATCTTGAAAATTATACGTATAGTTCAAGCTAGCAGAGTTTGGGAGTCACATTTTCTTAACGGGTTAAAAAAAAAGCAAATTGACGCGCATTAAGTTAGGATTTCGTAGTTAGAATTTTTGACAATTCTCGAGGAAAAATATTTTTTGCTTTTATTTAATATTAAAATTCGCCTTTAATTTATTAATAAATTATCTAAAGCAGAGGTTTCCAAAATGTAGCCTGCGATGCAAGATTGTCTGCAATATCGAATTCATAAGGATTATTTACTTAGATTTTTTAAAAAAGATAGGTAAATAAAAAATCTGGCTATATTGAAACACTTTTCAATAAAAAATATCAAATTTTATATGCAATATATCTTGTTATTTGGCCATAAGTTGCTATTTTTTTTGTAAGAAGTGTTCAATCTTTTCTATTATAATTTATTGAGTGATTTAGATAAATCAGGTTCTTACGTCAAAATAGTAATCAAATTCGTTCAGGAGAACGCATGTTCAAATTCCGCATGTAATTTTTAGTCGAATTTTCTCCGAAAAATTAGACTTATACAGTCTATACGATAAGAGCTGCGAGAGGCGAGAGTAGGGGCGCTATCCGTTTTCGGACCCGTAGAACACGAATATGTAGAAAAAAAATGTCTGATATATATTATATATATATATATATATATATATATATATATATATATATATATATATATATATATATATATATATATATATATATATATATATATATATCTTCCCGCCACCTTTTAATTTGTGTAGGGCCCCCCTATGGAAGTTAAGAGATGAAATTTGGTAAATGGGGCTCATTTTCGAGGCACCTCATACTATCAAAGTGGGGTCAAATTTTGGGCAAATTTTTTTTCTGACCCGACCTTTAAGGGGGTGGTGGGGGGCGGAAAAGCAATAAAACTTTTTCAAACCGGTTTTAAATAATGTTTCGGTCAATTATCTACAACATATCCAAAATTCAGCTTCCTAGGATGATATGGTGGGAGTAGAGGGGTGAAAAACGATTTTCGCTGGATCTAACAGGCCCCCAGCCCCTCAGAATTAACGTAGAGGGTTGAAATTTGGTGTGTTGATAAAGTTCGTACCTAGGTTGTGCTTTTTGGAGGTTTTAATATTTTACCCCCACCCCCCTCATTTTTAAGCTACAATTTCATGCATTTTCGACGTTTTCGAAGTTTGTACCACTCGCACAGGTCATCCGAATAAACCTAGAGGGCTGAAATTTTGTATTCGGATTGAGTTAGTATCAAGGGGGTGCCTTTTGGGGGTCTCGACTTTTAACCCCTACCCCCACCATTTTTATACCCAAAAGAACATGATTTTTCTTGTTTTTTAACAGTTTCGTTCGGGTCAAAATCTCCCCAAATAAACCTAGAGGGCTGAAATTTGATGTACAGGTTAAGCTAATAGCCAGACACTGTTTTTTGGAGGTTTCAACTTTTAACCCTTACCCCCACGATTTTGACACCAATATTTCCTTAATTTTTTTGCTTGTTTTCTAACACGTCTAGAGACTCCATAAGGAAACCTAGAGGGCTGAAATTTTGTACGTGTATTCAGTTAGTATCCAGCTAGTACCTTGTAGGGAGTCCGCATCACTTTTCCCCCCACTTCTCCCATTTTTACATCGGAATTGAATGCTATTGTTAAATGTGTTTTAAAAGCATTATGTTTATTCTAAATACAAGTAGGCGAATAGTACATAATTTTAAAAAATTTAAAAAAAAAGTGAACTTACTTTTATGACAAATGAAATACATACATATTAAGTAATTTAAAAATGTTATTAAAGTCACTGTTTATTTATAAATTAGGAATTTTGGATTTTTAGTATTTATAAAATAGAAATTTTGGATTTTTTTGGAAAGAAAAAATATCTTTATAAAGGCCTTCCAGTTTACTATTGAAGGTCCTTTTTTAATATTTAAAACTAAAACATAAAGGCAATTAGCGGATAAACATGGGCAGGAATGTCCTCGTACGAATTGTGTTGGCTTTTTTTCTGTTACCTGTTTTCGGCACAAAATTGAAATTTACTGAGATACAGCCCTTAAATACTTAAAACCTTTTTTTAAAGCCTCGATCAGCCGAACACTCATCACCAGTTTTGAAACCAACAAAATGACAATTCGGTTGTAGTAGACTTTCAATCACATTTCGCTTGTAGACATTCAATACCGAAGATGAAGGGGAAAATTCGACTACCGTGATGGGGCCCCGCTGCTCACGACGTTTTTTTTTTTTTTTCTATTGTCTTTATAAACTTGTCTTTATCCAAAAAAAGTATCAAAAATTTATGTGGAGCTTCAAATTGTATGTTTCTAACATCAAAATTACGGTTTCTAACATCAAATTGTATCAAAATTGGAATTTTTAAAAAGACTTTATATACATGATGATGTCATCAAGTTTAATTTTTCCTATTTGATAGATTTGAGCGTTACTTTATGGTATTTCATTTTAAAATAAAAAGACAATTTTTACTTTACTAATACCACTTTATTTAAAGTTTTAAATGTCTGTGACACGTTTCGGCCCGTATGTTCGTTAATGGCCATACGGATCGAAACATGTCACAGACATTTAAAACTTGAAATAAAGTGGTATTAGTAAAGTAAAAATTGTCATATAATTTTTTTTTAAATTAATAGTTACAAAAACTATATGAATCAGATCTGCTAGTGAAATATGACTGCCAAATTTTCATTTTTTCTATAAAAATGACCGACTTCCTTCAGAAGACATGAATTATTATATTTTCTGGATGTAATTAATATGTCGGTTAACATGCAATTTTCTCAAAACTATGCACCGCAGAGAAAAATTCTATAAAAATTGTTTTATTTAGCATTTCATTACCTAATTTATTTAGTTTTAATTTTCGACGATTTAAAACAAAATCAATCAAAATTTTAAATAGTTTGGAGCCAATTTTTTCTGATGTAAGTAAGTAAAATGAAATTTATCTTCTTCGAACTGTTTGTTTGCACTATCATGATCCCTAATAGGAGGATGGAAGGGTAGAAGGGAAAAAATTGACGCTAGAGATGGGCATTTATAAACTTAAATCTATTATAAAAATACTCTCGATTAACACATATCAACAGAATTTATTTTTGTTAATAACGAAAAATACTAAAAACGTATCTTATATAATAAAAATCATATGAATTTTAAAAGTAGTATGAAATTTTAAAATTCAAGAAAAAATATATTCGTTTTTAATATTGATTTTAATTACTCATGTTGTTAAAAATTAATATATTTGTCATTGAATTTATTGTTATCTATTACATTAATATTTAAATATAAAAAGCATTTAATTTGAAAACTGATGCTATTAATTATTAATATTTTATTAAAGTACGTATATAAATTTCAATATTTTAATTAACAAATTGTATTATACAATATTATTTGTTACCTTTCTAGAAAAATATACACTTTTAATTCGTAAGCAACATCAAAATTGAAATAGAATCATATGCCTTACTCTTTTTACGAATATGCGAATTTTATTATCTAAAAAGAGTAAGATATATGATTCTCTTTCAATCTTTTTTATTGTTGCTTACAACGAGTCAAAAGTGTATTATGTTAAAAAAACAAAAGACAGGCAATGTGACAGAAATGATGTAGGCAATGACAACGTCAGTGTTCTTCGTCTCATAGACAAATAGGGCTGCGGTTACATTGGATACGAATTCGTACGAATATTGATTCGTACGAGCTCGTACGAAATTCATTCGTACGACTGTGTGGTTACATTGGATACGGAATCGTAATACGAATTCGTATTTAAATTTAAACTGAAAACCGTTAATAGATATTGCATGATATCAAACAATGGATCCAGCTATCGAATCTTATTTATTAGAATCATCGTTTTCAAAATTTCTAATTATAGAAAACAAACAATTCTGGGTAAACGATTATTTATTATTCATGTAGAGCAAAAAAAGCTGAGTTCTGGAATTGCTTGGAAGAAATTTTTCAAGACGAACAGAAATTTTTAGAGTATGAACATATCACAAGTCATATTCAATTATATTTTAAAATATACTGAATTTCAGCTTCAATATTTAGTTAATTATTCATTACACATACTTAAAATGTTTTTGTTAGGTTAGGTTAGTTTTGTTATATCGTAATATATTTAATTAAAAAATTATCTAAACATTTCCTCTGCCACCTCATTCCACAATTTTTTATTTAACTTTCTATTATGACAGTATTTATGTTTTTGATCCCTTAAAGACCATCTTTATTCAAGAAAAATTATTATTTTTTCTAAATCCATCATTTTTTTCGTACGAATTCGCATCAAAAAACAAAATATTTTGGTCGTATCAAAAATTCGTACGAGCTCGTACGAAAGAGTCGTAAGCAGTGTAGCCACGCATGTCTAAATGTATGCATTTATTTAATTCGTATTAACTCGGATAAACTCGTACGAATTCGTACGAATAAATTTTCGGGTGAATTCGTATCCAGTGTAACCGCTACCTAGTACTTACCGTACTTACCATTTAAAAAGACTTCTTACTTTTAGCCCCTCAGATGTATAGCATGTAAGTTTCTTTCTGAAAAAGAAAATAGGACAGGAAAATGTAAGAGAAACCACCACATTTTTTTTTGGCCACAATGCATGCCAGCATGTTTATTTAACAAAGTATGATTCATTGAATTTTTCAATATGAACAAAAACGGGAAACGTAAGAAATTGCTTATTATTTATTTTGCCATTACTTGAACAATTCATATTTATTTAAATTACCAAAGTAAAAATGAAAAAAAAAAAAATGACCGAAGATATACAAAATATTCAAAAAAAAAAAAATATACTAAAAGAAAAAAACAAAACTAAATTCGACAATATTTTTCTCATAATATTTTCAGTAAAAATGTTAAATTTTCTTTTTTTTATCATTAATGAAAAATATATTATTGATTTTAAACACTAATTTTTACGTTATGAACAGTTTTCTCCTATTTTTTAGAAATTACTGCGAATAATTACCATACCATTTTTGATTGGCCATTTTAAAATTTGGTTGCCATACTTTTTGTGTGTGGCTGTAATTGTAATACATACGTATTTTTTATTTATTTATTATTCTGCTCTACAAGTTATTTATTTTTATTTTAAGTGGCCCGACCTTTAAGGGGGTGGTGGGGGGCGGAAAAGCAATAAAACTTTTTCAAACCGGTTTTAAATAATGTTTCGGTCAATTATCTACAACATATCCAAAATTCAGCTTCCTAGGATGATATGGTGGGAGTAGAGGGGTGAAAAACGATTTTCGCTGGATCTAACAGGCCCCCAGCCCCTCAGAATTAACGTAGAGGGTTGAAATTTGGTGTGTTGATAAAGTTCGTACCTAGGTTGTGCTTTTTGGAGGTTTTAATATTTTACCCCCACCCCCCTCATTTTTAAGCTACAATTTCATGCATTTTCGACGTTTTCGAAGTTTGTACCACTCGCACAGGTCATCCGAATAAACCTAGAGGGCTGAAATTTTGTATTCGGATTGAGTTAGTATCAAGGGGGTGCCTTTTGGGGGTCTCGACTTTTAACCCCTACCCCCACCATTTTTATACCCAAAAGAACATGATTTTTCTTGTTTTTTAACAGTTTCGTTCGGGTCAAAATCTCCCCAAATAAACCTAGAGGGCTGAAATTTGATGTACAGGTTAAGCTAATAGCCAGACACTGTTTTTTGGAGGTTTCAACTTTTAACCCTTACCCCCACGATTTTGACACCAATATTTCCTTAATTTTTTTGCTTGTTTTCTAACACGTCTAGAGACTCCATAAGGAAACCTAGAGGGCTGAAATTTTGTACGTGTATTCAGTTAGTATCCAGCTAGTACCTTGTAGGGAGTCCGCATCACTTTTCCCCCCACTTCTCCCATTTTTACATCGGAATTGAATGCTATTGTTAAATGTGTTTTAAAAGCATTATGTTTATTCTAAATACAAGTAGGCGAATAGTACATAATTTTAAAAAATTTAAAAAAAAAGTGAACTTACTTTTATGACAAATGAAATACATACATATTAAGTAATTTAAAAATGTTATTAAAGTCACTGTTTATTTATAAATTAGGAATTTTGGATTTTTAGTATTTATAAAATAGAAATTTTGGATTTTTTTGGAAAGAAAAAATATCTTTATAAAGGCCTTCCAGTTTACTATTGAAGGTCCTTTTTTAATATTTAAAACTAAAACATAAAGGCAATTAGCGGATAAACATGGGCAGGAATGTCCTCGTACGAATTGTGTTGGCTTTTTTTCTGTTACCTGTTTTCGGCACAAAATTGAAATTTACTGAGATACAGCCCTTAAATACTTAAAACCTTTTTTTAAAGCCTCGATCAGCCGAACACTCATCACCAGTTTTGAAACCAACAAAATGACAATTCGGTTGTAGTAGACTTTCAATCACATTTCGCTTGTAGACATTCAATACCGAAGATGAAGGGGAAAATTCGACTACCGTGATGGGGCCCCGCTGCTCACGACGTTTTTTTTTTTTTTTCTATTGTCTTTATAAACTTGTCTTTATCCAAAAAAAGTATCAAAAATTTATGTGGAGCTTCAAATTGTATGTTTCTAACATCAAAATTACGGTTTCTAACATCAAATTGTATCAAAATTGGAATTTTTAAAAAGACTTTATATACATGATGATGTCATCAAGTTTAATTTTTCCTATTTGATAGATTTGAGCGTTACTTTATGGTATTTCATTTTAAAATAAAAAGACAATTTTTACTTTACTAATACCACTTTATTTAAAGTTTTAAATGTCTGTGACACGTTTCGGCCCGTATGTTCGTTAATGGCCATACGGATCGAAACATGTCACAGACATTTAAAACTTGAAATAAAGTGGTATTAGTAAAGTAAAAATTGTCATATAATTTTTTTTTAAATTAATAGTTACAAAAACTATATGAATCAGATCTGCTAGTGAAATATGACTGCCAAATTTTCATTTTTTCTATAAAAATGACCGACTTCCTTCAGAAGACATGAATTATTATATTTTCTGGATGTAATTAATATGTCGGTTAACATGCAATTTTCTCAAAACTATGCACCGCAGAGAAAAATTCTATAAAAATTGTTTTATTTAGCATTTCATTACCTAATTTATTTAGTTTTAATTTTCGACGATTTAAAACAAAATCAATCAAAATTTTAAATAGTTTGGAGCCAATTTTTTCTGATGTAAGTAAGTAAAATGAAATTTATCTTCTTCGAACTGTTTGTTTGCACTATCATGATCCCTAATAGGAGGATGGAAGGGTAGAAGGGAAAAAATTGACGCTAGAGATGGGCATTTATAAACTTAAATCTATTATAAAAATACTCTCGATTAACACATATCAACAGAATTTATTTTTGTTAATAACGAAAAATACTAAAAACGTATCTTATATAATAAAAATCATATGAATTTTAAAAGTAGTATGAAATTTTAAAATTCAAGAAAAAATATATTCGTTTTTAATATTGATTTTAATTACTCATGTTGTTAAAAATTAATATATTTGTCATTGAATTTATTGTTATCTATTACATTAATATTTAAATATAAAAAGCATTTAATTTGAAAACTGATGCTATTAATTATTAATATTTTATTAAAGTACGTATATAAATTTCAATATTTTAATTAACAAATTGTATTATACAATATTATTTGTTACCTTTCTAGAAAAATATACACTTTTAATTCGTAAGCAACATCAAAATTGAAATAGAATCATATGCCTTACTCTTTTTACGAATATGCGAATTTTATTATCTAAAAAGAGTAAGATATATGATTCTCTTTCAATCTTTTTTATTGTTGCTTACAACGAGTCAAAAGTGTATTATGTTAAAAAAACAAAAGACAGGCAATGTGACAGAAATGATGTAGGCAATGACAACGTCAGTGTTCTTCGTCTCATAGACAAATAGGGCTGCGGTTACATTGGATACGAATTCGTACGAATATTGATTCGTACGAGCTCGTACGAAATTCATTCGTACGACTGTGTGGTTACATTGGATACGGAATCGTAATACGAATTCGTATTTAAATTTAAACTGAAAACCGTTAATAGATATTGCATGATATCAAACAATGGATCCAGCTATCGAATCTTATTTATTAGAATCATCGTTTTCAAAATTTCTAATTATAGAAAACAAACAATTCTGGGTAAACGATTATTTATTATTCATGTAGAGCAAAAAAAGCTGAGTTCTGGAATTGCTTGGAAGAAATTTTTCAAGACGAACAGAAATTTTTAGAGTATGAACATATCACAAGTCATATTCAATTATATTTTAAAATATACTGAATTTCAGCTTCAATATTTAGTTAATTATTCATTACACATACTTAAAATGTTTTTGTTAGGTTAGGTTAGTTTTGTTATATCGTAATATATTTAATTAAAAAATTATCTAAACATTTCCTCTGCCACCTCATTCCACAATTTTTTATTTAACTTTCTATTATGACAGTATTTATGTTTTTGATCCCTTAAAGACCATCTTTATTCAAGAAAAATTATTATTTTTTCTAAATCCATCATTTTTTTCGTACGAATTCGCATCAAAAAACAAAATATTTTGGTCGTATCAAAAATTCGTACGAGCTCGTACGAAAGAGTCGTAAGCAGTGTAGCCACGCATGTCTAAATGTATGCATTTATTTAATTCGTATTAACTCGGATAAACTCGTACGAATTCGTACGAATAAATTTTCGGGTGAATTCGTATCCAGTGTAACCGCTACCTAGTACTTACCGTACTTACCATTTAAAAAGACTTCTTACTTTTAGCCCCTCAGATGTATAGCATGTAAGTTTCTTTCTGAAAAAGAAAATAGGACAGGAAAATGTAAGAGAAACCACCACATTTTTTTTTGGCCACAATGCATGCCAGCATGTTTATTTAACAAAGTATGATTCATTGAATTTTTCAATATGAACAAAAACGGGAAACGTAAGAAATTGCTTATTATTTATTTTGCCATTACTTGAACAATTCATATTTATTTAAATTACCAAAGTAAAAATGAAAAAAAAAAAAATGACCGAAGATATACAAAATATTCAAAAAAAAAAAAATATACTAAAAGAAAAAAACAAAACTAAATTCGACAATATTTTTCTCATAATATTTTCAGTAAAAATGTTAAATTTTCTTTTTTTTATCATTAATGAAAAATATATTATTGATTTTAAACACTAATTTTTACGTTATGAACAGTTTTCTCCTATTTTTTAGAAATTACTGCGAATAATTACCATACCATTTTTGATTGGCCATTTTAAAATTTGGTTGCCATACTTTTTGTGTGTGGCTGTAATTGTAATACATACGTATTTTTTATTTATTTATTATTCTGCTCTACAAGTTATTTATTTTTATTTTAAGTGAGAATTTTTAACAGAATAATTGTTTTATGTTTAACTGATCAAATTGAATACATCTAATGCATAAGCACTCCGCACCAAAAAATGGCATTTTGAAAACAGCCTTACATAGAAAATCTCATTGCTCAATGTGAGCTATAATAATTAATAAGCACATAGGTAACTAATTTTATTATTTATTAATGCCGGTACAAAAATTTTTTACAAATTTTTTTTTTTTTAAAAATAAAATTTTAAATTTAGTCTGAGAGGTGGTGAACGATTTTTTCAGTGTTTTGTGATTGTCCAAGAGTCGAATATAAAAAAAATAAAGTTCATGAAGATCGTATTAATATACTGATTACTAGCAGGGGAATCCCAACAGAAATAAAATGTATTGGCGCCGTGAAAAACGGTTTTTTTTTTTTTGATACTTCGAAAAACACTAATTTTTTGGTAAAAACAGTTATTATCAAATTTGTTGCTTGTAAAATGTACTACAAAAAAGATTCAGTAACTTTTTTTGTAATACTAACCGTTTTAGAAAAATTGTTGAATATCTCAGAAATGGTACGTTTTACAATAAAAAGTAACTGAATTTTTTAGCAGGAAATTTCTCTAGCAACTAATTTGATAATGATCTATTTTACTGGAAAATAAATATTTCCCCAGATATCAGTAAAAAATCGTTTTTTTGGGCTTTTGGTGATAGATTCGGTTCCGCCAGGGATGCCACTGTTTGTACGAACTCCATCTTTTTATGTTCGGCTCTTGAATTTCTATACAACAATTTAAAGTAAGCTGAGAAAATTATTCACTGATTTGCAGACTAATAGGGTGAACCATTCAGGTTAACAAATTTTGTAATATCACAAAAAATGGTTGAAAAATTTGGGTAGCATTAATAAAAATAAAATAAATACACCTATATTTAAACCTAGGGAAGAACAATACATTGTATTTTAGTAAAATTTCATTCTTGCAGCATTTTATTTTTTATTATACATATATTATCTATTACCTTATTGAAAGTAAAAGCTCTGGTGAGGTGTTAAGGGTTAATAATGGAGTCGTGTAGTAGAAATATGATTTTTGTTTCATATTTTAGTTATAAATATAATAGTTACATTTCTTATTGGATTTAACCATTCTGAAAAGACCGTACATGAAATTCTCCAAACATTGTATATCTAATTATATAATGAGAAAAGTATTTCAAATTAGAAAACACGATTAATTTTCTTTAGAAAACTGTATAAGGAGAGCATTTGTTTTACTGTGGTTTTACTTGCTCAAAGGTGTGAAATTACATAACAAGATGGCCGCTGAATTATGATCAGCTGATTACAGTTTAAAACAATTAGCTGCGAATTTTACGGTTATGTTTATTTTTAGTTATCAAATATCAAAAAGTTTACAAGCAAATTTCGAAAATACATATTTCCGACTACAAAAATAAAAAAATATTGAAAGTTTCGAGCAGGTAAAACGAATGCCTCCAAAACAATTACATACAGGGTGCTACCTTGATGTTTACCTTCAATTTAAGCTATAGAAAAAGTTTGAAATTGATTATAGAAAGTTATATTTAAAATTCCTAATACTAAAAACTATTTAACATTTAATTTTTTAATCTTAAAATAGTTTAAATTTGCAAAAATTACATGTGCAAAGACGTAAACTACAAATTTTTGAAACTAAGAGGGGAGGAGCTATTTTTATATTAAAATTTACTAGAAGGGCAGTACCAAGGTAGTTTATTTCATTAACCAAATCGTATACTAAATTTTTTAAAGACCAAAATATAATTTTCTACAACTTTTAACATTTTTTAAAATGTTTTTCTCATTATATAATCGAGTAATTTTTTTAGAATGTTTTGATTCTTGTTAATTTTTAAATCAATTAAAAAGTTCCGCCATATTTGGAAACTTTATGATCCTTTCGGTAGTTTTTTCTTAATGTAAGTGATCGAAGTCGGTCTTGATTGATCTATCAAGAGATCAAAACATGTTTTTTTTTTTTTTTGGTGATTTTCTAAATATTGACAAAGATAGAAATTGAAAAATCAGCAACTTAGAATGAGATAGCATATATAAACAAATGTACACTAATCATAAGTTACGTACGTGGGTTAAATTTTATTGTATATGATGATTAGGAAGCAATATTTTTAGTTTGATTATATTATAAAAGTCAAAAAGAAAGATCAAGCAACTTTTTATGTCTTTTACAAAAATATTTTTTTTTTTTTTAACAAATATATAAAAACCTATAAAATATTTATAAATTATGAAAAATGCATTGTTCTTTACTTCAGGGATTTTCTTATAATATAAAATCTGTCCAGATAGACCAGTTAAAACCAGTAATCGCGTGCCGCCATTTTGATTCAACTGTCAAAAATGGCGGATTTACGATTATTCAGTTTTAATTATAAGAAAATGGTTTGTGAGTTTAATGCCCAGTATTATAACGAATTTGACCTATTTTCAAATGACTAATCTATTGGTGAAATTAATATCTCGATATCTTTGTTGGTTTGCGAATAGAATATTCTAGAATATCTTTTAATTTATGATTGAATGGCCAGTGAAATTTCAATTTTATAAATGCATTTACAAAGTCAAATATTAGTACTATTGAATTTAAAGTATCTATAGACTACTACTGCCATCTAGGGCATAACAGCAAACTAACGTTCGATCGATAAATCACTTAATAACTAATTTACTGTTATCAGATGTGATTTTACTTAATAGTACCGGGCATAAAACAATTCGAATTAATTGAAAAATGTGAATAAAATGACAATTGGTTTTACTGAAAATAAATTTATTTTGTTTTGATTATCTATAAAAGGAACATTTTTTCAAATAATTTTCGATAATTTTTATTCAAAAAAAAAAAAAAAAAAGAATTAACAAGTAAGTTGTTTTATATTACAATAATTAAAAAGTCAGAAATTATTGATAAATGTTTTATTTTATTACAAATTCAATTTTAAAAATTATATCAGTCTCAATTAGGCATTACCTCAATTGCAGAGCGATCCTAGATAACGATATTTTGCTATTTTATAAATTTTTTATGATTATTGAGTATTTTTTTTAACTTTACAGCATTTTTGTTTCCCACAGTAAAAATTCAATTTCCATCTAAAAATAAATATACAAAAAAAATTTTTACAAAAACAATAATAAAAGGGTTCGAAAAAAAAATTGAATCGATCGATGAGTAACAAAAACGCAAAAAAAATCGATAATACATTTTGTTTAATGTTTTAAATAGTAATACAGAGTACATTTGATATACATACTTAAAGGCAGCTGTATCTTTTAATATATCAATATAAAATTAAACAGATCACATATACAAATTTTTCATAAATATAGACCTCTAACAGTAATGAAGCAAAAAGCGTATACATTGTTTGAATAACTGTGAAAAAATAAACGGACAAAAAACTTTTATATATAATTTTTTTACTTATCGGTACCTATTTTAAAAAAATGTAAAAAATTTAACTTACAAAGGGAATACATCACTTGAAGATCACGAATTTCGTCCATTTTTTAATAGGGTGTAGTATTAGTCGCCCTACATCAAGTTGTTACACTACTACCCGAGGGACTCGGAATCGAATCCCACTCACAGCAACAATTTTTTTTTAATTACTAGAACAATATTTTTAATATTTATTAAAAAAAAAAAAAAACTGTAGCCGTGAGTGTGATTTGATGCCGAATTTCTCGTCTCCAACCGAAATTTTGAAGCTAATACTGCATTTAAAAATGAACAAAACCCACGATTCTCAAGTTGTGTACACCCTTTATTAGTTTGTGTAGCACATTTGATGTAGATACAATGCATTCTAGGTTTTATGAAGCACTATACAGATGGGGCTTCATATCACCCTGAATACGTTAAATTTTTTTTGATTTGACAAACTGCAACATACTCTACCGGTTAAAATATTACAAAAAAAAAAAAAAAATAATAATTTAGTTCGAAAATATAGAAAATAAAATGTGCGCAACTACATCTTTTCGAGGGGAAGTACCTCAAAAAGTACAACTCAATATAATTCTAAAAGCGTAATTTAGAAATTTTTTTACAAATTGTAGAGTAAGTCACAGCCGTTTAACTGAATCAAACGAGTGGAAGCGAAACTTAATATAAAAAGCGATCGAAATAATTGTGGAATTGTATTAATAGATAGCGCAGCAATAACTGATGGCGGTTATTTTGAACATCCAAAAACGAAAAAATTTATAAAATGCTTTAAACAAATATTCACATGGTTCCCTGTTAATTTTTAGATTACTGATATGACTAGCTTTTTGCACCAGCTAAACACGTTTTATAAAAAAAAATTAAAATAATCGTTTTCTAGACTGGACAAAAAAAATATAATTATCAAATTTTTTTGAAATTAAAATAATAACAAGAAAAAGGTAATACAATTTATTAAAAACTATAAACGTTGACCTATTTATTTTTTTACTTTTCTAAAATTTTTAGTTATGTCCAGCACTTTTTTTTTATGTAAATAACCAGTCTTCACTCCTCAAAAGTCTCTTAACGTTAAATAATTGTTATCATATTATTTATAATATAGTAGATATTGTGATGCCGCTACTAACTAGCAGAATGCACAGTGACTTGACTCATACTTTGGGTGGGTATTGATGGGAATGCTGTATTGTTCGATGGTAGACTGCCATCGCTACTACTGCTCGCCGCGCTCTCCTCATTCGTACTACTGTGCGCATGTTTACTGAAGGAATTTACTAACGTGTCTTCGATTAAATTTCCGATTTTTTCTCGATCCTCCTGTACAACAGAAGAAATTACATTTCAATTACAATTATGTATTTGTTGTCTCTTTCAAACAGTCGTCGAAACAGTTGACTGTTTTTGATGTCATGAAATTATGGTAGCAGAGCGTGGTTAATTGAGTTTACAAAAATGGAGATCAAGAGATTTGGTGATGAAATTGGGAAAGGATAATATTTATTGATCATAATAACTACTATTAGTAGTGTCAATTTGATTGTTTTTGATGTCATGAAATTATGGTAGCAGAGCGTGGTTAATTGAGTTTACAAAAATGGAGATCAAGAAATTTGGTTATGAAATTGGGAAAGGATAATATTTATTGATCATAATAACTACTATTAGTAGTGTCAATTTGATTGTTTTTGATGTCATGAAATTATGGTAGCAGAGCGTGGTTAGTTGAGTTTACAAAAATGGAGTTCGAGGGATTTGGTGATGAAATTGGGTAAGGATAATATTTATTGATCATAATAACTACTATTAGTAGTGTCAATTTGATTGTTTTTGATGTCATGAAATTATGGTAGCAGAGCGTGGTTAGTTGAGTTTACAAAAATGTAGTTCGAGGGATTTGGTGATGAAATTGGGTAAGGATAATATTTATTGATCATAATAACTACTATTAGTAGTGTCAATTTGATTGTTTTTGATGTCATGAATTTATGGTAGCAGAGCGTGGTTAATTGAGTTTACAAAAATGGAGATCAAGAGATTTGGTGATGAAATTGGGAAAGGATAATATTTATTGATCATAATAACTACTATTAGTAGTATCAATTTGATTGTTTTTGATATCATGAAATTATGGTAGCAGAGCGTGGTTAGTTGAGTTTACAAAAATGGAGTTCGAGGAATTTGGTGATGAAATTGGGAAAGGATAATATTTATTGATCATGATCACTATTAGTAGTGTCAATCCGACAGAACCTGATTGACTGACCGACACGACAATCGGGGAATGAAAAGAGTGGAAAATTGTTTTTTTGATGACATCTTGAAAAAATTGGTACGTTTTACGAAAAGAAGCAACAAAAGAAATAGTCCAAAAATTCTTGCGCAGTAGGTGGCAAATAAAAGAATATTTGTGTCTTTTGGTATGTAAAATTAAAAAATAATAGTTAAAAAAGTATCACTATAAGCGAAAACTAAGAGAACTGACTATTAAATAAAAATTTATTATTTATTATATTAAAACTTCCAAAACATTAATTCAGGGTTCTTTCATATACAATTGGGAAATCAAACGGAGGCGTGGTTTAATATTTAGCCCACCTGCAGTAGTTTCTTCAATCATCACCAGATGGCAAAAACTGGCACTTAAAAAAAGTGGTAGCAATTTGGAATTGTCCGTTTTTATTTGAAAATAGTAAATTACTATGATAATTTAATTCGTGTGTATCAAGTTCCATAAGAATATTGTAGTTTTTCACTTTTACCATGGTACAAAAAAATGGTACAAAACATTTCATTGGTCATTTCATTGTAGGTAAACACGATAAAAACGAAACAAAAATTTGTATTGATGAATTTAACTAATTTCAAAACCATAGTAACAATGTATTAAATAATAATATGAATTATACTAATTTATTTTATTCGTTAAATTTCCTTACCGTACACTTGAGTTTTATATTTTTTCTGAATAAATTTGTGTTTTCTACACCTCAAATTTCTTGCCTAAAAGCAACCTAACTCGAGAACTGTCAACCAAAAAACGCTTCAGCTTCGCTGTCGCGTTTTTGTTAATTGACAGTTCTTCTCAAACAAATTTTCGTTGGGCAAACCCAAATTTATTGAAAAAATAAGTGAAAAAATTAGAATGATTTGTATTTTGTAAACTAAACAAAATAAATTTTGTGAATTGTCAAAATTTAATGAACAAACCTTGCCTACTAGCAATAGTTATTTTTCTGACCAATAGTTTGCGTATCCAAGTTTTACGATTCCCAATATAAAAAATTAATATTTTTAAAATTATAAGTATGTTTTATTTATTAGTTTAGAGTCTAAACAGTTATTTTCAGTTTTTCTTAAATATCGTTTCTTTTTATTTATATACTTTTTTTTAAAACCACGCTCTGCTACCATAATCCCGTCACACTAAAAACAGTTAGATATGACGACTATTTGAATAAGTTTTTAGATTTCTGAAGGCCTAATAAATTTTTATGAGATAAAATACACGTAATTCTGTTATAAAATGTTTACTTACATCATTAATAAAGCCGAGGTGTACCAATTCTTGAGCTAGTGCAGTAGCCGATTCATTTTGTGACACTAAGCAAGTTAATTGTCGATTCATCTTATCGTCCATCCTTAACAGTATTGTCATCTAAAAGTTAAGCAATAAAAATTAAGAACAAATTCAACACCGGGCAAGTTAAGCAGCAACAACAAACACGCACCATAAATTCACCAGTGTCCTCTTTTGGCTTAACATTACACATCATATTCACTATTCTTCTAGTTTCTATATCTAACGGTTCCGGTGTCACCGATTTGACCGATTCGGAGATTTCGGGCGAAATTGCTCTAGGCCGTGGCGGCGGTGGCTGTTTTGGACTGAATGCTGTCAATGGATAAATTCCGTATCTGAAACGAAAATGTTATTTGAAAATGGGTAAATATGGAATTCGTGTTCTCCTGGTGATAGTTACTTGACGTCTTCAATGAATTTCTCTAGTTTTTCGGCAACGGGTACATCTGACATTTTAAGCTGCACTCCTGGTCGATTGGAATGTACGATTTCAGCTACGACTACTTCAGGACCATAAAGTTTTTGGACTAATTCATCCGTAATTGTTTCCGATATGTTAGCTGCGAAGAAAATGGTGTTGTGTCAAATTGATTACTGCTTAAAATTGATGGTTTTCGAATAAAATACCTGCTGTGTTTATTAAGCAATGGGCGGCTAGAAGTTTTAACGAAGGTACTTCGAAAAAAAGTGGATGAAAAAGAAGTTCCCGAGCAGTGGGTCGCTGTTCTGGATCCTTGTGTAAACATTTACGAATGAAATCCTGCTGTTGTGGATCCTCCAACGAGTCGATCGTTCGATTTATATTTTCATCTGTGACTAGATTTCCCGAATCTCCATTCCCTTGTATCTCCAACGCAGCCATTTCCAGCGCACACATACCAAATGAATAAACGTCGATCGCTGGCGTCATCGAGGCTACGAAATTAATTTTTTTTTATATGGCTGTTAGTGTGGGATGTAATTAAGTTTATCTAAAACGCCATTTATAGTCGATGCAGATTTTGAGTAGTCACTAAAGAATTTTAATAAAGATCATGTGAAAAATTACATAGATTGCAATGATATAAGCATATTTTTGTCGGCCGCATATAGATCTCTTTTTCATTTTCATTTTTAGCTTTTTGAAGCCAAAAGTTCATATTTAATTATCGAAATAAAGGGAAATTCATTTGTGAATTAAAATAACAAATTTTGTTTTCATTAGAATTATATTCGCTATGAGTTTTTGCCTGGAGGGGATACGAAATTCGACTACAACGCTCAAGGTGGACAAATATGTCAGTTTATCCCGACGCTATTTGTACCTAATTTTGTTATTGGTCAATTGGTGGCAATATGGCGGCCAAAAATGCTTTGATGTGAATATATTCACTGGTACAATAAAACACTGATTAAAATAAAAGAGTTCAAGAAAAAGTTTTTTTTTTTTTTTTTTTAATACTGTGCTTGATTATTTCAAAGCGTGTCCTTATTACGAAGTCTATTTACCAGATTTTACAAAATACTAAAAAAAAAAAATTATTTTTAACCCTACTATCAAACGTCACTTTATTTTGAAATTTTCAAAAAAATATCATCAAAATTATCTCTTATGGTTCTTTTTTGGTTAATTATTGAAAACTATTCCATTTTAAGACATTTTTAAGGTCAAATGAGCAAATGTAAGGCTTTTATTAAACAAATTTCAGTTTTTAAAATACAGCAAGGATTCTTTTTATAATACACCCTGATCAGATAGAAATGCAATTATACTTCTATGTCTTTTTAAATACAAATTCAGAATATACAGGTTGATAACGATGACTTGCGATTTCGATGTGTATAGAATACAAATGTATATGATAATTGTTTGCAATACATTTTAGTGCAAAATATTTAATAATCAGTTAAAAACTTATACTTTTATAAAAAGTAAATGTATTTCGTATTAAACCTCAGGCTCATGACTGGGGTCCAGACGCACCCTACGCAAACTTTAGACTACGCTCCTGAACTAGCGAGCAATAGTACCAACTCCCGGTGCGAACCATAATTTAGTTCGAAGGTCTCTGAGTAGTGTCAGGTCGGTCGCACTTCTAGTTGTTGGTTAGTGGTTACGCAGTGTGTTTACAAATTCTGTATGGGGTGTGTATGAACCCCAGTCGTGAGTTTACGTTCAACTTTTGTGACAGTAAGTTTATTTTATATTTTATATGTAATCATCAATTCATGTATATTTTTTAAATAAATTATTTACATATTGCCAGGTTGATAAGAGATAGGTAAAGTGCAGCCTGTGTCCGAGATCAAAAAGATCGCAAAGGCCATTCTCATTTTGTTAAGTGTCATCGAGCCATATGCGAAGAGCACAAACTCCTATTTTGCACCTATTGTGTGGTAATTGAATAAATTTTTGTATAATAGCTTATCCTGTTGAGTTACTTCAACGTTTTGTATCAATTTATAATAAAAAAATTTTTTAAAACATAATTTTTAATTTACCAATTTTCGTCATTTTTAAGTGTCTAAATAAATATACTTTTTTAACAGAATAAAGTGACCGTAATTTTTTTTCTATAGCCTGAAATCTCCTCTTCAAAACGCCGTTGAAAATTTTAAAATTGCTTGAGCGCTTGAAAAGTTACAAATTTTTATTTGAAAAATGAGCTTTTTGCTGATTTTTTCCGGTTTTTAGTGTTCTAATGGTTTTTTTATGACCTGAATTTGCTTAAAATTAGATTCTATGTATACCACTCTCTTCCTTATAAAAAAAGGAAGAGAATGATATACGATAATGTCGGTTTATTAGTCAAAGAACCGACTTATTATCAAGAAAACAATGGGGTGCATTTGAACCCCAGTCATGAGTTTGAAGGTAAAAAAATTGAGTCATGAACTTGAGGGTTAAAAATGCATTTCATATTTAATACATGAAACATCCTATATACATATTATATATTCGTAGCACAAAAAGATTACGAAATATGTTTCTTTCTTTCTCGCACGTGTATTATAAAAAGAATCTTTGCTGTATACTTTTAATTCATTTATAATAGCAAGGCGTCCTGATAAATTGTCAAAAATAATCACTTGATACAGGTGGCGTTATAGTCTCGGTTTGGAGCGAGGGAAATATAATTTTTTTTATCGTACGAATTATAATTTATTATTCCAATACAAAGAATAAAATTTAGAATTACTTAAATGTGGAGATCAAAAAAGTTTTCAAAATCCATCGATTTATAAATTGAGTTCGAGATATTTAATTTTTTTTTTATACCTAACTGCAATGGACACAATTTGACAAATTTTTTTTATACTCACTTGCATACTCTGGAGCCCAAAAATGCATATTTTTTATATTTTCTCGGCACGTCTTCACATGATGATTAATTGAATCAGGTGCAACTGTTAAAAAAAAATTAGAATTTTCGGATTAGTCGAGTGCAAAGAAACATGTCTGGGCCAGAAGCAAGTACACGAGACATTGGATAACGTGTCGTACAATTCCTCTGGCCGGATATGTGTGACATTTTCCCCCGTTTCGGCGCATGGCGGCCCCCCACCCGTTGACCACGACGCGAGATACGCGATCGCGCACAGCCAGGATTATTGTAACGACAACGGTTACCCGTTATGGATACAATTTCAAAATGGTTGATGAAATTGTTGTTACGCGATTTTTTTTGAGATTGTTGTTTTTGAATTTTTTTTTTAGTCACGAAATTGTACCATAGATGTCTCTTACTTACAACCGGAATGTATTTACACACCCAGACTGGTTTAAAAAATGCAACTGCAGCGCTATGCCCTAACAAAGAGAAATGGATATGTGTTAATTAGTTATACTCAGATTTACCTGATCCTATTTTCACGAGGCCATTGTGCTGAATAAATATCGTATCACAGGTGAGGTTGCCATGGACGATAGGTGGCGAACAGGAATGCAAGTAACTGTAAAGAAAAACATCACAATGTACCCCCCTTTAAATGATTGAATTTTGTCAAGAGGTTTTGTTTGTTTGTCTGTTTGTTTATTGGAAGGAATTGTGGCCGATTTAGTTTTGTACAATTTCGGCACAGATGGTCTGTTCGCTGTGGATTCAGGCTGAATTCTGTGTGTGTTTTGCGCCGGATAAGATTTGGACGTTTGTAGCTCTAGCTAAACATACGATGGGTATCTTTAATATTAAAATTAAATTTACAAGAATATACTTAAGGTACTTCATTCACCCCACAAAATATTGTGAATTTACTTGCAAAAAAAAAAAAAAAAAATATTTGAATTTTTTTATACTTACCTTCTATTATTTAGTAGAAATAATTAAATATACAAAAATTTCGTTTTGGTGGTCAAGGAAATATCTACTGTTCCACGACTTATAACAAATTTTTAACGACAGATTTTGATAATTTTTTTTTGTGGTTTTATAAACATTTCCTTGACTCGTTTCGTAAAATACAACAAATAATTTTGACAATTCTAAGATTTATAAATATCAATAATAATATAATAATATAGAATAAATAATAATAATAATAAAAATCGATTTGAATTTGTAAAAATTTTTTTTTGAATTAAACTGATGAATATATTTACCTGAGGGCTGAGAGAATTTGTGTACACCATCGTTTCCAGGCTTGTAGGGGTAGTCTCTTGACATTACGTTTCGTACGTTTTAGGAACTGCTTTAATGAACCCGATGACATATATTCCGTAATAAATATAACCTGAAATAGAAAATTGGCCTGAAATAATCAATTTTGTTCTTTAACATTCAACTAGTCTACCATTTTTTTTTATCTTCAAAATTAAAACTTATTAAATGCTACACAGAGAGAAAATTCATATAAAATTTACTGTGCTCAGCACTATAATCGACGTGTAAAAGGCGAACATATTCAATTTTGTACGGTAAAAATATAAAAATTATAATTAATCATAGAAAATTTAAAGGACAGAATGTTGTTTTCGTAATATTAGCTCCGTAAAATTTGTAAAACAGCACAGTAAAAAGTTCCATTGCCGACAGTTTAATTGTTTTTCTTACAAAAATTACCATGCTGTCTTAAAACAGAAGAAAAATAGAAAAAAATAAAAGAAGCTAATAGTAGAAAGAAAGAAAGAGAAAGTATCAACGCTGTCACACAGCGAGGCAAGCTGCAGAAAGTATCAACACAATCATATATGAAGGTCACATAGCAGGACTGGTGGTGTTGCAAGTAGCTGGTTAGCTGGTGTGGTGTCGAAGCAGTGTTCATTAGAATGTCTTGACGGATGGTCATCGTTTAATTCATCATTTTGTTACTCCACTATCTTCAGTATTAGAATATATTGTTACCAATCATTTTTGTATGGATCATAAAGAATCAAAGGTCGGAAAAGATCGGGCATCTTCGAAGTTTTTACAGGTACAGCCGAAGCAACATAAGGTTGCGGGTCAGATGCGCAAATGAAAGAGTACGACAACAAGAATTAAACTATAACATATATGCATAAGAGTGTGATAGAAGTTGTGTTAGCACATTAAATTTTATTATGCTAGCACTTATTTTTTATTTTGGTCGTCGATCGCGCACGCATTATAAGAGAGCATGGTAATTTTTCTGAAATTTTATCTACAAAAATTATATGATTTTTCTCTCCGTGTAGTAATCAATTAAACACGTTTTGGAAAGACATTTTTGAAAAAAAGTCAACTTGTATCAAGCGAAAAATAGTTTAACTGGACAAATAAATGTCACGAATTAATCAATATAATGTTAAAAGAAGGAAAAGGTTCATCATATTGGGCCGCTTTTACAATCACACCACGTAAATGGCTTGAATTTGGCTGATTTTGGTATCATGGAACTATGGTAGCAGAGCGTGGTTTCTTGATTTCGCTCTAGATCGTCCGCAAATTGCATTATTCAGTAGTTTGCGTATCTGGGGAATATTTGCGTTCAACATGGAGAAGAAATAAAACTGTTGTATGCAAGGCAAAATATTAGAGATGTCGATTCTCCCAAAAAAAGATGATTTTCGGATCGATTTAAATCGAAATCAAAAAAATTGATTCTAAAAAAAAATCGATTCTGTGAGAGATCGATCTAAAAAATCGAAATTTTGAAAAGTTTAATAAAATTAGCTGATAATTTTTGTTTAAGGGACTTACTTGATAGTACATAGGTAATATCGGTAATATCGTGTAAAAACGCCTTACATTATATTTGTAAAAGCGATGAATGAGTTAACTTTTCAATTATAATTATAAAAAATAAGGCAATTGAATATGTGGGACGAATACCACGAATTGAAACAAGTTTATTCAAAAATTTCAAACAAATTGACAAAAAAATGTTTTCTAAATAAGTCGCTTTTGTGGGAAAGGGATCGTCGTTTGCACAGATAGGTGGTCTCTTCTTTCCTTTTGTATTAATAGTCTGACTTATATAGAGCCATAGGAGGGGTTCGTTGATATAACGAGTAAAAAGTGACAATTAATAATAGAGTTTTTGGTGTATCATTTTAAAACATGTTTTTTTGTAGAATTACTATTAAAATGAAGTTATTTTTGGAAAAAATCGGTTATCGATCTCTTACTTTTAATAATCGATTCAAATGAAAAAAATCGAAAAAAGAATCGATTTTTAAGCTTCGATTAATCGATTTAAAATCGACATCTCTACAAAATATGTATTACTGTAAAAATTATTACTTTTATTATAATTTCAAATTTTGAATATTAAAGGATATTTGTAATAATTTATGTAGTTCGTGGTTCAGATAATTAAAAATAAAAAGTTACGAAGAACCGGACTACGAAAATAGGGAAAAACTTTTGTTCGAAATTTTCCATTCGACAAAGAATTAGGTATAAATACACGAAATGGGAGGTTCAAAATTAAATTTAATTAATAAAACTGATTCAGTAATTTTACCCTGACTGAGTGTAATTATATCCTTTTGAATCTGCTGAAAATTTTTAAAATGTGTCATGTCCAGGATAATCCAACCTCTGGTTACGGTGCTCTGACAATTACAGTGTAAATTAAATCAATTAGATCTATTTCTACAATATAATTTATGGTAAACAATATTGCAAACAAGGATCCGCCATATTGGATTTCCTTTTTGTTGAAGTTGGTCTAGTAGTTTAGAACTTATATGGAAACAAACTTCCAAATTTCGCTTGAATACACTCTTTTCTTTGTAAGAAATATTTTTTTTTTTTTTTGTAAATTATTAACAAATTACTAGCAAATACTTCTATGTGAATTTTTAGAAGCAGACGAAAAAAGTGGAAGTAGAAAACTTACTCGGGGCTTATCATTATGTGTATCCGTCCAATATCGGTGAAATTTAACAATATTCGGATGTTCTAATTGTGTTAAATTTTCGAACACCAATTGAATTTTTTCTTCTTGCGATTTGAAATTTTTACGTTCGCTAAACTGTACTTCATTCCACACAACTTCAACACCTTCTTCGGTATCCATTGCTAAATATGCGCAGTCTATGCCAGGAACATCGCGTTGTTCCACCTGAAACAAACGAAATGGACGAAAATTATTTCAAATTCAAATTTCATTTCCTGGGTGTTTTCAAGGTAATCAGGAAGTTAGAGTCAACCATAAAAAAAAGACTTTCTGTACTCTTTGTGTTGTCTACTGTTGATCCCTATATCTATGTATGTGGGAAGATAATTTCTGGCTGAACAAACTGGTTACGATCAATTATTTACTTATACAAGGTTAACGTCTTGAACTCGATCAGGTCAACGGAATCTAATCAAGTCAACACATGTGTTCGTCTCGTGTTAGTTAAATTGATAATTTTGTCGTTTTTTTTTTACACTTTCTCCAACTAAATTTGACCTTGAAAATTTGAATTAATTATGAAGTGGCAGCTTTCTTAAAAACAACAAACACCTTTTGGATATTGTGGGCGTTTTCTTGCTTGTGTCAGCCAACAATGGTGTACAGCAGCCAAAAGTTAATAAGAAAGAAAAAGTAATTTGCGATTGTCAGAACTGGGGACGGATTAACCCACTTTGGTGTCCTAGACATTTTCTTCTTATCGGACCCTCGCCCACAAAAAAATAAAACAAAACTAAATAACTTGCAAGATTAAAACAAATCTCAAATATTGATTCAAATATTCAAAATAGATAGTTTGACAGGACCTTTCAAAAAAACCGGGTCCTAGCCATTTGTCTCATGTGTTTATGTAATAATCCGGCCTGAATTGTGTCGATATTTATCTGAATTACGGTAGATCAAATGGTCGGAAAAGGACATTTCATATTCCACGACCTAATGTGATTTTAGAAAATGGCGGCAATGATTCCAGGCTACAAGAATTCTAATTAAAATTAAAGAATTGCTTTTAAACGTTTCTTTAATGCTTAATAAAGTGTCGATATTTATCTGAATTATATGATCGACCAAGTGGTCGGAATACGACATTTCATATTAGATATGACCTAATGTTATTCCAATTAATGGCGGAAATGATTCCAGGCTACAATAGATTTATTCAGAATTAAAAAACTGTTTTTAAACGTTTCTGGAATGCTTAAAAAAGTGTCAACAGAGATGGGTTAACCCACTTTGGAGCCTTAGATATTTTCTTCTTACCGAACAATGCCTTTCACCTCCACAAGATATTGGGATCTATCCAAAAGGAGGAGCTTTAGAAAAATGGCTGATAAAAAAGTGCATTAACCTTAGTTTTATATATAGTAAGCAGTGCTATATTAAGAAAAAATGATAAATATTAGAACCGTTTGTATTTGGGTTGACCCAAGTCCAAAACAAGTGTAAAACAGTTAAAATGTGGTTAAAATATGAAAAAAAATGCATGAATGAGTTAATGAATATTACAATTTAGAGTTTACAAACGTCAAATTTAAATAGCAAACGTCATAAAATAACTGGAGAATTTTAAATGAATGGAAAAATCAAATCAATTGTATGTATTTTCAGATCTACAAAATTCAGCTCATAAATGACATTTCAACAAATACATTTTAAGAATAGTCTGGTTTTTCAACACCAGATGTCATACTGCCATTTGACAGATCCCAATAGAGTACACAAAAATATAAAACAGTAAATAAAATAAAACTAAATAATGTGAAAAATTAAAACAAATCTAAAATATTAATTCAAATATTCAAACACACTTTGACCGGATCCTTTTAAAAACCGGACCCTAGCCATTTGTCTCATTTATCTGTGCGATTATTCGGCTTCTGGTCAGAACATTTACTGTAGTAATTTACCTTAGAAATTGAGGAGTTAGATGGGAAAAAGGTGTAAGTGGACCTTTTTACTATTTATTCGTAACATATCAAAAACCTCAGAAGACACTGAAACAAATTTACAACTTATTAATTATCAACAAGAGACACTCGTAATATATCGAATAATTTGATCAGTCTCTGTATAACTAACATTTAAGAGACGTCATTCTCTTATTTCAAATTAGATGTGAATCGGATGTAATTATTTGCATATAAAACAGTAAAATTAAGATGTGCGGAGTATATATTACTGAGTACAAACTTAAGTAGTCAAATTAGTAACAATAAAAAATCGACCAAGAGCAAGCCGTGCTTGTACAATTAGAGTTCCGTACAGTGAGGAATCAATACACCAAATTAAAATTTATTTATATTTTTAAAAAAATCTTATCAAAATTTGTTTGTGATACTGAAACCCTCGTTATTTTAAAACATTTCTTTTTTTTTCAGAAACTATTATACTGTCGAAAACACGCGTAGTTTTCCAGTAATCTATGATTCAATACATACGTATAGTACCCCTACTAAATTCAAAATTCTAGCTTTAGAAACCTAGCAGATTAGGGAGGGTCGTTTCTGGTTGACCTATATATTTAAGATCACTGGACCAAAAATTACAAAAAAAATATTTTTAGAATGTTCAGAGGCAGCTTTTTCAAATAATATATTGACTAAAACTTGTTTTCTTTGGTTCAAAATGATCTCCTCCCCTTATTTTTATCAAAAATAGTTTTTTTTTTTTTTTGACTACCAAAATATGTACACAGTAAAAAAATTTGTGTTCTATGTAAAAAAAAAAACAGTGGTAAAATTTTTGTGTTAAATAAGTACCACAACCCTGCGTTAATGTAACATTCCGTGTTTGTGTTAAATGAAAATATTAACAGAAACTTCTATTTAACAGAATAAAAATGTTAACCTGTTTTGAACAACAAGGAAGTAACACAATATTTGTGTAGAGCAAAAGAATGCTGTAAGTACCTAACTTACATCAGAATATATATCTACCAAAATATATATAATAAAAAAGATGAGAGTAGTTCTAATTATTAAACAAAACCTAAAAATTGTAAGTTTTTTCAGTTATTGACGAATATAGTTTTATTAAACGTTTAAAAAGGAAATAATTTTCTTACATTTTAAGGTTATTATGTTACAGATTCAGTTACAAAAAATCATGTAAGCTTACTTGAGATTGGATTATATAATATACAATCTCGTAAGCTTACATGATTTTTTTTATTATATATATTTGGTACATATATATGGAAACAAGCAAGAATTTTTACAATTTTGCTGACTTATTTTGCGTTCTTTGAGTCTTATTTATAATTTAATATATGTCTAATTTATGAACAAAATCGTTATAATTTTTGACGATTTTCAAATATCTTAAGCTGCAGTGGAAGTAAAATATTGAATAAAAAAGTTTAACAACTAAAGCGGCCCCTACACGCTCAATAATATTGTGCAATCAACTTGTGCAATTTATTGAACGCTTCTCCAGACAGTTCAATAATTTTGTTAAAGAAATTTGTGCAATAAATTGAATGCAGGAATTATGCTTAATGAAACTGTTGTTTAATTTTAAATATTAAGTGATAAATGTTGCAAAGCAATAAATAATTAGTCTTGTAAATTAATAAAATTCATACTGGCTCAAATAATAGCCATCAAATATGACTACAGAATAACAAACAAATCAAACAAATAAAGTAGCATTGCGCAATAATATCTACAAAGCCTACAGACGTTACAATATTCATTCATTGCACAATATATTTCAAACTATTTTTGATCAGCACAATATATTGTACAACCCTTCAATATAATCTACAGACGAACCATAATATTGTACAACCTCGGATTTTGTGCAATATTATTGAGCGTGTAGGGGCCGCTTAATTCTGATAAATCTGAAAAACTAACACAAAATGTATGTCTTCTTGTGTGTTAAATCATTGACACAAATCTTGTGTAAAGATTTGACACATATGCTTTGTGTTCAAATAACACAAAAAATTGAGTGGACCGTTCTGCACATGTGAAATGTGTTAATTTTAACACAAATTTTTTCACTGTGTATATGCGCGCGCCGTCAAGACCTCTAACATTATTCCAAATTTCAAATTCCTACGTTACAGTTTTCGAGAAAAGCCTGTCTGTGAAAGACACGTCGAGTGATCTTATAAGGGTTCGTTTTCCCTTTTAAGGTATTGGACAGGGCCAGGAGGAGGGGGGCAGGTGGGGCTGTAGCCCGGAAGCTTGAAAAGGCGGTAGTCGTTGGCAGAAACCTAGACAAAGTGAAAGATTTTTTGCTTGCAGATTGTATTATTTGTTTCACCCAAGGTCTCGTCATTTCTCTCACCGGCCCTGGGTGCGGAACCCTAAAAAATGAACATTATTATCTTCTTTATGGATGGTTGATTCATTTATACAATAATTATCGTGCATGGTATGTATTTGGCATATATTTTTTAACAGTATAATATGCGCGTCACAGGGGCATCAGAGGCGCCACAAACTGTCAGTGTGGCAGACAAATAACAAGTCACGTATACATACCATTGTCGATCGCATCGATTCAAATCATAATATATAATAATTAAACCTTATAGTAGCGACCGAGCTAGGCTGATGGTTGATTGGTGTTATATACAAGACAACTACATCCTCAAGTGTATGCATATGTGCACTTTTTGACTGTTAATTAGATATTTTGCTTTTTATAATATTGTTCAATTTTAATAAAGACAAAGTAGCATAACATCCAATTATGATCCAAATGTTTATTCAAGTATTTTAAGTTTAAAAAAAAATACAACACAAGAAGCAGAAGCCAAAGCAGATTTACCAAATACATAGGAAACTCCCATTACGCAATCCACTGGGATCAAATTGCTAAATGAGAAAGTCAAAGATCACGGGCGTCAATGTTTCTGATCATAGAGTAATAGAGACAACATATCTGTCTCTATACTACTGGAACCAGTGTAACCAGTAAGAGATAGAAAATATGTTATATACGTGCACTGGGTTTACTTTGTATTGATGCGATATTGTGTATTTGTGTTAGGGTGTGGTGTTAGTAATCATTGGTAGTAGTGGCCGTCACGTGACCGTACTTCGCATACATATGTATGATACCACAACGCTCCGTGTGGGGACGTAACAATGCCAATAACAATCAAATCCATTGTCTTGTAATTGACCTGCACTCATCGAGTGCGAGTGAGAAAGTGACTACTAAGTTGCTTAAAGTACACAAAAATGCACACTGCAGATTTCATGATAGAGATAGTTGCTGTGCCTCTATTACTCTAGGTTTCTGATTTATATATTTGTATGATTTACTGTTACAAACTATTACTTAGACACTAACACATTCAAACATATTTGCTTTAAAACACGGAGGGGTGCCATTATACACATCTTGTGTGCGACAAAATTGCTAAATGGGAGCGTACGATATAGGAGTTTGCTATGTATTGTTACTAAAATTAATATTAACTCTTGAACGAAACATCCAATTTTTCTGATATTTGGTGAAAAAAGGTTGCAAATCTCAATCGCTTGGATGAGTTCGTCAGTCAGATAAGTCCAATTTTTAGAAACCAAAATTTTGGTCATTTTTCGCCATTTTTGGTTTTGTTTTTTTTGTAAAAATCGGCCAAAATTGAAAAATTTTTTTACACCATCGAAAAGAGCGTAAAAAATTACATAAGCTTTTGAATGATCAGATGCTTCGACAGAGGTATTATTTATTTATAATTAGTTAGAAGTTTTAAAAATTTCTTAAAGTAGTATTCTAGTTAAGAATTTTATCTGCATTTTCTAAACGTATAGAGTTTTAAACCTTTAAAAATGTGTCCTTAAAAAGAAATTTAAAAAACTTTGAAATTTTACAAAGTTATAGTCGTTTTTTAATACGGTAGATTCAGCTATCAGTTATTACACTTTAAAATATTTTAAAAGCATTTTTTTCGAAACTATATTTTTCAAGCTGGTCGATATGGTATCTCGAGTTCTCGTTATCGAATTGACTTCAAATTTGGTATGCACATTCCGTATATGTCTCTTTATGATAAGAACTTATTCGCGGATATTGCGAAATTATAGTTTTTAGTATTTAAAAAAAAAATCTTAAAAAAAAAGAATTTTTTTCAGACGGTCACTATTTTTAGACCATTTAAAATCTGATAATTATTATCTCTCGTACTTACATGTAAGTACAGTATATCCTCGTTTTATGTGGTGAATAGGGACCGCAATAGCTATAAAATGTATAGTTCGCTATCGACTGTAAAAAAACTTTTTTATACGGTGTATCCGATCACATAAAAAAAGTTTCATAGAAAATACATACTTATATAATTCAAAACCTCACGTTTCCGTTGAAATTTTTTTTCTAAACAAGACAAACGAATAATTTCCACATGGAAACAATTTTAAATAATTTATTTCATTTTTATAATATTACAAAAATTGCAATACATACACATGATACAGTACGTTAACAAAAATCAATAGAAAAATTTACCGCAAATTAACGTTCAAATTTCGTACTTTCTCTTGCTTTTTATTCACATTATTCACTTAAGACCGCATACAAAGAGGTTATGCTGTACTACGGTATTTATAATTCTTTAAAATACCTACAAATATGGAGGACCAACTGTAATTTTTATTCCAAATAACATTTTCATTAGTCATAATTATTAAATGTACGAGAGTTCTCATGAATGACTCACTCAGAATCATTATGTATGTATATTATATAACCAAATTGAAACTTACGTATATGTACAACTGGCGCGGTTTTCAATAAATAATAAATTAGTTTTATATTAGAAACAACAAAAAAGAAAAGATACTGATTAGCATATCAATGACAGTGCATAATATACATAATATTTTAATTTATTATTGCATATTTACAACAATATTTATTGTTATTTATGTGTTACCTAGGCCAGATATTAGTATAATACCGTCAAAACTCATAACTTGACCGTTTGAACATTACTTTGTCATACCACACTTGCAAAGTCTATAGAAGAAAAGTGACTAATGGGTTGAGTTTAATGGCGGTCAGACAGACCCGGAATTAATAAAATTGACAATTGTAAAAAAAATTTCGTAGGTATATGTATAAACCGATAGATAAAGTCAGTAATTAACCCCTTTAACGGCTCATGTAAAACTAACCAAATAAAATCATCTTTAAAAATATTTAATTTAATTGCATAATTATATGGCCTACCCATTCGATAATTTTTGCTTTAGTAATGCTTTTACGATAGCAGATGACAGAATCTTACAGTTACCAACACGAGGCGAGTTCAGATCGGGAGAGTCAATCAAGTTGTATAATTCATATGACGAGCTGTGCTCGGGATAGCCGCTAAAGTGGTTAAAGTACTTTTGGCAGATTTCTGTTAAGAAAGTTTGATTTTTCGTCACATCCATATCTCTATTTCGGCATTCTTTAAAAAGTTTGAATTTCAAAGCTAAATTTTACTAACGCAAATATGAAACTAAAGAAAAAAGTAGTTACCAGAAAATATATTCCTATAGTCGAAGACAACAGCTTTCGTCAGCAGATAATCTGTTACGCAAATCATTTTGTATGAAGCCTGCGGTTGAAAACTTTTCGATTTTTTGCTTTTCGAACTGTGTGATATCGTATCGGCTTGCCGATTATATCGGCCGATATATCGGTATCGTTACATCTCTAATTTTCATGGTTAGAAATAAGACACAAAAAATATCTTTAAAAAAATTCATTTTGTGAATAAATAATTTTGGAATAATGTATTCTTTTAATTTAAAGTTCCTTTGCAGATTTAATTCACAAAAATACCGAAAATTAAATTTTCTTGCAATATTTACAATATAGCGGATAATGTAACTAATGTTAACAAATAAATCTTTATGGTTACAACGGTGGCTTAGTAAAATGGAGTTCAAACTACATATTTTAATACCTATACCCCCTCTATCGAACAAACATATGTTAAATATCATGTTCTATTCAATTTTCAATACTTGGAATCAATAAAAAAGCGCAAATTACAGTGACTTTTTTTGAAGAACATGAGTACGTAATGTTACTAATTGGTTAACATCTTAACGTATTACTTTTTTTGAGTCAGATCAAAGATTTTTATCATTTAATTTCCGTAAAATAGTTAAGCGGTAGTCAGTTATGGGTCATACACAATCAATAAAATAAGGAATAAGAAATAAGGAATAAGAAGTATACCATCTAGTGACGTTGAATAGAACTTTAATGAAATAAGAAATAGGGAATAAGAAATAAGTAATAAGGAGTATGCCATCTAGTGACGTTGAATGAAACTTTAAAACTTAATTGCTCATATAAGTAAATGTATTTAGGTATTTTTGTACATCAGAATTCATGAAAAAGTAACGTTCGTGATGACTTTTTTGTCACTAAGTGAAAAAAATCACAAATTTTGACGTAAAAAAATACCTACATATTTATATATATGACCAGTTACCTTAAAGTTACATTCAACATCACTAGATGGCATAGTCCTTACTTCTTATTTCTTATTTCATTAAAGTTCCATTCAACGTCACTAGATGGCATACTTCTTATTCCTTATTTCATTGATTGTGTAGACAGCATTAATTTCATTTTATTCAAATTTAAATGGAAAATTATGACAAAATTAGGTAATTTAACGGTACAATTTGAAACAAGCTCGTCTTTTTACACAGTAGGCGTACTACGGAGTGAGATAAAATAAATGCAATGAGAAAATGGCGAGAATCAGAAGAACAATAATAGTGCTATTATTTAAGCACTATAGCACTGTTGGTTGCTATTCCGCGTTACGCCACTGCCCCGTGCGTCCGTTCTATGCATTATTTTTTTTTCTTTTCAAAAAAGGACACAATAAATAATACATATAGTTATCGTGCAAACAATAAAAAGTGACATTGAGAATTTCTATTACTACATACTGCTGGGTACGTTTTGCATATGTCATTTATTTAAATTAATTTTGCAAATGATGTGTGAAAACAATTAGCAAATAAATATTGATTTGATTTGAATTGAGTGGTAAATTTGTCAATAACTTTTCTTCCGGTATATATGTAAAAATTGCGATCTTTAATTTACATAATTCTATTTTCAAACTACGTACATAGGTAGATCTCTAAATCCAATTAGAATTCTATAATGAGTGTCACAAGGACAAGAGTTTTCAAAAATTTCATCTATTGCGCCATTCTTTTTAAAACCAACAAGGCACTCAACCTGACTATCACAGATTTTTTTTGAAACTTTGGTTTATTTATACTCTTTAACAACCTGAATTCAAATATAATTTTTAAAAAATTTTAACTCTTATAGTTTTTGAGTTATATACTTTTGAAAATTGCAAAATACCCTTTTTTGTTACTCAATCCCAGCACTATAAAATGTTCTAATTTCAGTTCTATAAGTCCTAGAGAGTTGTATGACTGCTCATTTTAAAGAGAAATTAGAGGTTGGTTGGACCTAAGAGGTTGGTTTCAAAAAAGGTTTCTAAAGAAATCTTCTTTGAAACCAAGCTCTTATGTCAGAATGCGTTAAAATACTATACACTAAAATGCATTTTTTATCGTAACTGCTGGTCCCATCATGGCTCCACTTTGAAATTTTTATGGTGCATTCCCCAAGTCACTATTATAAATATATATTATTTTCATAATTTTCAAAAAACACTATCTCAAAAAAATTTTCAAAAACAAGTTTTGAGGCTTTCCAAAAAAAATATTTTTCCCAAATAGTATTCAAGATTAGTACCAAATTAAAGCCCATTAATTTCTCTTTAAAATGAGCAGTCATACAACTCTAACTGAAATTAGAACATTTTATAATGCTGGGATTGAGTAACAAAAAATGGTATTTTGCAATTTTCAAAAGTATATGTAGGTATAACTCAAAAACTATAAGAGTTAAAATTTTTTAAAAATTATATTTGAATTCAGGATGTTAAAGAGTATAATTAACCAAAGTTTCAAAAAAATCTGTGATAGTCTGGTTGAAAATCATTTATTTTTGGTTGGTTTTAAAAAGAATGGCCCTATTGGCAACGTAAAGATTACACGAGCGCTCCTGGTTTCTTAAATTAGAAGCTGTATTCAGCAAAAATTTTTGTATACGTTTAATTCGCGTTAGAAATATGTAATACGTAGGTATTATACAAAAATTATTTATGTGCGGATTACTAGAGATTTTATATCACCAAATAAACGTATATAATTATATATTTTTACTTGATACTAGTTCTAATTTTACCACCAGAGGCGCGAGTGAGAATTTTTGTGTTGCCGATTGTGGACTATTTTCTCGAATTTTGTTTACTAAACTAGTACAAATTTGGTGGCCTATTGGGAAAACAAATGGAGGCGTGATTTATTTTTAGCCTACTGGTAGTAGTTTTTTCATTCGTCATCAGATGGCAGAAATTGACACTTAAAAAAATTGGAGGAATTTGGAACTGACCGTTTTTATTTGAAAACAGTAAATTATTCTGAAAAAATTAGGATGTGAAATTCAAAAAAATATGGCAGTTTGTATTTTGTAAATTAAACAACATAAATTTTGTGAATTGTCAAAACCTTATAAACAAACCTTGCCTACTGGCAGTAGTTATTTTTTTGACCATTAGTTCGCGTATCAAAGTTTTACAATTTTCAATATCTCCGAAAGTTTGCGCAAACATAAGTTTGTGTAGTATGAATGAACCATCAGCTATTAGTATCTACATTTTTTTTTTCAAATTACAGTTAAATCGCGTTATAAGTCCGCTTCGGGGCTGTAGGAGAATATAATTCTAAGAATTCCTGTATCCCCACTTGTGCTTAGTAGTCGATCGCCGTAACTCGCACTTCCCCTACTTTTCAAGTGTGTGTGTACTTATTTACAATCAAATTGCCTTGACGTTTAGTGCAGTATTACCATTCGTTACTTCGTTAGAAGCGGCACAAAATCTACCTAATTTTAATAAATACATTTACTAATATTTTCTAAATGTGTTCTATAGTTTGTGTGACAGGAGTTTAAATGATACTCTCCACACATGTTTTTTTCTTTTGTAGAAATTGTAAATAATATTGTTAGTCAAACAAAGTTTGTAATGTGCGCAATGAACGAACAAAACTTGCTTTGGTCAACTACACATGTATTATGTAAACACGGACCTAATGACTTATATGAGTTGCATTAATCGTACGCTTGCTAGCTTATTAAACATCAACATCAATGTTCCGGACTCACAACGAGAGACTGAACTGAATTTTTTTCGGTAATGGAGGGGAATGTTTACAATAGAAATAAAATCGGGGGACTTATAACGCGATTCGATTAGATTTGTTACAAAAAAAAAAAAAAAAATTGGCTTTGAAGCTCAATATTTGGTAAACTGCGGGGACAGACAGACAGACAGATATGACGAAATTATAAGGGTTTCAAAACTTTTTAAATTCCAACCATCAGTTTTCTTAGGTATTATGTTCCAACAAACACTCAAATTAATTCTCGTTTTAATGAGCATGCGCATAGTTGACTTTACTGTTCCACCTAGGCAGAATTGTAATTCCAGTTTACACACAATTTGAAATTCTGTGTTCCAACAAGCATTTAAATCTAATTCTGAACTCACCCGAATTGATTTTTAAAATTCTTGCTTCAGAGTGAGTATTTCAAATCCTAGACATGCGCATTAACGAAAATTTAATTTTTAACCTTATAATTTAAAAATTTAAATAATAAACAGACAAATTTTAAGTTTGAATTGTTCTATGAAAAGACAAATTTCAAAATTTTGACTTTATTTAATTGCTATAATAGGTATTTTTTTTTTTTTTTAAATTAGTAAACAGGTGTAACTATTTTAATTATTTATTTTATAAATATTTATATTATTTTAGTAACTAATAAAATAAAATACGGAGTAAAGTAAAAAAAATAGTTGGTACTTTTTATTTAAAAATTAAATTAAGGTATTTTAAAGTATATTATAATTTTTTAGTGGATATATTATTTATAAAATAAATATTCTTCATAGTATGGCAGGTATAGAATACATAACTCAAGTCTTTAGTAGAGGCACCTTTTGAAATCCCTAAGAATTAATATAAACGTTCCTATATATTAAATACCGAACTGGAGTTCTGAATTGAATTTGATTTGACCTTCAAATGACATTAAGGAACTTAAAATACTGGATTCACTCGAACTGGAAATTCTAGTGTTTGTTGGAATATACCTCTTAGCACTTATACGTGTGGATAGGTACCAAATCAATCATTCAGAATTGGAGAAATTATTTTCAAGGTATTAGCTGATCCAATTTGTCAGATATTGGCAATGAATATGGCTAATAATTTTCTATAATTCTACATTAAAAAATTTCGTTTCTTCTAATGTAAGTATAGTATGAATCATCATAATATCTTTGTGATTGCTGTTGAAGTGAAGGGTTAGTCAATCAATTAATATTGCAAATTTGTTACACTTTTTATAAACACGTTTTTGAAAATACAATTTTATTTAATATTAGCTCTTACAATTATTTATATATTTTTTTTTTTTTTGCAAATATTGATTGCAATGCATCCAATACACTCAGCTACACTCTCTAAAAATATGTAGGTTTATCATATTATATTATACCGCAAAATGCAATGTCATTGCCAAATTTGATCGGTAAAATAAAATAAATTTATTCCATAGAGTATAATTTCAAGCAATAATTTGTTCAAAATTTTTGAAAATGTGGACAATGTGCGGTAAAAGTCAGAAAATATTTTTGCGATTGTTGAGAACTTTTTTGTGCTGAACTGTAATTTATATGACTTTAATTAATGCGACGTTGTCAGATTCTAGGTTAATCATTCAATTATTCCAAGAATTAATTTTTTCTTAAAAAACCTTTAATTTAACTTCACATCGGTTTTCCTAACAACCAAATTTTGTGACAGATTTTTTATCAACTTCCCTTCAACCAATTTAGCTTGAATTTTGGACTTTGTAACATTTTGAAATTTTTTTTTTTTTTTTTTGAGAGTCTATGACCAGAAAGAGATTCTGAATTTAAAGTTTTAACCAAATTTTGACGGAAAATGATTACGTAAATCATTTTTTGATAAAATTATTGAAAAACTCATTTAAACACATTTTTAAACTTCATAAATATATTTAAACCACAGTTTAAACAAATTTACCTACTTATGTGAAATTTTAGATATCTAGCATTACTTTTCATTGGAATATCCAAAAAATTGCCCATTTTCCACAAGACTGTGTGTAATTTTGCCATAAATTATAATGTATTTTGTTCAAAAACTTTTTTTTTTTAATATCCTCGTTTATCGATTATTAGTTCTAAATAGAACTATAAGGGAATTTTTTTTATTCTAAAATGTGTCCAGTTTTCTAGGTTTCAACAAGATTTCAGCATTCTTTTCTTATTAACAACGCAACCTACTTAAAAACTACTTTTATACAATTTTCCAGAATTTTGTAGTTCCAACAACGAAATACTTATGAATTCGTGATTTCTATATCACTGCGAGCGTAGTCTACCCGCACTTGACCACTTTGTAATAGTCAGTGTTGGATCTTTCGCAATTTAAAAGTCAGTGTCGTTTTTTTTTTTAAACTATTGTTGAAATTTTTTAAACTAAAAGTTTTTTTAAACTATTGTTGAAATTTTTTAAACTAAACTTTTTTAATTTAAAAGTAAAAAGTTTTGGTACCATAATATATACACCTAACCTCTTTTCTTTAGTTCTTTCAATCAAAAGACATACTAATCTTTGAAAATATCATCCACAAATCAATATTGCAGAGGTACTTAAATAATATTGCAATCAAAAACAACAAAAATCAAATTTCTAATCTCGCTTTTACAATAAACATTAAAATTATCGGTAAAATTTAGTAAGTAGGTGGCACTACAATCTCGAAACATATATTAGCCTGTATTACACTTGGCGAGTTTGCTCGCTATTCGCTGGCGAATTTGCTCGCTGCTAGTAAACTCGCTTAGTGTAATATTCTTGACTAGTTACACGCTAGATACTCGCTACTCGTTTTTCTAAAGCGAGTAAAGCTGAAGACCGGTCTACTTTACCCGCTACTCGCTTCGTATTTTTACCCGCTAGCTAGTGAAATCGCTTTGTGTAATATATTTCACGAGTAAAATCGCTGTATTTGACAGTTCTTTCAAAATGTCAACAGAGACTATTTGTGCAGGATTTGTAATTCCAGCGTTATTATTTTTATTGTTACGTAAAAATTTGCAGAAAAAGCAAAAAAAAATAGGACAGGTAGATAAAAAATTGGGTTATAAGACGGGAAAAATTTGGTATTTTATGTTCCACAGCGTAGTATTTGCGTAAAAAAAGTTCATAAATTAAAAAAAATAAAATGTCAGTTTTATTTCCACTTCAAATTTTTAATAAGTAAAGGAAATAAAAATAGTAAATTATATAATATATAAATACTATAGTAATGAAATTTTTTTAATAAAATAAGTTTTTAGTAATAATAACAAGCAAGAGAGGAAAGAAAAAACAAAAAATGAAATATTTACTCAGTTAAATATTAATAACAACAACACATGTTAGCAAATTTACTAGCTACGTGTGTAATCGGTATTCATTGAGCGAGTCGATACGTTTGCACTCGCTAGCGAATTTACTCGCTATTCACTGGCGAGTAAACTCGCCAAGTGTAATCCAGGCTATTGTACAGTACAAAAAAATAATCAATTATCTTATACAATACGTTTGTCGCATATGTGTGTATTTTTTTTGGCACATGAACACAGATATTATAAAACGTTATAATAAAATGTTTGTATACCACAGAACAATAGAGAAGCAGTGTACATATAAAAATCTATCGTTCGTAAGTTCTGCAATGAGGTGAAATTTAAACCATTTGTGATTTAGTCTGTTACTGTTCATCAAAAGGGTCATATCGTTCTTAATGTCATTGTTTTTTTTTAATCAATTCGTGAAATTTAAACAGAAAAAAATATGAAGTGTGTCGTACATATTTAAGTGTAAAAATTCTATTGAACAAAAAAATTCTCAAAATAAAGGGACATCTTTCTTAAAATACATAAATTTATTTTTAATTATTGGTTGTTAGTCATATAGATCGGCCATGACAGTATATACTATATATATGCAAGGTGCGCAGTTATACATCACCATATTGCACGAACACATTCACATGTTTGTGTAGATCATGTCCCTGCCACTTGTTTTCAGGGACGGACCTTTTCATGTCACAGTTCACTACGTGAAGCTAATAGTATTGGAGCATACTAAATAGAGTTGGGACATGTGAGCATTTTTCATCAAATAGATGTCAAAATTAATTATCATGTGGTTGACTATAAAAGTATCGTCACCAAGTTATGTGTTAATGAGCAATTAAATTTTTTTTTTAATTTAATTAATCTTTCTAGGTTGAATTAAAGTATTTTTTAAATATTTAATTTATTTCCAATTTATTTTAGATGAATCTTTGATGAAAAATAGTGAATTATCAAAATCATGTCCCGACTCTATTTTATTCAAGACCATCAACACCAGGGGCGTAGCTACCGCCGTATCAGCCGTATCAATGATACGGGGCCCCCGAGTTACAGAGGCTCCTAACGTGTGTAAGCAAAAATTAGTAAAATGTTATCCACAATGTCACTTAATCTCGTGCTTCCCGGGAAAAAAACATAAAAAAACTGTCATACGTGCCTATAATAGAGTTTTCACTTCAGAAATGACAAGAGTCAAAAAAGCAATCTCTTTTTTTCCCGGATTAAGCGTGTGCCCAAAAGTTGGCAATATGGGTAATTTAAAAAATGAGTCTTCGATGGGGCAGGAACGGCTATCAGACTTGTCACTATTGTCTATAGAGGCAGAAATTTTAGAAAAACTGAAACCGCCTTCAACTATAGATGATTTAATAAATCAATTTGCCGAAAAAAAATTATAATTATATTAAATATACACAAGAAAAATGCATATTTAATTTGAATTGTTTGGCTAGCTCAATTTCTATAGGAGAAAGCGGTAACTTATAATCAATAAATATTTACTTTAATTTGATGTAAGCATTTTTGCTTCTTTTGTGTGAAATCTTTACCCTTAATTTGGGCCCCCAACTAATTTTGATACAGGGCCACTAATCAACACCATCTGGTATATTAGTTATAGCGGCGTCAGTGACGGTCCATTTTTTTTATAATGGACTATATGGAGAGTGGCAGGGACATGGTGTAGATACAAATAATGTGTTGTTGTATGTATCATAATGGTTTGGTAGGGGTAGCGGTGTTCACGTCATTTATTGGCGATAGCGGTCAAGGTAGTTATGAAATAGGAAATTGGTATCTTGTATATCTATGGTTTTTACATACTTAGTGTTTGTTTATACGTATACAATAAACAAAGTCAATCACATGACAAAACAGAGTGGCGTCTCGTTTATGGCGTCATATTAGCCACATATGTACATACAATATAAGCTGTTTGCTAATTTTCCAACAATTATGAGTTATTAAATCAGTAACTAAATCGCATAATATCTGGTATCTTATCAGTAATTTTTTTAATTATTTTTTTTATAGAACATATTACGTGTACGCTGTAAATATAAAATGTGGTTGCAGGAAAGTTTTTCGTGGAAATATGGTTAGGCAACTTTATTAAGACGAGGGCCGGACCTAGCCTAAGTGACGCCCGGGGCAGGGTCCAAAAATGGCGCCCCTGTAAAAAAAAACATTTCCTTTTTTCCTCCCACATACCTAATTTTGGTGCCCTCTTAAATCACTTTTTGGCACTCCGCAGGCACGTGCCCCGCCTGCCTCCCTAGATCCGACCCTGATTAAGACACATATTTTATTGGGATCTGTCGAATGGCGGTATGACATCTGGTGTTGAAAAATCAGACTATTCTTAAAGTTCATTTGCTCAAATGTCATTTATGAGCTGAATTTTGTAGATCTGAAAATACATACAATTGATTTAATTTTTCCATTCATTTACAATTCTCTAGTTATTTTATGTTTGCTATTTAAATTTGACGTTTGTATATCCGAAATTGTAATATTCATTAACTCATTCACGCATTTTTTTCATATTTTAACCACATTTTAACTGTTTTACAGATGTCAAATTTTCTCTTCTTCAACAAAATTCCTTTACTACGAACTTGTGTCAACCCAAATACAAACAGTTCTAATATTAATTTATCATTTTTTCTTAATATAGCACTGGTTACTATATATAAAACTAATGAGAATGCACTTTTTTGTCAGCCATTTGTCTGAAGCTCCTCTTTTGGACAGATCCCAATACCCAAATAATAAAATTCTTGTTAATGAATGAATAGTATTCTTAGGTTAAAAGTTACTTTTATACTATTCCATTATTTTAACACTTAGAATTTGCTACTAACCTTAGAGAGTATCATAATTAATTCACAGCACACAGATACCCAGGGAAATCTAGGAATCTGAAAAATTTCAAGATAAAAAAAACAATACTCCTGTCACAGCATCCTGTATAACATAGCGAATTTCGGTTTACAAAAATTAGTTTTTCTCGGAAACCAGTTTACATAAAATAATATGTAGTTTAAAAACGTTTTTTATGTTATTTTTTCTCCTGTTTGTAATGGTGTAAAAAAATGTCGTCAAAACTTTTAAACTTTTAAAAATTTTCGCAAAAAACTAGTTTTTTTTTTTACGAAAAATGTCCAAAAAATCATGTTTTGGGCATCGGACGTGTCTGGCTAGCGAACTTGTCCAACGGTTTTGGAGTTCCAACATTTTCATCAACTTTCGTAAAAATAGGACATTTCGTTTGAGAGTTAAGCCCGATTTACATTAACGCTCTGCTCTCACTCCGATATCACTCCGCTCCAGGTTCGATAAAATATTCTTACACAATAAACAATGAGTGTATTCACATCATCGCTCTGATATCGGTTCGATATCAGTCACGGTTCCCTCTCGCTCCAATGTCACTCCAATATCAATACCACTCAGGTAATATTTTATCGGAGCGGTATCAGACTTGTTATGGCTTGTACCTATAGTGTCAACACTTTTTTGATTCCACTCCACTCCGCTTGCATTCAGTTGTTATGAAAAGATATTTGTATCGAACTGAGACCGAACTGGGAGTGTACCCAGAGTGGCATTATAATGTGAATAGAGAACGAATGGGTACCAGCATGATATCAGCACTGTAATGTGAACACAACAAGATTATATCTAATCGGGAGCGTAGTGATATCGGAGTGAGAGCAGAGCGTTAATGTAAATCGGGCCTTACAGTTTCAGACTCAAGTTTCACTATGACAGTGGCTGTAATAGCTGAATTTTCTATTCGAAAATTCGCTAAAAACCTACGATTCGAATATAAATTTTTGAGAGCGAAGTAGGAACCGAACCAGTAGTCAATTTAATGAAAAATTTGCAAATGTATAAATAAAATGTTTGCTCTTTGGGAGTATAATTCTGGGACACACTGTATACATTTGCAATTTTAGATTTAATGTACTGTGTATAAGACACATGCAATTATGTATATTCGTATAGTTTTATTAATTACTTTTAATTATTAATTAAAAATTCACGAGATCTATTTGAACAAAAAAGCTGCATGTTAAGATGGAAAGTTGAATGAAAGTAATTAGTAAGTAAAAAATGAAAATAAAAAATAATAATAATTAACGGTTGGAATTTTTTGTCTGATGATGAAAGGGGACATGTCGTGTCGGTCACTTCTTTTAAAATTCGTGTTCTTTAATGTATTGGCACAGATTAAAAAATACCCCTGTCGCAGCATCCTGCATAACATAGCGAATTTCCATTTACAAAAGTACGTTTTTCTCGGAAACTAGTTGATATAGAGTAATTGTAAATAAAAAAAAACCTTCTTTATGTGATTTTTCCGTCTCATTCCGCCAAATTTTTTTCACAAAAAATGTCCAAAAAACCGTAAATGTTTTCACGAAATTTCTTAAAAATAAAATGTTTCGTTCTTGAGTTATCGTGCGGACACTTAGTAAACATATATATAAATGTGTCCGCACGATAACTCAAGAACGAAACATCTTATTTTTAAGAAATTTCGTGAAAACGTTTACGGTTTTTTGGACATTTTTCGTGAAAAAAATTTGGCGGAATGAGGCGGAAAAATCACATAAAGAAGGTTTTTTTTATTTACAATTACTCTATATCAACTAGTTTCCGAGAAAAACGTACTTTTGTAAATGGAAATTTGCTATGTTATGCAGGATGCTGCGACAGGGGTATTTCATTTTTAGAAATGGTACCTCCTCCTTGAGGTCGCTCAAAAAAATCCGATGGTGGGTCTAGAACTGTGCAATCCTTACTACTGACTTTTTTTTCCTTATTTTCTCAAAAACTAGCTAACTTAGAATAATAGTTCAAAAAGCTTTTTTATGTGATTTTTTTCCGTCTTTGCAATGGTGTAAAAAAATGTGGCAAAATCTTTTAAATTATAGCAAATGTTGGCAAAAAACTAATTTTTTTCAAGAACAAAAACCATGTTCCTGGCATCCGACGTGTCTGGCTGAAGAACTCATCCAAAATTTTTGGACTTCTAACGTTCTCACCAAATTTCGTAAACCTAGGACATTTCGTTCGAGAGTTATCGTGCTGATACATAAATACATACATATATATATATATATATATATATATATATATATATATATATATATATATATATATATATATATATATATAAATTTTAGTGAATGTTATCTTTGGGTTCTAGGGATCTCAAAACAAATTTCTGCCATAGTCCCGGGCTCAAGTTGCGTCATGACACCGGCTGTAATAGCTGAATTTCCAGAATGGAAATTCGCTAAAAAGAAAGATTTCAAGCATAGACCAGTGAATATATTACAGACTGAATGTATCAATGAATAAAGCCTCAAGATACGATCAACTGCTACTTTGTAATACTGTAATCAGTGTAATAACTGTGGTATCCGAAGTAATAATTTTGAGTGCCTTTTCAAATAATTACTGCTAAAATATAATATTGATAATAAAATTTTAATTTTTTTTTTTACAGTTTTTAAAATGAAACAATTTATAAACAGATAAAATAAAAATTTTAATGTAAGTAACTTGTGTGTTTGTGTAATTTATTCATATTTTTAAAAAAATATTTATATTCATTAATTTTCCAAGTAATATTTTGTAGTATAATTTTGATAACATAAATTTTATTAAAAAAAAAAAAAAATTAAAAATATCATATACACCAGGATTGGAACCTGGTACCCCACTATATCAATACATATGGATAGCACCTATTACTCTAACCGCTGATCTTCGCACAAGCTCAACACAACATGCTAAATAACTTTATTATTAACCTATATGTTTGTCTAAACTTTAAACGGAAATATCTCTTGCACAGAACACAGAAACAAGGTATATATGAGCCGTTTATGTTGAAAGTGGGGCAAGTCCATTTTTGACAAAAATGAACATAATGAGAGTTATAGATAAGATTTAGTATGATCTTTTTATCTGTCAACAATTTATAGTCAAAAAAATTCAGAAGCCTAATATTTGGAAGTTTGAAGTTTTAGCTCTCAACAGTATTGTGAATCTGTTTATTTTGATAGTGGTGCAAGTCCATCTTACAAGTAAAATTTCCGAGACCGGACCTATTGATTTTGATGAAACTTAGATATGTTGTAGAACACTAAAAAATAAGTAATACGTATTTTCTTTTATCTGCGGAAAAGCGGTTTGAAGGGGTGAAATCGTCCTGCAAAAATTGGGGTGAAAATTTAATTTTTTAAATATCTCGAAAACAGTAAGAAATAGAGCAAAAGTTTAAATTGGCGATATTGCTCTTTTTTAAAAAGCTATCCATTGATATGTAATTTGTTTAAATTACACCAACAGGGGTACTTTAGGGCTAAAATTTGGGGGTTAATTTTGCGAAAAGGGGTAAAAAATAAAATATAATAAAGTTTGGTTTACAGATTTCAAATGTACGTAAAAAAATCTAATCGACCTGTTTTTACTCAATTTCCTAATATCAAATCCAGGGGTAGTTAACTACGGGGGTGACTGTGTCGACATAATCGTACTATTTGAATAACTGAAAACTTCTTCAAGGAAAATAGTATAAAACAATTAGAATAAATTTCCAAATTCATTTCAAGCAACACTGCAAAGGGGGTGAGTCGCCCTTTTAAAGTACATACTTATTTTCATACACTCATTTCTACTACTAAGGCACTGGCAGGAGGTAATAAGGTCACAGTATGTGCTTCTGAAGTTGAATTGTCGTATGAAAAGTTTTTATTATGTTTATTTTTAAATGATAAAACTCAAATATTATCCATTTAAATTAACGATTACAATAATTCATTAATTTTGAAAGTGAGGCAAGTCCATTTAGTTTATAATAAAACCACTATTTTTTTAGTCAGCGCTATGAACACTATTGGATTATAAACTTACATTATCTAATACCACAAAATACAAAAAATATGTCTATTAACACTTACCAATATTTTTAAATTTATTGAAACGCAAACCCTTAAATATCTCGCAATAACAAAATATGGACTTGCCCCACTTTCAAATTAAACGGCTCATATAAAAATCTGTAGACCGAAAGAGACCGATCGAGCCCTTCTCACTATGCTTAGCTGATCATTCTTTCGGTGGCGATCAGCCTATCCACGTCCAATTGTTATGTATTGTTAAAATCATTGTTAGTTACACTGCATGGATCTCTGTTCGCATGTACGTGTTATGTAGTTGTGTGTGTGACCACTCACAAAGATACAAACATCAAACACATACAACTACAAACAGTGTGTACCTACACAACATAGTGTAGAGAAGTGGTAAGGATCTTTTATCCACGCTGGTAAGATAGTAACTTCGTTTCTGTATTCTGTGATCTTCTGTGTCTTTGAGAGTCCTGTGGACTTTAATATATTGTAAATTCTTTCCATTGTTGTGATGCTTTATTAATAGACGATCAATTTCCCGGCACGTTCAACATTTATGAGATCTCATAAAATATAAAACTATTTAAAAAAAATAAAATAGAAAGAAAACTAGACAATTCAAGCCGAAGTAAAATTAACTAAAAAGGTAAAAACTAATTAGCGAATAAAATAGCTACAAAAATAAGAATCGATAACGCAAAAAAAAAACAAATCGATAAAAATAAAATGTAACACAGTATGTAATATTTTTTTTATTCTAAATTGATAAATAAGGAAAGAAGAAAATGCAAATACGGAAAAAGAAATGCTATATCATAAACAACTTACCATCGCCAAATATAGGCAAACCACAGAATATAGATTTAAAAAAAAATAGTAAAAATAAAGTACCAGACAAGGAATTAAATATGTATATCCTACGTCCGGTCTAGTGAAAATTTATAGCGATATCAGAGTACGTACAAGGGCTGAATTTTTATATACATATAAACTGTACGTGCGGTCTAATTATTTTTAAACTGACGTGTTGCGTGCTTTTTATTGCAGACAAAATTATTAGTACAAGTAGGTAGTCAGTCGTATGTAGGGTTGCCAATTGTCCCGATTTAATCGGGATGTCCCGATTTTAGGCCTATGTGTCCCGCGACCCGACAACAATAGTGGCGGGACGCTAATTGTCCCGATTTTTAACATCTACAATTTTTTTACATTTTTAGTCGCGCCAGTCCGGCTATTGTTGTTTCCAAATTATCGTGCTTGCATGTCATATGACGGTCAAGGAAGTAAGTATATTTGCTGTACCTACTGATAAAGTGTACTCTGTCTACTGATTTATAACTTATACAGCTTCCAGTGTTGCCCGATTAACTAATTAAAATTCTTTCAACATTAAAATCTCTCCAAAAAATGGGAGAAAATCGATTAATCAGTTTAGTCGACTAATTTGACGTACATGAAATACGTCAATGCCAAAGACGGTCAACTTTATGAAAAATGTTTTTCTCCAAAAATAATACAGTTGATATGCAAAAAAAAAAATTAAAAATCTAAAAATTAAAAAACTTGATTTCTAATTTAATAAAATAAAATAAAAAAATATTATTGTAATATTTTATCTTCAAGAAATTGTTTTGTTTAAGGGCTTGTAAGAACATGGTTTAAGTATGTAGCTGTTAGTAACAAATAATAAAAATAAAAAGATAATCTTTCCGATTTTTTACCCATTAAGGTCCGATTTACATTAACGCTCTGTTCTCACTCCGATATCACTCCGCTCCAGGTTCGATAAAATATTCTTACACAATAAACAATGAGTGTATTCACATCATCGCTCTGATATCGGTCCGATATCAGTCGCGGTTCGCTCCCGTTTCAATGTCACTCCAATATCAATACCACTCAGGTAATATTTTTATTGGAGCGATATCAGACTTGTTATGGCTTGTACCTATAGTGTAAAAAATTTTTGATTCCTCTCCACTCCGCTTGCATTCAGTTGTTATGAAAAGATATTTTTATCGAACTGAGACCGAACTGGGAGTGTACCCAGAGTGGCATTATAATGTGAATAGAGAACGAATAGGTACCAGCACGATATCAGCACTGTAATGTGAACACAACAAGATTATATCTAATCGGGAGCGTAATGATATCGGAATGAGAGTGGAGTGATAATGTAAATCGGGCCTAAATCCCGAAATATTCATTGGTAGTGTTGGCAACCCTAGTCGTATGGTCGTACAGACGCTTGCGGTATTACTACTACTTGTATGTTGTATAGCACGCAGTTGCGTGATTCATGGATTTACTAAATAAAACGTTGTGGTCAATCCGGTTATAAGTATGCTTAAATATGTATGTAAGTAGGAGAGATAATAATTATCAAATAAGTATGTACACGCTGATTAAGGTACTTGTGGGTAATTACGTTCACTGAATTTGAAATCTTTATTACCTTTCCATTGGAAGTTATTATAATGGGTCCGATTTTATGAATCGCTAATTTTGACATATCTCCACGTTTCAAGGTGACTAGAATCCGAACTTTCTTTTTCGTCTCGTATATCTCGAGAACAAATGATGATATCAACTCCGGACTAATTTCATTAGATGCGTAATCAAAAAATGAAGACCGGATAAAGTTTTCAGCAAAATTGGGTTTAGCGGTTTGTTTTTTGTGGTAAAAAAACAGAATTAACTTTATTAACATAACATAGATTATATGGATTTTTTACCATGTCTTTATTATCTAATGGCCTAAGAACCTTCTGTGATGTTAAAAACGCCAGTAAATTATTGTAAAATTTAAAAAAAATAAATAAATAAAAACAACGGAAAAACGAAATAAGAAACTTTTTGTGAAATATTTTTTGTCTCGCGTATCTTGAGAACAAATGATATTATCATTTGTTTGATAAGGGTGGAGCCTCCACTCTTAGGTACAGAAAGCGAAGCCCCCGGTGTGGTGCAAGGGGCAAAGCCTCTATTGGGGGTCCAGAGGAATCCCCTGAATAAAAAAAAAAGTTATTCATTTGCAATAGTCTTTAAGGGCATCCAATGGGAAGTTGACAGTGTGGGAAGACCTGTCCCCCAAATTTTTTTGTTATTTACTACCAAACAGAATGAAAACATGTATGAGACAATAATTTATATTCCTTAAGGCCATATTATATTTTCTCATAAAAATGGACTTTTAGAAAGTATCCTATTGGAAAATATTATATTTCAATAATTCTCTGAAAATTTCAGAAAAAATACCGTTGATCCTTTTTTTGTGCGGTGGGTAGGGACTGCATAAAAAAAATCGCACAGAAAAATATATTCAAAAATATCATAAATAGCTATAAAAAGTATAGTTCGATCCAGATTGTAAAAAAAACTTTTTTTATGCGGTTGGTCGGGACCGCATAAAAAAAGTTTCATCGAAAAAACATCACTCAAAACACTCAAAACTTAGAAATTTCCTTAGAAGTTGCTTCTATAAACAAGATAAAGCATTAATTTACACGTAGAAACATTTTATTTTAATTTTATAATATTATGAAAATTTTGAAAAATACATCTGTAACAAAATTAAATGATGCAATAACTTATGTTCTTATGCAATGTATTGATTAAATGATTAAAAGCCGTTAAAAAGTATTTTTATCAAAGAAGGTTATTATAGTAATTGTTTAAGTTTCTTACTATCTCGTGCTTTTGATTCACATTATGCATTTTAATGGCCATTTTTTACAAACCGCATAAAAAAAATCGCACAAAAAAGGACCGCATAAGAAAGAGTTCAACTGTACTTCCAAAGTTATAAAGAGTGCCTTATAAAAAAATTGCATAAAAAAAATTTTTAAAAACTTCCATAAATAGCTAAAGTTGAGTTTGTCGATGGTAAAAAAAACCTTTTTTATACGGTGGATCAGGAACTGTATTATTTCAGTTTTATAATATTACAAAAATTGCAATACATACACGTGTAAAAAACTGACAATAACAATGCAATAATTTATATTCTTATATAATGTACAGATAAAATTTTTAAAAACAGTCAATAATTAACTTTACCACAAATTAATGTTTAAATTTCTTACTTTTTCTTACTTTCCATTCTCATTATGTACTCCGAAATTTTCCCCTACAGCCTCTTATTTGGGCGATGTCAGAGGCGCGATAGGCTTTTCAATTATTATTAAATATTATTGTCAATATTGTTACGTCAATATCAGATAAGTTGTGTCCGCTTTCCCCCGATTACAAGAAACTACAATCGTTTTAAATCGTCTTCAATAAAATACCTGCATATATAACTGTATTAACTAACCGATGGAAAATTTTCACAAACAAATTCTCATGATCGCGTCAATACAACTGATGCATAACGATTTTTTTGTCGCCAGACAAAAAAAGTAAACTGACTGAATTTTTGTCTAGAATCGATAAAATTCAATTAACATGAGTCATACGCAACGATCACTTATTTTATTATATTATGTACCGTAAAACCGTCTAGACCCGGACACTTTGCACCAATCTTCAAAGTAAATAATTTCTACATTAACCTGCAACAATAAATATTTGTTCTTGACGTCATTAGAGAGAGAAAAACATCCTCTAAACAGCTGTAACAATAAAAACTACGGATTTCAATTTTTACTATCTCATTTTACAGGATTACTATCGTACAGTTTTTCAAAGAAACAAAATGTGTGTCTAACTTAGACATGTAATTTTCGTCATAATTGTCATATTGTTTTAGTTTTGACATGTATGTGTTCAGAATTTTGTCGCGCATCATTTAATGATGTTTCAAGTTATATTCGATGTATATATAAAAAAAATACATGTTATATACATATATCCGTTTAGACCCGGACACATCAGTTTATTACACTATGGCCGCGATTCGCACTGGCTGTAACTTCCACTATCCATAAGTTATATTCCCGCCAGAATTACGCAGTTTATGCCTCCTTCTGGTGTCATATCGCATGTTTACTTCATAGAGAGACATACTATACATTGCCCCCTCTCCCTTCCCACAAAATGTTTTGAAGCCTTTGACAGGTTCAAAGACATCAGACGATATAAAACACTGTCCTAACCCCGACGGGAGAGATTAGTTTACATGTTATTACATTATTTAAGTAAGTGTCCTCGTCAAGACTGATTTAGGGTGTAGACCCGGACACTTACTAATTATTTTTTAATTTTTTTATTTTTACTTATAATGAAACAAATGGGTCAGGGATATATAAAAATAATATACACTCTTTCTAATGGTTATACTTTTATTGGTGATATCTATGACGAAAACATCTATAAACATAAAATTAACCAAAAAAATGTAAAAAACTGTCCGGGTCTAGACGGCTTTACGGTACATAGAACTGAAGACGGAAAAAAAATTATCACTTTATCATTTAGCGCGAACACAATATTTTGTTAGTAAACTGTCTGATTATACAAAACATACACTATGGGCAGTTAAAATATTTCAAAATATTAAAATATAAATTTCGGAAATCGAAAAAATGAACCTCATTATAATCTTTTCCACTGGTACCACTAAATACTTCCAACAATATGTAATTTGTCTAGTACACGTCTTATTGGCGAATTTCTTTAAAGACAATTCAGTTATTTCAGCCGGTGGCACGATGAATCCACGACCGTCATAGAAATTTATTTTGAAGTTTCTAAAAGCCAGAGATAACATTCACTACAATTCAATATAATATAATATTTGATTTTCGCGAGATTTGTTAAAAAAGTTGGAAGTTCTTTAGTCAAACATAACCGGCACTAGATATTTTGGACGTTTTTCAACAAATTTTTATTACACTATTGTAAAGAACGAAAAAAAAAACGAGGATTTTCGTAAAAAATTAAAGATGTGGATTTTTTGGTCAGTGTTCCACATAATTCAACTACAATACTCATTTGCTGTTTCCGAGACTACTAAAGTAGTGGAAGCATTGAGATCACTTTTGAAAAAATATTTTTTTTTTCCAAAATAAAATTTTTTACGCACATTTTACGTTTTAGAGCTTCCTGAACAATTTTGGTTTGGTGTCTGTCCGTTCGTCCGTCTATCTGTCCGTCTGTGTGTCGCCAGTTTGCATCAAGTGGCATAACTTCTGAACTATTCGATTGTTTTTAATGAAATTTTCAGAAATTATGCAGTTTGGTTCCTGGATGGTTCCCTATATTTCATTGCATTCGGAGTAATAGTATTCACGGCGTGACCATGAAATTCCATCAATTGTCAATATCTTATTTACTGCTAGTCCCACTTCGCTCAAATTTTTAAAGTATTTTGGCGGTTAGTTTCTAAAATATTTTTGCTATTATTTTATAATTTAGCCTTTAAGTATTTTGAGTTACAACAATGTTTCATGAACTTTAAGGCGAAATTTCACGGTACATATATTATTTGGTAGAATACTGTTTTAAAGTTTTTTACGAGTACGAGGAAGCTGTGTGCCACCCCCCCCCCCCATTAGCAGCGTATTTTTCTTTGTAGTGAAATTTAAATGATTAAAGGCGTTACATGGTTTTCGGTAAAAACATCTATGACAGCCGCACACGAGAATGATTCTATAAGGGTTCCATTTCTCCTTTCAAAGTCCAGAATACTAAAAATAATGATGTGGATGGTATCTGTATTAGACAAAGTCTGAAAAATGGACGTAAAATTTTTTAAAATAAAATATTTACTTGCCTGTTCTATTTGATAGGAAATTATATTCTTAAAAGTAAATTCTGAGAAATTTGCTGCGGCATGCAGGATGCTACAACAGCGGCATTTTTTTGTGGTTCTCTCTCTGTTACAGATAATCATCGTATCACTAATAAACTTTTTCCCTACACGGTATACATATATAGACGCACATTTTATGTAAAAGTGTGGGTTGTTTTGTTTGTAGTTATCGAAATGTATTATTGTAATTCTTTTAGACGATCTGTTTGCCTGTCTGTCTGTCCGTCCGTTCATCTGTCTGTCTGTCTGTCTGCCAGTATGTCTATATATGGAAGAGAGACTGTAGCACCGGCAGACGCTATCGATTTACTTTCAAAATATTTACCACCAGTAAGAACAAAGTATGTGTAATAACAGAATTACATATATATATACAGTGTCTTTCATGAAGTGCGCACCGTATGAGAAACTTTTACTAAATTGATTTTTTGAAAAATTAATAAATGGCATTAGTTGGCACATCGGTTGAATTGAAAGAGTAACTAAACACATCATACTCCACTCACTTTCTATTTGGCGGGGAATCGGAAATTTCAAAATTACGGATTATGAATAATCCGTAATAAGTAATTTGAAAATTCTTATATTCCGATATAGTTCAATATTAGAGTTTGCAAAAATGAAGTCCAAAAATCCACTTATTCAAAATATGACTTTAGGTGACTTTATTTCATGAATACTAGCAAAATAAAAATTATACCATTCTTTGAAATTTGAATAATTATACATAGTGATAATAATTGTATACTCCAATTTATATGAACTGAAAATGACTCATGTATAATCCACCAACTTCGAGAAGAAAATTGACTGGCCATAAAATTTTAAAAATTATGATTGGCTATTAGTAATAAAGGACAACGAATATGGCAAATCAGATAAATTCATCTTTATCTAGCTGACCTAATTTCCAAAGGAGGATTTACATACAAAAAAAAAAAAAATCGTACAGAAATGAAATACATTCAAAAACTGATGTTTAAAGTTTTTAAAGCAAATTTTTGGAGAATAATAAGAAATAATTAATAAAATAAATTTTTACACATACATACAATTTGTACAATACATTTGACACTTATGTGGCTTAAATTAAAATTTATAAACACAAAACAGGAACAAAAATTGATTTATTGGAATTAAATATTCATTTTTTTCTATATTTGGTTAAATATTTACATTTGAATTAAAAAATGTAGCTTAAAGGTAAGTAGAATTATAACAGAATAAATAGCACATTTAAATCGAAATATATTTTAATATAAACTGAAAAATCAAAATACAAAATCGTAGCAAACAATTACCATAGTGACTGTAATTTTAGAGCAGTTAAGAACAATGTAATTCCTGACAACACATACCCTGTTTTATTTTTGCTAATCGATCACATTATCATATCGAAAACCACAATATAAAGAAAAAAAACATCCAACATCCATTCATACCAACAACTCAATTTTATTATTAGGTTTATTACTTATATAAATTATCTGTATATTACAATTATTTCACCTATACTGAAATTTAATATAAGTTTCGTGTTCGAGTTTACGCATTCAGTTTTATGAAAAAAAAAAAAATATGGGAAAGTACAAAATTATGATTTTGTACATACTTTTTTATCTTACTTACATGTACTCACGTAGGAACTTTAAAAACGATGTTTAACTATATTCACTAAATATTCTGTTCTAGTGTAAAACTGACTTGTAAAATTTTATTGCCCTTATTGTCAACTCAGATTTGCTATATTGTACGTAAACTTATGTATTAGACAAGCTCATAATATAGTTATTGTGTTAAATGGCTTTGTTATTACTTTCTAGTGTTACAGAGAGGTACCTCACATATGATAAATTTAAATTTTTCTATTGAAAGACCAATATCCGTAGCAATATTTTGATGATAATTGTGACTTTATTAATAAGTAAACAGGCTTCAAAGAATGGTATTATTTTTATTTTGTTATAATTCATACAATTATTTTGAATTTAGGGTACTTTAAATCGTATTTTGGAAAAGTAGATTTTTCGACTTTATTTTTTCAAACTCTAATATTTGGCTATCGAAATATATTTACTCCTAATTTTGATACAACGCCAAAATGTCATGAGGTAGTTGATCAATAATTTTTAATATCAAATTTGATCAATAATTATTACGATTTTTCATAATCTGCAAATTCGGAAATTTTCAATTTTCCGCCAAATAGTAAGGAGAGAGTAACCATAAAGTGAGTTAACTACTCTTTCATTTCAATCGATGCACCAATTAGCCCCACTAAAATATTTTTAAAAAAAATCGATAGTAAAAAATGTTTTCCATATGGTGCGAACTTTATGAAAGACATTGTATATGGGAGAAGTTTCGTTCAAATATTTTATGCGGAAATAGCACGTAAACTTTCATTGTCGTTTACACGAACTTCACTTGTGTTCGCCCCGTTCGTCCCGTCTGTCTGTCGCTCTGCTCCGTCTGTTAATCGATTTAATTTTTTGATACTAACACATTAATTAAACTAATTACCTCCTACCTTATTTTTTTTTTTTAAAAAAACTATTTTAATTGCCTTTCGTAAACAGTTTCCTTAAATTGTAAACTTTTTGTTGGTAAAAAATTATTTTTGTTGTTTTAAAAGTTATAATTTTAGTGGTTAATAAAATCTTGGATATGGTCTATATTAATTCATTTTATGAGTTTAACCTTTCGACTTTTCGTGTAACGCTATAAAATTTTATTAATTTTTGTGGTCTCGGTAGGTACCACGTAGGTACCATGAAGTTGTAGAAACATGCGAAAAAGTTTCAAGAGACAAATTTTCTGTTTTCATAATTTGATTATAACAAAAGTAACTGAAGGAATACATACTTTTAAGGTAGTTATTCGTGCGTAGAACGATTAATTTTTCAAAGGATTTTAACGAAACTTCTCCAGATATTTATTTAATTCAATATCAATAATACGAGCCTATTCCGATTAAAAGTGGCCCTAATGATTCCAATTTTGAGAAAAAAGATTTCAAAGTTTTATAATTTTAACACGGACTCTTATGGGACAACTCTATTGTTCTTTAATAAAATGAAAACGTATCAAAGGAATTTGATAAAAAATTATGTATGTTATAAAATACAACGTTACACACCATATTTAATAAGAAATAAAAATTATTGACTACGCCATTTTTTGAAATATAATTTAAAAACATCATTTTACAACGTTTTTACAACGCTTTTTCAACAACGCTTTTATATTGCTACAACATAAGCGCGCGGAAATTCAAACAAATAAGTGGTATAGTGGTATACAAATTTAATAACTGAAGAATATTAATACATTATTTCTAGCGCAGGTAGATAAAAGTAGTTAAGTCCAAAATATCAACTTTACAATAGAGACTAAAAACTAAAATGAAATGCAGGCGACATTAGTTTTTTTGAATTATCTTCAAGTTTACATGACATTTTGTAAATTTCTTTCTAATCAATTACTTTTTTAACATGTAACACAATAAGGGTAAGTTCAAAAATGCATCACTGCTTGCATGAGGCAGAGTCAAAAGTTCAAAAACGAATCAGACGCATCACAACGAAAAATCAAAAGTTCATTTTTGCATCTGATGCGTCAAAACAATGCATCAAGAAATTTGGTGATGCGTGTCCAAGATGCATGTCATGTGTATAATGTAGAATTATAACTACTTGCCATATTATGTAGGTATTAACACCAACAGGAATAATTCCGAAACAGAAACTGTTGAAAAAGATTAATGTATTTACCTTTGATTAAAATTGTTTAAACTATTTGAATACATCTTGCACTCAAAATAGGTATGTAATATGTTTTATTCAAATAATTTCAATATTTTCTATTTCAAGTAAGTTCAAGTTGAAATTCAAAGATAATATACCTATACAAGGACTGTATTACTATATTATCTATAGTCCATCATGCTACATTGGCTACATTGTGTGTCCATTATGCTACATGCATCATGATGCCAATATCCCATTCAAAAATATCTAATGTGCATCAAATTTCAAGAGAGCATCAGCATCGCATCATGCAGTATTAGACGCATCAGAAACGTCATGAGGCTGCATCGATGCGGTAAAGTTTACATTTTTGAACTTACCCTAAATCATAAGAAAAATAAACTTTAAACCTTAAATTAAAATTTTACAATTTGACATTTTTATGGACTTAACATATAAAAAACAACAATAAATTTAATTATTAAAATCATTTGTGGACTTAACCTGTTTTAGCAGGTAGTTGTTGCCATAAAAATACATTTCCAATTGAACTATGTACTTATTTATTATTTTATTAAGAATCTTAAGAACTTAACTTCTTTTGTTAGTTTTTAAAAAGATTTTTTTTTATAACAAGTGGGGTGGAACTGACTTTTGCCCTTTTGGAAATATATGAGATAGACTCTTTTGGTCCTTATTATAAAATAAAATAAAAAAAAAAATAAAAAAAATTCGTCAAGTGCGTGTTTGACACGCACTAAGTAATGTCCCTCACCATCAGTGGTCATAACTAAAACTTCTTAAAATATAACAGTCCGGACACATACGTTCACGATGTGACACATACGAACACGATCGTTCTGAAATCTAAAAATGGGTTATACTTTAGGAATAAAATTTATTTATTAGGAAAAATATTTTATCCACCTTCACATCCCGTTATAAAAAATTCCTAGAAACAACTGATTGTACGGAACACTGTTAGCGCAAGTACAACTTGCACTTGATGACTTGTTTTTATTAAAGTTAACCCTAGAACGACAAACTGGGGTAGAAATCTACCCCAGGTAAACTTTAAACTACGTTTTTAAATTAGTCAGTAACATTATCGACTGAACACCTATACCATAATTTAGTTCAAGGTTCTAACAGTAGAGTGAGGTCGGGAAACCCTGCGGTTTCTTGTCTACTGCGACGAAGGGAAAACGTGAAGCTAGTATGGGGTTGATATGTACGCCAGTTTGTAGTTTACGTCAGTGTTTTGTTTAGGTAAGTTATTTTTATTTTTCTTGCTAAAAGAATTTGGATTCACTTATAATGACCTTATTTTGCAACAAAACATTAGATATAGCCAGCCCGATGCTGCTTGTGTCCTCGAGGAAGACCGCAAAACGCGAATATATTGCACGAAGTGCAAGCGACCGACCTGCGAGAATCATGGAAATATATATTGCAGCGATTGTAGTGCCTTTGAATAAGTTAAATTCTCCTTTTTTTTACATTTTGTATGAAAAAAAATGAAATATATTCTTAAAAACTAAAATTTCATGCATTTTTGTTTGATTTTTCCACATATCAAATTCCCAATTTTTTTAATTTTCAAAATCCAAAATAAATCGACTTTTTTGGCAAAACATCATGATGTCATTTATATGCTTGAAGTCCCTTGTGTCCTCTTTAAAATACCGTCTGAAATCTGAAAATCGGTTCATTAGAAAAATAGTTATCAATTTTTGTTTATTAAATGACAATTTGAGCGTTTTTGAACACTTTTAGCTATTTAAATAGATTTTTCACCGACTAAGCTTTGATTAAATTGAATTTACTCTTCACCATTCTCTTCAGCATGAAAAAACGAACAAATTCGCGTTCTTTTAAGTGAAATTGCTGCTGTCAGATCGATTTTACGACCAAAAATCCCGTGGGGTAAATATATACCCCAGTTTGTAGTTTAAGAGTAGAAAAAATAAGTTTGTCGTTCTAGGGTTAATTATGTATATAATAAAAATTAGAAATAAATAAAGGTTTAAAAAATATTAACTACGATTTTTTTTATTAGAAACACAAAATTACAAAGACAACGTATTTATTATATCACAAAAGTTATTTCTAATGAGTTTATCGTAACTGGAAGATTTTCTTGATGTAGATTTTATGGTTCCAAGGTAGATAAATGAAACACAGGGAATATTTTAAAAAAAATATATAATATTCTCTTGTAGGTTAAACACGAAAGCACATGTATTTTATTAATTTTGTTTTCTTTTGATTTAAGTAATGATAATATTTTATTTATAGGTTTTCCTTTTGTTTTTATAATTTCAAATATATTGGTTGATTATTTTTTATATTATTTTATTTTTAAATATTTTTTTAATATAAATTTTTTGTTAATTTTCCAAAACAGTTTCTAACTTAACTCATTATCAATTCGCCATTTCAAACTTCCTTTTTCTGTTCGTCATTACTATTCACTGCTTACTCGGGGTTTGCGTCCCCAATACCAGTTATGTACTTTGAACAATACCAGTTACTTTGAAACCGACAAAAACAGATATCTGAGGATATCTGCAAAAATGTGAGGCGAGTACATTTTTATGTTAATATTTCAATGTTACAATAGAAACAAAAATAGTTGAAATCAGTTGTTATGAGTCAAGTACATTTTTATGTTAATATTTCAATGTTACAATAGAAACAAAAATAGTTGAAATCAGTTGTTATGCCAAGTACAGTTGCAATTATAATAATTATGCTAAGTAGAGGTTTTAAGTATTTAAAAAAAAAAAAAATAAATAAATAATTAAAAACAAAAACAGATTTTCGGAATAACAATTTGTGTTTTACTCGGCCCAAATTTTTGTTTAATAGATGAATTTAAAAAATCTTAATTTGATATTAACCTAATAATTTAAATAAAAATTTGGGCCGAGTAAAACACAAATTGTTATTCCGAAAATCTGTTTTTGTTTTTAATTATTTATTTATTTTTTTTTTTTTTAAATACTTAAAACCTCTACTTAGCATAATTATTATAATTGCAACTGTACTTGGCATAACAACTGATTTCAACTATTTTTGTTTCTATTGTAACATTGAAATATTAACATAAAAATGTACTTGACTCATAACAACTGATTTCAACTATTTTTGTTTCTATTGTAACATTGAAATATTAACATAAAAATGTACTCGCCTCACATTTTTGCAGATATCCTCAGATATCTGTTTTTGTCGGATTATTCATCCTGGATAACATTTCGGTAATTATACCGACACATTTTGTGTGAAAAGCACTTTCACATTCACCATTACAACATAATAATTCTTCTATTTTATCAAATTTCTTGGAGCACTTATTGCTCGTAGTACATCTCGTATGCGGCGCCATCTAATCTGATTATCTGATATATGATTGTATTTCAATCTTTTTTATTGTTGCTTACTTCGATTTAGGGATGTCGTTTTTTAATCGATAAATCGAGAAATCGATTAATCGGAAGTATGAAAACCGATTTTTAATCGATTATTGATTTTGAGATCGATTCACAAATCGATTTTTATTTTATTGAAATCGCGAAACGATTTTTTTTCAAAACAAATTGTTTTTTTTTTTTTTATTTATACGTTGCTATTTATTTATTAATTTAAATTTAAATCTATTATCAGTACTACGATTATTAAATTTTAAGCATCAAACGCATCAAATGCATATAATCAAATTTCTATGCATCAAATCAAATTGTCAAAATTCACAAATTAACAACTGTACCATGTACAAAACAATAAAGTTTAAGCGGGAAATTTAAAAAAAAAAATTGTAATTCTTTTTTTATCCCTTAATCTATAAAAAAAACTTTGTATGCAATTAAATAAAAAAACTTCTCAACATTTATAGTACAATTTCGATAATATTATTTATACAATTAGCATTTTTATATCAAATGAAAATAAAAATTGTCAACTTTGTTGTGATGTTATGATTCATCTCTATACCATAGAATAAAATTCTAAAAAAATGTTGGTAATTAAGTATATGTACACGCTTAATATTTTTTTCTTCTTAAAAGACTTCGAAAGTTCATGTATCCAGCTAGTACCTTTTAGGGAGTCCACATTACTTTTACGTTTAAAAACTTAAAACCTTTTTTTAAAGCCCCGATCAACCGGACACTCATCATCAGTTTTGGAACCACCAAAATGACAAATCGCTTGTGGACTTTCAATTACATTTCGCTTGTAGACAGACACTCAATACCGAAGATGAAAGGAAAAATTCAACTTCCGTGATGGGGCTCCGTGAGTAGCGGAGCCCCATCACGTTTTTTTTTTATAAAAAATTGTTTTATGGTGTCTCAAAATAATAAATAATAATATGCCAAGATTTGAAATTAATTATATTTTCTTATACACCAAGACCTCGATTTGCGTCGTGGTTACGTTCCAAAAAAATACGACGCAAATTGAAACGACGCAAAGTGAATTACGATTTTTTTAAAGAAAAAAAAGAAAATTTCAAAAAATTTCGAAAAAAATTAAACACTAGAACCCAAATCAACGCAACTTCGAAAATCTAACGACGCACAGTGAAAATTAGTACTAGTACAGCAGCGACGCAACTTCGAAAAAACGCAAAACGAAACGACGCAAAGCGAGATCTTGGTGTATTGTAAAAAAAGAAAAAATAGTGTTTTTTTTTTTTCGCTAAAAAAGACCCATATAACAATATAAAATGTCCATTATTTGGTAATTATGTTTAAGCGCTTATTCTTAAAACCATGATTTTATCAAAACGACGACGATATTTGCAATTAACCTGCGCTCCCCTGGGAGGCACGCCCCCCAGTTTGGAAACCGATGATATAAACAATATAATCCAGTCCGTTAGTGGGAACTGAATTAGTTCACTGGGTTACTGGACTAAAATAGTTAGCTAAATATGAACAGGTTATAATAATGTTTAAGTTGTGATAGCACGGAAGTGACGAACATGAAATTTTCCAGGAGAGACAAAAAACAACTGGTTTTCCTAATAATGACGCGGAAAATTGTGAATCTTAGAAGGAAAATGAAATCTAAAACAGTGGCTCCGACCAAAGTACCATTTTTTCTGGATCGATAGATGCGTATTTTTAATATCTATCCATCTGAATAAAAAAAAAAAATTTCCAAAAAATGTCACTTACGTGCTGTCACAACTTAAACATCGAATTATATTCCAGTGTCGGTCTACATTATTCTAGTGAAATTCCAGCGCTGATTTAGGTCACTGCACTATGTAGAATGCTACTGGAATAATGTAAACGAGCTAATAATAATCAAAACACAAGCAATCAAATTTTGAAGAAATATGTACAGTAAAAATTTAATGATATAAATTGTTTATTTTTATTTTTTATTCTTAATTAAATATGTAAAACAATGTTTACTATTCACTAACTAAATTTACAGACCAAAAAAAAAAAATATATAAAATAATTATAAAAATCACTCACGATTCATTTTATTTAAAAAATATTTTTGCTTCTCAATTAATCCATAAAACATAATAAATAATAAAAAAAATACGAATAATAAAATTGCGCCAAATACCTAATTATTTTACTCAGTGTTGCCAACAGCTTTTACCAAAAGAACACCGTCAGTTGTTTAACACATTAACGGTCACGCTGGATTTTGAAGAAAATCCCAACTTATATGTACAGTACTTTTTCTCAATTATATCCAAGGTATTTTATATTTTTAGACTAATAATGGGTCAAGGAAAGCGTTATTGATGTATTTTCTTTTTTCATGACATTTATTGACGTTGTGTCTCAAATCAGAGACTTACATTGCTACGATATAAAAACAGCGTTGATAGACATCTTGATGACGTCATGCGTATCATACGCAGTGTGATGTAATAACATGTTTAAATGTAATTAAAAACCAACAGCGGTAAATTTATGGAAATAATTTCAAATAAATCTTAATTTAATATTGAAATATTTATTAATAGATAATACTGCTTAGTAGAAAATTGGAAACGTAGTATGCCATCTAGTGATGTTGAATGGAACTTTAACGTAAGTGGTCATACATATAAATATGTAGGTATTTTTTTACATCAAAATTCATGATTTTTTTCACTTAGTGACAAAATAGTCATCACGAACGTTAAGGCCTGTGCACAATTGGGTGTGATAGTGATAGTGACAAGTGATAAGAACTATCATTAGAATTTTCACCTTGTGTCATCTAGCGGTTGAAATAAAAATTAAAAATAGTAGATTAGTTCTATATAGCGGCCTATTCTAATGCATAGAACACTAGAAGCCAACTAACATAAAAAAAGTGTAATTCGCTCGGAGTCATTTGACACCAGTCACAGCTTAAAGCATGTAGTCACCATCAGACAGATAACAGCGTCGTCCACTGAGTACCAACACATCATCATTCGTTTCTCAATTATATCCAAGGTATTTTATATTTTTAAGCGGCTTCTACACGATGCTACGAACGTTCCTTCCAACGTTCGATCGAACGTTTGAGGCAATTAAGTTCGATAGTTGATGCGACGAATGTATCTGCTACACGGTGAATCGAATGTTTGATCCAATACGAATGATGATGTGTTGGTACTCAGTGGATGACGCTGTTATCTGTCTGATGTTATCTCTATGCTAGCCATACACGAAGCAACATGTTGCTCAACTTGGTCGTGTTGCTCTATTAGTTTCCATGTGTGTACGATAGTTTCTCTACCAGTTTTTATGTTTCCGCAACGGTTGCTCTAAAATTAAAATATTTTGATTTTTTCGGGGAGGAGTCAAAGTTGATCAACCATGTTGATTCGTGTATAATGATGTTGATGCAACATTTTGACAGTTAAGACTTTTTTTAATGCTTGAATAAAAAAAAATTAGTTTACAGTTAATTTAACATAAATAAAAAATAAGAAAATAATATTAATTGAAATAAAAAAATTAAATACAGTCAGATACGTCAATTAAATAAAAATAATGACAACAATCGTGGACAACGAACTGTGGAGAGATTTTTTCGAAACCTATAAAAATTTGCCCTAATTATGGAAAGTTAAAAGTGAAGATTACAAAAATCGGGATAAAAAAAGTAAAGCTTGGAAAATATTATTGGAGCAATATAAAACAATTGATAAAAATGCAACACTGGAATCATTAAAAACAAGAATGAAAAACATACGAACATGTTACAGAAGAGAATCAAAAAAAGTAAATAGAAGTGAAAAATCAGGAGCTGGTGTAGATGAAATTCACACTCCAGTATTGTGGTATTTTGAGGCATTGAATTTTTTAAAAGATCAGGAAATACAGGTTGAGGGAAAGACTACTGTAGATGATTTGGAAGAAGAAGAACTTCAAAATGAAGAAGATGAAGTAAGATGAAAATTAAATATTGTGATTTTTTTTTGACATAATATTTTATTTTTTAGACACCTCAACAACCGAGCAAAAGACTTAAAACGGGAAAATTAGGAAATAATGAAAAAAGGGAGTTCCTTCGAAAAGCAGTGGATCATTTGAACTATGTAGAAAAGAAAAACGATAAAGATGATGCAGCTGTCTACGGTGAATCATGGGTACGTTCATTCCGTAAACTTTCAGAGGAACAACAGATATATGCTAAAAAAGCAATTGAAGAAATCCTGGTGTTGGGACAATTGAATAAACTCTCGTTTAATTGTGTATTACCATCATCATCGCCATCACCTGTTTCTGAAAGTCCGACGACGATATCCAGATCATCCACTCCATTTTCAACTTCTCCTGCATTTATTATCCCTTCTCAGCACGAAGGTCAAGCTTTTGTAATTGCCTCTGACAATTTTATTGAATCGAAGAATATCGTAGCAAATGTACGACAAAATCTATCTTGTAATGTTCAAGATCTTTTATCGGAGGGTCAATATTTAACATAAAAGTAATTTTGATAATTATGCAGTATAGCTCCACTTATTTTGGACTATAGGTAAAAACGAATGATCCAAAAGATTTTTCGAACAATGATAAAATTCGGATAAGGATGATGAAATCGGAAAACTGGTTTATTTTTTATAGCCAAAAATAGGTACAGGCGTGCTTTTGCATGATTACCATTTTTTTAAGAATATAATTTATTATTTAACCCTTTAAATTAAATACCGTCGGCTTTATAAAAAAATATGTAAGCCGATCCCCATTTTTGACAAAATTTAAATCATCTGTGTCAATTATTTTTGTATTTTTTTATTAATAACTTTTTTTAATTAATATGTATATGATAAAAATCAGAAATAAATAAAGGTTTGAAAATATTAATTGCAATTTTTTTATTAAAAACGCAAAGTTACAAAGATAACGTATTTAATAAATCACAAAATTTATTTCTAATGATTTTAGCGTCATTAGAAGCATTTCTTGATGAAGATGATTGCATTGCCAATAAATTTTCGGTGTTTTGAGTGGAATCTATTTGGCTGTATTCGTTTCCTCTTTTTTTCAGTAAATAATTATGTAAAAAGCAACAAGCCAGAATTACTTTAGTTACTTTTTCAGGGCACAAATTAATTGTAGTCAGGAGTATGCGGAATCGTGCTGCCAATATTCCAAACGCGTGCTCCACTTTAACTCTAGCAGAACTAAGTTTATTGTTAAACACTTCTTGTTCGTTTGTTAAATTGGCATGTTTGAAAGGCTTCATTAAATCCGTTCTCAAAGGAAATGCATCATCTGCGACAAAAATGTATGGCAATTTTTCCTGCCCAGGCAAAATTTCCTCTGGCTCCGGAATTCTAAGTTGATTGTTTATAAGTTTTCTGTTAAACTTGGTTTTAGCGAATACGCCACCATCGGACACTTTACCGTTAGTTCCGATGTCTACCATTAAGAATTCAGATCTTGAATTTACCACTGCCATTAGAACAATACTAAACGTTTTTTTTGTAATTAAAGTAGAAAGATCCTGAGTTTTTTGGTTTCACAATTTGAACATGTTTCCCATCAATGGCTCCTAAACAATGTGGAAAACCACTTTTGCACTGGAATTTCCTTGCTTCCTCCTTCCATTGTATATCGGTTTCAGGGAGCTGGAAAATTTAGAACATTTTATTTTCAATCTTTTTCTATCATTATCTCAGTTAAAATCATTACCTTAATATAATCTTTTAAAACATGAGCGATAGCTTCTGAAGTTTCAATTACAATTTTTCCAATAGACTGAGCTGATACAACATTAGAAAATTTCAAGTCTTCAAATGAACTTCCGGTAGCCAAAAAGCGTAAAGTAATGGCCAAACGTCTATCCGGTGGAATTGCATCTCGCATTATAGTATTTTGTTTTGTTATAAATGGCTTTACTTTATCTAGAAGAAAATTAAACGATTCTTCATCCATTCTCATATAGTTTCTGAAATCGTGTGGCTCTGTTTCTCTTATTTTTTTTAGTAATTTTACGTTGGACATATCTTCTTTTTCTTTGAGCCATTCTTTCATCCAAACTCTTTTTTTTTCTCAATAACTTCTTCATCGTCTAAATCACAAACTTCAGAAATTATGAATAGTGGTAGCACAGCATCCATTTTATCAGTTGTTATTAAACTAAATAAAGAACAAGATTGCACAACGTGTTTCCTGAACAGTTGAAGCATGTGGGGAGAAACAGGCAACATGATTAAGCAACGAACTTGAGCAACATGTTGCTTCGTGTATGGCTAGCATAATGTTATACACTGATGTTGTCTCTCTTCACATGAACGAGTCGTGCAGCTGCTGAGTCGAACCAACCAACGCAACCAATATTTACCTTCAAACGTTCGAAGCATCCCTTTGACTCGGTGCAAGAATACCGACATCGAACGGGACACGACCAAATGCGAACGTTTGACGCTCGACATTGGACACTCGTAGGTTCGACAACGGCTACACGATGCTATGAACCATCCAACGTCGAATGTTGGAAGGTGTTCGTAGCATCGTGTAGCAGCGGCTTTAGACTAATAATGGGTCAAGGAAAGCGTTATTGATGTATTTTCTTTTTTCATGACATTTATTGACGTTGTGTCTCAAATCAGAGACTTACATTGCTACGATATAAAAACAGCGTTGATAGACATCTTGATGACGTCATGCGTATCATACGCAGTGTGATGTAATAACATGTTTAAATGTAATTAAAAACCAACAGCAGTAAATTTATGGAAATAATTTCAAATAAATCTTAATTTAATATTGAAATATTTATTAATAGATAATACTGCTTAGTAGAAAATTGGACACGTAGTATGCCATCTAGTGATGTTGAATGGAACTTTAACGTAAGTGGTCATACATATAAATATGTAGGTATTTTTTTACATCAAAATTCGTGATTTTTTCCACTTAGTGACAAAATAGTCATCACGAACGTTAAGGCCTGTGCACAATTGGGTGTGATAGTGATAGTGACAAGTGATAAGAACTATCATTAGAATTTTCACCTTGTGTCATCTAGCGGTTGAAATAAAAATTAAAAATAGTAGATTAGTTCTATATAGCGGCCTATTCTAATGCATAGAACACTAGAAGCCAACTAACATAAAAAAAGTGTAATTCGCTCGGAGTCATTTGACACCAGTCACAGCTTAAGGCATGTAGTCACCATCAGACAGATAACAGCGTCGTCCACTGAGTACCAACACATCATCATTCGTATTGGATCAAACATTCGATTCACCGTGTAGCAGATACATTCGTCGCACCAACTATCAAACTTAATTACATCAAACGTTCGATCGAACGTTGGAAGGAACGTTCGTAGCATCGTGTAGAACCCGCTTAACTATATAGCCAATCTGGATATGCAAACATGTCCCAACATCACGGCACAACCATCACTGTTTGCAGTGTATTAGTTTGGTGTTTTTTAGTAGTGTGCGTATTTACGCACACTACCGCAATACACGTATTACCAAAGAGAGCTGTTCAACGTGTTCAACCAACAATGGCAACAATGTACATATAATGCACTGTGGGTTCGACGACGGACACGGACTGACTAATGCCTTAAGCTGTGACACATATCCAAATGACTCCAAGCCAATTACATTTTTTTTATATTAGTTGGCTTCTAGTGTTCTATGGTATTATAAACATGATTATAACAACATAACCAAAATAACCAAAAAAAAAATATCAAAATAATTTTTTTCAAAACTTAATAGTAAAGAAGCATAAAAATTAGGTAACCAAAACCTTACTTTCCGAAAAAATTTCAAAGTATGTAAAAAAATTTTATATAGAATTTTCATCTGGTAAATTTAGTAAATATTTTTTTACTTTTTTAGAGAAAGATTCGAAATACAATACTATTTAGTGTATTGTAGGATAACTATATTTTGACACAATCCGAACATATTTAAAAAAGAACTAGAACTTTATCTGAAAAACATTTATTTGAACGTAAACACAAAGAAAAAAATTCCAAAAACCGGAATAAATGTTTTGTAAGAATTCGTCTGCAGTCTTGGAGAAGAGAATTAAAGCTGCAATAAATTCCTAAAAATCACGATATATGAACATATATTAACAGGAAAATGCCTGAAGCGGTTTCGTGACACTTTTTTCAAAAAGTCGTACATATTTTGTGAAATTTAAAAGAATCCTATGTACGTTTCGTAGAAGTTCAATTAATAAACATGTACTATTGTTTGTAATGGTTCTACCGTAAATTTTAAATAATAAAAATTTAAAATAAAAGATTATTTACTCTTTTTATTCCGTTTATCACATGCAACTTTATTTACTACCATCTTTGGGGATTTTGAAAATGGATTTTTAAAACTATGGATAACTTATTAAACAAGGTCAAAAATAACAGTGAAACTCAAAACAGCTTAAATTATAAGTAATATTAATTTTTATTAATTTATAGTTGTTAATACACAAAAAAAAATAAAAATAATTAATGGGCTGAAAATTTTCAAAAAAATTAACTGACAATTAATAAAAAGGTTTCAATAAGATGACGTCCATCAGAGATTAGTCCGTTTTTTAGTAATGAGACTAACAGTAAATAAGATGTTGACATTTAATGGGATTTCATGGTAGTGGCATAGCTACCGTTACTCCGATTTCGATTAAATTCATATGGAACCATCTATAGGAACCAAACTTGATAATTTCTGAAAATTTCATAGAAAAGAATTTAATGGTTCCGAAGTTATGCCACCTAGTGCAATTTAGTATACTAATGGAATGATATGGTAGCGGCGTACCTATCGTTACTCTGATTTCGATTAAATTCATAAGGGACCATCTAGGAACCAGACTATAATGAAAATTGCAAGTTCCCTGAATACGGCAACATACTTGAGAAAATATGCAATCTAATCATAAAATCGAGTAGAAAATATCCTTGATAATCCATTTTTGTACTCTCATTTAAATTTTCCCCCCCGCTAAACTACGATCCTACGGACGAATTTACCAATGAAGAATCTCAAAATCTTAGATATTATCTGCAAAGAGATTTTAACATTTAAATAAAAATTCAATAAAAAAATTGCTTTTTTGTTTATTTAAAAACTTAAATTACTTTGATATTATGGCCTAGACTTTCATATATAGCGCCACATACAACTGGAACAAACTTTGAAATTGCCTCTCGGGGGCAAAGCATCTCTCATCTGAATATCCATTTTAGCAAATTTTCGGATCGGAAATTTAGTTATTTTTGTATTTTCGGAGATATCATTTCAAGTAAAGTCAACTGCAAACATAATTTATATTCCTGAACATCTTCTGTAGTAAGCCCCGTAGCAAAAGTGCTAATGCCCCTCGAAGATTTCTTTTTTTTATCCAGTCCTTAATCTGTCACATTTTGCCAGTCCAAAGCTAGAATAAAGTGTGATGAGATTCAGAAATAAATATCATATAATTATGTAAATAATAAACAAATATTTTACTTCGCAAAGTACCACTTTTAATTTTGAAACTGCGATAATATTGTTCCGAACAGTCAGTTCATTTATAAACATGCTTAAAACTTGTTGAAAAAATAGACTTTCTGGCTAAACAGACTAATTTAGTGGTAATCAAAGTACGTACCCATATATTTATAACTTTTAATCTCGCATTACAGCCTACTTATACGTTGAATGAGAAATATCCTTCTTTCTAGGGCTACAGAATTTTAATGTTGATACGATATGCCCGATATAAGTACTAACTATTGTAGATGTGTCATTGGAAGTACCAAATATTGTAAAAATTTTAGTTCACTTTTAGAAGGTTTAGTTCACTCGTTTAAAAATAAATTTTACCCTACGATCTTATAAAACTAGTGTATATAATATATTAATAAAATTATTGTAATTAAATATAACCTATAACAGAAAAATAATAAATTATAGATATACGTAAATAATGAAAAAAAGACACATAATGATAAAGGACAATAACTAGAAATTAGAACTTCATTATTTTTGTTATTTAAGGAACTTCCATGGATATTTATACAAGAAAAATTAATTAATTTAAAATAAGACTTTTCCATTTTAGGATGAAAATATAACCTAATTTTGTCTGATTACCAGCTGTTATACAAAATACGACCATTATTTTTTCCCCTATCCAAACACGTGATTCTTTGTTTTTGAATTAATATAATAGTCATAACCAATAACTGATAAAATAGGTAATGCTAGGCGGGCTAGACCTATCCAAAGGGCGTATACATTATTATAGCATTGTAGTTATCTTTCTCTTTTTTGGTCATTTTAATGGATTAGAAGAAAATAACACATCTCTTAATTCTTTTCCTCTAAATTAAATACAATGCATCTAAAAAAGATAACAATCTTTTCCAAACAATTGTGAATATTTTTAGTATATATTTGGTATATACTACAATAGTAGAAATTTATAAAAATTAATATTTAAGACATCGTTTCCTGATCGAGTCCTAAATAGTAGATTCTCCTCTTTTTGTTTTTTATTTCTTCCGAATTCTTGGTGCTAGGGGCGTATCAGTTCATTTAATTTAATAAATATGGAATTTTAAAACTTAATTAGGGTATTAAATGGAAGCTTAGATATCTTATATTAGATATCCAAACATATTTCGGAATAAATTCTTGGAATTTCGAGATAATTATGTAATTGAATATTCGCTACGAAATTCAATCTGTATAATACCAGTAGGTTTCGAAAGAGTACACCCACTTTGAAGAGTACGCCCTTCTTTTAAAAATGTACTCGCCTACCGAAACCCACTGGTTTCGGAGATACTTATATACATCGCTAGATAGCAGTACTGTTACAAGTCTTAATCGTTTAATCGAACTATAGAGTTCACAGGTACATTAAATACATACAATACACAACCAATACCTCTTGCGTTTATTCAATATGGATGTAAAACTCAATAATTATTCATTCTACACAGTCCAATCTTATTATGTGCCGAACTTGCACGAAGTTGTTCGGCACATAAAAATGGACTTAACTACTTTTGTCTACCTGTGCTAGATTTAATTTTTGATAAAACAAAATTTTAAGATTTTTTCCCGGAGCTATACTTTTGTACCTGACTATCACAGAGCAACTACGTTGTACAATTTTTTTTTAAATTTGCAATGTCAAAAAAGCATTATGTAACTTATTTCATTATGAAAAATGCATTATGAAAGCATTATGAAAAATAATATATGATCCTCTCCTAATTTGAGAACTGAATCCGCCCCAGGATAATACGGTAAAGCAGGAGTAACTTTAAGATCGGAATTAGTTTAGTAGTTACATAAAATATGAACCCTAGATAACTTACAAAATACCAAAATGGACCCGGAACAGAAACATTTTCTTTACCTGAAACAAAAAGAAAATGAACTGTAATTGTAAATTATGTTGAATAGGACTTACATAACATTATTAGTTTTAATGCTAGAGCTAATAAAGTTTGTGTTACAGACGTGACAAAACAGACACTTTCTTGTCACGTACGTAACACAGCTAACATTAAAACTAATAATGTTATGTATTTTATATTCAGTACACATTTGTCTATCTGCTTAGTAGGTACTGAAAATTTATAAGAAAAAAATAACTTCTATTTTTTTTTCTTATAAGAAGGCGTGTAAACGGCATGAAAATGTCACGTCCGTAATAAAAGAATGGCTGTATATGTCTGAGTTTGAATATTTTTAGCTAATTAATTTTACGGCGAACTAACCTACGACCCTTTTTCAGGATAAGATTAAAATCTGATCGCGGGAGCGAACTAGAATGCACCATTTTGACTGTAAGGGGTACGTTTAAAAAGAATGGCTGAGCGAGCTACTGTACTAGACAAAATAATTACGACACCCAAAAATTATCAATAAAATTCGGATTACTTTTATAATTTTCAATATTTTTTACTTTCATATCATATATGTGTAATTATATATATCAGAGCTAGTTATATGTATCAATACTTTATCATGTGAGCTATGAGCTATCCAATTGTGTTTGATACGTTGGTATGATAAGGAATCAATCAAAAAAAAAGAACCATTATGCTCCATGATTGATGAGTTTGAAAACAATTTTTTTTTATTTGGTTGCAAATTGTTAAGAGTTATAAACCCATTTAATCAATCACTTAAAATAAGAGTTTGATACTTCGTTCATCAACAGAAACAGCTACAGTAGAACCTTTGACTACGGACACCTTTCTTAATCAGACCCCTCCTATAGTCGGACAAATTTTTTTTATGATGGTGACATGCTGTACTAAAACCAATGCATTCAGCACCCTCTTAAGCGGACTCTCTGTTAACCGAACTTGAACACAATATTTTTTGACCGAGACATTAATAATGTCGAATAATTAATCGATTAATCTTTTTAGTCAACTAATTTTGTTTACATTTAGTCATTTTTTAGTCGATTATTTTACCCTCGAGTAAATGATTAAAATGATTAATTTTTTTTTTAAATTGACTAAAAACGACGAATTTAATAATAATTTTGAAATCTAAAAAGTTATATATTTTTATTAATTCTCACTTTTATGCGATAAACACATTGTAATAGGCCATATTTTTTTTTTTAAAGTAAAAATATTAAATGTCATCAATTAAATTTAAAACAATTTTTGGAAGTTACAGCTAGGTTACTCTATTCATGAATTTGACTAAAAATTTAGTTGATTAATCGACTATTCTATACTCGATATTTTCGACTAATGACTAATTTTGTCTGAAAAATAATTTTAGTCGATTAATCGACTAACTGCTCCTTGGCTCGGTATCACTAGAAGACATATTATTTAGTACATTATTACGTCCACATGCCTATATGGATGTTCGTCCGTATACCTATATGGATTACATATATTTGCTCATGTTTTAACTTGTTAACAATGATTCTAATGTGACGATGCATTTGTAAATGTTATATTTTAGTGTAGGTAAGTACCTAAATTCGTTCATGAAATCGATTTGAATTATAAGTTAAAAAATTAGTTATGAATACTACATTATTTTTAGTGCTATTATAATATACTGTGTGAGTTTTTCAAGAGTTGCCATTTTGATTACAGCCAAACCGTTGATTTAATCGAAAAATTGTTCAAATAAGAGTTGTAGATATCGACGGAGGCAACCGATTGCTATAGTCAGGAGCTTTATAGCTCTTATGGTTTTCGAGCTATGATACAAACTTATAGATTTTTAAATGGGACTATATATTAATTTTTCGATAAAACTGATCTAATGCATTAATTAACAACATAAATGAGCAAAAAAATTTTTTTTACCCAAGTTTAATTTTTTAATTTTGCTTTAATTTATCAGTTAGGCGGTAAAAATATGCATATGTACTTGAGGCCACTTCAACCGATAGTGTTTTTCTTGGTTACATTTCCATTACATCCAAGAAAAGAACCTTTTCCAGTACCATTTCTATCATAAAAATTTGGTTGTAATAGAAATGGCAACTCTCAAAAAACTCACATGGTATATGCCCCTGTTAAGCGGACACCTCAGTTAGCCGGACAAATTTTTGCGTAATACTGCTGTTCGGTTCAGAACAGAGATTCTACTGTATATAGGTATTATAAAACATTTTTCTCGGATACGTCGGATTTATTCGGAAAATGATAATTTCATCTCGATTAAGGATGATTGTAAGTAAATAGGATAATATTGTATCTACATCAATTGTGATTAGGAAATGCGTCATCACTAGACAATCACCAGGAGTTATTATTATCTCCTAACGCTGTACTGCGTTGAATATTAACCAGGCACGTGGAGATATATGTATGTAGAGAATTAATTCATGATTTCAATACACAACACCTACATACGTGCCTCAGACGTGTAAGTACAACCACCAGACCTGCCAACAATAAGCCCACGCCACGTAGTGTAGATGGTTGGTTGTACTGTATTTTTTTTCTGCATACCATCAGAACTGATATACATTTATAATAGCTACAAAATTATTATTAAACATTTTGGATAAGGTGTTCCGATAGTACTGGAAATAGGAAATATGTATTTATACTATACAGTCTGCATGTCCAAATAACAATAAATACACTGCCAATGGGGTGTGGCATACAGCTTTCTCGTACTCGTAAAAGCACCTTGGTAATTTAATGTCCCATATATATCTTTGTATAATTTAATATAGGTATATAAATTAATGAAAATAAATAAACAAAACGATTCATAAAAAATTGAGCGAAGTGGGACTAGCAGTAAATAAGATATTGACATTTAATGGGATTTTATGGTAGCGCCGTGGATACTATTACTCTGAATGCAATGAAATTTGTAAGGGACCATCTACGAACAAGGCCGCATATTTCTGACAATTTCATAAAAAAGAATTGAATAGTTCAAAAGTTATGCCACTTGGTGCAATTTAGTATATTAATGGAATGACATGGTAGCGGCGTAGCTACCGTTACTCCGATTTCGATTAAATTCATCGGGGACCATCTAGGAATCAAACTGCATAATTTCTGAAAATTTCATTAAAAACAATTGAATAGTTCAGAAGTTATGCCACTTGGTGCAAACTGACGACACACAGACGGACGGACGGACAGACATCAAACCAAAATTGTTCAGGAAGCTGTAAAACGTAAAATGTGCGTAAAAAATTTTATTTTGGAGGGAAAAAATTTTTTATCATTCAAAAGTTTTCACAATGCTTCCGTTACTTTAGTAGTCTCGGAAGCAAAAAATAAACACTATGTCAATAACAATAAAGTGATAAAACAATTGAAAAAGGTACAAAATAACTGGGTTTGGATAAGACAGGACTAGTTAACGAACTAGCCCAAAATTTTTCAACGTTTTCGTAAAAACAGGAACTTTCGTTTAAGAGTTATCGTGCGAACGTATATTTCAGCAAGAATTTAGAGTAACTCGAAAATTTCAGAAATAAATTTTTAAAACGTTTAACCTTGAGTAAAGTATTTAGTAATACGATTTTTTTTCAATGTCGTAACTTGTCAGTATTCAAAGGTGCTTAAATCACGGGTTCCTAAATTTTTAAGAATCGCGACCGATTATCAAAATTTTCTAGTTTTTGGAACGTTTTCTGAAAAAGAAACATTCATCCTTAATATTTTTTTAAACAAAAATTATGATTATTTTGTATTCGACATAGCTACATAATTTTTGGTGTTTCATCTTATGTAAGTCCCACGATTCACATTTTGGGAACTTCTGGCCGAAATTATATGTCACGTCATGTCTGTGTCTAAAATATCTGTTAATAGTCTAATTTATATGTTAACGCACGTCCTTACAAATTACTTTTTTCTTTTTGCTTTTCAAATGTCTGAATTAATTAGCAAGATTTCAATTAACTTATATACGCTCAACTTTCTTCACTATATTTTTATTACATTCTCACATACTAAAAGGTTTTACATTTTTATGATCAATTTTAAGGTCAAAATCTACTTTACGTTCCAAAAAAGTTCGAGACCATACCCGGAAAATGGGTAGTCACAGAAAAATTCTAAGAAATTCTACATAAAATACCCCTGTCGCAACATCCTGCATAACATAGCGAATTTCCGTTTACAAAAATTAGTTTTTCTTGGAAACTAGTCGACATAGAATAATAGTTTAAAGATCTTTTTTTGTGTGACTTTTTCTCCTCGTTTCAATGGTGTAAAAAATGTCGTAAAAGTTTTTGAATAAGGGGAAATTTTGGCAAAATATTAATTTTTGTTCACGAAAATTGCCAAAAAAAAACCATGTTGTGGGCATCGGACGTGTCTGGTTAACGAACTTGTCCAACGGTTTGGGACTTCCAATATTTTCACCAAATTTCGTAAGACATTTTGTTCGAGAGTTATCGTTCGGACACACTTATCTCAAGGGACCTCAAAACAAATTTCTGCCATAGTCCCGAGCTCAAATCGCGTCATGACAGTGGCTGCAATAGCTGAATTCCATTCTGGAAATTCGCTAAAAGTACTAAAGAATGCGAAGATAAAAAATATCATAGTTTTTAATGGAAGGAGTTATTGGCACAAAAAGCGAAATTTGGAATTACGAGTTTTTTTGATCATAGCGCCCAAACTATATGCAATTTGAGACGTCTTGAGATAGCATTCGACGCGCATCTATTGTTTCTGAATTTTTATTGGGGACATCCTGTATGCCGTACACATTATATTGGAATCTATGAATCATTCCGACGCAGTTCATTGTATTGTACTATGGAGAATGATTCAACTTTGTTATAACTTACATGAGTTGGGCCAACACTAACCATTTAAAATGCAAAACAATATGTAATTGTTCTCGCATTTTTTTTACAAAACAAAAATTAGTGTTATCCTTATCTGTATTATTGGCACAATGACCCGTATCAGTTATCCATGTTTATAGAAAATTTGTTACATTGTTTATACTTGTAATACGTGTTTGAACGCAGTATTATGTATAGTTCTGACTTAATGACTGCAATTTTATAGTTATGTTAATGTTAAAGTAGTGATTATTTTATGTAAACAATTAACCAGACTTCAAGATTAGATTATTTCAAACGTATTCAAATATCATTGAAAATTGATATCTCGATATTTAAAATATAAGTAAAGTAGCCATTTCAAATAGTTGATAGTTTCTGTGTAATTTTTGCTCGGAGTAGTTTTTGTATTTTGCCGTGGGAATGAGATATTTTCCAGCAGTAAAAAGCATCCTATATGTTGACTCAGGTAATAGGTTATCACCACACCGAATTTTATTAAAATCCGTCCAGTTGTTTTTGTATGATTTATACACAAATATGCACAAGGGACCATACTAGTAACCAAATTATACTGTTCCACTTGTCGCCAGTGGGTGACGTAAAAATTCCCCACTCTGTTGGTGTAGATACACACTGTTTGCAGTGGTATTGGTTTAATGGTTGCGTCTGTGTGCGTATTTACAAACACTACTACAACACACGTATTACCAGAAAGAGAAATGTGTGCTGTTCAACTAACAATGTCTAACAATGTAATACAATGCACTGTGCGTTCGATGACGGACAGCGACTGACTACATGACTAAAGCTGTGACAGGCCTACAAAGAGCTCCAAGCAAGCTACACTTCGTTGACATTAATTGGCTTCTAGTGTTCTATGAATATCCACTTATAAAAATTGGCTATGAATGTGTCGGATTTTCATTGTCAGTAACTGTATCGATATCACAATATTACTTAAATTTAATAATATATATTCGTATCAACTTTTTCACCATCAAAATAAGAAGATGGATGAGTCAGTTTTTTATTTACAAAACAATAAATATCAAATATTTAACAAGGATCAACTACATAAGTACATAACATAACTAATCAACTGACAACAAACTCGATCAAGTGATCTTTATTGATTAATGACCATAACAATATGTAGTTGATTTAAACATGACATTTGCATGAACCAAATAGTAATAATTAGTGTTCGAAATCTTGCGGTGCTGACAGGACCGTACTTATATTTTCAAAACTTAAAACGTTAAAAAATCGGGCTAAATACATTTTTTTTAAAAAAAATTGTATCGGTATATTCTCTATTAACCATCAGCTGTTAATAAAAATTAGTTTCAAGTTACAAAAAAGCGTTATTTTAAAAAAGTACAAAAATTTTAACTTTTTTTAAATTAAAATTGTTGAAAATTTGACTGACTGACTGTAACTTAAAACTTGTTAATAAAAAAATAAGCTGTCATTTAAAAAAATATTTTTTGGAAAACATAATAATGTGTTGTCTCTCTCACATTTTACTGGGAGAAAAAAGACAATTGATACACATAAATCATTCACTGGTTACATCAAAACATACCTTAACACAATACATAAAATTAAAATCGGACCAAGCAAGTTGTGACAATAAATGTATACACGCATATCTAAAATATATTCAAAACATATCAATATAAGAGGATATTGTCCGTATATAGGCATCCATAATTACCTGTTGTATATATTTAAAATCGCATCAAAATGTTTTATCTAAAATAAATAAACAATTTTTAATACCTTAAAAAAATAAAGACAATACTGTCAGCCCCGCAACCTCTTCGATCACTAGTAATAATATAACAAGAAAATAATACTTAAGTCATCATTAGTGATCGAAGAGGTTGCGGGGCTGACAGTATTGTCTTTATTTTTTTAAGGTATTAAGAATTGTTTATTTATTTTAGATAAAACATTTTGATGCGATTTTAAATATATACAACAGGTAATTATGGATGCCTATATACGGACAATATCCTCTTATATTGATATGTTTTGAATATATTTTAGATATGCGTGTATACATTTATTGTCACAACTTGCTTGGTCCGATTTTAATTTTATGTATTGTGTTAAGGTATGTTTTGATGTAACCAGTGAATGATTTATGTGTATCAATTGTCTTTTTTCTTCCAGTAAAATGTGAGAGAGACAACACATTATTTTGTTTTCCTAAAAATCTTTTTTTAAATGACAGCTTATTTTTTTATTAACAAGTTTTAAGTTACAGTCAGTCAGTCAAATTTTCAACAATTTTAATTTAAAAAAGTTAAAATTTTTGTACTTTTTTAAAATAACGCTTTTTTGTAACTTGAAACCAATTTTTATTAACAGCTGATAGTTAATAGAGAATATACCGATACAATTTTTTTAATAGAAAAAAGGATTTACCCCGATTTTTTAACGTTTTAAGTTTTGAAAATATAAGTACGGTCCTGTCAGCACCGCAAGATTTCGAACACTAGTCATCATCATCATCATGAAATTATCCTACACCAATGATTCGAAATAAGGAAAGGTAATTGCCTATGGGCTAGTGTTCGTGTGTTGGACCCATGTAAATAAAAGTACGTTTATCATTTAGGCCCGATTTACATTAATGCTCTGCTCTCACTCCGATATCACTACGCTCCCGATTCGATATAATCTTGTTGTATTCACATTACAATGCTGATAACATGTTGGTACCTATTCGTTCTCTATTCACATTATAATGCCACTCTGGGTACGCTCCCAGTTCGGTCTCAGTTCGATACTAATATCTTTTCATAACAACTGAATGCAAGCGGAGCGGAGTGGAATCAAAAAAGTGTTTACACTATAGGTACAAGCCATAACAAGTCTGATATCGCTCCGATAAAATATTACCTGAGTGGTATTGATATTGGAGTGACATTGGAGCGAGAGCCAACCGTGACTGATATCAGAGCGATGATGTCAATACACTCATTGTTTATTGTGTAAGAATATTTTATCGAACCTGGAGCGGAGTGATATCGGAGTGAGAACAGAGCGTTAATGTAAATCGGGCATTAGCATTACCGTTAATTTTTCTTTTGTGGCACTATCATACTGTTACATAATCTTCTCATACGAACTTTAACTGTTAGGCCCGATTTACATTAACAGCCTGCTCTCAGTACGCTCCCGCTTCACTCTCGCTCCGATATAATCTTGTTGTGTTCACATTACAGTGTCGATAACATGCTGGTAACTATTCGTTCTCCATTTACACTATAGTGCCGCTCTCGCTCCACTCTCGCCCCGATAAAATTTTTTTTCCTTATTTTAAACACTATTGTTGTATTAGGAGAACATATCATAATACAATATATCTATTAGTTAATTAGTAATAATATGTATCATAATCATAATGCAAGATGTCACGTCGTTGTGTTGTATCATGTTTTCCTAATACAATAATTTTCAAACAAATGAAGAAGGCTGAGAAACGGAGTGAAGTGGAATAAAAAACGTGTTCACACTATCGATATAGTGTCTGATATCGTTTCGATACCGCTCCGATAAAATATTATCTGAGTGGTATTGTTATTGGGGCGATATTGGAGCGAGAGTGTACCGCGACTGATATCGAAATGATATCGGAGCGATGATGTGAATACACTCATTGTTTCTTGTCTAAGAATATTTTATCGAATCGAATCGTAGCGATATCATACCGAGAGCGGAGTGTTAATGTAAATCGGGTATTATACTGAAACAAATATCATGATTTTCACATAATAAGAATCCCATTCCAAATCATCGGATAAAATATTATTATTCACCAAAACAAAAAGATAATAACAGTTGATAAAATTACACCTGTATATATACATATATATACATATATATATATATATATATATATATATATATATATATATATATATATATATATATATATATATATATGTATACATAATGGTTTGTTTATATTAAAAATTGTTTATAATATTTTTGTTTATATCCATGTGACCAAGATATCGCGCGTATTCTGTCTCAACCTCGTATCTGAAAACTCCCAATTTTTGGACACAAAAAAAAAAACATATTTTAAATCCGTGTTTTCAGCACTATGAGCTTAAGATTTATGCTAATTACACCCGTTGATGTTGGCTACCCATATATATCTATAAATATATATAGATAAGTATATATATAAATACAGTATTTAATATGTTTTTTGTGTGTCCTAAAATATGTAGCTTTTGATATGCGAGGTAGAGACAGCCAAGGTGCGATATACGTTATTGCCTTTCCTTATATCAAATCATTGGTGTATATACATAGTGAAGCAACATTGTGCAATTTGTATAAACTTAAGAATCTATAAAGAAACAAAACAAAAATAGTTATATTTAGAAAAAAAATTAGTTTTGTTTCACTATGGTCTAAGGGCAAATTCTAGAAGTATCCTAGAGATCAATAATAATTATGTTTAAAATATACGAATGAAGGAGTGTTTGGTATTTAAAAAGATTTTCTACACCGTAAGCGATAAATCAGTCGATGTGAAGATTTAATTTTCTTATTTTAATTCAAATCAATTCAATTATTCAGTATGGAGTTAGTGGAGTGGCGTTGCTTGTGCTGTCGATATATTTCAATTACTTTACGTATTTAATTATGTTTTACACAAACTTACAATATAAAACCATAAATGGCATAGTAAATTTAATTCAATATACATTGTAAACTGACAATATAAACCAGTATGTATGACAAGCAGTATTGTGAGAATTGCAAATAAAAATTCGTTTATTCCAATAAAAGAATTATAATACAGTGGTTTACATTAAAAATTAAAAAAAAAACTAGTCTACTAGAATTTTTTAAAATTTGATTTTTTTGTTCCATTTTCTGAAACATTGATTCATTAAAACGTTCTGCTGTGTTCGCTCTTGTAATATTTTTTAGTTCGTTTTTGTTTTGTTCGTTTTTTTGTATAGGTGGTACCACCTATATGTTATATGCGACTTATAAACTCAATTATGAAACAATTACAGACCTTTAAAAATATGTCCTCAAATAAAGGAAATTTAAAAACTTTGAAAAATGATAAAATTAGAGCAATTTTAATATGGTAGGTTCAGGTATCAGGTATTTATAACTTCAAAACTTGAAATGTTTTTTTCTTGAAACCACATTTTCGAATCGACTTCGAATTTGGCATGTATACCTTCAATAAGTATATGTTCAATATTTTTATTATTTTAAAAAAATTGAAAACTAAAAAAATAGCGTCCAAAGAATAATTTTTTTTCAAACAGCCGCCATTTTTAGATTTTAAAAATTTTTTATTTCATTGTAACTCCTGCTAGAATTGCAATCTTTGTAAGCCAGAATCTTTTCTTTTTTTTTGCAAATGAATACAAATTCCAAAATCATGTCAACTAGCATATCACTTTTTTGCATGGCTTTAAATTTTAATTTTTTTTTGTATAAATTTTTTTTTTGTGTTTTTAAAATATCAATAAATAGATGGTAAAAAAATTCGTCAAGTGCGTGCTAGATACACATTTTCAGAGGTCCGTGGTCAATAGCTAATTTTTCATAATTTTCCGAATAAAATGTAGGAAATTTAATAGTATATTACGTAACTGAGGTTATAAGTCGCATATAACATATAGGTGCTGCCACCTATATAAAAAAAACGAACGAAACAAAAACGAACTAAAAATATTAAAAGAGCAAACATAGCAGAACGTTTTAATGAAACAATGTGTATGTACGTTCGAATGAAAAATATCTCACTACCTTAAGGATGATCGATATTCATCGATGGTACAAAAACACCGATGTTTAGGGGGAAAACATCGATGTTTTTACATCGATGTTATGTCCTCGATAACATCGACACATCAATGTTACGAGAATAATATCGGAACATCGATATTACTTAAGCTATCCAGTATTTAAAAAGTCCTATAGCTGATTTAAAACAAGATCCATTACTTTTATGGCAAGTTCTAGGATTCACTTATCCAAACTTGAAAAAAATTGCCATTAAATGTTTGCGTTTCACAGCAATTTCAACAGCTTTAGAGAGACTTTTTTCAAAAGCTGGGCAGCATTTGAATCAACAAACGAACAGATTAAAAGGAAAACTTCTAACAAAGTGACTTTTTTGTAAAGTGTACCAAATAAATACTGGCAATGTTAGTTTTTAATAAATAAAATAATAGATTATAATGGTTGTTTATTTTGCTACATAAACATCGATGTTTTCGAACATCGATGTCTTTCTTTCGATATACATATATCGTATATCGATACTCTTAAATCGATGTTAACATCGATGTTTTTCTAATATCGATCATCCCTACACTGCTTACCATTTTTAACTTAAATACGAAGCGCTAGAGAGGTTTCAGAATCATTTTGGGTGATCGAAATTATAAGAGGTACGTGGTTCTTCAGACTACGTACCTCTAAAAACGGACAGTAAAAAATTTATTAGATTTTTTTCTATTAATTTCTAAGGAAATGACGAAATTTTCGTTCACTAGACTAGAAAAGATCCCCCTAAATTAAAAATCACACAGTGACAGAGCAATTATTTCAAACTGGATCGGCTAGGACTCGAATTTCGGATCTACTAATAAACTAGTCAAGCGCCTTGCTACTATAATACCCTTTGTTTTTTTAAAAATATAACGCGGGCGCGGAAAAAAATGTCACGAAGGATTAAAATATTGAGTGACACTAGTGACAACTTATCAATTTTTATAATATTTTAGTTCTTCTGTAACATTCACTATATGTTATCTCGTAATTGTTAAATTTTCACTGTACACTATTGTACTTGATCGAATATATGTAGATCATTGTATGCAATTCATCGGATTCAAACTCCATTGTGTGCACATTCAACCAATTATTAATTTATCAATAATGTAATAAATAAAATAGAATTTTATTAGCATGTCTCTAATTGACATTTAGCAGCAGTGGCAGCAGCAGAAAACAGAGCCCCAGCAAGCCAGCAAACAGGCAGACGGTTCATATATAGAAATAATAGTTAACTTTCTCCTAATCCCTCGTTAGTCGGTCGACTAATCAATTTGTTGCGATCAATATATGTATACGATCGCAATATATGTTATTTGCAATTTTTTTTTTTCAATTTCTATTTTTGTAAATTGAATTCTGCAATTCTGCACTATAAAAAAAAATTTATTGAAATGCCAAAATACAATTTTTATAGTTGAAATAAATTTTTGAAGAAATTTTTCTTAAATTACATTTAAATAACATCAACTGACTGAAACCAAACGTAGTGTCATTTCGTCAAATTTAAAATAATTTGAAAAAGTTATGCTGCTGACGTCCAGTAAGTATATCGAAATAATTCAAAAAGCTGCAATTAGAAATGAAATTTCCCGTTAATGGTAGGTTTCTGATTGTTGTTCTTTCAACTTTGGCAAATTTACAAGTGTAGTTCTAAAATAAATTTGAATTTAGAATAAGTTTCATTTTGAGAAAGAATCAGTGCATACTATAACTCATGTACACACCAAAACTAAATATTACTGATCAAATCGCGAGGAGGGCGAGCGTTGTCTTCAAAGGAGCAGCAACTTGGTTGTGCAGCGACTCACAAATAAATATTTTTCTACTTGAAAAGAAAAAAATTGGCGTTGTTTTATATATCACCGTGATTGTAAAGAACCACAGAACAAAATAAAAACAAAAAACAAGAGCCGAAAAAAATTAGTTTATTAGCCGTTTCTGGCGTGAACTCCCCCCTTAACAAACAATATCGTTTTTTAAAAACTATACTATTCAATTTTTTTTAAACTCATAATATAAAATGTAAAAGGTTCAAATAATCATATTATTAACAAATTAACAACCAGTATCAACATTAAATATGTAGAATTATTGTGAAAAACTTTAACTATACTGACCACGAAATCCTGACTTAAATAAAGCGTGTCTAATATACACTTGGCGAAATTTTTTCTGTTATTATTGCCTGGAACCCTAAAACTGAACTAAAAAAATGGTGGCGCCATTTCTCCGCAACAGTTGAGATGTTTATCTTTCATCAACAGATAATTTTAATAAAAATTATAAACTGTTTACAATGTTTACTAGAATGAAAATTATTAACATAATTACGTACACTCCGTGTACTTACTTAGTCATGTTTTAAATACATTAAGTAAACAAATACCGTCGTAATACTACAATTGAGTCGAAATAATATGTAAGAACTAAAAACGTAATAAATAACACAATTTTTTTTCCATCACAACAAAACTATTGTTACAGGGTCAATTTATTTAACAAGTAAATATACATAATATGTGTGTAAGTAACTTTCATGTAATTGCAATTTTACGTACGTGATGGCGTGCATTTTTCATCTGTGAAAAACATCAGTAGCTACATACAGTTGTGGACAAAATTATCATAACACAAAATATATGTACATACTATTAGTACCACAGAGTACAAAGTTGGGAATACTGCTATCTCTATACTATGTACTGAAGCAAGTGGAACCAAAAAAAGGATAGAAAATGTGTTATATGATATGTTTTATAATTAGTTTTAAGTTAGTTTAGTATTTTATATTTTATTCTTTTATTATTTTTTATAGTTTAATCATTTTATGGATTTATATTTTATCTTTTGTCTAATTTTAAAGTTAATTTTAATTATATATTCTAATTCTTTAATTTTGCGTGTTACATTTTTTGTTTCTTCAACCCGAATATGCCATTCTAAATTCTCTGTTCTCTCGCTTCCAATCAATAAAATAAGGAATAAGAAATAAGAAATAAGGAATAAGAAGTATGCCATCTAGTGACGTTGAGTGTAACTTTAACGTAACTGCTCATAGATATAAATATGTAGGTACTTTTGCACGTCAAAATTCGTGATTTCTTTCACTTTAGTGACAAAAAAAGTCATCACGAACGTTATTTTTTCATGAATTTTGAAGTACAAAAATACCTAAATGCATATACCTATGGGCAGTTACGTTCAAGTTCCATTCAACGTCACTAGATGGCTTACTTCTTGTATCTTATTTCATTGATTGTGTATGAACCATTACTTTTCCTACCGCCTTTCTTTCCCTATATGGCCATGTTTCTCGCTTTTAATTCTAATTGATTTATCTATTTTACTCCTTAAATTTCTCATTAATAGATACTTAACCAAGTACGCTAACTATCTGTTCAGTAATTCTTGTGAAACTAATTTGTAATGCTTATGGTAATGTATGTAGATATCAGTACATGCTATGTGAATAAAACCTGAGATTCCATCACCGGCCGCTAGATGGCTCTATATGCTCTAATTAGCCAATGGCATCAACTATTAACGCTTGTGTTTCATTGAACTGCCACTAGATGGCAGTATTTGTTCTAGGCGCCGATTTCGAAAGCAAGTTCCAATAATACTACCATCGTCACAACTTACATCGGAGGTTAAGGTAACATCGCCTAATCTTTGTCATGCATGGTTTTGAGAGTTACTTGCCACACACCCTGTATAAGTGATCGTAAAAACAACGAATACATACATTTATGCAGTGGATTTGAATCATTCATTATTTATGAATATTATTATTATGCAACGAACCTGTCTGACGGTATGTTTACATAAACGTGTAAACATACATAATGCATGTATATTTTTACAAGTGATAAACATTTGATGTTAATTTGGTATGTAACAACATTTAATGAGCCACCAAATCATATGAATATATATGATTTTATTATGAGATGAGCCTGCTGAAATATGTACTATGTATACTATTTACAATTAATATTATAACAAGATAATTATTAATTATAATTACCTTGCTCGGAATAATATACAGGCTGAATTTTGAACAAGGGTGGGAATCATACAGGAAATAATGTAATACATACGTATTTAACAGAAACAGTGTGAGTTGAGTTTCTAGGCAAAACCAATGAATATCCCTCTTATAAATTAAAAATCACAAAGTGATTGAAAAAGTTATCAAACTGGATCGTCTGAGAATCGAACCCAGGATTTGATAATGACCGGGAGATCCTGGGTTCGATTCTCAGACGATCCAGTTTAATAACTTTATATATATATATATATATATATATATATATATATATATATATATATATATATATATATATATATATATATATATATATATATATATATATATATATATATATATATATATATATATATAATATATATATACAGTGGCGCTCAAAACATTTGCAACTAGTACTAAGTTTTTACATATACAGCTCAACCAACATAAGCTCGCCGGTCAAGGTTGTATGCGCAGTAGACAAATACCACGTGTTTTGAAACGTATTCTGTTTTCAAAGTAAAATCATCGGTATAGTACCTTACAAAAATAAAATATAACTTATACCCATAATTTTTATATAAATAAAAAGTGAATAATTAAATTTAAACTGAATATTATTTTAAAATGGAATTTAAAAGTAAAGTTAAGAATAAGGTAAGTTTTTGTTACGTACTTATTTAATTTCTATATTGTAATATTAAATATGCTATTTGAATTGGCTATAAAATATGCTATTTGATGTCATTTCGGCTAATTCCCAAATTATGTGCCAACCTATAAATAAAGCTGTCAAATTTTTTATTTTTTTTTTTTTGATTTATTTAGTATTAAAACAAATAAAAATGACGATTAAACTTTATGCACATATTTAATTTTCATTAAAAAATATTAAAAACTTATTTAACTAAAAAAAATTCCTATAAATAAAATATTAAAAATTTTTATTTTTTAGGAATTTTAGGTTATGTTAATATGATTTTACTATTCCTCTTAGAAATTATATTACTTAGTAATAAATAAATACGATAATTTAATTAAATTGTTTGTTTTTCTTTCTAGTATTTCCCTTTGCCCAAATTTTAAAAAAAGGAAAATAGGTTATTTACTTACTAAACGCCATGCTTAATATACTTACTCAATTTTAATATTTTTTAACAAAAATTAAACGTGTCAGACAATTTTTATCTACTTTTTTACTTGTTTTACTTGCAAATCAGTCAAGAAAAATAGAAAACACTACAAAATTTCATTGGCACGTAATTTGGGAAATTGTCGTCATTTCTTATTAGTTAAATCTTGTAGATCCGCATGTACATACAATTAATTTGATTTTTCCATTCATTTACAATTCCCCAGTTATTTCATAACGTTTGGCGCTGTTCAATTTAGATCACGTGAAAATGAGTTTTAATATATTGACTACATTAATAAAAATTTATAAGAGTAATTCACATAAATCAGGAAATTATCACTTGAAATTATCATAGTTAAAATCAATAAGTTATCTTTTATTTTTGTTGCGGATTATACTTTTATGTATATATGTTATATGTTTCATCCTTTTTAATAATTTGTTGTCGCACTCCTTCATCTGCGCATCTGACCGGCAACCTTAGGCTGGTTGAGCTGTACTACTGCGCTGTTATTTTAGTAAGTATTTGAACTGGCTATATATGTATATATAGATATTCGATCTGGCTATATATACATATATAAACAATTCGAATACTTACTAAAATAACAGCGCAGTAGTATATAAAAAAGTACTAGTTGCAAATGTTTTGAGCGCCACTGTATGTATGTATTTACGACTGTGTGTAAAGTACAATAGCTTACTATAATTTAATTAATGTTTATCGACTACTATGAAGTTACTTATTAATACTGTACAAAATATTATCTACGTAAGCTATGTTTTACATACAGTTGTGCGAAATTATACTTTACACATAACCGTTTCACTTTACACGAAACCGTAAGTTTCATTATTTTTAGGTCGAAAGATATAGAAGTTATAGAGGGTGTAACAGTGTTCTGAGAAACAAACAGGAATGACTTCTTAAAAATTTATTAATTATAGTTATTTATTATTTTTAATTAATATTTTGCAGTTATTTTTAAAATTAATATTTCACTTGATTACGATAAACATAATAATTTTAGAATCTGTTTATTTATTTGTTACCATAGAAAATATAAACAACGCCTACCCGATTTATAATTAAATATACGTTGAGCGAGCGACAAAGTATTACTTTTCCGCTTTAAAGCGCAAAGTAGTACTTTGTTGCTCGGCAACGAGAGTCTTCGGCAAATAGACATTTTGCGCTCTCTTCACAGAGCGCAAAAGCCTTCTTTCCACATTTAATATCAAACCATTCGAAATTTTATTTGCAACAACGTAATATATTCATGGTTTTTCGTATTAGTACCTTTGATTTATTTATTATAAACTGAATACAATATATAAATTATAGTACTACAAAAACATACTAAAAGTATTAATAGGCATCTTTTTTATGGTAAGTCGCTCGCTTATACTGACTATGTCACAATTTATCCTGCTATGGTGCTATTTATTACTTCAACCGTTCTCTTTACACGAATACCCGATTCTCCCCTATTTAATTAATTATATTAACACAGTCATGTATGTATTTGTACCTTTATAGAGGACAGGTTGATTCATTCTTGAGTTATTTTATGCCTCGCAGATGTAATAGCAAAAGAGGATTATATGATTCATAGTGTTATGACTGCTTTAGGCATTAATGGCATCATAAAATACATATATCTGAACACAAACGCGTAAATATGTATACCCCCGCGGGAGCTAAATAGGTAAGTAATTTTTTTTACATAAATTAACACTCCTATCTTATTTAAAATTTATTATGAATTAAGAATATTATCAATTACGTACAATGTAAATTAAAAATCACAAAGTGATTGAAAAAATTATCCGGATCGGCCGGGAATCGAAGCCAGGATCTCCTGGTAACTAGCCAGGTGTGCTATCCATTACACCATTGATCCTTTGCTCGACAGGCGCCCGATACAGACAACATTCAATCACCTATGTGTATGTACTCTCTATAATGCGAGAAGCAGTTACAACTTTTCAATTTCAAATATTATCGAGTGCTTGTGAAACACTACTACGTATGACACCTGGCCAGTTACCAAGAGATCCTGGGTTCGATTTCCGACCGATCCGGATAATTTTTTCAATCACTTTGTGATTTTTAATTTACCTAAATATGTGGTTTTTGATTATGTTAACCAATGGAAGTCGAGTGCTTAAAGTTTCAGTTTAATTTTAAATGCAGACAAAAGTCTGTCATACGTAGTAGTGTTTCACAAGCACTCGATAATATTTGAAATTGAAAAGTAATTACGTATAAATAAAATTACATTAAAGTACCCTCTACACTCTCATCGAAGTAGACCGAAGTTCCTCGCTGAAGCTGGCTGAGGCCTGAACACCAACCATGAGGAACCACGAAGTGACCTTCTACATCTACACTCTCGTACTAGGTCGACTTCGCGAGAATGTAGAGCCTGCTTAAGGGAGAATGCATTTTTCAGGATGTTTATTTATTTCATAACATACGAAATAGATTGGAAGTAAGGTTCTTACCTTACAATAGAACGGTTCTACGTTCGAAACCGACTCTGTTCAACAAAATTCTTTTTTATCAACGAAAATTTTATTTGTTTATTTATACATTAAAAGTTTTTTCCAATAAAAATATGATTGTATTATGAAAGATTGTAAAAATATACACCAATAAATTGTAAACAAAAAATATTGAAAAATCTGAAGTTGTATTTAAAGATTCTGTTTGAAAATGAACTGACGGTTCGAAACAATATTGTCACAGTTTCAAAAATAAAAGTGGTATTTTGCGAAGTCAAATATTTGTTTAGTATTTACAAATATGGAATACCATAAAGTACCGCTCAAATCTATTAATATTATAAAGAGAAATTTATTATCTTTAAAATGGTTTTTATTTCAACCATTTAGGATGAACGGTTTATGAAATATGTGCGTTAGCGTAAAATGCTGCAAACACAAAAATGGGGGTGAATAAGAAAACAAAAATGGCCGCTACGCTTAAACGGTTTAAGATATTTTTTTAAATTGCTTTTAACACATCAAATACAATAGAAATACTTGGGAAAATATTAATTTTTTCTAAAATGGTCGAGTTATCACCTCTGGACCACTTTATATGGAATGACCCGTATATGTATATCGAATTCTCTACTTAATTACTATTACGTAATAAGTGTCGCAAATTATATATCTGTACTATTTTTTGATCAGTCAGTAGTAAGTAGTTCATTTTTAAAGTTGAAGCTAACTATTTAATTATAAATTTCAATGTTTTTCTTATTAATAAAATTCTAGAGGCAAGTTCGAATGGCATATTGTGACAATATATTTTAATTAAAATCTAGGCGCCATCAATTTTCTTTTATTGTTATTAAGTAATGTGTTTTAATAATAGTAATTAATCTCTGTACTGATGAATTTTAAAACTGATTAATCTATATAAAAAAAATTTTTCTTTGCTTAATTATCTTTTTTTATTCTCTTGTTACATATAAAAATAAAGCAATTATTACAAAAATTGTGCTAAAAAATATTGTAATTGTAGAAAGACTTAAATAGAGCTAAACCTTTTTTTATGCGGATAAGGTAAATCACAAGCAAGAGAAAGTATAAGAAAATTAAACATAACTATAATGACTTTCTTTGAAACAATTAATTTTCGATAGTTTTTAAGCATTTAATCAGTACATTGCATAAGAATATAAGTTAGTGCATCATTCAGCTTTTTTACAAATGTATATTTCCGAATTTTCATAATATTATAATACCCCTGTCGCAGCATCTGCATAACATAGCGAATTTCCAAATATTGGGCACTGGCGGATCTCATTTAAGACCTGTATCCATTTAAAAGAGTTTATCCTTTTAACAGTAAAACAATTTTCAAAATCAGTTCAGTAGTTAATTTTTGGTGCTTTTGGGTCCTCAGGATCCTAACGGATCTCATATAGTGTAGCATATATCCATTTAACAATATATTATTACATTACCTAACTATAGTTTTCGATTTTTTTCTAGGTATGCAAATATATATATATATATATATATATATATATATATATATATATATATATATATATATATATATATAAATTTTAGTGAAGTAGATTTTCGGGTTCTAGAGGCTCCAAAACAAGTTTTTACCATAGTTCCGGACTTAGGTCTTACCATAAGAGCTGCTATAATAGCTGAATTTCCAGAATGGAAATTCGCTAAAAGTGAAATAATACGTTCTCATATGAAAATCAATACTTTAACTTGTAAAAAGGCAACTTCTAAGCAAATCGTGAGGTTTTGAGCGCTCTGAGTTATGCATTTTCGATCCACCGTATAAAAAAGTTTTTTTTTTACAATCTAGACCGAACCATATTCTTTATAGCTATTTATGAAGTTTTTGAATATATTTTTTTGTGCGATTTTTTTTTATTTGGTCCCTATCCACTGCACAGAAAAAGATTTACCTGTATAGTAATATCACTTTTGGAAACTGACTCTGGTTTTATGCTACGAAATGGCTGTTATACAAATGAATAACTTTTAATTGTATTGTATCTGAAGATGGTGTAAAAACCGAAACAAGGTCGTTCATATATATTTTTTACGGTGAAAACTGACAAAGCATATCTCATATATATAGTTCCAAAAAGTTTAGTTCCTCGAAAGTTTCCTATCGAGCGTTAATCATTTCAAATTATTTTTTTTGTAAATTTAGGGCAAATTTTATATATCGTGTAAGGTGTCGTTTGAAAGGTTTACTTACAGGGAATTTTAAAATACCCCTATCGCAGCATCCTGCATAACATAGCGAATTTTCGTTTACAGAAATTAGTTTTTCTCGGAAACTAGTTGACATAGAATAATAGTTCAATAACCTTTTTTATATAATATTTTTTTTCCTCTTTGTAATGGTGTGAAAAGGTCGCAAAAGTCTTTGAATAAGGGAAAATTTTGGCAAAAAGCAATTTTGCCAAAAAAACCATGTTCCTGGACGTACCTGGCTAATGAACTTGTCCAACGGTTTGGAACTTCCAACATTTTCACCAAATTTCGTAAAAATAGGATATTTCATTCGAGAGTTATCGCCCGGATATATATATATATATATATATATATATATATATATATATATATATATATATATATATATATATATATATATATATAAATTTTAGCGAATGTTATTTTCGGTTTCTAGGGACCTCAAAAAACAAATTTCTACGATAGTCCCGGGTTCAAGTCGCGTCATGACAGTAGCTGTAATAGCTGATTTTTCGATTCGAAAATTCGCTAAAAAAAACATACAAAATACCAAAAAAGAGTAATAGCTGACTTTTTGAACTTACTCTGTCAATTATGGCGATTAATTTGAATGAAAAAATTTTTACTGGAATGATGGCTACGTTTACATATACACATATACCCATTGTTCTAATTTGATAAATCTATGTATATTGGACTATTAATTTTAATAAAACGGACTACATATAATATACGTACAATGCTTGTGTATGCTATACGTAATAAACCAATCAAAAGTAGCATATAATTTTATTAAATCAATCAATTGAGCTGTGTAATTTTATAATAATAGTTTAATAATTTTGTTTATCAAGTACAACTACTAGTTTGATATCACTTAAGATAATCGCCAGTCACCGCATATCCTCATCACTTCAGTCATCACCATAGAAGGTTTTAAATCGACATTATTTAACTACAGAGTTTGAACTTTGTTCAAAAATCAAATGAAATCTGTTTAACCTCATCCACAATACTCCCGGTCACAATCAATGTAGCAGCATGTGACTGACTGTCATGTCGGACTGACAGGCACATCAAACAATTATTTGTTCAATTAGTTTGCACTCACAGTCACTCCTCACAGTGTCCACGAACTTTACAAATAATATGAATAAACTAGCTGTTACCCGCGGCTTCGCAAGCGTGAATTTCATAATTTAGTAAAAGTAATCTCTTTTAAATAGTTTGCTAAAATATTTTGCCCCTATTTTCTTATCATAAGCTGAAATGATAGGTTTTATTTATTGGTAAGTTCACTCATCAATCTTTATTTTTAATTTCTCCCTTTAGCTAGTTATCTAGGAGCAATTGAAAATTTTCAAAAACCAATTGGTCATTTCTTCAAGCATATTACATAGACTAAAAATCTAAAGTAAGCCTATTAAGAAGGTGTCAACAAATTTGGTTTAGAAGTAAAAAAAGTATGCTGATTTAAAATACCCAAATTTTATTTATTATTAAAATAAAATACCTAATATTTTGTAGACTTTACTCTAAATAAATATCCTCTCTATTCCTACTGGAAAATTTAAATCCCTACGCCTACATCCCCTATAAGCATCATATTTGGACAATTGTTAGAATAGTAGGCGAAATGTAAACTTTGACCTCTCCCCCATTTTTTTGCGTTTAATCCCTATTTTACTCTTTACAGGATAATTTTAAAAAAGTGTTGAAACATGTATTCATTAATTTATTTTTGACCTCCTTTGACTATGCCCTCCAGTTTCATTCGTGTAAAATTATTTTAACTGTGAGTAAAGCTAGTCAGTTATTCCGAAACAAATCGGGCAAATTTAATTTCAAATCAATTATTTAAAGTGCTTCGCTTCGCTCGCCAACCTGTTTAAAATTCTATAAAAGGTTAATTCCATGTAATGCTTCGCTCCGCTCGCCAAACGACTCGAAAGTAACCATATTAATATATCCAATTGTCACACTTCGAGATCTTTCCACTGACTCCTATATTGATGGTTTTAAAATTAATTCAATTTTAAATCTTTTCAGAATCCGAAAATCCTGGCGGATTTTTTAAAATTGCGTTCAGTTCCTCCGTAATTAAACTTTACTAATATCCTTTTCTAAAGTAAAAAAGTTTTGAAGTTAAGATTTAAATTTTTAAATATTATTTTTATCGTAACCTAAGTAATCTTTTGTTTTTCTTTTTTTTGTTTCCGTTTATTGTTAAATTAGTATTTTTGATATAGGGTAAAAGCCCCCTTTGTGGAACGGTATCTAATACTGGAACAGTTTTGACATTTACATATTTATTTCTTTAATTAAGTAAGGAAACTTTAAATGCGAGGTGAATGCGAATTGAAAAACAATCATTCTATTAATAATAATTTTTGTTATCAGACGTTTCTTTCAGAAATAACTTCATTAATATGTAAATGTTCATAATTAGATACCGTTCCACAAAGGGGGCTTTTACCCTATCAACTTTTGTCTTGAGTATATAAGCCCCCCTAAAGAATATTGTGATAATTTTGACTGAGGATGTTGTCGATATTGAGATGCTGAAGCGTTTAAGGAATAAATTTATAATGTTTCACTGAAATCTGTCCCGTGGTTTTTGTGTCAGCCGTACCCATAGAAAACCTAACTGATAATTTTATTATATAAATTTTATGTAACTTCCAAAATATCAGTTTTAGATATTAAGATATAGTAATAGAGACATAATTATGGTAAAAAATACAGGTACTTCTTCTTTTTAATGGTGTAAAAAATTTCGCAAAAACTTTTGAATTTAGAAAAATTTTAGTAAAAAACTAAACTTTTTTCACGAAAACCTAAAGACGATACCCAAAAAGCCATGTTTTGGGCACCGGATATGTCTGTATGTCTGGCTGAAGAACTCATCAAAGATTTTTGGACTTTCAACGTTTTCACCAAATTTCGCAAAAATTGAAAATTTCGTTCGAGTTTATTTTTTTTTAGTGAATGTTATATTATCGGTTTCTAGGCATTTTACAACAAATTTCTGTTATATTCCTGGACTCAATTCGCTACAATGGCATAAAAAATTGTATGACATTATTCAGATGAAGCAGGGGCGTATACAGCCGAGCTTTCTTGGGGGGGGGGGGAGTTAGGGTCACGCGGAAAATAATAGAACTAAAAAATTTATACGACAAAATTAACAAAAAAAAAATAAATAAATAAATAAATAAATAAATAAATTGAACTAACTACTTCCATACCGTTGACGTTCAATATGTTCGAATCTCTACTGAGACACTAGGAAACGTCAATACTGAAAGTGGCATTATTTACAGCTTGTGCTGTAATTTGTGGCGCCTATTGTAAAATTAATTTGAAATTCTTAACAAATTCTGTTTTTATTTAACGTAAAAGCCCCCATTATGGAACGGTATCTAATACTGGAACAGTTTTGATATTTACATATTTTTATTTCTTTAATTAAGTAAGGAAACATTAAATGCGAGGTGAATTTAAATTGAAAAACAATCATTCTATTAATAATAATTTTTGTTATGAGACGTTTCTTTCAGAAATAACTTCATTAATATGTAAATGTTAAAACTGTTCCAGTATTAGATACCGTTCCATAATGGGGGCTTTTACGTTATTCTTAGAAAAACTAAATAGATGCTATATTTTTCTCGATGGAAAAATAAAAATAGCCATAATTTATTAATTTATGTTAAGAATGGAGTGCAGTGCAATTTATTGTAAAATATTGAAAAATATGTAGTTGAGTAATTCATGTCAAAACAAGAATTATTCATGATTGAAAATAGTAAATTTTACGTAAATAAATAAATAAATACAAATATAATAAATAAACAAATAAACAACTCTACCATTCACATTTCAAAAAACCTGATTACTAAATCGGTCAAAATTTAATCTAAACGCGTTCAATTTTTTTCAGGAAGTAAAAAAGTCGTGTCAATCAAAATGTACAACAGCTCTATTTAAAAATTATTTCATGTAATTTTTTTTTTGTAATTTTTTTGCCAATACTTTTTTATTTTTTTTTTGAAAAGACCTTGCAAAATTTCATTAATAAATGACAGTTTTAACTAGCGTAAGTATGGAATAAACCGCAAATTTTTCTTTTCTCTTTTTTTGTATTTTTTGCCAACTTTAGAGGGGAAAGTTGTATAAATATTTCAAGTTCAATATAGTCAAAAATTTGCCAAGTGTGTGTTGCATACGCATTACGTCAGTGTTCCATAGTTAGTACCCAGAATTTTTCACAACTTTCGGGTTAAAACACCAAAAATTCAAAATATTTTTTTACAACTTTTAATATGTTTGAAATGCTACTTGTAGATAGTGATGAGCAAAATTAATTTTGGTCTTGCATTTTTTGCAAGACCAAGACTAAGACTATGTATACCAAGAGAAAGACCAATACCAAGACTATAAGTATGGCTGCAAGACCAATACCAAGACTCAAGTGAGCAAGACCAAGACAATAGCAAGAAAAAAGCAAGACTCTTGCTAAATTATTTAAATAGTTTAAAAGTATAATACCGTAAAGAGAGAAAATTCTGATTTTAGAAGGAAAAAATTCGCTAATAAAAAAATGCGAGAAAGTACAAGATTCTTTAGCAATATCAAGACCAAAACCAATACCAAGACTGCATTTTGCAAGACCAAAACCAAGACTCAAACTGCTCTAGCAAGACCAAGACCAAGATTCTGGAAGAGGAACAAATTAAATACTACTTTGAAGCTCAATGTTTCTTAAACGGAGTTTACAAATGAAAGATGGCAAAAGACTTCATTTTTAGAGTCCACTTTAACGGTATTTCAATGTGGTAAATATACAAAAAAATTTTCATTTCCAATTTTTCAGTATAATAGAAAAATACGATTAAAAAGTAAGAAAACTTTTCTTATTTATAGAAAACAAACAAAAATGTGAAAATTATGAGGGTATAACAGACGGACGGACATCCGAAGATTTTTGACAATGGAATCCTAAAAAAAACAAAAATTAATCCCAGTCAGTATAGCAATTTAGTAGAATTAGAGATGATTACCTGTGTTAGGAGTTTAGGCCCTGAATCAAGAAGTGCCTCATTACATTCTGTGGAAGATGGTTCCTCCCAATGATTCCCTACAAAATCCTTGACGGAAGTTTACAACATAATTTTTTTTTTTTTTAAATTAGTGAAAAAATAATCCTCCCTCGCGATGTATAAATCGACATAATTTCGTACCTTGTTTATTTTTGCCAATTTTTTATTTTTATTTTGATATGATCAGCTGTTACAATCAGTATGATCGATCATCTTGCAAAAATTTATAAATGCTATCCGCTGACACAAGATTACCTCTGGCCATTTTTTTGAATAATTCTTGTTTTGACACTATTAATACACTTAATTAAAGTGAATACGTGTTTGGCATAAAATTGGTGTTACTATGCGAATCATCCCATATTTTACGTGGATGTTAAAAACTTCACTAAGACCACACAACTGAAATGAAAATTTTTTATGGCGATCCTGTGTAATCGATTCGAAGTACCGTCTAACATAAACATATTTCATCGGCAAAACTTTATTGTACGAGTCGTGGTTATCGATGAACGTGCGAAATCAATAACAAAAATGTGGAAAACAAATAATAATAAATTATTTTCAATACGAATTTAAGACTGTATAACATCAGATTAGAATCTGAAACGATAATCAGAATTGTCTATTTACCATAAAATGTGAATTCAATTATTTTAATTTTAAAATCTATTTTGATTTATTTTGGCTTGTACGAATTTGTTAAATTATAGTAGCCTGACAAGGACATGTATCAGTTGATAGGTAATAATAATGAAAGTAAAATAAAGTTATTTTCGCTAATTTTTAGTGAATATAGAAATACTAATTTAAATGTAAAAATACTTCTTGAAAGTAAAATGTATGTTTATTACTAATACTACACCCTTAATAAATGACATACCATAATATGACATCAAGAATGTTGTAGATATTTTAAATAATCTAAACAATATAAATCGTTACATTCTCACGTAAAAAATCATTACGCTACAAAATCATTACATTCTCACGTAAAGTTATGCTCGTTATAGAATTTTTCACTTAAAAAAAAAAAAAAAATTTAATAAAAATCAATGAAGACATGAGTGGATGAAGGTGTTATGTAACATTTTTAACTTCCCATTGGATGTTATTGTAATGGGTCCGATTTTACGAATCGATAATTTTGACATATCTCCACGTTTCAAGGTCACTCGAATCCGAATCCATCGTTTTTAGCGTGATGTCTGTGTGTGAGTTCGTTCGTTCGTTCGTGAATTTTTTTTCGTCTCGCATATCTCGAGAACAAATGATGATATCAATTCCGAACTAATTTTATTAGATGCGTAATCAAAAAATGAAGACCAGATAAAGTTTTCGGAAAATTCGGATTAACAGTTTGTATTTTGTGGTAAAAAAATGGAATTAACTTTATTAACATAACATAGATTATATGGATTTTTTACCATAACATTATTATATAGTGGCCTAAGAACCTTCCTTGTATTTTATTATAAAAATTAAAAATTTAAAAAAAAAAAAAAACTTTTTTTGAAATATATTTTGTCTCGCATATCTTGAGAACAAATGATGTTATCATTTGTTTGATGAGGGTGAAGCCCTCACTCTTAGGCACAGAAGGTGAAGCCCCCTGTATGGTGCAAAGGGTAAAGCCTCTATCGGGGGCCCAGGAGCGGAGTCGCCTGAAATGAAAAAAGAATTATTTATGTACAGTAGTCTCTAGTCTTTAAGGACACCCAATGGGAAGTTGACAGTGTGGGTAGACCTGTCCCCAAATTTTTATAATTTTGCAATAAAAGCGTTTGAAAGTTTTTATTTACATATATACTTCCCATGCAATAGAATGTGTTTATTATTATTGAATATCTATAAAACTATTGGGTGTAATGAAACAAATTGTAATATATGATCAGGGCCAGATTAGCCAATTTGCCGGGGCGGCAGATTTTGAAAACAGGGCGGCAAAAGCTGTAATTGACGTTTTTTTTTTGCTTGTCAGTTATTTTCTTAAGAGAAAGTACGAAAAAAAACCTACAGATTTTCCTCATTTTAAACAAAAGGTAGAGGTGGCATTTTTCACGGTGCCTAAGGGGACACTCAAGGTTAATCCGGCCCTGTACATGATACTTTAGCATAGGATATTGCAAAATTTTGCAAAAAATGACTTCTAAGAAAAATGTTACCTAACACCTTCATCCACTTATGTCTTCAAATATAAATGAATGTTTAATTAATCTTAATAATATCTAATGATATGTAACAAGGTATTATAGTAGGAGGAAGTGAAATACAAACTATACATATAATGAAAACAACCTTGTCTTGAGAAATATTTGGCACACAAAAGGTTAACTAATATCAACTTGACCTGTGAATTCTGACGATGGCAACTAATTTACGAAAATACGCACACGCGACTGACTACGCGACTACAGTAGAGCTTCAGTTAAGTTAACATCAGTTTTGTTAAGTGACGTCACTTTTTTCTCACTAAAGTTAAGAGGATTTTATACAAAAAGAAAGAAACAATATTATTACATTATACATTTTTAAGACAAAGATATTATAAATTCATGTGTAATAAAAAAACAAACAATTACATATTGTATGATTAAATTTAAAGAAATTGGTTTGGATGTCATAAGAGTATTCAAATTTAAACTTTTCTCTGTTGAATTTTAGAACTTCGTTCGTAACTTAAAGTTCATAAATTTTACTAAATATGTTTATTCAAAGTGACAAATCGCACAATATTACAAAAACAAAGGGAAATTACATTAGTTACATAATCTTCATGACATAACTAAGATTGGTTATGAGCTGAACTATATAGCCATAAATTATACAGTGTTAAAACATAAAAACGTAAACAAATCAGTGGTTTTTTTTAATAAAAATATTTCCCTATGCAAAAATAATTTTAGAAATTTTAGAATGTTGAATTCTAGAATTTTTAAAATTTTTTTCAGATATATACAAAGCGAATAATCTGATTGAAGACTACTTACTCAATTAAGTTATTTAAGTTATATAATAAATAAATGCAAATAATAAATACCAAAATACTTGAATACCAGGTACTTAATAACTAAATTCGGAGAATTTGGTGAATCCAAAGCAAATCGTAGCTGCTTATATAGATTGAAAAATATATACGGTACTTGTCAATTGTCCGTTCAAGGGACAAAAAAACAATTTCTATAGCAGATATATCTATAATGAAGAACTTTCTATAACAGCAATATTTTTATTGAAATTTATACATTAGTATAAAATCCAGTTAATCCACTGGAATCCAAATTATTAAATAGTTTGTTCTTGTACGTCACCTATGACTTCAATTATTATTTAGTCCCGATCATGTATTAAATGACCGCCACTGATCTCAATCTGCTTCACTAAAGTTAACCAAATTTTTCTTAACTTTAGTGAAGCTCCACTGTATGTTGTGTCAAATTGGTGGAAACAATTTGTACCGACTTTATACATATATTTAGTGGTGTCTTGGGACTATGTTTGGACAAAATTTTGTGCGACACGAACAAAACTCATGCTGTGCCATTGTATGTATTGAGGAAACACGGTAGACACGTCCGTCCATTAATTGGGCGCCAGTATACAAAAGCATGCAAAATATAAGTCAGTCAGACATGTTGCCAATTTTCATGTTAACAATTCTAATCGATTTTGCTAAAAGTATTAATATGCGCACGTATGCGGTTAAGGCTAATGGAATATTAACCTATAGAAGTAAAACATTTATGTACAGTTATGGGAAAAATAATTGTGTCACTAGTTAACAGAAAGAAAATTTTTTAAGAGGTTTAACTTTCCTTTTTAAATTTGACAATAAACCTGAAAACTGTTAACATAAAATTTCTTAGTTGTTACTAACATACGAGAGAGTGCTATATAGTATATTTTTTTAGTTTGGAAATGACGCCATTATCATCTCTTTTCAATTTATGATGCTAGCTGTCCTTTAAAAAATTTATACGATACTGATCCTTAAAATAGTACATAAATTAAGTTGATTTTCATTTTTTCTATTTCTCTCTTATTCCAGTTGTCAAATTATATAAGACTTCACTTACGAATTTTCGTATACCGACTGAAAGTAAGAAAGAGATAACATATCATTTAGTTAGGTACTATTAAATAATTTTTAACAACAAATTCAAAAAAAAGGATGTATTATTTTTTATTTGAACCACCCATTTCAATTCATATTTTTATGATACCTCGGTAGTAAGGTACCACAGTAAAGTACCATAAAAATATGAATTAAAATGGGTGGGTCAAATAAAAAATAATACATCCTTTTTTTGGTTTTCTTGTTAAAAATTATTTAATAGTACCTAACTAAATGGTATGTTATCTCTTTCTTACTTTCAGTCGGTATACACAAATTCGTAAGTGAAATCTTATATAATTTGACAACTGGAATAAGAGAGAAATAGAAAAAATGAAAATCAACTTACTTTACATACTATTTTAAGGATCAGTATCGTATAAATTTTTTAAAGGACAGCTAGCATCATAAATTGAAAAGAGATGATAATGGCGTCATTTCTAAACTAAAAAAATATACTATAGTTCATTCAAATTCGCTTGTTTGTAAAATGTAACGTTTTCATTGAGTATCTATGGTTCATTTCAGTTAAATTTAACCATGCTTCGTCACTTTGAATTTAAATAATTTCCGTTTTCTTGGCTTTATCTCTTTAATTATTGCATTTATGTAAATTTAAAATTTGCAGTTCATTTTTAGAAAAGAATAGAAGATTGATTTGTTTCGAATATAAGAATTATTTAATTTTTTAACGAAAACTCATGATCAATCAATCAATGAATTGAGGTATATATAAAAATCTGAAAACTAAAAATTTCATCTGATACTTGTTCAAACTGAATTCTGAATTCGAGAATATTATTTATTTGTTATTCTAACTAAACTATTGGCCAAAAAAAAGAAGTTCTTGAACTATTTAAATAGTACGATTATGTCGACACAGTATCTCCTACTTAACTACCCCTAGACATAATATTACGAAACTGAACAAAGGAAGATCGGTTTGACTTTTTTACGTAGATTTAAAATTTGCAAACAAAATTTTAATATTTTTTATTTTTCATCCCCTTTTCGCAAAATTAATCCGCAAATTTTACGCTTCAACCACCCCTGTTGATGTAATTTGAACAAATTACATATCTATAGGTAGCTCTTTGAAAAAGAGCAACATCGTCAATTTAAACTTTCTCTTAACATTTCCGAAATATGTATTTACAAAATTAAATTTTTACCCCAATTTTAGAAGAGCGATTTCACCATTCTGACCTGTTTTTCGTAGATAAAAAAGATACGGGTCTCTTAGATTTCAACAAAGAATAATATATATCGGTATCATCGAAATCGAAGACAGACACCTGAGAATGTTTCTTTGTTAGTAGAAATAATTTCTTTAATTCTTTTATTTTAACTATATTTTAACGATAAAGAAAGTTTTTTTGCCTCAAAATGCCGGACTTTTTACTGCCATTGATAAGTACAGTAGATAAGATTACAAAAAAGGAAAGAAAATCAGAGATGCCAACATCAAAAAATGCCAACCCAGTAGTTTGCAAAATAGAAATTATACTAAACCATGTTGGTAAAACTGAACATTACTTATAATTATACCGAATTCTGTAAAATCTGTCGTAGATGGCGACACTTGTACCAGTGTCGCTTAAAGGGTAAATTTAAGCGTAATCATTTAAAGAGTTAATTTTTAAAAATTCTTCGACATAATTTTATGTCATCATTACGAATTATATTTATTTTTGTGTGTGAAAACGGTTCGACCAAATACATAGTTTGATGTATATTGGTGAAACACCACCAAATTTAAGATGTGTCATCACAGTTTTACCCATCACTGTAATATGTACTGTATGTACATTTCTACTATGTCTATATCTATGCGAACGGAACCAAATGTTTTTATTGATATTTGATAATACATATAATATGATTTTCAGTTAGTCAGTTAGTGAGTCAATGAACTTACGGAGGGAGGAGAACGAATGTAGCTGTAGCAGTACATACTTAATTTCAATGTCGACGTCTGAATTACTTTTTTTTTTGGTGTGTGTTCCCGTTCTTCTGTGTTCGTTGGTAGTCTGCGTTGTATCTCGTGGCGATTATCAAAATAAATCTTTTCACTCTTCACTTAACATTTACAGCAACTAGCAAGCCATTCAACTACAGCATCTTTGTTATTATTTGTATACAATTACACAAATACCAATACACACACACAGAGACACATGTCTGCATTATTTCAGTGTCAATTTCAATTTTACAATCAATAAAATAATTATAATTATGTACATATTTTTGTTTGTATACATACATAAATGTTGTGAAAGTGTTCACACGAGTTGAGTTTGGTCGACCGGGCAGCAGAGGTGTTAGTCCCGTCGCGCTAGTATGACTGCCAGAAGACAATTGGTTCACCAAAAATAAATGAAATAATTTTTGTTGACTAAATATGAATCACCCAGTCTTTGCACCGCGTAAAATAAAAGGCTGTGTTCGAGCAGAAAAAAATTCTTTAAGCGCTTCAAGCCGCTTCATATTGCTGACTAATTTTCTGCTTGGACAGAAATCAAGTGACATGTAGTTCTGTCTTACACCAAATTTAAATTTTACTGCGATAAATTACAAAATTCTGCCATATTGTTGTTAACTCTGATGATTCTTCAATAATATGACCATAGAAATATGACCTATAATGTTATCCATATTGTTTAAAATATAAAAGAAATAACAAATTTTCTTACGAATAACTCTTATTGAGGTTATTTTGTTTAAATATCTACGACGACATTTTGCTTTTTGGTGCTTTGTTATTCTTAGTAAATCGCCAATTTGCTTTAAAGCGCTTTAAAGAATTTTTTCTGCTCGAACGTAGCCAAAGTAAAAATTGATTTCAATCTTAAAGAGATTGGTGTCTTCAATAAAATTTCGAGCAGACATCAAAGAAAATTCTTTTGTAACTTGTGATATCGTGATTAAAATATTTATACGGAGACTGAGTAAAATAATACAACTATTTGTCCAAATTGCAAGTCTGTCTTCTATTCGACTATCAAAGCAGGGTTTTTGGGATGGTCGCCGGTACAAACGAAATTGAATCTTTATCGGCTAGGTTCTTAGAATGTAATATTATGATATACTTTTTGGTCTTAAAAACTGTTCAAACGTCGATATTTTAAAATGTACATTCTGAAGAAGTGAAGACATCGAAAATTTCTTTAAATCAATGATAATTCATTAATTTACAGTATTTCGTATGCAAATCAAAAGCTTAAATGGCAACAGACTTGAAAACGAGTGTAAAAGAATGCTATTTGGGTTTGAAAATTGTCCCAAGAGTGCTTTTTATTTTTATTTATTTATTTATTTTGAAAAAGAATTTACATATTTATTTATTTTTATGAATTTTAACTTTTGTTCTTTACTAGACTGATTTTTACTAGCACTGGACTGATTTTTACTAGTAATTTTCAATACTATCTACACAATTTAGTTCTCACAGAGTCACAGATACATACTTGTAAGTTGTAACATACATTCGAACACTTTCTTTCGATCAAAAAAATAGCAATTGTCACGCTGACGTTTTACCACAAATTGCTTATATACTGGACGAGTTAATTCATCTTAATTATAAAAGGAACTAAAGATACACATATCTAATATTAAGTATCGGCCAGATTAAAGCTTTTCCATATTTAGTTTTAAAAATCACAAGCAAGAAAAAAATAAAATTAGGGTCAATTAGGATATTTTTGGTATATTATTTAACCGTTTTCAAAATTAATGCCATTTGGTTCGGTCCCATGATAAAATTTTTTAATGATTTTGATATATGTTAGCAAAAACTAACCTTCTCCAATTTTTCAATACCACTTTCATAAATATTAACCTTTTATTAAGTTAACAGAGTAACGCTTTGTTTATTTATACCCAAACTATTCCATATCATTTAATCATAATTTATTTGAAAATTCTTTTTGATAAAATTGATTTCACTTGATTGTCCAGAATTAATTACTTTTTTATGTAAGGACTAAATTCTCTATTATTTTTGAAGTCGACTTATAAATATAACATAATTATTTTAGTACTTATAAGCTAATAGACAGAACAGCCCCTCTTTAAAATACCTCTACGCCTGTGAACTACACCCATTGAATATCGTGGCACTTTGCGTAATTTCATAAGGGATTTCGAATGTCCCAAATTACCCCTACTGACCCTATTTAATTTCTATTTCTTAGAAACTATATAATTACGAAACATCAAAAATAAACTGATTTTCATCAATACATAAGTACATCGATCGATTGGTACTGACAGTATATAGTACATACATTATGTATATACAAAACGTGTTATGAATATTATTTTGATTAAGATTAAACGAACATTTGTATTGTATTTTGTTCACACACAATGCACCAATTCCTGGAACAGTATTATGCACTAAGCTATTGACAAATACCTACTATAGAATGGATTATATTGATTACAGTGTGATTAATAAAATTACTAATTAAAATGAATTGTGTGTTTCATTTTGAATTTTTCCACCAAATGAATCATATAAAAAATTTTGAAATTGATAACGAAAAATTTTTAAAAGCAACTATGAAGATTTACGTGTTTAACTTCTACACATTAGGTATTCACTCCGAGCCGAAACTATAGCCACCTATATCACGTGACTATTTGACAATTTATCAGGACATTCTATTATTATAAATGAATGAAAAATACAGTGCGTTCGTAATATTTTGAAGTGTCAATGACCTGAAAATTATCATATCTAGTGTATTTAATTTTTTGACGTTGGTACTACTTTCGAAGTGGTAAATAAATATATGAGCCGTTTATTTTGAAAGTGGGGCAAGTCCATTTTTGAAAAAAATGAAGATAATGGTAGTTACAGATAAGACTTAGTATGATCTTTTTATCTGTCAACAATTTATAGTCAAAAAAATTCAGAAGCTTAATATTTAGAAGATTGAAGTTTTAGCTCTTAACAGTGTTGTAAATATGTTTGTTTTGATAGTGGTGCAAGTTCATCTTACAAGTAAAATTTCCGAGACTGGACCTATTGATTTTGATGAAACTTAGATATGTGGTAGAACACTAATAAATAAGTAACACGTATTTTTTTTATCTGCGGAAAAGAGGTTTGAAGGGGTGAAATCAAAAATTGGGGTGAAAATGTAATTTTTCAAATATCTCGAAAACGGTAAGAAATAGAGCAAAAGCTTAAATTAGCCATATTGCTCTTTTTTAAAAAGCTATATATTGATATGTAATTTGCTTAAATTACACCAACAGGGGTAGTTTTGGGTTAAAATTTGGGGGGTTAATTTTGCGAAAAGGAGTAAAAATAAAATATAATAAAGTTTTATTTACAGATTTCAAATGTACGTAAAAAAATCTAATCGGCCTGTTTTTACTCAATTTCCTAATATTAAATCCAGGGGTAGTTAACTACGGGGGTGACTGTGTCGACATAATCGTACTATTTGAGTAATTAAAAACTTCTACAAGGAAAATAGTTTAAAACAAGTAGAATAAATTTTCAAAATTCATTTTAAGCAAGGCTGCAAAGGGAATGAGTCGCCCTTTTAAAGTACATACTTATTTTCATACGCTCATTTCTACTACTAAGGCACCGGCAGGGGATAATAAGGTCACAGTACGTGCTTCTGAAGTTGAACTGTCGTGTGAAAAGTTTTTGTTATGTTTATTTTTAAATGATAAAACTCAAATATTATCCATTTAAATTAACGATTACAATAATTCATTAATTTTGAAAGTGAGTCAAGTCCATTTAGTTATAATAAAACCACTATTTTTTTTAGCCAGGACTATAAACACTATTGGATTATAAACTTACATTATCTAATAACACAAAATACAAAAAATATGTCTATTAACACTTACCAATATTTTTAAATTTATTGAAACGCAAACCCTTAAATATCTCGCAATAACAAAATATGGACTTGCCCCACTTTCAAAATAAACGGCTCATTTTTTTTCATGAAATAGGTACCTGTACCTATTTCATGAAAAAAAATGTATGTTATATTTCAGTGTAGCGGCAAAGCTCACTTGGTTTATTTTTAAAGGCCATTGACACTTCAAAATATTACGAACGCACTGTACATTAAAAACTAAAATTTGTTTAATAAAAGCCATACATCTCTGCTCATTTTACCTTAGAAATATCTAAGAATGGAACATTTTTCAATAAATTAACCAAGAAAAAGCATGAGAAGTAATTTTTTTGGATATTTTTTTGAAAATTTCAAAACAAAGGGACGTTTGATAGTACCGTTACAAATAAGTTTTTTTTTTTAGAATCTGATAAACATACATCCTAAAAAGTACTCGCTTTAAAAAAATCAAACACAGTATTTTAAAAAAAAAAAATACTTCTTCCCAAAGAAAATAGCAAAACTGATGTACAAATAACGTCCTGACAAACTGATATAATATTTGTTCACCTTGAGCGTTGTAGTCGAATTTTGCATCCCCTCCAGGCAAAAGCTCATAGCGAATATTATGAAAATTCAAAAAGAAAAATTATTTAAAATAAAATCATTGGCTTCTATTGAACAACCCAAACTAATGCATCACAATACACAGTTACAAACCTCAAGACCTCAACAACCTTTTTTCCTCTGACGGAATGATTCAAGTGTCCCTATTAAAATTGCAATTTGGGTCCACTGTGAACCAGTTCACAAAAATTGCCCGACTGATTTGTTAAAACAAACTAAAATTGTTTAAAAAAAAAAAAAAAATTAAAATCTTGTTGAACTGATGTTGCAGAAAAGTAGAATACTTTATAATTAAGTATCTGAAGAAGGTTAAGGCAAATATTAATAGCCTCGTAAATTTTGTAAGTGCCAATTAAACCAGTATTTAACCACACAAATTTATTACTTTTTTATTTTTACTACTAGGAAAAGTAGGTATTTTAATTAGATTTTTTTTTAGAAACAGCTATGTTTGAAGCAACTAGTGTCAGTTCGTTGCTGGCTATATTTAAAACTATTGCCAAAAGGCAAACTGCAATTAAAAATATTTATATACGAAGACATTTGTAATTGATTATATAGATGTCTCACCACTAACTACTTTTAATCTAACAAACGTTAATCATTATAAATGTGTGTATTTAAAATTGATCATTAAATATTGATACTCGTGTAAATTAAGTGAAAACTTATAGAAAGAGAAATTTTTGATATTAAACAATTTGATAGTAATAACATCTGGAATCAGTGTTGCCATATGAAATTTTATACATTCCGTAGACCTCTAGGAGAAAATCCGTAGAACTAGATAAAAATTCCGTAGATATGGGACAAAAAAGTCCGTAGATTTTTGGATTTCTTTTTTTTAACTTTCTTCGAAATTTCTAATTAAAATAATTATTTTAAATCATAAATAAACGTAAAAAGAAAAAAGAAATATGTATACTTGTTAGTATAGGTAGCTAATATTACCGGTGAAGTTTATTTTAGCGCTACTTGTACTGCACGAGCTTTTTAAATTTAAATAGGTAGGGGAAACCTGTATAAAATCGTATACCGCCGCTCAACAGCGTCCACTAATGAGAGCTATTTGTCAACAAACACTTGTAGCGACAAGCACGAATGTTTTCAAAATATTTCATTTTCGTATTTTTCGGTAGACTTGATCTTATTTTTGTGAAAATTCAAGTAAAAATAGTTAAATTTATGTGTACTATAAGCTAGTCTCCAATCAGTTAGGTTCAAGTGTGTGTATTTACTCATAATTTACAATATTTGTACCGGTGAAATCGATTTGCATATGTAGAAGTGAGTTATATGTTTATACATAGGTCTCCGGGTCAAAACCGTACGGGGTAAAACTGGTCTATATACAATTTTGGCTTGGATGTATAAATATGAACCAAACTGATTTTTTACTATTAGTTGCAAAAAAGCTACTACTAGTAAAAAATATTGGAATAATATGAGAAAAACCATTGAAGCGGTATTTGACGGAACCATGGGGTACTTCAAAACTGCTGGAACATGTCAGGTATCAAAATCAACATTATACAAGATTGAGTCAACAAATTGAAACAAAAAAATGATTTGGGTTCTTCAACACGAAAAGGTTTAAGAGACTTTAAATCGATTTTTTCAGTGTTAAATATAGTATACGGTTTTGTCCATGTGTCGGGGTAAAACCGTAATAAATAGTGATTTAAATTTTTTATGTTATTTTTGTTTAATATTTTGATTATCGAAAATATGTTGACGTGATTATGTTCCTTATGAAATTGACCAATTATAAACGTTAGTTTCATACACTTATGTTTTAAAATGAATGATCTACAGTCCTAAATCCTTAGCTATACGGTTTTGAGCCGGTCTCCAGTACTGAGGAAAACAAAACACGCATTCATTTATTATATTGGTTAACAATTGATTAGTTCACAATGGCTGAAAAACAAAATAAAAAATTTTAAAATAAAATTTATCATTGAAAAAAAGTTTTAAAGTAGGTTTGAATGATGAAAAATTGTTTACACCACATGCACTATACTTCGGGAGTCCGGAAGTATATCTACTAGTCCTAAGCGGGATTCTAGATCTATGTATGTATACTACGTCGCCATTAGGCTAGTGTCCATAAATCTAGTAAAATTAATTTTTTTACGCGCGGTGTTTGAAATTAGCTGTATTTTTAATAATAATTAGATCAAAAATTCATCTGTAGACATGGTAAATTTTTACAATATTTTTTAAATATTTAATATATTTTTCGAATATAGTAATTGGTTATTAATTTTTCCGTAGGTCCGTAAACAGAATATAAATTCCGTAGATTTACGGAAAAATCCGTAGTGTTTGCAACACTGTCTGGAACTGTTGCTCATAATCCCCTATAAAAATCACAGCATGTACCAATAACGGGCCGACAGTTCCCGAGACTACCCGAGCGCACATGTCACGTCATAATGTTTATATTGCTTGCACATATATTAGTGTCTTTTTTTGAATTATTACTTGCCCTAAACACTTTTGTATTGAATAACGTATTGAAAATGTCTAATTTAAAAAGTTATCGAGTTTGTTTTGTAGCATTATGTGCTAATAATACAAAAATATTAGATATTCTGTGACCATAAAAATATCTATTGCAAGAATATTGTCAGAATTAGCCTTTATAAATCCTTTGTCACGTATTGCTAAGTATTGGCACTAAATTAGTATTGAAATAAACTTAAAAAAAAAAAAAATGATAAATATTAGGTATTTATTCAAAAAGCCAAATATGGAAACTATATTTTTCGTTCCAAAGAAAAATTTCGAAACCCTTAAAGTTTTATTAAATTCGTCTGTCAGTTTTTGGATCTGCATTTGTATATAATACAAAATAAAACGTTTTTCAATTTTTACTTACTAGTTTACGGTTACAGTTAACTTAAGTTTGGAATGAAGCTTACCTGAAACAAACAAATAAAATTATTAATATAGTATATTGTGCAATAAGTGCGGGAAATTGTCGATTGCCCACGAAGGCGAAGTTGAGCGCACGAACGTAGTGAGTGCGCTCATTCGCTTGAGTAGGGCAATCGACAATCCCGCACGAGTTGCACATACTATTTTTTATTACGAATTTCACATACTTTTTTCTATTATTATCATTATTTTTGACATTTATATTACTTTTTAAAATAATATTTTTGAGTGTTCGTCTTTTTTTTCTGAATTAATTATCGTTTAAATTACTTTGTTGGTGGTTTCTATAGAAATAATTATGAAATAATTATTAAATGAAAAATTAAGAGGCGACTTTGCGTGTTTTGATTAAATTTTGCGTGTTTTATTGTCAATTTGCGTGTGGAAAGTTACTTTCCACACGCAAAAAAGTATGCGGGAAGAGTACAGTTGGCAAACAGCCATTTTGCGTACAGAAATATGTGCGCCAAGTTAGTACTTCTCCCGCATGAGTAATAAAAAAATATTTAAAGTGCATCTACTATTTGTCATTGAAATTTATATGTACTTTTATAAAAATATATCAATAATTAATAGCATCAATTTGCAAATTAAATGAGTTTTATATTTAAATATTAATGATTCCTATAGATAACAATAAAGGTTTAATTCTTAACGTTTAATGTTTTTAGTATTTTTCGTTATTAACAAAAAATAATTTCTATTGGTAAAATACGTATTAATTGACCGTCAATTTTTTCCCGTCTTTCCTTCGTCCTGCTATTAGGGATTATGACTCTTAATGTAGACAAAGAGTACCTCTTTAGAGGCCAATATCTACAAAAATTACTCACAATTAGTCATAATAAAATATCTTTGGCCAACTGGGAAGTAAATTTTAAAAGAAAAAATAATTTACACAGGTTATACTATGTGTACAGTATAGAACATAAATAAGTTGACATCAAGATAACATAATGTTGAGAGGTCAAAACATAAAATATACATATTTCCGTCTTCCGTAATCGATTATCTCTAATCACAGTATGGTTAGTATGCGCAATACATCTGGTGCATCTGTTTATTTATGCATGTGTACCTACACTTTTGCGGTTGTGTGTATGTACGTACACATATTTGCGAATAGTTATTTAATTTTAGCGAATTTCTAGAATGAAATTCAGCTATTATAGCCACTGTCATGACGCGACTTGAGCCCGGGACTATGGCAGGCATTTGTTTTGAGGTCCCTAGAAACCGAAAATAATATTCACTAAAATTTATATATATATATATATATATATATATATATATATATATATATATATATATATATATATATATATGTGTGTGTGTGTGTGTGTGTGTGTGTGTGTGTGTGTGTGTGTGTGTGTGTCCGCACGATAACTCTCGAACAAAATGTCATAGGTTTACAAAATTTGGTGAAAATGTTGGAAATGCCAAACCGTTGGACAAGTTCGTTAGCCAGATACGTCGGATGCCAGGAACATGCTTTTTGTTCTTGCAAAAAATTAGTTTTTTGCCAAAATTTCCACTTAATCAACAATTTTTGCGAAATTTTTTACACCATTTAAAAGAGGAGAAAAAATTACATAAAAAAGGTCTTCTATGTCAACTATGGTCCATTTCACTTAAATTTAACCATGCTTCACCACTTATGAATTTAAATTATTTTCGTTTTCTTAACTTTATCTCTTTCATTATTGCACTTACGTAAATTTTAAAATTGCTGTTTGTTTTTAGAAAAAAATAGAAGATTGATTTGTTTTGAATATAATAATTATTTAATTTTTTAACTTTGACTCATGATCAATTGGATTTGAAACAGAGTATAGTTTCCGAGCAAAACTAATTTTTATAAACGGAAATTCGCTATGTTATGCAGGATGCTGCGACAGGGGCATTTACTGATAGTATACCTACAAGAAACACACATGTACATGAGATTATTTGGAATTAGTATAAATATAAATAAATATAAATAAAACAAAACTACTTGAAAGACATCAAAGAGGTAAAGTGGAGTCATTGCAAAGTTTGCTCATACAAGTCAATGGACATTTGAATAGTTGTTGAAAAACATTAACATTCGCAACCACATACATACATACTCATATGCCTGGTATGCCGTGACCGTGCCGAGTTGACTAGTTGTCTGCATATGGCAACAATGCTGTTCACATTTGACCTAACATACCTAAGCAGCGAAACAAGCAAAACCAACCATACATAGCAACATGAAATAGTAAGAAAGTGAATTTTGCAAATATAGGTACTATCTAAAACCATCGTATGTAACGTTCAAATGTAGTCTTTAACAATTGCGGCGTAAGTAGCTGCTTTTTGATTCCATATAAAGTGTATTAGTTGTCAAAATAGTTTATCAGTTGGGCGTTTCGTCATTATAGGTTAAAATGAGAAGATTGTATCAAATTTATAACATATTAGATAGAGTAGCAAGTTAACCCTAATTTTTAACAAAAAGCGACCACGAGCGTTCTAGTGGCTGATTTTTCTTGTAATCGATTCAAAATTTAAATAAAAAGGAATAAAAAAATTCCAATACTAATTTCTTACAAAATGCCGCCATCACTGTGAAAAGTTGAAATAAATGAAAGTAATATGTATAAATTTTGTATTTGTAGAGTATTCTCTATAAGCACAATTGATATATAAAAAAAATTATAACATTTTTTTAGAGAGAGAAGAAACTATTGACAAATATGACATTTTAGAATGAATACGTAGACTAAAATCAAACATTTATAAGAATACTTGTCAAATTATTTATTTTTATTTATTTTTAGCATTGAAGCCGTGGTCTAATCAAAAAATAGTATTTGAATTTGATATTTTATTTCAAATTCTGCATGGATTAAAAAAAACCAGCCACTAGAACGCTCGTGGTCACTTTTTCAATTTCTAAGCATCCTTTTAAGGCTAAGTTCCTATAGCCTATTAAGTATGATACTAGCTATTACCCGCGGCTTCGTCCGCGGGGTCAATATTTGAAATTTTTAGATACATTCCCGTGGTAAACATCTTCCCGATTATCACTATGCAAAGTTTCAAAGAGATTGGTTAAGGGGTTGAGGGCTGAAGATAAGACAAATAATATTTTTAAAATATTTTTCCCACAGTGAAAGAGTAGTCTATGTCCTTCTCCCCTGGGAGCTATCTCTACGCAAAGTTTCAAATCGATTGGTTAGGCTGTTGAGAGGTAAAAACCAACCAACACATTTTTCCGTGGTAAAAAGTAGCCTATGTATTTCTCTGCTCTTTCGAGTTATCTCTATTCAAACTGTCAACTAATTGGCTAAGCTTTTGAAGCATAAAAGCGAAGGAGGCAAACAAACTCAAGATTATATTAATTGTTTTAAACTAAACCATTATATTTTTAAACCCTTGTGGTAACCATTCCGCGACTTCTCCCATTGCAACACATTGGTATTTTTAAATTTTTAATCAAAAATCCTTTAAACCTTCATGTTTTGTCTTATTGTGAGACAAAGTGATTTTAACCAACAACCGTTACTATTTCCATAGAAAACTTTAATTTCAAATATTATCGAGTGCTGGTGAAACATTACTACGTATGGCGAACTTTTGTTCGTACATATGTAAACATACGTTATAGTATTCATATGTTCACTTTTACGTTCAGCTAAACTTAAACCTATTAATAAGGACTCGATTTCTTTGGTATGTATGACCAAACCCATATTATGTTAATTAAAATCACATAGTGGTTGAAAAATGATCAAACTGGATCGGCTATAGAAACATAGAAAACTTGATGAAAAATGAAAATCTGATTACGTAACAAACATTAAATAACTCTAGAAATAATTTTTCTTTATGTATAAAAAAAAGTTGAAATTCATATAGGGTACATATAGGGTAAGTGCGAGAGAGATGCCGCAGTAGCCATAGTTCGTCCGTTGATTGATAGATAGCGCTATTAATGGATTATATGTTTAAAGTAAGTTACTTATTTAAGCTGTATACATTTATCATTTGTTCATTAGTTTAGTAATTATCCAACTTTTTATTAGTGAAAAGTAAGTTGTTCAACATAATATTTTATCAAGCATTTAATTCATTAGAATTTAAGAATGTATATGTCATCGTTTTAATAAAAATGAGTTTTGTTACTAATTTAAGTATATTTTAAAAGCAGTGTATAAAATTTTAGGTTAGAATTCTGCACTATGCTTCCTATAGCAACATGCGGCATCTATCCCAACAAAAAGGAGAGATGCCGCATTTAAAGTTGGTATAGATGCCGCTTCATATTACATGTTAAAAACATAGACTTATATCTTAATTATGCAATTTTATTTTGGATTGTAAATTATGCCACGTAAATATAAAAGATCCATTAATGGATCAGGAAGAGCTCTCATATTAGTGAAGATAACGTTTTGAAAAGTACTCAGAAACAAAGAAAAAGTTGACTGGTTAAGATGTATAAAGTGCCAAAAATGGTTACATATGGCATGCATTATGTATGGAGATGTGGGCAAAATGCAAAATTTTTAATATAAACTATGCGGCGACTCTCCTTCTTTGATGCGGCATTTTTCCCATAGGTGTGGGAGAGACGCCGCTTTGCACGCTCTACAAAAATGTGAATCCTTTATGACTCAAAATTTAAAATTATTTACAAATAATTTTAAAGAACAATGTTTACATTTATTGTGTACCAAATTTCAAATCGACTAAATGCAAACTTTAGGAATTATCAAGTGTTTTCAAAATGTGCGGCATCTCTCCCGCATTCACCCTATACATATTTATAAAATAACTGACGTTCCAGTAAATATTTACAAATTTCAAATATTTGATCAAATCTTCTGAGAGAAAATATTAACTCAATAAAATTATTTATGATATACAAAATATGTATAAAACATATAAGAAAATTTAATAATTGAAAAAAATTGTTCGTCGGTACGGTTTGCTTGAATAAATGCCAAAACAAGTTAATACCACCTATTTCTTTTTAATGCTTCATTAGAAATGCACAAATGTTATGTACTATTTATTAATGAAAAATATCGGTTTTTCCAATAAACGCGAAAATTACCATTTTTCAATTTAAACAGAATTATTAGGAATTTGTTATTCACTAAATACTAAGTACCTATATTTGTAGCTGATTCTTCAGAAAAATCGTTGAATATTACGAAATTTGGATATTACAGATATTTGGAAAAAAAAAACATTTTATTGTTTAAGAGTTGAATATAAAAAATACCCCTGTCCCAGCATCCTACATAACATAGCGAATTTCCGTTTAAAACAATTAGTTTTTTTCGGAAATCAGTTTACATAGAATAATGATTCAAAAATCTATGCGATTTTTCTCCCTCTTTCCAATAGTGTAAGAAAATGTCACAAAAACTATTGAAATTTGAAAAATTTTGATAAAAAACTTTTTTTTTATGAAAAATGCTCAAAAAATCATGTACTGGGCATCATACGTGTCTGACTGAAGAATTCATATAAAGTTTATAGTTTATAACGTTTTCCCCAATTTTGATAAAAAAAGCTCGAGAATTATCGTGCTGATACATAAATACATATATACATACACCTTTTTGTTTTTAGTCACCTTAAAACAAATTTCTGTCATAGTCCCGGATTCAAGTCGCGTCATGAGCGTGGCTGTAATAGTTGAATTTCCAGTTTGAAGATTAGCTAAAATAGACAATTGAAAAATATTTTAGTTCAATTTTACCAGCTTGTTGAATAATATACTATTAACATATTTTTAACTTCCCATAGGAAGTTATTGTAATGGGTACGATTTTACGAATCGCTAATTTTGACATATCTCCACGTTTCAAGGTTACTACAATCCGAATTCATCGTTTTTAGCGTGATGTCTGTGCGTGCGTTCGTTAGTTCGTTCGTTCGTTCGTTTGTGAATTTTTTTTTGTTTCGCATATCTCGAGAACAAATAATGATATCAACTCCGGACTAATTTCAATAGATGCGTAATCAAAAAATGAAGACCGGATAATGTTTTCAGCAAATTCGGATTAGCGATTTGTTTTTTGTGGTAAAAAAACAGATTATATGGATTTTTTACCATAACATTATTATATAATGGCCTAAGAACCTTCCTTGATGTTAAAAACACTAGTATATTATTATAAAATTTAAAAAAAAAAAAAAAAAAAAAAAAAAAAAACGAAATAAGAAATTGTTTTTGAAATATATTTTGTCTCGCATATCTTGAGAACAAATGATGTTATCATTTGTTTGATAAGGGTGGAGCCCCCACCCTTAGTTACAGAAGGCGAAGTCCCCGATATGGTGCAAGGGGCAAAGCCTCTATCGGGGGCCCAAGGGAGAAGTTGCCCGAAATGGAAAAAGAATTATTTATGTACAGTAGTCTCTAGTCTTTAAGGACACCCAATGGGAAGTTGACAGTATGGGTAGACCTGTCCCCTAAATTTTTTGTTTTAAATTTTTCATGGATAACTAATAGCTTACATTGTATCGTTATTATAGAAATTAACTTGTTTACCTACTTTTTTTCACGTGTAATAAAAAGTGGATACTTTTTTCATAGTGAAAGAAGTAAAGCCGTTTTGACACTATGACAGATAACTATATAGTAATCTTTTTAATTCAGAATTACAAAAACATAATATAATCTTTAGTTCTTACTGATTAATGATACACCATGTATATGATACAGACTGAATAGAATATCAATGACATCTCGTGGACCCATTACTAATCATCCACGGATCCCTGGCGTCCGCGGACCACCTTTTGGGAACCGCTGGTCTATGCATAAGCACGATACACCCAACTAAATAACTTGTATATATTGTTACCTATATTTTTGTTTGGACTTTAAGTAAATATATACCAGTTCTCCCGTTTGGATGTATACATCCGGTTTACACGTTAATTGATAACATTGGATTCCCATAAGGAAAAAGTTATGTCACAAGAGTGCTTTGAACAAACTAATAATACTAATTTAATATTATAACTACTGTTACTATCGCTTTAACAACAATAATGCAGTGAAATAAAGAAATGAATGTCGCAATTTTCAAGCAATTCACACTTTCACATAATAAATATTTGTGCCATTTTCCATAAATTCAAAAGGGATTTTTTTATTGAAAATAAATATTAAAATAATAAAAATACCGAAAAAATATTCTGTTGAAGAAATAGTGCAAATAATTAGGTGGAAAAAAATTATTTTGTAAAAGAAAATTACCAATGCACTCTTGTGACATAACTTTTTCCTTATGGGAATCCAATGTTATCAATTAACATGTAAATCGTATGTATACATCCGACCGGGACAACCGGTATATCATGTCATTTTGAGAGGTCGGCCTTAATATTTTAGATTGCTTTTACTGATATGATTCTCGTCTAGTAGACGAAATTTGATCGAAATCAGACTGTTATTGATATTTTACAATAACAAACACTCATTTTAGTGATATAAACTGATAAAGGCACAGAGAATAAGATCTCAATTAACTAGTAAAATAACCTTGATTTAAATGTTTCATTTGCATATAAATGAGAAAAACATATTATGTAAACATATTAAAACGAAAAAGGGAAAACTCTTTTCAATTTATTTTACGTAGGCACATATTAATGTAATTCTCTAGAATTCTCGATTAGCCGCGAAGAAAATTATGTATGAAAATGATATTGACGTAATGTGTTCAGGTGAACAATTTTAGAATGTCGTCGTCACCGGACAAGGAAATGGAAATTGTACACATGTGAAAATTTGTTAAAATAAAAGAAAATCAACAAGTTATTGAACTGATAGAAATTAGAATTTTTGCCAAAAAATTTTCGTAGGTATTTCTATTAATTCGTATCGTATTTACTTACGTTGAAAAATTGGCTTACGTAAAAACTGATTTAATTGTGTTTTACATCAGAATTCGTACGAACCAAATTTTGTAGAATTATTATATTTGGTAATTTTGACGACGTCAAAACTGGGATCATCGAAATTCAATGATAATGCGACAAAGTAGTTATTGTTATCTAGAAATAAATAAGTTATTTTTTTTAATTTGAGTCGTCAAATTATTTTTTGTGAAACATTTTAAATTCATGAATAAACCAGTTAAAAATATTTATGAATTTTGATTAATCTTATTTAATAAAATGAGCTATTTTTAATTTATATCTGAACTAATTTATCAATCGTTTAGGAAAGAAAAAATTAATAAAACTAGTAGCGGAGGTTGATAATCTCTTTCAGTAAAGTAATTAACTTTTTTTTCATCAAACTATTTTAATATTATACATAAATTATGTCATCAGCAGTCATTTTACATATTTTCAAACGTATTTTTACTAATGTTTCAGAACAATGTGGAACAATTCATGCATTTTTCAGTTATCACTGGTGATGCCGGATAATTAATCGATTAATCGGTTTAGTCGACTAATTTTGTTTACATTTAGTCATTTTTAATCGACTATTTTAGTCTCGACTAAATGACTAAAATGATTAATTTTTTTTCCAAATGATTAAAAACCACTAATTTAATAATTTTTCTGAATTATGTAGTTATTGAATTCTTAAAAATGAAAACCAAAAATTCGACTAAAAAATTAGCCGATTAGTCTCGACTAAATGACTAAAATGATTAATTTTTTTCCAAATGATTAAAAACGACTAATTTAATAATTTTTCTGAATTATGTAGTTATTGAATTCCAAAAAATGAAAACTAAAAATTCGACTAAAAAATTAGCCGATTAGTCGATTTTTTGATGCTCGATATTTTCGACTAATGACTAATTTTGTCTGAAAAATACTTTTAGTCGATTAATCGACTAACTGCTCCTCGGCTCGACATCACTAGTTATCATAAGCAAATTTTGATAACTCTATTGACTGCTCACTGTACGGAACCCTAATTGCGTGAGTCCGATTCGCTCTAGGCCGATATTTTTTTGTAATTTAAAAAAAAAAAACAAATCTCTTCTTGAAAAATTCTGTTAAATAAAGTAAAATGAATATTGACGTGTTGAATTTCGAAGTAACTTCGAAGTGTAATCAACAAAAATTTTCAAAAATATACGTACGACATATACCAGGAACGCGTCTAGGCTCGGGCCGTACACTCCATTAACGTAATACACGAAAAAAAAAAATTCTAAGTAGTAAGATTCAGTGTAAACTGCTTTAATCTCAACACATCCATTTAAACATGACCTTAGGATTAAATTTTGCATTTAAATTTCGATAAGGTGGTGATCTAGTGATCCAATTGAAAAAAACAATTTAAATTTCAAGTAAATTTACAAAATTATTGGCATTGGTTACACTAATGGCATTATAGTATTAGTCCGAGAGCCCGCCGTATACAAATCCTAAGATATAGGATACACGAACGATTTCTTGTGCGTGAGTGACTCAAAAGGCGCCACCATTTATTTAAGGTAATATTTCCCGCGTCACAAATATGACGTCATTTCTGGTTATGACTTTAATTAATGTTTACTTAAGTGATGGAGAGCATGGATGAAATTTACATCCATAGAACATGCATAGAATAGAAATATAGAAATACGTGGAACAGCTACAAACATTCGCAAACGGGTTATCGTTTGTAACTGTTTATTCAGTGGATACAGTGTGTTCGCGAACAGTTAAAAACAGTTGCAAACATTTGCAAACAACTACAAACATTTGAAGCAAATGTTTTTTCGGTGGATTCGCACCTTAATCGGTATATTTTTCATTCATTTATAAATAGTAAGATGTACTGATAAACTATCAAATAATCACTTGATATAGGTGGCTATAGTTTCGGCTCGGAGCAAATACATAGGACTTGCATACGGCAGGCTCTCGAGCTATATAGTATATGTATACGTACTCTGAATCTGTATACAATAAATTTTACACTTACGCAAATTTTCTAGAAATACACATACCGTAAAACCGTCTAGACCCGGACAGGCGGTCTAGACCCGGACACTGCACCAATCTTCAAAGTAAGTAGTTTCTACATTAACCTGCTACAATAAACATTTGCTCTTGACGTCATTAGAGAGAGAAAAACATTCTCTAAACAGCTGTACTGATAAAAACTACGGATTTCAACTTTTACTATCTCATTTTACAGGATTACTATTCTCCAGTTTTTCAAAGAAATAAAATGTGTGTTTAACTTAGACATGTAATTTTCGTCATAATTATTATTCGTCATAATATTGTTTTAATTTTGATATGTATGTGTTCAGAATTTTTTCGCGCATCATTTAATGATGTTTGAAGTTATATTCGATGTATATATAAAAAAAATACATGCTATGTACATAATTATATCCGTTTAGACCCGGACACATCAGTTTATTACACTATGGTCGCGATTCGCACTGGCTGTAACTTCGACTATCCATACGTTATATTCCCGCCAGAATTACGCGGTTTATGCCTCCTTCTGGTGTCATATCGGATGTTTACTTCATAGAGAGGCATACAACGTACTGACCCCTCTCCCTTCCCACAAAATGTTTTGAAGCCTTTGACAGGTTCAGAGACATCAGACGATATAAAACACTGTCCTAACCCCGACGGGAGAGGTTAGTTTGCATGTTATTACATTATTTAAGTAAGTTTCCGGGTCAAGGCGGATTTGGGATGTAGACCCGGACACTTACTAATTATTATTATTTATTTTTTATTTTTACTTATAATGAAACAAATGGATCAGGGATATAACAAATTATATACGTTCTTTCTAATGGTAATTTTTTATTGGTGATGTGTGATGTCTATGAAGGAAATATGTATAAACATAAAATTATACCAAAAAATGTAAAAAAGTGTCCGGGTCTAGACGGTTTTACGGTACATACATACACGTTGGTCTAGTGAACTGAGTATCTTTTTGAACAAAATAATTTCAGTTAATATATAATATTGGCGCCTTCCTTCTAATAATTTTTTGTTAAACGTAAAAGTAGTTAGTCATTACCACAATATACATAATAATAATAATAATAATATGTATATGAGATACTATTTTTAAATTTTATCACACAAGTCACTCTATCTCACTCACACAGTGTCCATCACTCCTCACTACGCATACATAAATATCATGAGAATGATTGATGTCTAATAAAAAAAGATAACAATATAATAAAGTATTCTTTATGTATAAATAAAATTGTGTTTGGAGACCTTGACTTGTCAAATCGCGCGCCGCGTTAAACTTGTGTGCAAAATGTTTTTGTTTGCCGTTGATGCAGCAAAAAGGGGGGCCGCTGGCCGTTTGTCAAAATTTACTATGTACTTATTAATTGCGCGTGTGTTTGTGTATACATAAATACGGTTTTATGACCTCGATCATATTATTCTACCATGAGTCCATGATTATGAATTAATAAATCCCGTAAGAGCTGTCATAAAATTTGAACACATTTTGAAAAATAATTGCTTTACAATGGTTCTCTGTGTTTGGCATTGGACATTATGGGAAAAGATGGATTAATGGTTTTGGAAATGATTATAATCTCAAAATTATTCCTCATTTACACCGAACTGTTTAGTAGTTAGTAATTAATAACAAGTACCAAGTAGAATACATTAGTAAAACAGAATAGTATATTGTGGGAAATTGTCGATTGCCCACGAAAGCGAAGTTGAACGCACCAACGTAGTGAGTACGCTCATTCGCTTGAGTGGGGCAATCGACAATCCCGCATCAGTTGCACATACTATTTTTTATTACGAATTTCACATACTTTTTTCTATTACTATCACTATTTTTGACATTGTTGACATTTGTTGGTGGTTTCTATAGAAATAATTATGAAATATTTATTAAATGAAAAATTAAGAGGCGGCTTTGCGTGTTTTGATTAAATTTTGCGTGTTTTATTGTCAATTTGCGTGTGGAAAGTTACTTTCCACACGCAAAAAAGCATGCAGGAAGAGTACAGTGGGCAAACGGCTATATTGCGTACATAAATGTGTGCGCCAAGTTAGTACTTCTCCCGCATGAGTAATATATATATATATATATATATATATATATATATATATATATATATATATATATATATATATATATATATATATATATATATATATATATATAAAGCACTCTTGTGACGTAACTTTATCCTTATGGGAATCCAATGTTATCAATTAACATGTAAATTGTATGTATACATCCGAACAGGACGCCCGGTATATGTATAGGTATGTAAAAAAACCTCAATATACTGAGTCAATAAACTCAAAAATAAATTTCAAATCATGTAATTTGTAAAGTTACAGTACAAATTACACGTCACTCTGACTTTTTACATTAGTATGAATAAGTGTTTTTTTGTACAAATATTAACTATTAGAAATTTTCATCTACAGACGATCTATTTTGGGAAAGAGATTCATCTTCAAAATAAAATTCGTATAATGCAAGTATGAATCAAAAGCGATTCCTAATATAAAATTATTCATACAAAAAAAAAAAAAAAAATTCACCAAATGCACACACATTTTAAGCCAAGTTTCGTAGTCAGTAGGTAGCTAGAAATTTTCAAAATTCTCGGGATAAAATATTCTTCGCTTATTAATCATATAATTATCTGAATCTTTTACTTTCTATGTGTTAAAAAAAAAAGTTTTTAAAAAAAAGACCACCTATTAAATTGCGTAAGGCCCAAAAGAATTTTTGGGAAATTTTTGCTAATACCGAAACATACCTCAATGTAAAATTTAAATTACTGATACTTTCAATTTTTGAAAATTCGGTTCCCTATACCTCCGATAGTTATTGACACAACTTACAATTAGCCAAAATAATTTTAATTGAATGTTATTAATAAATCCAATTATTAACTGCTGCATTTTTTTCAAATTACTTGGATAACCTCTATTTGAAGTTCCATATTTTGCAAACGGAGCTTAAACATGGTGGCCACAGATTTTTAAAGATCAAATTCCTCGACTTTTCCAGGTATTCTAGAAATTCAATTAAAAAATTCCCTATTTTGTGAAAAATGCCGCCCCTACTTTATCCTAAAAAGCTAAAAAAAAATTTCTTAATAACTCTTTAACACTTTTTCTTAAAAAAAGTAAATGACCAGCAAAAAAAAAAAAATTCGCGCCAACTTTTTTTACATGTAATCTCAAAACAAGTAAAAAATTGATTGAAGTTTTATGGCTAAATAAACAATAGTATATTGTGCAATAAGTGCGAGAAATTGTCGATTGCCCACGAAAGCGAATTTTCGATTGCCCTCATTCGCTTGAGTGGGGCAATCGACAATCCCGCACGAGTTGCACATACTATTTTTTATTACGAATTTCACATACCTTTTTCTATTATTATTACTATTTTTGACATTTTTATTACTTTTTTTAAAATAATATTAAGTGTTCGTCTTCTTTTCTCTGAATTAATTATCGTTTAAATTACTTTGTTGGTGGTTTCTACATATAGAAATAATTATGAAATATTTATTAAATGAAAAATCGAGAGGCGGCTTTGCGTGTTTTGATTAAATTTTGCGTGCTTTATTGTCAATTTGCGTGTGGAAAGTTACTTTCCACAAGCAAAAAAGTATGTGGGAAGAGTACAGTGGGCAAACAGCTATTTTGCGTAAAGAAATGTGTGCACCAAGTTAGCACTTCTCCCGCATGAGTAATAAAAAATTATAAAAATCAATTTTTTCCAATTTTCTGGTACAATACCCTGACTTTTCCAGAAAGTTTAGAATTCCCTGACATTTCCAGGTTTTCTACGTTTTCCAGCAATGTGACACCATGTTAAAATAAAAAATGGTAAAAGGAAAAATGACGTTCCGAGGCCTTTTTAACGAATTTGACTTTCCAATACAGGAAACTACCTCAAAGAAGAGAGAAACAATTTTTTGTCATATTATATACATAGATATCTCTGAGAAATGTGATAAATTATAAACGTCGAAATTAAGGATTTCAGGATCTTTTCTTCGGAACCCTAAAAATGAATCAATTGTTAAACCAAAAATATTCATATCTTTTGTTTTAAACTATCAAGTTGACCTCCAATATTCTTAGAGACTGACGACAAAAGTAGTTATAAAAGTCTACTTAAAAGTGTTATCAGTGATAACCTTTGTGTGAAGAAAGTCTTTTTCAGTCGTAGTATTTCAATTATCCGCAACAGAAACATGATAGTAAATACTGGTTTATTAAGATTCTAATTGTAAAATTCACTAATAAACAAATTTTACGATATATCCACGTACTACGGCGGTACAATCTATTATTAGTTATTTTTAATATTTTCATAAAATAAATATAAAAAAAAAAATATCCACTGATAAAATGCAGAAAATATTCAACTTTAATATTAAACATAAAAATAATAAAATTATTAATGTTATTAATATTATACTGATAAGGCAATTTTATTTTATTTTATTAAAATACAAGAAGTTCAATGAACATTATGTATAAAAAATTGTATCGTATACATAACGTAAAAGCCCCCATTATGGAACGGTATCTAATACTGGAACAGTTTTGACATTTACATATTTATTTCTTTAATTAAGTAAGGAAACATTAAATGCTAAGTGAATTTAAATTGAAAAACAATCATTCTATTAATAATAATTTTTGTTATCAGACGTTTTTTTCAGAAATAACTTCATTAATATGTAAATGTCAAAACTGTTCCAGTATTAGATACCGTTCCATAATGGGGGCTTTTACGTGATACAGATAAAGAAATATAAAAATAGTTTTCGGTTAGGTTTATATTATAAAGTCGATAGCAGTTAATTATTTTATCATTATTCATTAGTAAGTACAGCTAGAGTATCAAAACGGTCATTTTAAATTTTACGTTCTATGACAAGCTTCAATTAAATATTATAAATACCCCGTCGCAGCATTTTGCAAAATAACATCGTGAATTTTCGTTTACAAAAATTAATAATTTCTCCAAAACCAGTTTATCTAGAATAGTAGTTTAAGAACCTTTTTTATGTGATTCTCTCTCTAATGGTGTAAAAAAATGTCACGAAAAAATTTTTGAACTTGGAGAAATTTTGGAGGAAAACTTTTTTTTCACGAAAAATACCCAAAATACCTTGTTCTGGGCATCGGACGTGTTTGGCTGAAAAACTCATCCGAGATTTTTGTACTTTCAATACTTTTACCAAATTTCGTAAAAATAGAATGTTCCGTTAGAGAGTTATGGCGTGGACACATAAATATATATATATATATATATATATATATATATATATATATATATATATATATATATATATATATATATATATATATATATATATGTATATAAATATATATATATATATATATATATAATTATATATATGTATGTATGTATGTATGGTCATTTTAGACTTCTAGGTTCCGGACTCAAATCGCGTCATGATAGTAATAGTTGTGGCTGGCAGTAATAGTTGAATTTTTGATTCGAAAATTCGCTAAAACTTCAAACTAATGGTACTAAATAATGTGCTTAAAAACAATCAATAACTAACTTTATCGCAAATAAATGTTCAAATTTCTTACTTTTTCTAACTTTCCATTTTGATGGGCATTTAATAGTATATTGTGCAATAAGTGCGGAAAATTGTCGATTGCCCACGAAAGCAAATTTGAGCGCACGAACGTAGTGAGTGCGTTCATTCGTTTGAGTGGGGCAATCGACAATCCGGCACGAGTTGCACATACTATTTTTTATTACGAATTTCACATACTCTTTTCTATTATTATCACTATTTTTGACATTTTTATTACTTTTTAAAATAATATTTTTAAGGGTTCGTCTTTTTTTTCTGAATTAATTATCGTTTAAATTACTTTGTTGGTGGTTTCTATAGAAATAATTATGAAATATTTATTAAATGAAAAATTAAGAGGCGGCTTTGCGTGTTTTGATTAAATTTTGCGTGTTTTATTGTCAATTTGCGTGTGGAAAGTTACTTTCCACACGCAAAAAAGTATGCGGGAAGAGTACAGTGGGCAAACAGCTATTTTGCGTATAGAAATGTTTGCGTCAAGTTAGTACTTCTCCCGCATGAGTAATAAAAAATATTATAAAATTAGTCTCAAAGCTTTTTCAATTTGTTTTATTCGTAAATTAACGTGAAAAGTTCAACGGCTTCCGTTTTCCGACTCACGTATGTATGGTAGGTATGTATATTTACGATAAACATCAACTTCTGTCTTGTCCAACACATGTACATCAAAGCGCAATTGATCATCATCGTATCGTGGTGCAATCTACCCGTAGATGTCATCCTGGATGTCAATCATATATGTAAATGTATACATACCACAGAACATTATAGAAGCAGTGTACATATTATATCAGGTCAGTCCAGAAGTTTTCGTGTGTATTTTTTTGGTAAATTCTTACATAATATAAAAAACACAATTAAACACAATTCATCCTTTCTGCGATCTGATCCACTGTTAATTGTGGCTCTGACTCCACAAGATTTCGAAGAATGTCATCGTCAAAATTAATAGGACGTCCTGAACGGGGTTCATCATCAATGCTGCTTTCTCCAACATTAAATTTTTTAAATCATTTCTGCGCAGTCCTTACACTAATAGTGTGTTCACCATGTACACTATTAATTTTTATCGCTGCAGACCTGGCAGATTCAACATACGAAAATAAATAATGTAGCACAGCACGTTTGTACTGATTGTCTACATACCTATATACATCTTCTATGAGTACTAAAATGCGTTCGATATTTACGAAAGTTGGTGATGAACTGAATAATATGTTAGTCAAACGATGACAAGTTTCGACATGTTCAAAATTGTATTGGTTTAGTAAATGAGTCATAGTGAATTCCATGCATGCTATTAATACGCACGAACTTATGGACTCACCTGATAAAAATTTGTCGTTCGTAAGGTGCACAATGTTGTGTCAATTTACACCGTTTGTGATTTAGTCTGTTACTGTTCGTCATGGGGTTCATGTCGTAACAAGTATTAATGGTTTTTTTTATCACAGAAAAAAATATGAAGTGTGTCGTAGATAAGTGTAAAAATTCTCACAATAAAGGGATATCTTCTTTAAAATAAATAAATTTATTTTTTAATTGTTGGTTGTTAGTCACATAGGTCGGCCATGACAGTATACATATACTATATATGTATATGCAAGCGTAGTCATATATACAGCATATTGTACAAACATATTCGCATGTTTGAGTCGATACAAATGATGTGTTTTGTTGTATGTATCATAATCGTTTGGTAGGTGTAGCGATGTCCACGTCATTTTCCGACGACAGTGGGCACAGTAGTTATGAAATAGGTAGTTTGGATCTTGTATATCTATGGCACATACCTTCTGATTCTATAAAACGTCTAATCTCTAATGTATTTGCATTAGTTGCGGTGTCAACAACAGCTGATGTATCTTTAAAACATTAAAACAAATTAACTGGATTCTGTACACTTATCTAAAGTTTCAAATATATATTTACGAGAATCATATTATGTGATGTAGGTATTCTGAAATGGAATTTATTTATGGAAATGGCTTTTATTCGTATACATACATATTTTGTTATGCTTTATGCATCATCATGGACGTTGTGCTTCATTTCAAAAACAACAAACTGTACCTAAAGTATGGTTTACACCAGCCAATGGATTTCAAACTTTTTGGTCTGCGAACTGCGACCCTCCTTGCACTTAAAAATTTCAAAGCACCCCCGAATTATGTAGAAAATGAGTATGTGATCTGTAATCAATTGTTTCTGCGAACCCACACTTTGAAAAGCACTGCAGTTTACACGATACTTTTTGAAAAGAAAACTTCCACTCGTGACTCGATAACTGCGTGAGAGTGTAATGAAATCTGTAATATGGTTGAAAGCTACTTAGTAAGAGTATTCTTACGATTAAATTAATATTTCTATTTAAATATTAAAAATATTTAAAGTTTCAATTACTTTGTCAATTTCACTAGAATTGAGTAGAATTTACTAAACGCGTTTTCAATCTCGCGATCATCATCAGAGTAATTGAAGAAATGTATGTGGGAGTGTAATAAATACTCTTAAAAATGAATTTGGGAAAAACCCGTCATTATACTATTTCATATGAAATAGGCTGTACAATAACGTACCTGAAAGACGATGTTGATAAACCAGTTTTGAATAATAATAATAATTATCAACATCGTCTTTCAGGTACGTTATTGTACAGCCTATTTCATATGAAATAGTATAATGACGGGTTTTCCCAAATTCATTTTTAAGAGTATTTATTACACTCCCACATACATTTCTTCAATTACTCTGATGATGGTCGTGAGATTGAAAACGCGTTTAGTAAATTCTACTCAATTCTAGTGAAATTGACAAAGTAATTGAAACTTTAAATATTTCTAATATTTAAAATGAAATTTCACAAAGTAAACCTCTCAACAGTAAATTATTTAATATTTCTATTCATTGGAACTTGGATAAAAATTACTTTACTTTCATTATTATTATCTATCAATTAATTTCTATCTTTTTAAGACTACTAAAATTCAACACATCTCTGAAAACCTTCTGAAAAAAATTATTTTATGGTAAATTGACAAAATAAAGTCCTATCTATACATTTATGTCACTTCGAATTGATTACGAAAATGCCATAGAAGTTTTCACTTTGGTCGTGTGTGTATAAAACCCCCAAAAAAGGCCCGAAATGGAAGATTCAAAACAATTTTAATTTTACATACGTCGCTTCAGTTATCGTTCCCTCCAGATTATCTTTAACGTTCCACAAGACGGAAAACCTAAAATAATTAGACGAAATAGAAGGTTCTATGTATATTTATTACAGGCAAATAAGACAAACTTGCAAACATTTATAGTTTTCGAGGAAAATGAAAAAATCTGATAATTTAAAAAAAAAGTATCGTGTAAACCCGGCTTAATACACTAGTACCTATATAAAATAGTGTTCTGTTTCATTTAATTTTGGAGTACATATTAGAACATTATGCGTTTGTTGTAATATAATTGAGCATGACATTACTATAGATGCATTCGAGTCATATATATATATAGAGTGGTGGAGTCGATTAATTGGTTTAGTCGGGAAATATTTTTTCAGAAATTAGTCATTTTTCATTTCAACAAAATGACTAAAATTATTAAAGTTTTTTCAAATGATTAATTTAACTTTATTTTGTCTTTAAATAAATTAAAGTAAAAAAAAATGTTTTTTAAGGAAAAGCTTTTATTTAAAAATGGGCTAAAAAAAATCAAATAACTTTTGAGTGAAGTTTGAAGCAATATGCAACATAATTTATAAAAGCTTGAGGCGTTATCATTAATTATTTCTGTTTTGGATATAAGTGTAGCTATTTTACTTTTCAGTAGTTATCAAACTTAATTAAACGCCTCAAGCTTTTATAAATTATGCTGCATATTGCTTCAAACTTCACTCAAATGTTATTTTATTTTTTTTAGCCCATTTTTAAATAAAAGCTTTTCCTTAAAAAACATTTTTTTTACTTTATTTTCTACTTTTTAGTCTTATCACAATTAATTTAAGAAAAGAATTAAAGAAGCAATTTTTTTACCTATATTTTAATCAGTTAATTTACGCTAATCAGACATAACTATGGAAACAAAAAATTGCAATGTAAAATCAATGGACAATATTTGACAATTCGAAATGTCAAAAAATTTCACAGTACTAAAAATCAACAATTTTGGTTTTGAGGCGATTTAGGACAAAACTAATTATACAATATTGCATTGTCATCAAGGTTAGACAGGTATGCAAAATTTGAAACCTCTAGCTCAATTAGAACCTGCCTAAATTTTGATTCCAAGATTTGATCTAAACCAACATACTAACATAGCAAGTTAAATAAAAGCTTTTAAATACAATACAGATGAGGCTTCAATTGTACCCACTTTTCCCCCATCCCTGGAGAAATTTGGATATATGTAGGTAAACAAAGCGCTACTATCAGATTATTAATATATTATATCAAAATCACTGGGACCTAATTAGAAAGCATTAATTTTCAAAATACAGTAGAACCTCTGATTACGGACAGTTCTCTGTACGAATATAGGATACAAATATTTTTTGCAAATAAAAGTGACAATATTGGTTTAAAATTAACTAATAAACAAACTAGGGACCAATCCTCTTCAGAAGAATGCTGGTGTCTTAGAGCCTATTCCACACGATTCTTCTTGTTGTTGTCGGAGAGCCAAGGCTTCTTCCTGGCTTTGCGGCTTTCTAAGCCTGCTTCTGTGACCCTTCTTCTTACATTTCGAGAACTAATTGGTTTCCCATTGTCCTTCGATGAAGCTGCAGCAAGCTCAAAAGAAGTTTTTTTGCGGTCCTTGTGAGTCGCGGATAAATTTTCTAACCTGGCGGTCAGTAGTAATGCATTTTCTGCCCGTTCTCATTTTGTTTGTGTGAGAGCCAGTCTCAGCGAACCTTGCAATGGTAGATTGCACTGCACATCGTCAAACATTTACTAACTTGGCAATATTTACTTGAATCTTCCCTTCTTCACGTAACATCTGGAGTTTTATCCGTGTTTCTGCGTTAAGCTCTCATTGTTTCGACATTTCGTATTACATACTGTCTCTACTACACAAATAAACAAGACTCAGCAGCTTCTTGTTATCCCGAAAGTTAGTAAAAGATTAACAAATAAATTACATTATTTCTCAAAAAACTTAATATTTCACGTTTTGTGGACCAAGTGTTTTATGATACCTTAAAATCCTTTATCTATTGTTTAAAATTAACTTTTAGTATTGCCTTTCATTCTATTATTAAACAGATCAGTTTTTTTTTAAATTAATTTATAAGTTACACATGTTTTATGGGGGTGCTTAATACTTTTGGCCAAGGCTGTATTTTTTTTTTGTTGCGATTTTTTTTATGCGGTCTCTATCCACCGCACAAAAAAGATTTCAGCTGTACTCACCACAGATTTATAGAAATACTATAAAAAAAAATTTAAAAAAAAAAAATAAATTTTCATGTTTTGAATGATAAGTACGTCCGTCTAATTTGTTTGATATTTATATTTAAATAATTTTGTTAGCCTCTGTTGGTCAAACAAAGCTATGCAGTTTTAACAGAGGTTCTACTGTAATAAAACTAATACCCAAATCGCCGCAACTGACTCTATTAACCCTTTGCACTCGTTAGGCGCCGCAGCGGCGCCATAAACAATAGGTACGTATTTTATTATTTACAACACGCTAGGGGGCCTAAGGCCCGATTTACATTAACGCTCCGCTCTCAGTACGATATCACTCCGCTCCCGATTCGATAAAATATTCTTACATAATAAATAATGAGTGTATTCCCATCATCGCTCTGATATCGGTCCGATATCAGTTACGATTCGCTCTCGCTTCAATACCGCGCTAATACCAATACCACTGAGTTAATATTTTATCGGAGCGATATCAGACCCTATATCGATTGATTCCACTTCGCTCCGTTTCTCAGCCTTCTTCATTTATTTGAAAATTATTATATTAGGAAAACATGATACAACACAACGACACGACGTCTTGTTACAATACATTGTGATACATACTACTAATTAACTAATAGATATATTATATTATGATATTATGTTTTCCTAATACAATAGTGTTTGCAGCGTTTTAAAACTACTGTCGAGTAGCTGAGTACCCATACTAAAAAATGGTTCGAGTGCAAAGGGTTAAAACTTACTTTACATATCTTAAATTATATTTTCTTATCCACAATTTTATAAGTGCATAAACCTTTTGTTCGTCTTGTATTACAAAATGCAAACTTTAGATGATATGCACTGAAAATAGCTCGTTCGCCTGATGTCGCAAATGGATATATAAAAAAAAAAATTTTAATGGCAAAAATCAAATCTACTAATGTTGAAACCACGACACATTAATATAATAATCATAAAAGCTGTATTTTCTGCCAAAGATAACTAACTTGATGAAATCTTCTTTTATTTGCTTTTTAGTTGCATTAGTGGCGCGGCGCGTTGCTAGTCTTAAAATAAATTTTATGCAATTATGTATGTCTTCTGCAATGGTTCGTCCGTTTTACGCACGCAGCTTTTGGACAGTTAACATTTCATTTTGTATGCAATATTATTGGCTTGCGTTGCAATGGTGTGTGTTTATAACGACATAATGGAACATTAACCAGTCAACATTTAGTTAATTAAAGCGTTAAGAATAAGTAAGTCAATAAACAGAAGAAACATTTTTAATAGGCAATGCAGTTTATAGTATGTGTTACAATGTAAATGGCTACAGTAGTGAATAAAATAATTGGTACTTTTGAAAATTTTGTTGAAAAATTTCGTATTTAGAAAGCATCCTATTGGGTAGTACTATATTTGAATAATATTCTCTGAAGATTTCAGAGAAAAATTTCAAATAATTTCGAAGTTATTGACGATTATAACGTCAACTTTGTCAAAACATTAAATGTGAATTTCTCAAAACAATAATTTAAACCGATTTAATCGAACGGTTTGAAATTTTAATACATCTTTCTACACAACAATAGTCACAGAATAGACAATCTTATTTGAGCAAAAATTCATAAAATGCAGGAGCTCCAAATTTGATGGTTTCAAAAGTAGCATTTTTTGTATCGTAAAAAAATCGTTAAAAATTGAGGAAAAAAATTTTGATTTTTAAATAATTACTCGAGTCATAATGATGCTGAATATTGCTTTTTTAGAGGTTATTTCATTCAAAAATATAAAAATTTTAATTAAATAAAATTACAAAATTTATGTTAAAAATGACGTAATCAAAAACATCAAGCAAAAGCAGCTTACGTCACAAGCTCGTTCAAAAATGTAGGTATTATATTGTAGTTAGGAAAAAAATTGTTTACTTTTTTGGCAACTATGAAAGAAATTTTTCATTAGATATTAATTTTCATTACTAGACCTACTACTACTACTTAATGTTTTAGAGCCAATGACGTCATACGATTTGAAAGAGACAGAACGTACCGTTTTGGCGATCATTTTAAAAACTGAAATTTTATCGGTGATTTTTATTAAAAATATAGTACAAAATAATTTAAAAATGTGTATTATGAGTTTAGTAAGAAGTAATAACCACACTAAAATGGTTTTTAAAAAATTGTCAAATATCCCATTCTACATATTACTGATGAATTGACTTGAAATTTTAAATACATGTTCAGAAAAACAGTAGTCCAGTCTAATCGACAATTTTATCGATTAAATCGCAATTGTCATTTTGCCGGAATCAATTCCAGTAATTCATACAGTTTTTAAGTCCGATCACTGTTGCTTAATCTCTTAAAATTGAAATTTTGTACAAGTGTAATAATTATATTGTCTACTACTGTACTTTTACATATACATAAATCAATTGTAGTGTCCAATTATAATATCCTACATTCTACAATATTTATTAGAATTAATTAAAGAAGGAAATTTAAATGTTTTATATGTGAAATGGAACTTTATAATTAAATTATAAAAACAACATATTTTTTGTGAGCTTTTTATTTTATTGTGGTTTTCTCTATAACTATTTCGTTGTAAAAATCGTATGTTTGGAATATTTCGTAAACGGTTACAGAAAAAAACTTTTGTTGAAAAAAATAATGTAATCATTCATTAAATTCTATAAGACTCCTATATGTCCAAAGAATCAACCATTTGGAAAAAATTTCATTAAAGTTGTTAAAAATTAAAATGTCCTTTTAAATAATTACAATACTTAACCCCGCCGCTTTAAAAAAAAAAGTTTTTCTAATTATTGATTGGCGATATATGTCCGCGTCATCAAGACCTAACATTATACCAAATTTCAAATTTCCACGTTACGTAATTTTCGAGAAAAAACCTCTATGACGGATGGACCCGAGAGTGATAAGGGTTCCGTTTTTCTTTTCAAGATGCGGAACCCCAAAAATAAACAATGAAAAAAAAACTTCAATTCCATTTTAGGAGCCTCTTCTAACAATATCCTTGGCGATGTAGGTCGTTGAAAAAAATTTTTTGCACGATCGTGTATTTTCATGCATTTACTGATGCTGTTGACAATGCTGGTAAGTTAAATTTCCCGAACGTTTATTTATATCCATGGAAACCAAAAAATAACAGTGCGGTAAGTGAAACAGATGCGTGGTAAGTGAATAGGATTGTGGTAAGTGAAATTAGCTCAGAAATGATTGTATTTATTTATTTATATTGAAATTAAAAATACAATTTGAACAATTAGGAAAATTAATCGATTAATATGAAAATTTTCACTAGTTTGCACATTATTATTATTATTGTTGGCATTAACCTTCTTATTTTATTGACATTTCAAAACGTCGTTCAATCATTAAAATTTTCTGTGGTTTTCATAATCTTCCTTTCATTTTACGAGAATAAATTTGCAGCCAAAAATAAAATGCTTCATCAATTTCATTATTCTCACTAATATTATGTATAGCTTAACAAACAATTTTCCTCAATTTTTTTAATAGAAAATTCAAAAAAAAATATTCACGCCAGTGAAATACTGACACTTAATTTTTTATTTACAAATATAGTTGTCAATTGTCACTACAAAGATTCGTATTAGTTGTTATGAATATTTATAACATTTATTCATGGCATTCTATGTCATAACATAGAAATATAAATTTCACCTATATTATCCGAATTTTATTTTTTATTTAATATACTTTTATTCTTTAATTATTTTAAATCGATCGTGCAAAAAATATTATACAATACACGATGCGTTAAATGCATTTACTGATCTCGAAAATTGCAAAAACTCGACCCTGTGGGTCTCGTTTTCGCAACATTTTCTCGATCAGTAAAAGTAACTTATCGAACTTATATTGTAAAATACTATTTCATTCGCAATTTTCAATACGAGAAAGCACTCAAGAAATTAAGATTAATCCGTTTGTTCAGCCGGACAGATAAAATTTTTAGAGTTCCGTGATTTTTACTTCGGAACCCTAAAAACTTAGTAAATAAATTTTACACACATATACTTTTATTATAAAATTAATGGTCAGTACAAGCAGCACAATAGCCAAGTGATACAAAAAAAAAAATATTCAACTTTAACTACCCAATATCAATTTTCTTCAACAATAGACACGGCTCGCTCACTTCAGGAATAAATTTAAAAGGATATACTTTATTATATTATGAAAAGGATACGGGCATTGTTAGTGAGGAAAATAGAAGCTATTCAATAATCATATCTCAATTTCAAATATAAATTTTTCGATAGCAAAAAAAAAATTCTTCCTTATCAAACAAAAGAAAATCTCTTTTGCGTGAAAATCTAGGTCAATAATGTACGTATACTTTTGAAATATGCCGTAACCACTTAACGTAACACGACATTTACCCAATACGAAGTCTAGACTCTAGACGATTCAAGCATTGCGGTCAAATTATAATTTAACCCTAGAATCATACGTTGGTCTACGAGTCACGTTAATCATACATCGACGTCATTTTGACGAATGGACTTTTTACGGGGAGTTTTTATTTGCAAAAAACATTTACATAACAATACTACAAAAGCGAACAAAATATTTAAAAAAATTGGATTTGGAAAAATTTCTTAGTATAAATTTTTATTAATTTTTTTAATCTTTTTATCAAAGCATATTTTCATTATAAAAATTAAAAAATAGATAAATACATCAATTGTATCATAAAACATGTCTTTCAAAAAATTAATTTATGAACTATTATGAGTCAGTGGACATGTGTGACTTTACAGAATGTGAAATTTCTCAGTCATAAATATTCCTATAGATACGCAGTTATTTTCCTATTAGGCACATTTGTAAATTTTCTAAAATTTGTTAGTAATTTTTCGAATAAGATCTCAAAAAATTAAAATATTTTCCACAAAATAAATTGTTAATCTTTTATTAAATCATTCGAAACGCATTCTTTAGTTTTCGATTCACTACATTAAAATTTCAGTATTATGTCGTCTCTGTAAGTCAAACAGCTGTAATCATCTTTCACATTATCATAATCATTGAATAAATTAATTATAACACCATATCTTTAATAAATTTTAGAAAAATTAGGAAAACTTTTATATGTGGAATACAAAATCTTTAAAAAAAACATCAGTTAATCAAACATCGTCGTCCTTTTGACGCACACTATTTAAGTATAAAAAGAACGACAATAGCTATAAACAAAATTTATACGTCTTATATGTTATAATAACAAATAAATTAGATAACAGAAGTTTCATAGCAAGCAGGCAACGACAAGTTGTAGTATTAGAGCAGGTAGAGAAGTTCGTTCGTCGTTTTGACGAGTACGTATGATTCTAGAGTTAACTATAAAAACACTGAGTTTTAATAGCTATTTTTACGTGATAAGTCTGAAAAGTCAGAGTAAGAAAGTAAGGGTTTACTGGGTAAATTTAGAATTTTGAGTTCAATAAAACAGTTTCTGGACGCATTTAGGTACAATTCTTTGTTTATAATCGTTAATCATTCAAATCGTCAAATCGAGATAAACTGGTAATTTGTTTTGTTGGGTTTGAAGACAGTTGTAAAAATCGAATACAAACTACAAAGGTCAAAAATGATCCAATTCATCTCGTTTTGCGGTAATTTATTTAAAGTACTGTGTCAAAAAAATTATTATCATAGCAAACTTATCAGTTACTTTTGCCATATCTGATATCAATTGAAGACATGAGTGGATCAAGGTGTTATGTCACATTTTTTATAACTTTACAGAAGAAACGTTTGAAAATTCTTTATTTACATATACCTACCTCCCATGTAATAGCACATGTTTATTATTGAATTTCTACAAAACAATTAATTGGACCTAATGAAACCAAATTTCAATATATGATATTTCAGCACAGAGGACAGAGACAACATATCTATGCCTACACTACTGGAACCAGTGTAACATGTAAGAGATAGACAATATGTTGTATACACACACTGGGTTTACATTGTATTACTGGGATTTTGTGTATTTGTGTGAGTAACGCAGATAGTAGGGGACGGTCACGTGGGTCAGACACCACACGCATGTACTAGGGGATGTAACCGATGTAACAATACCAACAACAATCAAGTCCATTATCGTGTGGTTGATATTCAATCATCGACTGCTACTGACAAACTGACAACTAAGAAGCCTAATGAGCACAGAAGGACACACTCGTGATTTCAGAAAAGAGATAGATGCGGCGTCTCTGTCCTCTGTGTATTTCAGCATAGAATACTTCAAAATTTGGCAAAAAAAGAATTTTTGAAAAATGGGGCCAGTTCGGACCAAATAGTACAAGAAAGTGTTGCGTCGTATCAATTGCAGAAAAGCACTAGAATATGACATTGCCTGACAGCCGCACAGATACATTAGTAAGGTACAAAAAGATTAATTAGCTTGCAAAAGATATTTTTGATACGCAAAGAGGCGCTAAGCCAAAACGGCTCGCCGGTGTGTTGTTTATTTTGAGAAAACCGAAGACTTTTAATATTTTCGTCCTCATGTGAGTAACGCATTTCATAAAATATTCTCTGATGCTTTTCTTATCGATTTATATTTTTAACCACCTAACTGCTGCACCTGTACGTAAATCATCTTCAAGTAATGACCTTCTGGATCACGAGCGACAACGTTAAAAAAAAAAACAAAAAAACAAATCGCGTAAATTACAATTTTATTTTACGAGGTCACATACGCGGATATTAATGAGCTGCTTTGTTATGCAATAAATATTTTGTTTTAACACGGCCCACTAACAACAAGTGCATTTACATGTTATTTTTTGTAGAAAATTTAGTGTAGGGTGAATGCGGGAGAGATGCCGCACATTTTAAAAACTCTTGATAATTCTTAAAGTGTGCATTTAATTGATTTGAAATTTGGTACACAATAAATGTAAACATTGTTCTCTAAAATTATGTATAAATAATTTTTTAATTTTGGGTCATAAAGGATTCATAATTAACATTTTTGTAGAGCCTGCCAAGCGGCGTCTCTCCCACATCTATGGGAGAGATGCCGCATCAAAGAAGGAGAAACGTTGCATCGTTTATATTAAAAATTTTGGATTTTACACACATCTCCATACATGATACATGGCATATGTAACCATTTTTAGCATCTTATACATCTTAGCCGATCAACTTTTTTTGTTTCTGAGTACTTTTAAAATTATTCAATACACAGGCAATCATCATTAATTTCGTTATCTTCACTAATATGAGAGCTCTTCCTGATCCATTAATGGATCTTTTGTATTTAGGTAGCATAATTTACAGTCCAAAAAAATTACATAATTCAGGTATAAGTCTGTTTTTAATATGTAATATGATCTCTCCTTTTTGTTGGGATAGATGCCGCATGTTGCTGTAGCAAGCATAGTGCGGAATTCTAACCTAAAATTTTATACAGTACTTTTAAAATATACCTAAATTAATAACAAGACTCATTTTCATTCAAACAATGAAATATACATTCTTAAATTCTAATGAATTAAATGCTTGATAAAATATTATCTTAAAAAACTTACTTTTCATAAAAAGTTGGATAATTACTAAACTGATGGACTAATCATAAATGTTACCATATACAGCTTAAATAAGTAACTTATTTTAAACATATAATCCATTAATAGCGTTATCTATCAATCAACGGACAAACTATGGCTACTGCGGCATCTCTCCCGCACTTACCCTACTTGAAAAATTTTCTGGCAATTATTTTTTTTTCTTTTTAAATTTACCTGAAAACTTATTATCAGATAATCTAGTCTCACAAGAGTTAAACAGTTTCTGTTTTTTTCATTTTTAACATTTAAAAATCACACAGTGATTGAAAAATTATCAAACTGAATCGGTTGGGACTCGAACGTGGGATTCTTCATAACTACTCAAGCGCTTTACCCACTAGGCTGCCGATCCCTGTTCGAGATTGAGAGCCATTCCATTTTGATATCGAATCAATCCACATAATACAGCTGAACTCTTTTTTGTGCGGTGGATAGCGACCGCATAAAAAAAATCGCACAAAAAAGAAAATATATTCAAAAATCTCATAAATAGCTATAAAAAGTATAGTTCGATCCAGAATGTACAAAAAACTTTTTTTGTGCGGTTGGTCGGGACCGCATAAAAAAAGTTTCATCGAAAAAACATCACTCAAAACGCTCAAAACTTGGAAATGTCCTTAGAAGTTGCTTCTATAAACAATATAAAGCATTAATTTACACGTAGAAACATTTTATTTCAATTTTACAATATTATGAAAATTTTGAAAAATACATCTTGAACAAAATTAAATGATGCAATAACTTATGTTCTTATGCAATGTATTGATTAAATGCTTAAAAGCCGTTAAAAAGTATTTTTATCAAAGCAAGTTATTATAGTAATTGTTTAAGTTTCTTACTGTCTCGTGATTTTGATTCACATTATGCATTTTAATGGCCATTTTTTACAAACCGCATAATAAAAATCGCACAAAAAAGGACCGCATAAAAAAGAGTTCAGCTGTATAGTGCAAAATCGTCAACTTTACTGTAGATATTTTTAATTTGGTCATTTCCGTAGAGACGTTTGACGCAAGTTTTTTAAAAAAATGAATTTATTTGACAAGGTTAAACATCAAACGATTTAAAATATTCGGCTAATAGACGTCAGCAAGCATAGTGAAAAAAAAATTTAAGGTCGAAAAAATTTTTAGTTTAATAATGGAGGTAAGAAATTTGAAGCTGGTAATAAGTTTTTATTATATTTTGATAAAATTAAAAGAAAAAAAAATTGAAGTGTGTGCTGGAAACGCATTAAATCAGGGTCCCATAGACCGTAACTATAGTTTAACTTTCGGATTAAAATATTCGAAATTTAAGTTTATCATAAATCAGGGTGGCGATTGAAAACCAATTTCAAAATTCCTTGACTTTTCCCTGACTTCTCCCTGACTCTGACTAAAACTCCAGGTCCTACTCCGAAAAAAATATTGTGTAAATGTTAATTATTTTTAAAAAAAATTCTATTTTTTGATTTGACGCGACCTTTTTTTTTTTTTTGCTCGTCAGTGGCTTTAAACACATCTCAAGAGAAGAAAAAATTCACAAAGTGTTTGAAAAATTATCAAAACTGGATTGGCTGGGACTCGAACCCGAAGTTCGCCATACATTAATAATGTTTCACAGGCACTCGATAATATTTGAAATTAAAGAAGAAAAAAAGGTCATCAAACCACTTTTTAGAAAAACTATCAGTCGACGCTCTCACCGGAGCGAAAACTGAAAAAATCCCTGACTACGACTGAAATTCCCTGACTTTTCCAGAAATTCGAAATTCCCTGACTTTTCCAGAATTTCCAGGTCGATCGCCACCCTGTAAATCTATGTAACAATGTTACTTACGCATTGCTTCAAGTTATCTGTAATTTTTTTTCAGATTTTTTAAATCTACAATTGAAAAGTTAAGACTTCGAAGTTTCTACAAAAACCCTAAACAAATTTTAAAAAAGGGAAAAAATTCAAAATTAAAATTACTTTTCTTAAAAATATGGCACTATTTTAACAGCAAAAATGAAAATTGCAGATCAAAATCTCCCCAAAACCATAAACTTGTCCAAATAAAATAATATCAATTATAAGATTAAAATTACAAAAAAACAAAAATTTTCACCGTGATGACGTCATGAATTATAACTAAAGTCACAAAAGCTTGATGCACATCAAAGGTTTTTAAACATCGTTTACTTAATTTTTTTTAAAAAATTAAAGATGCAAAAATATGCAAAAAAAAAAAAAAAAAAACGGATTTTTATTGCAAAAATATCACTACTTTGACATCAAAAATTTACCAGAACTAAATTAATTTTTCCAAAATTTTGACGGTGGTGACGTCATTATCATAAATATTCAAAACTTGGCAAATCTGGAATTTGACGTTTTTTTTACAAAGTTTTCAAGTTCGCTTTATTCATAATAGGCATAAATTCTTTTTTTTTTTTTTGAACGAAATGGTATAATTCTGAAGGTGATAAATTTATCTCTCCCCTCTTCCCGATTTACTTCCATATCACGCTGATGGCATTTTTAGAAATCAATCAAGAAGACATCAACATCTTAATAAAAGAAAGTATCAATTATATACATATGTATGTTATGCATTCTTAAATGCATAATATGTATTTAAATCGTTAGTGACAGGTTTTAACGCATATATGCATTCGATAGCTAGAGTATGTGTACCGGGTGTTAGTGAATAAATGCGAAATATTTTAATGGGTGACTGCTACGGTTTTTTTATGTAAAAAAGTTCATATAAACTCATGTTCGAAAATGATTAGTTTCCAAGATACAGAGTGTTCAGTTTCTCGTGTTTTTAACATCCCATTGAAAGTTATAGTAATGGGTCCGATTTTATGAATCGTTAAATTTGACATATCTCCACGTTTCAACGTCATTAGAATCCGAATCGATCGTTTTTAGCGTGATGTCTGTGTGTGCGTTCGTTAGTTCGTTCGTTCGTTTGTGAATTTTTTTTCGTCTCACATATCTCGAGAACAAATGATGATATCAACTCCGGACTAATTTCATTAGATGCGTAATCAAAAAATTACGACCGGATAAAGTTTTCAGCAAATTCGGATTAACGGTTTGTTTTTTGTGATACAAAAACGGAATTAACTTTATTAGTATAACATAGATTATATGGATTTTTTACCATGTCTTCATTATTCCGTGAACCTTCCGTGATGTTAAAAACGCCAGTAAATTATTATAAAATTTTAAAAAAAATAATAAAAAAAGAAGAGAAAAAAAACTAAAGGGAAAAACGAAACAAGAAACTTTTTGTGAAATATTTTTGTCTCGCGTATCTTGAGAACAAATAATGTTATCATTTATTTGATAAGGGTGAAGCCCCCACCCTCAGGTACAGAATGCGAAGCCTCCGGTGTGATGCAAGGGGCCAAGCCTCTATCGGGAGCCCAGTCCCCGGGGGAGGAGTCCCTTGAATTAAAAAAAAAGTTATTCATGTGCAATAGTCTTTAAGGGCATCCAACGGGAAGTTGACAGTGTGGGTAGGCCTGTCTTTCCAAAATTTGTTTTTTAAATATTTTCTTAAATATTTCAAAAACGTTTTGAGATATTTGGAACACGTTACGACAGGATAAATACCCCTATTTTGAAGTAGACAGAATATTTTCACTCAAACCAGTGGCGTCCGTACGATCATATGATGATATATTTTTGAAGAAGAAAAAGGCACGCTAATGATTTTTTTCAATTCGAACATGTTAGCGAATTTCCAGAATGGAATTCAGCTATTACAGCCACTGTCATGACGCGACCTGAGCCCGGGACTATGGCAGAAATTTGTTTTGAGGTCCCTAGAAACCGAAAATAATATTCCCTAACATTTATATATATATATATATATATATATATATATATATATATATATATATATATGCGTGTGTGTGTGTCCGCGTAATAACTCTCGAACGAAGTATCCAATTTTTACGAAATTTGGTGAGAACATTGGAAGTCCCAAACCCTTGGACGAGTTCGTCAGCCAGACACGTCGGATGACAGGAACATGGTTTTTGTTCTTGCAAAAAAATTAGTTTTTTGCCAAAATTTCCACTTATTCAAAAATTTTTGCGAAATTTTTTTACACCATTTAAAAGAGAAGAAAAAATTACATAAAAAAGGTCTTTAAACTTTTTTTCTATGTCAACTAGTTTCCGAGAAAAACTAATTTTTATAAACGGAAATTCGCTATGTTATGCAGGATGCTGCGACAGAGGTTTTTTTTAAATGTTCTATAAATTGTTGACAAAAATAACCTCTTAGTATTTTGTCATTCATGTAGCCGTTTCCAAGATAAAAAAATAATTTTCAATTACTGTTCTTACCACAAAACCGGTTTAAGGTTCTCATATTAATTGCAGAGGTAATTTTTATGAAAAAGTCTTACCTTATGAAAAGGCAAAGACGCTTCACGTCTACAGTATGACCACATAATTTGTTTTTAATACAGAAAATTTTTATTTTAAAAACATGAACTCTGTATCTTGAAAACTAAGCGTTTTCGGAGGTGGGTTTATATAAACTTTTTTACATAAAAAAACTTCAGCAATCACCATATAAAATCTTTCGCACTTATTCACTAACACCCTGTATACATGGTATGTTAGTAGCAGTGATTTGAAGTATATACTGCTGGATACATTCACGTGTGATTGATACTTTCCATATAAAAATGTTGAAAAGATAACACAGGCCTGCAAAATTAAGGTCATAAAAAACTTTTTTAATGTTAATAGGTGGTCTTTATATTTTTTTGGGTGCTAAATCCAAATTTGAATTTCATTATTTTGTATCACCCACAGTTTTGTCACATTTTGGCTATGTCAGATTTAATGAAATATTCTAATATTCTATAGGAGTGGAAAAAAAATAACTTGTACAAGACAAACAGAACTTTATTTTAACACATAAAATATATTTTTATTCCTAATACTAAGTTTTATGAAGGTTTTAAGAGTCCATGGGCTTATATTTTCTTTCTCTCATTTCTTTGAAGCTTCGGATGTGGCTTTTTCTTCTGTGTGCCGCTTGGTGACTTTCTCGGTGAAAGGACCAAAAGTAATCTCCCATCATCCTGGTGTTCCAACGTCCCTGCTAGCGTTTTTCCATTATCTTGATATCCTGATGGAAACGTTCTCCTTGTTCCTCACTGACAGCTCCTAAATTGTCCAGAAAGTAGTCTAGCTGGCTGTTTAAAAAATGAACCTTTAAGCTCGTTAAATATCCCAAATTCTTGAAGCGATTAAGCATATTAGGTACAATGGTTATATTATAGTCTGGGTCTTTTTTGTTACCCAAAAACTTGTTAACAACTTCCTTGAAAGCAATCCAAGCCTCTTTCTCTTTCACTGTTATATGTAATGGACCATTTTCTCAAATATGTAGCAATCTGTCACCAGGGCGGCGACACAGGTATTTGGGAATACATGTCTATAATCGAGATATTAATTTAACCAACCAAAAATCACCTTCTGTTAATTCCACTTTAGCAACGAAATTTTCCAATTTGGTTACCTAGGAATATTATTTATTTTTTAAAAATTAATATTCCAACTATAGAGATGTAGTTCCGAATAACCCGTGTCGCCGCCCTGGTGTTAAATAATTTTCTCATGCGGTTACACAGCAATTTTTAAATCAAAATTTCAATCATAGAGATGTAGATATTTTGAGAAAATAGCTCATTCAAACTCAGAGTCAGACATCATTTTTCTTATATCAGGACCAATGAAGACGCCCTCTTGTAACTTTGCTTCTGATAAATGCGGGAACTTTGAGCAAAGATATTGTAATTTATTATAAGATATTATATTCATTATAAGATATTATATTCATTATAAGATATTGGATCGCTGGCTTTCGCATATTTAGCATTATATTGATTGCATTAATTTTCTGGACTATTTTTTTTTTGAATATACAGGTTTATAATGTAAAATGTAGGGAAATGGTGGGTGATACAGCAATTTTATTGTTATTTTCAGATTCAGCACACTAAAATCCATAAAAATATGGTTAAAGTACTAAAAAAGTTTTTTAGTCGTTGGCCTGTGTAATTAATAAAATCTGAACACATGAGATTTTAATAATCATTCTATTATGTATATATAATAAACATATACAGTGAAACCTCTCTGAACCTGACAGTATTCTCACGCGAAAATTTATTTTAAATCAAATATTCCGAAATTCGACATAAAGTCAACTATTTATAGTTCTCCACTTCGTTTGGTAAAGGACTCAAAATTAGCTCTTTTCATATTTCATTGATAATTTTTTTTGTGTAAATGCTGTCCGGTTAAGAGAGGTTCCACTGTAATGTATACAAATTAATACTCTGCAAACAGCCATGATATACACTAACGACACTAATCAAATAGGCATAATATACCATCGATGCAAGCAGAATTGATTTATTAACATGTTAAAATGACGACAAGATGATTGTATAACAGCAAATTTTTAAATATTTATGAGCGAAAAAATTTCCGAAATTGGTTGGATAGTTTATTTTTGGCGCCTTTGGGACTCCAGGATATTGGCGGACCCCTTATATAACATAGCCTTTGTCCATCTAAAATATGATTTAGGTCTCTAACAGTGAAAAAATTTTAAGATCGATTTGATAGTTTATCATATTTTTGGTGTTTTGGGATCCTCAGGATTCTGGCGAACCTTATATAAGCCTACATATTGAATATTTTTTTCTGTACAACTAGTTCACATAGGAAAAATGTTCAAAAACCCTTTTTTTGTAATTTTTTCAGCTCTTTTGGATGGTGTAAAAATAATTTAAAAAATTTCTGGATCCTGACAAATTTTCGCAAAAACAACGAAAAATGACAAAAAATGATCAAAACTCTGGGTTCTGATTGGTGTTTGACTAACGAATTCATCCAAGGGTTTGGAATTTTGTACCTTTTCAACAAATTTCGTTTAACTTTCTTTGTGCCCGTCTATTATTCCTATCAATTTATCTAACCTTCTGCCTAACACCTTGTACTGACATGAAACGGGTTTAAAATGGGAAGAAATTGGTTTATTCATTTTTTTGGCCTAAAAGTAATTTAATCTGACTTTAACAAATTTCCGAATAGAAAATTCAGCTATTACAGTCACTGCCATGGTGTGCCACTTGAGTTCAGGACTATGATATAAATTTGTTTTGAGATCCTTAGAAATCGAAAATGACTTCTAGAACAAAACACTCTATTTTTACGAAATTTGGTGAAAACGTTGCAAATCTCAACCGCATGGATGAGTTCGTTAGTCAGCCAGACACGTCAGATGCCCTAGACCTCAAAAAAATTAGTTTTTTACAAAAAATTTACCAAAATTTAAAAGTTGTTAGAATTTCTGTATACACCGTTTTGCAGGATGCCACACCACGGGTATTTTTTGTATCATGGTTAACGTGAGGTTTCATTACACAAAATTATCAATTCTGTTTGCGTCCATTATACCATCACGAATATGTAATAATATAATAATATACATACATATTATTGTTATAAACCAGTGTTTTTCAACCTATGGGTCGCGAAGCCTTATTAAGGGAGCCGCAGTTACTTTAACAATAAAACCACTCTAGTTCAATATATAATATTTAATATAGAAAAGGTTAATTAAAGGTTACATTAATGTGATGGTTTCATACTTTCGCTTGATAAAATTTCAAAACAAATAACTGCGGCTTATTTTCAATAACAGTAAATCCGAGTTTTAAATAATAATTATTGTCGTCATATAGACGCTTTTTTTTGCTTTTGTTTCATTACTTTCATTGGAACTTGAAGTTGACGGTTGTGCGTGTCTTCCCAAAAACTCATTCATTTTCAATAATTACAATGAGTACAGAATTTTTCACAGAATTTTGTATATTAAACAATAAAAGACAGTCAGCAACTACTAAAACAAACAACAAATCAATTCAATAAATTTAAACACAATTCAAAGCGAACTTACAATTCAAATAATTCAAAAGTGTCATCCTTTACTCGCCTGACGCTCCACGCAACGCTCATCACGTTGCGCTATGTCTCGCTCACACAAGTCACGTGTGCGTTTAGAAGCTACTACAAGTCGTCAACTTCGACGTCGATATAAAAATATGCTCGTTTAGTCCTTTGTTACGTATTTAATTGATACCTAATTGAAAATAATCAATAATGATGAACGGATTCGATATTAATAACATAGAATAAAAGTTAGAAATAGCAGAGAGTACACGGAGAGAAAAATCATATAATTTTTGTAGATAAAATTTCAGAAAAATTACCATGCTCTCTTATAATGCGTGCGCGATTGACGACCAAAATAAAAAATATGTGCTAGCATGGTAAAATTTAATGTGTTAACACAACTTCTATCACACTCTTATGCATACATATATGTTATAGTTTAATTCTTGTTGTCGTACTCTTTCATTTGCGCATCTGACCCGCAACCTTATGTTGCTTGGGCTGTACCTGTAAAAACTTCGAAGATGCCCGATCTTTTCCGACTTTCGATTCTTTATGATGCATACAAAAGTGATTGCCAACAATATATTCTAATACTAAATATAGTGAAGTAACAAAATAATGAGTTAAACGGTGACATCCCCGTCCTCAAAGACAGTGTAATGAATACTGCTTGTAAGACAGTCTAATGAATCAAGGTGCTTGGTCCGACCCGTCCGACCAAGTTGCTCGTCCACACCTATGGTTGGCTATGTGACTTGCTATGAGTGAGGTACATTTCAACAGCGTTCACAACAAACACAACCTTCTTTTTATTTTTTTCTTTCTACTATTAGCATTTCAAATGTTATAATACAGCATGGTAATTTTTGTAAGAAAAACAATTAAAAAATATTTTTTTGTCGGCAATGGAACTTTTTACTGTGCTGTTTTACAAATTTTACGGAGCTAATATTACGGAAACAATATTCTATCCTTTAAATTTTCTATGATTAATTATAATTTTTATATTTTTACCGTACAAAATTGAATATGTTCGCCTTTTACACGTCGATTGTAGTGCTGAGCACAGTAATTTTTATATGAATTTTCTCTCCGTGTAGGAGTCGCGAAATATTTTTCTATACTAGGAGGTCGCGCCACGAAAAAGGTTGAAAAACACTGTTATACACAATCATATGCATACATATATAGTTAACGCGGACCGGCATCGTACAATCCGTCATAGAACCTGTCTAATTAGTGGTGGCAGAGCGTCAGTGAGGTAGGTAGGTAGGTAGGTAGGTAGGTAGGTACGTACGTACGTACGTACGTACGCGCGTCCTTGCATACCACTGATCAAGTCGATCAAGTTCAACTACCTCAACAACACCGCAACGCCAGCACCGTCAGCCGGCACAACCAGCAAAGTAGACTCACTGACTTTCGCTGCCGCTGAGGCTGCGGCGGCTGCTGCTGCTGCTGTTCGACGGCCCCAATATAGGCCCGTTCGTTGTTGCTGACTCTCATTTAAGCAGCACTCAACTCACTCACTTACCTACCTACCAATCAAGCGGGTAAAAATAGAATTTTTTTATGGTTTGTTCTTATTTTTTGGTAGCAATGCAATTTAAAACGTGTATGTACAACTGAACCTTCTTTTATGCGATGGATAGGGACGGCATAAAAAAATCGCACAAAAAAATATATATTCAAAAATATCATAAATGGCTATAAGAAGTTTAGGTCGGTCCAGACTGTAAAACAAAGAACTTTTTTTATACGGTGGATTGGGACCGCATAAAAAAGTTGCCTTTCTAAACAAGATAAAGCATTAATTTACAAGTGAGAACGTTTTATTTCATTTTATAATATTACGAAAAATTCATCTGTAAAAAAAAAAAATAAACTGTAAAAATGTAAACTTGTAAATTGTAAAAAATGTAAACTTGCAACGTATTTTAAATGTAGTCATTATATTACTTCAATATTTTCAATATAATTTTCTTAAAATTAATTTATAACATTTAAAATACATACGCATTCCAACCCTGTTCTATTTTATGATTATTTTATCACACATATACAGTTTAAAAATATTTAATAATTAATTCATGGTACGTATGTGTGTTATATAATATCATGGGTATATAATTCTTATTCATGTATCTAGAAAATTCTATAAGGTAATGCGCAGGCGACATTCGAACAACAGAATACGAACATATTTAAGTTCGGCTGAAAGACAAATAAGAAAGTAAAACGGTAAATACGTCACATTGCCATCAGTTACTTGGTCTTTAAAGTTTCGTAACAATGATTGTCTCGATTTTACTTATAAAATTTTAATTAATTATGTTATAACAATATGTTAGGATTATTCGGGAGATGTTAGTGTAGTTTAGTGTAAATAATTTAAATATTTTTTTATGTTTATGACGCTAATAATAACGAACTGTTAAAAAGTATATTTATCAAACAAAGTTACTATAGTTAATATTTAAGTTTCCTACTTTCTCTTGATTTTGATTCACATTAAACCTATTAATGACCATTTTCTTTTTAAATCTATATAAAAAAATCACACAAAAAAGTACCGCATAAAAAAAGGTTCAGCTGTACAATGTACGTCGCTGTGTTGTACGTCGAGAGTCGCGGTAAATACATTGTATTAAGTGTTGACAATAGTTTTAAATTGAGTGTGAAATTTAAGGACCATTAAGACATTATAAATATTTTTTTTTTTGAGTAGAAAATTTCAAGAAATAAATTATTCTTCTCACAGAGTTCAGAACACATCAGACTGGTACGATCTACTAAGCGGGCAAAAGTAATAAAATCATAAAACTCAAAATCAAGTTTTATGAAATCTGTCTTCGGATAAATTTACAGTGGTCAGGGTTCCACTATGATTGATTTTGAACAACTTTCGAGATAAAATGTAGAGGCATTTTAGAGGCATTTAAGTGCCATTTTTACAGTTTTGTTATAAAAATGTTACGTGCACATAGCACATGTGTTACTAATGTTACTATAAGAGTCAATTACGTAACAATTTGATTCTGTATGCCTCGTCAAGTTATCGACTCAACTTACCAGACATTACGGCCAGACCGACATGACGATATTATAAGTGAAGACATGAGTGGATGAAGGTGTTATGTAACATTTTTTCAAAAATTCATTTTTTACAAAATTTTGAAATATACTATGCTGAAATATCGTATACTAAAATTTGGTTTCATTATGTCCAATAGTTTTGTAGAAATTCAATAATAAACATGTGCTATTGCATGGGAAGTATACGTAAATAAAAACTTTCGAACGCTTCCACTGTAAAATTACAATACCTCTGTCGCAGCATCCTGCATAACATAGCGAATTTCCGTTTATAAAAATTAATTTTGCTCGGAAACTAGTTGACATAGAATAATAGTTTAGAGACTTTTTTTATATAATTTTTTCTCCACTTTTAAATGGTGTAAAGTGGAAATTTTGGCAAAAAATTATTTTTTTTCACGAACAAAAACCATGCTCCTAGCATCGGACGTGTCTGGCTAACGAACTTGTCTAACGGTTTGGGACTTCCAACATTTTCATCAAATTTCTTAAAAGTAGGACACTTCGTTCGAGAGTTATCGTGCTAGGGATCTCAAAACACATTTCTGCCATAGTCCCAAGCTCAAGACGCGTCATGACAGTGGCTGTAATAGCTGAACTCCATTCTGGAAATTCGCTAAAAATGTTACATAACACCTTCATACACTCATGTCTTCAAGTGTTCCAAGACATTTTCTTCGGAACCCGAAATATTATAAAAATTTTCTGTCCTCATAAAAATATAACGTCTTAAAATGTCCAAATATACAGAGCGTTCAAAAAGTTGCGGAACAGCTGAAAATCTCAGTTAATATTGACTTTATCGAAAAATAACCCGGACAAAAGTTTCACGGGAAGAAATAACGAACTAGCAAATGACCTCGAATTTGACCTTGAACATGACCTTGACCAAAATTTGGAGGTCAACTTTGTTCTTTTAAACTGAAACCCCTATTTTTGACCTTGGATTCGGAGAGACCGGGAAATTCTACGTTGAAAACCATATTCTTATTTCATATCCCAAAGTCGTGTGAAGGTCATAAAAACGCAAAAAATATGATACTGGTTGATCAAGGTCATGTCCGCTCTGGAACAGCTCCGCAAAAGTTCCGCAAAATCTCAGTTAATATTTACTTTATCGAAAAATAACCCAAACAAAAGTTTCATGGGAAGAAATGAGGAACTAGAAAATAAGCTCGAATTTGACCTTGAACATGACCTTGACGAACCAGTACCATATGTTTTGCGTTTTTATGACCTTCACACGACTTTGGGATATGAAGTATGAATATGGTTTTCAACGTAGAATTTCCCGCTCTTTCCGAATCCGAGGTCAAAAATAGGGGTTTCCATTAAAAAAAAAAACAAAGTTTAATTAGAATAACAACATAATCTATGTTTACCACTGATACAGTATCATTTCTCATGTGATATGCGCCAATCCCGTGATAACGGCACAGAGACATGGTTCACTACCACTGATAGGTTAACTCACGTGGAACACTTGGAATGACTCATACAAAAATACACAGAGTATGCAATATGCACGTTTATCAGTCATCGTGCAACTACTGTCTGGCTGATTAAACGTACACGATTTTCATTCAGGAACGAGGTTAGTACATACATACCTGATAATACTGACCATAGATAGTAAAAATAATAATAATAATTGTGGCTAACCAAAGATATTTTTATTTCAACGTCAAAACAGTCCAACCAACGTGCTTGAAGTATTCAATTCCAATACCGATTGATTCTTTCGACATCGGTTTCATGATGGGTAGACTTTACGGGGACCATTTCATACGCTGACAAAAGGAAAAACTCTGATTGCACACACTATCAATATCAATTTAGGCTGTGGTTATGTATGACGTTTGCAAGCGTGTGCACATACTTGCATAGTGATTATGTGGAACGTTTGTACATAATAAAACTCTAAGAATATTGTTCGTGTCCGATTTATGCGCTGGCAAAAGAAAAAAACCTGTATCGCCCAATATTTAAATCATCTGACTGCACACTACCAGTTTAGGCTGTGGTTATGTAGGACGTTTGCAAGCGTGTGCATAAGTTTGCATACATAATGATTATGTGTATAGTGAGTATTGCCCGTAACTTATAACTTTATTTCAAATCGCAAATTTAGTTAACGCTGTAACCATCTCGAGCTTATTTACAGGACAAAAAATAATTTTATTCGAAAACATTTCTTTGAAGTATAACACACAAATATGTACCGCTCATATCCGATGTATATGTATAAAAAAGAAACGCCTGAAGTTTGAAGTTTGAAGTATTTCATAATTTACATAAAATGTTACGGAAGTTTAATACAAAATATTCAAGATTCAACTGAGAAACAACCGTTAATACTACAATAATGGTCTTTTATAAATGTTCAAAATTAATTTCTCAAAATCGATATTTAATATTTGACACATACATTTCAATTTTTTATTAAGGTAGTTGGTCGATAAAACGATTTCTTCAAAGGATTTTAACGAAACTTCTATAGATATTTATTTAATCCAATACTAATAATACGAACCCTTACCGAAAAAAAAAATTAACCACCCCAATTTTGAGAAAAACGATTTCAAAGTTTTGTAATTTTAACACGGGCTCTTATGGGGAAATTATATTCTATTTTTTAATAAAATGAAAACGTGTCAAAGGAATTTGATAAAAATTTAATATGATATAAAATACAAAGTTACAAACCATATTTAATAAGAAATAAAAATTATTGACCACGCCGATATTGAATTATAATTTAAAAACATCATTTTACAACGTTTTTACAGCGCTTTTTCAACAATTCTTTTAAGTTGCTACAACATAAGCGCGCGGAAATTCAAAAAAACAATTGGTATACAAATATAACAACTGAAGAATATTAATACATTATTTAATTTTTGATAAAAGAAATTTTTTTCGTTGAGATATACTTTTGTACCTGACTATCTCAGAGCAACTATGTTAAAAACTAATATAACCGACAAATAAAAACATCCACTCACGCTTGTAAGCGCTTGTGTACTGAAGCTTGCCAACTGATAAAAAATTACATAAACGCGAGTAAACGCGTGTGAATACAAAAAATACAAGAATATAACAATTTACACGCGCATGCAAGCGTTCTATGTAAGCACAGCCTTAACGTAAAAATAATTATTGCTGAACTGTGATACGCAAGAAGATCGACACCCGGTCCAACTTACAAGAATGTTGATAAAAATAATTTTAGATTAGCATATGTTCCGTGTGTATTTTAAATATTTCAGCAAAAACTAAATGAAAAAACCGGACGTACTTGAAATAAATGACATTCTTTATAATCTAATATTCATAATACTGATTGTGAGTACTAACAATATTCATATTATGTAATAAAATACACCACACTAGTAAACTCTAATAAGCGTTCAATGTACTATATCGAACAAACATTTGCTACAAGATAATTAAGCAGACTGAATTCTGACTGAACTCGACTGTGTACCATTGTGTCATAAAATGTCTTATCAACCCATTTAAACAAACCATATGGGAAAATTTTTTTGTCTCAAAATGCCGGACTTTTTACTGCCAGTGACAAGTACAATAGATAAGCTTACAAAAAAAAGAAAAAGAAAAAAAATCAAAGATCCCAACTTAAAAAAAAGTGAACCCTAGGAATTTACAAAATATAAATTATTATACTAAATTATGTTGATAAATTGAATATTATTTAGAATTATACCGTATTTCGGAAAATCTGTCACAGATGGCGGCACCTGTACCAGTAAATATATATGTATCACAGCATTTTGAGCCGCCATATTGCAGGACGAGTTAACTCGTCTTAATCATTTAAAGAGTTAATCTTAAAATTTTATTTTTATGTAAACAAATCGACCAAAAGTGAGTCGGGGTCGCATAATTAGAGTTCCGTACAATGTGCAGTTAAGAGATAAAATTAGACTATGACAGACGGACATGAAAGTGATCATATAAAAGGTACGGAACCGTAACATGGTCGCCACAGATTTTTAAAGATTAAATTCCCTGACTTTTCCAGGTTTTCCAGAAATTTTATGAAAAAATTTCCTGACTATTTTGTGAAAAAATGTCGCCCCTTACTTTATCTCAAAAAGCTAAAAAAAATTTCATTGAAGAGAAAAAAAACAAAGAAATCCGCGCCAATTTTTAAATCTCAAAACAAGTGAAAAATATTGATTGAACAATTTTTTTCCAGTTTTCTGGTAAAATTCTCTGACATTTTTAGGTTTTCCAGTAATGTGGCCACCATTCGTAAAAACAATTGTTATACATAAAGTCCAAAAGCACAGCTGATCGTGTAGGTAAAAGTAACAAAACTATAAAACCGAAACTGAAATGGATGGACACTATTTAAATTAAATTATAAATTTTGACCGAAGCGAAAAAAAAAAGTGACAAATTTTTTATCACAAAACATAATCGAATAAATCTGTGTTTACTTAACGAAAATCTGTTGCCTGACAATTTAACGAAAAGAACTGTTAAATTGTTTTTAGGCAACAAATTTGAGACTACTTACCACTTTACTGTGAAACACTATGAAACACTTTAAAAATTTTAAAACATTACGAAAAGAATATTTTGAAATTTTAATTCGAGAAGTTTTTACCTTTGACGCACATCGTGGCGACCACGCAATTTTTTCAAAATTTTTTTTCTCTCGAGAAGTTTATGAAAAAAAAAAAAGAAAATTTTAATATTTTACTTAATTGACTGATTGCCCAGAAGATATAAAATGTTCTGTTTTTCAAGAATTAATATATCTAAAGCCCACGTCGATCGCAATTATGATTTATAATCCAAATTAATGAAAATTATCAACAAAATGTATTTTTTTCGAAAATATAAATCCATTAAAACGATGATTTGTTATCAATAATAATAATTTTATTGTAGAACGCGCATCATCCTCTTTTCATGTTTATAAAAGAAATTTTACGTCATGAAAATGTACATATAAAATTCACCACATGTTCCATTTAGTTAAATGTTATGGAAATTTTTAAATATTTTCTTTTTTCATACGAATATTGATTTTTGTTCCCAAGCACGCACGCATTTCCACTTAAAGATATAGAAAATACCATCAGTAGGTAATTTAAATTTAAATATACCACTTAATAACCTAATAACCTTGTTTTGAAAAAATTGCAATGTAGCAATTTATTGCACAAATTTTCATCAAAAAAAAAAAAAAATTGATTTGAAAACGTAAGCAATTTTAAAATTTAAGGTAATTGTACTAATCAACTATCTATATCTCTAATGTCTAGTAAAAATAAAATCATTTTATAAAATATTTATTGAGACCGTATGCAAATATCTACACACGAGTCAAAATTTACGGCGTAAATACTGATGCAATATTGGAATTGCTGTTGCACTATAGTCTATATTATAAATTGGGTCGTAATTTTCATTCAAACGGTCTAGCAGACTTACCATATGAAAATTGCACTGACGTCATTGGACATAGTTTAACCTTTTAAGTATTGCTTGTTTGCCGGAAGTACTGACACCCGTGATTTTAGATCTCTGTTCTCACTTATAAGGGAGATATGGGGGTAACAAACCCTAACGATATTTTCTTTTTTCACAGAAACTATGATAGGTATTTGAATGAATTGAACGCCAAAAAATAGATATCAATCAGCTCTATATTTAGTAATTTTTTTCTATTTTTTGATTAATTTTCAGAAGTGTAAAACACTATTATTTAAGGGTGGTTTTTTATATGAACCACTGGAGATACACCAACCAAATAAATATTATACCTCATTTCAGATACAATTGATCATGAGTTTTCGTTAGAAAATTAAATAATTCTTATATTCGAAACAAATCAATCTTCTATTCTTTTCTAAAAATAAACTGCAAATTTAAAAATTATATAAATCCAATAATAAAAGAGATAAAGCCAAGAAAACAGAAATTATTTAAATTCAAAGTGACGAAGCATGGTTAAATTTAACTGAAATGAACCATATATAATCATCTGAGACTCTGCTCTAACATACTATAAATACAAAAGTTTGCATTTGGTGGAACATGGTTAAAAATAACAACGAATATAATATATTAATATGTAATTGACATTATGTTTTTATCACCTTATTACATCTAATATATCTCAATTATACATATGGGGCATTCTTTCTGAACGGGAGACCCTATGCTGTCCAAAATTGGTGTTACTTAAAATAGGTCTACAATAACTCGAATTAAAGATTATGAACCCTACTTTTTAAACATGAGTGGCAAAATTGACCTTACACAATAGTGCCTTCAATATGACGGCTGAAAAGTATATAAACGCATTTTTTTGCGGACAATAAACGTTCTGTAACGTTTTAAAAACTTTTTCATAAAACTTTTTTTAGTTAAAAATATACAGTTTTGCTTAACGTTTTGAGGGCAATTTAAAGCTGAGGAAATTTGACAATATTTAATTTGCGCCCTATTTGGTGTAACTGACGAACAATGTGACCACACGATCATTTAAATCTGATATTCTGAAATTTTGTACAAAATCAGTTCCTTATGTGCTTCGTTTCGCTCGCTCGACGACTCTAAAGTATTATTCATATTTTCAAGTCATATTCATATTTTTATAGCATATCTAATTTTCATATGTATGGAATTTGCTGAAAACAGCAGAAGTGCCAATTGGTGATAACTGGACAATCCAGTTGTTTATTTCTTTATAGGATACAAATAGTATTTTGCACAGTAGATAAGTAATTTCGTAGTAGTCGTAGGTAAAAATATTATTTGGTGGTATCTATAGAAATACTTATTAATACTTACAAAAATTCCAAAATTATTTTTCTCCAAATGCTTAGCAACAAATTAATTTGTATGATTTTTTTTATAAATTTTTTCACAAATATCTGTATACAGTAAAAAAACGCCGTGAGCAGCGGGGCCCCATCACGGTAGTCGAATTTTCCCCTTCATCTTCGGTATTGAATGTCTACAAGCGAAATGTGATTGAAAGTCTACAACCGAATTGTCATTTTGTTGGTTTCAAAACTGGTGATGAGTGTTCGGTTGATCGAGGCTTTAAAAAAAGATTTTAAGTATTTAAGGGCTGTATCTCAGTAAATTTCAATTTTGTGCCGAAAACAGGTAGCAGAAAAAAAGCCAACACAATTCGTACGAGGACATTCCTGCCCATGTTTATCCGCTAATTGCCTTTATGTTTTAGTTTTAAATATTAAAAAAGGACCTTCAATAGTAAACTGGAAGGCCTTTATAAAGATATTTTTTCTTTCCAAAAAAATCCAAAATTTCTATTTTATAAATACTAAAAATCCAAAATTCCTAATTTATAAATAAACAGTGACTTTAATAACATTTTTAAATTACTTAATATGTATGTATGTATTTCATTTGTCATAAAAGTAAGTTCACTTTTTTTTAAATTTTTTAAAATTACTATTCGCCTACTTGTATTTAGAATAAACATAATGCTTTTAAAACACATTTAACAATAGCATTCAATTCCGATGTAAAAATGGGAGAAGTGGGGGGAAAAGTGATGCGGACTCCCTACAAGGTACTAGCTGGATACTAACTGAATACACGTACAAAATTTCAGCCCTCTAGGTTTCCTTATGGAGTCTCTAGACGTGTTAGAAAACAAGCAAAAAAATTAAGGAAATATTGGCGTCAAAATCGTGGGGGTAAGGGTTAAAAGTTGAAACCTCCAAAAAACAGTGTCTGGCTATTAGCTTAACCTGTACACCAAATTTCAGCCCTCTAGGTTTATTTGGGGAGATTTTGACCCGAACGAAACTGTTAAAAAACAAGAAAAATCATGTTCTTTTGGGTATAAAAATGGTGGGGGTAGGGGTTAAAAGTCGAGACCCCCAAAAGGCACCCCCTTGATACTAACTCAATCCGAATACAAAATTTCAGCCCTCTAGGTTTATTCGGGTGACCTGTGCGAGTGGTACAAACTTCGAAAACGTCGAAAATGCATGAAATTGTAGCTTAAAAATGAGGGGGGTGGGGGTAAAATATTAAAACCTCCAAAAAGCACAACCTAGGTACGAACTTTATCAACACACCAAATTTCAACCCTCTACGTTAATTATGGGGGGCTGGGGGCCTGTTAGATCCAGCGAAAATCGTTTTTCCCCCCTCTACTCCCACCATATCATCCTAGGAAGCTGAATTTTGGATATGTTGTAGATAATTGACCGAAACATTATTTAAAACCGGTTTGAATAAGTTTTATTGCTTTTCCGCCCCCCACCACCCCCTTAAAGGTCGGGTCAGAAAAAAAATTTGCCCAAGATTTGACCCCACTTTGATAGTATGAGGTGCCTCGAAAATGAGCCCCATTTACCAAATTTCATCTCTTAACTTCCATAGGGGGACCCTACACAAATTAAAAGGTGGCAGGAAATATATATATATATATATATATATATATATATATATATATATATATATATATCAGACATTTTTTTTTCTACATATTCGTGTTCTACGGGTCCGAAAACGGATAGCGCCCCTACTCTCGCCTCTCGCAGCTCTTATCGTATAGACTGTATTAGTCTAATTTTTCGGAGAAAATTCGACTAAAAATTGATATTTTGCAGTTTTTCGTAAATTTAATTTTTACGGTCAGACTAAAAATTTTGCGATAAAAAATATCCGATCTTTTAAGTTGGACCAAATTATAGATAGTTACCAAATTGGATCAAAATCGGTTCAACAGTTTCGCAGTTTATTCTAGCCGTACATTGTGACATGAGATATATATATATATATATATATATATATATATAAATCTATAGATATATATATATATATATATATATATATATATATATATAGAGAGAGAGAGAGAAAATTCATATAAAAATTACTGTGCTCAGCACTACAATCGACGTGTAAAAGGCGAACATATTCAATTTTTTACGGTAAAAATATAAAAATTATAATTAATCATAGAAAATTTAAAGGATAGAATGTTCTTTCCGTAATAATTGCTCCGTAAAATTTGTAAAACAGCAGAGTAAAAAGTTCCATTGCCGACAATTTAATTGTTTTTCTTACAAAAATTACCATGCTATCTTAAAATAGAAGAAAAGTAGAAAAGAATAAAAGAAACTAATAGTAGAAAGAAAGAAAGAGAAGGTATTAACGCTGTCACATAGAGAGGCAAGTGCAGAAAGTATCAACACAATTATATATGAAGGTCACATAGCAGGACTGGTGGTGTTGCAAGCAGCTGGTCAGCTGGTGTGGTGTCGTGTGATGTCGAAGCAGTGTTCATTAGAATGTCTTGACGGATGGTCACCGTTTAATTCATCATTTTGGTACTCCACTATCTTCAGTATTAGAATATATTTTTGCCAATCATTTTTGTATGGATCATAAAGAATCGAAAGTCGAAATAGATCGGGCATCTTCGAAGTTTTTACAGGTACAGCCGAAGCAACATAAGGTTGCGGGTCAGATGCGCAAATGAAAGAGTACGACAACAAGAATTAAGCTATAACATATATGCATAAGAGTGTGATAGAAGTTGTGTTACCACATTAAATTTTACCATGCTATAATATATTTTTTACTTTCGTCGTCGATCGCGCACGCATTAAAAGAGAGCATGGTAATTTTTCCGAAATTTTATCTACAAAAATTATATGATTTTTCTCTCCGTGTAGATAGACAGATATTATATCCACACGTGGAAGTCTATAATATATCATTGCAAATTTTTATTAATTAATTATGATTTTATATATGTATAAGTGTCAATGAATGGACCTGAATCTAAAAAATTTTAAACATCGATTAAACACGCAATCCAACCATATGCATGCATTACCTATACCTACCTACATTACATAGCAAGGTTATATGGCAAAACTGGAATGCGTGTATAGGTATGTAAAATATATTAGGTAATACTAATTAATCAAATTCCTTTGTACATACACGGTCCGTGCCGAAATTTGCAGACTGGGCAAAAAAAAAAAAGTTTAAAAATAGAAACAAACGGAATTGAAGTGGCATACCAACATTATTAATTAATGAATTTGTTTATAAATTATTCATAAATATGAAAAAAACGCCGCGTGAGCAACACAGCCCCATCACGGAAGTCGAATTTTCACCTACATCTTCGATATTTTCAAGCAATCTAAATATGATTGAAATTTGTGTTTTATTTTCACAAATTTTCAAAAATTTAATAGGTACCAACTCTATCAACAAACAAAATTTTACCCGCCCCTAAATTCTGGGTGGCAATGGGCGTGTCAGAACCCGGGAAACTGAATTTTGAATATGTTGTAGATAATTAACCGTAACATTATATCCAACTGGTTTGGAAAAGTTGGCGCCCCCCACCACCTCCTTGAATGTTGAATCGAATCCAATCGAATCATGTTCTACAGGTTTGAAAACGGATAGCGCCCCTATTGTCACCTCGAGCCGTTGTTGTCGGATACAAGCTGTAATAGTTTAATTTTTTCAATGAAAAATTTGACTAAAAAATCATTTCATTACTTTCGATGTGAACTTTCGATTATTAATGTATGGTGAACTTTTTTTTTGGTTCGTATTTAAGGGGTTATCTACAGTTGTAGCGGGCGAAATGACTTTTTTTTCTTGATTTTTTTTTTCCATCAACAAAATCAATATTTATTTAAAAAAGGTTAACAACATCGATTAGTACATATTTTAGGATATTTGTTAAATTTTTTTCATAGAAAAATACTTGAGAATAGCGGAACTACAGCTATATTCTAGAAGCACCTTTTGGGGGGGGGGCATCAATTGCGGTGGACATGATAATTTGAGAACAAATTTAAAAAACATTTTGTTAGTATACCTCTTTTCAGATAAAATTGATCATAAGTGTTCGTTAAAACATTAAATAATTCTTATATTCGAAACAAATTGATCTTCTATTCTTTTCTAAAAATAAACTGCAAATTTAAAATTTACATAAATGCAATAATAAAAGAGATAAAGCCAAAAAAACGGAAATTATTTAAATTCAAAGTTACGAAGCATGGTTAAATTTAACTGAAATAGACCATATATTTTATTGTCTAGTCTCTCTGAAGATCGAAAAATTTGTCAAAATTTTAATTTAAGAAAAAAAAAAATGGTGACGATTTTTCACCTTTTTTTCTCATTTTTACATATTTCGGGGGGGTTTTAAAATTTTTAAGTGCAAAGGAGGATCACCGCTCAAAGAGTTTAAGAATCACTGGTATATATGACCAAATCATTGTTTTAATTAAAAATCACATTATATGTATAGTAATTGAAAAATAATCAAACTGGATCGGCTGGGATTTGAACTTACAATCTCTTGATAACCGATCCTCTTAGAGATCAAATTGACAATGTTTTGTAAAATCGAAATTTTATTTTTGCAATAATTGTCCTTATACACAGACGTAAAATTATCCTTGTCAAAAAAGACACTGTACCTCGCAATGTTTGTTCAACTTATACAAACAAAACTTTTATTACTTAACAATTAAATAATTTAAATACGTAATAGTTTTTTGTTTGGCCATGATATGTACAAAATTTTTCTAAATATTTATTTAAAATAGCCGCATTTCAAAAAAAAAGATGTGTGTGACGTGCACATCAGGCTATATACGTTCAAATAATATTGTTTAATTTAACTAAATAACGTGATTCAAGTTAAATACGAGATTGCATTTAAAATAAATAATATGTGCATTTATGTATGTAGAATTGTAGAGTTTAGTTACTCTTCAATGACATTGTTTTTTGCATGTGTATGTCCGGTTTTATGATATGTCCTTACATGTACATGCATATACATACAATCAACATCCTTTCAATTAACGTATATGATTTTATATTTATTTAATAAAATAATAAAAAGTTTATTGTATTTATTCAACATAAGATCCTCTAGAAACTCAATTTCAAAAATTTATTATTAATAAATTTTTTTGTGTAGGTACTTATTATTAATAAGTACCTACACAAAAAAATTCACTTTTTATACACTCCAAGAAGTGCAACAAAAACATCAACTGAGAGGGGTGAGCCACATATATCGCGTACACAAGTACAATATGTTCTTAAGTATAGGTGTGTGTTCAGATAACTTACTCGTCAGAAACGGTGCTTGTATCTTCAAGTTAGTTATTCGCACATGTTGAAATTTACACATATTGTTATAATTACAATAGGTTTTAGTTGGATTGTTGTCATTGCTATACATTTTATTGCAATTTAGTAAGTTAATGTTCATTATCATTAAAACAATATAATATTTAAAAAAACGAAGAATTTTTTCAACCTTCTCCCAAATTGCGTGGACTAGCTTTATAGAAGGATGGACATAATGAAACCAATATCTTCTATTTCATAGCTTTTCTTTATTAAAATTGCCAAAATATTTTCGATATGTTTAATATCATCTTCAGTGGCTAAACATCAAAAAAAAAAAAAAAAAAAAAAATTTTACAACGTAATAATAAACAATAACATCATTTTTATATATTTACAATTCTTCGTTAACTTATACTATTATTTTTTAGGTTATAAGCTACATATTGGATAGGAGGATTATTTATTTATTTTTGTAAAAACAACAAGAATTTGTGATTTAGTTGATATATAGGAAATTTTATGTTTGGAAGAATATCTATTTGTGTTAACGAAACAAACAAAACCTATTTTTTAATATTAGCGGATTTGAGACAGGACAAACTGAAACAGTATGTATATTAAAATGTTAAAAAATTTTTTTTTACAATCTTACTCACCAGAAATTATCTAAATTTCAGATTGTCATTCTTGGATAACAACCAACCATACCAACAATCCATTAGAACAATTTAACTAGTTTTTTTGCATTTCACATGGAAATTTGTCAATCGAAAAAATTTTTTATAAAATAATTACTTTAATTTAAAACAATTAAAAAAGTCAAACATATTTAAAATGTAAAATCAAAAAAAATTTCAAGAGAATTTTTTTTATAAATTATCACAGTTTGTACAATGTACTCCTCAAGTACATTGTTATTGGTATGGTAGCACAGTGATCAACTGAACTAAATTTGTAAATTTTTTGTTTAAAGATAAATTTCTCGAAAATTCTAGACAAAATTAGTCCGGTCTCAATTTACATATTGGTATGTGTTTATTGTTTATGTTTTTTGATTACAATGTATTATATAAGCATCTTTTGGAAATATTGTTTATTGATTTCTATTATTATTATTATTTTATTTTTTTAATAATCGGTAAATAGGCATTATCTAGAGCTAATGATTCTATCTGCTTGTTGCAATTTTTTGATTCATTCAGTTTTATGTAAAAACCTTCACTTAATAATCTTTTTTGGTATTTATTTTCTCTGTCTAATATTTCGACTTGGTCGAAATTAAACCTGTGATCATTATTTATCGAATGTTCAGATAATCAGAAATGATAGGAAGAATATCTTAATAAAGCTATGACACAATTAAACAATAAAAAAACTTATTTAAACATTAGAAAAGATCCAAATGAAAATATTTTGAGAAAAATTAAACTATATACAGATAAATTATACAAAAATAAATATATTGACAGCACAACGAAGACCAAACTTCAAAAATCAGGAAAAACTTTACCCGAAATCTATTTTTTACCAAAAATTCAAAAAAAGGATATACCATTACGACCAATTGTTAGCCAGATCAATTCCCCTATACAGGGAATAGCAAAATATTTCTCTGAAATATTAACTAAATCTGAAAATAGTCAATTTTCCATAAAAAATTCGTATGATTTCGTAAAGAAAATTAATAACATTCAACTTAAAGATTCTAATGAAAAAATTTTTTCATTGGATGTCAAATCTTTATTTACAAATATTCCTCTAAACTTAGCAATAGCTGTCATTAAAAAACAATGGTCCAACATAAAAAAATTTACAGATATAGATAGAGAATTATTTATTGAGGGAATTGAGTTAATTTTCGAAAATAATGTTTTTAGATTTCAGGATAAATTTTATAAACAGTTATTTGGCTGCCCAATGGGTGGGAACCTTAGCAGTATTATTGCTTCGTATGTAATGGATTTTCTTTGTGCTGCCAGTATTAAAAAAGTCAAAAAATGGAATCCAGCTTTTTTCTATAGATACGTAGATGACATTTTAACAGTAGCGCCAGAAAATTTAATAGAACATATTAAAAATAGTTTTAATAATTATCATCCAACTTTACAGTTTTCCATTGAAATAGAAGAAAATAACCAAATAGCTTTTCTTGACACCTTAGTTAAAAAAGATAAGCATAACGTGATTAACACAATATGGCATAAAAAAGATAATTACACTGACAGAATCATTAATTACAACTCGAATCATCCACAATACATAAAAAATAACATGATACATAATCTAATGCATAGAGCGGTACATTTAAGTAGCATAAAAAATAGAAAAGAATCTATAAAATTAGCTGTTTCCATTCTAACTAAAAATAACTATCCTATAAATTTAATTAACATGATAAAAGAAAAAGTTATACATTTAGCATATAATACAACAAAAACTAATGTAGATACAATAAATGAACATAAAAATAGAATTTGTTTACCCTATAATAATTTAACTAAGAAATTAAAACCAATAATAGAAAAAAATAGCAAAAATAAAATAACTTTTTCTTTTAACAATAAAATTTCAAACATTTACACTAAAAAAAGAGTAAAAACAGATATAAAACAAGATTACAATATAGTATATAAAATAAACTGCCAAGATTGCGAATTATCATACTATGGACAAACGTCACAGTCGTTGAATAATAGATTAGCCCAACACAAATATGACATAAAAAGGGGCAAAGAGGCAACTGGATTATCTGAACATTCGATAAATAATGATCACAGGTTTAATTTCGACCAAGTCGAAATATTAGACAGAGAAAATAAATACCAAAAAAGATTATTAAGTGAAGGTTTTTACATAAAACTGAATGAATCAAAAAATTGCAACAAGCAGATAGAATCATTAGCTCTAGATAATGCCTATTTACCGATTATTAAAAAAATAAAATAATAATAATAATAGAAATCAATAAACAATATTTCCAAAAGATGCTTATATAATACATTGTAATCAAAAAACATAAACAATAAACACATACCAATATGTAAATTGAGACCGGACTAATTTTGTCTAGAATTTTCGAGAAATTTATCTTTAAACAAAAAATTTACAAATTTAGTTCAGTTGATCACTGTGCTACCATACCAATAACAATGTACTTGAGGAGTACATTGTACAAACTGTGATAATTTATAAAAAAAATTCTCTTGAAATTTTTTTTGATTTTACATTTTAAATATGTTTGACTTTTTTAATTGTTTTAAATTAAAGTAATTATTTTATAAAAAATTTTTTCGATTGACAAATTTCCATGTGAAATGCAAAAAAACTAGTTAAATTGTTCTAATGGATTGTTGGTATGGTTGGTTGTTATCCAAGAATGACAATCTGAAATTTAGATAATTTCTGGTGAGTAAGATTGTAAAAAAAAATTTTTTAACATTTTAATATACATACTGTTTCAGTTTGTCCTGTCTCAAATCCGCTAATATTAAAAAATAGGTTTTGTTTGTTTCGTTAACACAAATAGATATTCTTCCAAACATAAAATTTCCTATATATCAACTAAATCACAAATTCTTGTTGTTTTTACAAAAATAAATAAATAATCCTCCTATCCAATATGTAGCTTATAACCTAAAAAATAATAGTATAAGTTAACGAAGAATTGTAAATATATAAAAATGATGTTATTGTTTATTATTACGTTGTAAAAATTTTTTTTTTTTTTTTTTTTTTGATGTTTAGCCACTGAAGATGATATTAAACATATCGAAAATATTTTGGCAATTTTAATAAAGAAAAGCTATGAAATAGAAGATATTGGTTTCATTATGTCCATCCTTCTATAAAGCTAGTCCACGCAATTTGGGAGAAGGTTGAAAAAATTCTTCGTGAAATTTATATATCCCAAAAAAAATATTGTTATATTTAAAAAAACTATTCGAAATTCTCGTAATCAATTATAGACATGAATAATAAATAAACTTACGTTTTAATATGAAAATATTTGTGGGAAATGCTACTTCTGGAACACTTTGTAGTGACAGCGAGGGAAGATTTATGTAAATATTTATTTCTTTACAATCAATAGACATATATAACCGAATATTTGTACGTAATGAAATATATGTAAAACCAAAGCAAATGGTAGTTAATTATTTTTGACCTTTGCGCCATATTTAGAGTTCAAGGTGCACGTCGCCGTGAAAGGTACAAAAGTTGCGGTTGCGTGTCTTTCTTTTGCGGACATCTTTTAACCACCGTTATTTACGTACTTTACATATACTATACGGAGCTAAACTTTATTAATAAACTAACATTAGTATATTTTAGTAGATGGCTTATTAATTTACCACGAGTCGGACACTTCATTTGTCAAAACGGAGCAGCAAAAACAACAAAGGTTGTTTGTCTGAATCAAGGAAAAAAATACTCCTGTCACAGCAACCTGCATAACATAGTGAATTTCGGTTTACAAAAATTAGTTTTTCTCAGAAACCAGCTTACATAGAAAAATGGTTCAAAACTTTTTTTTAGGCAATTTTTTCTCCTCTTTGAAGCAAAATGAGAATGGGCAGAGAACGCATTACTACCAACCGCCAGATTAGAAAACTTATCCGTGACTCACTTAAGGACCGCAAAAAAACTTCTTTTGAGCTCGCTGCAGCTTCATCGAAGGACATTGGGAAACTAATTAGTTCCCGAACTGTAAGAAGAAGAATCACACAAGCAAGCTTAAAAAGCCGCAAAGCCAGGAAGAAGCCTTAGCTCTCCGATAACAACAAGAAAAATCGTGTGGAATGGGCTTTAAGACACCCGCATTCTTCTGAAGAAGATTGGTCCAATGTGATATGATCCGATGAATCCAATTTGGAGGTAAGTTAAATTTTATACCATCGCATTAAACAATGCGATTAGAGCCCATTGCACACGATTATTCTTGTTGTCGGAGAGCCAAGGCTACTTCCTAACTTTGCGGCTTTTTAAGCCCGCTTCTGTGAGTCTTCTTACAGTTCGAGGACTAATTGGTTTCCCAAGGTCCTCCGATGAAGCTGCAGCGAGCTCAGAAGAAGTTTTTTTGCGGTCCTTAAGTGAGTCACGGGTAAGTTTTCTAACCTGGCGGTCAGTAGTAATGCGTTTTCTGCCCATTCTCATTTTGTTTGTGCGAGAGCCAGTCTCCGCAAACCTTTTAATGGTAGATTGCACTGCACATCGCCAAACTTTTATTAATTTAGCAATCTCTATTTGAATCTTTCCTTCTTCATATAACATCTGGATTTTTATCCGTGTTTCTGTGTTAAGTTCTCATTGTTTCGGCACTTCGTATTACAAACTGTCTCTACTACACAAATAAACAACACTCAGCAGCTTCTTGTTATCGCGAAATTTAATAAAAGACTAACAAATAAATTACATTATTTTTCAAAAAACTTCATATTTTACGTTTTGCCGCCCAGGTGTTTTATGATACCTTAAAATCCTTTATCTATTGTTTAAAATTAACTTTTAGTATTGTCTTTCATTCTATTATTAAATAGATAAGCCATTTTTAAATTAATTTAAGAATTACACGGGGGTTCTATGGGGGTGCCTAATACTTTTGGCCAAGGCCGTATACATTTGAGAATATATGCTTGTCAATGCTGGGATAATTTTCCCTATCTCAATCGTTACTCCAAAGAGAAGTATATATTTCGAAAATACCAACATTTTGTCATATTTTTAAGTTCCTTCTTACAACACATAAGCAAAAACCGAATCTTATTAAGGGGAGGTTTGCTTGAGAGTCATTAAAAAAAATCGATTTTTTTTGCAGAAATTGGTAGCTAATTATGTGTACAATATGTTCCCAAAGTGATTTTGCTGAAAGTAATTTAAGGGAAGGTTTACTTGAGATTTGATAAAAAAAATCGATTTTTTTTTTTTGCCGAAATTTATAGCAAATTATGTGTAGAATATGTTCCCAAAGTGATTTCACTGAAAATAATTTAAAAACAAGATTCTTGCACATTAACCGAATCCAGCTTTCTATAAAAAAAAAATTCAAAAAACGTAGTTCACGCAATAATGAGTATTAAATATAAAATTTTGAAAATACGTTTCTTTATATATATTTTATAATATCTCGGAACTACATTTTTGGAACTGGTGGACACGATAACTCAAAAACTATTCGATGGATCCTTTTTTTTAATTTTTTTATTTTAAAGATAATTCAATTCTTCGGCACCTCTACCTAAGTTCAATACACTTTCAATATTTTTTTTATTTTTAAATTTACTTTAAATAGCGAAAAATAAGACAAAAATCGTAATCAAAAGTTCAAACATCCGCCATTTTTATTTTCTTTCAGCAATTTATTGATATTATAGGTAGAGGTGCCGGTACTCTTCATATATTTTATTATAGGACTCACAAGTAAACCTCCCCTTAACAAATTCTTCATGATATCCTGAAAATTAAATGTTTGGAGAGGGGGGTGCTTCATATATATTTCACATACTTAATTAAATACCTTTCAGTGTATGCTTTATAATTACCATTTTTTCTTTACAAAAATTAGTAAAAAGGAAAACAATCAGGACCAACAAAAAAAAAAAAATGTTGGAATGTCTTTTAAACGTAATAATTTAATTTCTGTCTCGGAATTCCAATTTTTTATTTGTTATTTTGTGCCGAGCGACAGGCACTACGTGAAAAATAAAATGTTACGGAAGTAATGATGCCAAGTATAATTAATAATAAGCGTTTGTCACAACCTCACAAGTCATATTAAAACATCATACGTAGAGAAGGTATTTGTTTGGTACGAGTAGGTACTTACGTTTTGTTACTAAAAGTGCAATTACATACACGTACAATTTCACTTTGTTAGTGGAAATGAGATGGAAATAGACAGCGACACGTTACATAGTTATTAATGTTGATATGTCAATTTTATAGTTTTTACGGTTCCGTAGTAGCAAGCAAGGAATCTTTATAAAATTACAACATATCGTCTGTTCTTTCGTACGTTTGTAGATATTAACTTAATTACTTTTCTCATTTTTGCACAACCCAAAAAAATAAGAACTGAAATGGATAATTCAAAAAAAAATTTTCACGAGGGTATTTTTTCCTTCGTACTCTACTGTATGAAATATCGTTGGAAATATTTTTGAAAAAGAGGCTGATGTTTCGTTTGCCAACGTGATGTGATGCAAAATGTGCAGCCACGCCCCTCGAACTTTACAACCAAGTCCTCAGCGTAAGTGAAGAAAATTGTAACTAGTGGTGAGCCCAGAGTGTGCCCGATACGGCTTAAGACATGTAGTCAGTCGGTGTCCGTCGCCGAACACACAGTGCATTGTAATGGGTCATACACAATCAATGAAATAAGGAATAAGAAATAAGAAATAAGGAATAAGAAGTATGCCATCTAGTGACGTTGAATGGAACTTTAATGTAACTGCCCATAGGTATATGTATTTAGGTATTTTTGTACATCAAAATTCATGAAAAAATAACGTTCGTGATGACTTTTTTTGTCACTAAAGTGAAAAAAATCACGAATTTTTACGTACAAAAGTACCTACATATTCATATCTATATGAGCAGTTACGTCAAAGTTCCACTCAACGTCACTAGATGGCATACTTCTTATTCCTTATTTCTTATTCCTTATTTCATTGATTGTGTAGACACTCTAATACATTGTTAGACATTGTTACTTGAATTGGACAAGTTGGTCTGTCCCATATTAGGTGTTTTGTAGTAGTGTGTGTGAATACGCACACTACTACAAAACACCATTGCAAACAGTGTGTACGCACACAACATAATAGGGAGATTTTACGTCACTCACTAGAGACAAGTGGAACAGTTTGATAGACATTCTAGTTTGGTCCCTTGTTTACAACAATTACTGTTGAAAAAAATTTGAAAAAAATTACAAATTTAACAACATTCAATGAAAATTATTTCTAATCGATTTGAATGTTACTGTAAAGTATAACATCAAAATCATAATATACCCTATTTCAAATACAATTGACCATGAATCAAAGTTAAAAAATTAAATAATTCTTATATTGAAAACAAATCAATCTTCTTTTCTAAAAATAAATTGAAATTTTAAAATTTACGTAAGTGCAATAATGAAAGAGATAAAGCCAACGAAACGGAAATTATTTAAATTTATAAGTGATGAAGTATGGTTAAATTTAAGTGAAATTTTTCTTGTTACGGAAAACATGCCAGCGAAACCGCGGGCAACAGCTAGCACCTAATTAATAAAATACTTTATTTTCATCATTTTTATTTCGGTGACATGTTTCGCTTCATACGACCGTTATCAAACCAGTAATCAAGACTTGTGTCTGATAATGGTTATATGAATCGAAACATGTTACAAAATTTATTTCGGTTACCTTGGGTCGATAACTTTAAAAGATACAGCCAGTCAAACAGATTATCACGCTACGGAATCCTATCGTGGACGTGTTCGACACTCTCTTAGTCGGTTTTTTTTTTTTATAATTAACAACCACTCGTTATGTTTGTTATTTACGTTGCCTCTTAGCATATATGTATTTAAATTGTTCTCGGCATATACTCTACAAAAAATAATACTGAGCACTTTGTTTCGCGTATAATATTTTGTTAGATTTTTCTGTTCTCTCATCATGTTACGTGAAACAGGTCACCTGCATAGATAGGGATTCATACTAACGTTCGCTACTGCTACGATACATACGTATTCGTTGCAAAGTTATATCAGGTAGGGGAGACTAGGGTAAAGCGGCCAGTGGAGGTAAACTGATCATTGGCCTTTACTCACTGGAAACTACTCCATTCTTGTGGTGAAGTTGAATACTACTCGCTTGTAGAGAAGCCATTAGTATTCTGTTAAAACGTCAATGATCAGTTTACTAAATTGTATGAATTATAACGAATTTTCTTAATTTTCCAGTGTTGATGTAAGGTAAATTTTAAGTTTTATTCTCATTATTTTTTTTTTTAAGCTTTTATTTAACTTGCTATGTTAGTATGTTGGTTTAAATCAAATCTTGGAATCAAAATTTAGACAGGTTCTAATTGAGCTAGAGGTTTCAAATTTTGCATACGTGTGTAACCTTGATGACAATGCAATATTGTATAATTAGTTTTTCCCTAAATTGCCCCAAACCAACATTGTTGATTTTTAGTCCTATGCAACTTTTTGACATTTTGAATTGTCAAATATTGTCCATTGATTTTACATTGCCATTTTTTGTTTCCATAGTTATGTCTGATTAGGATAAATTAACCGATTAGAATATAGGTAAAAAAATTACTTCTTTATTTTTTCTTTTTTTTTAAATTAATCAGACTAAAAAGTAGAAAATAAAATAAAGTAAAAAAAATGTTTTTTAAGAAAAAGCTTTTATTTAAAAATGGGCTAAAAAAAAATAACTTTTGAAGCAATATGCAACATAATTTATAAAAGCTTGAGGCGTTTAATTAAGTTTGGTAAGTACTGAAAAGTAAAATAGCTACACTTATATCCAAAACAGAAATAATTAATGATAACGCCTCAAGCTTTTATAAATTATGTTGCATATTGCTTCAAACTTCACTCAAAAGTTATTTTATTTTTTTTAGCCCATTTCTAAATAAAAGCTTTTTCTTAAAAACATTTTTTTTACTTTATTTTTTATTAATTACGAATACAATTTTTTAATTGGAATAGCTAAAACTCTGTCCAATCACGTTTAAAACAATATAGTTGTCGATGAATCAGAAAATGTTTTCTTGAAATTAGTTGTGGTTTGCCGAAGTGGCGTCTAATGGGGTAAAGTGGCCAGGCTTATAATGGAGCAAAGTGATCAGTGTCTCCGATCGCTGCTCAAGTTGAATTCTTAGAATATTTCAACATATTATATTAAATTCAGAACTTTTATTTAGTTCTTTATATTTTATAAACAAAAGAATTGCCTGAAATCAATTTTTAGGATTTCGAAAAAGAAATGTGAAAACGGAAACGCTTATGATGAGACTTCAATGTCTGTCCGTTGATATATAATAATTAATGATACAAATATAGTTTGATTTTGTACATAAACATGTTTAATACTTTAAGATTTCTTTTTGGACTAAAATGGGTACCCCTGGCCACTTTACCCAACATAGTGGGTTAAAGTGGTCACTTTGCATATGTTGTGAAAAACAAAAACTGCAGAAATACCTTTCAAGAAATTGTTGATATACTGATGGTTATTGATTCTGCACAAAAGCAACTATATGCTAAATACTTATTAATCTGTATTTTTTTTTTTCAAATAAATAAACTAAACAACGTTTTGTTTTAGAGCAGCCACTTTACCCCGGTCTCCCCTATTTATTTATTTATGTATTACATGCATTAGATATGTTGTCGAGGTATTTATTGTGAATAGATAATTCAGTATACACACGCGACTTGGTAAAGACGAGTTTACACTGTCCAATTATATTTAACTCATTATGACCCACAGTATGCTTAATTATATGTTTGCTAATTATTATATTTACAGACCGTTTATTAATCGAACGTTAGATCATAATGGATTAAATTGTGAAAATGCCCCTGCCGCAGCATCCTACATAACATAGCAAATTTCCGTTTACAAAAATTAGTTTTTCTTGGAAACTAGTTGACATAGATTAATGGTTTAAAAACATTTTTTGTGTAATTTGTTCTGCCCATTTCAATGGTGTAAAAAAAAGTCGCAAAAAGTTTTGAATAAGGGAAAATTTTGGCAAAAAACTAGTTTTTTTCAAGAAAATTGCTAAAAAACCATGTTTCAGGCATCGGACGTGTTTGGTTAACGAACTCGTCCAACGGTTTGGGACTACCAATATTTTCACCAAATTTTGTAAAAGTGAGACATTCTAGTAGCCATAGTAACATATTTTTATATATCTCTAACTTCAAAAATGACGAATTTCCATACAAATTTTCATCCCCTATTTAACCCACTTAGGGGACGAATTTTCAGAAATCCTTTCTTAGTGCTCACCTACATTACATAGGGAACTCCTGTGCAAAATTTCATTCTTCTAAACCCAACAGTTTAAGCTATGCGTTGTCTGTCAGTTAGTCAGTCAGTGTTAGAGATTTATTAAGTAGATATATATATATATATATATATATATATATATATATATATATATATATATATATATATAAATTTTAGTGAATATTATTTTCAGTTCTAGGGACCTCAAAACAAATTTCTGCCATAGTTCCGGGCTCAAGTCGCGTCATGACAGTGGCTGTAATAGCTGAATTCCATTCTGAAAATTCGCTAAAATACATTTTGAACATTGTGACGTCGTTCACTTACCTACAATCATAATTATTATAGGTAGAAATTACGAATTTTCACTTGCTTGTTTATACTCTTTACTTCTGATACAATTTATAAATGGAATTAACAGAAAACTCAATTCTAAATTGAATTTTGTTATTTTAATGATAAAAGTGATAAGTTTATATTTCTACAAATTACTTAAAATCTATTGGAAACCTTACAGATAGCCCCTACCTTTTGCTTGAAAAGAAGAAAATCTTAATTTTTCCTACTTTTCTTTTCAACTTTCTCTTAAAAAATAACTGGCGAGCAAGAAAAAAAAGGAAACGGTCAATTACATTTAAAATAGAAATGCAGATATTTTCTAAAAAGCGGGAAATTCTAAAAATCGGTGGGACGCGGGACTGTCCCACCAAAATCGAGACGTTTGGTCACTTTAGCTTAATAGCAAGTTAAAAGATAACAAAATAAAATAATAGTAAAATTTAAAATGATAAACGTTCAACATTATTTTCTCTGACACCAAATCGAAATTATCATATAAAATGCCGCACAAAAAAAAATCACAACTTTATAGTGTAACATTGACATTAAGTTCACATGATCAGTTGTACTCTCGTTAATGGGTTGTGTCTGTGTGGTGTTTTTGTTGTGATTACATAATTGTGTATTGTATAGAATCTAGAAGTCAGTCATCATAGAATATTATCTACTTATTGTACATATTATACACAATACACATATATACAAACACATACATATACGATGTATGTGTGTGTGTGTCTAGACTAGGAAGTCGGTCTCCCCCAACTATTACACATCAGTTGGCCTCCTTACTAACACCTAAAATAATTATATTTGTTTATCTATTATTATACGTAGATATCACAGGTAGGAAATACATTAAAAGAAATATAAAACGTTATTAGAAATGTACATTTTGTTAATATAAAAAATTTAACAGTGACATATTCCAATCTTCTCAAATAGTATATCAACCATTCGTTTGAAACAAACCCTTTGCAGTTCGCTCCCGCGGTCAGATTTTAATCTTATCTTGAGAAAGGGTCGTAGGTTAGTTCGCTCCCGACCTGTTATCTACTGACAGGTAAAATTAATTACTTAAAAATATTCAAACTGATACATATACAGCCATTCTTTAGTTACGGACATGACATTCTCACGCACATATTCACGCCTTCTCATAAGAGAAAAAAAATGGAAGTTATTTTTTTCTTCTAAATTTTCAATACTAAGCAGATAGACAAATGTGTACACAATATTTGTACTGAACATAAAATGCATAACATTATTAGTTTTAATGCTTAATAAAACATCTTACAATTATTTTGGTACAATTGTAAATTTTGGTTTGTCATTATCATTATTTTGAATAAATTTTTGAACAAAGTCCATCTAATCATTCAAGTAAACAATATAAGTAATGAATTAATATAATAAAAAAAAATTCACATGACTATTTTGAGTACTCAGCGCATTAAGTATAATTCGTACAAGCAAAAATGTTACCTTAATCTTCCATGTTTGAATTTTTCCATACAAGCTAGCAATCCCTAAAAAGGGCTTAGGATGCTTAAAAATTGAACAAGCGACCACAGGTGTTCTAGTGGCTAGTTTCTTTTTTCAAGCGATTCAAAATAAAAAATTCAAATATTCTTTTTATTAGTTGTTTTACAATATTTTGTACAATAAATTTAACGTAGTTGCTCTGAGACAGTCAGGGGCAAAAGTATATCTTAGCGAAAAAATTTTCTTTTATCAAAAATTAATTAATGTATTAATATTCTTCAGTTATTATATTTGTATACCACTTGTTTTTTAGTCGAATTTTCTCCGAAAAATTAGACTTATACAGTCTATACGATAAGAGCTGCGAGAGGCGACAGTAGGGGCGCTATCCGTTTTCGGACCCGTAGAACACGAATATGTAGAAAAAAAAAATGTCTGATATATATATATATATATATATATATATATATATATATATATATATATTTTCCCGCCACCTTTTACTTTGTGTAGGGCCCCCCTATGGAAGTTAAGAGATGAAATTTGGTAAATGGGGCTCATTTTCGAGGCACCTCATACTATCAAAGTGGGGTCAAATTTTGGGCAAATTTTTTTTCTGACCCGACCTTTAAGGGGGTGGTGGGGGGCGGAAAAGCAATAAAACTTTTCCAAACCGGTTTTAAATAATGTTTCGGTCAATTATCTACAACATATCCAAAATTCAGCTTCCTAGGAGGATATGGTGGGAGTAGAGGGGGGAAAAACGATTTTCGCTGGATCTAACAGGCCCCCAGCCCCCCAGAATTAACGTAGAGGGTTGAAATTTGGTGTGTTGATAAAGTTTGTACCTAGGTTGTGCTTTTTGGAGGTTTTAATATTTTACCTCCACCCACCTCATTTTTAAGCTACAATTTCATGCATTTTCGACGTTTTCGAAGTTTGTACCACTCGCACAGGTCACCCGAATAAACCTAGAGGGCTGAAATTTTGTATTCGGATTGAGTTAGTATCAAGGGGGTGCCTTTTGGGAGTCTCGACTTTTAACCCCTACCCCCACCATTTTTATACCCAAAAGAACATGACTTTTCTTGTTTTTTAACAGTTTCGTTCGGGTCAAAATCTCCCCAAATAAACCTAGAGGGCTGAAATTTGGTGTACAGGTTAAGCTAATAGCCAGACACTGTTTTTTGGAGGTTTCAACTTTTAACCCTTACCCCCACGATTTTTACGCCAATATTTCCTTAATTTTTTTGCTTGTTTTCTAACACGTCTAGAGACTCCATAAGGAAACCTAGAGGGCTGAAATTTTGTACGTGTATTCAGTTAGTATCCAGCTAGTACCTTGTAGGGAGTCCGCATCACTTTTCCCCCCACTTCTCCCATTTTTACATCGGAATTGAATGCTATTGTTAAATGTGTTTTAAAAGCATTATGTTTATTCTAAATACAAGTAGGCGAATAGTAATTTTAAAAAATTAAAAAAAAAGTGAACTTACTTTTATGACAAATGAAATACATACATATTAAGTAATTTAAAAATGTTATTAAAGTCACTGTTTATTTATAAATTAGGAATTTTGGATTTTTAGTATTTATAAAATAGAAATTTTGGATTTTTTTGGAAAGAAAAAATATCTTTATAAAGGCCTTCCAGTTTACTATTTAAGGTCCTTTTTTAATTTTTAAAACTAAAACATAAAGGCAATTAGCGGATAAACATGGGCAGGAATGTCCTCGTACGAATTGTGTTGGCTTTTTTTCTGCTAACTGTTTTCGGCACAAAATTGAAATTTACTGAGATACAGCCCTTAAATACTTAAAACCTTTTTTTAAAGCCTCGATCAGCCGAACACTCATCACCAGTTTTGAAACCAACAAAATGACAATTCGGTTGTAGACTTTCAATCACATTTCGCTTGTAGACATTCAATACCGAAGATGAAGGGGAAAATTCGACTACCGTGATGGGGCCCCGCTGCTCACGGCGTTTTTTTTCAATTTCCGGCGCGCTTATATTGTAGTAATATAAAAGCATTGTTGGAAAAACGTAAAAACGTTGTAAAATGATGTTTATAAATTATATTTCAAAAACGGCGTAGTGAATAATTTTAATTTCTTATTAAAAAATATGGTTTGTAACTTTGCATTTCATAACATATGAAATTTTTATCAAATTCCTTTGACACGTTTTCATTTTATTCAAAAAATAGAGTTTTCCCATAACAACCGGTGTTAAAATTACAAAATTTTGAAATCGTTTTTCTCAAAATTGGGGCGGTCAATTTTAGTCGAAATAGGGTCGTATTATTAGTATTGAATTAAATACATATCTAGAGAAGTTTCGTTAAAATCCTTTGAAAAATCGTTTTTCGGACCAACTATCGTACCTTAAAATAATTATTTTAATATACGCTACCGGACAAAATAGACCCTGAAAAGATAAAGTACCATGTCAATGTGGAATTACTGTTGGTTACAAAAGACATAACACAATCGCATAACGATTTCGTTGTTGTTGTTGTATTTTTTGACTTCTACTGCTGCTGTTACCTACTTATGTCCGTTTAACATGTAAGAAATACCATTTCTGCTTGCGTGAACCATACCACACTACCTAATATTTTTGTATACAAATATGTACCTAACACAATAATGTTGTAATATCTTGATTAATTATCAATTATTATGATTACTCATCATTTTTATCGAAATATTACACTAATTAGAGTAATTAGTAATTACTAATTCTACAAAAATGTATTTCCGTTTATTTTGCTAACCCAGAAATTTTGATGTTTATTATTGTAAAAAAAAAACATTACGAAAGTGTCAAAATTTCCATAATTTATTAACAGGCAACATCAATACAACAAAAAATAGATAATTAATGAATGAATGAGCTGTCTCATTTACTTGGACATTGACTGAATATCGAGACACAGTAGTAGACAAAAGAATTGTTACACGAATGACAAAAATTGTTTCGAGTTTATATGAACGATAATGTAAAAAAATTATAAATAGGTATGTTTAAATAAATATTTTATTTTTTGTATATTTTGTAACGTAAAAGCCCCTATACCGGAACGCGATCGTATGTCGGAACAGTTTTGACATTTATATATTAATGAAGTTATTTCTGAAAGAAACCTCTGGTAACAAACATTATTATTAATAGAATGATTATTTTTCAATTTAAATTCACCTCGCATTTAATGTTTCCTTACTTAATTAAAGAAATACATATATATTATGAAACAATTTTTGTTGAATTCGCCTATTTTAATTTCTATCGATGGTCTTTATTAAAACACATGAGTTACAAATTTTAACATTTCCCAGTTAAATTTTAGCATAATTTCCCAGTTAAAGTTAGCATAATAAAAATATACAAACAATTTTTATTAGTCCAGTTAAAGAGATTATAACAGCTAAATCACCTTTTTATATTGTTTAAATATTATTTATATAGGTGTATTACTACTCAGTATAAATGAGTCGTCCAACGGCAAAACCAGCTATGTGCAACTCAAACGATTTCGAGTTATTCAACAAAAACTGTTAGCTATATTACAATAATAAATCATTGCATAGTTTTGATGTCAAAAAATGTATTAAATTCATGTTGATTCCTAGTAATAATCTGTATAATGTAGGCAAAGCACAAACAATTATATTTAAATAAATAAAACCCACGTAACTTATTTTGGAACTGTCAGTTGGATATAACTGGTTTTGGAAATGAAGTGTCAGCCATTTTGAACTTTCTAACATGCAAAAGCAGTCAAAAACCTGGTAGAAAGTAAAAGAATGAACATATTTTTAGTTTTTAGAACAATTTTATGTAGTAAAAATGACAATAATTTAAGTGTCTATAGGTTTTTGCATCTTTCGTCATTTTTCTTCATTTATTTTCAGTGGGATAAAGTTTATTTTAGAACTGTTTCTCAACGTGAACATATAGCAGATGAACTGAAGTATCCATAGCAACTAAAATCTAAGTTTTTTATTTTTTTGGGTATATCTGACTTTGCTTTTCGGCAACTCAAATATAACCTTGTGTATCTACGTAAAACAACTAAATATTTATAATATTATAAATATTTTTAATTTCTTTTTGGGTCTAAAATATTTACTTACTGCTTTAAAATCGTAAAATTTTTAATATTTTTTATTTTTATTTCGGAGCGTATAATCAATTGATAAATAAAAAAATATTGATTGAAATTACAAAATTTTACTATGAAGGAAAAATGGTGGCCATTTTGACATATTAGTTTTAATAACTGAACTAAAATAAATTCCACTGTCGCTTTTTACAAGATCACTAGATGGCGAAACCTTATTTGTAGAAAATACAGTATTTTTATCCTTTATATACGTCTAATACTTAAACCATTCTATGTTTCCTACTTTAACGTCTAGATGTCACTCTATGTGTCATATTACACGTGTGTTTGCTTATCGGTTTCGAACTTCTAGTGTTCATAATTTTCTTTCGTTCCGATATGTGTACTTACAGTTTGTAAAAGAAAAACATCAATAAATAAAAATTTTTGAGTTGTATTCTTTTTAATGCTTATTAAGAAAAAAAAATAGATGTTTAATTTATTTGTCAATTTGTATAAGCCAGTTTAATGACACACCTAAAAATAGTGTTCCGGTATAAGGGCTTTTACGTTAATATACTGAAATTTTTACAAAAAATTCAAATGAGTGTTTACCGTTTTTGTTCAAATTGTTTTGTCACGGACAGTAAGTATGTACATGTATGTACACATGACTTTATGTTGACTAAATCAATTACTAATTAGTTTTAATAGAATTTTAGTTTTATACTGAAATAAATGCTGATGTGAAAGGTAAATGACACTTAAGTATATAGACTTGTTTAAGTCATTTGTGTTAAGTAAGGAAGTTTAATATTAAATAAGTAAGTAGGTTAGTCGTTATGCTGATCCAGTTTCGATTTATAATTTCAACCCCAAATTTGTGTCATTGAATTCACTTATTGTTAAATTTTTACGGTCATTACTTTACGTGGTCCAACATGCACTTGACCACTTCTTAACAGTCTGTGATAGATTTTTAAAAATTTTTTAAACATTCAATGGCGTCCCAAAATTAACATTGGTGTTATTTGCATTTGCAACGAGTCTCGGTGACCTGTGGTACCTGAAGCCTGCACGAACCGCGCGCGACTGATACGGTTTAGAACAGGGGTTTCCAAAGTTTTGTACTAACGGGCCAAAAAAAAATTTTAAAATAATGAAGGACGCAAAGGAAAAATGCGTTTGTTTACTTAAATTTCGCCAATAAAGAATACAATCTACCAGAAAAATCACATCCGGAACGCATGTCAATTTCTAAACGAATTTGGCCATTTTTACAGCAAAAATTAAAATTTGCCACTCAGATTACTCACAAATCTGATTCATATCACTTTTCTAGCTATTCATTTAAAAAAGGAAAAACTGAACTTTATGACGTCATCATGAATATTAAATTTTTTTGATGCTAGAAATATAAAATTTGAAGCTGCTCATAGAACTTCGATACTGTTTTTTTTTTCATTTTTAACAAAATCAGAATTAATAGATTTGAGCGTTACGTTATGGTACTCCATATTTGTAAATAATAAACTTGAAAATGTTTGAAAATGAACTAACGGTTCGAAACAGTTTCGAACACGTAATTGTTTCGTAATTGTCACAGTTTCAAAAATAAAAGTGGTATTTTGCAAAGTAAAGTATTTGTTTATTATGTCACCGAAGGATGACATATTAATCTCATTGTGTGATTATAGTGGGGGAAAATAATTATAGAGTTGTACATGCATATATAGAATAAACGCAAGAGGGGCTGTATTCTCACCGTATTAAAAAAATGAGCCAAAAAATCATAAATTAACACTTCCACTGAAGTGACATTACTTAGTGCGTGTCAAAAACACGCACTTGACGAATTTTTATTTACAAAATCAGAACTGTAAAGGCAACACAAAAATTATAGACGGAAATTAAATCACATTTACCGAACAAATTTGGTTATTTTGACTTAATTAAGAACCTGACTTATGTAAAAGTAAATCACATAAAATTTGATAATTTCGCATCGAAAATCTTTTAATTAAGTTCTTTATGAAGGTTTTGGAGTTTGCGGGCTTCATTTGATCCCGCGAACAGCACCCCTCTTATGTTTCGTGGTCACTTCTTGACAACACTGCTTGATGATCACAATAAGATCTTCTATCTTTATTATTATGAACGATTTTAGGTATCGTGTTGGCTTTTAGTAGTTTAAGTTAAAATTAGAGTTCCGTAGTAACAGTGAAAAACTCTAGCTACTGACTACGAAACACTGATTTAATGCGTGTCTAATACACACACGTGGTCGAAATTTTACAACCCTAATATTGATTTTCCTTTAAAAAATTTGTGCCTTCTCTATTTTATGTGAAAATTTACTTCAACAAGGAAAACATTTTTTTTCTTTAAAACAGAACAAAACTTTCAAAAACACCGTAAGCACTGGAACAAATCAAACAAAAAAGTCTATGGTTGCTTTTAGCGCGAGCATAATACACCGTATGCCTTATGTCGACATAATGGCTGTTTAATATTCTCAACTCGAATCGACAATAAATATTTGAATATAATACTTAAAATGATTTAATATTAAATGTCAGTATTTCTTTTTAAAGTATACCATAAATTATTCTTATCAGCCATTTTGTTATTTATATAACCTCAAAATAATTTGAATTCAAACTCGGCACGAATAGAAATAGGTAAGTCAATAATGGAAATTACATATTATTATTTTATTTTTTTAAAATAAATTCAATCAGTCAAATGTGATTTTACAAATATGTATTTCATTGTATGTATAATGTTTCCTGGCTTTGTTTTCGAAGAGACCTTGACTCACTCTTAAAAACAAAAGGATATAATAGCAGAATAAGTATAGGTGAATCTGCCCCGGAGCGAATTATTTTAATAACTATATTAACGGTATGGTAAGGCTGTAAGTAATTGATATCTACAATTTTGGCGGCCAAAACTGAGTAGTTGTGGAGATAACTAAAAAAATTTAAAAAATTACAAAAATTTTTTTCTTGGTAACTACTCAACTTACGAAAATAATTCCAAATCTACATGAAGGCATACACTCTCAAGAATATTAGACATATTTATTATCGTATCAGTCCTCGTTATTAAGGATAATAACAAGGATAGTATCCGATCCAATGTTATTTTTATAGGGTTCCAATTGAGCGACCACTTCAAAAAAAAATTCAGTAACTGTGCCCTAATGCACTTAATTACCGTACCAAGTCTCATCAAAATTCAAGGGCTGCAAACATGGTAAAAAAAAATATTTTTCATTTCTAATCTGCTGAACCGCCCCTCCAGTGGGTCCGACCCTGGAATTATATACATCAATCGAAAGTACTTTAAAAATAAAGTGTTGTGTCTCTTAGAGTGTTTTTTCTTATCTCCTATAGTTTTCGAGATAATCAAGAATAATCGAAAGAGTAAGTTATAGGTTATCTGCCCCTCATAGAAAGTCCCAATAGTAACTGTATTGTCGTTTATGTGACATTGCAGGTACTTCATATGTATAACTTCCTTAAATCAAAACAAAACCATTGTAGAAATATAATAGAAAATTGTCAAAAAATGTGGTGTAGTAGGCATTCTTTAATATCCTACATGTTAAAAATGCCTTTTACACCACATTTTTTGACAATTTTCTATTATATTTCTACAATGGTTTTTTGACAATTTTCTATTATATTTTTACAAAAATTACACCTGTAAAATGTTGTTATGTTAATTCTTAAGCACTGAAAAAAGTGATTCAAAAACAATTGTTGTTTTCAAGGTCTAAAAGTCAACTACCTTAAATGTGATTAGTCTTCTTGAAAAATTTTACATAACTGATAAGATTAATACCTACATAAAATTTTGATTTAAATTTTGGAAATCAGTAAAAATAAAAATATGTTTTCATATAAATTCACTCCCATTAAGACCGGACTTATCAAAAATAAATTTTTATTTATATCATTCATAACCAAAACTATAAAACTGTAACCCATCATAGAAACAATTTCTAAAATTAAAAAAAAATATATAAGTATTTTTCTTACTGAGTTGTTCATGTTACTCAAAAATTCTAATATTCGTTAGAACAAAAGATTTATCACCGTGTTTAAGGCGAGTTAACTAGAAAAATTTATGGATTAAAAAAAAAAGTAAGTAAATGTACATGCTACAATAAAAATGAATATTTTTTTTTCAAAAATAATGCAAAGATTTATCTTTATTTTTGGTGGAATTCTTTACACCTATCAACAGATATAAATTAAACTGACTTTTATTAGTAAATTTTATATATATATATATATATATATATATATATATATATATATATATATATATATATATATATATATATATATATATATATATATATATATATATATATGTATATGTATGTATTTCAAAATGGTGTAATTTGTGTGTATAATTGGTTTCAAAAAAATCAGAGGCATTCTAATTTTTTCAAAGGATTTTAACGAAACTTCTCAAGATATTTATTTAATTCAATACAAATTAATAGTTCAATAGCACTAATTTTAAGCCCTATCTCACTAAACATTAATTTTAGAATAGATATAAAAAATTTTTAAAAAGAGATTCTTGTAGGGATTACCGAGGAGAACATTTGTGCAAAATGTGAACTCCCGGAAATGTTTTTTTATATTGTTTAAACAATATTGAAAATTCATAAATAGCGTTTTTTGACCTTTCACCGCTTACGTAGCGAAAACGGTGATAGATACATTAAAAAGTGTTAAGACCTTTCTTGTATAGAATCGAATTCTCTACAAAAAAGTCAGCGAGAGCACCTGTCTATCTTGTATAGATGAAAAGATACAGCGCTCCAAACGCTATGGCAAAAATCCACTTTTTCTAGCGTTCCGGCAAGGTGTGCCGTCCGGAACCTTACCGGAACGCTAGAAAAAGTGAATTTTTGAGTGCGCGTTTGGACCGTTCTATCTTTTCACCTGTATAAGATAGACAGGTGCTCTCGCGGACTTTTTTGTAGAGAATTCGATTCTCTACAAGAAAGGTTTTAACACTTTTTAATGTATCGATCACCGTTTTCGCTACGTAAACGGTGAAAGGTAAAAAAACGCTATTCATGATATAAAAGAACATTTCCGGGAGTTAACATTTTGCACAAATGTTCTCCTCGGCAATTCCTACAAGAATCTATTTTCAAAAAATTTTTATGTCTATTCTAAAATTAATGTATAGATAAAATTTAGTGCTATTAGACTATAATACGAGCCTATACCGAAAAAAAAATTAATTACCCCAATTTGATAAAAATCTAGTACGTTATAAAATACAAAGTTACAAATCATATTTAATAAGAAATAAAAATTATTCACTACGCCGTTTTTAAAATATAATTTATAAACATCATTTTACAACGTTTTTATAACGCTATTTCAACAATGCTTTTATATTGCTACAACATAGCGCGTATGACTTAATTTAATTTTTGATAAAAGAAAATTTTTCGCTGAGATATATTTTTGTACCTGACTATCTCGGAGTAACTACGTTAATAATATTTTTATCCAATGAACCACAAGACCCGTCCAAATTTTTATGAAACCAATTGTACATTATGCTTATGTACGTAATTTTTCTTCAGTAGTCTGCAGCCTAACATTCTCATCTTTTACTACATTTCTATTATTTATTTGAGGTGTCAAGTATTACATATTAAAAGAATGGACTGAATCGTGCCAAAATGAATATTTCGTTTTCACAAATTTTTTAAAAGTGAATTTCAAGAATTTGATTAAAGCAAACATATGTTTCAAAATCACTTAAAATTGCTATATGGATAACTTACTTGGTCTAGAAGTCTAGACAATAATAATAAAAAAAAATTACTTTGGAAAATATTACTTTATTTTTAAAAAAATTGTGATAATTGTTTCAAACATTAAGTTATTTATCTTCAAACAAAATAATAATTATGCAAGCAATTACTATTCGATGAACAAACAGTAGTGGGGGATGAAAGAAATAGTAAGGGATAGGAACAGTAACAGGGTTCAAAATTATGTAACAATAAATAATGTAGATAACCAAGTACTATTGTATACAAAATTATGATAAATTGAATTGTAAATATCTGTGTAAATCTTTTAGCAGCTGATCGGATTATTTTTATTCATTTCCGTTGTATCTAAATGCCTGACGAAAGTGGAGTCGAATTTCTCATTCCTGAAAGACATGAAATGTTCTGCCCTCCGCAACTCAAAATTTCTACTATAGTTTAACGGATATCAAACCAAAATTTTGCAAAGTAAAATATTTATTTTAATATTTACGAATATGCAATATCATCATCTAGACAGTCTAGCCAACATTTCGAACTTTGAAAATCAGCAAAATTTCGAATCCATTAAATTACATGCGTTTAAGTTTTCTTCAACAATTTTAAATAACTATCGGTAAAGTTGCTCTACGAAGACGGTCGCAAACGCATACTTTTTAAGTTCTAACTTCCACCAGCTCTCTTATCCAACACCCACCCACATCATTAATGAAATACAATTCGAAATATTTTAATTATCTGTGAAAATGTAAACCCTAAACTGATTCCACACATTTTAATTCCAAGATTCCAGAACATCAAACTCATAATAAACACAATTATGTAGGTTCTTTATTATTCAAAAATTCAACATAAAAAGATGTATTTTTCAGTAGTGTAATATTGACCAATTTTTTTTCCGGTATCAGAACCAGAATAGTTTCTAAACATTTTATCTAATCTAAATCCAGATGTTATCTAGACGTACTCGTATGTATTTGTTTTAAAAGATAATTTAACGGACATTTCCGGTACGTTTTAAAAAAGGAAAAAGACTATTACTGTGAACTATTTATTTTATTTAAATAGTATTCTATATCGAATTTTAGCTAGAAAGCAATTTTTTTGCGAACTCTTCAAATTAAATAACATACTGACACCGAGTTAGTTTTTAATCATTATTCATTAATAATTTTTTGTTACGATATCACTTTTTTTTCAGTTCTGATTTAAAGTAATTATCAAGCGAAAAAGTACACCATTTCAGTTGAAAAATTTTATAACAATAGGGTACTTGACTGTGTTTGAAATTTGTGTTAAATGGTAAATAATTCTGTGAGAAAATGCAAAAATACATATTTGGTAATAAATTATTAAGAAATATTATTTTGAAAATCGTTAATTCTCAATAACGATAACAATGACTGAAAACGTGCCATTATTTCAAAACTACATTACAATTTGTAAATTTTAAATAAATACTCCTTTTTACTCTGATAAGTTACGAATATAATCAAAGTTTTAGGGTTACTAAAATTGATCTTGACGTGTTTGTTTTCAAATTGTGACGTCAGTATAATGGGTCGCTTTTCGCACTAATTTTTTCATTTCAAACTAAACAATTATTTTTTGATAATTTTTACAAAATTTATCAAAAATTTTAAAAAAAGAAACGATTTTTCTTAATATGAAAATTTAGAATAGTTTTCTAATTTTAATGAAGTACAGCTGAACCTTTTTTATGCGGTGGATAGGGACCGCATAAAAAAATCGCACAAAAAATATATTCAAAAATATCATAAATAGATGATATAAAAAATTTAATTCGGTAAAAAAAAAACCTTTTTTTATGCGGTGAATCGGGACCGCATAAAAAAAGTTTTATTGAAAATACATAGCATCTATAAAAAAATCTAAATTATTCTAAAACTTATATTCTTACGCAATCTACTGATTAAATGCTTAAAAACCATTAAAGAGTATTTTTATCAAAGAAAGTTATTGCAGTAAATGTTTAAGTTTCTTACTTTCTCTTGATATTGATTCACATCACATTATGCATTTTAATGAGCATTTTTTTAAAAACTATAAAAAAAATCGAGCAAAAAGGACCGCATAAAAAAAAGTTTAGTTGTACCGTATTTCGATAAAGTTTTATTGACAATCTCAACTGAATCCTTAGTAAGAAAATCAAATATAAAAGCCGTAGGTAGCATGTTTAGATGACAGATTACCTACTAAATGAAAAATATCTACCGTATCTAGTTAGTATAGGCGGTTTGGCAATATTTACTCTTTAATTAAACTAGATAACACAAAGTGCCAGAACATTTAAACGTCAGCGATTATATCAACAGAAAAATATTACATACTTCGATTCATAATATAATTTTATTTACTTTCATGATAAACCTGATAACAAAAATATTTTGAAAATACGATTCAAAACATTATTATTATATTAAGGGGGTATTCTAGTCTAGAAATTCGAAAAAATCGATTTTTCTTCATATTTTCAAAGTTCAGACCTTTAAGAATAAGCCTCTAAAAGGATTTACGGAAATTCGAATTATTTTGGTGATTTTTTTCCTGGGTACTGTGTATCTTTTCAGTGTTAAATTAAAATTTTTAAAACAAATTACTCGAAACTACTTTTTTCGATACGGTTCACATGATATCTGAAGTTCTAATGCACCGATTTACTTGAAATTTGGTATAGACCTTCTTAATACTATCAAAATTGGTCCGACGTAAGGGTTTTCAAATTTTCTTTTCTTTTGAAAAAAAAGAGGCGAAAAAATGTTTTTTTTTTTTTAAATGGACGCCATTTGGTGAAAAAATTTATTTTTTTAAATCGGCTACGTCCAACTAATTCTACATCCTTGTTTATTAAGAATTAACTAAAATTTTATGTTTCAGATCACCAGGAGGGTTGGAATCACGCCAACCAGGAGACACCTTTTTTTGAGTTCCCACTTTGCCGGCCTGTACCGATTTCAATTTTGAATTTTTATACATTTTTATACTTTTTAAATATCAATAAAAAAAAACTGTTTAAAAAAAGGATACCTACTAAAAATGTTTACCGTTTTTTTTTTTACGCGCGTAAAATCACCTCAAAATCGAGTCTCTAGACTAGAATACCCCCTTAAATACAATGGGACGTATTTGAGAATTTTGGGATTCCCCGTATTATTACGAGTACTAATAATTGATATTAATCCAGCGTAAACAAGACTTTACAAATCCATTGTAGTTGATCTTTTGACAATAAAAAAAATTATTTTTAAAAATGTGTAATAAAATATTTACTTATCACTTAAATTTCACTTTTTATGCACCAAAGTCAAATAAATGACAATTTTCAGAAAAAAAAGAATTCTTAATATGTCACTGGCGTTAATTAAATTGTCAATATTACGTAAGTTAAAAAAATTTAAAAACGTGACTTAAATGAACGAAAATTAGCAGGAAGTTCCCGTGATGATTTTTTTTCTGTTTTGAAATATTATATTATCTACAGAATACTTGATTATTGAATATCACTTCAAGATAATCCATCAAAATTTTAGTGCGTCATTAATACCGAAAATTATCTATGCAAATATTTTCAATGTTAATCCACTGTCTATAAAAATTTTATCTAAACCAAATTTTGATTTAAAATGAATTCTTCATGAATTTCCGGTATAGTCAAACTGATATGACAAATGTGGAAGTGAGTTTGTTTATTTGTATGCACGGAGCTGGACACAGGCTACTTTTAACGCCCGGAAAGCCTCCGATCCCGTGGCAAAATGCATTTGCCTCGCTTTCACGTATAAACAGCCTAACCGATTGACTTAAAGTTTTGACAGAGATGATCGGACGGATGGAGAAGAACATAGGCTACTGTTATCCCGGAGAAATATTTGATTTCCGCGGGAAAATGTATTTAAAACGTTGTTTAACCCACCTTCAGGCCTCAATCGCTTCACGAATCGACTTGAAACTTTACAGAGTGATAATCGGGGCGAAGTAAAAGGACATAGGGTACTTTTTACCATGGGGAAATATCTCATCTCCTTTCAGATTTTACATATTATTAATATAGTAGACGAGAAAGAACAGAGGTTACTTTTTATCGCGGAAAAACATGAAATTCCTGTCAGGGCCGTAACTAGGCTGGGGCAACAGGGGCATTGCCCCAGTGCCTCCAAGAGAATACAAGAAATTCCAAAATTATTAAATTTAAAAATTCCAAATTTTCAAATTTCTTGGCAAATTTTAAGGGTTGTCAGCAAACGACTGACAAGCAAAAAAAAAAGATCGCCGGTTTTTTTTTTTGCCGGCGGTGTAATTTTAAGGCTCGTATTTTTGTAAAAAGGTCCGGCAAACGACTGACGAGCAAAAAAATAGGTCGCTCCTCTTTTTACCAGGGGGCAGAACTTCTTGTTTTTGCGCGGGACGGCGTAGGGGCCCCGAACGTACTTTCTGCCCCGAGGCCCCTGAAGAACTAGTTACAGCCCTGATTCCTGTTCCCCATATTCAAAATTGTTCAATTTAATGCCTTAATTTCAAACACTACCGCACCGGAGCCAGAAAAAAAATTAGAGCAGATTTTTACAGCAAAAAAAATGGTACGAAACTTTCCCTGGGTCATGGTAAATTTAATTTATTTTAAAACCTAATTAGTAACGAAATATTAAATTATATTATGCGTAAATACCAACTCGTTTTATTCGTTAAGGATGTTTGCGAGGTACCTACAATCGGAGATAAAAGTACATGAAATTAGAAATTCGTGAATAATTGCGTTGTATAACAAACTATGAGGTAAATAAATAGTTATCTTTGTTAAATAATAGCTATCACTACAACTGATTGTACAATACATCAAACTATAGCTCTCAGCTTTGTGAGTACAAAAGCTGAGTACATTCTGAGGATTTTTCGGAGGAATTTCAAAATGCTACGAGACGATTGAAAATTTAGTAGAATGTTCCTCATTAAATACTAAGGCCCCTGTGAAAATTTCAAACCGATTCACTAAGCCGTTAAAAAGTTATTTAATCTGTTCTGTTTTCGAATTTCCATAAGAGTACCTACGTGTAAAATTAGTTTTTTTTTTTTTTTAATAACTTTTTAACGGCTTAGTGAATCGGTTTGAAAGTTTCACAGGGGCCTTAGTATTTAATGAGGAACATTCTACTAAATTTTCAATCGTCTCGTAGCATTTTGAAATTCCTCCGAAAAATCCTCAGAATGTACTCGGCTCTTGTAGTCAGCTGAGAGCTATAGTTTGATGTATTGTACAATCAGTTGTAGTGATAGCTATTATTTAACAAAGATAACTATTTATTTACCTCATAGTTTGTTATACAACGCAATTATTCACGAATTTCTAATTTCATGTACTTTTATCTCCGACTGTACCTCCCAAACATCCTTAAATTGTCTTATCATATTACACTCGAATTTTATATTTTTTCTGAGTAAATTTGCGTTCTCTAAAACTCAAATTTTTTTGCTCAAAAGCAACCAGCAAAAACGCTACTACTTGACAGTTCTTCTCGTTAAATTGCTAAGAAACAAATTTTCGTCATATTTTCGAAAAAATTACAAACCCCTCGTGTTGATTAAAAAGTGTTACTATAATGTATACTAGATCGCTTACTATAGTAGCACTAATTCAAAATGATGAAAAAACTTTACTAAATCCCCCGTCCACCCAATTGAATTAAATCCAAAAAAAAAAAAAAAATCATATCAATTTAAAAAATAAAATAAAAATTTTCAGATATAAAATCAACGAACGATCCCACGTATTTAATTTTAATATCGAAATGTCTGTCGGTCGGTCGCGGACAGGGCATCCGACACAATATTACACCTGTCCCCGCCCGTTAACTTGTCGACAAAATAGAAATGTGGCGTGATTTTTCGATAGTAAATTCACATGATAACTTAAAATAGAATTTTCAAAATAATAAACAATTATCAAAATATGTCTTTGTCATCATCACTATAAATCTTCCTGGCCAGTGTTGTGTTCATCTAGATAACGTTATCTGACAGGAAATATTACTTAGATAATGTTTTCGTTATCTGTTATTTTTTATCTAGATATTTTTAAAAGATGTTTTATCTTATCTTTCTATTAAGCAAAGGAAAAAGATAAGATAACAAATCAAAATATATCTTTATATATTTCCTGAAAAAATAATATTGAAACTCCGACCCGTCGAGAGGAAGGGCGGCAGCGAGGGTTGTAACCCCGGGTCCGAGCTTAAATAAGGAGCTCGGGAAAAAGTAAAAGGAGCTTTTTGCTCACTTATTTCTTGGGGAGAAAATTTTTTTAAAAATGTAGTTCTAAGGCTCGCCATTTCTCTCCACGGCTCTGTTAAAACTAAAGTCATCATTTCTCTATATTCACTAATTGATAAAATTCTCTGTAAGGTCACTCATGAAATGTATCATTAACTGATTTTAGCGAATTTCCAGAAAGAATTCTGGAAATTCAGCTATTATGGTGTAAGTCATAGTGGAAGTTCAGCCCGAAAATATGGCAGAAATTTGTTTTGAGGTCCCTAGAGCCCAAAAATACCATTCACTAAAATTTATATATATATATATATATATATATGTATATATGTATTTATGTATTTATGTATCAGCACGATAGCGCTTCAGGAAAAACTGCTAGTTTTACGAAATTTGGTGACAACGTTGGAAGTCCAAAAATCTTGGATGAGTTCTTCAGCCAAAAACGTCGGAGTTCAGGAACATGGTTTTTTGAGCATTTTTCGTGAAAATGAGTTTTTGGCCAAAATTTGCTATAATTTAAAAGTTTTTGTCAAATTTTTTTACACCATTGCAAAGACGAGAAAAAATAACATAAAAAAGGTTTTGGAACTATTATTCTAGGTTGGCTAGTTTTTGAGAAAATAAGAAAAAAAAAGTCAATTTATTATTTTATAATTTTAGTGTGTCTACAAAGGTATGTTGCATTATGTGTATAATGTGTATATATGTATTTCACTGCAATAGTGAGTTATTTCATATAGATAGACATCCATATAATATATTTCATTATTGCAATCAAGTGAGAATTATATTGACAATAATTTTTTGAATCAGAGAGAGCCCTCTGTTTTGTAACGGTGCAAGCTCCATTAGCTAACGTTAAGCTAACAACATTTTTTTTCAAAACAATAACAGGTGGCATATACTTTGCTTAGATTTTACAAAATTTCTAAAAATTGTCGTCTGGGCGCCAGATGTTCAAAAATCTGAAACGACGCTGTAACAGTTTGGGGTTGTTTAGAAAAATCAGGGCTGGGAAAAATGGTTCATAGAAACCATTTAAAATAGAAAATGAAAAATTGTTTTCTAAAATGCATTTAAAATACAAAATGGAAAATGGTTTTGCTGAAGATATTTAAAATTAAAAATGGAAAATAGTTATTTAAAATAGATTATAAAATGCAAAATGCTTTTTTGACTTAAAACGTACTGAAATTAAATACATAAAGGCAGTCTTTTGAGAAAATTTTGTAAAGTTTGCATGATATGAAAACGAAACTTAACTCTTCAAATATTGTTACTGAAAAATATTGTAAAATTTAAATCGGCCTTGGCGTATTCAAACCTTGAGGACACCACGACTGCAAATTCTCAATAAAAAATTTGACTTAAGAGAACTGCAACTTTAGTAACAAACTTAAGTGACATTGCAACTCGAGTTATGAAATATTTGAGTCAATTAAATCAACTTACATTTAACTTACAATTTGTTAGACTTCAAATCGTTAATTCAAGTTCTATAATTAATATTGTATACGAGTATACATACATTTTCATTTTAAATGTAAAATGGATTCAAATTTCCATTTTAAATACAAACTGGAAAATGGTTTGACCGAACTAATTTAAAATAGAAAATGCAAAATGCCATTTTGTATTTTAAATACATATTTAAAATGAAATCATTTTAAATAGTTCCCAGCCCTGAGAAAAATAAATTACAAAGAATATTCATTTTATTTTTCGTACCTGTTTTGTGAATTACAAGAAGTTAATAAAAAAAAGAAGAGAAAAGGAAAAAAATGGCTACACAAGATTCTGAAAACCGTAAGTTAATTGTTAATATTCATATAGTTTTTTTGTTTTTGTTTTTGTTTTTTTTTTTTTATTTAAATTTTTATTAATTAAATATAATGGATAAAAAAATATAAAACCAATGTCTCTGTCTAAACTCGATACAAAAATTGTTTAATAATACATAAACTGAATAATTAATTTTTAATTAACTGTACAAGTTTGAGACAAAAAAGCATAGGCAATGCAAAATTCCGAAAGAATTTTAATCTGTATATAAGATAAAAAAAAATTAGTTTCTGTGCTTTTAAATTCTTTATTAAATCAAATGTAAAATTTTGAAAAAATTCTAACATTAACCATATTTCATTACAAAATCAAGGGGAAAATGGCATGTTATACACCAAGGGACTGAAGTGTTAGTTTTAATCCCGAGTGTGAAGTTTGTTGTAAAAGGTCCTGTAAAGGCTTGAGAGCAACAAATCACACGTGGGATAAAAAAAAATAATAATAATAAAAAAATATTTTAGTCCTGTGGTGTATATATTATTTTCTGCAATTCGGAATACTTTTAAATTATAAAAATTTAAAAAAAAAATATTTAAATGTTATTCAAATTGTATGTCGTAATATTCAATCAGGTATATTTTAGATAAATCAATCGAATTGAACAATACAGTATAACTGTTTTTCTTTATCCAAAAGTTTGAATTTGTGGTTGCTGATTGGTTTAAAAACGGGAGCAAAATTACTTTTAAGTCCTTTCGAACTAAAAGTATTTTTTTTAATCCCTTGGGACTAAAAGTGGCACTTTACTCTCTATTATGATGGACTGAATCATGTCTTTTGGTCCTGAAATTACAAATACCCCTGTCGCAGCATCCTGCATAACATAGCGAATTTCCATTTACAAAAGTACGTTTTTCTCGGAAACTAGTTGATATAGAGTAATTGTAAATAAAAAAAACCTTCTTTATGTGATTTTTCCGCCTCATTCCGCCAAATTTTTTTCACGAAAAATGTCCAAAACCCCGTAACCGTTTTCACGAAATTTCTTAAAAATAAGATGTTTCGTTCTTGAGTTATCGTGCGGACACTTAGTAAACATATATATAAATGTGTCCGCACGATAACTCAAGAACGAAACATCTTATTTTTAAGAAATTTCGTGAAAACGGTTACGGGGTTTTGGACATTTTTCGTGAAAAAAATTTGGCGGAATGAGGCGGAAAAATCACATAAAGAAGGTTTTTTTTATTTACAATTACTCTATATCAACTAGTTTCCGAGAAAAACGTACTTTTGTAAATGGAAATTCGCTATGTTATGCAGGATGCTGCGACAGGGGTATTTTACTTTTATGTCTTTATGGTATCTATGTGGTATTGTAAATAACAAGTTCCTATTTGAGACTTTAAAAAAAATTTTTTTTATTTTTTTAAGCGAAAAAGTCATTAGAGAAAGTATCTAGAATTTGGATGTATTGTAATTATTATTAAAATACTAAAGTAAACCTAGCATCTAGGAATTATTTCTATAAATATTATCTTAACTGTTATCTAAAATTTTATCTAGGTAGCGGGTAAATTATCTATCATTTTGTCCAACACTGCTCATGGCCTTATCAAACAGTTCAGTATATGAACGTCAAATGGTCCAGGCAAGTTGTAAAACGTTCCATTTTGGGGATAAGAAAGCAATTATCAGATTTGCAGGGCTGTAACTAGGCGGGGGCAGCCGGGGCATTGCCCCGGGGCTCGCAGCCAAAGGCGGCCCCCAAAAGAATACAAGAAATTCCAAATTTCTAAATTTCTTGGCAAATTTTAAGGGCTGTATTTCTGAAAAATTGGAGCGGCAAACAACTGACGAGCAAAAAAAGAGGGCCGATTTTTTTTTTTGTTTTTTTGTTCCCGTTTTCCAAACTTTCGAAAAAACGAAAATAAAAAAGTAAATTTAAAAAAACAAAATGGAAAACTCGACTGCGGAAAAAAGGAACTAAAAAGTTGGAAACTAGAAGCAATAGAAAAACAGAAGTTTCTAAAGTTTTAAACTGGTTCTTCTTCTTTCTTTTGTTTATTTCACTTTTTTACTAATTTTTATTCATTTTTTAAGCCTGGTTATGGTGTCATCGACACTTATATTTAGCCTTTGTCCATTTTGATTTTTTACTTGAATTTTTCACCCTTAAAAATGATTATTTAAATAACCGAAACATGTCGAACCGCTACTTTTAAATTCAATTTTGACCTTACTCACAGTTTTGCAGGTTGTCGTTTCCTCGTTTAAGATTTTGATTTTTCTACACCTGCAGTTGGAATAATTATAATTATACATGAATTTAAAATTAAACATGTATCTATTCTACACTTGAAATGACTAATAATTACAAAATACCACTAGCAAAAAAAAAAAAAATTTGGGGGACAGGTCTACCCACACTGTCAACTTCCCATTGGGTGTCCTTAAAGACTAGAGACTGCTGTACATAAATAATTCTTTTTCCATTTCGGGCAACTTCTCCCCTGGGCCCCCGATAGAGGCTTTGCCCCTTGCACCATACCGGGGGCTCCACCCTTATCAAACAATTGATAACATCATTTGTTGTCAAGATATGCGAGACAAAATATATTTCAAAAACAGTTTCTTATTTAGTTTTTTTTTTTTTTTTTATTTTTATAGTGATATACTGGCGTTTTTAACATCAAGGAAGGTTCTTAGACCATTATATAATAATGTTATGGTAAAAAATCCATATAATCTATGTTATCTTAATAAAGTTAATTCTGTTTTTTTACCACAAAAAACAAGCCGCTAATCCGAATTTGCTGAAAACTTTATCCTGTCTTCATTTTTTGATTACGCATCTAATGAAATTAGTCCGGAGTTGATGTCATTATTTGTTCTCGAGATATGCGAGACAAAAAAAAATTCACGAACGAACGAACTAACCAACGCACACACAGACATCACGCTAAAAACGACGGGTTCGGATTCTAGTGACCTTGAAACGTGGAGGTATGTCAAAATTAGCGATTCGTAAAATCGGACCGATTACAATAACTTCCTATAGGAAGTTAAAAAATTTTAAAAATTTTATCCCAGAAAATTAATCGTTGCACATTACATCCCGTATTAAATTAATTATTATTACAATGAAAATTTGGAATTAGGGCAAAGATTAAATTTCCCTAGTGGGCATTTGACATAAAAGATACTTTATTTGTTTTTAATTTAACCCATTTTTTGGAATCGATCGTGCATAAATAAGAAAAATTAATGTCGATCATAACAGTATTAAGTTTGCCCACCCCTGCTCTGTATGCTCTCAGGTGGCAATTCATACCATTATGTGTAAATCTAAAAATTTTCCCACATCACATGAATCAACAGGAAATGATGATACTAAAAAATTTTATTTTTAAAAAGTAAAAAAAAATTTATTTTACGCTATTACCGATTAAAATGATAAAAATATTTATAATTTTTTTTTTTTTTTTTTTTTTTTTTTTTTATAAATGCATAGCTGTTTGTTCCATTAGCAGTCTGGATACGACTCGAAAGGTCCACACTACCAACTTCCCATTAGACATACAGAACTAACTTTTTTCTAGTTGGAACAGCAAAATAAATTCATTCTCATTAAAACGAGAATTAATTTGAGGGTTTGTTGAAATATTTGATTGGAACAAATCTAAAGACATACCCCCCCTTTATAAAATCACTTAAGGACGCCACTGATCACGTTATTTTTTATATTAAAATTGGAAGGAATTTCAATAAAATCATCAGAAATGAATTTCGAAAATTCAAAGAATAGATGAAATGTTGATTGCATTTGCATTTTTTATTTCAAACAAATATACAGTATTATATTTTTCACTATAATTATATACAGAGTGGTCCAGAATTATATACCGTAATTGCTAGAGCTGATAGTATGTTCAAAAATAATGGTACCTTTTGATCTACACTTTTTTCCAAAACTCAATAATAAGGGCGATAAAGCAGAGGGGTAAAATTTAAAGGGGTGGAACCAAACTGACTTCTTTTTTTTAAATTTTTTAGGCGTTTTTGATAACTGGATTCATATTTTAGGGGGTGCGTATGAACATTAGGATAATTAAATTTATGGTATCAATTATTCCATCACTTATGATTAGGGGATAATTTGGAAATAGATACTTCTCCTTTAAATTGCTCGAAAACGGTATTATTTATCGAAATGTAACAAGTATACCTTTTTTGCGTGAAATTGTCTAAGGAATCATATTATCAAGGATTTTTTTTTTAAATAATTGCAAATTAAAAAAGAAAAGACGTGATAACTCACACCTACCACCCAAAACCACCCCTTAGTCATTAGTGGTGGAATAAGTATTGACATAAATTTTATCCTTCTAACGCAAAAATTAGTACCCCTAAAATATCAATCCGTTATTCAAAAGCGTTTGGAAAATATTTAAGAAATAATCGTTTTCGTTTCACCCCTTTACGGAGTTGTATCTCCCTTATTATTTAGTTTTGATAAAAAGTGTACATAAAAAGATACCATTATTTTTGAACGTACTATCAGCTCTACCAATTACGGTACATAATTCTGAACCACCGTGTATATCGCAATATCAAATTCTCAGAATACACAGCAATCTGATTATACGTATTCAAAAAACCACAAGAAATTTTAAAAATCCGCTATATCAATATTCACGTTTCCTTTTTGGAGTCTATTTATGTCTGTCCAAAAAAAAAAAAAAAAAAAACTCCTTTCCGCCACTGACCTCATCCGACTTTGCAAAATTCCTACGAAACCACAAGAATTTCAACGTCCAAAAAATATATATGTTTGCAATGAAAATTTCCAATGACGAGAAAATTTAATACTCAACGAATAGAACTGATTAACAATTCTAAAAATACGGCCTTGATCAACTATATCGATTTACAAATTCCAGCGCAACAAGTATCTGTTCTGTGTACCACCGCTTCTGGTAAACTGATAATGCTAAGCGCGCTCCTATTTCTTGAAAAATTACATAGGCGTAAATGAATTGAACTGACAGCAATGCATAAACCATAACGCGTTACAAAAAAAAAATTGGATAACCTTAAATAGTCATTGTTTATAATAAATAATATAATGGAAATTCATTCAAAAATTTTTTGGTGCAAATTTAATTCTATAGTGTTATCATAGAGACCAGCGATTATGAAATCAAGTAAGAAATTATAACGCAGATTCTAATAGTACAAATTGCAAGCTAGCTCAAATTGCAACCATTTTCTTTCGGCGCCATAATTTTTTTTAAATACAGCTGAATACAGTCGAATCGAAAATTCAGCTATTACGGCCACTGTCATGACGCGACTTGAGACCGAGACTATGAAGGAAATTTGTTTTGAGATCCCTAGAAACCGAAAATAATATTCACTAAAACTTATGTTCGCATCATAACTCTCGAACGAAATGTTCTACTTTTACGAAAGGTGAAAATGTTGAAAGTCCCAAACCGTTGCACAAGTTCGTTAGTCAGGCACGTCCGATGCCCGAAACATAGTTTTTGAGGTATTTTCCGTGAAAAAAATTAGTTTTTTGCCAAAATTTCCACTTCATTGAAAAGAAAAGGAAAAATCACATTAAAAAGGCCTTTAAACTATTATTCTATGTCCAATCGTTTCCGAGCAAAACTAATTTTTGTAAACGGAAATTCGCTATGTTACGCAGGATGCTGCGACAGGGGTATTTTAATAAATGTATTTATCCAAATTTTTATAATATTATAAAAATGAAATAAAATGTTCTCATGTGTAAATTAATACTTTATCTTGTTTAAAAAAGCAATTTCTAAGAAAATCGTGAGGTTTTGGGCGTTTTGAGTATTGTATTTTCTATAAAACTTTTTTTATGATTGTGGCCCCGATCCACTGCCAATTAAATATTTTTTTACAATCTGGACCGGACTATACTTTTTATAGCCATTTATGAAGTTTTTGAATATTTATTTTTTTTTTTGTGCGATTTTTTTATGCGGCCCCTATCCACCGCAGAAAAAAGAGTTGAGCTGTATTAACTTGCTTTCTAAATCAACCAAGCATATCTACACTAATATTTTCGAAATTAAGCAAAACTCGTCTGCACAGTAGGTAGCAGAAAAATTTTTTAATTTTCTTAGAATCTTAAATATTTAAAATACTATCAATATCGAAATGTCCTTAATAATGCCATATCGTTCTGTTAGTATTACAGATAGCTAGATATTCGAAAATTAAGAAACTAAACTAAATCAGTTCGCTAAAAACAAATTCGCTAAAAAGTGAGGGAAATTTTCAGATTGACAATCGTCTAATATTTCAGCTTCCTCTTCTTCTTGCTCTTCTTCTTCTTCTTGTTGGGTGCAAGTAAATTGCCTCAATAGCGATGCATCACATGTCTCCTCGTTGGTATCATACAAATCCTCTTCTGTTGGTGAGTCAACATTAGAGCACGACTGGTCTTGAAAACTGGTACGTGCAAGAGGACAAAATAATCCAACTTTTTTGCAGCCACATTTTGCACTACATCTCTTTTTATAATTACTTTACATCCGATTTTTTTTAGAAACGGTGGCTCTTATGAAAAAAAGTACTGAGACATTTTTTATAGATAATTATATGATCTACAATTTTTGCCTGACTTAAATTTATGATAAAAATTATCGTTTTGCTGAAAAACGCGAAAAATCCATTTTTGAAATCTTTGAACTTGAATAAAATTTTTTCCACGTACAGGATCGATGAGGACTTTTCAACACTTATTTATAATGGTGTTTCGAACATTCGTACCAATTTTCAGCTCTCCCCTAATTTTGGTATCTTGACTACTATTCTGAGGGCTAAATTAATCGAATTAAAAACTGTAAAAGTTTTATGTTAATTTTACTAATTAGCCACTGCGGGCAACGATTCGGACACGCATACTGATGAGACCGTGGCTTTTTTCGCAGTATGTTGAAATTTATTATAGAACCATAATATCATTTTCATTTCAACTATAGGTGCTCGGTTTTTCAATCCGATTTTACCCGAAAGAGTTACTTTTTTAAACGTAACGGTTTTTGACCACTTCCCTACTGTAGACAATGATATACATACATGATATACAATTATTTCCTGAGATAACCTATCAACCCTGATTATTTCAGATAATCTAAATAGAAAATGCGCCATGGGTATCATTGACCTCGTGTTACTAATCGTGTTGGAAATTTTTTATTCCCATTTTAAAAAAGAAAAAAAGTAAAAATACCTTTTCAAAAACGTTAGAATGTCATTTTATGTAATGACAATAAATGGAAATTTTTGTGTTCTATAAATGCAAGTTTGTAATAAAATTCCAATAAATACAATTTAGCTTTTAAATTTTAATGATTTCTCGAAACAAACATACAAGTTTTAAAACGCCATCAAAATGTCACCCCATAAAAATTGGAACTCATTTTTATTGTTACATAAAAGTAAGATAATACATAGTTTGTTTCAAAAATTTTATTGATCTCAATAATTTATGTAGTCAATTAATTGTTGTCAAAGATGTTCAATAATAAATAGAATTAATCGCTTATAAATCCAAATTTAATAATCACTATTAACATAACTATGGCCAATACAGTATATTTATAATAAAATTTTTATAAGAATTTCAGTTATACAAAACTAGTGACCCGTATGATAATTTAAAGTGACCCATCTGAACTTTAACAATAAAGTAGTACACTGTAACCTTTTTTTATGCGGTAGATAAGGACCGCATAAAAAAATCGCACCAAAAAAATATACAAATATACAAAAGCTCGCTTCAGATTGTAAAAAAAAAAAGTTTAATAGAAAATATATAAACTCAAAACGCTCAAAACCTCACGATTTCCTTAAAAATTGCTTTTCAAAACAAGATAAAGCATTAACTTACACATGAGAAAGGTACATTTACACAATTTTTTTTATAACGTTACAAAAACTGCGATAAATACATATAAAAAAAAAACTTGATTCAATAAGATGTTTAAAAACAATCGATAAGTAACTTTATCGCAAATAAATATTTCTTACCTTCTTTTCTCATAGTATCATAATCATCGTCATATTTCATATGACGTTTAAAAAAATATCAATATTTAAAACATATATTTATTCAATTTATTTACAAATGAAAAGTAGTGATGAGCAAATGCAAGACCAAGACCAAGACTTGGCAGTCTTGGTCTTGTTCTTGCATTAAGAGTCTTGGTATTGGTCTTGCTAGAGCAGTTTGAGTCTTGGTCTTGGTCTTGATCTTGCAAAATGCAGTCTTGGTCTTGGTCTTGTTATTGCTAAAAAATCTTGCACTTTCTTGCATTCTTTTATTAGCGAATTTTTTTCTTCTAAGGTTAGCAAGAGTCTTGCTTTGTTCTTGCTTTTGTCTTGGTCTTGCTTACTTGAGTCTTGGTATTGGTCTTGCATCTATGCTTATAGTCTTGATCTTGCTCTTGGTATACATAGTCTTGGTCTTGGTCTTGCAAAAGATGCAAGACCAAGACAAGACTGCAAGACCAAGACCAATTTGCTCATCACTAATGAGGAGTTATTCCAGTTCCCTTCTTGGTCATACGTCTAATCTTTAATTTTTACAGGCTACAAGTGATTATTTAACAAAAGTAAGAAAATTTTCTCCACTCTACGAACAAACAAACATTGAATCATGAATATGTTTTATAGTACAACAGGTACATACAGAGACAACAATGAACATTAGCTATTTATCTAGTAGTTTACTCACTTACGATCATCTGTACCCCCAGCCAAAAATCATATTGTTATAAAAAATTTAAATTTAAAAAAAAAAGTCAAATTCAAAAAAAAACCAATAAACAAAAAATTTTTTTAACCTTCAGGCTTTGTTAGGTCCTTTTCTGGAATTATCCTATATTAATAGCCGCCATAACTGTCGAAATCCGTTAAGTGGCGACCTTGGCTGTGCACTTTTCACAAAATTTTCGCTTACATATATTGGATTTCGTCTCTTGTTATATTGATAAATTTCCGTTATAAATTAATCCAGTTTTATTGTAGTTTCTATAAATACATGTGTACATAAACCTCGTGTTTCATTTAGTATATTAGTAGTAGTTAATAAAATAATAAATAATTGATTCTGTAATCTCTTTTCACGGTTCAAATGATTTGAATGCCTTCGAGAATTTATTTTTATCTGTGCGCACAGCACAGCATAAAGTTGCAAAATAATTATCATTAATTAATAAATTAAGTATTAATGAAAGTATAATGTTAATGTATATTGTATATAGAATTTTTAACAATTTAATGTTACAATATTGTGTTCTTTCGCATTATGTTTTGATACAGTCGTGGAAAAAAGTACTCACTCATTCGCTTGAGTGGGGCAATCGACAATCCCGCACGAGTTGCACATACTATTTTTTATTACGAATTTCACATACTTTTTTCTATTATTATCACTATTTTTGACATTTTTATTACTTTTTAAAATAATATTTTTAAGTGTTCGTCTTTTTTTCTGAATTAATTATCGTTTAAATTACTTTGTTGGTGGTTTCTATAGAAATAATTATGAACTATTTATTAAATGAAAAGTTAAGAGGCGGCTTTGCGTGTTTTGATTAAATTTTGCGTGTTTTATTGTCAATTTGCGTATGGAAAGTTACTTTCCACACGCAAAAAAGTATGCGTGGGAGAGTATATCTCCGTATTCAAAAAAAAACACTCCTCAAAATTGCAAACTCAATTACAATTTAAGGGGGTATTCTAATCTAGAAATTCGAAAAAATCGATCTTTTTTCATATATTTTTAAAGTTCAAACCATTAAGAATAAACCTCTAAAAGGATTTACGGAAATTCGAATTATTTTCGGAGTTATGCTTATAAAGTTTTTGTTTTTCATACGAATTTGCTCAAAATTTATGTGGTGGATCCTGAATAATGTTGAATTAAAAATAAATCAACCATAATGTGATATATAAAATAAAAATACCTAAAACAACGCTTTTATCTCAATTCATGAAAATCCATTCACAATTACCCCGGTCAACTCTATATATTTTTCTTTTATATTTTGGCAAAAGTAAAAAATCTCGGTCCCTCGCACTAAAGGATTGTTATGTAAATGAATTTGATTCAAACTTGTGATAATAAATTTTTTTGGAATAACTTCAACTTGATACAAAATTACCCATTACTTTAGTTTTATTGATTTCAATTTACAAACGCAGTTGCTGCCGTAAATATTTGTAATAAAATAATTTTTATGCCAAAAAATCTCTAAACAATAAAACCAACAAAATAAAAAATACAAAAAAAAAAATTGTTTTCATTTTATCTGTTTGTGTTATAACAATAAGAACTTAGATACTTGTGAAAATCTATATTTATAAAATTGTTTTATATATTAAAAACATGGGAGTATAGAGTACACACTCATATTAAAATAAAGACACATGCTACAAAATAGAGGCGCCACTTGTGATCAAAATAAACATTCTTAATATGTTTGTATGTATGTATGTATGTATTTATAATTAGAATTTTCTACAGTTGTTTCGGTTTTTAATGTTTGTTAATAAACTAATTTAAGTACAGTAAAGGTCCACTATAATGAACACATTACTGATTGAAGTCAATCTTCTATGTACATATAACTTTCCAATAGAAAAATTTACTGTAATGAATCCGAAAATGAGAATAAAATTTTTACACTATTTTTAAAAAACATATACTTTATGTGTGTATGGGTGTTCATTAGGCTTGCGGCAATTAATCGATTAATCGGTTTAGTCGACTATTTTATCCTGGACTAAATGACTCAAATGATAAATTCTTTTCTAAATGACTAACAACGAAGTAGAATAGCTGAGCGGGTTCTATGACACAGTAAAACCTCAATTATCCGGACTACTTTTTTGACCGTGTTAAGAACCGTGTAGTTTGGGGTCCTACTGTACCTAGTGTATGAATTGACCTTTGACCCGGCACGTACCAGGTACATGTATTTAAAATTTGTTGTTGACATTTGACCCCACACGCGCTCATACTGTAAGCCTTGAAATTCGTAAGAGATGAGTCACTACCCGCAATCAAATTAATTTATGTTAACCCATTATGTGTCATCACAATTTACTTATCACAATTTGGTTTAGTGTTAACCCATTATGCGCCGGCACTAATGTAATTTTTGAATGTGAACCTAACGCATGCGCAGACTGGATTTAAGTACAAGACGCATGCGCAGACTGAATTTTAGGCCAAAATTTGATAGATGGGGTACACTACCGCGTCAAAATGTGGGGAATACCCTAACTCGGGGGTGGCCCCAAACTTTTGACGCCGTACTGTACTTAAATTTTTGGTACACTACCGTGTCAAAAGTGTGGACCCCCCTGGCCAAAAAGGTATCCTATCACTTTTTGAAGCGTACTGTACTTATTTTGTGTACGTGCAAACCTTGACCCCAACACGCGCTTGCCTTAATTGCGTCATTTTAAACGAAAGGTACATTACCAAGTCAAAAATGTGGGGAATACCCTAACCCAGGGTGACCCCAAACTTTTGACGCCGTACTGTACTTAAATTTTTGGTACACTGCCATGTCAAAAGTGCGGGCCCCCGTGGCCAAAAAGGTATCCGAACACTTTTTGAAGCGTACTGTACGTGCAAACCTTGACCCCAACACGCGCTTGCCTTAATTGCGTCATTTTAAACGAAAGGTACATTACCAAGTCAAAAATGTTGGGAATACCCTAACCCAAGGGGTGGCCGCTAAATTTTGCGGGGCACTGTACCAAGCGCTAGATTTTAAAACCAGACTCCGGGGTCCAGATTTCTGACCGCTACTGTACTGCCGGAAATCGAGTGTTAACTGTACCTTATGGGGATTTTTGGTATATTTAACCTTGGAAAATTCCAGGAATTTTTATCAGTTTTAAAATAAACAAACAACTAATAATTAAATGTTTATTTTAGCTGAATTATGATCATATGACTCATATATGGAGTTTTTTTGGTATAAGAAAGATGACGTCATGGAATATTAATGAGTTAAAAAATTGTTTAGTAAAAAATATCACCCATTGTAGGCCTCAAGCAAGAAATTATTTTTATCAGTTTTAATACTTTAACATTTAACCTACAGTGACCAATTTTTTAGTTAACTAACAAAAATTCTTGAAATTTTAACAAGTTACAAAAAATATTACTTCTTATGGTGCACAACACTTTTGAATTTGACTGTAGCACAAAACTGTTTCTATATCAAACGAAAATTATCTGAAATAATTCAGTATGTACATATGTATAGACTCTATATATTAAAAATATTTTATGTATACACTCTGTATATTGAGAATAAGAAAGAAAATTTGTATATAATTTTAATTTTTATGAATACTAGTAAACGAATTGTATAGCCATTTATGAATAAGTATTAAATCTAATTATAAAATAATTTATAAATATTGCAAAAAATTTGTTTAATCAGCAAAATCAATGTATATCATTTTAATACTGATACATATTTATATTAGGGTATAATAGTATTGTATTTAACATTTTTAAACAGAATAAAAGTTCAATTTTTGGTTTTAAATTACTATAAACACGTCGCTTAATATAAAAATGATAACAGCATTGAGTTTTACTAAATTTTTAAGTCTGTAAAATCAAAATTTTTATAGACTAGAACATTTTGAATTTGATACTTTATCAATCATTAACATATATATAATATCATGTATATATAACTGGTGTATATTTAGTATTTTTAATAAATATTTTAGTATACAGGGTGTATCATGAAATATGCTTTTCAATTAGAATAATAAATTTCATAAGATTTTTGTTAATACTCTTATTGGTTAACGAAAGAAACTTTTTGCTGTAAAAAAATAGGGGAATTCCGGGTAATAATTAAATAAAACGCACATATTTTTCTTTTTTTTTAAATTTTATTTATAGAATATGTATACAAAAAATTAAATTGCTTAAATGTATATATTACTAAAAATCTATTTATTTTTCATATAAAATTTTTTTAAAAGAATACAGTTTTCTAATGAGCAAATTTTATCTGAATGGATCATACAGCGTCTTGAATAATATTCATCTCGCAGATTGGAAATCTTCGATACATCAAATATTTCCTCCAAATTCAAAATCCACGACCGGTGTTCGGTGTCATCAAACAAATTTGAAATCCATTTCTTCTTTTCACCGCCCTTGAAACTTCTTTAATATAGGTTTCAATATGGAATGAAGTTTTTTGTACGGAATAAATCCATATGACCAAGGTATCCCATGCCAATTTCGGCAAAGCTAACGTGCAGCAACCCGTTCATATTTCTTCGGCAACTCGTTGAAATCAAACGGTGCATCGAATATAAGATGTAATATTTCATCCGAATTTTCCGCAACGATACCAACTTCTTTAAAATAAAAAAGCTCCTTGATAGCCTTGTATATCAAGAAACGCTATTTTTTATCGCCGCCGTAGAACTGAATTTACTCACACAATCCACAACTTTATATAAAATAATTAAAATTGGTGAGGATAGTTAATTTGTGGGATGTATCCGAAAATGGATACTAATAGCTATTACTAGTTGACCATCAAATTACAAACTGTTAATAATATTTAGCACATTACTGAGTACCATGTTCTTTTGACTTTAAGACCTAGTGATTTAAGGAATGCTAAATTTTCGGGTGAAATGTGTTGTCGCTTAAAAGTTTTACGTTTAATGATCTTAGGTTTCGAAAGTCCTTTGCTAGGTTGTCTAGTGGTGGACTGCTCTGAATTGTAAATTATCATGGTTCGAAATGCAATTGTTATACCACGAAATTGTTTTTTCAGCGAAAGAGATGTTAACTCTTTGACAACCACCGGTAATTTGATAATATTTTGTGTAAGTTTAACTATTTTATACCCTTTAACCATGATAATGTGTATGAGCCCTTTAACCATGATAAGCTGTATGAGCTCTTTAACTATGATAAGGTGTATGAGTCACTCCGGGGGCAAAATAAGTCACCCCGGGAGCAAAATGAGTCACTCCGGGAGCTAAATGAGTCACTCCGGGAGCTAAATGAGTCACTCCGGGAGCTAAATGAGTCACTCCGGGAGCAAAATGAGTCACTCCGGGAGCTGAATGAGTCACTCCGGGAGCAAAATGAGTCACTCCGGGAGCTAAATGAGTCACTCCTGGAACAAAATGAGTCACCCCGGGAGCAAAATGAGTCACTCCGGGAGCTAAATGAGTCACCCCGGGAACAAAATGAGTCACCTCGGGAGCAAAATGAGTCACTCCGGGTGCTAAATGAGTCACTCCGGGAGCAAAATGAGTCACTCCGGGGTAAAATGAGTAACTCCGGGAGCAAAATGAGTCACTCCGGTAGCAAAATGAGTCACTCCGGGAGCAAAATGAGTCACTCCGGGAGCAAAATGAGTCACTCCGGGAGCAATATGAGTCACTCCGGGAGCAAAATGAGTCACTCCGGGAACAAAATGAGTCACTCTGGGAGCAAAATGAGTCACTCCGGGAGCAAAATGAGTCACTCCGGGAGCAAAATGAGTCACTCCGGTAGCAAAATGAGTCACTCCGGGAGCAAAATGAGTCACTCCGGGAGCAAAATGAGTCACTCCGGGAGCAAAATGAGTCACTCCGGGAGCAATATGAGTCACTCCGGGAGCAAAATGAGTCACTCCGGGAACAAAATGAGTCACTCCGGGAGTAAAATGAGTCATTCCGGGAGCCAAATGAGTCACTCCGGGAGCAATATGAGTCACTCCGGGAGCAAAATGAGTCACTCCGGGAACAAAATGAGTCACTCTGGGAGCAAAATGAGTCACTCCGGGAGCAAAATGAGTCACTCCGGGAGCAAAATGAGTCACTCCGGGAGCAAAATGAGTCACTCCGGGAGCAAAATGAGTCACTCCGGGAGCAATATGAGTCACTCCGGGAGCAAAATGAGTCACTCCGGGAACAAAATGAGTCACTCCGGGAGTAAAATGAGTCATTCCGGGAGCCAAATGAGTCACTCCGGGAGCGAAATGAGTCACTCCGGGAGCAAAATGAGTCACTTCGGGAGCAAAATGAGTCACCCGTTGGAGTCAAATGAGTAGCCCGGTGAAGCAAATGAGCTAAGTATATATGTGAAATTGTCTGAACCGGAATCAATGGAGTGGGATAAAATGGATGTTTCAATTGGTGAATTTTTCGAACGTGAACCAATGCTACTGAACGAACTGACTTTGGAAACATTTCTTCAAATCTACAAGTGGATCAGTTTGAATGTGCTGAAAAGTTATGGTGCGAAAATCATACAACGCGCCTGGATTTGGTTACCATCCTATTATCGAGCCATGTTTCAAGAATGTGAACCATGTTTTAAGCATTATAATCGACCATGGCCACAAGATCATATTGATGAACCACCTGGTTTGAAAATTCGCTGTGAAATGTGCAAGAATGGTGTGAAAATGGAGGAAAACTTTCAACCGCCTGTTGGTGAACCATTGACATTTGCAACACGGATTTCACACGTTGAAGACATATTTCTGACTCATCCTTATTTGTATACAAAAGTCAGAAATTTCGATATGTTATTATACTTAACAAAACAACTATTGAAATATGATATTTGGGTGCAACATCTGTATGCATATATGATACCCGAATATGCACAACGAATTTGTCAAGTATGGGATCAGTTACCTGAAAACATGAAACAGTTACGTTCGGGCGTTATTGAATATATAAACAAATCATACAATTTTTAATATTTATTTATTGTAAAAAATATTTCATATACATTTATTGTAAAAAATATTACATATACATTTACTGTGAAAATATTTTATATTCATACTTATATTTTAAAAATAAAGAACAATAATTATTTACATATATGTGTTATTTATTTGAAAAAAAAAAAAAAAAAAAACCTTTTTATCTTACAGGGTTAAAAAATATAAAAATAAAATATACACTTCAATGAGGGATAACTGCTGCTTCTTATACGGTGGTGTTCTTCAAAATTCAGTAAATTCTTAGTGTGGATAATCAATTAATCATCATCATCATCATCATAATCGCTAGCATCTTCTTTATCAGTTTCATCCAGATAATCACCTAGTGGTTCAATAACATCAGCCTTTTGAAGTTCGCGAAGTATAGAGAATATTTCTCGACCAACAGTAGTTTCTTTTAAAGCATTTAACTCTTTGATTAAATCTTCTCGATCGTATACGTTAAACAACAACATATTTTTATTTTCCTCTAAACTTCGAATAATACTGAGTATTTTTTCACCAGTCTCTGAAGTCTCGTATAAACGTTGTAATTCATCTATTAAAGTATTAGGATTATGCCAGTATTTAATTTTGTTCGATTGTATGTTAACATTTCTAAACTCTCTCAAGTTGTCTTGTTTAAAATGCTTAGCTAAGACCCCGTTTTCGACATTTTCATTTGAAGCTATATGACGTTTTAAGCTTATTGGTTTAACCTGATTGACAATTTTCGCTTCATTTTCCGAGTCAGCGTTTCGAACCTCTTTTAACATTATAATATCTAAAGCAGTTCCTAGAAGTTTAGTTAGTTGTGAAGAGGAGGTTGTTTCATTGCAATTGTTATTAATTGCTGTTAAGCGATTTACTTGCTTACATTCATTAGACCAACTATCTTTCTCGTTTTCAGATTGACGACGGTTTTCTCCTCTTTTCAAAGAGTTAAATTTGGTTTGAATGGCTTCAGTTGCAGCATCTATCCTTTTTTGGTCAAACGGATTCAAGATTGCTTCAGAGTAATCAATATCATGCTGTAGTTGAGATGTATTTTCATCATCATTATCATCAAATCTAGATATAGGGATATCATCAGGTGTTTTATTATTAGCATCATATGGTATGAATTTGCTTGATGAGTTATCATTCTTTCCAATCGTACCATCATTAATATTGCTTAACGAATTATGTTGAGCATTTAAGTGTCTAGAAAGATTAGACTTTCGCGTAAATGCTTTACCACAAAAATCACAATTATACATCGTTCAGCGGGAGGTCTGAAGCGTTCGCTAGTAAATGAATAACTGTTCAAAGATTTATTGCTTCTCTACTTATATATACTTAGCTCATTTGCTTCACCGGGCTACTCATTTGACTCCAACGAGTGACTCACATGCTCCCGGAGTGACTCATTTTGCTACCGGAGTGACTCATTTTGCTCCCGGAGTGACTCATTTTGCTCCCGGAGTGACTCATTTTGCTCCCGGAGTGACTCATTTTGTTCCCGGAGTGACTCATTTTGCTCCCGGAGTGACTCATATTGCTCCCGGAGTGACTCATTTTGCTCCCGGAGTGACTCATTTTGCTCCCGGAGTGACTCATTTTGCTACCGGAGTGACTCATTTTGCTCCCGGAGTTACTCATTTTACCCCGGAGTGACTCATTTTGCTCCCGGAGTGACTCATTTAGCACCCGGAGTGACTCATTTTGCTCCCGAGGTGACTCATTTTGTTCCCGGGGTGACTCATTTAGCTCCCGGAGTGACTCATTTTGCTCCCGGGGTGACTCATTTTGTTCCAGGAGTGACTCATTTAGCTCCCGGAGTGACTCATTTTGCTCCCGGAGTGACTCATTCAGCTCCCGGAGTGACTCATTTTGCTCCCGGAGTGACTCATTTAGCTCCCGGAGTGACTCATTTAGCTCCCGGAGTGACTCATTTAGCTCCCGGAGTGACTCATTTTGCTCCCGGGGTGACTTATTTTGCCCCCGGAGTGACTCATACACCTTATCATAGTTAAAGAGCTCATACAGCTTATCATGGTTAAAGGGCTCATACACATTATCATGGTTAAAGGGTATAAAATAGTTAAACTTACACAAAATATTATCAAATTACCGGTGGTTGTCAAAGAGTTAACATCTCTTTCGCTGAAAAAACAATTTCGTGGTATAACAATTGCATTTCGAACCATGATAATTTACAATTCAGAGCAGTCCACCACTAGACAACCTAGCAAAGGACTTTCGAAACCTAAGATCATTAAACGTAAAACTTTTAAGCGACAACACATTTCACCCGAAAATTTAGCATTCCTTAAATCACTAGGTCTTAAAGTCAAAAGAACATGGTACTCAGTAATGTGCTAAATATTATTAACAGTTTGTAATTTGATGGTCAACTAGTAATAGCTATTAGTATCCATTTTCGGATACATCCCACAAATTAACTATCCTCACCAATTTTAATTATTTTATATAAAGTTGTGGATTGTGTGAGTAAATTCAGTTCTACGGCGGCGATAAAAAATAGCGTTTCTTGATATACAAGGCTATCAAGGAGCTTTTTTATTTTAAAGAAGTTGGTATCGTTGCGGAAAATTCGGATGAAATATTACATCTTATATTCGATGCACCGTTTGATTTCAACGAGTTGCCGAAGAAATATGAACGGGTTGCTGCACGTTAGCTTTGCCGAAATTGGCATGGGATACCTTGGTCATATGGATTTATTCCGTACAAAAAACTTCATTCCATATTGAAACCTATATTAAAGAAGTTTCAAGGGCGGTGAAAAGAAGAAATGGATTTCAAATTTGTTTGATGACACCGAACACCGGTCGTGGATTTTGAATTTGGAGGAAATATTTGATGTATCGAAGATTTCCAATCTGCGAGATGAATATTATTCAAGACGCTGTATGATCCATTCAGATAAAATTTGCTCATTAGAAAACTGTATTCTTTTAAAAAAATTTTATATGAAAAATAAATAGATTTTTAGTAATATATACATTTAAGCAATTTAATTTTTTGTATACATATTCTATAAATAAAATTTAAAAAAAAAGAAAAATATGTGCGTTTTATTTAATTATTACCCGGAATTCCCCTATTTTTTTACAGCAAAAAGTTTCTTTCGTTAACCAATAAGAGTATTAACAAAAATCTTATGAAATTTATTATTCTAATTGAAAAGCATATTTCATGATACACCCTGTATACTAAAATATTTATTAAAAATACTAAATATACACCAGTTATATATACATGATATTATATATATGTTAATGATTGATAAAGTATCAAATTCAAAATGTTCTAGTCTATAAAAATTTTGATTTTACAGACTTAAAAATTTAGTAAAACTCAATGCTGTTATCATTTTTATATTAAGCGACGTGTTTATAGTAATTTAAAACCAAAAATTGAACTTTTATTCTGTTTAAAAATGTTAAATACAATACTATTATACCCTAATATAAATATGTATCAGTATTAAAATGATATACATTGATTTTGCTGATTAAACAAATTTTTTGCAATATTTATAAATTATTTTATAATTAGATTTAATACTTATTCATAAATGGCTATACAATTCGTTTACTAGTATTCATAAAAATTAAAATTATATACAAATTTTCTTTCTTATTCTCAATATACAGAGTGTATACATAAAATATTTTTAATATATAGAGTCTATACATATGTACATACTGAATTATTTCAGATAATTTTCGTTTGATATAGAAACAGTTTTGTGCTACAGTCAAATTCAAAAGTGTTGTGCACCATAAGAAGTAATATTTTTTGTAACTTGTTAAAATTTCAAGAATTTTTGTTAGTTAACTAAAAAATTGGTCACTGTAGGTTAAATGTTAAAGTATTAAAACTGATAAAAATAATTTCTTGCTTGAGGCCTACAATGGGTGATATTTTTTACTAAACAATTTTTTAACTCATTAATATTCCATGACGTCATCTTTCTTATACCAAAAAAACTCCATATATGAGTCATATGATCATAATTCAGCTAAAATAAACATTTAATTATTAGTTGTTTGTTTATTTTAAAACTGATAAAAATTCCTGGAATTTTCCAAGGTTAAATATACCAAAAATCCCCATAAGGTACAGTTAACACTCGATTTCCGGCAGTACAGTAGCGGTCAGAAATCTGGACCCCGGAGTCTGGTTTTAAAATCTAGCGCTTGGTACAGTGCCCCGCAAAATTTAGCGGCCACCCCTTGGGTTAGGGTATTCCCAACATTTTTGACTTGGTAATGTACCTTTCGTTTAAAATGACGCAATTAAGGCAAGCGCGTGTTGGGGTCAAGGTTTGCACGTACAGTACGCTTCAAAAAGTGTTCGGATACCTTTTTGGCCACGGGGGCCCGCACTTTTGACATGGCAGTGTACCAAAAATTTAAGTACAGTACGGCGTCAAAAGTTTGGGGTCACCCTGGGTTAGGGTATTCCCCACATTTTTGACTTGGTAATGTACCTTTCGTTTAAAATGACGCAATTAAGGCAAGCGCGTGTTGGGGTCAAGGTTTGCACGTACACAAAATAAGTACAGTACGCTTCAAAAAGTGATAGGATACCTTTTTGGCCAGGGGGGTCGACACTTTTGACACGGTAGTGTACCAAAAATTTAAGTACAGTACGGCGTCAAAAGTTTGGGGCCACCCCCGAGTTAGGGTATTCCCCACATTTTGACGCGGTAGTGTACCCCATCTATCAAATTTTGGCCTAAAATTCAGTCTGCGCATGCGTCGTGTACTTAAATTCAGTCTGCGCATGCGTTAGGTTCACATTCAAAAATTACATTAGTGCCGGCGCATAATGGGTTAACACTAAACCAAATTGTGATAAGTAAATTGTGATGACACATAATGGGTTAACATAAATTAATTTGATTGCGGGTAGTGACTCATCTCTTACGAATTTCAAGGCTTACAGTATGAGCGCGTGTGGGGTCAAATGTCAACAACAAATTTTAAATACATGTACCTGGTACGTGCCGGGTCAAAGGTCAATTCATACACTAGGTACAGTAGGACCCCAAACTACACGGTTCTTAACACGGTCAAAAAAGTAGTCCGGATAATTGAGGTTTTACTGTGTCATAGAACCCGCTCAGCTATTCTACTCAACGACTAATTTGAATTAGTTATTGAATTCCAAAAACTGAAAATTTTATACGTCAATAATTAAATTCAAAAGAAAACATTGCTTTGAAAGAGTTGCATATGCAGGTTAGCCTATTCATGAATTCGACTAAAAATTTATTCGATTAGTCGATTTTTCAATGCTCGATATTTACCTACTCGACTAATAACTAATTTTGTATGAAAAATACTTTTAGCCGGTTAATCGACTAACTATTCGGTATTTGGCCTATTCGGTCATTTTTTTTATATTCGGCCGAATACCGAATAGTGAAAAAAAACGAAATACATATTTATTAATTTAAAATAGACAAAGAAATATTCCTATAGTATATTGTGCAATAAGTGCGGGAAATTGTTGATTGCCCACGAAAGCGAATTCGCTTGAGTGGGGCAATCGATAATCCCGCACGTGGTGCACATACTATTTTTATTACTTTTTAAAATAATATTCTTTAAGTGTTCGTCTTTTTTTTCTGAATTAATTATCGTTTAAATTACTTTGTTGGTGGTTTCTATAGAAATAATTATGAAATATTTATTAAATGAACAGGCGGTTTTGCGTGTTTTATTATCAATTTGCGTGTGGAAAGTTACTTTGCACACGCAAAAAGTATGCGGGAAGAGTATGCGGGAAGAGTACAGTGGACAAACAGCTATTTTGCGTACAGAAATGTGTGCGCCAAGTTAGTACTTCTCCTGCATGAGTAATAAAAAATTATGTATATTAGGTATCACAATACCGTTTTCGAATAATTTCTTGAGAAATAAAAAACAAGTTTCTCTTTTGAAATTCAGTATTAAACTGATTTTAATTTATTATTTTAGTTGCTAGGAAAACTAATTCAATAGTTATAATTTTAATTTTCATATTTCACACGGCAATCTGTATGAATTTACAAAATTAAGAAATTTACATTTTTACGGCAATCTTGTGCCGGTACATAGGTACTTTAAATAACATTCCCTACTAGTTATTACATAATACATAATTATATCATTTTTTTGTATAGTTTAATACTTAATAAATATGTGTACAAAATTTAAAATGGATATTTACTTCCGTTCTTGAGAAAAAAATTCCAGAAAAATACATAATTTTTAAGGACTCTCAAGTAAACCTCCCCTTAATTTAATGAAATATTTAATTGATTATATTATTTATTATTTAAATATAATTGATTGAAATGAGTGATTAATTCATTAAAATTTCGTTTTCTAAACAAATTAATTAGCTGCACCAAATCGAATGCTTTCTTTCTTTCATTTCACTGCTACATATCTTCTTAATGTGCGCATATCTTATTGTTAACATTGCTAGGCTATTTATTATTATACACTGAATCAAATATTTAATTTCAATATTAAATGTAATAGTACCAGTAAAAAATTAATAGATCGTAACAATACATAATGTGACTATAAAAGAGTGTCATTAAATTTTGTACTAAAAAAAAAAAAAAAAAAAAACTTGTGCCAAACTTTTGTATGACTGAATGAATTTTATGGCGTCTAGTGGCCCCCATCGCTCGATTTAACTGTGCATACATAGACTAAAGTATACATACGTACTTTTAGAATTGATTAAATGATTCTTTTTGAATACTTTGACACGTTAAAACCGAAACTAATCAGAAACTTTAACCCTTTACAAATTTAAAAATTATTTGTAAACACAGTGATCTGATGATGAATGTTCGAACTTTCCTTACTGAATCACTTGAATCCCAACCGAAATCAATAGAAATCAAAGTGATTGGTTTGTTGAGCCAAGAGGTTCTTCATTTACTTCTAGTAAACAGTTCATAACAGACAATTTTCCGACAGTTAAAGTTAATATATCATAATTAAAATCATAGCAAGATATTAGTAAATAAAAACACTCTACTTTTCAAAATACCACTTTTATCGAATATGGTCACAGTTTTGGGAATGGTCATATTAACCGAAACATAAGAGTTTCTATATTCAATAAAAGTGGTATTTTGCAAAATAAAATGTTTTTATTTACTAATATCAAATATGGAATACCATAAAGTAACGCTGAAATTTATTAAATTCGTAGCAAGATATTTTCAGTCACTTTTTCTCAAAACTAAATTTTTCGCAATTTTTCCTCGATTTTCCAAAAAATATTTTTCCCTGACAACCGAAAAAATGTTATTTTTTTCGACAAAATCGAATCACCAGTACCAGTATCAATGTCATCGAAAACCTTTATTTTGACGTGGGGCGTAAACTAGAATTTTTTCATTTTCAAAAAAAATTTTTAAGAAAAAAAAAGTAGAATTATTGAAGATATAGACCAGGAATTTTCCCGATAAGAAATTACAATTTGTTGGGGAGAAAACAAATTTTCGATAGAAAACAACTGAAAGTGCAGTCAAATCGTTAGTGTCAATAACATCCAAAATCTAAAAAAAATCCAATTTGTCAATTTTTGTTAGTATACTAACGTTTTTCTCTACTGATGAGGAAAATGGAATGAAGACTTCATTATTATGCTAGCATGAGATTAAATCCTCACTAAACCTTTAATGTACAGATTATTTCGGGTGGTGCCCTTAGCCGGGAATACGCTTACACGGCAATTAAGCGTAATAAAATATGATTTTTTAAAATGAAAATTTTCCTTATTTTTTTCTTTTTTAGTGAGACAGTCGCGACCCGCCTAGGAGTCGCGACGAACACCTTGGAAGCCCCTACTTTGAGTATTTGGTTGCATTACTGTATTTAATTTCAATTTCAAAACCAAGGAATTTTTTTAATAGACATTCAGTATGACAAGTGAATATTAGTTTATTTTACAAAAATTCACAGAAACAAAACTATATATCGCCTTAACGAGGCCACTCCCCTTAATAACACAAAAATTAATCACGTGTATTAGGTGGATTAATCGAATAAAATACTGTAGCTATCACACATTATAGCCTTATAGCTGTCATATATCGTTAAAATATTTTTTTTTTTTAATTATAGTAGAAATCTAACCTTGATTAGTAGGAATTGTATCAATAATGTGAAAAAAAATTTCTGAAATAACTACGGTAAAAGTTTCTTTAAATACATAAAACATTTTTGTGTATTTTGTCTGAATATTGCATTTTTTTTTACGACGCAGATTATCTTGTTATATCTGTTACTTACTAATTAGTAATTAGTAATTACTAGTTCTAATCTGCAACTATTCATATATGACGTTCGGGACTAGTATGTACATATTTGAATAAATAGGCGCTGCTATAGTAGGCGGTGTCTATTAACTTGTGTACTGTGCTCATAAGGTACCATCACAGTATGTGATCGGTCGAAAAATAGTCAATTTTTACAATTTTTTCGGATGAATAGGATGGGAGAATGGGGATGAATTTTTCTTTTACGATTAATACCGTAAAAACCGGCTAGACCCGGACACTTTTTTACAATTTTTCGGTTAATTTTAGGTTTATACATGTTTCCTTCATAGATATCACAAATAAAAGTATTAGAAAGAGTGTATATTATTTATTATATCCCTGAACCATTTGTTTTAGGTACTTATACCTAAGTAAAAATAAAAAAAAAAATAATAATTAATAAATGTCCGGGTCTACACCCTAAATCGGTCTTGACCCGGACACGTACTTAAATAACTTAATAACATGCAAACTAACCTCTCCCGTCGGCGTTAGGACAGTGTTTTATATCGTCTGATGTCTTCGAACCTGTCAGACTTGAAAACATTTTGTGGAAACGGAGAGGGGTCAATGCATAGTATGCCTCTCTATGAAGTAAACATACGATATGACACCAAAAGGAGGCATAAACCGCGTAATTCTGGCGGGAATATAACGCATGAATAGTAGAAGTTACAGCTGGTGCGAATCGCGGCCATAGTGTAATAAACTGATGTGTCCGGGTCTAAACGGATATATGTGTATAGCATGTATTTTGTCATATATACATCGAATATAACTTCAAACATCATTAAATGATGTGCGATAAAATTCTGAACACATACATATCAAAACTAAAAGAATATGACAATTATGACGAAAATTACATGTCTAATTTAGACACACATTTTATTTCTTTGAAAAAACTGAAGGATGGTAATCCTGTAAAATGAAATAGTAAAAGTTGAAATCCGTAATTTTTATTGGTACAGTTGTTTAGAGCAGGGGTTCTCAACCTTTCAGACTCTGAGCCCCCCTTCATACTTTGGTGTGAGGTCACGCCTCCCTTTACGGATTAAGTTAATTTAGATAATAGAATAAATTTACTTACATTATGTTTGAGTAAAATGACTTTGAACTTAGGCTAGACATACTCTGGTAAGGAATATAAAATTATATTTCTTCAAATACAAATTTTTATTACACAAATTATCGAAAAAATCACAAGTCAGCTAGTTTCTCACGCCTGGCCGGACGCTCACTTACATTTTATTGAGTTAATACCTATAAAGAAATTTCAATGATTGTGTGTTTGTGTCCAGCATCAAATTCAAATTTTTGTTGTAAATATACATGCAAAAACAACTGTTTCAAAAACTACAAACTTATTTAATTTTTTTTCTCTCTCTCTAATGACGTAGGGAACAGATGCTTATTGTTGCAGGTTAGTATAGAAATTATTTACTTTCTAGATCATGGTGCAATGTGTCCGGGTCTAGACACCCTGTCCGAGTCTAGCCGGTTTTACGGTACTTTAGTAAAAATTCTAATCCGACATCAAATTCGATAAATTGGCTACTATAGTAGCACCCACCTGTCCCAACTATTATACATAATGTAGATACATTACTAAAATATAAAATACGCATTAATTATAATAGAATAGCACACAAATAGGAATTATTACTTGTATACATATAATATGTATATAATATTATACATATACATATGATTATATGAATATGTAATTTTACTAGTTAGCATTTGATGTACGCAATTTATAAATTGTAGAAGGTCAAGTTCGTAAAGTAGTAAAATTATTGTTACAGTCAATACAAAAACATTACAACTCACTCTTATTTTAGTAAAACATACAACTAACTAACTGTCTACACACTAGCCGCAAAAGTACTGCATTGTTATTTGAATAAAAATATTAAAAGTTAGTGATATCATTGTAGTAATGTTGGGCCGAGAAGCAGTTAACCGATTAATCGACTAAAATTGTTTTTCAGATAAAATTAGTCATTAGTCGAAAATATCGAACGCCAGTGTAATCGACTAATCGACTAAATTTTTAGTCGAATTCATGAATAAGGTAACCGAGGTTTTCTTTTAAAAACAAGGTTTTCTTTTGAATTTAATTATGAACTTCTAATATTTTTCTTTTAAGAAAAAGAAAAATATGAAATATCACAATATATTAATTACATAAAAGTGACAAATCATACAAACAGATAATTTTTTAGTTTCCATTTTTTGAAGTCCAATAAATAATACAGAAAAATTGTTAAATTAGTCGTTTTTAGTCACTTAAAAAAAATTAATCATTTTAATCAATTAATCGAATTTAAAATAGTCGACTAAACCAACTAATCGATTAATCATCCGACATCACTAATGTCGAGTCGAGGAGTAATTTGTCGATTAATCGACTAAAAGTATTTTTCGTACAAAATTAGTCATTATTTGAAAATATCGAGCATAGAAAAGTCGACTAATCGACTAAATTTTTAGTCAAATTCATGAATACGATAACTTATATTATGCAACTCTTACAAAAACAATGCTTTCTTTTGAATTTAATTATTGACTTTTACATTTTTTTTTTTAATTTTTAAATGAAATAAAGGTATGACGTATTACAATGTGTTAATCACATAAAGATGATTTTTAGTTTTCATTTTTTGGAATTCAATAACTAATTCAGAAAAATTATTAAATTAATCGTTTTTAGTCATTTAGAAAAAAATTAATCATTTTAGTCATTTAGTGGAGAATAAAATAGTCGATTAAAAAATGACAAATTAAATTTCCAACATAACGCTTTTTTTGGAAGTTACATAGATTACTTTATTCATGAATTCGACTAAAAATTTAGTCGATTAGTCGACTATTATAATGCTCGATATTTTCGATTAATGACTAATTTTGTCTAGAAAACAACTTTAGTCGATTAATCGACTAACTTCTCCTCCGCTCGGCATCACTAATAAGCTGACGATATTGTACACGCATTGTACGCAATTTAATTTGGAAAAAAAGTAAGTTTTGTCTTTCTACAGTTATGGGCAAAATAATTTGCATTAATTAATCACCAAATTGCTAAAAAAATAAATAAATAAATAAATAAAAAAAATCAGTAGTGATGTGTGTAACAATTGTTTTGTCGATGACTCTCCTCTTTATAATATTTACTGTACAGTATTTTAAAACTGAGGTATATTACATAATAAACTTGATTATGTTTTTAGCGAATTTCCGATTTTGAAAATTCGCGATTGAAACGAATTTTCTCTTTAACCACCGTGAGCACAGAGACTCTACTGTAACCTAATTGAGGAAGTTATCAATCAATAAAGTTTGTCATAACATGAAACATATTGCACCATTTGTTTAAATAGTAGTTTATAAAAAAAAAAATTTCCCCAAAAAAAAAAAATTAATTAAGACACTGTACTCTGTCTGAGAGCATTATCACAGATAACAAAACGGGAAAAAATTAGAAACAAAAAAAAAATTATTTAAATAAAAATACTTTTTAGACATTCCCAATCCAATCCAACAATAACGATTTATAAATACGATAGAAGACAAATTGAAGGTTAACAGAGTTTAAAAAAAAAAAACTTGAACTCCATCTAAAGACCAGTTACATAACAATAATGGTCATTACCATATGCAAAACGACTTTTTTATTTTTTCTAGTTTTTTTTTTTTTATTTTTATTTTTGTAAAATCTTGTTTGAGTGAGTGTTTATTGTATGGCTAAAACTGAAATTTGAAAAAATAAATTAATTTAATTTTTTTTAGAGATTTATAAGGATATTGTACTTTGAACTCTGATAACTTTGTTACGATAAAACTACTATTAAAACTTTAAATTTTGACTATAAATAAATTAAATTAAAATTTGGTGCTACGATAGTACACCATTTACTAACCTCCAAACTCAAACTTGCCTAAAAGTATTTTGCTAGTAATTAAACTCAAAACGTTCTACAAAGATACTTCCGTAAAGAAAGGAAATGGATAATAAAAATTAAAAAGATGGAATTTGTAGTTATTTGGACATAAAGTGTATACTGGAAGGTGAAAAGGTTCGCCATTTCAGCAATAAAAAATATTTGTTACTCTATTATAATCATCAGGGCCGGATTAACCCTGAGTCCGCCCCTAGGCATCTTGAAAAATGCCGCCCCTACCTTTTATTTGAAAAAAAGGAAATCTTAAAAAAAAATTTTCTGCCCTGTTTTAAAAATTTGCCGCCCCTTTTCCTACCTTTTTTACAAATTTTCTTTTAAAAAAAAATAAGTGACGAGCAAAAAAAAAAAAAAACATTACTCATTTTTCCATAAGTGACGAGAAAAAAAAACGTTAATTACTCATTTTTCCGCCCTATTTTAAAAATTTACCGCCCCTAAAAATCTCCCGCCCCTAGGCTATGGCCTAGGGTAGCCTATTGGCTAAGATGGTCCTGATAATCATATTTAACTCTTTAAATGATTAAGACGAGTTAACTCGTCCTGCAGTATGGCAGCTCAAAATGCTGCGATATGTATATATTCACGGGTACAGATGTCGCCACCTGTGACAGATTTTTCGAAATACAGTATATTCTAAGTAATGTTCCAATTTCATAACATAGTTTAGTATAATTTATATTTTGTAAATTCCTAGGGTTCACTTTTTTGATATTGGGATTTTTGATTTTCTTACTTTTTCTTTTTTTGTAACTTTATCTATTGTACTTGTCACTGGTAATAAAAGGTCTGGTATTTTAAGACAAAAAAACTTTTCCATATGGTTTGATTAAAAGAGATGTGATGCCGGATAATTAGTCGATTAATCGGTTTAGTCGACTAATTTACAGTTACTCAATTTTTAGTCGACTATTCTACGTTCGCCTAAATAACTAATATGATTATTTTTTTTTTAAATAACTTAAAAACAACGAATTTATTAATTTTTCTGAAATTTTCTCAAAAAATGAAAACTAAAAATTTATCTATTTGTATATGATTTTTCACTTTTTTGTGATTGATACACAACATTGTGATACGTCATATCTTTATTTTTCTTAAAAAAATATATTAAAAGTCAATAATTAAATTCAAAATAAAAAAAAAACATGGTTTTGAAAGAGTTACATAGGTTATCCTTCGTGAATTCGATTAAAAATTTTTTGATGAACTGTTTTCTCGATACTTTCAAGTTTCAGCTAATGACTAATTTTGACTAAAAAATAACTTTTAGCCAATTAATCGACTAACTGCTCGTCGGCTCGACATCACTAATTCAAATTCAAGTAAGATAATAATTTCTGAACAATAAAAATCAAGTATGCAATAAAATTTATTTTGAAGTTTTGTAACTTCTTCGTGCAACAATCCAGGCAACCGCACCGATCTGATCGGTCCTTAATTTATTCAAAGGAGGCATTTTCAAGTATTATCGAGTGCTTGTGGAACCGGGAGATCCTGGATTCCAGTCCCAGCCGATCCAGTTTGATAATTTTTTCAATCACTTTGTGATTTTTAATTTACAAAGGAGGCATATTAGCATTTAGTTTTTTTGACATACTACACAGTAAAAAAATTTGTGTTCTGCGTAAAAAAAAAAAACTAGTGGTTAAAAACTAGTGGTTAAAATAAGTAACACAACCCTGCATTAATGTAACATTTCGTGTTTGTGTTAAATGAAAATATTAACACAAGTTTCGATTTAACAGAATAAAAATGTTAACCTTTTTTGCACAACAAAGAAGTAACATAATATTTGTGTAGAGCAAAAGAATGTTATAAGTACCTTAATTAGATTAAAATATATATCTACCAAAATATATGTAATAAAAAAGATGAGAGTAGTTGTTATTATTAAACAAAACCGAAAAATTATAAGTTTTTTCAGTTATTGACGAATAGTTTTATTAAACGCTTAAAAATGAGACAATTTTCTTACATTTTAAGGTTATTTTGTTACAGATTCAGTTACAAAAAATCATGTAAGCTTACTTACATGTAAGATTGTATATTATATAATACAAGGTCAAATAAGCTTACATAATTTTTTTTTAACTGAATTTGTAACAAAATAACCTTAAAATGTAAGAAAATTGTTTCATTTTTAAACGTTTAATAAAACTATATTCGTCAATAACTGAAAAAATTTACAATTTTTCGGTTTTGTTTAATAAGAAGAACTACTCTCATCTTTCTTATTATATATATATATTTTCGTAGATATATATGGACACAAGTAAGAATTGTTACAAAAAACTGATGACTTAGTTTGCGTTCTTTGAGTCTCATTTATAATAATATATGAACAAAATCGTTATAATTTTTGACGACTTCAAATTAGGGTTTCCGATCTCTGGCCAAAAAATCGATCTTGTGGATCGATTCGAATCGTCAAAGCAAAGATCGATGCAGGAGAAAATCGGCTTACCAAAGATCGATCTGACAAAAATCGATTCAATTTTTGTACTTACAGAAAATAAAAGAAATATAAAAGTTTTAAATTAAGTTTTTTTATTAGTAAATCACAAATCAGTTTCAAAAAAAATTCAATTTCCTTTGAAGTTGAATTACTGAATTTAAGATAAATAAAATATAATTCAAAGGGTTTCCAGTTTGTGCTAAAAATGTCACACGAATCAAAAATTTGACTCAATTTTCTATAAATGAATCATAAAAGCGGTAAAATTATTTGACAACATAAATAGTTAAAATATATTCTACAATAATTTTAAAAAATCATATTTTTACAAAAATTATTCTAATTTAAATTTGAAAAAGATCGATCTCCGATCCCGTAAATTTTTCACGATCTCTGTATCGATTTAGTCTTCAAAGAATCGATTCAAAAAATCGAAGATCGACCCTCCAAAAATCGATTTTCGATAAAATCGAATCGAGATCGGAAACCCTACTTCAAATATCTTAAGCTTCAGTGGAATTAAAATATTGAATAAAAAAGTTTAACAACTAACTCTGATAAATCTGAAAAATTAACACAAAATGTATGTCCTCTTGTGTGTTAAATCATTGACACAAATCTTGTGTATAGATTTGAGACATATGCTTTGTGTTAATACAAAACAAAAAATTGAGTGGACCGTTCTAGACATGTAAAATGTGTTAATTTTAACACAAATTTTTTCACTGTGTATAGCAAAAAATTGTTGTTATTGCACAAAAATTTTTTGTGCAAATATTAAAATTGCTTTTGGTGAAAAATTTCTCTTTAATTGCAAAAAAAAAAAATTGCACGACTAATGCACTACAGTAAAAATAATAATTTATAAATAACTGTAGGCAGCATTTTAATTTGTTTGTGTTTAATGTTTTTCTAGGGAACTGTGATAATTATTTTGCCCTTAGCTGTACCTACATATTTGTATGTAGTTCAAAACTACAGTGGTTATGTATGTGTTTATTTTTACTACGTGCCGTTTGGAACGTGTCATCTTTGGTGCAATGGTGGGTGACGTTTACAATAACGTTAATATCTTTTGAGAGGTGGACCCTAAATGGAAAACTATTCATTGCCAGACAGGAATAGATTTTGTTTTCGTTTAAAGCAGGAGTTCCGAAAGTTTTATGTTAGCGGACAAAATTGTAAATCTCCAAGTCATTTGTTTTCGGTCATCGGGTCAATAAAAAAAATTTTCAAATAAGGAAGGAATCACAAAAGGAAAATAAATTTGTTAGAAAAAAAAAGAAAAATGTTAAAAATTGGAGTAGAGCTTAACGGAAAAATCACGTCCGAAAAACAAGTCACATTTTCTGAACAAACTTGGCAGTTTTTACAAGAAAAATAAAAATTTAACACTCAGATTATTCAGATTTTTCCAACAGATATCAACATCATATCATTCTTGTAACTATATTACCTAATTTAAAAAATACCTATGGCAAGTGTGTGTTAAACATGCATTAAATGAGGATTTCGTAATTCAGTAGCTTCAGTTGTTCAGAATTCTTGGGATAAAATATTATTTGCTTTTATTTAATACTAGCCGTACCCGTGACGTTGTTCACACGAAACGTTGAGTAGTTTCTTTTTCCAATTTGTAGTTTCTTGCAACACAAAATGCAGTAAATTGTTTCCAAATTGAAAATTGTGTATTTATTGTATTTTTCGGTACACAATTAGCAACATTTTTTTTGATTTAAAATTCAGAAAAATTTCCAAACTACAAAATTTATTTACAATTTTTGTTACTATAGTTATGAAATTTTTTATGAAATATGTAAATTGGTGTAATGTGTGTAGATGCTCAAAATAGTTTTTCCATTTTCCCGTGGGAATGAGACATTTTCTCGGAATAAAAAGTATCTTAGATGTTGACCCAGGTAATAAGTTATCATCACACCAAATTTCATTAAAATCCGTCCAGTAGTTTTTACGTGATTCGTGAACAGACAGACAGACAGACAGAGACAGATTTACAGTTTTATTATATGTATAGATTAAAATTAGCCTTTAATTTGTTAATAATATAATTATTTAAGCCTTCTGAATTCTATATGAGTTTAAAAATTTCAATAATAGTTTTTAAATAAATTTAAGTAAAAAAATAGTTTTTTAAAGGAAGCTTTTGAACTACAACTTGTCTATGAGACGATGATCTCTGACGCCGTCGTTGCCTTCATTGTGATCTGTCTCTTTTTAGCATAATATGTATTCCGTCGGTCTCTTTTTAGCATAACAGTTCGTGTCAATTCTCCTCTTCCCTTCGTCCTGCTATTAGAGATCGTCGTCTCATAGACAAGTAGTAAAATGTATAAAATAACTTTTGAGTGAAGTTTAAAACAATGTGCAACATAGTTTATAAAATCTTGAGGCGTTATTATTAATTATTTTCGTTTCAGATATGAATAGCTACTTTACTCCTTAGTAAATACTAAACGTAGTTAAACGCCTCAAGTTTTTATAAATTATGTGGCACACTGCTTCAAACTTCACTCAAAAGTTATTTTATACATTTTAGTTCATTTTTAAATAAAAGTTTCCTTTAAAAAATATTTTTTTACTTAAATTTATTTTATACTTTTTAGTCCGATCACAATTAATTAAAAAAACAATTAAAGAAGTAATTTTTCCTACTCCTGTTGAAGCACACACTCATTACATATCCGTAAAGTGTTGAGAAAGTTAGGCATTATTCAAAGGTGTGGAAGAATGATCATTACTCAATAACTAACGACCAATGAAATCACCGTATTAACCATTATTCAATGGGCCGGAATTTGTTTTGTGTATGATATATGTATCAAATTTTAATTTCATATATGTTGCATAGTAACGTCAAAGTAAACAAAGTAGTTTGTATTTTGTTTTCATCGTTTGTACATAATTATATAAACATTTAATGAAATTAAAAATTGTATTCTTTTAATTTACAATTTATATTCAATTTTACTTAAATCAAAAAGGAAAAAAGCCGTAGAAAAAATATCGTATTCAACTCGCTTGCAATGGCTATTACTCACTCAGATGCATTACGACACTCGCCTCGTAAACTCGGCTCGTGTCGCAATTTCATCTTCATGAGTAATAGCTACCATTACCAGCTTGTTGAATAATATACTATTCTTACTATATTTTATTAATCGGTTATTTTATCCTAATCAAACATAACTATGGAAACTAAAAATTGCAATGTGTAAAATCAGTGGACAATATTTGACTGTTCGAAATATCAAAAAGTTGCACAAGACTAAAAATCAACAATTCTAGTTTTGAAGGAATTTAGGATAAAACTAATTATACAGTGTTGCATTGTCATGAAAGATATACACATACGCAAAATTTGAAACCTCTAGCTCAATTAGAAGTTGTCTAAATTTTGTTTGCAAGATTTGATCTAAACCAGGGGTGGTCAACCCGCGGCCCGCATGTGGCCCCCCTGAATTTTTTTTTTGACCCGCGAGATTCATCACACTTATACAAAATATGTTTATTTTCTATTGACCAAAATCGACTAGAGAGAATGCTATGTATTACAAATACATTAAGAAATTGAAGCAAAAAATTGACTGATGTAAGCAAAAAAATTGACAGATAGGATTACTTTAATGGCGGTCAAACCATTAATTTAATAGTTTATCTAATATTTATAAGCAAGTCTCCGTGGTTACAGGTTGCGCTTACTAAAATGGAGTCATGCTTCAAAATTTAATACCTGTGGTATCTCTAGGAAACATATGTTAATATGTTCGATTCACTGCTCAGTGATACTAACACAGCAAGTTAAATGACAACAGTGCTGTCTCTTAAATTGCATTGGACTCGACACTGACTATTATAGAGTAGTCAAGCTCGGGTAGACGGGCTCATGTGATGACAGAAATCACGAATTTATATAGATTTCGTTGTTAAAACTTCGAAATCAAAGAAAAAAATTGAACTTGATGACGTCATCATAAATATAAAAAATTTTAAAGCTCCAAAACGCTTAGAAACATGAAATTCTAAGCTGCTCATAGTTTTCGATACTACTTGTTTTTCATTTTTGGCAAAATTGGATTTGTATAAAGATAATAGAAAAATCACAGGCGAAATTAAAACACATTTCCTGAACAAATTTGGTTATTTTGACTTAGGGGCTTGATTTAGTAACTCGCACGGAAACGAAGACTAAACACCAGTGATTTTATATTTTCCAACGGAAAATGTTTAAGGTGAATCGATCAGTACTGACAAATTTGTGACAAATGAATTACTAAGTCTATTTCTTTCTCTATAAATAATCTATGTGTAGAAAAATAAGTTAAATTTTATAATACATGTAACAGTATTAATATTTGATTATTTTTCAGTCTTCTAATTTTAATAATTTTAAAAGTAACGAATTTGATTCTGGTAGTGACGGGTCCGCACACATAATAACTAAAACATACACAAATATATTATGCGTGTATTAGTATAAAATGACATTTTTATAGTTTTTCTTCTATTTATTACAATAACTAAACGTCCAATATTAAAAAAAAAATAGTTTTTTAATGAATCAAAAACATAAAAGAAAATAATTTTCAGTTTTTTAAATCTTAAAGTTGGTTTTTAATGACACAAACTTACTTAAATACATACCACTGATTCACCTCTAATCATTCTTTAGCATTTACTCGTACGTTAAAAATTCCAACTTTGAAAATTTATTTTTTCTAAACTACACGTTAGAAATTATTCAAAATAGTGTCGGTGAATGCATCATATCTTTCTCTATAATATACTAAAATTTCAAATTCTAAACTTGGAAAATTTCAAGTGATCGATTCACCTTAACTATAATGTAATCAAACTGATAGTTCCTTTATGAAAATAAATGCGTATTGGCTACACATTACAATTTTGGAGAATGCATAAGGACTTCGAAGAGTCTTCTTCGTAGTCCTAAAAATAGATAAATAATCGACGAATTTAAAATTCTAAACAATTTGAGACCGCCGGTCGCATTTTTGGCGTTTTCGGGCCATATTTGGCCCGGGGGACATACTTTTAGAACCTCTGATATACAGTGTAAGCTTATAATGAATATAGGTACTGAAATATCTATGATGTGCAAACTGATTTTGCAGCTGTGCTAGGTAGTCCCTTGGGTACAATTTAAAGAAATCACACTCAAGAAGACAAATTCACAAAAACTCATATTAAATTTTATAGACTTAACTGGATGTCATAATTTGAAAAATACTAAGCGGACGAAGCCGCGGGTAAAAACCAGTGAACAAAACATTTTTTTTTAGTTTTCATTGTCTACTGGAACTATTTTTCGCTTGAGAAAAATTTTATCTAAAAAAAAAAATGTAGGTATTTTTTGATACCAATTACCCGACAAAAATTTATAAATTAAATTAAAAATTGATTATTTTCATCTTCCTACAAATTTTTCTTCAGACATTAATCCACTTTTTCACTTATTGTTTGTTACACGAGAGGTTTGTATTTTTTCGAATAAATTTGGGTTTGTCTAACGAAAATTTATTGCCTAGCAATTTAACGAGAAGAAATGTCAACTAACAAAAACGCGACAGCGAAGCTGAAGCGTTTTTGGGTTGATAGTTCTTCGAGTTAAATTGCTTCTAGGCAAAAAATTTGAGTTGTAGAAAACACAAATTTATTCAGAAAAAATATAAAATTCAAGTGTAATACGGTAAGACAATTTAACGAATAAAATAAATAAGCATAATTCATATTATTATTTAATACATTGTTACTATGGTTCTGAAATCAGTTAAATTTACCAATACGAATTTTGGTTTCGTTTTTATCGTGTTTACCTACAGTGCAATGACCAATTAAATGTTTTGTACAATTTTTTCGCTGTAAAAATCTGTCCTAACTTTTCTTCAATGGTAAAACTGAAAAAACTACAATATTCTTATGGGACTTGATACACATGAGTTAAATTGTGGTAGAAAAATTTCCGTAACTAACCAATTTCGAGATAACAATATAAATATTGTTATCCAAAATTTATTTTTGAATTCGTTAAAATTTATCCGGTATTTTCAAAGCCTCGTCATTTGAAATTATCAAAATACAAAATTATAATATTTATTTATAAACAAAATAAAATGAAAATATCAATTGAAAGTAAAAATTTTCAAAATGTACACAAGATATGGGTCAGTTCCAAATTGTTAATAACCTTGACATTTAAACCGTTAGTTCAAATTATAAGGACACACAAAATATTTCCTCGATAATTGTCGAAAAAGCCGAACGAGACTCTACATATAATCGATGCCCACATTTAAATAATATTTATTATATTAATCTGACCGTGAATATATTTAATTTAATTAACATTTGTAATATTTAATTAGCAAGTACTTAACTATTTTTAACAGTTAATAATGAATCGTTACAAAAAGGAAAAAAAATATCGAATTTAATGAGAAAGAATGGTTAAACCATAAATGCCGGCTTTTGTCAAAATTACAGGTAAACGTTAAAAAGGGTATAAACAAGAATTAACCTGTCATGTTAATAAATTTTGAACACGAAAATGGCAACGGTATTTTTCGTTTCTTTTATTTTTTGCCTTTTTTTGATAGTCGATAATATAAAATAATCTGACGTCATTTACGTATGCGAAAACGCATGCGAATTGCCGAATTCGGTGGCAAACACGTCTGGCGGGCGAGGGTCTAGTCAGCCGGTCAAACAGCGACCCCGGTGCATACATCACGTAAGGTTAGGTATCATCAATATGATAAACTTATGGTACATACCTCTTCCCGACGTTTTAACCATCTACCACACGGACTTTCCTCTAGAATTTCACTCTCATCTTCGGAATCTTCACCACTTTCACGGGGTGATTTGTGCTCCGGATCGGTACTTGAGCGACTTCCAGGCATTACAGCAGACAACTGTTATAGTCAAAACCAATAAGTTCGGTTTTTTGACAGATGTGGTAAATGTTTAAAACCGTTTTCAATTTGACAATTGCACTATACACACACACCACCAATGCCATGAGTGAAAAACATTGAATTATTCAAAAAAAGAAAATATATTTCAAATGTAATTTTTGACGTGTTATATTATATTTAACGACCACGACAACTTTTCATCGATTTAATGAAAACATAAGCACTGTTTGATATGACACTATTAACTGAAAACAAACGTTTGAACAATTTATTTATTGAAACTGTTTATGTCGTTTATTTAATGACACCAATATGTGAATTGAAATCAAAACTAATGTCCGCATTTTAATTAAATTTCACTAAAAAAAAAAACAAAACAGATAAAATTATACTACACCATATACAATCACCACCAACATCAATCAAATAATACAGAATAACTGGTACTGCGCCGGCTTCAATGTCTAAATGCGCCAACCAAATCCGATTACATAGAGCCGAACTGGCCGAAGTTGATAAGATTCTCCGTTTCATCCACATCCGAACAAAAACAGTTACGGTGATTATCAAGAATAGTAGGGACATCTATTGTGCAATTAGTTAAAATTCTATTTAGGTTATTTTCTTGACTAAAGTTTTTCATTTGAATCATTTGAATATTAGTACGGGAGGTACTGGCGCATGAGTACCGAAAACTATTCCACCTCAATTTTTTTATGCGATCCTCTTCGAATTTCCCTACTGATGATATAAATGCATGTTGCCAGGGGGCAACCCGGGGCCATATTGCTTAAACCGGAAGTTGTTTAAACAATTGCAAGGAATTGTCATTTTTCAACCGGACCGAATAAAAAAGGTCCTATGACTTTTCACGATCAAGTTAATATTTTTAGAGATATGAATTTTTAAAGATTCGAGATTTTTCCAACCTTTAAAAATTCATATCTCTAAAAATTTTAACTTGATCGTGAAAAGTCATAGGACCTTTTTTGTTTGTATTTCAATAAAGAATATTAAAAAAATTTGTCCGGTTGAAAAAATACTTAAAGGTATTTTAAAGGTAGGGTACGCATACTTGTGAGGGCGCGAAATTAACAATTAAAAAACAGGTATAAACAATGAAATTTTTTTAAATCTCTATTAAGGATATTATTAACTATTGTATAAAGAATTTAAAAAAAATATTATTTATATTTTATTATTTCTTTTTAATATATTTTTCATGGGTCAAAAGTACTCAAATTTGAGATTTTTCGAACTTTTAAAAATTCATATCTCGAAAACTATTAACTTTATCGTAAAAAGTCATAGGACCTTTTTTATTTATATTTCAATAAAGAATATAAAAAAAATTTGTCCGGTTGAAAAATGACAATTCCTTGCAATTGTTTAAACAACTTCCGGTTTAAGCAATATGGCCCCGGGTTGCCCCCTGGCAACATGCATTTATATCATCAGTAGGGAAATTTGAAGAGGATCGCATAAAAAAATTGAGGTGGAATAGTTTTCGGTACTCATGCGCCAGTACCTCCCGTACTATATACATGTGCGTTTATAAATTGCATAAATGTTTCTTGATATGTTATTTTTGATACTTTGAAAATAATATCGAGCCATTACCGCCATTTTAGCGTAACCGACAAATATCAAATTTTACAGCAGAAGGATTTTTTAAATAATTAAAATATTTCTGCTGTCTTAATTTTATTACACCTGAGCGTATTATTCCTATTATTTTATTAACCTTACGATAAAGATGGTTATTGACTGTGAAAATGTCTTGTATTAACGATAAACTAAGCAGTTGTTATAACGCGTTAATTAACGAATTTTGGAGAAAAACGTTAACACTGCTTGATCCGTTAGGGTGTCTACACAATCAGTGATATAAGGAATAAGAAGTATGCCATCTAGTGACGTTGAGTGGAACTTTAACGTAACTGCTCATAGATATAAATATGTAGGTATTTTTGTACGTCAAAATTCGTGGTTTTTTTCACTTTAGTAGCAAAAAAAAGTCATCACGAACGTTATTTTTTCATGAATTTTGATGTACAAAAATACCTAAATAGATATGTATACCTAGGGGCAGTTACATTAAAGTTCTATTCAATGCCACTAGATGGCATACTTCTCATTCCTTATTTCATTGATTGTGTAGACACCCTTACAGTTTAAAATGTTGCTTGCAATAAAAATCTCAATTTGGATAAAAGTGTCGCTTATGATAAATCGGCGGTAATGGCTCGATATTTTCTGAAAACTATGGATTAGAGGTTTATTTATAGTTTACAAATGGTGTTTCTGGCATCTAGTCGTCCCAAAATTTCTTAATACAGACATATTAAGATTTTTATTTACAAAAATAAGTAAAAAAGCTTACAACGAAGTTGTAGCACATTTCTGTCTCGTTTTAATTTTTTGCAATCTGCTGAGGAAGAATTGGACTCAATCATTGATATACATATAACCATTTATAAAAATCAATGAAAAACACCATTCCGTTCAAAGGTTATAAAGAATCAAAATTTATTTTGCGATTTTAGGGGTAGATAATTGTATTTTTAACCCCTTCATGCACATAAGCGTACGGACAACTTTACAAATTTGTACCAAAGTTTTTTTGAAAATTGATAGATATATAGATAAATAAATATAATCTTAGATAGATTGATAGATAAATGTAAGTTAGATAGATAAATTGATAGATAAATATAAATTAAATTGGGACAAATATGTCCCATATTTGTTCCCTTAAGGTGTTAAGGATTATTGGAAACAAAGTTGTTGCAAATTGAAATTACTACAAATTATATTTTATAAAATTTTTCGAAATGTTACCTTTGACCTCCCCAGGAGGGAGAGTTCATATTTCAAGCACCGCTATTTACTGTGGCGCCATTTTGAAATAAAAATCTATTGCCGACTGGAACTCCTTCCTTATTGCAAAATTTCAATTTTTTTTACTTCTGAATGGTTTTTGAAAAAAAAAAAAAGAAATAAAATTTTTATAAAGCACATGACGTATGGAAAAAGTTTTGGCACTAAAATAACTGAGACCCTTTTTACCTTTCGCCTAAGTTCCATCGATTTTCATTTATAAGATCCGGAGAAAATGGAAGGAAACGTTAAAAATGGCAATAATTCCAGGACCATTGGCTAATTTGCTTCAAAATTTTGCTCCTTTTAATGCTCCATATACAGAATTATTTTGACCCTCTAGTTTCATTTCTCTAGTCCCAGTAAATCTGGGGATATTCATTAATTGTGACGCCAACATACAAACATACATACATACAAACGGTCCGGAAAATTTCCATCCAGATTTTTTGTTATCAGAGTTCCTTAGGCCTCAAAACATCAAAATTCAGTAAAATATAAAACAAGTTTTTTCATATAAAATTATAATTTTATTATAAAAAAGAAAAACAATAAATAAAATTAAAAACGTAAAATTTCATATCTACATACAACTTATTGCAACACAAAATAAATTCTAAAAATATTAAAGCCTTAAAATTAAAGATTTTATTCCAAATGATACTTCAAAGAGAAAACAATAGTACAAGAAAATACCACTCATACGTTATTTACATCTATTTTGTCCATTGACTAAAATTTCTGAACTTAACATTACCACTTTATCAACTATTAATTGACGTTATTTATTTTTTTAAATAAATAAAATATTAGAAATAAATTTTCTGAATCTCATAAACATTTCTATAAATCTAACAAATTTTCTATTATAGTGGATTATTCGTTTCATAAAGATTACATATACAGGGTGATAACAAAAATAAGTCTTTCGAATGCTAAATTTTTAACTTTGGAGATGAAAATAAACCAAAAATTAACGAAATAAATTTAATTTTAGCGCAGAATAGGTGATACCTAACTCATTTCTGACGTCATGTTTTCGCATATTCGAGCGTCGAGTGTCTAATATACAATATTTTTTTAAAATTATTTCAACAATTTAAAAACTGACAATTCAAAATGACAAAATATTGAATTGATAAAAAATGGCAACTTCAGAATTATCAATATTTAATAATAATATTCGCTACACAGTTTAGTAATCATCGCCTTTAAGAGCTCTTTAAAAATCTGTGGCGAGTATTTTTGGGTAGAGGGCAGCATTTTTTGACATTCAGTAATTTAACAGTTTACCAGGGGTTTGATATATCCACAAAATAAGTTACAAAATAAGGCCATATAAGATAGTTATAGTTAGTATAGTTGCTTTATTTACAATGCCAGAGGAGAGATGACGTCACACGACTCCATAAGATGGAACTATTTGTGTAAAGTGCAACTTTAAAATTCCATGACCTTGTTAGTTTTTTCACACTTTTGATTAATTTCGTTTTGATATTAGTAAGTAAAAACACTTTTGCTTTGCAAAATACCACTTTTATTGTATATAAAAACTCTTATAACATGTTTCGGTCAATATGACCATTCTCAAACGTGTAATTCTACAGGCTCGAACGTCTAAATCTCAAATTTACTAATATCAAATACGGAATACCATAAAGTAACGTTCAAATCTATTAAATTTCGTTTTAATTTGTATTTTCACCCATAAAAATATTGTCAGCTTCTCACAAAAAGGAAAATAATTATTTTGTTAAACTGACGAGAGACAAGTAAAAATGATCTCTGATCTCTAAAGGGTGTCATATCGTGTTAGGGAACGTCAATAAACTATGTAGTTCATTTTGACCTCTACTGAACCCCTCCCACTTGACGGGATTAAGCCCAAAAGACTGTTTTGAAATCATTTCCATTTATTTATAAAATATGAAAAATGAAGATATGAAGATATTTTTTTAAAGATTAGCAAAATAAAACAAGTCTTCTTACTGTAAAAATTTAACTGTGAAAACTTTGTAACCAAATGGTAACATAATTCGTTTGAGATAATTTTGTAAAATTTCAAAATGTCATAAGCATGTCATAAGTAGCTTAGTGATGTCGGATAATTAATCGATTAGTCGGTTTAGTCGACTAATTTTGTTTACATTTAGTCATATTTTAGTCGACTATTTTACCTTCGATTAAATGATTAGAATGATTAATTTTTTTTTAAATGACTAAAGACAACTAATTTAACAATTTTTCTGTATTATTTATTGGGCTTCAAAAAATGAAGAATAAAAAATTATCTATCTGTATGTTTTTTCATTTTTATGTGATTAATATATTCCGATATTTCATATCTTTCTTTTTCTTAAAAGAAAAATATTAAAAGTCCATAATTAAATTCAAAAGAAAACCTCGTTTTTGAAAGAGCTACATAGGTTACGTTACCATGAATTCGACTAAGAATTTAGTCGATTAGTCGACTACTTTGTGCTCGATATTTTCGACTAATGACTAATTTTATCTGAAAGACAATTTTAGTCGATTAATCGATTAACTGCTTCCTGGCCCGACATCACTAAAGTAGCTCATGCTTATTCATGAAATTTTACATTGAAATTTATGTTTATCTTAACTGTCAAATAAAATTACAAGGCGGGATTTTGTTTCTCTTCTCAAGTAACCAGCACAACTTTCTAAAATCCCCCTCGCGACCAGGCTACGTAGCTTATAGATGCTCCTTTGTAAGCCTAACAACATTTCTGGTTTATTTTCACCTCAAATTTTTGATCATCCTATATACTCCATTTTTTTTTATAACTTTAAACCATTTTAAAGTTTAATAATGTTGCAAAATTGCATTTTTCAAATGGCACCATTAAAGTATTGAATAAAATTTGAATTTGAAAGTCCGTGTACTATCTTCGATTTTCATTTGTCGCCATAACCTCCATATCATCGCGACACTTCGGTATATATAATGTGACACACGTGTGTTCCCACACATCTTGCGGATACTTTTCCTCCGTAGTCCAAAAATCATTTTCCACATCGTAACATTCGATTGCCGCGGTGTCGCGATCAAACATGGCGTCACTGTGAAAACCCCCGATAAAGTATATTTTCCCGTCCACTTCGACGATACCGGCATGATACCTGGGGGTCGGCACTCGTGTGACCACCTCCCACGTGTCTGTCGTTAAATCGTACACATCGATTGTGTCCACCAGCACTCGACTTCCCACATCGGCATCTTCAAACCAACCACCACACACGTAGATCTTGTCGCCGATGGCTAGCATCACGTGATCGGCCCGTGGGGTCAGCATGGACGCTCGAGCTTCCCACGTATCCGTCGAGGGGTCGTATCGTCTCATGGTGTCCGATATTAAGTCGCGCTCAAGACCTCCGCTAATGAAGAGGTAACGTTCGCTAGTGTTTCTGGGCCAAGTCACTCCGGCGTGTTGGGAACGACCTTCAGGAAGTGGACTAATACTTGACCAACTGTCCGTCGCCGGGTCATAGCACTCACACGAGCTTATCTCTTCTTGATCGGCCCCGTCAACAAATTCTTCAAGTTCACTAGATCCCCCGATTGCGTATAAACGTCCGGAGAGGACGTTTAACGAGAATCGACAACGTTCCCGTTGCATTGGGGCAATTGTCGTCCATTTATTGTACCGGGGACTGTATCGGAAACCGAAGGGGTGAATATTCTCTTGAAGAGATTGATTAAACGAGCCCCCAATCACATATAATTCGTTGTCTAGAACGGCTGTGCCAAAATTACACTGTTCCACGTGCGGTATCGAGGTCAGGTGTCGCCATTTGCCTTTTGAAAGGCAATAAGTGATCTCATTTGTGATTCCCCCGATACTGAATCCACCAACTTTAACGATAGCCAGTTCCATTCCACGTGAATTCACTAAATCGTTTGTGTAGCGTTTTGTAAAAACGGAATTGAGGGATTTTGAGGGTAGCAGGGTTTGTCGATACATTTCTCTCATCACCACACGATAGATTCCTTGTTTTTCGATCGTTTGATGATCGATGAAGACTTTTTGAAGCATACTGTCCAATTTCCACGAGGGTATTTCGCAAAAATGAATTTTTCGTAATAGTCTCGAAGCGTATGACAGTCTATGAGCAAATCTGAAACAAAATCGTAGATATTCAATTTAAAAATATCGTTCGGACTTCGGTTTAAGATTTTTTAATAGATTGGTGACGTAAAGATTACGCATGCGCCTCTGGTAATAAAATTATTAAGGGGAGATTCGCTAAAGAAACAAAAAAAAAAAAATCGATTTTTTTTCTTCCTAATTATCTTTTTTAAGGTGTTAGAAATATTCTCCTAAAATTTTAAAAGAAAAACTTTACTATAATTTAATTTTTAAAAAAAAATTGCTTTTTTTCGGAAGTACATTTTTCGACATGGTTCCTCGTGTATCTCAAAAAGTATTTGAGATATCGACATAAATCAAAGTGAATATTATTCCTCGATACCATCATTTTGACAGGAACTAGGATTTTTTGGTTCCGTAATATATTTTCAAAATGGCGGCTGTTTACAGTTGAGAAAGCGGCGATTTTGAAAATTTATTTTCAAAATGCGATTTCTCGTTGGTTTTTTTTTTTCTTAGATCCTAGTTAGTACCATAACTGTATATGTATATTTTCAGAATATTCTTGATTTTTTTATTATGGTTTACTGAGAATTTCAGAACGCGAGGAACCATCAAGGTGGAAAAATCTTGTAATATCAACTTCAAAGCCGTTTATACTCAGCTTATTTTTGAATTTTTAAAAAAAAATTTTGTAGCTCAAGACATGTCGAAACAATGTTGTGTATTTAGTTTTTTAATAAAATATTTATTTGTATAAAAAATAATAATAAAAAAAGGTCGATTTTTGATGTTTTTTGGCAAATCTCCCCTTAAGTAAAACATGTACATATACAGTCTGTTAAGTAAGATCGTGGTCGACCATACTCACAAATGGTAAAAGTTTTTCTCTAAATATTTTGTGAGCAGATAGAGTGAACCAGTCACCCAAATGTTATCGAGTGCTTGTGAAACATTATTAATGTATGGCGAACTTTTATCCGTATTTAAACATACACCAATATTCATATGTTCACTTTAATGTACAGCTTTAGCTGATACTTGAACACTCGATGTACTATGGCAAATGGCCAATTCATTATATTAATTAAAATTCATATAGCGTTTGAAAAAATATTAAATTGGATCGGCTGGGACTCGAACCCGGACCTTTTGGTTGCTAGCCAAGTCGATCCAATTTGATAATTAAGCGGTCACTGGCCTAATTGGTAACGCGCTTGGCTAGCAACAAAGAGATCCGGGTTCGAGTCCCAGCTGATCCAATTTGATAATTTTTCAGACACTATGTCAATTTTAATTAACATAATGAATTGGCCATTTGCCCAAGTACATCGAGTGTTCAAGTATCAACTAAAGCTGTACATTAAAATGATCATATGAATATTGGTGTATGTCTAAATACGGACAAAAGTCCGCCATACATTAATAATGTTTCACAGGCACTCGAAAACATTTGAAATTAAAAATATAAAACTGCGTCTCGTATTAAAGAGAGGTTGTGTTTGATTGATTATATCAGATTGAAATGGAACTCGAACAAGCGGTCGGTGGCCTAATTGGTAAGGCGCTTGGCTAGCAACCAAGAGATCCGGGTTCGAGTCCCAGCCGATCCAATTTGATAATTTTTCAAACACTATGTGAATTTAAATTGTATTTTTAATTTTTTTTTAATGAAAAAAACGAAAAATTAAATTGTATTAATATTCTTTTGAATAATTTTGTGTTTACATATAACGAAAGTTGGGCCTAGCAATTTAACGAGAAGAACTGTCAGGCAGACTGAAAAATCATGACAAAATTATAAGGATTCCGAGATTTTTCTTCGGAGCCCCAATACATACCCACAAACTTCTGAATTTTCGAGCCATTTAAGAACAATTCGAAGCACCTCTTCCTCAGGACAATCCACGGGAAATTCACACGCCAATAAGTACTCCAGTTGTTGCGGTGATAACCGTTGAAATTCGTTGGACATCGAAAATTCCTGTAAATGACCGCTGATAAAACGATACACTCGTCGACGCAACTGTGTCAGCGAATATGTCTCAGCGATTGTGGCAATATCGACACAATTTTCTAAATCCAATTGCGATTGTAAATAATTTGAGCAAGCTTCCACTACAGCGACCACTTGAACATGACTTGCCGCCGAGAGGACATCCTGAATGTTGGCAAGATTGAGTGCAAGACGAGAAGTATAGGCGTAGTTGAGTAAGAGACGAATGCCCTCTGCAGTGACTCCATTCAGACATATTTCACTTTGTCGTGACTCGCGCATAGCGTCCGTGAACATGGCGCGAAAGTAGTCGCTACATGATGCGAGTACCACACGATGCGCTTGAAATGATTTACCTTCTGCCAACAGGGTGACGTCCAGGAGATCACCTTTTGATCGTAAGTTGTTAAGGCCACTTAATAAAGTACCTGTAATCGGTGAAAATATTTTAAATATCGGTAAAAGTATCGAAAAAATTAAAATTAAAAAAAAAACTTTTAATGATTGCAAAAAAACCGAAAGTGCTCACTATATATTTAAAAAAAATTTTTTAATTTAGGTGAAAATTAGACAAAATAAATTGTTTACATAATTAATTACTGACTTTCTTATTTTTAATTAATTTTAAAAAAAAATTCTCAAAAATATGTAATTGTTTAATTTCAAAGGAAAAAAATGCCGGGAAAAACGGATTGTTGTAATTACGTCACAATTTGAAAACAAATATTAATATCAATTTTTATAACCTCAAAATTTTGATTTTGTCTGAATTCTGATTGATTATTTAATATTGAGTACAGCTGAACTCGTTTTTATGCGGTCTTTTTTGTGGGATTTTTTTTATACGGTTTGTAAAAAATGGCCAATCAAATGCATAATGTGAATCAAAATCACGAGACAGTAAGAAACTTGAATAATTACTACAATAACTTTCTTTGATAAAAATACTTTTTAACGGCTTTTAAGTATTTAATCAATACATACTTATTGTATCATTTAATTTTGTTACAGATGTATTTTTCAAAATTTTCATAATATTATAAAATTGAAATAAAATGTTTCTACGTGTAAATTAATGCTTTATCTTGTTTATAGAAGCAACTTTTAAGGAAATTTCTAAGTTCTGAGCGTTTTAAGTTATGTTTTTTCGATGAAACTTTTTTTATGTGGTCCCGACCAACCGCATAAAAAAAGTTCTTTGTACAATCTAGATCGAACTATACTTTTTATAGCTATTTATAATATTTCTGAATATATTTTTTTTTTTTGTGCGATTTTTTTGCGTCCCCTATCCACCGCACAAAAAAGAGTCCAGCTGTATTCTAAAAAATATATATATATATAATTTCATCTCAGTCACGAAAATTATCAAAATCGACATTTTTGTTTTAAAATTGTGACGTCACTTTGAACTAATAGCGCATTTTCAATCATTTACATTGTAGTTGAATGTTAACGGTTTTCACAATATTTCTAAATAATAATAATAATCAATGCAAATTTCAAACACAGTCAAGTAGCCTATTAGAATATTACCTGAGTGAGCTGGTGATTCAAAATCAACCGTGTTCAGCGGTCTTTCGTAGGATCCCCACTCCCTTTCGTTCATCATTTTCACGAAATCACTTTTCTATTATCATCTGTAATTAAATAAAGTCGTGTTAAGAGTTATTTTGGCCAAAATGGATATTCTAATTTCGTTAAATTTAGTGTTATTTTCTGAATGAAATCAAGCGATGAACACTTTCTTTCGATCAAAAAAATATGCTAGTTATCATAATGACATTTTACCATAGTTTAAAATTACCATCATAGATAACATCAATCGTATGCATAAATATATTATGTCGGAGGACTTAATTCATCTTAATCATTAAAGGCGTTAAAAAATTTAACATACTTGATGACGTCATTGAGTTGAAATTTTTATTAGAAAACTTTAGTGTTTCTTTAAAAAATGTTTGCTTGCTTTGGTGTAATTTTTGTCTGCAAAAGAATATACTTACAAAAACCTCCTTATTTAAAAAACAACCTATTTAAAAATTTACGTAACTGATACACCGATCGTTTCTATTTTTACTGGATATACAATAATCAATGTGTTAAACAAAGAATGCATACAGGGTTTTCAACAAAATCGTAGGAAATAAAAGAAATAAAAAATAACTAAAACACTTGAAATGTTGAATAAATATATCAAATAATTGCATGATTTCCCTCCCATAGTTTTTATTTAAATACATAAGTGAACGTATTTCGTAAATAGGTTTCACTTATTTTTTCCATTCTTCATCTCTGTCTAACACATTATACTTTTTAATATGTTCAATAAATCTCAAAAGTATTTGTATGGTTATGTATCTTATATGTATTAATTACAATTTACATTAAGTATTTTTAACAATAATATATACTTTTTTGCACAATTCTTACAACATTTTCATATTATTTCTGCCATAATATTCGTGGTAAAATTACCTTCATTTAAATGTAATTCACTACACTGAAACAATTTAATTAAAGTTAAGCTCAATTAACTTTATTATTTGCTAAATTATATGTAGAATAAAGTACTTTTTCTACAATCTGACCTGGTAACATTAACCATTTATTATATTTTAATTTCTGTAGCAATAATAAATACCTACCAATATTTTCTATAATACTTAATTTTGAGTATATTAGTAGAAAGAATGTGAAATTGATGTCATATAATTCAAACACCACGCGGACGAAACCGCGAGTAAAGCCAGTATTATTACCGTAAGACGGAATGAATTGGGACATAAGAGTGAATTAGGACACAACGAAAGAAGTTATTCATGAATTTGGTTTAAAAAGACTAGACATAAAGGTAAACTTACACCTTTCTTAAATTATAATAAGAATAATTATTCTTTTGGGTGGCAACGGTGACTAATTGTAAGCTTGAGCGGATAAAAAGTATTAAAAAATCGATTCAAACTAACGTCTTGAGACAGTGTTATTTTTTGTTTCTTAAAACTATGTAAAAACAATTTATTTTGCTGCCCTTATGAATAAGTTGTTGTTTATTAGAATTTTTAATCATTTTAAAACATATTCATTTTTGCTTTCATTCGTTTCTGTTTTTTTAAGAGAAAATTGAGAAAATCATGAGGACTTGACATTTGGGTTAAATTGGTGGTTAACACCGACGAAAAAAGGATAGGTAGAGACAGTAAGTAGATGGGTTAATAGGGATGGTATGTCAATTATAGAGAGGTGAAGACGGGGTGATTAGGGACGGATAAAGAATGTATTGGAATATACAATAGAGTACTTTCAAGGTGATTCGAAATTAAAAAACACATTAAACATGATATTTGTACACTTTATAAACGTGACTTTAGATTTTACATTTATTTCTACACAAAATTATGCAGTATTACCTATTTCTTTTCTAGATGTATAAATACAAAAAAATTCTAAATTATATTTCAGTTTCAATAATGGTCAGTCCAACTGATCATCCCAATTAACCGTGTTATCGTCTCTTTTGACCTCGATTTACCATAGAGTAGAAATTACCTAATTTTTGTCATTTTTTTTTTAAAAACCTGAAATATGAAAATTTTTTTATTTTTATAATAAAGTAACCGCGCTAGCATAAATTTTTAATATATTAAAGAATAGGTACTCGTAAAAGAAGTTTGAATTCGTGCCGATTGATGCCAGCTTAGTATAAATTTTTGAATTTTAAATTTATTAACCCATTGCACTCGAACCATTTTTTAGTATGGGTACCTACTCAGCTACTCGACAGTAGTTTCAATAAAAAATTGTAATACATCAAAGATAAGTATTTCAAACAAAAGTAGTTTACTTACATATTTTATTTTTATTTGCATATTACAAACATTTTATTTTAATATTAAATTCTATAATTTTCCTTAGTGTGATATTTGAAGTAAAGAATAGGATGGCGCCTGAGAGGCGCCTTTCGAGTGCAAAGGGTATTTATTGTGTCGCCGTGGCGGCGCCTATCGAGTGCTAAGGGTTAATATTGTTAAGTATAATTTTGATATGTACATTAGTAATCACATATTTTATAAATAAAAAATACAATACGTATTGCAAAATTTCAAAAAATATTTTATAGAAAGGTGAAAGTAAACGGTAATTTAGGTGTTTGCACTGCATTTTAAAAACTTTGATTAAAAGTGATAACCTGATAAAAGTACATTATAACTATTAATAGCATGTCAGAGTCATTGTTTTATGTGATTATTAGTATTATAAAATGATTTTTTTACGTGGGAAAAGAAAATATTGCGTGTTTTAATGATTCAATTATTATGTTTAGAATATAAATAATGACGACATATTTCTGTACTTATCTGTGAAAATAATTTCAGGTAGGTATGAACAAAAGTATTCCTATTGTTTGGGACATAAAAGGAAAAATAGATATACCTATTACAGCTATAGAAATTGATGTTATGCAGCAAGGACAGTTTTAACAAAGAAATTCATAAATAAAATATTGAATAATAACAAATGTCAAAAATAACTTATTCAAATAACTTTGTTGATTCAACAATTGTAGAAAAAACATAATATATTTCACTTTTTCTACAATCATATTTCTGAATAAGCTTATTAGGAAAGTTGTACAAGTCTATTAGGAGTCATCTGTACGAAAATAGGGGAGAAGTGGAACGCCTAACGTGATAAGGTTTACGAGGAGGGGGGGGGGGAATGCTAACAATCGTGACGTAACGTAACTTGTTTTTTAGTGGCTTCGTAATGTTTTTTAACTTTGCAAATTTTAACCATATTTCTAAAAGAACGATAGAATAATGGATCACTGGGAAAAAGACTTTTGCCGAATCGACAAATCATGAATAATAATGTTCGCGTTTTATCATGCTTGTGACCCAAAATTAAATGAAAATGGTACAAAGTATCTAAATAGCCAGAATTTTTGAAATAAAAATGAATAATATATATGATTAAATTACATATAATGGAACCGTAATTTTAACTACGAAACTCTAAAAATATTTAAATATTCGCGGGTGATCGAAACAGCGGGAATGTTGATAAAGTCAACAAACCACCGTTCCTTTAATAGCGGCCTAAATAATTTTTAATGATTTTTTTACATTTTTTCCTACTCTAATATTTTATATAAATTTCTGATATTCCGATTTTTTAAACAAATTTAATATTTTAGCAAAGTCTACATTAATCATTTGCAACTCACCATTGTATCATATTCAAAATCGCAATTTTTAAAAGTTTAAAAAATAAATTTAAGAATTTAAAAAAAAATAAATAAATAAAAATACTTATTTAATTAAAAAGAATTAAAAAATAACTTAAGTACCTACATAACAATTTATTGTTTTTATTTTACTAAAAAAAAATAACAGGTTTAACTTCCTGAAATGCCAAGGTTAACAAAAATATTGAAAAAGAATGTACTTAGTGTGAATCAACCATTCTGTCATGAACTTGTTCTAAATAAAAAACCAAAAATTAATTTGATTTTCAAAAATATATTATTTTAAAAATTAGAACATTTTTATTTAATAGAATTAAAGAAAAACCACACAAACCTAAAATAAATTTAGTCGGTGTTATTCCTTGGGATCCTTGTTCAAGGACATGAACACGTTAAACGAATAGCACTCACACATAGAAACACACAAAACCGAACAACGGAGGGTTGTTTTCGTTATTGATGTCAATTAGAAATTTAAATAGTTTCTGGAACACCATAACGTCGATATAACCTCTTTAAAAAACGAAAATATCACATAAATTTTAAGATTTTCAAATGTAATTTCCAAAAAATACTTGTATTATACATTATAATTTTGTACATATGCTTTTGATCAAATGTTGCCACTGAACGAATATTGTTTTTAATCCGTTATAATAGTGGTTCACCTTTTGTTCCTCATCAAACTCGGCCATTGCTTTGTTTTGCCCCAAGTTTCATATATCCCACCATCTCTTTTTAACGATTCAATAATGTAGTCAAGAATAAAGAATAATGATAAGTAATTGTATTAGTTAGAATGAGATATGAAATATGTACTTGTAATTTTTTTCTCTCATTTTATTATAGATACGTACAGAGTGTACATATTCGGTTATGTAGACGAGTACATTAGATACATGTGTTCCCAGAAACGTAATGTAGGTTGTTCACGTTTCGATATACGATTAGGCTGCTTTCACACTGAATCAATGAGATACTTAAGTAATATTGTGTTACTTTGTTGCAATATTTCGGTTTATTGCACAATATTTTTACATATTTAATTTTATTTTGTAACTTAAGAATATGCACGCATGTTTTTTTACTTATTACAAATTTCCTGACTTTGTACCTAATATCAAAGTCATCTACTATGCTAGTGGATTCTATTCTAATCTAGTGGATTGACGAATTTCAAAGTGTTTAAATTAAAGAGATAATTGATAGATTAAAAACAGTAAAATTAATGTAAGTTATGTAACTTATTTTTAGTATTTTGAAACTTTTCTAATTGAATTAGCTAAACCTAAGAATGAAAAAATTAATTTAACCATATATAATTCGACATATGTATTGTCAAAAGATATTTAATTTAAAAACCTCTACGTGTGGGAGCACATTCTGGTTTCAAATTAGGGGGGGCATTTTTTTAATGGCTTTATAATGTATTTCAAAAATTGTATTCCATTTCTTTGATAGAAAGTCTTTAACAAGGAATCAATGCTCATGACCACTGCGTATATCTGCAATTGGTTCTACATGCTTAATTTTGGTAAAAATTAAAAGAATTACATCGAGAACCTACATTCGCTTCCAGTTTCACCTTTCTGTCGTTTTATTTATGATTTTTAAAACTTTGAAAAGTTCTAGTACACTAGGTGACGTCATTAAAATAAAAAATTCTTTTTTCTCAAATCATGCTTTATGGAAGTGAATTTATCTATGTTGATGGTTTGAATCAGGGTAATTTGGTTGTGATTGTTTTATTATTACTGTCAAAATGACGAAATTCCTTTTAAAAATACTATTAATTTGACAGAAGTCCCTTTTGGGTGTCCCCCTATACTTAATTTTGATAAAAATAAACAGGATGCCTTGGGAAATCTACAAATTCGCTCTCAGTTTTACCAATCATTTTACTCAAACGATTTTTAAGATATTGAAGAATGTTAGTAAACTTGACGTCATTAAATAAACCAGGATAAAACTTGAATTTTTTTTTTCATTCAGAGATGTCACGACCCTATGAACTGCATCTTTGTATTCGCGCTTGTATAATGTCTTTATAAACTGTGGACACAGCAAAGTGGTTTATGTGGCTGATGTGTAGTTACCTTAATTTTTATTTTTTCAAAATTTGTTCAATGTGTAACCAATTTTAATCATATAATCTTCTTGGTGAAGGGATTAATTATTATCGCTCTATTTTATATTTACAAACAACATAGCTACACGGTGTTATTTTATGTGTATGTAAATAATAAATAAAAACTATGACTTATGAGAGTAATGCTCTAATTTACTTTTTACATAATTGATAGAGATTTTGCAATTTGATGCATGACAGGACACATAATACTTATTTTATATTTTTATAATTTTAATAAATACAGGTAAACAGGTGTTTTTCTTACCTTTGAAAAAGATAAAATGATTTCAGTATTTCCACTTTTATCAACTAAAATCATTCTTAAAGTAATTTCGCCGGCCATATTTTATTTTTGAAAAGATTTCTGGTACATAATTTTACGGATGTTAGAACTAAATTTGAAAGTAATTTTTAGGTCAATGACTATGCTATTTGTTTTTAAAATTAACGAGTGATGATGTTGTACTATGACTATTATGTACATAAATTTTTATTACTCTTGTATGTTGACCTGTCTACACATTATTCGGAATTTCTTTCAAAATTTTTTTTAGTAAATAAAAACATGTACAAAAATTAAAATCTCGTACTGAATTATCGTTTAACTATTAATTTCGTTAGCCTGTGTAGAAGTAAAATGTGGGAAAAATTTGCATTTCTTTAAAATCATCTGTTTGCAATAAGAAAAGTATAGTTATTAAATTTTTGAATTTTATTCACATTTTTTCTAACAATAAATTATATTGTTCTCTATAATACTACTAGATGGCAATAGTATGTAGGTAGATAACCATAGAGCATAGATAACTATAGAGTCGATCACTAACAATAAGATAGCTAGATTTAACAATAGATCTGAAGTTGTAATTTAATTTGATTCTCAATACTAGATGTCAGCAATATATTGAAGTGAATCTAGAAGTAAATAAAAGCGGTTTAATGTAGTCAATAAAGCATCAAAATGATCAAAATCTCGAAATTCTCTATAACAGCTCCAATTTTTATGAATTTTTTTTTTTTTTTAAATTGTATGTTTCAATGTATTCTTTAATATCATAAGCATTGTAAGTGGCGGATTTAAATCCTGTAAGATCTTGAGGTCCGAAAAAGGCCCAAAATAAACGGCTAGACGGATCTTGATCAAATTTTGCTCAAATACTGTTGAGATTCCAGAAAAAATGAACGTTAGGTTGAAATTATCCTCCCGGATCCTCGGATTCCAAAAAGGATCCAAAGTAAATTGTGGGGAATGACCTGTAAATTTTGCTTAAATACTATTAGAATAAGGAAAAAATGAAGGTGAAATTCAAATTGTGCTCCAGGGTCCTAGGGTCCCAAAAATCTTCTTGAATAAAAGGTTGAATGGACCTTGACTAAATTTTGTACGAATACTAATGAGATCGAGAAAAAATAAATGGGAATCAAAATTGTCTTCCAGTGTCTTGGAGTCTCAAAAGGGTCAAAAATAAATAATAATGTATTTTGACAAAATTTTATTTTTTCATAAATTTTTTTTCTTCTAATATTCCAAAAAAACGATACACCGAAAATAGTTAAAATTTTTACGGGTTATTTCTTATTCAATAGGCAATAAAATGCTATAGTAATCAAAACAATACGGCAAGTCGTTTTCCGAAAATTGTCTCCTAAATATAAATATTTCATACAGATAAGTACTTTTATGGTCAGAAAAAAAAATTTTGGCTACCGTTTGTAAAAAATTTAACGGGGAAAATTTTTGAAACTTTTATATGTTATTAGCTACTAAATGGGTAATATATTGCCATGATAACCAGAAATACGAACGCTATAATTTTCCTGCAATAGTCATTTTTGATATTAAAAACAGATACATGAATTTTACAAAATTTAACAATTTTTATAATTTACCACTCATTTTTCCATATTTAAAATTTGGGAATTTTTTTGAATTTTTTTTTTTTTTTTTTTTTTTTTTATATTAGAATAATAATTAAATCAAATAATAGATTTTGTTTCAAGACGCTAAGTCTTGTCACTTTTGAAGCATTAAGGTTTCATTTTGGATAAAAATTTTTTTTACTGATAGTACAGTCACTGAAAGACAAAATAATGTAAAAGCTCCCAATTTTTTCGGATTGAATAGATTTTCCTGAAAATTTGTATACCAGCTCATCTGACCCTACACTTCAAAAGTTATATTGTCTTGATATGTGCTTTTTGATAATTAGGGGTAAAAACTACCCTTGTATGACAAAAATACGAAAAGTCCAGATTTACGTATTTTAAAGATTCAATTTATGTTCAAATATGTTGGATAAAACTCCTTTCAAGTTTTTTAATATAATTTATGAAATTCAATTACTTTTCTACCCAAAAAATTCTTAAAAACTACCCCTTTGTTTCCGAAAAAATAGGAAAAAACTTTTAGCAGCCTAAAGTAACCTTTTGGTGCATTCACAATGTATTATATCTCTTTTATTTTTCGTTAGAAAACTTATCACTCATTAAAACTTATCACTCATTATCACTCGTTAAAAAATAAACCACCCCTTATAATAAAATAAAGAAGAAAACGATTATTAACAGCTTGAGATATTATATACTGGTGTACATATGATGAATTGTAATTTTTTAAAAGTTTTCAAATGTATGATTATATTGTAACATTTTAATCTCCCAAAAACCCTGATAGAAGAACTACCCCTTATAAAAAATCCTACCCTTTATGGAAAAATAGCATAAAAATTATATGTATGGAAAAATAGCATGTGAATTATATATTACATGTTGATATAATTATTTTTTTTTTTTCATTCTATTGAATTTATTTTTAAAATTTTTGACTAAATTATTAAAAAAATACAAAAAATACACAAAGATGATGGTAATTTAACTGCTAAAAAAATTTTACCGAAAAAATGCAACTGGTTTTCTTACTATAACTTTTTTAATTTTTAAGTTATCAATTCGCTTAACAAACCATTTGGTAGGAAATTTTAAGCACTATAAGTCTTATGATTAACAATTTTTTTGAGTTCTTCAATTTTTAGATTTGTAAGTTTAAAGGGCTTAGGAAAGGTAGTCTTCGCGTTCTGTTTTGAGTTTCTAACGATCATAACTCAGTCAAATTTGGACGTACGAAAATGAACAAAAAAGCAAATTTTTCAGTAAGAAAAGACCTACAATTTTCATTCTATAATTTTTTTTCATAAATTTGTTAGTTTTTTAAATATTTTGAGAAAAACCATGATTTTTTTAAAAATTAAATTTTTTTTCAAGAGTAAATCAATCATTTTTTCGAATTTAAATTTCTAAATCCGTTCAAACTCCCAGAACCCATTGTTTATATATGAATAAAGTAAACTGGCGACGGATTACGCTTAGTTTCAATGTTTGCCGTCAAGTAATTAATTTTGATACCAATTTTTTTTCTCAAAAATCAAGACAACCATTTTGCTTTGAATGTAACTCCGTTAATTTTTATACTAATGGCTTTTACCACAGCTCAAAATAAAGGTCTATTCAAGTACTTTAAAAGATGTAATATGAGTTTTTTTCGATATACCTCTCATTTTTCCTCCAAATGACATTGAAAGTTTCGATTTTAGCTATCGTCAAAATCGATTTTAATTTCAAGGAGTCATAACTTGGGTTCTGTTCTATCTACAAAAATAAAAAAGAATGCAATCTCTTTGTTACTTAATTTTCTTTATTTTTGCTTATAACCATTTTTTGCGTAAAACTTGTAGTTTTTGAGATATTTGCGAAATATTCCTCAAAAACATGCATTTTTTGGGCTAAAAACGACTACGTTTAGGCGCCAATATCTCAAAAAGTATTGATTGTACAAAAAATTCTTATAGAATATTTTTTGCTTAGAATTTGTTCCTCTATCGAACGGTGAGGTTATTTTTCATAAAAAAAATTCCAACCCCTAGAAGGGGTGCCTTCCACCCCTAGGGTGAAAGCACACATCGGCATTATATAACTTTTGTTTCTTGGGCTACTCCCTAGCTACAGTTCAAATTTCAAGCCAATCCATCCCATCCGAAAAAATTGGTAGCCAAATGCTTCAGTTACTGTACTATGAGACGCTTTGAATTTGAACATCAAAATATGCTATGAATATAATAATATGTAGATATCTTAGCAGTTTAGTAAGTAAATATGTGTATTATATTTTCATATTCAAATACCGTTTTTTTGAAATCAAAAATTTTCTTCTTTAAATTTAGGGCCTTAAACCTTTTAAGCGCCATTTTTAATGTTTATGATTTTCAATAATACTACAAAAGGAACAATTGAAAAAAAATTATCAAAATCGGATCTGTTATAGAGAATTTAGAGGTGAAAACCTTTTTTGACTACACAAGTTAGAGCGGGAGTGTAAATGTTTATGGTTTTTACTGAAAAAATTTTTTTGGTTTTCCTTTTTTCTTCAAAGGAATAAAGAAAGATTTTTTTTAAAAAGAATATAATTTAATTTACAACAAAATTTCACATATATTTTTTTTGGTATTAGTAAAAATAGAGACATACAGTTTGCATACATTTTAAAAATAAAATAGCAGTTACATATTTTTACTATGAACTTTATGGTGTAAATGCATTATAGGATTATAGCTTTATTTTTCTTCTTAATTCCATTGGAATAAATTTGTGTTTCTGTTTTATTAGAATTAAAACTTACACCTATAGGGTAAAAGCCCCCTTTGTGGAACGGTATCTAATACTGGAACAGTTTTGACATTTACATATTTATTTCTTTAATTGAGTAAGGAAACTTTAAATTCGAGGTGAATTTAAATTGAAAAACAATTATTCTATTAATAATAAATTTTGTTATCACACGTTACTTTCAGAAATAACTTCATTAATATGTAAATGTTCATAATTAGATACCGTTCCACAAAGGGGGCTTTTACCCTACATACAAAATATATTATTATTAATTGTTCATTTAAATTAAGTATTCGTTGTTAGTTATTGTCTATATCCCTCTGTACGCTTTTGTTGCTAAAATAGTACTAAGTAAGTACAATAAGGAGTTGATTAACGATAATATCTGAAACAAACAAATTCAGGCATTAGTTGCGTAAAAGTTGAAAAATTCGAAATGCAGTGAAAACCTGAAATTACCAGAATTTAAGTAAATAAATCAATAAAGGACCGCGCACAAACCTTATGGAAATTTGGTCCCGGTTAATTTCTTCGAAACTTTGGGAAATAATAGTTCTTGACCTGTAGAACAAAAGTCTCCATAGGCGCAAAGCTCAATAATGGACAGATTTTGAGATATATGTATGTAGTTAAATATAGGTATACTGTTCCTAAAAAGCCGATCACCTACCAAATGGTGTCGGCAAAAACTTGCAGAAAAGTAGAATCGATTGCCGACACCATTTGAAAGGTGATCGGCTCTTCAGGGACAGTATACCTATATTTAACTACATATATCTCAAAATCTGCCCATTATTGAGCTTTGCGCCTATTAGTACGGGAGGTACTGGCGCACGAGTACCGAAAACTATTCCACCTCAATTTTTTTATGCGATCCTGTTGACATTGCCCTACTGATGATATAAATGCATGTTGCCAGGGGGCAACCCGGGGCCATATTGCTTAAACCGGAAGTTGTTTAAACAATTGCAAGGAATTGTCATTTTTCAACCGGACAAATTTTTTTTATATTCTTTATTGAAATACAAACAAAAAAGGTCCCATGACTTTTCACGATCAAGTTAATATTTTTAGAGATATGAATTTTTAAAGGTTGGAAAAATCTCCAATCTTTAAAAATTCATATCTCTAAATATATTAACTTGATCGTGAAAAGTCATAGGACTTTTTTTGTTTGTATTTCAATAAAGAATATAAAAAAAATTTGTCCGGTTGAAAAAATACTTAAAGGTATTTTAAAGGTAGGGGACGCATACTTGTGAGGGCGCGAAATTAACAATTAAAAAACAGGTATAAACAATGAAATTTTTTAAATCTCTATTAAGGATATTATTAACTATTGTATAAAGAATTTAAAAAAAATATTATTTATATTTTATTTATTTTTTTTAATATATTTTTCATGGGTCAAAAGTACCCAAATTTGAGATTTTTCGAACTTTTAAAAATTGATATCTCGAAAACTATTAACTTTATCGTAAAAAGTCATAGGACCTTTTTTATTTGTATTTCAAAAAAGATTATAAAAAAAATTTGTCCGGTTGAAAAATGACAATTCCTTGCAATTGTTTAAACAACTTCCGGTTTAAGCAATATGGCCCCGGGTTGCTCCCTGGCAACATGCATTTATATCATCAGTAGGGCAATGTCAACAGGATCGCATAAAAAAATTGAGGTGGAATAGTTTTCGGTACTCATGCGCCAGTACCTCCCGTACTATATGGAGACTTTTGTTTTACAGGTCGAGAACTATAATTTCCCAAAGTTTCGAAGAAATTAACCGGGACCAAAGTTCCATAAGGTTTGTGCGGGGTCCTTTACATGAAGATATCATATTATGTAACTATGTAAAAGAGTTTTTAAGACCGAAAAGAAGTTGGTATTGGAAATTAGACTGTTTTTTGTTTTTGTCTGTCTGAATTACATTTTTCTAGTCTAAATTGCTCCATTAAGTTAGCATTTGCTCCAACAGAACACTTTTTATTAGTATTAAAATCTCCTAATATGTACTACTGACGTATATTTTTTCAATATATGCAAACGACAACACACAAAGTGTGTCTAATTGCCTACATTTAGCAATATTTTTTACATGACTAGTATTCGGCAATATTTTAATTACACAGTCCTACGATGGTTTCCCCCTTTAAGATTTGACAACTGATAGATTTTAGGGCACTGATTACGAAAAAAATATTCAAAAAATTCCAGCACGTCAAAATTTTTAGATATTAGGTATTAAAATTTTTGACTAAAATTACCTAGGTCGACCAAGTCAAGAATAGATTATACATTTTCATTTATTTGCTATCTAATAAAAAGTCATTACATAGTTGTAATTGGCTTTTAGGAATACATTTTCATCAATGGTTTCATTAAATGAAACCTAATTAACTAAGTGACATATCTTTATTTTGGGGAAAAAAGGTGAATTTTAAGGTCATCCGCTAATGAGCTCATTATTGAGGGTAATTTATTTTTTTCTATTCAGTTTTAATTGATAACTAAACCTCGCAAAACGGTGCTAACGGGGCCGTACTTATAAAAACTAACGACGTAAATAAACATGCATAATCTATTCTTGACTTAGTCGACCTAGGTAATTTTAGTCAAAAATTGTAATACCTAATATCTAAAAATTCTGACGTGCTGGAATTTTTTGAATATTTTTTTCGTAATTAGCGCACCAAAATACCCTAAGATCAGCCATCAAATCCAAAAGGGGGTGACAAAACTTAAAATTCGTAGGCCTGTGTTATTACTCAGAAAAATTAATATTAGATTTTAAATTAGATGGAGTAGGTAAATTGAGAATTTATTTGTACAAAGAAATTATATAAAAACCTTATTTCATGAGATTCTGATAACTATTTTTTTTGTTCGCAAATAATTATTTAAATAATTGGTTTTTCTATTGGAATAATTGCTAATTTCAATAAAGCAATTTTAGAGCTAACTATTTCCGATTATTTTAATCGTAGTTCTGGTAAATTTTGAATTTATTTTTTTTATTTTTGTGATTAAAACAATATCAATGGCCTACTAGATTAGAACCGATTTAATTTTTTTTCTTTCAAGTCTTATTTATTATACAGTATTTTCAGATAATATTTATATCAGTAAATATATAACTATTATAATAGTTATTACAAATTTTTTTCTTTCATCTATATATCAATGTATTTTTAGTCCATAGTTCATTTTATAGTTGGTATAATTTGACCCGTTTATCGCATACTTACAGCAGCGGCCAGATAAGGTTTATAATAATATGAATTATAACTTCGATTATTCACGTTTATCATTAAAAGGATTCCAGCGATTAGAAGGCACACAAATGCCACGGAGTGGTAGACCACTTCCTGTAAAAAAAATTATGTATTTAGTTGAATTAAAAAATTGTCCTGCAAATGGAGTTTTTTGAGGTGTACTATTTATACTTACGTATATTGTTTTAGAGATAAGTGATCCCGTTGCAATTGAAATAAAACAGGATAATAGTAAACAAAAAGTTCCAATCATGAATGTTGTAGTCATTAATAAGTGGAATAATTCGGCTCTTAGAGCATATAAATTATACGTTAAGATGTAATGTCCTACGACGGCTGTTGTGACAATACCCAAAATCTGGAAAGTGAAATCAGATTATTAAGAATTACGTCAAAAAAAAAAAAAAAAAAAAAAAAAAATACGTGGCTTTCACACAATAAAATGTTTTCCGTAATTTTAATAAAGAGATTTCCGTAATTTTTTAATTTTCCATTAAATTTTAGTAGTATTAAAAAATACGTTGTAGCTATAGTTTTAAGTTAAAAAAAGCCGAAACGGATGTTGTGTTTCAGCAGCTTTTAGTGATATTAAAAAATATCTACGTACTGTAAGTAGGTAAGCTAGAAAACTACACAAAGTTTCATCCAGGGTCTCTAGATGGCAACATTCCTAACCTCTTACGGCATTTATTGTGTGAAGGCCATTAAGGCATATTTAGTTACAGTCGGACTCATGTATTTTCAACTCATGTATTTTCAACACCATCTATTTTCAACTGATTTTACTCACGCATTTTCAAGTTTTTGGTCCCCACTTCTTACGCAATACTTTAATACAGAAAAATAACTGTCAGATTAATCGATTGACCATTGGTGGCTTTATCCTACAATATATGGTTTTATTTCATTTGCAATTGTTTAAAAAATAATTTTATTACAATTTTATTACACTTTTTTCATGTTTCACTTTTTTGTTTATCATATGTTACTTGACAATTTGTCATTTTAAGGTTATTCACTGGGGAAGTACACGTGGCTACTGTGTAAAGATTTGCGCGGGCTTTTTGTCATTGGTTCTATGTCTGTCACGTGGCTCTATGATTGCCATGGAGTGAGGATAAAGGAGAAGTTGAAAATACATGAGCGGATTAGTCCCGACAGGTTGAAAATACATGAGTTCGACTGTATTACAGGGGGTGGTATGGTAAGACTTTAGTTCCCGGAATGTCATAAAAATTTGTTTAGAGGCGTCTAGAATACGAAAATTAAGTGTCAGCACGATGACTTTCGAATGAAATTTCCGGTGCTTACGAAATTCGGTGAAATTGTTGGATAAGTTCTTTAGCCAAACACATATTGGAAAAAAATCAGTTTTTCGTCAAAATTAAAGTTTGCCCAAATTTTTGAACCACTGTCCTATATAATCGGCTTTTCGAGAAAAATTTAAATATGTACATTTTTTTCCAACATTATTTTATGGCAAAATGACTATTATGGGCGCAAGCCAAAAAGAACTTTTTTACCTACATATACATTTATCTTTGTCTATCATATTAATAAATATAGGTTTATTCACTCGCTCCTTTAAAAACATAATTACTTTGTTTGGTTGGTAACTATGTAAATAATACAATTCGTCTCCCTAAAAACCCTCACCTCAGTTTCTGGAGGTTTTTTGAGCTCGCGCTCATAATACATGACGTATTATAGTATATTTTATATTTGACTTTTTGCTTTTTTGCAAAGTATTATAGTGGTATCTGTTAATAAATCTATTAAAATAAAAAAAATGATGTGGGTGATGTTTGTTATAAATAAACAGTTTTAATAAAAATTTAGTATCCATAATAATATTAAATTTTATTAACTTCCGATAGGAAGTTATTGTAATGGGTCCGATTTTATGAATCGCTAATTTTGACATATCTCCACGTTTCAAGGTCACTAGAATCCGAATCCATCGTTTTTAGCATGATGTCTGTGTGTGCGTTCGTTAGTTCGTTCTTCCGTTCGTTCGTTCGTGAATTTTTTTTCGTCTCGCATATCTCGAGCACAAATGATAATATCAACTCCGGACTAATTTCATTAGATGCGTAGTAAAAAAATGAAGACCGGATAAAGTTTTCAGCAAATTCGGATTAGCGGTTTATTTTTGTGGTAAAAAAACGGAATTAACTTTATTTCCATAGATTATATGGATTTTTTACCATAACATTATTATATAATGGCCTAAGAACTTTCCTTGATGTTAAAAACGCCAGTATTTTATTACAAAATTAAAAAAAAAATCGAAATAAGAAACTTGAAAAAATTAGTTTTTTGCCAAAATATATTTTGTTTCGCATATCTTGAGAACAAATGATGTTATCATTTATTTGATAAGGGTGGAGCCTCCACGCTTAGGTACAGAAGGTGAAGCCCCCGGTATGGTGCAAGGGGCAAAGCCTCTACCGGGGGCCCAGGGGAGGAGTCGCCTGAAATGAAAAAAGAATTATTTATGTACAATAGTCTCTTGTCTTTAAGGACACCCAATGGGAAGTTGACAGTGTGGATAGACCTGTCCCCCAAATTTTTAAATTTAAAATTTTCGTCACATAACGAATCATTATTTCCAAATATTCCGATTATTTAAAAGTACACGTTTAACATTTCTGTCGGGTGTACCGCACCTAGCAACCTTGTATCCTAATTATTATTTATTGTGCTTATTGAGTATAATCAAATATAATATGATATTCATCTTATGTAAAATTACAAATTACAAAAAAAAGAAAATGTATTACTCATTCTGACCAAAGTTATCCTTGCCCATTTAGCATAATACTGAAAAAAATTACCAAATATTTACTGGACAGACTATCTATATGTATTAATATGTATGTGTGCATTACATTCAATTAATGTATTTCATGGGCAATGGCGTCATTCTCGACTTAAAATAAAATTGATGAATGATTAAGTAGTCTCACTGACCTACATTCCTTACTGGTTTTACAATTTTTATTTATTCTTATGTAAAAGAGAAAAAAAAATGCAAAAAGTAAACAAACAATATAACTAATAGTAAAATTTCATGGAAAACATTTTTAATTGTTTTTGATTCTTCATTGAAAACAGGAGAGGTTAAGAGTGGTTACAGAAGAGTGATCATGAGGATCATGACTCCCTGCTTCCCGAACAGAGATTAATTCAAATTTTATCGTGGTTTACTAAAATTTTTGGACAGAAAGATGAAACTGGAAACGAATTAGATTTTTGAATCTGTTCTTTTTATTTTTTGTCAAAATTAGACACGTAGGAATACCAGAAAAATGATTTTTATCGAGTCAGTCACATTTATAAAATAAATTGGGTCATTTTGATAGTAAAAATGAAAAGTATACACCCAAATTACTCTAATTCATTCAATCACCCTAATTCAAATCACTTCAGTAAGGTTTGCTTTGAGAAAAAGAAAATTTTTTAATATGATGACGTCATCAAGTTTACTAAAATTTTTTAATTCCCTAGAAACCGTAAATAAATTGAAATTGGAAGGGAATTATAGGTTTTCGAAGTCGTGGTTTTAATGGTAAATTTAAATTTATAATGTCAAGAAAACATGAAGCTTTTAAAAAAGCGTGACCCCTTTCTAATTTGAGAGCTGGATTCACCCTTGCTAGTAGTTCAATGTTCAAATATCTAGTCTAAAGTAAACTTTTTGCAATTTCGAGGTTAAAATACATACTTTAGTCCATCATAAAGCGAATATAGGGAATAAAGTGCCACTTTCAGTTCCAAGGGACTAAAAATACCTTAGCTTCCGCTTTTAGGTTAATCAGCAAGCGGAATTTAAGCGTTGTTAGCTAAAAAGCAAATTAAAGCTTAACTTGCCCATAATATACTTGATATAACATTATTTTACACTATTTAAGTGACGTAAATGATTCCTCGTGTGAATTGTTGTCCTGGGGCCTTTATAGGTCCTCTGACAGCAAACTTCACACTCACGGCATTAAAAGTCACACTGTAAGCTCTTGGTGTATTATTTTTTTGCTAAAATTATTCTAAAACATGGAAGCCTTTATTAACTGGCAATCTTACATCATTATATTCTAAAATTTATCCACCCAATAATTAGGATGATATTCAAAGACGATTCTGGATGATTTATTTATTTGATATTTCCAAAATTTTCCAACATATTTCTTGTCTTTTTCAATGGATCTGTATGTACAAAAGTAAGAAAACTTTAACGTCTTTAACAATAGGAATATTAATTATTATTGAAGTAAATAAACAGATCATTGAATTAAAATGGAAAAACCACAAATTTTTTTAATATTGCAAATGCTAATGGATATACCTAATAGAATTTGGAAAAATTTTACGAGAAATACACGGCCAAGGTCACCTAACGAATATCAACAAATAAGTCGTTCATAAATAGAAAGGATAATCCCAGGGGTGGTTTAACAATCCTTGAATTTGGAAATTCGACTTCGTTCCTAAGTTACGGGTCCACAAAGTTTAAGAATTTCTAAGAAAATTGAAACAAGATGAACAATTTTTTTTATTTATTTTGTAGAAACGAATTAACAATAATTGATACTGGAGAATAACTGTACTATTAATATGTATTTAATTTGAGAATAATCTATCTTTTGGGTTAGCTGTGACAGTAATGTTTTTTGGAACAATACTTTACACGTTACAGAGTATGCAAATCTTTAAGAAATGTTAATTATATAGAAAATATTATGCTGAAAGTACTTGAAAATATCTAGGAAAAGAAAATTTCTTTCGACCGAGTTTGGAGAGGTTGATTGCACAGCCTGTACACTGGGTCAGTGTTACAGTTTACTAAGGAAAATCAATGAAAATCTTCTTGAAGACGAGTTCCAACAATTCAAGTTCACTCTTCCGAATTTGGTTAATTAAATGACATCAAGATTTAAAAATGGACATTAACCTTGAGATCATTTAAATGTGTGTGGGTATTAACCAAATGTAGTAATAACAATGATTTTATTAAAAGTTCGAGGTTGCAAGATAGGAACGCGATCAGACGTGTTATTTTCTGTAAAATTAAAATCAATGTTTAAGTCAAACGGTAAAAAGAAAATCAAGTTTGATTTCTAATGAATTCCTTAGCATTTCCATCATAAATTTTTAAGAGTGTACACATTTAAATCCTCTTCATCTATTTGTAATAGTTATTTGTGTATTAAGGTAGTTGGTCGATAAAACGATTTTTTCAAAGGATTTTAACGAAACTTCTCTAAATCTTTATTTAATCCAGTACCAATAATACGAGCTCTTACCGAAAAAAAACTTGACCACCCCAACTTTGAGAAAAACGATTTCAAAGTTTTGCAATTTTAACACGGGCTCTTATAGGAAAACTCTATTTTTTGGAATAAAATGAAAACATGTTAAAGGAATTTGATAAAAATTTAATATGTTATTTAATACAAAGATACAAACCATATTTAATAAGAAATAAAAATTATTGACCCCGCCGTTTTTGAAATATAATTTAAAAACATCATTTTACAACGTTTTTCCAACGCTTTTTCAACAATTGTTTTAAATTGCTACAACATAAACGCGCGGAAATTCAAAAAAACAAGTGGTATACAAATATAATAACTGAAGAATATTAATACATTATTTAATTTTTGATAAAAAAAATTTTTTGCTGAGATGTATTTTTGTAATTTTGTAATTTTTGTACCTGACTATCTTAAAGCAACTACGTTAAGAGCGGAGTGTGGTACATTGCCGCTCGATTGAGAATGTTGACGCGCGACGCCACCAGGTGGAGCGCGTCATTCTCATGAGAGCGGCAATGTTACTTTGTGCTCATTACATACATAATTTTTTCTACAATCTTGTAAAATGTATTCGTTTTATTTAAAAAATGAAAAAATAATAATGGACGTTAACATTTATTTTAATGTTATACTTAATTTTTGCAGCTTCAGAAATATCTGGAGGTGTATTTAAGAAATCGCTATATATATATATATATATATATATATATATAAATAAAATATATATATATATATATATATATATATATATATATATATATTATATATATATACATTTTTTTTGAATTACTTATTAATTTATTATAAGTATATTAATATTAGTTATTTTGAAATTTAAAAAATTGGTATTTCACTTGATCATGATAAAAATAATATGAAGTTTAAAATCTGCTTAATTGTTGTCATGGAAAATACAAACAACGCCTACATGATTTGTAAATAAATAAATATTGAGCGAGCGACAAAGCATTACTTTTCGCTTTAAAGCGAAAAGTAACAGTTCTCAGCAAACGTATATTTTGCGCTCTTTTCACGGAGCGCAAAAGCCTTCTTTCTACTACGATTGTAGAAAAAATATTTTTTTTACTCTCATATGCTATTACATCAAATCCATATTGATAGTACGGAATACTATTTGTACAAGTACAACTTGCACCTGGCAATTTATTTTTCAATTAAAATGGAAAGTAATTACCTATGGTACATGCAATAAGCAGACATTTTTGATATTGACACAATTTAACTTACTGTCTGTAGTGTTCAGGTGTTTGTCATTGTAATATTGTGACAGTGTTTGTACGTATTTTTGTGTATCTATCTATGCATGAATTTAAATAATTTAGTAATAACATATGGTCATATTATTATGGATAATGAATATTATGTCTCATTACTAAAACAATAGGTGCATATTTACATGAAATGTTTGTAGAAATGTATGTTTGTATGTTTGCCTGTATGTGTGTAATGTTGTAGTGAAAGTTTTGATTGAAAAATTTTTAATTTTGTCTACAATTTTTTAAAATTTATTTTTATAAATTTCATCTGCCACTTTGAATTCGACCTATAAATCGAAAAATTCAAGAAATAAGAATTAGGGTTATTATTAATCGTCCTGGATTTTTCGGGATGCCCCGTTTCTGGAGAAAATTTTATTTGTGCAACCGGGAGCTCTTATGTGACAAATATTGTTCTGAAAATCAAGGGAATTTAAAGTTTTCATTCAATTTTTGCTTCCGAGACGTTGCAACCCTGGGGCCCGGGCTTGAGGAAGAGGCCCGTAGCTGTTGGTCGAGAAAAAAGCTAATAGTTTTTTTTTTTCGCTCACCATTTATTTATTTTTTATTCTCGGGGCCCGCCATTTTTCTTCACGGCCCTGGAAACTACTAATGTAGCAGACACATTCTGACTACTTTTGAAATATAAAAATTTTTTTAACGTTTCAGAAAATTTCCGGTTTTGTGTCTGTCTGTCAGTCTTTCCGTTTTATTCGATCGTTTTTGATGAAATTTTTGGAAATTGTGCGATTTGGTTCCTATATGGTCTCTGACAAATTTCAACGCAATCGGAGTATTTATAAGCACGATGTTACTATGAAATCCCGTTAGATGTCGATATCTTACTTAAGTACTTTAGTACCTTAGCCAAATACCTTAGTATTTGGCGGTTAAGCCATATATGGCCCCCTGAAAAATTCGTGCAATTTGTCCTGACTTGGCTTAAGAATAGTATAATAATTCAAAAATTTCATATTCATTTCGAATAGTTTAAGGGGAGGTTTACTCGAGAGTCCTTAAAAATTTTGAATTTTTCTAGAATTTTTTTCTCAAGAACGGAAGTAAATATCAATTTCAAATTTTGTGCACATAATATTTATTAAGTATTAAACTACACAAAAAAAATTTTTTTGGGTAAAGTATAAAAAAGTGTCCATTCTATAGATAGTGCAGTGTGACGATCCAAAAATCCAACGCCTTGTTGGTGAACATCCTAGCGCCGGTAATAAACCACCGAAATCCAAAAACAAAAAAGATTTATAAAATATATGAAGAGTACCGGCACCTCTACCTATAATATCAATAAATTGCTGAAAGAAAAAAAAATGGCGGATATTTGAACTTTTGATGTTTGAATACAAAAATATTGAAAGTGTATCGAACTTAGGTAGAGGTACCGAAGAATTGAATTGTCTTTAAAATAAAAAATTAAAAAAAAGGATCCATCGAATAGTTTTTGAGTTATCGTGTCCACCAGTTCCAAAAATGTAGTTCCGAGATATTATAAAATATATATATATATATATATATATATATATATATATATATATATATATATATATATATATATATATATATATATATATATATATATATATATATAAAGAAACGTATTTTCAAAATTTTATATTTAATACTCATTATTGCGTGAACTACGTTTTTTAGGATTTCGTAGAACATCTATCTACGAAATTCTTATGTCTTCGCACTTTCCTCAGAATAGTCCTCTGTCAACTCGCACTTCACGAACATTTTATTTTTCTAATGACATAAGCTCTCGCTTGCATGCAGTAATTAGGGTTTATTTATAATAATAAAAAAAACATATTTAAACCAGTAATATATTCGAATTTATTGCTAGTTATTTAATAATTTAACTCATATTCATTAATTTTTACATTCATTCGTCTTTTTGTTATTTTAAAAGCATTTTTTTAATTATCGGAATGTAAAGTAAATGAAAAAAAAATATTGGCACCCATGGTTGTCATATGAAATGGATATTTATGTATAATTTACAGAATACTTAAATATTCTTTTCTCTTTCTCTGTTGTTTATAAACATGTGTATATATACATCTCTTTTTATCAGATTTATCTTAATTCAAAAGGATATTTTGATTTCAGAACAGCTAGTGTCATCTCTGTTCGAATTTATAAACTATAATACAGGCGATTTCAAAAGATTAACATATTTTTTTATATTTTTTCAAATAAATTTATATTTTACAGTTAATTACGGGTAAATTGACTATTCATACATGTGTGTATTATAAAAGTATGTATTATAAAAGAGAAATAAATTAAGTTTAGAGAAAAGAGAAATAAATTAAAAATAAAAATAATTTTATTCGGAGATTAAACTGACAGATTTGTATCATAGAGATATAATTTGATCATATTTTCTCTATTTTATTTTTAGTTTACAAGTTTTGGTTAAAAAGCCACGTGTGATTTAAATATACATATTCGAATTTTACTTTTGTAAACAGTTTGTTTTAAAAAAATTTATCACAGGCTTGAAATTGTTTAAAATAAAACATGAATTCTTAGGTATTGTTATTAATTACTGATTATAAAAACGTGGTAAGTAAAATGATATATTTTACATATATTATTATTTTTTCATTTATTTTGTACTAGGTATAACTTTAGAAATAAAAATGTCATCTATATCTCCGGGTTAATTCTGTGAGCAGAATCTATTTCATCTGATTGGTCAACATCAGAAGACGAGGTAAAAAACATTTGCATTCCTCGGGCACGTCAATGTATTCTACGAAGTTGAATTTAAAATGCGTTTTCGTTTGACAAAAGCTGTTCGCTTCACAAAAATTCAGTTATCAGGTGACTAAAATGCAGAAACATTTAGAAATACAAAATGTTATTTTTCAATAAATGTTTAGGTTGTGTGCGGTACACAATTAAAAATTATGAACGTGGTTGCACGCTGGTCAGGTTCCACTCACGACAGCCACATTTTTGATGCATCGTTAATTAAAGCCCAATTCGAAAATAATGAATTTAATAATAAATATCTGTTAGGAAATAGTGCATACGCTTACAGACGATATTTATTGGCCCCGCTTTTACGCCCAAGGGAGCTACCAGTTAGCTGTTGTGCAAGACATTTCCATCCCCATGTCCCAGATGTCAGTAAGCCGAAGTATAGACAGGGTTACGAGGGCAATCAATGATGTAATATGTCCGCGGAAAATTAACTTTTCTTTGGCGCCAAGGGAAATTGCAAATGCTAGGGCAAGGTATGTATAATTTAAAGAATTTACCACTCGGTTATAAACTTTTCATTTGTTTGAATTGATAAATATTTGCATTTTTGTAGATTTTATGAAAAATACGGATTTCCCGGGGTAATTGCTGTAATTGATGGTACACACGTCGCTATTAATGCACCACTAGCGAGTCATACTGTATTCCCGGAGCATATTATATTAGGGTGTGCCAAAAAAAGTTTTTTTCTCGCTCTCCGCTCAAAATATCGTAGGATATGTCTAAACAAACATCCTCACCAAAGAGCAGCTCAAAATTCCAATTTTTAGAGGTGCATCATCGAACCTAAAGTTTTCCCATTTAAATAACACAGGAAAAACGATTTTTTATATTATTTACTCCTGCAAACTATGAAGAAATTATTTTTCCATAAAATGAATCAAAGCACCTTATTAAGCATTAAATTGTGGACAAAAAATTTCATTGAGTCAAATTTCTATCACCAATATTTCACTTTCTACAGAGCCTTAAAATTTAAGTTTCTTGAAATTTTACTTTTTTTACATTTTTAAGCTAAACTATTAAAGATAGGACAAAAAGTTAAATGACAGTTTTGTAATCCAACTGACACTTTACAAAAAAGTTCCTTACAAATTTTTCGTATTACAAGTAGTTACAAAGTTACAGACCCTCAAAGTTTATTTTACTTATTTTTCTCCAGAAAGGAAATTCAGCTATTACAGCTGGTGTCATGAAAAATCTGAACCTAAGATTATGACAGAAACTTGTTTTGAGACCTCGAGAAACCAAAAATGACCTTCATTAAAATTTCTTTTCGATGGTGTAAAAAAAAATTGAAAAATTTTTGAAATTTGGCCAATTTTTGCAAAAAGCACTAAAAATGGCGAAAAATGGCCAAAATTTTGACTTCCAAAAATCGGACATATATATCCAAATTTTAATGAAGGTCATTTTTGGTTTCTCGAGGTCTCAAATAAGTTTTTCATTCTTATTCGCTCCAACATATTTTTAACGAAAATGTTATTTCACTATTTTTTTAAAAAATTTTTTTATTATACATTCCAACAAAACCAAAACTAAAAAATTTAAAAAAATTTTGTTATCAAATTCAATATTATTGTTAAAACAATATTAGTCATTTAGAAGTACTACATTGTAAATAATTATTTGTATTTGTAGCCACTGGAGAAGGTATAAAATATATCGAAAAATTTTTGGAACAAAATAAAGAAACAATTTATTCTACGGAAGAAAGTCGGAGTATTATTTCTAATCCTTCATCTCCTTGGATAAATTAGTAATAAATTATTTGGGAACTTAGGTTTAAAAAATTTTCAAATAATATTTAAGCAATTTATTGTTTACTAAAATAAACGTTAAATAACATTTTCTTTTTTTCAAAAAATAAATATACATAAACCAGAGAATAAACTGCATACATATTTGACATTTCAAATTACATATACATGAATATATATATATATATATATATATATATATATATATATATATATATATATATATATATATATATATATATATATATATATATATATATATATATATAGGGCCAATTCGTATCGGCGTAAGCCAAAGTCCCTTGTTCTTATTTTTAATCACATTACACTTGTTTTGAAGCGCACTTGGCTTGCTTTTGAGATATTTGTATACTCCTATCTCACTTTCCATGTTCTAGACCAGGGGTGGCCAACCCAAATGATCTTGCGGGCCACTTTGGAAGCACATCATAATTCCACGGGCCGCATACAAAATGATGTGTTCCCATATATTATGTATTTTTTTAATACATTGGTTTTCACTACCTTGGTCATTATAAAATAAATATATTTTGTATAAGTGTGATGAATCTTGCGGGCCAAAAAAAGTTCAAGGTGGGCCATATGCGGCCCGCGGGGCGCGGGTTGGCGACCCCTGTTCTAGACTTTCTAGAGAGAAGGTTCAAGTATTAACGTTCGGTATACATCGTATACTGTATACGATGTATACCGAACGTTAATACTTGACCCTTCTCTCTATAACCTGGAAAGTGAGACAGGAATATACAAATATCTCAAAAGCAAGCCAAGTGCGCTTCAAAACAAGTGTAATGTGATTAAAAATAAAAGCAAGCGACTTTGGCTTACGCCGATATGAAATGGCCCATTTCAAAGGTTTGTTGTAAAATTCTTTTAATTTTAAAAATATATAGGTAACTATAACTATACGGGTTATATAATACATAATAATTATTTAAGAATATTTTTGTTCCAATTTTTTTTCCTTATCTTTTATTTATAAGAGATATAAAATTTATTATAGGGATTCTATATAAATGTAGAGTCCCTATAATAAAAATAGAGTCGTGACATGTCAGCCATTTTCTATCCGAAACAAAGCGGAAAGCTTCAAAATTAATTATCACATATTTGAGTAAATGTTTTTGAATACATAATTATTGTTAATAAGTTATGAATTTATGAACAATTAAAAAATTTTAATTTAATTATTCTTTTTAGGTTAAACTAAATGATTTTTGTCAATATTTAATTTATTTCCAATTTATTTTACGCAAACTTGGGACAGAAAATACCGGAACCAATCAGCATTCCGCACACATGTCACGACTCTAATGCTCTAATGTAGAGTGCCTACAATAAATAGAGTGGTGACATGTGTGCTGAATGCTGATTGATTCCGGCATATTCTATGCAAAGTTTGCGTAAAATACATTGGAAATAAATTAAATGTTAACAAAAACCATTTAGTTTAATTTAGAAAGAATAATTAAATTAAAAATTTTTAATTGTTCATTAATTCATAACTTATTATGGTTCATTTCACTTAAATTTAACCATGCTTCATCACTTTGAATTTAAATAATTTCCGTTTTCTTGCTTTATCTCTTTCATTATTGCATTTACGTAAATTTTAGATTTGCAGTTTGTTTTTAGAAAAGAATAAAAGATTGATTTGCTTCGAATATAAGAATTATTTAATTTTTTAACGATAACTCATGATCAGTTGTATTTGAAATGAGGTATAACAATAATTATGCACTCAAAAATACTTACTCAAACATCTGATAATTAATTTTGAAGCTTCCCGCTCTGTTTTGGATAGAACATGGACGACATGTCACGACTCTATTTATTATAGGGACTCTACTCTAATGTAGATTATACTGCCATCTAGTATATAATAGCAAAATAACACTCAGTCGGTAATTCTATCTTTTATTTAATAACTAATAAGTAATAACGGTGCCGCAACTAAATAATTGTGGACAAATAACCGCAACCAAATAACCGTGGACAAAATAACTGAATGACAAGATAAACTTAGACAAAATAACTGTGGACAAAATAACCGAACGACAAAATAACCGAACAACCAAATAAACATCGTTAATTATTCTTTTGAGTTAGGGTACATGCGGCTGTGATATGACTAAGATTTTCTTTGCTCCCAATATAGAAAAGATGGCTAAATTGCATTAGACCTTAGATGTTGGTATTTAAACTATTGCATTTAAAAACGAACGTTAATGGGTGAAAACTATTGTATTTAAAAAGCTAAGCTTGGGAAACATTATTTTGAAAAATCAAATAGTAGATGATATAATACCCCTGTCGCAGCATCCTGCATAACATAGCGAATTTCTGTTTATAAAAATTAGTTTTTCTCGGAAAATAATTGACATAGAACAATAGCTTAAAGAGCTTTTTTTTTGTAATTTTTTCTCCTCTTTTAAAAGGTGTAAATAAATTTAGCAAAAATTTTTGAATAAGTGAAAATTTTGGCAAAAAACTAATTTTTTACAAGATCAAAAACCATGTTCCTGGCATCCGACGTGTCTGGCTGAAGAACTCATCCAAGGGTTTGGGACTTCCAATGTTTTCACCAAATTTCGTAAATATTAGATACTTCGTTCGAGAGTTATCGCGCGGACACATATATACATATCGCGCCTTTTCTGTCCCAATCTCGTATCTGAATAGTCCCAAGTTTTGGACACACAAAAAAACGTATTTAAATCTGTGTTTTCATCACAATGAACTTAAGATTTATGCTAATTACACCCTCTGATGTTGGCTACCTATATATTATATAAATATATACAGATAAGTATATATATATATATATATATATATATATATATATATATATATATATATATATATATATATAAATCCAGTATATAATATGTTTTTTGTATGTAATTTTTGATATACGAGATTCGGACGGACAACGCGCGATATGTATATATATATATATATATATATATATATATATATATATATATATATATATATATATATATATATATATATATATATATATATGCAAATTTTAGTGAATCGGTTTCTAGGGACCTTAAAACAAATTTCTGCCATAGTCCCGGGTTCAAGTCGCGTCATGATAGTGGCTGTAATAGCTGAATTCCATTTTGGAAATTCGCTAAAAACTAGGTAGTAAGATTAGAAGTTAGTTAGGTTAAGGATATAAGTTTTTTTTTCAAATTTTAGGTAGATGATATAAAAACTAGGTGGTGAGGTTAGTTAAGGTTAGGTTAGTTTATTTTTGCATATATGTAGTATACATATATAGCCAAATGGATATGAAAAAAACGTCCCAATATCACGGTGCAGATTTGGAAGTATTTTGTTCGTTTTTCGCAAATGCGACTTTTTAATATGAACCAATCTGAACAGTAAACACGGTAAACACTAATTGATGCATCTGCGCAAAACAACTGAAGTGCCTCTACCCAATGTCTATCCGTCTCACTTCATCGGAACCACTGCCTCTTATAGGGATTGGCCATATAGTTATAATACATATATGTATTTTTGACAATATGCTTCGACTTTGATATAAAAACTAATTATGTTAAGGTTATAGATGGTGACGTTAGTTAAGGTTATGCTCCTTCCTTTCTTTTTCTTATTTCTAAAATTTATAATTTTTTTTTTTCATCAGCTTTTCTTCTGTAGGAAAAATTGTAGTGATTTATATTTCGCTTTTTCAAATTTATCTAAAATGTACATAACCTTTATCTTTGGGCTTTTAATTCTGCAGTAGCTCTTTTAAATTTATCTTATATGTACCTACATAATCTTTATCTTTAAACATTTTTAATCCTCGTCCTCCAATCTCTGTCAGGCATTAAAAAGTTACAGGTTAATTTTAATATTAACGTGTTGATGGTCATAACCTGCTATGATGGAACACCCAATTGGTATATATATATATATATATATATATATATATATATATATATATATATATATATATATATATATATATATATATGTATATACATATATATATATGTGTGTGTGTAATTGTTGGCACGGTACAGCGTTGTGTCACAGTTAGTCAGTTTATCTTGATGTTGTACAAATTCAAAAAATATTTTATCTCGGATACTGAACTACGAAATCCTGCCTTAATGCGTGTCCAACACGCACTTGGCGAATTTTTGATTTTTTTTTTTTATAGAAAGCTGGATTCGGTTAACGTGCAATAATCTTGTTTTTAAATTATTTTCAGTAAAATCACTTTGGGAACATATTCTACACATAATTTGCTATCAATTTCGGCAAAAAAATCGATTTTTTTATCAAATCTCAATTAAACCTTCCCTTAAATTACTTTCAGCAAAATCACTTTGGGAACATATTCTACACATAATTAGGTACTAATTTCTGCAAAAAAAAATTGATTTTTTTTTAACGACTCTCAAGTAAACCTCCCCTTAAGTACCTTAGTACCTTATCCAAACACCTTAGTATTTGGCGGTTAAGTCATCTATGGCCCCCTGAAAAATTCGTGCAATTTGTCCTGACTTGGCTTAAGAATAGTATAATAATTCAAAAATTTCATGTTCATTTCGAATAGTTTAACTTTCTAACAGTGAACTTAAAAATCGATTCAGTAATCTGCGAGTTTATTGTTTACATACAAAAAAATAAACAAATTCACAATCGCCAACGATTTTCAAGTTTATGCACAGAATTTTTAACACAGCAACTAAATGCATATCGTTGAAATTTGTATTGTTAACATAATATTAACTATAATTTTTATTACAAAATTTTCTTATAATATTTTATTTTTAGTGTCTTGAAAAAACTTACGTCAAAATCTATTAATAAAAGATCGTAAAATGAGTAAAACACTGTTTATTCACTCATAAGTGTGTCATTTATTATAATGTACGTGCATCTGGATTTTTTAAAGAAATCTTTCTGAAATAACATTTTTATAACTTAATGTTAATTTTGTCAATAACTCTAGTAAAAACTGCAAATTAAACAAGAGCCACTTTTTGGAAATTTTTAAAGAATTAAATTTCCTGTTTTGTGATCTGAAGTAGTTGTACCAAACTGACATAGAGTCCCTATAATGAGAGTTAGGACACTGCACCGTCAGTCATTTATAGGGAAATTAGGGTTTTCACACAATAAACGCCGCAAGACGTAAGTCGTAAGGAATCTTCCCATCTAGTGACCTTGAGTAAAACTTTCTGTAATTTGTAGGTGTTTTGTGAATATCACTAAAAGTTGCTGAAAACACCTAAGTCAAAAAAATCAAAGCGTTTTACGTCTTACAACACTTATTGTGTGAAATCCCTTATAGGGTAAGTGCGGGAGAGACGCCGGAGTAGCCATAGTTCGTCCACTGATTGGTAGATAGCGCTGTTAATGGACTATATCTTTAAAATAAGTTACTTATTTAAGTTGTATATGGTAACATTTATAATTAGTCCATCAGTTTAGTAATTATCCAACTTTTTATTATTGAAAAGTAAGTTTTTTAACATAATATTTTATAAAGCATTTAATTCATTAGAATTTAAGAATGTATATTTTATTGTTTTAATGAAAATGAGTTTTGTTATTGATTTAGGTATATTTTAAAAGTACTGTAGGTATATAATTTTAAGTTAGAATTCCGCACTATGCTTACTATAGTAACATGCGGCATCCTATCCCAACAAAAAGGAGAGATGCCGCATCATATTACATGTTAAAATCATAGACTTATACCTTAATTATGCACTTCTTTTTTGGACTGTAAATTATGCCACGTAAATATAAAAGATCCATTAATGGATCAGGAAGAGCTCTCATATTAGTGAAGACAACGAAAATAATGATGATTGCCTGTGTATTGAATGTTTTGAAAAGTACTTAGAAACAAAAAAAAATTTGACTGGTTAAGATATATAAAGTGCCAAAAATGGTTACATATGGCATGTATCATGTGTGGAGATGTGTGTAAAATGCAAAATTTTTAATATGAACTATGCGGCGTCTCTCCTTCCTTGATGCGGCATCTCTCCCATAGGTGTGGGAGAGACGCCGCTTTGCAGGCTCTAAAAAAGTGTTAATTATGAATCCTTTATGACTCAAAATTTAAAATTATTTATAAATAATTTTAAAAAGCAATGTTTACATTTATTGCGTACCAAATTTCAAATCAATTAAATGCATACTTTAAGCATTATCAAGTGTTTTCAAAATATTCGGCATCTCTTCCGCATTCACCCTATTATAATTATAATATTATAAATGCACAGGTACAGTCTTTCATTAAATTGACATCGAATGGAAAACTTTTTTGCTATTAATGGTTAGTTAGTGCATCGGTTGAAATGAAACAGCAGCTATACATCGGGAAACCGGAAACTTTAAAATTGCAGATTTTGAAAAATTGCAATAGATTAAAATCTGATCATTTCCTCATGAAATTTTGATATCATATCAAAATTAGATCTAGTAAACATATTTCGATAGCTAAAGCCCAAAAATTCATTTTTCCAAAATACGACCTCACGTAGTTCTAAAGCCACAGATCTTAGGTTTCCAATAGAATTTTTGTCATAAAGAAACCACATCTGTGGTGCGAACTTTATAAGTATATCCAGTGGCGGAGTTCTCCGCAGTTTCAGGACGGCTTCTAGTTTATTCCAACATATGCAGTTTAAAGGCAAAAAAAGCTTCCAAATTGGGGTTTTAATAATGACACTGGAACTTCTTTCGTATCTATCGATCTGGGTCCCCCTGCTCTATCCCTTATAGAGCAAAAAATCTATTTGTTTATCAACAAATACGTTTGTTTACAACCGCATGTACATCAATAATTATTACTAATTTAAAAAGAGCCCACAGTTATACATTAAAAGAGCCGCAGGATGTCCACCGCAGCCGTAGACAGTATATTCAATGCCACAGCAATATTAATCTTGGTTGCATATGGTCAATGGGCATTTAAACCGATACCGTCTATTACTGTTGTAACACTGTATGATTCTAATTACCAATTGTAGTAATTTCAGTATTCCGGGGGTTGTTTTCATGTAGCCAGTGTTCACCAGCAGCGCTGACGTCGTGGTGGTTGTGGTTGTCCTGGTTACCGTGATCGAATGTGACATGTTGATTTATTTTTTGTTTTCTGTAAAAAAAAAGAAAAAAAAATGAGAGAAAAAATTGAATTTATTGAAACCATTACAAAGTACAGTGACCTTTTAATAGTTATTTTTTGACTTATTTCTTATTTCTAGTTTACAATAAAATTTATTGATACTGTTAAAAGTTGATAACACTGATAACAGAAAAAAGAAGTGAAAAAATTAGAAATATATATACAAGGTGCGATTTAGAAATGGTATATCTTGAAAAATTTAAGTGGTTTAGGATAGAAGGTTCAGTAACGCGGTGTACAGGGCCGAATTTCTAATCAGATAATATTTCAGTCATATGTAAAATGTTTTTATACAAAATTTCAATTGATGAAAAATTTCCTGCATGAAGTTACTGTTTGTGATACAGTTTTTGGGCACCTTTTATCGATATTTTGATAATTTATCAGTAATTTTTGTTTCTTTTATACGGATCTATATTTTATTGTGGCTATCATGTTCAAAAATGATATACGTCACTTATTGAAACTTGAAACTTGAAAATGACGCCCGCTCCTTTTTAACGTTTAACATAAATTGTCAAAAAACTCATAAGTATAGAAGTCCTTTACAAAACTCCTATTTTTCCCGTTGTGGCAATGACAAAAATTGACGGTTTTGTAAAGGATCAATATAGGCACAAGTTAATGTTTTATTTTAATAAATTTACTCGGAAAGTACTGCAAGTTGTGCAAATTTCAAATTTTTATCAACAGCCTCATCAGAGATACAGGGGCGCAAAATTCCAAAATTTGGAAAAAAAGTCAGTTTTCGGACGTTTGTAAAAATTAAAGGATACAAGTTTCACAATTGAAATAGTGTGGATTTGTTTCATAATGGGTTATTATACCCGTATACAGCTATTCTCATAAAAAATACTAAGAGGTTTAAAACATTCCTTCTATAAGAAAAAAATGTTCAAAAAGTGAATTTTGCTAAATATTGATATCCAACTTCAGGTAAAGTTTTCTTATGGAGTGGACGAAAATAGGTTAAATATGGACATCACTCAAAAAAGAGACATTTACTACCTTTCAAATGGTTTTTATTTCAACCTTTTAGGATGAACGGTTTATGAAATATCTGCATTGGCATAAATGGCTGCAAACACAAAAATCAGCGCAAATTGGAAAACAAAAATGGCTATCACGCTTAAACGGTTCAAGATAATTTTGTTTAAGAATTGTTGTCAATACTTCAAATATAATATAGAAACAACTGGAAGAGTATTAATTTTTTTTAAAATGGTCGAGCAACCAACTTTTTTTTGCACCATTTGATATAGACCGACCTAGTATGATTTTGGCGCCCCCTGAAGTTGACGCCCAGGGCATTATGAATTTTTTCGTTAAAAATAAAGTTACAAAACGTACTCTTTCGGTATTTTGTTTTGAAAATTTTTCTTAACTGTCCAATAACCATATCGTTTGCCCTATTTAAAAAATTAAAAAAAACAACTTATTTTTAGATTTTTAAATTTCTTTTTCTTTCATTGTGGTTCCTGCCAGAATTACAAACTTTCTACACCAGAATCTTTTCTATTTTTTTTTTGTTGCAGATGAACATAAACTCAAAAATCATGTCAACCAGCACATCATTTCTTTGCATGGCTATATTTAAATCATTATTTCGTTATTTAGTCCTTTAATTTTAATTTTTTTATATGAAAATTTTTTTCTATGTTCTCAAAATATCAATAAATAGATAAGAAAAGTAATAGATTTTTTTTAAGAATTCCTTCCTCAAAAATTGAAATTTTAGTCTCTAGACTAAAAGACTCTCTTAAAACATATACATATAATTTTGTGTAAACATTGTACAGTCAATTTATTGAAGTTTGAAAATTGGAGCAAATTGGTACCTATAGTATACGCGGGTGATTGTGGGAGAATTTATAAAAATTTATTTTTAGTGCCCTACTTATTAAAAATAAAACTGTTGCAGTGATTTCATGTAAACAAAAACTCTTGACGTATTGTTAATGTAATATTTCTTTTTTGTGATTTATGACAAAATTGAAAAAAAATAATTCCGATAAGATCATAGTATGTATAATATGTGTGTCAGAAAGCTAAATTCAATCACCAGTATTGTATATATTATTTAAAAAAAAATATTTTAATTGTAAGAACATTTTAATCCGATCAATTTAGTCCTAAAAATAGTAGTAAAGATACAAAAATTAGGGGAGAGCTGAAAATTGGTACGAATGTTCGGAACATCATTATAAATAAGTGTTGAAAAGTCCTCATCGATCCTGTACGTGGAAAAAATTTTATTCAAGGTCGAAGGTGTCAAAAATGGGTTTTTTGCGTTTTTCCGCTAAACGGCAAGTTTTATCACAAAATTAGGTCAGACAAAAATTGTAGATCATATAATTACCTATAAAAAATGTCTCAATAATTTTTGTCCTAAGAGCTACCGTTTCTGAGGTATAATTATTATAAAAAATCTCCCACCTACGCCGGAAAAATTCCTCAACACAATTTTTTGTAATTGTAAAAACGGATGTAGTGCAAAATGTGGCTGCAAAAAAGTCGGATTGTTTTGTTCTCTTGCTTGTACTAGTTGTCAAGGCCAGTCGTGCTCTAATGTTGAATCATCAACAGAAGAGGATTCGTATGATACCAACGAGGAGACATGTGATGCATCGCTATTGAGACAATTTATTTGCACCTAACAAGAAGAACAAGAAGAAGAAGAACAAGAACCAGAAGGAGAAGAACACGAAGAAGAGGAAGCTGAAATATTAGACGATTATGAATCTGACGAATAATTTCCCTCACTTTTTTAGCGAATTTCCAAAACTGGAAATTCAGCTTTTACGCCAGGTGTCATAGTGCGACCTAAGCCCGAGACCATATCAGAAATATGTTTTGAGGTCCCTAGAATACGAAAATGATATTCACTAAAATTTATATATATATATATATATATATATATATATATATATATATATATATATATATATATATATATATATATATATATATATATATGTATCCGCGCGATAACTCTCGAACGAAACGTTTAATGCTTATGAAATTTTGTGTGCGAATTCGATTTTCCAAATCGTTGGATGAGTTCGTTAGCCAGACACGTCGGATGCCCAGAAGTAGGTTTTCCGGGCGTTTTTTGTCAACAAAATGAGTTTTTTGCCAGAATTAAGCAATTTTTCAAATTTTTTTTTACACCAAGCCCTAGTAAAAGGTAAAATGCATAAAAAATGTTTTTATACCGTTGCTCTAAATTACTTACTTTTCGAGAAAAACTAGGAAATATGTCGTTCTCCATTTCACTCGCACTCGCATTCTTTTTTTTTCTGTCTCATTTTTTACGAGCTAAATTCGAAAAAAACCGCTTTTTAAGTAGCATGTCATGATTTTTTTAATCCAATTTAACGATTCGGCTATATTCTTTTTCTTTGTCAGTTAAATGTTTTTATAATGTATCTCATACATTTTTGAAAATATTAAATATTTATTTTTTTAAGGCAAAAATGTATTAAAGATCTGAAATTTGTTTAACAAAAACCATACATCTGCTCGTTTTACCTTAAAAATCTCGGAAAATAGAATATTTTTCAATAATTAACTCAGAAAAAGCATATATGAGGTAATTTTCATGATATTTTTTTGAAAATTTCAAAATAGTAGGGTTACAATGTTAATTATTTTGTAGAATTTGGTAAACACACATCGTAAAAAGTACTCGCCTTGAAAAAATCAAACAAGTATTTAAAAAAAAAATACTATTTCTTAAAGAAAATATTAAAATTATGTACAAATGCCGTCCTGACCAACTGATATATTGGAACCGATTTTGAGCAGCTGGATTTACTACAGGCAAAAGCTCATAGTGAATACACACATTTTTTAACATCCTTTTGAATTTTGTAATTCAATCATTACAAATAAAATCTAAATAAAAAAAAATCTCTATGACCTGTTTTTTCTCAATTTTCTAGCATCAAATCTAGCGATAATTAACTAGCGGGTGATTGTATTGACCACACATTTTAATGTAAAATATATTAATTTTAACCGGCTTCAAAATAACGTTTCGATTTTAACAATAAAAATATTTAAAAAAGTGTTTAAGTTCTGGCAAGATTGTCAAAAAGGGACTGAAATATTTAATGTGTTAAGTACTTACTAGACTTATAAACTTTCATTTTCGTATACGCTTTCGGTTTCGGATATTTAATTATTTCGGATATCGGTAGTTTTAGTTACGGTTACGAATATCCATAACATCCCTAATGTAAATGTTTGTCAATCCAACTTCATCGAGAGAAAGTTAATTAGGTATTTACGATTTTCGGAAGAACACGTATATAAATTTTATAAGTACGTATTATCATATAAACACATTTGGTTTGCAATTTTTTAATAATTAGTTTCTACGCTACTGAAATTATCTATCCATTTGAAAATTGGGATCCAGTGATGTACATTGACACTACAAAAGTGTGGGTGAAAAATTTCATTTTCACTTTTACTGAAATTATGTCATAAATTCATATTTTCAGAATTTATTCATTTGACAGAAAAATTCTAAATTATTAAAAAAGCCAAATAATTAATAACAATTAAAATAATAAAAAAAAAAAACAGAAAACATTTATTTATATTTGCATTTTTATAAAAACATGTAGGTATTATATTTTATATGCACTTTAACTAAAACGTCAAATTTCACACGTTGTTAATTTTCAAATTCACTCATAATGTGCTTAAAAATCAAAACTTAAAGTTTATAACATTCACAATCCGTGTAGAGTGTCCATACGTCTTGGTTTTCCCGGATTTGTCACGGTTCTAGCTCCGTTGCTCCGGTGTCCCGACAGACTTTTTCAAGACGTCGGTCGATTTGTTTCGGTTTTTCAAACTACTAATTTTTTATTTTCATCATCTAATAAGTACACAATTTTTCATTTTAAATAATGAATAGTTCAGTATCATATTAAAAGATCAACAGTAAGATTCATTTACAACCAAACCTAAAAATATTTAAAAAAAATTAATTACTAATTAAATTTTCCAAGTTTTTTCGATTTTACCTTAAACACGAACTTCCAAAAAAACATTTTTTTTTCTTAACTTTCCATCATATATGTATCTACATAAATAAATTGTAATATTATTTTGCTTGCTTTTATGATACTGAAGGTACTGAAGTTATTGAACAATTAAAAATTAAAATGACTGGAATTTTATTCGAACTTTTAAATAAAGTAGTTAACTAACGCGCTAGATAGATAACGCCACAATACAGAAATTGCCAACATTTAAATGTTCATGTTTCACATTAATACAAAATAAAATACATTAATACAAAATAAAATTGTCTAAGAAGCTCACTTTTTATAAGAAATTTTATAAAAATTTAAAAAATATATATTTCCTAGAACAGGGGGCGATTTATTTTAAAAAAAAATTAATATTTTAAATAAAGAGCCATTAATAGGTAATCTATACATATAATACAAATGTAACGAGACCGTTTCTGTATAGGGAATATTTTTTAAAAATTGTGCAGATACTGTAAATAGTTATCGATGTAGATATCAAAACAGCGATTTTTTAAATTTTTGTCTGTCTGTCTGTCTGTCTGTTCGTCTGTTCACGCATCACACAAAAACTACTGGATGGATTTTAATGAAATTTGGTGTGCCGACAACTCATTACCCGGATCAACATCTAAGATACTTTCTACTTCGAGAAAATGTCTCATTCCCACGGGAAAATGGAAAAACCATGTTGAGCATGTGCATACAGTACGCAAAAACTATTGAACGGATTTTGATGCAATTTGGTGTGGTGATAACTTATTACCTGAGTCCGCATCTCAGATACTTTTTATTTCGGGAAAGTGGCTCATTCCCACAGGAAAATAAAAAAACTTTTTGAGCATGTGCACATATTACGCGAAAACTATTGAATGGATTTTTATGAAATCTGGTGTAGTGATAACTTATTACCTGCGTCAACATTTAGGATACTTTTTATTACGGGAAAATATTTCCTTCCTTCAGGAAAATTCAAAAATTATTTTGCTTATGTGCATGTATACTTAAAACTATTGTTCTATGCGAATGCTTTATAATTACTATACTTATATACTTGTCATTTATTACATTAAATTTACCATAATACAAAATTTCTGGAGACTAACTCTATTTTAAATTAATTTAGAAATTTCGAAAATTTAAGTGCCTATATATCCGAAAAATTCATTTTGGATGAAACTTGTTATATTTATAGGATAGATACTAGTTTGGGATGCAAATATAATAAAACAATAAAACGTTGGAAGTCCAAAAATTTTGTATGAGTTCTCCAGTCAGACACGTCCAATTCCAAAAACCTCAAAAAAATGAGTTTTTTTGCAAACAATTTGCCAAAATTTAAAAGTTTTTCCAATTTTTTTTACATTGTGGTAAAGAACCAAGAAAATCACAGAAAATACATTTTGAACCATTATTCTAGGTAAGCGGGTTTTCGAAAAAAAGTAACTTTTATGATTGGAAATTCGCTATGTTATGCAGATGCTGCGACAGGGGTATTTATATCTATACCGCTTTCATCATTCCCAATACTAATATTTTTTATTATTCAATAGTTTTCAATTAAACAGGGTCACCATAGACCGTGGAATAGGCCTACCGGGGAAACCTTTTAAAAAAAACCCGCTAAGTGCACTACCTCACAGGTGGCGTGGAAACGTGTGCATATTACGAAGATTACAACTTTTTACATAGTTATATCTCCGAAACGGTGCCTCTTAGGAAAAAAGTATTCAGACATTTTTTATGGATAATTATATGATCTACAACTTTTGTCTGGTCTAATTTTATGATAAAACTTACCGTTCTGCTGAAAAATGCGAAAAACCCATTTTTGACACCTTTGACCTTGAATAAAATTTTTTCCAGGTACAGGATCAAGGAAGACTTTTCAACACTTTTTTATAATGCTGTTCCGAACATTCATACAATTTTCAGCTCTAATTTTTGTACCCTTGCATGTTTAAATTGACCGGTGTATTTGTCATAAAAATTGTGTAAAAACTATAGTTAGGAGTTTAAAAAATTGAAATGGTAGATTATTGTAATAATTGTAGAAAGTGGTGGAAAAGTTGGGGCATTACATTTTTAGTGATATTGTTCCCGAAAAATAGGCAATTATACTGTATCGAAGGTTGTCGGATCGGGATAGAGGTAGATTTAAAATTCGTTTCACAACTCTTAAAACATAATTTTGGGGGTCTCATATATTATATACTTATTCCCCTTACATTTCGAAAGGTCTAGCGGTCCCTCAAGTGAATGGAATGAGCTCAAATTCGGTAGAGGGGATTCGGATTCCCTTTTTTTGGTACAATAATACCATAGAAGTGAGGAAAAAAATTCAGGTCAAAACCTGGGATCAATCTCAACTTTCAATGAGGTGGTGAAAGAAACTAAAAAGGCGAAAATCTTTCAAACCTGTTGGATATAATGTGTAGGTCTAAAATTTAGCTTCTTCGTGTAATTTAGAGGTGATAGAAAGGAGAAAAAGTGATTTTTTTGTATCTTTCGGAGCATCTGACCAGCGCCTACTCCAGCGTTTACGTTGATCCGGACAAAAATAAAAAACGCTAGCCTAGCGAGACCGATGAACTTTTTTTTTTGCCCGTCACTTTCATATTTTCCTTCTAAAATACAACTGACGACCAAAGTAAAAAACCTTGTTGAACTTTTAAAAAACTATTAAAAAATTGCCGGCCGTCGCTCTCCTTTTTTCAAAAATGTCGCCCTTTAAATTTGCCGCCCCGGGCAAATGCACGGATTGCCCGCCATTATAGCGGGCCCTGGTCTGACATGCGTAGAGTCTGCCAAAATAAACTTAGGGGTTTGATATTTTGTACACTGATTGAGTTAATGTCTCATAATAAGTCAGAACGCAAAAAATATGTTTTTTCGTGTTTTTCAGTAGGTCAGACACGTCTACAGCCCCCCCCCCCCCCACCCACTCCATATAAATCTAGAAGGTTGGAATTTTGTATATGGATTGAGTTAATATACAGACTGTGCCTTTCGGGATTTTCAATTTCTAGTGCCCAAACCCACCATTTTAACTTGGGAGGCTGAAATTTTTTAAGATTAAAACAATAAATAGTAAATTTTCATCTTACTGAGGTATCTTAAAAATTTCGAAGTTGAAGCGAAAATTCGATTCTAGTCATGGAGCTCTTCTGTTTACGATTTCTTTTTTCTTTTACGACATTAATATGTCATCGAAGGATGACATATTAATATCGTTGTGTGATCATAGTGGGGGAAACATTATTATAGAGTTGTATATCCATACTGAATAATTATAGAGTTGTACATCCATATTGAATAAACGCAAGAGGGGCTGTAGAGTTAACAATTATAGAGTTAACAAAAGATCGTAATTTAACACTTTCACTGAGGTGACATTACTTAGTGCGTGTCAAAAACACGCATTTAACGAATTTTTTAAATGTGTCAGTACGCTTGTACTTATTTTTTATTTTAACAATTAAATTATATCAAATATTTAAAAAGTTACTATATTATTAATGTTTGTCAAAATTTGAAAACGTGTTAGGTATAATATTGGGTTATCTCAGTTCCGGCTTGTGGTGTGTTATCAGTCAGTCTTGTTGTTAAATTAATTATTACACATTTTTCAAAATTGATAAAAGAAAAAATCGTTATTAATTATAGATCATATTTTTAAATTCCTTTTGAACACACTTTAAACGTATATTAGGGTTCCGAAGATTAAGGGTCCGTCTGTAACACCCTCGTAATTTCTATATCTTTCGATCTTTGAGCGTGCTGCAGGTTGAGGTTTCATTTAATTCGCAGTAAAACATTTCAGGATATTAAAATATATTCCTCAAATTTTTTTTTTTTATATAGGTAGGTAAAAATTACGTCAGTTTTTTTGAGTGTTATGACCTAACACATTCAGTAATTTAATAATTACTATACATATGTCAATGAAAGTGATGTCACCTGTGTTGAATAACCTTTCGTAGTATTGAACTATGTATTAAGTGTTTGTTTACCTGTTGCATAGTTTAGTAATTACTATATTACTAGATGAATACATACACTCTTATATAGGGTAAAGGTGCCTATTGTGAGATACCTTTCCGAAAAGCTTTATTTTTTGTAAAGATATTTGACTTTAGTTGCTAAACTCGCTTTTCACTTACGGAAAATATATTTTTTCTACTCCTGTTGAAGAACACACTCATTATATATCCGTAAATTGTTGAGAAAGTTAGGCATTATTCAAAGGTGTGGAAGAATGACCATTACTCAATAGCTATCGACCAATGAAATCACCGTATTAACCATTATTCAATGGGCCGGCATTTGTTTTGTGTATAATATATGTATCAAATTTTAATTTCATATATGTTGCGTAGTAACGTCAAAATAAACAAAGTAGTTTGTATTTTGTTTTCATCGTTTGTACATAATTATATAAACATTTAATGAAATTAGAGATAGATTAAAAATTGTATTCTTTTAATTTAAAATTTATATTCAATTTTATTTAAATCAAAAAGGAAAAAAAGTCGTAGAAAAAATATCGTATTCAACTCGCTTGCAATGGCTATTAATTTCATCTGCGTGAGTGATAGCTATCATTACCAGCTTGTTGAATAATATACTATTAATTTTACTACCAGAAATAAGAATCTGATACTTGTTAAAATTTGTTGTTGGCAAACGATTTCATCAAAAATATCATTTTTAATAATCAAGAAAAAGATTTCCTAATATGAGATACTGGAGAATTTAGTGCGGTTATATGATAAATCAAACAATGTTCCTAAAAAAATTAACAATTTTATGAATATCAAAATCTAAAATAAACAAATAAATAGAAAATAAACAGTCAAAAATTCTTCATTGTCATAACAAATATAGGCTATTGGGTAATGAAGACCAGCAGAAACCACAGAAACCTTTTGGGATTTGGTTTCCGCACACTGAACATGAGTCCTTTTAAAATAAGCCTAGCTTTTCTACGACTTTTGACTAGGCGTATTCTCTCAAAACAATCCAGCACAATTTTCATAATCATCTTTTTTAGTTCCCTTTCAAAGGTTGCATATTTTGCGTGTATCTGATCAGTGACTACAATATTGTATTAATTATTTATCCGGTGAATCTTTTTGTGAAGTCTTTACATATAATAAGTAGGTACTCCCCGCCCCAAAAGTTCCTAAAATTTATTTTCAATGTCGTTGGGTGTTTCATTTAGTGATGAGCAAATGCAAGACCAAGACCAAGACTTGGCAGTCTTGGTCTTGGTCTTGTTCTTGCATTAAGAATCTTGGTCTTGGTCTTGCTAGAACAGTTTGAGTCTTGGTCTTGGTCTTGGTCTTGCAAAATGCAGTTTTGGTATTGGTCTTGGTCTTGGTATTGCTAAAAATCTTGCACTTTCTTGCATTTTTTTATTAGCGAATTTTTTTCTTTTAAAATCAGAATTTTCTCTCTTTACGGTATTAATTATACTTTTAAACTATTTAAATAATTTAGCAAGAGTCTTGCTTTTTTCTTGCTATAGTCTTGGTCTTGCTCACTTGAGTCTTGGTATTGGTCTTGCAACCATACTTATAGTCTTGGTCTTGGTCTTGGTCTTGCAAAATGCAGTCTTGGTCTTGGTCTTGGTCTTGCAAAAAATGCAAGACCAAGACTAATTTTGCTCATCACTAGTTTCATTGTATTAGGAAATATTTAACATTAAAAATTTCTGTGATGTTTTTGACTTACGTAAGGGATTCATGGAAATACGCGTGGTAAACGATAGAAGTACACAGAAAACATAACATATCGCGCGTGTTCTTTCTCAACCTCGTATATCAAAAACTGCATGTTTTAGGACACACAGAAAACATTAAATATTGTAGTTATATATATACTTATCTATATATATATATTTATATATGTAGGTAGCCAACATCAAAGGGTGTAATTAGCATAAACCTTAAGTTCATAATGATGAAAACACAGATTTAAATACGTTTTATTTGTGTCTCCAAAAATTGGGACTTTTCAGATACGAGGTTGAGAAAGAATACGCGCGATATGCGATTTCTTTTCGGTCCTAACAAAGATATATGTTACACAGACAGCCCGTTTGGCAAAAATTTTGAAAAACTAACAAAAAGTTTGATGTTTCGATTTTGTTAATGTGCGCCAGGGACACGAATATAAATATCTAATCGTATAAGTAAAATAATCTCATAATAGGCAACTTTACCCTACATTAAAGATTAAACCTGTCGTGTTAAAAAAACATGAGACTTTTAATCAGCGAGTTTATTATCTCCCCATAATTATGGGTGTGTTACGATTATTGCCTATTGGAGTTTTTAGTCGATTAGTCGATTACTCATCCATTTGTTAATAATTATATTAAGATGAGTAATTTACTAAATATATTTTTTTGTACTTAAAACTATTTGTAGGAAAAAAAAAATAGCGCGGTGTGCAGTGGGATCGAAATAGCAATCTTGTTAAAAGTTATCATTTTTTCGTAAACCTTTAATTTAACCTTTTACTCTGATGGAAGCAGAAAATATTGAATTTCTACTAAACCTTTAGGGGGACCGTTTTGAAATTAATATTAAGTGATCATTACCTTGCTTCATCATATTCAACATTTTCGAAGCGGAGTTATAAAGTTGCGACTTCGCTTGACAAACAGATCAAAAAAGTGAAGAAATGTGGATGTTTTTAAGTAAAGATTTTCATTTTACTGAAGTGATTATTTGATAAAGATCACATAAAACCATAAAATTAATTAAAAAGCGAAATAAAAATGTCACGAAAATCAAAAAAATTAGGTCAATCCAGGGCTTTCCAAATTGTGCGTCCTGAAGTACCGCCAAGCATCACAAAAGGCGCTGTAGCTGCTTCGCTCTCGTTAGTTTCAGGACCGGTAAAAGTAGAAAAAGGTAACTGTAAAATAATTTTTTTTTTGCTCGTCAGCTATATTTCTTCGGGGAAAATAGAATGTGTGAAGTGGTGAAAGTAATTAATCAGGGTAGAAATTTTCTTGTTTTGTCCGTCCCTTATATTTTGGGAAAAATCCGGGTTTCCGGTTTGGGCCAGAAAAGAATTAAGTCCAAAGTAACGAAGTCTGATGTAGTACTTCATTAATTGGATCGGACTTTCAACAAAATTCGCAATTGTTTTAAAGGTATTTATTTACTTACTTCGAAAATTTAATGTCTGCTCTTCTGGAATTAATCAATATAATTTACTCATCCCACTTCTGAGCAAGGTGTGCCCGACAATTAAAAAATTATTACTCTACCATACTTATCGATTGCCATAAAAAAGGGTGTTTCCACTAAATAAGTATTACAGGTGCAAAATGTGTTAACAAAAAATTTGGCCTCAACCTGATAAAATTTTTAGTTTGATAATTTCAAAATTATACATAAATTAATCATACAATTATTATGCGGTGAGGACTACAACAGAGATAAGAAAAACATTTGTAACAATATTTCAAAAAATAAATTTAAATATTTAAATATTTGTCGGTATTTTATTAATTAAAATAATACTTACCGGTACAAAATAAAAGCTAACAAACAAACAATAAATAGTTAACAAAAAAATAACAATAAAAACACTTAACAAAACTTAAAACAATTGCACTTTAGTAGTAAGATTAAAAAAAAAATTAAGAGTGATTTGAACTGAAATCGATCTATCACTAACAATGAATGAACTATAATTGACTAGCATAAACACTCGTATTGTGAAAACGTGCTGAAAATAGCGCGCGTTCAAAATGTATTTCACTATTACGTCTGTCTCTTACTGACATCTACAAATCTCCAAACTTATGTGTAGTTATGTGATAGAATTTAAATGTATGTTTTTAACATTTAATACACGTCTACGTAATGTTAATATGGATCGATTAGTGATGGGTGGTGAAACTGTATGAGTCATTCCCGAAAAGAACGAATCGTTTGAATATGAAATTTTCGCTTTATGGTACAGTTTTGTCACTGGATTTTTATTATTTTCCCCAAAAGAAGTTACTGTAATGGGCCCGTAGTTCGAGAGTCCCAAGTCTGAAATATCTCCACGTTTTGAGGGCTCTAGAGTTTAAGTATACTATCGTACGTGTGTTTCTGGAATTCTTTTCGTCTCGCATATTTCGAGAATAAAAAATGTTATTGATTCCGAACTGGTTTTTTGCGACACGTAATTACATAATGAACACCTGATTTAATTTTAATGAAATTCGGAAGATTAGGTTTTTGTTTATAAAATAACATAATTAAAAACTGGCGAAATTTATAATTGATGAATCGTACTCTCTTTTAATTCTATCCTATTAACTATATTCTATAACTGTTTACCTAATTAACTATATATCTACTGGAAAATTGGTAGTGTGGACCCATAGGCGGATCCAGGGGGGTGGCGGTGGGGGCTGCAGCCCTCCTCTCTTTGACCTACAATTGATTAAAGGGAGGGGGGTCTACTAAACATTTTTTAGTTAAACATACAATTCAGAACATATAATTCCCCAAAATTTCTCCTGGGATTAGAAGCATTCACCCCCCCCCCCCCTTCCTTTTCAACAGGCTGGATCCGCCCTTGTGTGGACCTCTGGAGTCGCTCCACACCACTGTTGTCCTGTTATCCGGAGATACTTGGCGATTTCAGTGGCTTATAATAATCGAAGTTTTTTTTTATCACGTAGATGATCATAACCTACAATGACGAAATGCTGAACTGGTACACAATTTTGATTATTGATATGTCGTAACTAATCAGGTTTCACTTGACGCCGTACAGCATCCATGACCGTCAACGTGTTAATTGGCGATGTATAAAAAAAGATTAGGTAATTATGTAAAACCTGTTGTGAAAAGTAGAAAAAATATTGAGTGAAAATGATTCAAAGTAGGTACTAAAAGAAAAGAATACTCTTTTTTACAAAATTGCTGAGTGGATGAACTCCTGGGTGCCCACTGAGGGTTAATTTTTCTTCTCTGCTTCTTGCAATTTTTGAGTGACAAATTTTTTGTAATTTTTCATCGAATCTCTGTTTAAGCCCAGTTACATTCAAAATATCAAAGTAAGGCCTGATTTACATTAATACTCCGGTCTCGGTACGATATCACTACGCTCCCGGTTCGATAAAATATTCTTACACAATAAACAATGAGTGTATTCACATCATCGCTCTGATATCGGTTCCATATCAGTCAGAAGCGATGATGTGAATACACTCATTATTTACTGTGTAAGAATATTTTATCGAACCGGGAGCGTAGTGATATCGTACCGAGACCGGAGTATTAATGTAAATCGGGCCTAACTAAGGATGTTATCTAACTATAAGGATAATAATTTTCTGGAGATAAAAGATGGACGTCGTTCTTGTATTTTTCATTTAATGAAACTTCAGAGATCAAAGTAAAGTACTTTTTTATATTTCCCTACGCGATTTATTTAGCATACAATATAACAGACTCGACAAGTATGTAGTCAGTAAAAGAATCGATTAATATTCAAAAAGATCTTGATTCCATGAGAATTGTCGTATCCCAGCACTAAAACGTAAGTCTCCCGTCTACACATAATCACATTAGTCGCGCCGTATCTACAGTATAAAATTTTATATGTAGGTGCATTTATTATAATTTAAAAACCATTTGGATTTACTCTTTTAACAATTCATTGTAGGTATTTGTACAGACCAAATATTTATATCAAAAATGAAAAATATGTATCAATTTTTTTTAAACAATAAATATTTTTATAGCTATTTAAAATAGTATTACAAGAAAATTTTTATTTCAGTATTATCTTCGGGACGAATTTGAATTCGAATATTTCATACAGTCTGAGATTGTAGTTAGATTTATGTTAAACCTGCGTTAGTTCCTGTTAGGTGTGGAGTAATTTACTTGGACGAGTTTCATGTTAATTTTTTTCAAAATACAAAATATTCTATTTCTTATCTTGTTATTTTATTTTTCTATTTCGGTTAGCTTTAGTTTACATTACATTTAGGTCAGTTTCTGACAATCTAGTTCCACATCAGTTCATAAAAAAATTTGGGGGAACAGGTATACCCACACTGTCAACTTCCCATTGGGTGAACTAGAAACTACTGTACATAAATAATTCTTTTTTCATTTCAGGGGGCTCCTACCCTGGGCGCCTGATAGAGGCTTTGGTCCTTGTACCACACCGGGGGTTTCGCCTTCTGTACCTAAGGGTGGGGATCCTTATCAAACAAATGATATTATTAATTTGTTCTTAAGATATGCGAGACCAAAAATATAATATTTCATTTTTTTTAAATTTTATAATAATTTACTGGCGTTTTTAACATCAGTTCGGTTTTTAGGCCATTATATAATAAAGACATGGTAACAAATCTAAATGATCTATTGTTGTATTAATTAATAAAGTTAATTCCGTTATTTTATCACAAAAAACAAACCGCTAATCCGAATTTGCTGTAAACTTTATCCGGTCTTCGTTTTTTAACTACGCATCTAATGAAATGAGTCCGGAGTTGATATCATCATTTTTTCTCGAGATATGCGAGACGAAACAAAATTCACGAACGAACGAACGAACTAACGAAAGAACGAACGCACACACAGACATCACGCTAAAACTAAAAACGATGGATTCGGATTTTAGTGACCTTGAAACGTGGAGATATGTTTAAATTAGCGATTCGTAAAATCGGACGCATTACCATAACTTCCAACGGGAAGTTAATAAAAATCATTGAAATACTTTAGTAAACTTGATAACATCATCAAATATTGAAAATTTTTTTTTCCCAAATTAAACTTGGTGGGAGTGAAGTGAATGTAGGTGATTGGCTGAATTAAGGTGTTATAATTTGAGCGTGAACTTTCCATTTTTTCGGTCAAAATGACAAATTCTTTTCTTGAATTTTGATTAAATCGACTGAAGTTGTTTTCCCAGTGATTCTACATGCTCAATTTTGGTAAAATTGAAAATTTGGCCATTTAATTTACCGTTTGTATGGTTTCAAAAATTTTTTAGTTATCTTGGTGACGTCACAAAAGTAAAAAAAAATTTTCGCAGATCAAATTTAGTGGTAATGATTAGTTGAATAAGAACAATTAGGGGGTAAAATTTTCATTTTTGTTGGCAAAATGATAAAACTGCTATTAAAAACTGTGACTATTTCAACAGATGCTTTCTCTTAGGGATCCTACATGCTTGAACACTTAATTTTTGAACGAATATTGAAAATAATAATTTCGAAAATCGATTGTCCACTATCATTTCAATTACGGTAGTTAAGGCACTCAAAATTTTGTTTGTACTTAATGACGTTACCAAATAAAAAATTTCTTTTTTCTAAAATTAAACTTGTCGGAAATAACTTCAGTTAGGACGATTTTTCGAATTAAGTAAAAACAACGAAATTCGTTTTAGAAATATAAATAATTCGACAGAAATACAGTCACTCCCAAAATTATTTGGACAACATAAAAATAAAGAAAAAATTATTTAAAAACAAATTATTACATTTGAGGAATTATTACATTGGAGGGGGTTCTTTTCTCCGATGAAACTAAATTTGAAATGTTCAACACAAGAAAACAAAACCCCAATTTGTGTGAAGAAAACGAAAAGATGCGCTGAATCCAAAAAATGTGGTTTCAACTGTTAAGTACAGAGGTGGCTCCGTAATGATTTGGGGATGTATGGCGGCAAATTGGGTAGGGAACATGCACGTTTTAGATCGTATCATGGACAGGTTTGTGTATTTAAGCATTCTGAAACAGCATTTACTGTACAAAAAGTAGGAATACAGAATAATTACATGTTCCAAAATGACAATGATCCAAAACATACCTCCTACGTGGTAAGACAGTGGACAGCATATAATGTACCCCATTTGCTTCAGACACCTCCACAGTCTCCTGACTTAAATCCTATAGGGCATAGAGCATCTATGACATTATTTAAAGATTAAAGTCAGGAGAAATTTTATTTCGAATATGAACCAATTAATTACTTATGTAAGGTCAGAATGGGAGAAGATAAGTCCGGTTATAACCGAAAATTTAATTAAATTAATGCCAAGACGTTTGGAAGCCGTAATTAAGGCTAAAGGACGTGTCACAAAATACTAAAACTATTAATTTTACTTGAATGAGCTGTTTTTTTTATATAGTTAATTAGTGTCCAAATAATTTTGTGACCTGATAATTATCACATGTATTTAATTCTTTTAAATATTTTAAATTTTCTTATTGACTGTGAAAGTAATAAATATATATTTATAGTGTACAGACTTCATACATTTTATGAATGTATCTATGAAATCGATTTGTTGTTTTATAATCAAAATAAATTCATCAAAAATGATTAATAAAATGTCCAAATAATTTTGGGAGTGACTGTATTTTTTCTAGCGGGCTTACGTGCTTAATTTTGATAAAATTGAAGAGAACAAAAGTCACATTTTTCAGTACGATAGAGCAAACTGACCAAACTCTTGACGAAACTGCATCCTAATACTGCGTCAGACCGTATATAAATGCGTCATCACTATCAGCATTTATATATACTCAATTTTAATACAATCGGCATACAGAGGGCCACCGGAATATAATTAACTGACCCGGAAGGCCAAACCCGTGCCACCGTACTTTGCATAATTTCCCTTATCAGTTTATAGTCATAAAATGGCAAATTTTATATCAAGTACAACTTATTAAAAGTTATTGTGCAAAATAATTTTTTATAGATAGAATATCAGTAAAACAAAAATGCTAATTGTCAATTAACGTAATGCCCAACGTAGCTTATTGTAATGTTTATTCATGTAGCTACGATAATAAAACGTATAAAAGCAAAGAAAATTTTAGCTATTGTCATACAATTGTTTGGTATAGTTGCTTCCAGCAAGTCCCAGCAAAAGAAAATCTTCTAACAATGAAAATGTTTAAAAATATCCTTTTTGGTAAGCCTGTGATTTTTTTTAAATTTTTCTATTTCCAAATTTTGTTTCTATCCACATATAAATACACATCTAAAATTTTTTTGTTTAGTTGTTCTGGCGTCCATAATGTGGGTAGCCGCAATAGACGCTCAAAGTAGTGGTGATGGAACGGACTCATGCTTGAAACCTTGCACAAAAGATTTGAATCAGGTGTGTGCTAAAAATTTACTGACTGGAAAATATGAAACATTTGCAAATAGATGTTGGTTCGAGATTGGACAATGCCGTAAGCCGTATTTAGAAGAAGTCGATCTTGACTATTGTCCTTGGGATAATTTCGTCTAGTTTTGCCTAAGCTGATTTTTGAGGAAGTTACAGTGAACCAACCTGGATTATACGCATCAGCGCTTAATTTTTTTGTTATTTTGATTATAATTAATATAATTTTATGAAATATAATTTAATTTTTTTTTCAATTCCTTAAAAATTTTAATAGCCTTTCATTTTATTCAAATCATTTATTATAAACGTTCCTTGCTTAGTGTTTTTTTTAACAATGAAAGAACTTTTTAACAAATTGTGAAAATTTATAAAAATATATTAAAATTTACTGAAAGAAGAATGTAAATTTAAAACACCCCTGCCGCAGCATCTCCATAACATAGTGAATTTCCAAAGATTGAACACTGGCGAATCTCATACAACAATCTGTATCCATCTAAAATATTTTAGCTCTCTGTGAAACAATTTTCAAAATCGGCTAGTTGTTAATTTTTAGCGCTTTTGGCTCCCCAGGACCCTGGCGAATCTCATATATTATAGCATATATTATGCATTTAAAAGAATTTAACCTTTTAAAGGTGAAAAAATTTTCAAAATCGGTTGGGTAGTTTTATTTTTGGCGATGTTGGGACCGCCGGACACTGGAAGACCTTATGTCCATAACTTATATCCATCTAAAATAGTTTAGCTCTCTAACAGTAAACACATTTTAAAAATTGGTGATGACGTGTTCTTGAAAAGTTTGTTTATTTTTATTTTGAAAAATGAAACAGATATAAATATTGTTATTATTAATAACAATATTTGATAAAAAAGATCAAGTATTTATTGTAAAAAAATTCAGTAAATTTCTTAATTTTTCTCAAAACCTAGTTCACTTAGAATAATGTCTTAAAAGCTTGTCTTATACAATGTTTTATGCTCTTTTTGATGGTGTCAAAAAAAAAAAATTAAAAAAATTTTTGAATTCTGACCAAATTTTGCAAAGAGCCACTAAAAATTCCGAGAAATGGCCAAAATTTTGGCTTCTAAAAATCGGACATATCTGGCTGACGAACTTACCCAAGCTATTGCGACGTTTGACCTCAACAAATTTCCTAACGATTGGATGCTTCGTTCGAGAGTTATCGCGCAGACACATATATACATATATATATATATATATATATATATATATATATATATATATATATATATATATATATATATATATATATATATATATATATATATATATATATATGTATATATATGGGCAATTCCATGAAATGATGGAATTTTAGTAAAAATTTAAAAATGAAAATAATTAATCAAAATCATGCCTACTTGATACTCAGAAGACTAGATCACTGATATACAACGTTTTTTTTTAATTTTTTTACCTTTAATTGTTTTTATTTCATAAATTTAGCTTAAAAATTTATTACTTAATAAAAAAAAATATTGTAACTTGTGATTTTTTTCAAATAAATATTAAAATACAGCTAAATTTACCTTTTTCTTTATACTGAAATAATTACTATACTCGTTTTGAGTATTATTTTGATTTTTTGTCAAGCTACGAATTCGAGTAATGGAGGCTATCAAAACCGACAGACGTTTTTTTCATTACTAAAAATAAACTTTTATCTTTGTTTTCTATCATATTTTCCAAAAAATCAAACTAATAAACCACACACTTTTTGATAAAACTTGTTTTAAAGTGACTGTAATGTAAGTGACCAAAGAGGTGTAATGTAAGTGACCGATTAAAAGTAACATTTTTATCAAAAATATATAATATTTTATGAAAGTTATTATTAAAGTAATTTATTGGAGCATTATTTGTTTAAATTTACTTAAATGAAACTGTTTGTTATCAAAATAGAACAGAAAATTCTCATTGTGTACAAGATGAAAAATTATGTTCCTTTTTGAGTAATGTAAGTGACCACCTACTTTATCTTGTATAAAAAAAATTTATATGCATTTTTTGTTGTTTGATTTCCTTTGTTTAAAAGTTCAAATCGTATTCGATTTAATGTGACTAAATTTTAGTGGATTTACTCATTAAGTACGAAAATTCAAAAGATTTTAATCCCAATTTTAAATCAAATTGTAATGTAAGTGACCATGGAATTACCCATATATATATACATATATATATGCATATATATATATATATATATATATATATATATATATATATATATATATATATATATATATATATATATGTATACAAATTTTAGTGAACCTCATTTTCGGTTTCTCGAGGTCTCAAAACAAATTTCTGCCATACTCCCAGGCTCAGGTCTTTTCATGGCACCTGTTGTAATAAGTGAATTTTTCCATACTGGAAATTCACTTTAAAAAAAAATCACTCTTTTTTAGGTCGGATGTTTGCTCTTAGGTAAATGTATAGTGCCAAAGTGGGTATACAACTGAAAATTTTTCGTAGGGAATTTTTCGAATTTTTTCGATTGCCATTCATTTCTGACCTGTATTTTAAATTTCAAGTCTTTAATTAATCGAGAGTTACTTTCATATCGATTACAAGATTTGTAACTTGTGAATCCTCCAAAAGTAAGTTAATAAAAACGTGTTAAAATATAGTTTAAACTTCGAGAAATGATCGAACGAATTTGCCTTCACAATTATTCATGATTTGATGTCAGTGGATCATTCTTTTTTTTTGGAGGAGGGGGGGGAGATATGTAAAATTCCTGCTTTATGCAGTTAAATCTGCAACAATTGACATTTTTAAAGCCAAAATAATTCGTATTATTGTCGAAATTTAATGAAGTTTGTTGTTCAGTAAAATATTGTTGTTCAGTAGGTAGAACTGACAGAAAAAAGTAAAAGGCATTACACAATCAGTGAAATAAGAAATAAGGAATAAGAAATAAGAAATAAGGAGTGTGTCATCTAGTGACGTGGAATGGAACTTTAACGTAACTGCTCATAGATATACATAAATATGTAGGTACTTTTGTACGTCAAAATTCGTGATTTTTTTCACTTTAGTTACAGGAAAAGTCATCACGAACGTTATTTTCTTATGAATTTTAATGTACAAAAATACCTAAATACATATACCTATGAGCAGTTACGTTAAAGTTCCATTCACCCTCACTAGATGGCACATTTCTTATTTCTTATTTCATTGATTGTGTAAAAGGCATAATTGTCGTGGATATGCATGTCGTGGAAATTAATTTCAATTTCAAACAACAAATAAGTCTTTCAATTAAAAAGAAATTTGATCTCTAACTTAATTTGTGCCTTGTGCGTTTTTTATTTTAAAGTTCTATCGTGTTAAAAAGAATAATTATATTTGGCATCTTAATTTCTTATGCAATATTTTTTATGCAAACGTTTTAACACTCATGTAAAGCCAATTGCTAATCTTTCGATAAAGAAAACAGTATTGTTACACTATTTTTGATATGTGTTTGAGTGTTTTCTAGAGGAGTGTTTCTCAAACTTTTTTCATCGAAAATTTATCACCCGCACGACTTGAAATAATTTGTTTTATAACAAATATGGAATTTATCTTTGTGTTTGCGACTAATTTTTAAATACAGACGCAATCCACATAATTTTTTACACTTTATTTATACAAATTATGTATATTAAGAATTAATTAAATATGTTTTATAGAAGTTCTTTTCTCTTCTAGGGTTCCGTACCTTAAAAGAAAAAACAGAACCCTTATAAGATATACCGTAATAAGGTTTTTCTCGAAAACCCTGTAATGCAGGAATTTGAAATTTGGCGAATGTTATAGGTCTTGATTACGCGCGTATATAATACCAGTTAACAATTAGGAAAAAAATTTTTTGGATTAAAATGAGGGGTCAGTTTGATAAAAGAAAAGAAGTCTTAATTAATATATCGTGTGAGGTATCATTTAAAAGTGCTACCTTCAAGGGTTCTAATTTTTTTTTTAATATTTTTTGGTCCAGTAGTTTTAATGATATAGCCCAAAATTTTTCTAAAAGCTAAAATTTTTATAGGGTTACTAGATATGGAGTCATAAATTACCTACAGGATAACCGCGGCTTTTTTTGACAGTGTAACAAAATTCTTATGTAATTTAGGTTTTAACTTTTTCTTTTATGGAAAAATTATGCTAGAAAATTATAGGACCAATTTTAAATTTTAAAACCTTATAATTTACGATTTTTTTTTAATGAAATATGAAAAATTTTTGTGTGCACTTTGATAATTATTGCCGCTCATATACAAGAAGTAACGCTGCAAAAAGAACTGATCATAAAAATGATTTAAAATAATTTCTGTCTAGGTATTTATAGTTTCTGGAAAAGCTAAAACATTGGATTTTCCTTTTACGTGTATTTTTTGTCCTTCTAAACATTCTGTTAATTTACCCTCATTGAAATTTTTAATCGTCATATTTTTAAATATTCCGCCACTCATAATAATTTATTATAATAAATTACTCATAAATGTCTCAAATTGATCAAATTGATGATATAAAACAAATTTCATATATTTAATTTAATTGGCCATAAAATACAAATGGCCGTTAATATAGAGAAGATAAGCGTAACATTTACAAAAAAGTAGTAAAAAGTTATGTATTTAAATATTTATCAATTCTGCTAATTAGCTTTTACCACATTTGAAAAAAAAAATGTATATAGGAAAATGTACCCACATATATACCATTTAATATTGATGAAGACCTTTAAAATTAAAATGACAAAAATAAGGTTTAAGTTTACGTAATTCATTACCTCTCTTTACGTAAGTTTTTTTTAACTTTTAAGTAGCGAGGTGCTATTTTAATAACCCAAATCTGAAGAGCATGGTTTAAGATTTGAAAAGAGTATACGCAAGGATATGCGAGTAATCCCTTTCTGTCCCTGGGCTACAATTTTTAAAAATTTTACTATTGAATATGCAATTTCGAAAAGGGCACATGTCTGAATTTTTAAACTTTTCAGAAAATAAAAAAAACTATTATTTTTTAAAGAAGTATAATGAATTTAAAAAAATTATTATGAGTTAGATTCTGGGGCCTATTTGCAATCGAAGTCACAGAAATATTTTGATCTTAACCTTATTATATTGTACATTTTAGAATTTTTAAATTAGTGAGATGTGCCCTTTTCGAAATTTACGATATTGAATTCACATAATTTAAAGAAATACCCATATAAATTTGGCGAAATTTTTATTTTAGGTATCTAAAATTAAACATAATACTTAAATTAAAGATAATAAATCGACTTTTTTCAAAAATCTTCTTCTGGAGCCTCTGTTTAGTTTAAAGTTGGCCATTGCAGTATTTCGTCATAAAATTTGCAATATCTGCAATTTTTAATTTATTAATGGGTACTTTGCCATTATAAGCTTGATATTCTTCGCTTGATAAATTACTGCAAGTGCCTTTTATTCTAGAAAGAACGAAAATTTCTTCAGAGATACTATCTATATAATTTTTTGCAATTACTTCACTAGGTTTTTTAGGATCAAAAACAAGCTCATAATGTTCCGTTTTCGCATATAATAGGTAGAGGGAAGCATTTGAAATTGATTTCTTTGAAAAAACGTATTTATCAAAATATGCGAGATGTGCCCATTTCGAAATTGCATATTCTATTAAATTTTTAAATTTTTTGAAAAAAATTATACAATGATGAAATTGAAAACAAATTATCGGTTTTCGAAGACGTGTTTTTTTCATTTCTATCAAAATTAGGAGTGTAAAATGACTAGAAAAAATCTTCTATTGAATCTGTCATATTTCTAAAAAGAACTTTGTCAACTTGATAGCAAAAATAAAAATCTCATAGCCAGATTACCCTAATTCGACTAGACACTAAGGTGTTTGTAAACGAGCGACATTTTACGGCAATGAGTGGCTGCTCAATATTGCTCGAGATTCAGAAATATTTCCGGCAATATATTCCTATGGCCCGGCAATGTGTCTGTATGGCCGGGCAATATATTTCATATGGCCCGGCAATGTGTCTGTATGGCCGGGCAATATATTTCAAACATGTTGGCTTGCATGTTGCCGGTGTTGTCGGTGTCTGAACGAAAATATATAAACATTGCCCGGCCATATTACTTATACCTAGAGGTTATTAGGCTAGTCTATACTTATTCAGAGTGTCTGAACATTAAAATCTTATAGGAGTCTCCAGTCGCCAAGAATCGTAACGAGATTGCCAATTTTGTCGTTATTGGTATTGGTTCTCGCATTACTGTCGACTGTTTTTGAATTTTAAGTCCGGTTTTTGAAGTAAGTATTTAAAGTCGCTTTTTGACATTCTAATGAAGTTTATGAATAAATAATACACTATATATATGCAGCGCTAATTAACATTTCTTCAGAATCGACCATTATTGCCACGTGTACATGCAAAATTATCAGCAATACTGTGGCTGATAGATGCCGGGATATATTTGGCCACATGTTGCCCAGCCATAGTTGCCGGCAACATATTGCCGGAATGTGGCCGGGCCATAATGTTCAGCAATATTTCCGGCAATATGTAGCAATTTTAGTGCTCGTTTACAGGCCTCTTAATATAAATCATTTCTGTTAAACTTGATTTTAGAAGAAAAATATTTATTAATTTGATGATGTCATCAAGTTCATTAAATTTTTCTTATTGTCTTTAAAATCGTAAATAATATTATAAATCCATCAAATTGGACGAGAATTCAGAGATTTAGAAGTCGTTATTTCCATTTCTATTAAAATTAGGCTTGTAGGACAATCGGAAAAAAGTCTTCTGTCGAATCTGTTATACTTCAAACAAAAATTTCGTTATTTTAGTAGCAAAAATGATGCTAAGATTTTTAAATTGTGGGTAGTAAACATGTAAAGCCGCTGAAAGTTTCAAAATTATTAGAATATTAACCTAAAATCTAGTAACATCTCACCACATCGCATTATCTGAAGCCAGACAAAAACAAAGTGCAATCATTTATAAGGCCGCTCGTCCTTTGGATGCGGAAACTTGCGATATTTAATTCGGACGAATACGCATGAAAACGGACGAAGGATCCAAACAGCTGTAAAGCTATACATCCTCGTCCATTGAAAGCGTCTCGTTCGTCCGTTTCCGTACGTATAATTGCGACGTGCGAACAGATCCAATTTTGTTTGGATTTTGTCGCGCGAGGAAGTCCGTTCCATGAGATTTTTATTTTTATTGAAATGAAACTGAAGATAAATTACAATTATAACTGTGTATCTTTGCATATTACGTGCCATAAATTGTTTTTTACGTATTTTTATAGCATTTATAGCTTCAGAAGAAAAAATTAAAAAGGAAAATACTGACGAATATTGAGCTAGTGGACGAACAGTAGACATATCATTTCGGACGAACGACAAACGTGCGTAATCGTCTGAATCAAATATCGCACGTTTCCGCATCCAAAGGACGACCGGCCTAACTTATAAAATCGTAGTTGAACGCACCTGTTGAAGAACACACTCATTACATATCCGTTAATTGTTGAGCAAGTTAGGCATTATTCAAAGATGTGGAGGAATGATCATTACTCAATACCTTTCGATCAATGAATTAACCATTTATTCAATGGACTTGGGATTGTTTTGTGAATAATATATCTATGTTTTAATTTCATATACTGTGTGAGTTTTTCGAGAGTTGCCATTTTTATTACAGCCAAACCGTTGATTTAATCGAAAAATTGTTCAAATAAGAGTTGTAGATATCGACGGGGGCAACCGATTGCTATAGTCAGGAGCTTTATAGCTCTTATGGCTTTCGAACTATGATACAAACTTATAGATTTTTAAATGGGACTATATATTAATTTTTCGATAAAACTGATCTAATGCATTAATTAACAACATAAATGAGCAAAAAAAATTTTTTTACCCAAGTTTAATTTTTTAAATTTTCTTTAATTTATCAGTTAGGCGGTAAAAATATGCATATGTACTTAAGGCTACTTCAACCGATAGTGTTTTTCTTGGTTACATTTCCATTACATCCAAGAAAAGAACCTTTTCCAGTACCATTTCTATCATAAAAATTTGATTGTAATAGAAATGGCAACTCTCAAAAAACTCACATGCTATGTTACGTAGTAACGTGTAAGTAAACAAAACAATTTGAATTTCATTTTGATCGTTTCCATAGATACATATACGAACATTTAATGAAATTAGAGATAGATTAAAAATGTTATTCTTTTGATTTAAAATTTATATTCAATTTCATTTAAATCAAAAAGGGAAAAAGTCGTGGAAAAATTATAGTATTCTACTCGCTTGCAATGGCTATTTCTCACTCAAATGAATTACGACACTCGCCTCGTAAACTTGGCTCGAGTCGGAATTTCATCTTCGTGAGTAATAGTTATCATTATCATAGTTCGTTGAATAATATACTATTAAACTTTGCACAAAAATCAGACTGAAAACACCAAAGTCTTAGTCAATAGCCCAAAAATAGAGAAAACACCAGAATATGTTTATTATGATACTTATTCAAGACTGTTCTTATAATCCAGATTAAAGGGAGGTTTACTCGAGAGTCCTTAAAAATTATGTATTTTTCTAGAATTTTTTTCTCAAGAACGGAAGTAAATATCAATTTCAAATTTTGTACACATATTTATTAAGTATTAAACTACACAAAAAAAATTTTTCGAGGAAAAATATAAATAAAAACGCCGTGAGCAGCGGGGCCCCATCACGGTAGTCGAATTTTCCCCTTCATCTTCGGTATTGAATGTCTACAAGCGAAATGTGATTGAAAGTCTACAACCGAATTGTCATTTTGTTGGTTTCAAAACTGGTGATGAGTGTTCAGCTGATCGAGGCTTTAAAAAAAGGTTTTAAGTATTTAAGGGCTGTATCTCAGTAAATTTCAATTTTGTGCCGAAAACAGGTAGCAGAAAAAAAGCCAACACAATTCGTACGAGGACATTCCTGCCCATTTTTATCCGCTAATTGCCTTTATGTTTTAGTTTTAAAAATTAAAAAAGGACCTTAAATAGTAAACTGGAAGGCCTTTATAAAGATATTTTTTCTTTCCAAAAAAATCCAAAATTTCTATTTTATAAATACTAAAAATCCAAAATTCCTAATTTATAAATAAACAGTGACTTTAATAACATTTTTAAATTACTTAATATGTATGTATTTCATTTGTCATAAAAGTAAGTTCACTTTTTTTTAAATTTTTTAAAATTACTATTCGCCTACTTGTATTTAGAATAAACATAATGCTTTTAAAACACATTTAACAATAGCATTCAATTCCGATGTAAAAATGGGAGAAGTGGGGGGAAAAGTGATGCGGACTCCCTACAAGGTACTAGCTGGATACTAACTGAATACACGTACAAAATTTCAGCCCTCTAGGTTTCCTTATGGAGTCTCTAGACGTGTTAGAAAACAAGCAAAAAAATTAAGGAAATATTGGCGTAAAAATCGTGGGGGTAAGGGTTAAAAGTTGAAACCTCCAAAAAACAGTGTCTGGCTATTAGCTTAACCTGTACACCAAATTTCAGCCCTCTAGGTTTATTTGGGGAGATTTTGACCCGAACGAAACTGTTAAAAAACAAGAAAAATCATGTTCTTTTGGGTATAAAAATGGTGGGGGTAGGGGTTAAAAGTCGAGACCCCCAAAAGGCACCCCCTTGATACTAACTCAATCCGAATACAAAATTTCAGCCCTCTAGGTTTATTCGGGTGACCTGTGCGAGTGGTACAAACTTCGAAAACGTCGAAAATGTATGAAATTGTAGTTTAAAAATGAGGGGGGTGGGGGTAAAATATTAAAACCTCCAAAAAGCACAACCTAGGTACGAACTTTATCAACACACCAAATTTCAACCCTCTACGTTAATTCTGGGGGGCTGGGGGCCTGTTAGATCCAGCGAAAATCGTTTTTCCCCCCTCTACTCCCACCATATCATCCTAGGAAGCTGAATTTTGGATATGTTGTAGATACTTGACCGAAACATTATTTAAAACCGGTTTGGAAAAGTTTTATTGCTTTTCCGCCCCCCACCACCCCTTAAAGGTCGGGTCCGAAAAAAAATTTGCCCAAAATTTGACCCCACTTTGATACTATTGTTGTGCATCGGAATAAGCCCCACTTACCAAATTTCATCTCTTAACTTCCATAGGGGGGCCCTACACATATTAAAAGGTTGCGGGAAAATATATATATATATATATATATATATATATATATATATATATATATATATATATATATATATATATCAGACATCTTTTTTTTTTACATAATCGTGTTCTACGGGTCCGAAAACGGATAGCGCCCCTGGTCTCGCCTCTCGCAGCTCTTATCGTATAGACTGTATAAGTCTAATTTTTCGGAGAAAATTCGACTAAAAATTGTCCATTTTATAGGTACTGCAGTGTGACGATTAGAAAATCCAATGCCTTGTTGGGGGACATCCTAGCGCCGGTAATAAACCACCGAAATCCAAAAACAAAAAAGATTTATAAGATATATGAAGAGTATCGGCACCACCATCTATAATATCAATGAATTGCTGAAAGAAAAAAAAATGGCGGATGTGTGAACTTTTGATTACGATTATTGTCTTATTTTTCGCTCTTTAAAGTAAATTTAAAAATAAAAAAAATATTGAAAGTGTATCGGGCTTTAGTAGAGGTGCCGAAGAATTGAATTATCTTTAAAATAAAAAACGCCGTGAGCAGCGGGGCCCCATCACGGTAGTCGAATTTTCCCCTTCATCTTCGGTATTGAATGCCTACAAGCGAAATGTGATTGAAAGTCTACAACCGAATTGTCATTTTGTTGGTTTCAAAACTGGTGATGAGTGTTCGGCTAATCGAGGCTTTAAAAAAAGGTTTTAAGTATTTAAGGGCTGTATCTCAGTAAATTTCAATTTTGTGCCGAAAACAGGTAGCAGAAAAAAAGCCAACACAATTCGTACGAGGACATTCCTGCCCATGTTTATCCGCTAATTGCCTTTATGTTTTAGTTTTAAATATTAAAAAAAGACCTTAAATAGTAAACTGGAAGGCCTTTATAAAGATATTTTTTCTTTCCAAAAAAATCCAAAATTTCTATTTTATAAATACTAAAAATTCAAAATTCCTAATTTATAAATAAACAGTGACTTTAATAACATTTTTAAATTACTTAATATGTATGTATTTCATTTGTCATAAAAGTAAGTTCACTTTTTTTTAAATTTTTTAAAATTACTATTCGCCTACTTGTATTTAGAATAAACATAATGCTTTTAAAACACATTTAACAATAGCATTCAATTCCGATGTAAAAATGGGAGAAGTGGGGGGAAAAGTGATGTGGACTCCCTACAAGGTACTAGCTGGATACTAACTGAATACACGTACAAAATTTCAGCCCTCTAGGTTTCCTTATGGAGTCTCTAGACGTGTTAGAAAACAAGCAAAAAAATTAAGGAAATATTGGCGTAAAAATCGTGGGGGTAAGGGTTAAAAGTTGAAACCTCCAAAAAACAGTGTCTGGCTATTAGCTTAACCTGTACACCAAATTTCAGCCCTCTAGGTTTATTTGGGGAGATTTTGACCCGAACGAAACTGTTAAAAAACAAGAAAAATCATGTTCTTTTGGGTATAAAAATGGTGGGGGTAGGGGTTAAAAGTCGAGACCCCCAAAAGGCACCCCCTTGATACTAACTCAATCCGAATACAAAATTTCAGCCCTCTAGGTTTATTCGGGTGACCTGTGCGAGTGGTACAAACTTCGAAAACGTCGAAAATGCATGAAATTGTAGCTTAAAAATGAGGGGGGTGGGGGTAAAATATTAAAACCTCCAAAAAGCACAACCTAGGTACGAACTTTATCAACACACCAAATTTCAACCCTCTACGTTAATTCTGGGGGGCTGGGGGCCTGTTAGATCCAGCGAAAATAGTTTTTCTCCCCTCTACTCCCACCATATCATCCTAGCAAGTTGAATTTTGGATATGTTGTAGATAATTGACCGAAATATTATTTAAAACCGGTTTGAAAAAGTTTTATTGCTTTTCCGCCCCCCACCACCCCCTTAAAGGTCGGGTCAGAAAAAAAATTTGCCCAAAATTTGATCCCACTTTGATAGTATGAGGTGCCTCGAAAATGAGCCCCATTTACCAAATTTCATCTCTTAACTTCCATAGGGGGGCCCTACACAAATTAAAAGGTGGCGGGAAAATATATATATATATATATATATATATATATATCAGACATTTTTTTTTTCTACATATTCGTGTTCTACGGGTCCGAAAACGGATAGCGCCCCTACTCTCGCCTCTCGCAGCTCTTATCGTATAGACTGTATAAGTCTAATTTTTCGGAGAAAATTCGACTAAAAATTAAAAAACAGGATCCATCGAATAGTTTTTGAGTTATCGTGTCCGCCAGTTCCAAAAATGTAGTTCCGAGATATTATAAAATATATATAAAGAAACGTATTTTCAAAATTTTATATTTAATACTTATTATTGCGTGAACTAGGTTTTTTGAATTTTTTTTTTTATAGAAAGCTGGATTCGGTTAATGTGCAAGAATCTTGTTTTTAAATTATTTTCAATAAAATCACTTTGGGAACATATTCTATACATAATTTGCTATCAATTTCGCCAAAAACAAAAAATCTATTTTTTTTTATCAAATCTGAAGTAAACCTTCCCTTAAATTACTTTCAGCAAAATCACTTTGGAAACATATTCTACACATAATTAGCTACCAATTTCTACAAAAAAAAAATCGATTTTTTTTAACGACTCTCAAGTAAACCTCCCCTTAAAATATTAGAATTTGACTAGTTCCTGGTTTTGAGTAAAAAAGTGACAATTTTATAACTGATATTTTACCTATTTTTAATTTTCCATAATTTCTTTTTATCAATAAATGCTAATTTTCGTTTAATAATTAGTGTCCATGAATTTTTTTTTATATTCATATTTATTCATGAGTGCATTTAGCTAGCCAGCAGATAATGAAACATATATAAAAGAAATTTTTTTTTAATGTAGGCATCAATTGAACGTTTTTCGCTACCTCAGACAGCAGACAGTAAGTTCGAAAATTAAATCGTTCGGCATAATGAATACGATCAAAAATATTGTTTTCGGTAAGAAGATTAAATAAAAATTATTCTTTACAAAATTAAAAAAAAAAATTGTTTTTCCCGTCTTTTAGTTGTTGTGGTTGCAACATTATGGATTTGTTTTGCGGAAGGGCATCAAGGCGAAACCAGTCAACAGTATGATTGTAAGAGGGATTGTCCAACTTTTACTAAGCCAGTGTGCGGCAAAGATTCCCGAACTGGAGAAGCTAAATTGTATCGTAACAATTGCTTCTATGAGATGGATCATTGCCGAAATTCATATTTGAATAAAGCTGATATTTCTGCTTGTTATTTAGTAAATAATTTGGATTAGTTTTATAAAGTTTTTTTTTCTTTTTGATTTTAAAATGTGGTATTTTGGGAATTGTAATTGTATTCTGTATAGTTGTTGAAAATTTAATAATAAATATAATAATTTTATGAGAAGTAAATTTTATTTTAATCCTTTTTTTTATAAATTTTAAATTGAGTAGTTCTGAATAGGGATGATCGATATTCATCGATCGTAGAATGTCTGGCGGGAAAACATCGATGTTATGTCCTCGATAACATCGACACATCGATGTTACGAGAATAATATCGAAACATCGATATTACTATAAGCTATACAGTATTTAAAAAGTCCCGTAGCTGATTTAAGACAAGATCCATTACTTTTATGGCAAGTTCTAGGATTCACTTATCCAAACTTGAACCCATTAAATTTTAACAATTAATTAATCTTTGGAGGGACTATAATTCCGCGAAATCCCATCCCGAGGTCAATTTCCCAGGTCGTGCCCTCTCCTTGAAAGATTTTTTTTTTACAATTCGGCACAATGAGCTGCAGTTACAATCCATTCGTCGGAAATTAATGCGCCCCCGCCAACATGAGAATCGTAAACACCCACAGAGACCTGAAAAAATTTGAAAAATTTTAAATCTTCTTTCAAAAAATAAAATTTATTTTAAAATAAAAAGCAGTACTTACGATATATGGAACATCGCCTTCTTGAGCGGGTTCACCACCGACAATTCGCCCATGGGGATGAGCTAAGAAGCAAAATAAGTTTTACCTGAGGCACTATTCACAAACACAAGAGTACTTAAACAGATAATTGTTAAAAGCATTTCGAATAATGTTGAATTAGTTGAAGGTTATTTATTTTTATAGACAAATTTATAGTAAATTTTGTCAAAAAATTTTATCTTATTTGCATCAACTGAAAATTCTAAGGTAATTGAGTTAACAAATTTTGTTTTTTTTTTTTTTTTTTTTTTTTTTTTTTTTTTTTTAATGTTAGTCGGAAAATGCCAAATTATTGTAGGATTAATGATTTATTTAATCTGTGTTTGCAAACAATAAAATATTTTAAAAATGAACGACGGAGAAAGCTCTAAAAAGTTTCAAATCAAAATTACTGAAATTCTAGGGGCACATTCCAAATTTCGTTATAATTTAGAATAAGCTAATTTTTTATTCAGCGTGTGTACACATTCTTTTATGTTAATTAGAATTCTTATAGCTTGAAATCATTTCCACCATTAATTCGAACAACATTAGGTCGTGTAGTATGAAATGTCATTTTCCGACCACTTTGTCTGCCATGTAGTTCAAAAAGATATCAACACTTGCTCAACCATTAGAGAAATGTTTAAAGGCAGTTCTTTAATTTTAAATAGAGTTATTCTAGTTTGGAACATTTCCGCCATCAGTTGGAATAACATTAAGTCGTGTAATATGAAATGTCGTTTTCCGACCATTTGTTCGACCATACGTAAATAAAAAACTCCAAAACATGCGATTTTTACCGTCAAACACTTTTTTTATAAAACTAGCTACAATGTATATTATATGTATGAAAATTTTAGTGAATATTATTTTCGGTTTCTAGAAACCTCAAAACATATTTCTGCCATAGTCCCGGGCTCAAGTCGCGTGATGACAGTGGTTGTAATAGCTGAATTCCATTCTGGAAATTAGTTAAAAGAAACGTAATTTGGAGTAAGATCATAAAATTGGAAATATTCTTGAAGAAAAAAATGTTAGGGTTATCATTTCTAATTAGTAGCAATTTTTATAAATTATTTCATAACAGGTAGCCAAAATTAAAATCTTTTTTCCCAGTCAATCGCTTTTTATCTGTACTGCACACGCTGTTTTATAATAGAAAGGTTGTCACTTGGGGTACGCTGAAATAAATTCCTTGAACCGATTGATTGAAAAGTTTCAAAGTTCGTGTAAATCTTCTCAAGTACCAATCACTTGAAATTTAATCGTTAAACACTTAATAACAATTCACAATCTTATTACGTGGGGATTTTAATAAAAAAATTGCTTAATTTTTTTTTATACGTAAATATATCAGTAATAATAAGAATTAGGATTAGTGTACTGATTGATATGCAGGGGATAGAGTAGCCACGTTCTGTGGTAGCCACTTTGCCTAGCAGAGGCGCAACAACTACAACGTTGCAGAGGAGGGGGTCTAACAAAAATTTAAATAACCGAATATTTTAGTAACGCAATTCTCTGATGATATTAGAAATTGTTATCGAAACTGCCGTCTCAAAAAATTTGATTTTCAAAAAAAAAATATCAGTAGACCACTAAAAATTTTACTTTTTAATATAAATAAAATAAATTGAAGGAAAATTTACGTAATTTTATGAAGGGTTCACATAATTTTAGGGGGGAAGAGTCCGAACCGCATGGACTTCCCGGTTGTTGCGTCCCTGATGCCTAGGATCTACAAACTTACAGGGCCCGACGAAAGTTAAAAATTGGAAAATTAAATAGGGATTATTTAGGTATTGCTTCCGAATGAATTTCTTGTTTTTTTACTTGTTACTATGAATACAAAAAATTAATCCTCCATGATGCCAAACCGTTAAGAAAAAATCCTTAAAATTGGACCATTAGTTTTGTTTTTACAACGAGAAATAGGTGGTACTCCAATTTTCGACAATTACCTCTAATTTTTGTTGCTTAAAGTGTATACTCGATCCTAAATCGATCATTGACGTTAAGATTTAGGGTATATTTTAAAAATTTTCAAGCTGTTGGGTTAACCATGGCGTGGGAAATTGGGAAAGTTCTATCAATATTTGAATTCCGCCTGTTTTCATAAATATTAGAATGTCCAATTTTTGAGGAACAAAGGAAGAAGGAAGGATCGCGGCTACTTTGATTGCGAAAACAATTATTAGAATACAGTTTAAATAATAGTTTGTTTCACAAACAGTTACGAAACGAGATGACGTAAGAGTGTCATTTGGAATTCAAAAATTCCAAAGGGTTATCCATGTTATGTACCTAAATAATGCATAACATTATACCTACTAATACAGTGAAATTATCATCACTAAAGTAAATTTAATTTAGAAAAATAAATTTGCAGATCTACTATTTTGTGAAACAGTTGATAATTATGTAAATTATTTAATTTTGTCTAAGTATCACTGACTTTTTCAAAATTTTTAACAACGATGGCAGTGGAATTTTAACTGCCATTAAATTTTTTTTATTTAAAGCTTGTCATCAGTTATTTTTGATATTTCCTTGTAATTTTAGTGTGTTTTGTGATCTGTAAGATATTTCTAATATGTATTTAATTATTATGGTGGCTTAAAATCTCTGGTGATAACTCTTGTGCTGCTAAATTTTGTTTAAATCATTCAAAACAAAATTTCAATTTATGTTTTTTCTGAGTGCCGTTTGATGCAAATTGGTAAGTATTATTATAATTTGAATGCTTATGTAAAAATACGTTAAATAATAAATAATTATTAATATTTTATAATAATTCAGTTAATATTTTCGATTTCGACAGTGGTTGGTGCTAATAGGTCGTGACGATCTAAATTCTCGTGTTGAATACTGTCATCAATTTCGCGTTTGCTCAATTCATTTTGAAGAAAGTTGCTTTTAGTTGTTCATATAATTTAACATGACCATTATCAACCCTCAATCTCACATGTACAAACTCATACAATCACATAAGTAAAAAAGGACATACATAATTGTTTGTACTTATATCAAAAAGAATAGAAAGTGCGTTTCGCTACTGCCTATGGTAATAATCTTTTATTTATGCTGTGATTAGAATGTCAAATTTTTGAGGAACAAAGGAAGAAGGAAGGATCGCGGCTACTTTGATTGCGAAAACAATTAGGTAGCAAAAAAACTGCGAAATATTATTATCAAAAATATGTAGATTTTATTTAAAAAAAAAAAATGATTTCTTTTTGGCGCATATATCAAAGATTTTATGAAAATTAATACTCATATGAGTATAAATATAAATAAATATAAGCCAATAATTTACAGAATTTTAAATAACTTATATGCCAGTCTGTTTTCGTATCCAGTCTCTGAAACTTGCCACTCGTGTAAAAACTCCTGGGTATGGTGCAACTGTACACGGCTTCACCGACCATGATACCAATCCAACAACTTTACCATTAACTGTCAATGGGCCACCAGAATCGCCCTGTGTACGGAAAACAATATAATTTAAGTAGGGGAAAAATTAGGCCTTTCATAAATTTGTTTTTTACTTACGTTACATTGTCCTTTACCACCTTGTGGAACACCCGCGCAAATATTTGAGTCAAATACTTCATTATAATGAATTTTTTTGCATTCTTCTATATCCACAACACTTATGTTAACTTTCTGAAGGTTTTTGGGTAAAATTCCACCAGTCTAAAATAAAAATATTATAAGTAAAAAATTCAGCTGTATAGGGGAGAAGTGGTATGAAAGGGACAATTCAAATTACGCGCTAAATACAAATTGGTGGCAGCACGAATGCAGATATGTTTGCTCCTGACTCTAAGCCACTGTCATTTAAAACATGGTAATACTGCACTTGTAAATTTTATTATGTTCCAAAGAATTTTTTTTTTAATTTTTCGAAACTTTTTCTGATATATTGAAAGCTTTTTTTTTTGAAATGTTTGTAGTTATATACAGTTTGTTATTTTTTCAACTAGAGGAAAACGACAGATCAGATATCTTTTAAATAAAATTGTAGATTTAGAGGTTAAATTTTTAATTTATGTGTGATATTTATGAAAGGCACAGAGCAAACAGTTTTTATTTTTAGTTTTAGTTTTTTATTTGAATATCCAAAAGTTACAATTTTTTCTCTGTTATCGTGTTTTCTTATTGTTAGTGTAAGTGAATAACTTTCTTCTTATTTAAAATTTTCGAACAAAAATAATAAAATAAAAAACATTAATGATTTTAATTATCGATTACTAAAACCATGCAATTAATAATCATCGAGTATCTACTGAAATCATTTGGTTATTCCCATTATTGCATCAAAATTATTAATATATGTAAGTTCAGTAAGGTGACTTGCGCAATAGTATGAACCGTATGTCTTATGTACATAAGGTGGAAATTTGAACAACATGAATGATATTTAGTATTGTCCCTTTCATAAATTATCATGTCCCTCCCTTTCAATACAGTGTAGGTACTGATGAAAGGAACAAAATGCACTTTTTTAAAAAACTGAGGAAATTTACAACTAATAACAAAGATGTGTTTATTATTGGATTTTTTTTCAAGAGTAAGATAACTGAAGTTTCTAATTCCGTTCGTAGCTATTTAATTCGGTATCTCGTTTATTTACTTGAACGCTTAAAACAAAAACGTCCCTTTCATACCACTTCTCCCCTATATTTTTAGTATACGTTCAGTAAACTTACCGAAAGGTATCCCCAGCCAGCGAGTAGAGCAGGGCTACCTCCAGGGCATGGTTCGTCTTGTTCTGGCAAAACTGCCGCTCGGACGTTGCCTCCAAGTCGAGCTTTCTTCGCCAACTATCAAAGTATAAAATTTTTAATAATTAGTGTGGACTTAGAGTGCCAAAAAACTAATTTACCTTCATAACTGCTACATCATTCTTAATTGAAAATGGATCGTAATTTTCATGGTAAATGACTTTTTCCACATTAATGACCGAATCATCAGCGGCAGTTGCTGAAATATTCAACACACCATATTGAATTGAATACGAAGAAGGTGAACTGAAAGCGAACAATGATTTGATATAAAATTTTCAAAAAAGTTCTACGAAATTTATAAAGTTTTCTTACTTTTGAGCACAATGCGCTGCAGTTACAATCCATTCGTCTGAAATCAGTGAGCCTCCACAACTATGGGAACCATAGGTACGCAAGGAGACCTTAAAGATTTGAAAAATTTCAAAAAATTTCTTCCAACAAATTTAAAAATCAAAAAGAATTACTTACGATGTATGGGACGTCGCCTGCTTTGGCTGGTTCACCACCTACAATTCGCCCATGGGGATGAGCTAAAAAGTAAAATAAAAATTTCAAAATAGTTCCAAATGTTTTTTTTTATTAAATGTTTATAAATTTTACCTGAGGCAGTATTTATAAACAAAAGAGTACTTAAACAAATAATCCTTAAAAACATTTTGAATAATGTTTAGTATTAATTGAAGTTGACTTACTTTTATAGAGAAATTTACAATAATATTTATCGGAAAAAAATTTATCTTTCTATCTATCAATTGAAAACTCCATTGTGTTGTGTTCAATTAAATTAATTATAGGTTGTTAAAAAATTAATTTTCGTTAGCAAATGCTAGATTATTACAGGACTGAATGATTTATACTTTAATCCATGTTTGCATAGACATTAAAAACAAAATAGCAGTTTAATCCAGGATAAAATGGAATGTGAATTTTACAGTACATAAGAGACCACAAAATTAAGGTGATTTAAATATTCGATCAAATGCTTTTAAGGGGGACCACTAGTGTGACTGCCTGAAAAAAAGATGATTTTTGAGAATTTCTTTAAAGAAAACCACTGTATGGAATGTTTTAATATTTTAAGCATATATTGGTTGATATATAGTAAATTCATGATAAAATGTTTGGACCAAAAAATTGAAAATTCAGCGAGTTATTCACAATCTCCCAAGGCTCCTGAAAAAAGGTGATTTTTGGGAATTTTTTTAAAGAAAACCACTGTATGGAATGTTTTAATATTTTAAGCATATATTGGTTGATATATAATAAATTCATGATAAAATTTTTGAACCAAAAAATTGAAAATTCAGTGAATTATTCGCAATCTCACAAGGCTCCAAAAAAAAAGTTCCCCACTGCTGCAGTGATAGCGACCTTTACAGTGCCTGAAATTAAAAAACTAAAAAGTCTATTAAACTAGAAGGTATTTCCCGTACCATGAACGAAAAAATAAAGTTGAAATTTAGCAAAATGGCGGAATTTTTAAAAAAAAAATTCAAATTTTGCGTGAAAATTTGATGATTTTTGGCCTGCAAAAATTACATTTTTTGCCTGCAAAAATTACATTTTTTATTCGATCGGAAAATTGGAGGTTCATGGCACGAAGAAACATATTATATAAAAGAAGCTGCAATAAGAATCAACTCGATCGAATGATTTGTTTTCGAGTTATAACTGCAGCAAATTTGAAAAATGTAGTTTTTTTTTGATTTTACCTTTTAGTTTTAATGACTGAGAATTTTTACTAAAATTATTTACGATGTACTCACTATAACGGACATAGTAAAACTAGATGGGTCATTTAAATGTGCCAGGGTCTAGCTACTCCACAACATGTGACTGGCAGTCACGTCCAGAAACTCCCGAACTATCAACCTTCAAACATTTCTCAGTACCTCAAAGTTAAAAATGAAAATCAGAATCCGCTCTTCGAATGGCCGTAACTCAAAAGATATTTGAGATATACACTTGAAATTTTAGTATGTTATTTTTGGAGGTATAGACTATCGAAACGTACAAAAAAAATTTTTTCCAATTTTTTAAAAATGTCACGCTAGTGGTCCCCTTTAAGGAAAAAACATTGTACGATTGTCGAGCATAATTTACTGTTACTTTCTCGCTCATATAGGCTATAGTAGAGGTTCCCAAAATGTGGTCCGCGGACCCCTAGAGGTTCGCGGACGATCAATAAGGGGTCCGTGAGATGACATTATGATATTAAATTCATACTGTATCATATACACAAGTCTATCATTAATGAATAAAAACTAAGAATTATATTATGTTTATACAAGTGTCATTAACTATTTGCGAAAAAACAATTTTCTTAAAATTTTTTGGATTTAGGGGTCCCTGTCAAAACAGTGACTGTATAAAGGGGTCCGTGGAAAAAAATTATTGGGAACCTCTGCGAACAAATCAGATCAATTAGAAAAAATAATTCAATATATGAGACATTAAAAGGAGCAAATTTTTGATACATTTTGGTTAGTGGTTTTGAAACTTTAACTTTTCAGAAAAATTGAAAAAATTTGGTTTTTCTTCGATTTTCCCCGAATTTTTTTGTTAATGAAAATCGATGAAAATTAGACGAAAAGTATCACAGAAGGTCCCAATTATTTTAGGAACAAAACTTTTTTCATAAGCTACGTTACCTAGGAGAATTTTGATTCCTTTCTGTTTTTTTCAAGTCCTTTATCCTTTTTATCAAAACTAAAAATTGTTGAAATTTTGCAACAAGGTAGGAGCCGTAGCATGGGTACTTCCAATCGGCAATCGATTTTTTTCAAAATGGTGCCACAGTGGGTGATAATGACTTGAAATATGAACTTTCTCTTCGGGGGGAACCGCTTAGCAAAATTTTAAAAGAAATTATGAAATAAAATTTGTGAAAATTTCAATTTGCAACAACTTTCTTTAAAAATGTATTACGCCTAGTCCCCCCCTAATCTACCTCTAGTATCACAAAAGATATTTTGATTTTTTAAACTTTTGAACGTAATGACTTTCTTCATTAGTTCTTTTTTTTACTATTATTCATAAATGCTTATATATCAATTTTTAAGGGGGACCACTAGTGTGACATTTTGAAAAAATTGGAAAATTTTTTTTGCATGTTTCGATAGTCTATACCTTTAAAAACAACATACTAAAATTTCAAGTGCATATCTCAAATAGTTTTTGAGTTACAGCCATCCGAAGAACGGCTTCTGATTTTCATTATTAACTTTAAGGTATTGAGAAATGTATGAAGGTTGATAGTTCGGGAGTTTCTGGACGTGGTTGGCACATTTAAACGACTCATCTAGTTTTACTATGACCGTTATAGTGAGTACATCGTAAATAATTTTAGTAAAAATTCTCAGTGATTAAAACTAAAAAGTAAAATAAAGAAAAACTACAATTTTTTAAATTTGCTGTAGTTATAACTCATCCAATCGATCATCCGATCGATTTGATTCTTATTACAGCTTCTTTTATACATATATGTTTCTTCGTGCCATGAACCTTCAGTTTTCCGATCGAATAAAAAATGTAATTTTTACAGGCCAAAAATCATCAAATTTTCCCGCAAAATTTGAAATTTTTTTTTTTAAAAACTCCGCCATTTTGTTAAATTTTAACTTTTTTTTTCAATTGAGGTTCATGGCAAGGGCAATACCTTCTAGTTTAATAAGCTTTTTGGTTTTTTTTGATTTCAGGCACTGTGAAGGTCGCTATCACTGCAGCAGTGGGGAAACTTTTTTTTTTTTGGAGCCTTGGGAAATCGCGAATAACTCACTGAATTTTCAATTTTTTGGTCCAGAAATTTTATCACAAATTTATTATATATCAACGAATATATCCTTAAAATATTAAAACATTCCATACAATAGTTTTCTTTAAAAAAAATTCCCAAAAATCACGTTTTTTCAGACGGTCGCACTAGTGGTCCCCCTTAATCAATTCAACGCTTCCTCCCCACATCGACGGGGAAGTCTTTTTTTCTAATCCATTTTCGGAATAAATAGCTTAATCTCGTCCGTATTAGACACTCTATATTATAATAGATATGCACAGGGTATGCTGAAATGAGGTTATTTTTTGAATGATTTAATTAATAATTATTGTAAAAATTTGTATTATTCTTTCCAAGTGGCGCGATCACTTGAAATTTAATCTTAAGAAAATTGACAATTTACAATTAGGTACCTATTTTATTACGTAGGAACCTTATTGAAAAATTCTTTTCCTTTTCTTTACAAAATAATAAAATAAAAATTATTAGTATTTTACAATGTAAATCAGTAAACATTAACTAGAATTAGTAGGTATTAATATGCTATTAAAGTACCAGATTAATTTTTTAACTGTAATTTTTAAATAATAAAATTTGTATAACAGCCATTGACGCCATCGATAATAATGAAAATATTATTTTTATTTTTACAGCTGTTGTTTAAATATTTGGAACCGTTCGACATAGTTTTTACAGGAGTTGATTGGAAATAAACTTTTTTTTGTGTTTTGTGTTTCATGAAGAAACAGCGTTAATAGAAAAATTTAAAAAATCATATCTGTGCCACCTATTCAAAAACCGATTCTGTTAATATTGATTAAAAAGAAATTGTAAAAAATTTTCAGTTAAAATTTAAGTCTTATATCTACATGGTAAAGTGTAAGAATTAAAAAATCAATATACTGTGCAAAAAATTTTTATAAACTTTATAAGATTTTGTTTGCGATTATAAAGACGTTCGACAATAATATGTAAAAATCCAACAGACAGTGGAAAGTGCTGAATATAACGTTTAAAATGTTATCCACGGCGCTCTCATAATTTAAAATATTTAATAAGATTTTTCTTCAAATTGTCTCCTTATAAGATTTTTGTTAGCATGGTCAAAGAACATCTAATTTACACCTAATGGGGTACTTGACAGTATCAAAGAAAAGCAATTAAAACAAATTTTAATGAAATCCTAACTAATATTATAAATGCGAAAGTGAGTTTGTTTGTTTGTTTGACTGCCTTTCACGCCTTAACAGCTTAACAAATCAACTTGAAACTTTGCAAAGACGTTGCTTGCGGTCCAGAGATGGTTATAGACTACTATTTATCTCGGGAAAATATTTCATTCCCGAGGGAAAATGCATTAAATTACAACAGCTGACTATTAAAAAACGGATAATTGATTTAAAATTTTGTATATTGCTAACAGAAGGGATGAGAAATGACACAAACTATACCCCGGGAAATTTCTCATGGGAAATTTTATTTCTGTGGAAAAATATATTTTAAATAAAACAAAAAATGATGATAGACAAAGATGACGATATACAGCGATAAACATAGGTTATTTTTTATCCCAATAAAATATCTCATTCCCGAGGGAAAATGTATTTAAAACGACACAATGAAACTTTCGACACTAAAACGACACTACTTCTACCCCGGAAAAATATTTAAATCCTGTCGGAAGTCTTATTCCCGCGGGAAAATATATTTAAAACAGTATAAAAGAGAATCGTTGATTTCATTTGAACTTGGCATGTTGTTAAAAGAATGTTATAGACTATTTTTTACCCGACGAAAATACTGTATTTCTGTGGGAAAATTTTAACTATATGCCATAGTTTCAAATGTCATGCGGGCGAAGCCGCGGGTAAATGCTAGTTTGATAATAAAAGACACTAATTTATTATGCTAATTTTATTCATCTTAACTATTATTATTTTATTTTAAAAAAATTAATTAAAAAAGTAATCTTTTAGTCAAAATCCACGTAAGCAAACACGGGCTGTGAGTTGTGACGTTACATTTTCTGATATTTCAACACTATCGCCACTAGGGTCGCCATTTTAAATTCCGGTTAGCAAACATAACTATAGAAATTAATATAAATTAAATAAATTTTAAAAAGAATCAGCAATTTCTTTTCCTAGTTATAAGAAAAGAAAAATAAAAAATTTCTTTTCTTAATTACAGAACACCTGTTGTTATCTAGAGAATGTGACGTCACTGATAGTTAATAAACGTTTTCGCGAAAATTTTGAGAACAAATATTTGAATATTTTTTTCTAACGATTTTCGGTATTATTTTTCAAAATTAAATAATACATAAATATGTGTGTTTTAAAATAATTTCCCAAAATTAGTTAATTTCCCCATTCTGCACACCTTAATTTACTAAAAACACTCTTTTTACCTCTAAGTTAGCTAGATTTACATAAATCTAACCGTCTGTTTTTTCATAAACGGAAAGAGCACCTAATTGTTCATTAATACCATAGAACACTAGAAGCAAACAAAAATCAAAACAGTGTAGTTCGCTTGGAGTCATTTGTTAGTCTGTCACAGCTTAAGGCATTTAGTCGGTCGGTGTCGGTCACCGAATGCACAACGATCATAATGTATTGTTCAGATCATTATTGCTTGAATTGCAAGTTTCTCTAGCCGATAATATGTGTTTTGTAGTTGTGTGTGTGTGAATACTCACACAGAAGCAAACATCAAAAAAAAAAGATCGTCTATTGACGAGTGTGTTAACTCTACTATTTAATTGAGAAACAACATTAATTTGCGGTAAAGTTACTTATTGACTATTTTTAAGTAGTAAATTATTTCATTGCGTAATAACGGGTTTACATTTGCAATGATTTGCTGGCGCCATTCTTAAGTTTGCATGTCTGTAAAGTTTGCACTGTGTGACGCCCGTAGTGAGGTACGAACGGCACCTGGGGTTCAGGGGGTTAAACACCCTTTCGGCAGAACGACCAACCCCCCTTAAGTGAACGGAGGTAGGCTGCCACCAGGTGGAGATTGAATCCATCAAATTAATTAGTTCCTCAGATATTCGGAGGACAAAATAGAACGGAGGATGGTTGATTGCCGGAGGGGTAAATCAGCTGGCGAGGGTAAACGTGGAAAGCTTCTGATCAACCTACGGTAGGGGCATAAATAAAAAAAGACAATAAAACCTTGGGTAATCCGATAAACTACAATTTTATTTACTTAATTTAGGAATCACTTGAACATTCTTTTACAATATTTGTTACATAAATTTCAGTTTCTCAACTAAGGTGGGGTCTTTTCGTAAAATAGATATTAATATTATTATTGGTAAAATTCCAGTAAATATTTCCAAAATCAATACTAACTACTTTATTAAAGAATAAAAAAAAATCAGAAGATTACTTACAATTTTATTTTTCTGGCGAAATTTGGCACACTACAGCAATTCACAATTACCGTTATAAAAATTTCACTTTTAGCTTTTTAGTTATAGCGGGTTTACATTTGCAATGATTTGCTGGCGCCACTTTTAAGTTTGCATGTCTGTAAAGTTTACACTACTTGCACGTCCGTTTACACATGATTTGTATGGTATATAATTTGGTAAGTACTGCGCAGGTCACAAATGGCTGAACTGGATAAGTAATTGTCATATTTAGTTTTTATTTGTATCTAAATGTAAAGCAAACAATGAATTAGAAAAGAAAAAAACATAATAGATACTTAAAAATGATATTCAGACCTGCGTAAAAATGACATTCAATTATTTTTAAAATAATACTGGCGCGAATACAAGTTTACATTTGCATGTTTTAATTTCAGTGGCGCATGAATCATTACTGGCGCCAGAAAAGTTAGAAAGTTGCTAACTTTTTTCAACCCTGCATGCACTGATCTACCTTGCACGCCAGTAGATGTTTACACGGTCATTTTGCTTTTACTGGCGCGCCACTTTGTGTTGGCGCCAGCAAATCATTGTAAATGTAAACTCCGTATTACTTGTTACTCGGTTGACGCCGATTAATTGGCGTCTGTGATTGATTAATTAGCGTCTGTGATTGATATCGATCATTCCCGCTTCCTCGCGACCGTCGCGTTTACCAAAGTTTTTTTTCTTCTAGAAGTTTTTTTCACGATGATCTCATCTTATAAAGTTTAGATTAGCGATTTATAATTTTATTTCTCGGTAAGTAGTTTTTCTTCAATTTACCATATATAGGGTGTTACTTATAGGCTGATTGATCACAACTACTTGCACATCCGTTTACATATGATTTGCATAGTATATAATTTGATAAGTACTGCGCACGTCACAAATGGCTGAATTGAATAAATATCTGTCATATATAGCTTTCAGAATTGTCATTTGTATCTGAATGTAAAGTAAACGATGAATTAGAAGAGAAAAAAACATGATAGGTAGGTACCTAGGAATGATATTCAAACTTGAATAAACGCATAAAATTGACATTTATCTTTTTTTAAATAATACTGGCGCCAATACAAGTTTACATTTGCATGTTTAATTTCAGTGGCGCATGAATCGCTACTGGCACCAGAAAAGTTAGAAGGTTGCTAACTTTTTTCATCCGTGCATTCACTGATTTACCTTGCACGCCAGTAGATGTTTACACGGTCATTTTGCTTTTACTGGCGCGCCACTTTGTGTTGGCGCCAGCAAATCATTGTAAATGTAAACACGCCGTATAAGAATATACGTTACTGCATTATTAAGTTTGTTTGCATATTTATTTATTGCAATTTTTGTAATATTAAAAAAATGAAATAAAATGTTCTCATGTGTAAATTAATGCTTTTACGGAAATCCTGAGGTTTTGAGCGTTTTGAGTTAAATTTTTTCTATCAAACTTTTTTATGCGGTTCTGGTTCACGCATAAAAAAGGATACACCGTACCCTTTAAAATTTGCCTACAGAATAGTAATTTATTTGTATAATTTTAGATAAGTTTTATTAATAAATTTTGATTATATAAATTCTAAGAAAGGAATGCTAATAACTTATCATTTATTAGTTAAACATTATCCTTATCATTTACTAATTGTTTTCTATCAATAGTTTACACCTTGAATGAATTGATATTGTTATTTATCTGCCCAATAATGCCCCTGCTTATAATCTGTTTCTTTTGAATTACTATACAATACAATAATTTTGCAATCAATTGAGATTACAATGAACCTTTTATAATAATAAAATATGCTTACTCACAAAATTAAGAAAATATTTATCAACAAAGTGTCAATTTTTGAATATGTTCAAATTTTTCCGACTAAATTTTTCTTTGTTGAAATTGATATCTTCATCAACAACGTTCTCTTCATCTAACAAGTGCGGTAGTAAACACACAGATGACACTAGTTGTATTTAAATTGTCTATATTCCGGAAAATTGATTATTTAGTTAAATTTTTTTACGCTGTAAAGACAAAAGAGGTCAGCACTGTTATCGAAATTGTAAGAAAATAAGGAAGGTAAGAAACATTTAAACAATAACAAATGACGCAATAGTGGCAGTGCAGAGTGCTGCAAAACGTTAAAAAAAATTTAATAAATTAATTATAAATATGAATAGAAATGAATAATAGAAAGGTTTAGATGATTGCAATAGTGAAATGAAAGGGAACATTAGGAGTAAAAAGTCATCAGGATAAAATTAAAAAGGGAAGAATTATTTAAAAATTGCGCTACCGGTTTCGAAAGGCCTATTATGCTTCCATCTTCAGGTGTTGAGTGTCTGTAACTAAAAATAAAATATACATACATACATAATTATAAAATTGTTAGTAAACAAAAATATATAAGTCAAAAATGTAAATTATAAATATATATTTAAAATTCGGAGAATCACGAATTTGTTTAAACAAAACTTTATTTGCATTCCTCAAAATATTTTTATTTTTTATCAAATTCCAAGAATTATTGTTTTTGATGTGTCTCTTTTAATTCAAAGTTTAATTATTTGCCCTAGTGATGTACATTTTTGTCAAATTATTTTTGACAATATTCAGAAACAGAGGTGGCGCAAAAGGTAGGCAAAGGGGGCGACCGCCTATAGCCTCGCGCCTTTGAGTGCCTCGCGGCGAGGTTTTGCATGTGTAAGAGAATGCTGGTAGCAGTTGATGGAGATTGTTGTCGGTTGTTTTTTTTTTCTCATTACTTAACTAATTTTTAGGGAGACATTTTTTGAAAAATTAGGGAAAAGGAACCTCACAAAAATTATTAAAGCGGTTGCGGCATTGTGGGGGCTTTATTTTCTCGTCGTCTAATTTTCAAGGACAAACTTTTCAAGAAAATTAAAGAAGCGGGCCTCCCAAAAACCATATTGCCTACTTCCGATTTTAGTCTTGCGCCGCCTCTGTTCAGTAACAAGTATAAAATAAAATACACTGCCACTGGGGCGTGACACACGGCTTTCTCGTACTCAGATAACCGATTTTTCACCAATATTTAAAGTGATTTCCTAGGATTGAAACTTCATCAATCGGCTATAAAAGACTGACTCCATACCTTTTTTATGCCAAGTCAATTTGTAAAAAAAAATTAAAGAAAATAGTAGACATTATTTAAGGTACCATCACAGTGTGATCGGCAAAAAAATAGTCAATTTTCGCCATTTTTCTTCGGATGGATAGGATAGGAAAATGGGGATGAATTTTCTTTACGATTAATACCACTATTTAACAATGCAAAAATATTTTTTTTTTATTTTTATTTATTTTTTATAATTATTATAATTTTTTGAAAAAAGTGCTTTTAAAAAGGGTGGAAATTGGTGCCCACAATTGCGGCCGCAGTTTTCATTTGGAAAAAAAAAATCAAATAGATTATCAATCTGTAGGTAAGCCGCTATGTACCTATGGGAGCTTTTTTTTTTTAAATTTGAAAAAATGGCGGTGGTTTGAATAAAAAGTACAAAATTTTTTTATAGTTTTCCGTGTGGAAAAATGGGAAGATTTCAAAAAAAAAGAAGCTCCCATAGGAACATAGCGGCTTACCTACAGATTTATAATCTATTTGATTTTTTTTTTCGGATGCAAACTGCGGCCGTAATCGTGGGCACCGATTTTTGCCCTTTTTTGAAGACACTTTTTCAAAAAATTATAATAATTATAAAAAATAAATAGAAATGAATAAAAAAAATACTTTTGTATTGTTAAATAGTGGTATTAATCGTAAAAAAAGTCATGCCTATTCCCCCATCCTATCCATCCGAAAAAAAAATCGCGAAAATTGAGTATTTTTCGGTCGATCACACTGTGATGGTACCTTAACATTTCGAACAGTCAAATAATTGTAAAAAATTAAAATTTTTCTGTTATCATACACGGAGAGAAAAATCATATAATTTTTGTAGATAAAATTTCAGAAAAATTACCATGCTCTCTTATAATGCGTGCGCGATCGACTACAGTAAAAAATATTTTACGATCATGGTAAAAATATTTTACTAGCATGGTAAAATTTAATGTGCTAACACAACTTCTATCACACTCTTATGCATATATGTTATAGTTTAATTCTTGTTGTCGTACTCTTTCATTTGCGCATCTGACCCGCAACCTTATGTTGGTTGGGCTGTACGCACTGAGGAACAATATACGTATTCAAACCTGTAAACAATATATTCTAATACTGCAACAATATATTCTAATACTGAAGATAGTGAAGTAACTTAATGATGAATTAAACGGTGACAGTCCGTCCTATAAGACAGTGTAATGAATACTGCTTGCTGCTTGTAAGACAGTCCAATGAATCAAGGTGCTTGGTGCGACCAAGTTGGTCGTGTTGATCGTCACACCACTCACCAGCCTGGCTATATGACTTGCATGTATGAGTGGCGTACATTTCAACAGCGTTGATACTTTCTTTCTCTTTCTTTCTTTCTACTATTAGCAGATAGCATTTGAATAATTTAAGATGGCATGGTAATTTTTGTAAGAAAAACAATTAAAAAATATTTTTTTGTCGGCAATGGAACTTTTTACTGTGCTGTTTTACAAATTTTACGGAGCTAATATTACACAAAGAATATTCTATCCTTTAAATTTTCTATGAATAATTATAATTTTTATATTTTTACCGTACAAAATTGAATATGTTCGCCTCTTACACGTCGATTGTAGTGCTGAGCACAGTAATTTTTCTATGAATTTTCTCTCCGTGTATAGTAGCAAGGAGTCTATTTCATGCTTCCAGCGATAACGCATTTTTCATTTGCGCATGTACCTACAGTAACTATCATTACCCCACATTGAAACTTATATGGAGCCATATATGGCTTAATTTTCAACGACTTTCAAAAATTTGAACAAAATGGCATTAGTAGTAAGTAAGATATCGACCATGGCTACCATCAATCCGATTGCGATGAAATTTGTAGGGGATTATCTATAGGCATCAAACCGCACAATTTCTAAAATAAAAAAATTCATCAAAAACGATCGAATAGTTCTAAAGTTATGCCACTTGGCAGGGGATCTTTGGATACATAGATGGGCAGACAGTCGACCGAAATTTTTCAGGAATTTCGGTACTATGATACAACCTCAGAACTACAAATTTAATATATACATAGATATACTGGAAGGAATGCACGTATTACCTTACTATTGTGACAAGTGTAGCCAAATTCAAGTAACTGGTGGTAAATTCGGTCATGCGTTGTGCGAACAAACCACTTAAATTACACAGGGTAGGATTGAAAATTACAAGTACTGTATCTAATTTTGATATAAAAAAATTATTACAAAAAAAGTTATTTAAAGCATTAATAAATTTATATTATCAATGAATGTTTTATACAGATACTTCAAATTAAAAAAAATTGATTAATTATAATAAAAATAATTTTTCGAATATTCAATATAATTAAACATGTCGGTTAAAGACGGGCTTACTTTTTTTCTCACTTAACATCACCCAACGACAAAAATATTTACAAATGCAATATGGCGTACTAAAATGTCATGACATTTATAACAGAAATAATTTTACTTACAAGTAATACGAAATATCATCATCCGTCTTAGAAACATTTCCACTATAGTTTTTACACGTTATTATGGGGAACATCGCACCATTTTCAACAAAATTAATAATAACACTGGTCGGAAAAAGAAAACGAAAATCCGGGAGCAAAAAGCTTGCTATGTGATTTCTATCAGCTTTGGTTTGCTGAATCCAAATTTGTTTACAGATTTATTCGATCACGTCTAGTTTTCGAGATATTTCCATTGAAATAAAATACCGAAATTGATATGTTACATACGTGTTTATTTTAAAAAAAAGTCTTACACAGATATTTACTTTTACGATCCAAATTAAAATTATATTCGTATAATAAAAAATAATAAAAAACTAATATAAGATAAAAAATTAACAATTATTTGGTAGATCGCTTCCTTTTATAACTTTTATGTCGGGTTTCTCGATTGATTTCCCAACAAAAGTCAACTAGCATTGCTGGGGTCCATTTACCGTTATACCGCCGTATCAGCTGTATCAATGATACGGGGCCCCCGGGGTACAGAGGCCCCTAACGTGTGTAAGCAAAAATTAGTAAAATGTTATCCACAATGTCACTTAATCTCGAGCTTCCCGGGAAAAAGATATATCAAAAAACTGTCATAGGTGCCTCTAATAGAGTTTTCACTTCAGAAATGACAAAAGTCAAAAAGCAACCCCTTTTTTCCCGGGTTAAGCGTGCGCCCAAAAGTTGGCAACATGGGTAACTTCAAAAATGAGTCTTCGATGGGGCAGGAACGGCTATCAGACTTGTCACTATTGTCTATAGAAGCAGAAATTTTAGAAAAACCGAAACCGTCTTCAGCTATAGATAATTTAATACATCAATTTGCCGGAAAAAAGGCAAGAAAAGTGTATATTTAACTTGAATTGTTTGGCTAGGCTCAATTTCTAGGAGGAAGCGATAACTTATAATCAATAAATATTTATTTTAATTTAATGCAAGCATTTGTGTTTCTTTTGTGAGAAATCTTTACCCTTCATTTGCCCCCCCCCCCCAACTAATTTTGATACAGGGCCCCTCCAAGGCACGCTGCGCCACTGGTTATACATTTTTTCCATGTGCGCAATTTCTTGGTGAAATCTTTCACCATGCTCATCGGACACGGCACTAAAATTTTCTGGAAAAAATCTAAATGCGATTGCAAGAAGTGTATTTTTAATGATATGTCGCGCGTTTTCTGTCTCAACCTCGTATATCAAAAACTACATGTTTTTGGACACACAAAAATCATATTAAATACTGTATTTATACATATACTTATCTATATGTATATTTATATATATAGGTAGCCAACATCAATGGCTGTAATTAGCATAAATCTTAAGTTCATAGTGATGAAGATACAGATTTAAATACGTTTTGTTTGTGTGTCCAAAAATTGGGATCTTTCAGATACGAGGTTGAGACAGAAAACGCGCGATGTTACATCCGAGTTGTTGATACAATGAAAGGAGTTCTTGTACTAACTCTTTAATTTTTTTCCTTTTCTTTTTAAATGTCTATAAATAATTATTTATTAACATCCACTTACTACACACACCAACACAAACTCTAAATATGTATATTACCATAGAGAGTGGGGGGCCAAGTAAAATGACGTAAAATATTGGCTACAGCCGGAATGCTAACTAAGTAGTTTGGCCCCTTGGTTAGTAGTAAACAATAGCTTGCTATCTCTGTCCGCTCTATCTACCACAGAGATGAATACAGATAACAACAAAATTTGTGTACCAACGTTGAACATTACCGCTGCCTGCTCCTAAATATAACGAACTCTAGTGAAATCGAAAAATGTTTATTACATCAAAATTGGACGTGCTGAATGAATTCTGACTACGTATTTGGATTTACTATGTTCATATGTATTTAATTCACATATATACATTTCTTTGCTCTTATTTTGATGCCGACCAGTGTAATTTAACACTAAAAAACATACTTTATTATTATAGACCTTCACAGCACGATGTCTGCACAATAACTGAATAGTGTATTCGTGTAGAGACAAAAATTAGACAAAATGTATTCTATCTATTTGAATGATTGCGTTCCTTCTACCTAATAATATATACATATACTCACGGCATACACATATATTATAGAAGGCAATGAAAAAATCTGAAAATTATAAAAAAATTAAATATTTTGCGTTTCAGTCTGATGGGATTATTTGTACAAAATGGGTAAAAGCATGTGAGGAAAACGTCGTTTTTAATTTAACAACAACAAAAATTGGCTCTGGTCAATTTGAAGAATCAGACTACACTAGTTTAAAAGCAAATTATGAAATACTCCAAGAGAATAAACGACATTTAACTAAAGGTTTTTTACCTTCTAAAAATCTTCTCAACCTTAATGCAGTTACTGAAAGAGAAAATAGAAAACGGAAAAGAGAACATAAGAGACAACTGTCGGAAATTAGTGAACGGTTTGCTTTTAAAATTATGCGTTTTTAATATTAAATTTAAAAAAAAGTAATAATTACAAATATGAAGCAAAGGAAACGAAAGCGCAACATAATACTAAAAACGATGAAGTTACATGTAAGGACATTGGTGTGCAAACAGAGTAAATATTCTTAGTTTACACTTTACTTACAAATTGCATTTTTGTATTAATAAATAAAAATCATATACAGACTGATAAATATTTTATAAATTATCTTCTTGATAATTCATAATCATAACATAATTACTGATTTACCACTGAAGATAAAAAATTTGTACTTCAAAATACGTTTGTACAATCGTATTAAAATACTAAATCAGAATATTTCCAAACATAAACATTAAAAAAGAAAATTGAACAAAACTACTTTGTAAACATTATTAATAAATGCAATAAGTTATACAAATATCGGATGGGTGTTTTTATTTAACATTAAATTTAAGGTTAATTAATAAATTCTAATGCACAAATAAAATAAAATCAAATAAATCAACATTTTTGATTCTTTTTTTTGGTAGTTTTTGTGTATACATTCATATTTCTCATTCAGTAGATCGGTCCGGATGACGTCACATTCATCTATCAAAAAATTAAATAGATTGCCTTGGTATCCATAATATAATATGTGTATGCCGTGCATATATTACAACGTTCTCAACCGATAGTGTGGAACAAACAGTTCAGTGTGTAAATTGATATATTTATGGAAATTGAAAACGAGCCGTCTCCTTTTTCTTTTTTTGTTACAAAAAAGTATTTTCATAAAACTCTCTTTTTTCTATCTATCTATCTGATGGTATCAAAAATTAAGCACACTTCTATATTGTATACTTTGTATAAACAACACTTGTTCCGAGATATTTATAACAACCGTGAGAATAGCGATATTGAGAAGCAATCATCCTCGCCAGTGTTTCACAAAATTTACATATTAAATATATTCATAACGATGTCTACGTATATATACGTATGTATATATAAAAATACACGGTTGCACCCAACTACATACACACAATCCCCCATTCCCAACCGGTTGTCGCACAACCGGTATAGTGGGAGGCGCCCGGTAGGTATCGGTTGTTCAACCAATTGCCATATATGTATACCAATCAGTTCATAATATTCACCCACGAGTTGTTGTATAAAATTTGTAATTCTATCAACAAAATCTTTTAAATTAATTCTTGTACCTGATTTTCGTATAAGTATAACCTTTCGTCGGATCTAACGGTACGGCTTGTTCCGTTGTCTCTTCTTGTTGCTTCAAGTAGACGGAGCTTTGTTTATTTTCATTGAGTGTCGATATAAGAGCTATAAATGTTGTATTTAATTGTTTTGAATTTGTTTTGTTTATGATGGTTGCGCATTATGTGGAAATACGGATGTTAAACAAGAGGAATAATTTGTAATAATAAAGGTTTGTTGATTTTTCGAAACGTTTCATTCCTGTTGTACAGAATGTATTGTTTTGATTTATATGTTAATTGATAACAAGCGTGATGCGGCAAGCCTGCTTTAAATACAATAAAATGTTTATAAATTTCAGGCCCATCTTCAGGGGCGATTTTAGGATTTTTATTTTGGGTAGGCCCGAATTTTTCTATATTGCATACATGTAACTTATATACTGTGTGAGTTTTTCGAGAGTTGCCATTTTTATTATAGCCAAACCCTTGATTTAATCGAAAAATTGTTCAATTAAGAGCTGTAGATATCGACGGGGGCAATCGGTTGCTATAGTCAGGAGCTTTATAGCTCTTATGGTTTTCGAGCTATGATACAAACTTATAGATTTTTAAATGGGACTATATTTTAATTTTTCGATAAAACTGATCTAATGCATTAATTAACAACATAAATGAGCAAAAAAATTTTTTTTACCAAAGTTAAATTTTTAAATTTTTTTTTTAATTTATCAGTTAGGCGGTAAGAATATGCATATGTATTTGAGGCTACTTCAACCGGATAGTGTTTCTCTTGGTTACAATTCCATTACATCCATGAAAAGAACCTTTTTCAGTACCATTTCTATCATAAAAATTTGGTTGTAATAGAAATGGCAACTCTCAAAAAACTCACATGGTATATCATTTTTTTTTTCTTTGAAGCTGGACATTTTTTATTGCATAATTTTAAACTGAATAAAATGTAGCTTTTAGCAACATTTACGAGAGCTGTTCAAAAAGTATCGGACTTTTGTTAATCAAAAGTACATTTATTAAACTAGAGCTATAAAGCTCTAATCCCCTTCAAAGTAGTCTCCTTAGTGATGCATACACTTCTCCCAGCGCTTCTGCCACTGTTCAAAGCATTTCTGGAAGGCATTTTTTGGAATGCTGTTAAGCTCGGCCGTCGTATTCTGTTTAATGTCTTCTTAGTCAGCTTAGGAAATAGCCAGAAGTCGCAGGGAGTCACGTCGGGGGAGTACGAAGCTTGGCAAACCAGAGGAGCGTTGTTTTTAGCGAGAAAACTTTGAATTAGATGTGCAGAGTGGGCAGGTGCATTGTCACAAATTGTCAGGTGAGCTGCCAAGTTTTTGTTGCCCACAGATTCGGTCGTTTGTGCCGCACAGCTTCACGTAGGCGACGAAGAACCTCAAGATAGTATTCTTTTGTGATGGTTTGGATTTTATAACTTGATAAACACCGCCGAGCACAACAGAGAGGTCTACACTACTAGGCTGACTGCCGGCGTCTGAAGCTTTGTTATGACACGAAACAGTGCATGCGCGCGCATGACAGTCCCCTCCACATCCCTACTAAACTTGGCCGCCAGCGCTTCATTCGTTTAAGCGGAAGAACAGAAGGTCCGATATTTTTTGAACAGCCCTCGTATAAGCCATTTTAGGTAATCACATACCACTTAAGAGAGCTTATATATAACCGGGGATCGATTATCCCACTTTGTGACCTTAGATATTTTCTTCTTACCGAACCTCTTCTCGTCCCCCGCAAGATATAGAGCACACAAAAAGTATAAAACAATAAATAAAACCAAACTAAATAATGTGAATAAATAAAACAAATCTCAAATTTTGATTCAAATATTCAAAATAGACAGTTTGACCAGATCTTTCAAAAAGTAGGGCCTTAGCCATATTGGTCTCATTTGTCTATGATATGATCTAATGTTAATTCCTCGACTAAGTGGTCGAAAAACGACATTTCATATTACAGGACCCAATAATATTTATATGACGGATGATAATGACGGAAACAATTCCGGGCTACAAGATTTACCTATATTTCAAATTAAAGAATTGCTTTCAAACATTTCTCTAATGTTTAAAAAAGCTCAATATTTGTCTGAATTATATGATCGGCCAAGTGGTCGGAAAACGACATTTCATATTACACGACCTAATACTATTCCAGATAATGGCGAAAATAATTCCGGGCTACAAAAAATCTATTCAGAGTTAAAGAATTGTTTTTAAACATTTCTCTGATGCTTAAAAAAGTATTTTTGTTTGGCGTATCTTGAGAACAAATGATGTTAGATAATGGTGGAGCCCCCACCCTTAGGTACAGAAGGCGAAGCCTCCGGTGTGGTGCAAGGGGCAAAGCCTCTATCGGGGGTCCAGAGGAGGAGTCCCCTGAATTAAAAAAAATTATTCATTTGCAATAGTCTTTAAGGGCATCAAATGGGAAGTTGACAGTGTGGGTAGACCTGTCCCCCAAATTTTTTTTTATGGTTCTGAAGGAGCACTTATGAAATCACGCGAAGAGTCGTCCAGCCAATGAATGAATTCCACAGTAACAGGATGTATTTATATTTTCTATAAGGGGTATTTTTTTTTCAGCAAAGATACATGTAAACCACCCTATTACGATGTTCACCTAAGATTACATATTATCAGTGATAAAGTCTTATGTCTCAATTTACGTCTTTTTTTATTTTTTTATTTTAAGAATTCTGTCCGTTTTTTAGCGCACTCTAGCGGCGTAACGGTTGGTCGTAGGAAGAATTGTTTTGTACAAAACTTGTAAGAAATTCCAGTAAGAAGTCCAGTAATATCAATCTTGTAAGACTTGTAAGAAGTCCAGTAATATCAATCTTGTAAAACTTGTAAGAAGTCCAGTAATATCAATCAATTACCGATTTTGATGAAATTTGATTTATGTGTAGTACAAGCAGAAGCCAGTTAAAGGATGCAATCTAGGGGTGTGCGAATTATTCGAAATGTCGAATAATTCGCACCGAATCGAATAGTAATATTCGATTCGAATTTCAAATCGAATAATTCGATTTTTCGAATAATTCGAAAAATATTCGAATTATTCGAAAGAGAACGAATAATTCGAAAAATCGAATTATTCGAAAGAAGACGAATAATTCGAAAAATCGAATTATTCGAAAGAAGACGAATAATTCGAATAGCTCGAATTTTTGTTTTCTCTTTTGATTCTTAGAGATTTTTAAACATTTAATTTAAATAAAAAAAAAAAAAATCGATGACATTACAATAATTTCATAAATGGAAAGTTACATTATGTCTAAAGAACAGGATAAATCAATCATTAATAATAAAAGTTTATTGTTACAAAAACTTGTCACCCCATGACAGTGGGTGTAATAGCTGAATTTTCGATTCGACTATTCGTTAAAAATTAAAACATAAAAAAAAATGCGACAAAAGAATCCACTGCAATAACTTTCCAGTGGGAAGTTAAAAAAAATTATTTTTTGGATGAATTTGCTCTGTAAATGAAACTATATTAATATATTATATAAATTATATTATTAAAGTTCTTAGTATGTTTGAGTCTTAGAAATAAAAAAAGATTGGAGCTATCCGAAAAAATGAAACGAATAATTCGTTTTCTTTCGAATAATTCGATTTTTCTTCGAATAATTCGATTTTTCGAATTATTCGAAAAGTCGAATTATTCGATTCGAAATCGAATCGAATAGCACTATTCGATTCGATTCGATTCGAGCACTATTCTCACACCCTTAATGCAATCATTCCTCAAAATTAAGAAAAGAATTCAATTTTACTTGATTACTCGAAAACTACAATAGATAGAGAAAAACTTTAAATTGACAAGACACTCTATTTTCAAAAAACTTTTTATTGATGTACATCAACTCCGGATCCACGATTTTTTAGAAGCGCGGCAGAAACTTGAAAATGGCGCCCCCCTCTCCAACGTTTGGCATAAATTGTCAAAAAAACTCATAAGTATATAAGTCCTTTATAAAACTTTAATTTTTCCCGTTACGGCAATGATAAAAATTGAGGATTTTGTAAAGGATCAATATAGGTACAAGCTGATTTTTTATTTTAATAAATCTACTCCGAAAGCACTACAAGTTGTGCAAATTTCAAATTTTTATCACCAGCCCCATCGGAGATACAAGGGCGCGAAATTCCAAAATTTGGAAAAAGTTAGTATTCGGAAGTTTGTAAAAATTAAAGGGTACAAGTTTCACAGTTGAAATAGTGTGTATTTGTTTTATAATGGCTAGTTGTACCCTATTCTCATAAAAAATATTGAGCGAGATTTAAAACATTCCTTCTAGAACACTCGATGTACTTTGGCAAATGGCCAATTCATTATGTTAATTAAAATTGACATAGTGTTTGAAAAATTACCAAACTGGATCGGCTGGGACTCGAACCCGGATCTCTTGGTTACCAGCCAAGCGCCTTACCAACTAGGCCACCGATCACTTGTTCGAGTGCCACTCCAATTCAGTAATCAATCAAACACAACCTCTCTCTAATGCGAGACGCAGTTTTATACTTTTAATTTCAAATGTTATCGAGTGCCTGTGAAACATTATTAGTGTATGGCGGATTTTTATCCGTATTTAAACATACACCAATATTCATATGTTCACTCAATGTTCAGCTTTGGCTGATACTTGAACACTCGATGTACTTTGGCAAATGGCCAATTCATTATGTTAATTAAAATTGACATAGTGTTTGAAAAATTACCAAACTGGATCGGCTGGGACTCGAACCCGGATCTCTTGGTTACCAGCCAAGCGCTTTACCAACTAGGCCACCGATCACTTGTTCGAGTGCCACTCCAATTGAGTGAACATATGAATATTGGTGTATGTTTAAATACGGATAAAAATCCGCCATACACTAATAATGTTTCACAGGCACTCGATAACATTTGAAATTAAAAGTATAAAACTGCGTCTCGCATTAGAGAGAGGTTGTGTTTGATTGATTACTGAATTGGAGTGGCACTCGAACAAGTGATCGGTGGCCTAGTTGGTAAGGCGCTTGGCTGGTAACCAAGAGATCCGGGTTCGAGTCCCAGCCGATCCAGTTTGGTAATTTTTCAAACACTATGTCAATTTTAATTAACATAATGAATTGGCCATTTGCCAAAGTACATCGAGTGTTCAAGTATCAGCCAAAGCTGAACATTGAGTGAACATATGAATATTGGTGTATGTTTAAATACGGATAAAAATCCGCCATACACTAATAATGTTTCACAGGCACTCGATAACATTTGAAATTAAAAGTATAAAACTGCGTCTCGCATTAGAGAGAGGTTGTGTTTGATTGATTACTGAATTGGAGTGGCACTCGAACAAGTGATCGGTGGCCTAGTTGGTAAGGCGCTTGGCTGGTAACCAAGAGATCCGGGTTCGAGTCCCAGCCGATCCAGTTTGGTAATTTTTCAAACACTATGTCAATTTTAATTAACATAATGAATTGGCCATTTGCCAAAGTACATCGAGTGTTCAAGTATCAGCCAAAGCTGAACATTGAGTGAACATATGAATATTGGTGTATGTTTAAATACGGATAAAAATCCGCCATACACTAATAATGTTTCACAGGCACTCGATAACATTTGAAATTAAAAGTATAAAACTGCGTCTCGCATTAGAGAGAGGTTGTGTTTGATTGATTACTGAATTGGAGTGGCACTCGAACAAGTGATCGGTGGCCTAGTTGGTAAGGCGCTTGGCTGGTAACCAAGAGATCCGGGTTCGAGTCCCAGCCGATCCAGTTTGGTAATTTTTCAAACACTATGTCAATTTTAATTAACATAATGAATTGGCCATTTGCCAAAGTACATCGAGTGTTCAAGTATCAGCCAAAGCTGAACATTGAGTGAACATATGAATATTGGTGTATGTTTAAATACGGATAAAAATCCGCCATACACTAATAATGTTTCACAGGCACTCGATAACATTTGAAATTAAAAGAATAGAATGATTGTTTTTCAATTTAAATTCACCTCGCATTTAAAGTTTCCTTACTTAATTAAAGAAATAAATATGTAAATGTCAAAACTGTTCCAGTATTAGATACCGTTCCACAAAGAGGGCTTTTACCCTAGAAGGAATGTTTTAAATCTCGCTCAATATTTTTTATGAGAATAGGGTACAACTAGCCATTATAAAACAAATACACACTATTTCAACTGTGAAACTTGTACCCTTTAATTTTTACAAACTTCCGAATACTAACTTTTTCCAAATTTTGGAATTTCGCGCCCCTGTATCTCTGATGAGGCTGTTGATAAAAATTTGAAATTTGCACAACTTGCAGTACTTTCCGAGTAAATTTATTAAAATAAAACATTAACTTGTGCCTATATTGATCCTTTACAAAACCGTCAATTTTTGTCATTGCCACAACGGGAAAAATAGGAGTTTTATAAAGGACTTATATACTTATGAGTTTTTTTGACAATTTATGCCAAACGTTGGAGAGGGGGGCGCCATTTTCAAGTTTCTGCCGCGCTTCTAAAAAATCGTGGATCCGGAGTTGATGTACATCAATAAAAAGTTTTTTGAAAATAGAGTGTCTTGTCAATTTAAAGTTTTTCTCTATCTATTGTAGTTTTCGAGTAATCAAGTAAAATTGAATTCTTTTCTTAATTTTGAGGAATGATTGCATTAAGGGTGTGAGAATAGTGCTCGAATCGAATCGAATCGAATAGTGCTATTCGATTCGATTTCGAATCGAATAATTCGACTTTTCGAATAATTCGAAAAATCGAATTATTCGAAGAAAAATCGAATTATTCGAAAGAAAACGAATTATTCGTTTCATTTTTTCGGATAGCTCCAATCTTTTTTTATTTCTAAGACTCAAACATACTAAGAACTTTAATAATATAATTTATATAATATATTAATATAGTTTCATTTACAGAGCAAATTCATCCAAAAAATAATTTTTTTTAACTTCCCACTGGAAAGTTATTGCAGTGGATTCTTTTGTCGCATTTTTTTTTTATGTTTTAATTTTTAACGAATAGTCGAATCGAAAATTCAGCTATTACACCCACTGTCATGGGGTGACAAGTTTTTGTAACAATAAACTTTTATTATTAATGATTGATTTATCCTGTTCTTTAGACATAATGTAACTTTCCATTTATGAAATTATTGTAATGTCATCGATTTTTTTTTTTTTTATTTAAATTAAATGTTTAAAAATCTCTAAGAATCAAAAGAGAAAACAAAAATTCGAGCTATTCGAATTATTCGTCTTCTTTCGAATAATTCGATTTTTCGAATTATTCGTCTTCTTTCGAATAATTCGATTTTTCGAATTATTCGTTCTCTTTCGAATAATTCGAATATTTTTCGAATTATTCGAAAAATCGAATTATTCGATTTGAAATTCGAATCGAATATTACTATTCGATTCGGTGCGAATTATTCGACATTTCGAATAATTCGCACACCCCTAGATTGCATCCTTTAACTGGCTTCTGCTTGTACTACACATAAATCAAATTTCATCAAAATCGGTAATTGATTGATATTACTGGACTTTTTTTTTTTTATAAGCCTGGTGATAAAGAAAAACGATTGTTTATAGTGTAACATCGACAAAATTTCCGTAATTTTATTGCAATTATTTCTATTCTCACGCTTCTTGTACGTTATTAATCCTGTATCTATCAATAAATACTACTTATACATATATTGTATGTATGATCACGTCTCAAGTTTTCTCTCAAATGCCTGCCGCTCAACTGCGCCCGTTCGTACGGCGTATGAAAATGTAAAGAAAATTGATATTATATGTATCGGGGTGTATTAGATACTCACTTGCTATAAGGCCACGTTTTCACTTGCAAGAACACTTGCAGCAATCTTGCATAAGTTTATTGCAATACCGTTTACATATTCTGCGTGAGTTTTTCGAGAGTTGCCATTTTTTTTACAGCCAAACCGTTGATTTAATCGAAAAATTGTTCAAATAAGAGTTATATAGTAAATATCGATGGGGGCAACCGATTGCTATAGTCAGGAGCTTTATAGCTCTTATGGTATTCGAGCTATGATACAAACTTATAGATTTTTAAATGGGATTATATATTATTTTTTCGATAAAACTGATCTAATGCATTAACTAACAACATAAATGAGCAAAAAATTTTTTTTTACCCAAGTTTAATTTTTGAATTTTTCTTTAATTTATCAATTAGGCGGTAAAAATATGCATGTGTACTTGAGGCTACTTCAACCGATAGTGTTTTTCTAGGTTACATTTCCATTATATTCAAGAAAAGAACCTTTTCCAGTACCATTTCTATCAAAATAATTTGGTTGTAATAGAAATGGCAACTCTCAAAAAACTCACATAGTATATCGTATAAACTCCTGCGATTTTTGTCTGCAATAAATATATTGCAAGAAGCTCGTAGATCATACTACAAATTTTTGGAATCTTATGTCTTCTAAGAATCATTCTAGTTAAAGATTATTTAACAAGTAGAAAATGAAACAATAGAAATGCTTCCTCCCGTGCTCTTGTCAAAGCTTCCATTAGTCTTGCTATACTCAGAATGATATTATCTATAGTCTTCCCAGGTAATCTTTGCCATTCTTTAATTAAGGCAGTCTGTAGCTCGACCACATTGAGAAGAAGCGACATTTGATTTCGAAAGTGATAGACCTCTTAAAAAGATTTGCAATAATAATAAATAAGAACAATTCTATTAAAAGTCAATTAATTCATTACTTCAATATTATTTTAAGTGAAAATGAAAAAAAAAAAAACAGCCAACTTTGTTTAATAAATAGGTTTTTATATTTTTTTATGTTCCGCTAATTATGCCGGTGTGTGTAGAATGGTTTAAGCATCAGACGTAAATAAAGGATCAAAATACTGTATTCAACAAAAATTGTCTAATATATATATATATATATATATATATATATATATATATATATATTTCTCTAATTAAGTAAGGAAACATTAAATGCGAGGTGAATTTAAAATGAAAAATAATCATTCTATTAATAATAATTTTTGTTATCAGAGGTTTCTTCTCAGAAATAACTTCATTAATATATAAATGTCAAAACTGTTCCAGTATTGGATCGCGTTCCGGTATAGGGGCTTTTACCCTACTCGTATTTTTATTTTTTTGTACTTTTAAAATGTTAATAAAAAACTGATAAAAAACCGATGGTAAAAATATTTAAGGTTTTTTATTTATTACGCCTAGACAAAAATAAAAAGTTTGGCCGTCTAGACTAGAATACCCCCTTAATTTAATAGCACCTTCGAGAGACCACTCACGTGTCTGCCGTGGACTCATTTTTAATTAACGAAAACAAAACTGGTTAGCTGCGAGTGCAAGATGTACGTATCTGATGTGCGAAACCAAATCGATAAGCAGCGAGTGCTGTTGCACTCGCAGCTACTAGCAGGAGACACTTGACAAACTGGCGCGAGTGCACTTTCTACGTAGTCTATACTTGCACGTTACTGTCGGGCAAGTTTTCTTGCATGTGGAAACGCGACCGAATACAGAACGCGACTAATAACGGGAGAGCGACTAATACAACACGATCCGATCTAACCGATTTTCATGTATTACAACCGCCGAGATGATTGACGAGAATCTAATTAAGTGGAATCATCAAGTTTTGCAGCGGGTGTAAGAGGGTGTAGGAGGGAGAAAGTACGTATTAAATACGATGTTTCAATTTATCTATCTACATATAAATTTTATTATTATCCCTAATGTACTGTCTACATTATAGGCCGGTGATATTCCTGTTTATTTCGCATCAGTGATTGTATTGATCGAGAAAGATTATTGTCGTATTATGTTTTGAGAGAATTATTGAGGAGTTCGTTTTAAATAATGTGATGAAAAGTATGTTCTTACTGATGTTTAACAGGAGGATTTTATCAGGGTCATTTGGTATATAACGGCAGAGAATTGAGAACCTAGATCAGGAATTATTTCGGAATGTGTGTCCGATGTGATTCGGATCCAATCCAGGGTAACTTTTTTAAACTTAAGGGAGGAGGGTCTTCCAGACAACAGGTTTCTTAATATTTTTTTTTAAGAAACTGGATACATTTATTGTATTAAATGAAGTTACATAGTATAGTACATGTTATGGTGTATTCACTCATAAATTTTTATGCAAAAAAAAGAAAAAATGGCGGCGCTACACCTATTTCAAGTTAACTCTTTTAATTTGCGCCGTGGAATGCCCAGCCTCTTGTAATCAATTGAATTCAATCGGACAAAAAAATTTTATTAAAATAAGTCATTACGCTTTGCATATACCTATTTCTGATGAGAAAAATTTTTTTTTTCACAATTTAAAATCAAAAAGAAAAAAATTTCACTTTTTTTTTTTTTTTTTTTTTTTTTATAAACAATATTTATAGTAATAATTTATGCAAAATTTTAGGTATATGCAAAGGCCAATATCTCAAACAATATCTGTACAAAATTTCAAGTTAATACCTTAATAACTTTTTAAGTTATGTTCCACGGCGCGGAAAAAAACCTGTTTAGAGAAAAACGCTATTAAAAAGTTTTCGTTCTTTAAAAGCAGTTTATCGTTTTCTAAGATAATCTTTCTGTTGGGATCAAAACAAAAAATGAAAAATTTGAAAGTTCTGGAGGACCCTCCCCCCTTAACTTGGACCAATGGACCCCTAGCGTTTAGCTATCCAAAATTTTTTGAAAAATGATATATTAAAAATAAACAGGTAATACCCAGGGTCGGAGAGAGAAATGATGGACGGGTCCCCGGGCAAAACAAAAAAATTTCAAATATTTTTCCTCAATTGACGAGCAAAAAAAAAAAAAACACGTCGTCTCATTTTCTCCGGGCCCCTAATCGAGGCTGCGGGCCCCAGGGCAATTGCCCCACCTGCCCTACCCTCTCGCCGGCCCTGGTAATACCACTGAATTTTCGGGCTAGGTATATATTACAATATTCTTTGCACATTATTCCAGAAGCCATTTTGCACAATACATATAAAAACAAAACACCAGTACACCACTATAACACTGTTTTTGTAACATATTTATGATACATATATTAATCATATACATACGTTATAATTATATTAACTATAATATATCCTATCAAAAAATACTTTTTTTTAATTCAGCTAATTTGAAAACATAATTTTTAACCTTTAAGAATATTACTTATGTACGTATAAATAATATAGCAATCCAATAACAGATAATTTTAAAATACATAAAATCATATGCGCGCGCATGGGTTTTACTATTTAGTGGTGTAAAAATAAACCAAAAACGTTGTAAAAATCCAAAGTTACACCTTTATTTGTGTAATATTAAAATTAAACAGTAATTATACACAAATTATATAAAAATACATCAATTTTTTCATATTACACAAATAATAGTGCATATTTTCAGAGCGAGGAGTAATTTTGCTCCTCATATTTAAGTTATTTTACACATTTTTGACCCCTTTTTCTTAGAGTGTATAGTTACTTACAATTGGAACTACTGGCGTCTAGTCGTTCTAAATTTTCTTAATGACAAGTATATTTTAATTTCTTACGGCCTCTACCAAGTTTCTACTTATTTCTATTATAGAGAGAACCTTAATATGACTTAAACAAAATTATTTTAGAACAACTAGACGCCAGGAGTCCTCAAGGTAATAATTATAATATCATCGAAACAAGAGCTATTCGGATAGCAGATCAACAATCAATAATTTACTTGTCGAGATATTACATTCTTATAAAGACAAATCAGTTTTTATTAGTTAATTTCTACGAGACGTGGGTTAGCTACAGAGGCTAAAATCGAATTTTGGAAATTAAATCGCACCTCGGCAATAATATGGTAACATTTATACATACAATTACATATATGATGTCGCCCTGCTATTGCCGAGGTGTGAAATATCTAACAATAAGAACTTTTAGTTACTTAATCTATTTGATTTTTTTGTATAATATTAGAATTATTATATATTGTAAATTTGTTAGCACGTGTTTCAAGTGGTATTTACATTGTTGCATTTAAAAGTTGTTGTCACAATTTTATTTTTAATTTTCATTGATAAATTATAATGATATAAACATTTTTCTTTATTGAAAATCATTAAAAATATGAGATGGGTAAGTAATTCTTGTTGGATAAAGAATTTTCATTTATGGAATTTTGGTCACACAGAGGTAATTTTGATTTTAATTTAATCTTTTATTCAAGTAGAATATTTTATTTAGAAATATATATATATATATATATATATATATATATATATATATATATATATATATATATATATATAATACTGTTATAATTATTCAATTTCAAATATAATCGAGTGCTTGTGAAACATTACTACGTATGACGAACTTTTGTCCGCATTTAAACATACGCAGTATTCATATGTTCACATATCATTCAGCTAAACTGAAACTTGTAGCACTCGATTTCTTTGGTTAGTATGATCAAAATCCAAATGTAAATTAAAAATCACAAAGTGATTGAATAAATTATCAAATTGGATCGGCTGGAAATCGAACCCAGGATCTCCCGGTAACTAGCCAGGTGTCTTGCTACTACACCAACGATCCTCTGTTCGACAGCCGCCCCAATGCGACAACTATAACATACTGAAATTTCAGCCATTTGACCGAAAACAACTTTCCATTGGTTTTGTGCGGGGTCCTTTCTCAATTTTTTTATTTTACTGATATTTTTTTTTTTTTTTTTTTTTGATTCATCAATATTTTACATATATGTTAAATTACATGAAACAATTTTACAATAAAGATTTTTCTGAGGATATATATGGCGTCTAGAGCGTCTGCTATTTTTGAGCTTCAACACTGCCATGCTCCAATGAAAAACTTCTATACCCACCATTCATACATAAATTGAAAATAAGAAAATAATTTGCAAAACTTGTCTTTAAGGTCATAGTAAATAAAGTGCAACATCCCAAAACAATACACGGAGAGAAAAATCATATAATTGTTGTAGAGAAAATTTCAGAAAAATTACTATGCTCTCTTATAATACGTGCGCGATCGACGACCAAAGTAAGAAATATATTATAGCATGGTAAAATTTAATGTGCTAACACAACTTCTATCTCACTCTTATGCATATATGTTATAGTTTAATTTTTGTTGTCGTACTCTCATTTGCGCATCTGATCCGCAACCTTATGTTGCTTGGGCTGTACGCGCAGTGAGGAACAATCGATCTTTTCCGACCTCTTTATGATGCATACAAAATGATTGGCAACAATATATTCTAATACTGAAGATAGTGAAGTAACAAAATCATGAATTAAACGATGACCATCTGTCCTGTAACACATTCTACTGAACATTGCTTCGACACCACACAACAGCACACCAACAGACCAGGTACTTGCAACACCATCAGTCTGGCTATGTGACCTTCATATAAGATTGTCTTGATACCTTGTGCAGCTATGTGATAGTGTTGCCTCGCTATGTGATAGCGTTGATACCTTCTCTTTCTTCCTTTCTACTATTAGCTCCTTTTCTTCTTTTCTACTTTTCTTCTATTAGGTATAACACAGCATAGTAATTTTTGTAAGAAAACAATTAAACTGTTGGCAATGGAACTTTTTACTGTGCTGTTTTACAAATTTTACGGAGCTAATATTACGGAAACAATATTCTATCCTTTAAATTTTCTATGATTAATTATAATTTTTATATTTTTACCGTACAAAATTGAATATGTTCGCCTTTTACACGTCGATTGTAGTGCTGAGCACAGTAATTTTTATATGAATTTTCTCTCTGTGCAGATAACGATATTTTTTTTAAATTCTCGAAATTCTCTCGAAAATGGGGGCAACGGTTGAGTGATTCCTAAAAACAACTTAGAAATTTCTTAATAACACTTTTTCTCACCGTCTAATTAGCATACTTATTTATAATTAAACAAAAATAAAAATGTTGCATGGGAAATGACAACAAATGGATAAAGGTGATAACGTACATATTATACATATGTGTAACTTGGCTATAATGAAAATTACGACTCATAGAGAAAATTTGAACGTATTAGAAACACATAGTTACCGTACAGATGAGACAGGTAGCGACAAACACGGAGGGTCAGACAGACTCATAGACAATGAATGATGATGAGTGATATGGTTGGTAGGTAGTCCGTAGAGTCCTCTTCATGGGCATCACTACACTCCAGTGTATTTAGAGAGACCACTTTAATGGTAAAATCATGTACCTTTTATCTGCTATCTCATTATACGTTATTACACATCTAGTAGGTGGGTTAGTACTAGGTACAGTGCATGTTCTCTATAGTTCCCGTCTCAATAGTACTGCTTCGCCAGTTTTGCGGTCAAGTCTTACCCTCATTCTACCCACCCAAGAATCAAAAAGTTTCTTTTGTTTATAGCAAGTGAACGAAATTTCAGCTTGTAACTTGACTCGCGTAACCAACTATCACTGCTTGTATTGTTCTACTGCATAATATGTTGTTTTAACAATTATTAAACAGTTAACACAAATCTATAAGAAAAAAAAAAAATCTATAAAAATAGTAGGTATGGTCAATTTCACTTAAATTTAACCATGCTTCATCACTTTAAATTTAAATAATTTTCGTTTTCTTGGCTTTATCTCTTTCATTATTGAATTTCCGTAAATTTTAAACTTGCAATTTGTTTTTAGGAAAGAATAGAAGATTGATTTGTTTCGAATATAAGAATTATTTAATTTTTTAACCATGACTCATACTCAATTGTATTTGAAATGGGGCATATATTATTCAGCGAGCTGGTAATGAGTGTCGTAATGGATCTGAGTGAGTAATAGACATTGCAAGCGAGTAGAAAACTATAGTTTTTCTACGACTTTCTTCCTTTTTGATTTAAATAAAATTGAGTATAAATTTTAAATTAAAAGAATACAATTTTTAATCTATCTCTAATTTCATTAAATGTTTGTAGGTACCTATATGTATCTATAGAAACGATCAAAATAAAATTCAAATAGTTTTGTTTACTTACACGTTACTACGCAACATATATGAAATTAGAACATGGATATATTATTCACAAAACAATCGCAAGTCCATTGAATAATGGTTAATTCGGTGATTTCATTGGTTGCAAGGTATTGAGTAATGGTCATTTCTCCACAACTTTGAATAATATCTAACTTTCTCAACAATTAACGGGTATGTAATGAGTGTGTTCTTCAACAGGAGTAGAAAGAAATACTTGTCATGTAGTCATTTTTACGTAGTCATGTAAAATTTTATGAGGAGATCAGAAAATTAAAAATGTTACACAATAGTTAATACTTTTTAATCAATAAAAATATAATAAACAAAAAGATAAAATAAATTTGTTAACTATATATATGTTGATGAACAATAAGCGAGCAGTCGCTACATAGATGGATTATTACAATATAATATACTATGAAATGATTATACTTAAGTTTAATACAGTACACACATGCGTAGAATATCTACATATACAGACTGTGTTTTTTGAAAGTTGCAATTTTTGTTACGGTTACTCTATTGACTTTATCAAAAAATTGTTCAGCTAACAGTTGTAAGTACCACTGGTAGCAATAGATTGCTATAATCAGGAGTTTTATAACTCGTTTAGTTTTCGAGCTATGATACAAACTTATTCTTTCTTAAATGGAAAATTGACTCAATGTATCAGTAAAAAAATGAATGGAAGCGATTAGCCTTTGGTGAGGAAACAACACCTCCTGGGGCGGAACTATTGAGAATGAGCACTGTATTTATAGTAATAGCAGGAACACAATTATTCCACCACAACACTATGGCGAGTATGCTGGAGCCAGCCGGGTTTTTATGTGTGTGTGTATGTGTATGTGTATGTGCGCTTGATAAAGCTCTTAAATTCATATACTCCACCTAGCTTCATATAAACAGCACCATGAGCTATTACTTACGTGCTGTTATATCATTAAATCAGTGGTTAGAAAACGTCTTTCGAAAAAAAAAATTGTATGTGAGTCGTTTTTATGTGAATGGTGACGATGTCACACGCCGCTGATAATTAGCTTGTCTTTTGTTAACAAAACAAAATGTTAAATCATCATTTTTTGATTTTGGTTTGTGACGCCCTTTCTCGGTAGGTGTAGTGTGTTATCGCATTTCTTTGTGCGATAAAATACCTATACATACGTGGTAAAGAAGTTTTTTAAGGTATAAATATATTTTCGCAGGGGAATCAGGTTTTCAGTAGTAGACGTAAGTGTTAATAATACACAAAGTTTTTCAAGTCACTTACCTAATTGCTTTTTTTAATAGTCGACTATCGTGATTCGGTGTTTCGTTTTAAATATATTTTTTCTTGGGAATGTGACAGTGATGTCGGTTGACTAATCGATTAATCGGTTTAATCGACTAATTTTGTTTGTATTTAGTCATTCTTTAATCGACTATTTAATTACATTGTTTAATTTTCTTTAAATGAGTAAAAACGATTAAATTCTTAATTTTTGTCTATTAGCAATTGGACTTCAAAAAATAACAACTAAAAAAAGTCATCAAGCGCGTGTTTGACACGCATTAAATATAGGTCCTCAGTGATTACTGTTTCTCAATTTTCGGGATAAATTATATAAAGCATTTTTACGTTTTATTAAAGAAATAGATGAATATGTTTGACCATAGACATTAGAAATGAAAGGACCAGTAATTTATATTACGTACGAAAGATAATACGTACACGTTAAAAAGAGACAAATATTATAAATAGCATGTAAAATGCCAATATATATTTCTTTTTCTAGGATACCGCAAACTTTAAAATTAAAATTGAAGCATGTTTGCATTAAAAAATTTGAGCAAATAATGTAAAAATTGTCACTATTTTCACTTTTTAAATTGTGTTTTTTGTTATATTTTTTTAAAGAAAATATTATGGCAACAAATTTTGCAACTAGAAAATATTAAATCAAAAAATAGAAACTATATATTTTCTAATTCAACAAAAATTGTAAAATAAATTTTTAAACACTTTTTTATTAAAATAATGATAATGATAATAGTAATACGTTGAACTCTATTAAATAAATATAATTAAACTCAATTTAAATAAAAAATAATAACAAATATTATGCTTTTTTAATAATAACGAACAATAATAAATTGCATTAAAATCAACAATGTATAACAATTGCAAGAATCGATTCAAAACCTGTAATATAACATGCATAGGTAAATTAATAATACTTTAAGATAAGCATACAATATGACGATACATGACCGTCTATGTCTAAGGCGAATACGTCCTGTCGACACACACACATACTTAAGAAGTAGTGTACGTGAGTAAACGAGGTATGGATTCTCCCCTCACTTAATGTCGGTGTCGCACTTCTTGGAGTGTGCGACAAGTGGATTTTTGCTGTATGCACTACTGATGTTTCAAGAATAGCAAGAATTTGAACGAAATTATAATAGGTCCGAAGATTGACGAATGTCTTCGGACCTATAAAAATGATCTATTTGTATGATTTTTCACTTTTATATGATTAACTCGTTATAATATGCCATATCTTTCTTATTTTTGAAAAATATATTAAAAGGCAATAATTAAATTTAAAAAAAAAATTGTTTTTGTAAGAGTTACATAAGTTATTCTATTCATGAATTCGATTTAAAAATTAGTCGATTAGTCGACTATTGTATGCTCGATATTTTTGACTAATGACTAATTTTGTCTGAAAAACAACTTTAGTCGATTAATCGACTAAGAGCTCTTCAGCATGACATCACTAGAATGTGATGTTTTCTGGTGATGAAAAGTAGACTATACCCTTCTAAGTTTTCTCGACTATCACTATGCAACGTTCTAGGTCGAAAGGTTAAGTGGTTGAGGCGTTAAAGTCAGACAAATAACGTTTTAAGTATGCTTTTTAAAGAGAATTAGATGTTTTGGTGGGGTAAAAAGTAGGCTATGCCACTTCATCATCTAGTTATCACTATGAAAAATTTTAAATTGATTGGTTGAGTGGTTCTGGCGTTGAGAAAAAGAAATTGTTTGCTTTTTCTTGGGATTAATTAAATTTGGGTTAATTTTTATTTTTGGGTTGTTTGATAACCGGTATTTAAAGTAGCGATTCTAGTGGCAATAATGATCAAGTATAAAAGAACGTGACGTCACAATCCGTTTCCAAACACGTAGTTAATAGCTATTAAATTATATTATAAAATTTTGTTATTTTTTTTATTATCAATTGTTTTTAATGAGTAACCAGGATAAATCAAAATAGTATATTCTTTATCAAGGACCGTAAGTATTATTTTTGTGTCCTCGGAAGCATTCACTCATCGCCACAAAAGTAAACTTACGGGCCGAGTACGAGTAACTTATTTTTTTAACCAAAAAATCATGAATAAATTGAAATACACTGCCAATGGGGTGTGGCACACAGCTTCCTCGTACTCGTAAAAGACTTTAAAATAGTATTCTACCAAATATATATACCGTGAAATTATATTTTTTCCTTAAAGTTCATAAAAAATTGTTGTAACTGAAAATACTTAACGGTTAAATTATAAAATAATAGCAAAAATATTTTAGAAATTAACCTCCAAAATACTTTTAAAATTTGAGCGAAGAGGGACTAGCAATAAATAAGATATTGACATTTAATTGGATTTCATGGTAGCGCCGTGGATACTATTACTCCGAATGCAATCAAATTTGTAGTGGACCATCTAGGAACCAGACCGCATAATTTCTGACAATTTCATAAAAAAGAATTGAATAGTTCAGAAGTTATGCCACTTGATGCAATTTAGTATATTAATGGAATGAAATGGTAGCGGCGTAGCTACCGTTACTCCGATTTCGATTAAATTCATAGGGGACCATCTAGGAACCAAACTGCCTAATTTCTGAAAATTTCATTAAAAACAATCGAATAGTTCAGAAGTTATACTACTTGATGCAAACTGGCGACACACAGACGGACAGACAGACAGACGGACGGACAGACGCCAAACTAAAATTGTTTAGGAAGCTCTAAAACGTAAAATGTACGAAAAAAATTATTTTGGAGGGAAAAATTTTTTTTATTTTTCAAAAGTGATCACAATGCTTCTGCTACTTTAGTACACGGAGAGAAAATTCATAGAAAAATTACTGTGCTCAGTAATCTGTGCTCAGCAATCGACGTGTAAAAGGCGAACATATTCAATTTTGTACGGTAAAAAAATAAAAATTATAATTAATCATAGAAAATTTAAATCAGTGCGTACAGCCCAAGCAACATAAGGTTGCGGGTCAGATGCGCAAATGAAAGAGTACGACAACAAGAATTAAACTATAACATATATGCATAAGAGTGTGGTAAAAGGTTTGTTAGCACATTAAATTTTACCATGCTAGCACAACAATTTTTATGAAGTCATGACTAATACTTTTTACGTTTCAATTTAATAATATTTACATGATCGTAAAATATTTTTTACTTTGGTCGTCGATCGCGCACGCATTACAAGAGAGCACGGCAATTTTTCTGAAATTTTATCTACAAAAATTATATGATTTTTCTCTCCATGTAGTCTCGGAAGCAAAAATGAATGAAAAATAATAAAGTGTCTATAAGTAACTATTTCCATAGAGAAATCTATTTACTAATTAACAACGATAAGCGACTATTTACGTGCCTAGAAAAATGAGTAATTATCTCTTATTTTTATGTACTGTTTTTCTACCTGTGTGTTACAGTGGTTCATAAACAAATGTCATTTGTTTATGAACCGCTGTAACACATACAGGTGTGTACCCTCTAGTGTTGGTTTGTTACTCCATACATTTCCCGTATAGATTTATTACTAAACCTGTAGGCCCTGATGTTAATGTAGTACCTACCTAACTTGGTACGTAAATTATTAATGCCTTGACTATTATAGTAACATTTTTATGGTATTTCTAGATCAGTGTTTTTCAACCTGTGGGTCGCGACCCCCTGGGGGGTCGCGAAGCCTTTTTAAGGGGGTCGCAGTTACTTTAACAATAAAACCACTCTAGCTCAATACATAATATTTAATAAAGAAAATGTTAACTAAAGGTTACATTAATGTGATGGTTTCATACTTTCGCTTGACTACTCTCAATGGAACTTGAAGTTGACGGTTGTGCATGTCTTTCCAGAAACTCATCCATTTTCAATAATTACAATGAGCACATAATTTTGGATATTAGGCAGTAAAAGACAGTGAGCAACTGCTAAACAAAAAAGTCAATTCAGTAAATTGAAACACAATTCAAAACCAGTTTGCCAATTCACAATTCAAAGAATTCACAAGTGTCATCCTTTACTTGCGTGATGCTCCACACAGCGCTCATCACGTCGCGCTATATCTCGCTCACACAAGTCACACACGCGTTCAGAAGCTAGTATAAGTCGTCAACTTCGATGTTGATACAAAAATATGCCTGTTTTAAGTCCTTTGTTACTTATTTAATTGGCACCTAACTGAAAATTATCAATAATGATGAACGGATTCGATATTTATAACATAAAAAAAATAAAAGTTAGAAATAGCAGAGAGTAGGGGTCGCGAAATATTTTTCTATAATAGGGGGGTCGCGAAACATTTTTCCATACTAGGGGGGTCGCGCCATGAAAAAGGTTGAAAAACACTGTTCTAGATATCTCATTAACTTCATACGTTGTAAAATTTCAATGAAAATAATATAATTATCATATAAAACTAACCGTGTTCATGTGTTATAATGTGTTATACATATATTAGGTGTACCAAAATGTTTTCCATCATACAGTTTAGCTGCAATTTGAAACGACACCTCCCACGCAAAGATTTTTTGGGTACACCTAATATGTATACCTATATTGTTCCACTGTCCTTTTATTCTACTAAATGCCACAAAAGAGGGTTAAAATTTCCTATTTTATGCGTTTTTGTTTTAAAATTTTTCGTCGGTACTTACCAGAATATGGTTACACTGAAATATTTTCTAACGGAAGTTGTTGAAACGAAAACGTTGGGTGATTATTGCTTATAGTTGCTGGGAAAAGTGTTTAAAAGTTGTAACGTGTTGCAATCCAATGTTGCTCAAACTGAATTTTCAATTCGAGAATTTCATTTTTACGTTATTCTAATTGTCTATTTTCCATGAAGACAAATAATGATGTGGGTGGCGTCTGTTATAGATAGAAAAATCTTAAAAACGGACGTTAAACACATTATTATTATTATTATAGACTTTTACGCCAACCTGGCGCTCACTATTCAGTAGGACAGTACTGGGTAACATTCACCTATACCGGCATTATGCAAGGTATTAGGCTCTGTGGAAGGGTAATGTGCCAAACCAATCCGTAAAAGTACCGTAGTACATTCACGGACGGGCTTGTCACATCACTCCTTATATTGTTGTTATTGTTGCTTGAAACGAGGTGTTATGCGTCTATTTTGGTGTACACTGGGTCGTACGACGAGTCTTTCGTGGGAGCGTAGATGTTGGCTCAATGACAGACGGCTGTGAAAACCTAGTTCGTTTTCGTATCCTCAGAGAATAGGTAGGATTAGGGACAGAGGGAAGGGAAATGACTGTATGTATTTGTGTGTGTGTTCGTGTATGTGCGTGGATGTGTCGTTCTATTTTACGTTTCTTGGTGTAAATGTGTTCTGGTTCATCAAAATGCTCATTAAGATCGGGTGTTCCTGGAATTGCGCGTTTAGACGGTACAGAGGTTGTCGGACTTTGTGTGTTATTGAGTTGGGGAGGATTGTGCACCAGAGCGGTAACAGTGATGGTGCGGCAGTTGGTCGATCCTCCCCAAGGGGACAAACTAGATTGGCTTTGTCTCTGTTCCACTTGTAATGAGTTTGTGACGTACTCTGTTTGTGTACACACACACTGTTTGCAGTGTATTAGTTTGGTTTTTTGTAGTAGTATGTGTATACACGCATACAACCACAACACACGTATTACCAGAGAGAGCTGGTCAACGTGTTCAACTAACAATGGGTATATTGTTAATACAATGGTATGTTGACTCGACGACGACTACTGACGGACTAATGCCTTAAGCTGTGACTGACTTACAAATGACTCCAAGCGAATTTCACTTTTTTTATGTTAGTTGGCTTCTAGTGTTCTATGATCCTCCCTTTCCATCAGACGAATCTGGATCTGTATGTGTGTTAAGTGTTTGTGTTTCAGTGTTAGTGTATTGTGTGTTTATGTATGTGTGTTGTGCGTCTGTAAGATGGGTGTCAGTGTGTTGTTCGCTCACTGTAGATGGCTCAGATGGAGTAGAAGCAGGCCTTGTGCTTGTATTATTATTATTATCACGTAACTTTGATAATGCGTGTCCGGCACGCACTTGGCGAATTTTATTATTATTATTATTTTTGATTGTTAACTGTATTATTTTTGAAGAAAGACATTTTTCAGAAAGTTGACAGCTTTAGTATTGGCTATTTTTCGACTATTCGAACACCGCTAATAAATTTCACCTGCATTAAATAATTTATTTCATTTTTTTTTTTTTTTTTTTTTTTGGATGTCTTGTCTCCCTAAAATGCATTTTTGTAGGCTATTTGACTAATGTTGAGGGGATTTTGATGAGTCAAACTGGCAATACTGTATATTTTATCAGTAGGTATACTTCCTTGGCCGGGCGACGACATGATATTATACAAGTGCGGTAATTTGGAAACAACAATAGCGAGACTGGTGCGGGGTTAAAAAGTAAAAAAAAATTGTAAATGTTAATAGTTGGGACATTTAGCCGGATAAATAGGTCTAAAATCGGGACATCCCGATTAAATCGGGACATAGTTTTCAACCCTACCTGCAACACTTGATTACAATATGTGTGGATGTTTGACAAATAAGATATTCAGTACACAGAAAAAAAATAATCATAACTCCGAAAATAATTCAAATTTCCGTAAATCCTATTAGAGGCTTATTCTTAAAGGTCTAAACTTTGAAAATATGAAAAAAAATTTTTTGCGAATTTCTAGATCTTTTGTTATTAAAATTATAATTACTTATTTATTCTAAATAATACACAAACTTCTATTTTTTTCTTCCAGTCAACTTTAGTTTAATAAGGGGAAAAAAAATTGACAATAAACTATTATGCGTTTCGCTATCAAAATTGCTTATTGCTACAAAAGTAAGTTTACTTAATGTTTAATAAAATATTCATATATACTTTTAAACATGCACTTTAGTTGTTAATAAAAAATGCAGAACATCACCTCAACTTTCTTACGTTGGTAAAATTTCCCATGGGAACCAACGAGATACTTACCTATAGGTAACATTGTATAGTACCTGCTGCGTCCTATCACACCACTAGCGAGTGCCACTGACTGACGGATAGTGAAGAAGAAAATACTGCATTATTGGAAATTTGTTTTCGCTACTGTGTATATATGTATATACGGAATTGAAGAGTATAGTTCTGCTCTTATGTTAGTTGAATATACTAGTGCATTATAATATTGATAACAAATTGGACCTTTAAGCGATGTAAGTGTACTGTGTGAGTTTTTCGAGAGTTGCCATTTTTATTACAGCCAAACCGTTGATTTAATCGAAAAATTGTGCAAATTAGAGTTGTAGATATCGACGGGGGCAACCGATTGTTATAGTCAGGAGCTTTATAGCTCTTATGGTTTTCGAGCTATGATACAAACTTATAGATTTTTAAATGAAACTATATATTAATTTTTCGATAAAACTGATCTAATGCATTAATTAACAACATAAATGAGTAAAAAAATTTTTTTACTCAAGTTTAATTTTTTAATTTTTCTTTAATTTATCAGTTAGACGGTAAAAATATGCATATGTACTTGAGGCTACTTCAACCGATAGTGTTTTTCTTGGTTTCATTTCCATTACATCCAAGAAAAGAACCTTAACCAGTATCATTTCTATCATAAAAATTTGATTGTAATAGAAATGGCAACTCTCAAAAAACTCACATGGTATATGATGATAACAATTTGTGTTTCTTATTTAAGGTAGTTGGTCCGAAAAACGATTTTTGAAAGGATTTTAACGAAACTTCTCTAGACATTTATTTAATTCAATACCAATAATAGGAGCCTATACCGAAAACGAAATTGACCGTCCCAATTTTGAGAAAAACGATTTCAAAGTTTTATAATTTTAACACGGGCTCTTATGGGAAGTTGACATATTCATACGATTTTTTTGAATAAAATGAAAACGTGTCAAAGGAATTTGATAAAAATTTAATATGTTGTAAAATACAAAGTTACAAACCATATTATTTAATAAGAAATAAAAATTATTCACTACGCCGTTTTTGAAATATAATTTATAAACATCATTTTACAGCGTTTTTACAGTTCTTCTTCAACAATGCTTTTATATTACAACAACATAAGCGCGCGGAAATTTAAAAAACAAGTGGTATACAAATATAATAACTGAAGAATGTCAATACCTACATTATTCAATTTTTGATAAAAGAGCTATACTTTTGTATCTGACTATCTCTCACCAAATACCTTAAGGGGTTTTCAGTGGTAGAAGCTAATAAAAACAGTTTTCAATAATTTGTTACAAAAAAAACCTTATATGCAATCGATTTGAAACCTCTTATGCATTATCAGGCATTCCTTGAAGTGCTAAGAAAAATTTCATTTTCCTTTAGCTCGATGACGATGCATTTTATACGTAGAGATGGGATTCTACCCGAAATTTTCTCGGGAAAATTCCCAAAGTGGGTAAAAACGGAGTAAATTCCCGAAACGTGGGTATTTATTTTTAATTGACTATTTATCGTAATATTTTGGAATTAAACTATTAAAACCGCTGTTTTATAAAGAATATTTGCTAAACGTAAGTAATTAGTTTTCAGACTACATAAATACTAATTAATATATCGCGTTATTATACAATTTTTGTTCGACAGTTTTTCTCTAGACAATTTATTTTCGTCGCTAATTGTACAATAAGCGTTTCATTTTTTCGTGCCAATTTCTTGGGCCTACCACGACAGTTTTTTCCATAGTTTTCGTCCTTTTGGATTATGTTTTAAATACTACAATTTCCGAAACGTTGAAATTTTAGCTCGATTCTCACTTGTCAATATTGAAATTCGAGGCATTTTAATTTTTTTTTTAAAACGTAGATATTTCTCTGAAATTTGAACACATTGAGTTATAATTTAAATTAATTGCTAACTTCGTTGAAAAGTCATCTTAAGTTGATTCGACATAATATGTATGCATGTATTTTTAAATTTAAAGATAAATAAACATTCAATACCTATGTACCGAAGTGGTTTTATGATAATAGTAATTTAAATAATTTTGTTTTAAAATTACATTGTTGATTTTTAGTTTCCTCATTTCTTTGATAACATCTATAATGTTATTTAATAATTTGCATAAGACTTATTATCATTTACAACATAATAATGACAAGAAATTTGATTTTGTATTGATACTTGTTTATTTTTAATGTTAATTTGTATATTTTGTACCTTTATCATTTGAAATAAATGGTCTTACATCAACATTATTTTATTTAAACCTCCACGCACAATTAACAAATATACAGAGATCTAATTAAAAACACATTTGCAAAGAAGTACAGCTAAGTAATCGTTTTTACCCAGGTTTCGGGAATTTTCCCGTCGTACATCTCTATTTATACGTGACCCGTGATGTTAAAGTCAACACTTTAAAAAAAAAATATTTTTTACGGCCCATAACACACAGTTTTAATGGGAATTCAGAAATTAGAAAATCTTCGGGGTCACTAAATATAAAATTACATTAGTAAAAAAAAAATGTAAATTTTTGAAAATAAATCGCAAATTCGCCGAATTTTTTTTGTCCTTAAAAAGGACCTGAAATTTAAAGGGGTGAATTGTAACGCTAATAATGCGCCCTCTTACGTTAAAATTTATAAAAAGGTACGGGCTGTAGTCTGTGCACCGCTTTTGAAAACGTATAGTTTTGTGTAAAACACGTTTGAAGTTTTTACAACTTATAAATTATCCAGGGACGACGGGAGAAATAACCCCACCTCGGAAATAGCCAAGAAATTTTCAAAACTTTTTCTCGAAAAATAAAATTTTGGGCAGAAAAACACTTTTTCACTTTCTCCGGGCCCCTAACAGAAGCTCTGGATTCCCCTTTTAGACTCGGGACCCCGGTTAATTGCCCTACTTGATCCTCCTCTTGCCGACCCTGATCTATTAATGTATAATATTTTAAATACGTATACATTTGCATAAATTTATAAAACCACAGGAATTTTTTCGGAATTAACAGTTTGAGAAAATCGCAAATTAACTGGTTGCATGATGTTTCAAAATTTTTCTAATTGTAAGTACGGCCTTGTTTAAATTATGCATAAATTACCTTCTTAATATCAAAGGTAGAAAATAATTTTTTATTACTCATGCGGGAGAAATACTAACTTGGCGCACACATTTTTGTACGTAAAATAGCTGTTTGCCCACTGTACTCTTCCTATATATTTTTTTACTTTCCGCACGCAAATTGACAATAAAACACGCAAAATTTAATCAAAACAAGCAAAGCCGCCCCTTGAAATTTTATTTAATAAATATTTCATAATTATTTCTATAGAAACCACCAACAAAGTAATTTATACAATATTTAATTTAGAAAAAAAGGCGAACACTCAAAAATATTATTTTAAATAGTAATAAAAATGTCAAAAATAGTAATAATAATAGAAAAAAGTATGTGAAATTCGTAATAAAAATAGTATGTGAAACTCGTGCGGGATTGTCGCTTGCCCACTCAAGCGAATGCGTGCACTCATTACGTTCCTGCGCTCAACTTCGCTTTCGTGGGCAATCGACAATTTCTGGCACTTATTGCACAATATACTACTTTTGATTAAAATTCAATAAAATTTTGTAAACATGTTTAGGTCGTAAACTTGTTCTCCAGATGTTTTTTTTTTCTAAAAACTGAAAATTTATCTTACAGTGATGAGATGTTCAGAGCCGAATTAAATAAAATTTTTAAGGGCCCCTTTTTTGACCCATATTTAATATCATATTTTTTCTGTTAAAAAACAATTTTGGTCCAAATTTATTGGCAAATATTAATTACATGGGTGAGATCGGGATCTACCCACTGTTTTCATAGCGAGATTTATATACTTTACATCCTGTATAACGCGACAACTGCTCAATATTTCTTTTTTCTGTAATCCTCAATAACTCATTAAAGTTACGTCTATTCATTTTTGTTGATTTAACGTTGCATTAATTTTATTTTTTTTAACGTCATTCAATTTTGGCCGTTTTTAGAATCCTCTGACGCTAAGGTAATAGTTTGTGACATTTTTCTATAGTCATCCCTGCATAGTAAGAATGAAATTTTGCACAGGAGTTCCCTATATGTAACGTAGGTGACCACTAAGAAAGGATTTTTGAAAATCCGCCCCCTAAGTGGGTTAAATAGGGAATGTAAATTTTTATGGAAATTCGTCATTTTTCAAGTTAGATATATAAATAGTATATTATTCAACGAGCTAGTAATGATAACTATTACTGACGAAAATGAAATTGCGACACGAGCCGAGCTTGCGAGGCGAGTGTCGTAATACATCTGAGTGAGTAATAGCCATTGCAAGTGAGCAGATTACGATATTTCTTCAACGACTTTTTTCCTTTTTGATTTAAATAAAATTGAATATAAATTCTAAATCAAATTTTTAATCTATTTCTAATTTCATTAAATGTTTGTATAATATCTATAAAGCGATCAAAACAAAATATATACTAGTTTGTTTACTAGGCAACGTTGTTTACGTTACTACGCAACATATATTAAATTAAAACTTGATACATACATTATATATAAAGCAATCGCAAACCTATAGAATAATGGTTAATACTGTGATCTCATTGGTCAAAAAGGTATTGAGTAATGGTCATTCTTCCACACCTTTGAATAATGCTTAACTTTCTCAACAATTAACGGATATATAATGAGTGTGTTCTTCAACAGGAGTAGAAAAAATATGTTATTATGACTATTCAAATAAATAATATTTTATACACTGATTGACAGACAACGCACAGCCTAAACTGTTGGGTTTAAAAGGACGAAATTTAGCACAGAAGATATGAAGATTGATCCTTAAGCATTACTACTTATAAATAAAAGTCAGTTGTGTAAACGTTTCTGGAAATTCATTCCCTAATAAAGCGTTAAAACAGGAAATGAAAGTTCGTCTGGGAAGTTCGTCATTTTTGAAATTAGAAATTGGTATTTAGGCTTTTGAAAAATATTGAAAGTGAGCAGTGAGTACCTAATAAAAAGATGTTGCCGATGGGAAATCCCATTGGGTATACGGCTAGTTACATAATAATTTTGAAATAATTATACATAAATGAGACAATAGTATATTATATACCAAGGCACTAAAGTGTAACTTTTAATCTTGATTGTAAAATTTGTTGCCAGAAGGCCTGTAAAGGCCCGAAAACAACAATTCACACTTTATTTTTGTGGCACATACATTTTTTTTTTTGCAATTCTGAATAAATTAAAATTACCAATAATTAAGAAAAAAATGTCATTTAAATTGTGTGAAATAATATTATATCAAATATACTGTTCACAAATCAATCAAACTGAACAATACTATTACTGTATAATACTGAAAAAAAATTACGTTTAATACTTTCAATGTTTGAGTTATGTAAGTGACCACAGAATATAATTTAGCGATCCAATTAAATCCAGCTTTGACAAATCCAATCATAATGGAAAGATTAAATAGAAAAATATCCGTAAAAAAAAAAAAAGATTTTCTCATATTTATATATATTTTAACATTTTAAAATTCTTTTTTTTTATAATAATTTTTTTCCTAAATCCTTTTTAATTCGATCCCCGGTTATATAAATATAAAAATTGCTCGTACCATCGTGAAGGAACGTACATAAAAAAAAAAAAAATTGTAATATATTTATACATTAACGGCACTAGAACACTGGAGGGAGGCAGCCGCGCTTATATGTATGCACATCGAAAGAAAGAAGCCTGTTTGTACTTCATTTAGTTGAAAATTGAAAAATACCCCGCTGGTCTCAATATAATTTGCACAGAAAATTATTCTACGCGCGCTGTCACTTTTTACATAATATTTTATCTCTTCTCAGCGGATGGGCACTAAGGCTACGCGGGGAGTGAGGTGTGGAGGAAGTTACTCTATTTATTTTCATATTAGCCTTACAAGGTCCCCGGTATATATGTTTCATTAAATAATGAATACTTTGAAATATAATTAAATTTTATGGATGTGTTCCAGAATTTACAACAAAAGATATTGGATTTTTTTTTATTATCCCGTTTGTAACCTGTGTGTAGCGGTTAATGAAAATTTATCAATTAACCCTATAGGTTGTTATTTTTTCGTTCTTTTTAAACACAACTGGAAAATTAAAAATGAGGTAAAAAACTGTTGATTTAAGTTAAATGTTCGTGGAAGAATGGTCGATTTTTATCCAGCGTTTTAGGAGGTCCCATTTTTTTTTCTTTTTTTTTAAAATTGTGAAATTAGACATCACTCTAACACAGTGTTTTTCACCCTTTTTCATGCCGCAACCCCTTTAGTATGGAAAAATATTTCGCGACCCCGTACCCACTGCTATTTACTAACTTTTGTTTTTCTATGTTATAAATATCGAATCCGTTCATCATTATGGATTATTTTCATAGTTAGGTATCAATTAAATACGTCATTAAGGCTTGAAAAACTTGAAAAATCATTCAATTAGTGATGAGCAAAATTAGTCTTGGTCTTGCAGCCTTGTCTTGGTCTTGCATTTTTTGCAAGACCAAGACCAAGACCAAGACTATGTATACCAAGAGCAAGACCAAGACCAAGACTATAAGTATGGCTGCAAGACCAATACCAAGACTCAAGTGAGCAAGACCAAGACAAAAGCAAGAAAAAAGCAAGAGTCTTGCTAAACTATTTAAATAGTTTGAAAGTTTAATTAATACCGTAACGAGAGAAAATTCTGATTTTAGAAGGAAAAAATTCGGTAATAAAAAAATGCAAGAAAGTGCAAGATTTTTTAGCAATACCAAGACCAAGACCAAGACTCAAACTGCTCTAGCAAGACCAAGACCAAGATTCTTAATGCAAGAACAAGTCTTAATGCAAGACTGTCAAGTCTTGGTCTTGGTGTTGCATTTGCTCATCACTACATTCAACTGCAGGTAAATTAAGATAAAATCTGATAACGAAGACCGACTTAATGCAACAAGATAAAACCAAAAACGTTGTAGATCACAGAAATATATGAGCTACATGTTCGCACAGGTCAAACAATCAAAAATAAAAAAACAAAAGTCAGAAACATCAAAAAAATCAAAAATCACAAAAAAAAAAAATTATAAAGCATCTTACATGCTTCGGTACGAGGCCATTCTCAAAAATTATGGCAAGAAATCAAAAAATCATAAAAGACAATTAATATCAAGATAAAAAACTTAAAAATAGGGTCAACGATTCTAGAGAATTCTATGTCCACATTAGTGAAGATGAATGCAAACAGACACACCCAGTTTATAAGAACCAAGGTACAAAGAAAAGTTCCTTTGTTTCTGAGAAATTGTTAAATGAGGAAGTCAAAGGTCATGGGCGTTAATGTTTCTGATTTGCATGAATTACTGTTACAAACTATTACTTAGAAGACAAAATTTCAATACATAAATTGTTATCATTGTTGATTTTTTTTTAACACAAGATGATAACAGGTAAAAAATAGAAAAAACACACAAGAGTTAAAATGTAAACAACATACTAACACATTCAAATATACTAGTTTTAAAACACGGAAGGGTTCCATTATACACATCTTGTGTGATGACGTAAATGTTAAATCGGAGCGTGCGTAATGGGAGAGTGTTATGTATTATGTTGTATACTTTCTTGTGAGGTATGTGCATTATTGTTTAGATTAGCTATTGATTTTCAAGGTAAGTTGTCCGAAGAAAAGCTGGTATTATCTTTTTAATACAAATAATGTTAAGCGTGTTTACGGAAATCAAATGGAAACTTCGGTGGAACTGAATAAACTTTGTTTGGAAAAAGTTTCATATTTAATTGTTTTTTAATTTTTAGTTATTGCAAATTTGTTTATATTTCACCGTCAAGCGAAACGAGAAAAAGATAATAAAAAATAATTAAATTTCCACGACTTTACCCTCTCATTTATTTGTATTTTTTCCCTCCTCTTTATACGTCCATACAAAGTTTTTGCCGAGTAGTAGATTTTATGTAAAGAGTTTAATAGAGTTTGTAACAATCGAAATGTCCGTTTGGGGACAAATAAAACAGAAACAATAATGAGAAAAGCTTCAGAAAAGCTCCGACAGTATTTCGTTCTCCTTTTTAAATTTATATTTGTTTTCGCATGCAATGGTGTATAGTAGAAAGTGTGCTATGTCTGCGCTTTTTTTTCCACTATCATAGTAGGTATGTTCCTATAGGATATCGATAAGGATATGTGTGTGTGTGTGTTGGAAAATTAGATGCGCAGTGACCAACAGAAAAAAAGAATGTATACAGGGTGTTATGTAAGTACGTGGCCAAACTTGAAGGGGTGATTCCTTGAGTAATTCTAAGACGAAAAGTCCATATAAACATAGGTCCGATAATGTTTCGTTTTTAAGATACAGGGTGTGTCAGCATTTATAAAAGAAATAGTTTTTTCCTAAATATTTTAATAATTCTTTAGCCGATTTTGTTGAAATTTGGCAGTGTTATTTGGGGTAGTAAGGGACTAATTTAGCTCTAACTAGATTAAAAATATCATGTCCAGTGTAGCGTCCCGGAAGGCACCTTAATCAATATTTTTGACAAAAAATGTGCGCCACTGATTTTTTTTTTAATTTTTGTATTGTTTTCGCATTAAGCTACTAAAACTACAACTTTTCTATTTCTACCATTTTTTCGTATCTTGCTTTATTTTTGAGAAAAAAAAAATAAAATCACTTTATTGCATGTCCCTGGGATAACATAATGAAAATTGTTTTTTACAGGGTAAATAAAAAATCTTAAGGGTAAGGTGCTGTCCGGGACGCGTATTTCCGTTTACGTGTTCAATAGGAGGCATTGTTGCCTTGAAACCGGCACGGTTTTGTAACCAAATACGTGCCTAATTCAAGTCCCCCGTCCCACAGTGGGGCCAAACTAGGTAAAAGATAGCAAAAATTATTTAGTCCTTTTATTGACTACAGAATAGTTATATAACAATATAATTTACTTTTACTTGATATTTATTAACAAAATACTGGGTGTCACTATACAGGGTGTCCCGTAACGGTTAGTCAAATGATATATCAAAAACCATTCGTCGGATGAATTTGAAATTTGCAGATCTTGTTTGACCCTAGGTTGAGACTTTTTTCATACAACTCGATTTCATTGCCGGTTACTGGTTTCTAGCCACGTGGTATCAACTTATAAATTTTAAATGGAATATGGAATTTTTGATAACGAATTTCGATGATACGCTTAATTTTAGCTTTAACTTAACTGGAATATTCGGTACCTACATAAATCTAATAAATTTGAGTGTTTTATTTAATTATTTGATATTTTTATGCACCATTGAGTGCTTATATGAACTTTCTATGCTTCTTGTTGATGACCTTTTCTCAAACAAAATGAAAATAAAATCAGCAAATTTTGAAAATAGGTGCAATTTGGTGCAAACTCTACAATCATAATACCAAAATAGACTAGTTGCTTTATCAAATGCCTCAAATATATACGTTGGATTCGATTGGATACGTAACTAAAATTCTTTGAGAAATTAATTTTTACAGAATTTTTCGAGATAATTCAACCATGTTTCATTAAAGCTTGATAGTATCAATACGGGTAATGATTTTAACAAACAAGATATATAAAAAAATAACATATCATGGGGAACATCGCCCATTATAATCGATTTTAATTTATTTTTTTTATAACTTAAATAACCGTCCCGCAAATAGCTACTTTACATACAATGATATCGTTTAAAAAGCAATCAATTTATAGAAATAAAAAATAATACTAGATCTATTTGCACCCCCCCGCGCTATTTTACATAAGTTAATTACAGAGGTCAAAGTTAGAATATTTTAGCTATTGATTTAAGGGGTAATATAAATTGTAGCTTATAATTTAATTTTTTGTATTTTTGCCACCTTTAATGAATAAAAAAAATTGAAAGCAATAATGGAAATGTTATTACCAAAAATGACCAATAAAAAAATTCAGCAAAATCGGCGACCCCAAGGCTGTGCCGTCCTCTTGTTAGAGGTAAAATTACTCTTTTCAAGATACATAAATAGAGTTGAGCATTACGTATGTACGTAGAGTTTAATCGTTTTGACTTATAACGGCGGGCGTATGAAAAATAAAATTACATTTTCTATCGGATGAAAACCATTTATTTTCTATTTGTTTATATGCTTTTCCAATTCCCTAATCTTGAAACAAGTGTTTATTATTTTTTATTGATTTTTCCCTTCGATGCGATCGTTTGTTCGTTAGAGGGAAGAAAGTTCGTTGGCTTCTCTGGAATCAGTCAGTCAGTCAGTCATTGAGTCAGTCAGATAAAACAAAATAATAAACATCCATTCTATGTTTGAGTACATAAGCAGTTTTAATGATAAAGACTCGCCAAGTGTGTGTTGGATAGGCATTAAGTTAGGGATCCTCAATGGTTTTTGTCGCTTGTCAAAAAAGTAAATAAATGTATGTGATAGTCATAGCAGGAAGGATATTTACTTTGGATTCACTAGTTCGCAAATGAGATTTAAAAATGAAATTTGATTAAAAGAACCTTAACTTTATTTTATTTTTGAGTTCTTTCTAATGATATCTCACACGAAATTATTTGTGGAATTACTTACGAAAAACGAAAATTTTGTGCACTTTAAAGCATCTTCGTTAATGTTTTGGAACTGAATTTTTGGAGGATGTTTTCTAGCTTCCGAAATATTTGTTGATATAAAATTTTATTTTTGGGGACCATTTTCTCTACTTTAAACTACTCATCATAAGGCGATTTGTGGCTTTTACAGATGTTTTTTTTTCTAAAAATGATTTTTCGTTTCTTCTTTTACTTTTTCTGTTCTCTATTGCAAGTTTGGTCTTCAGAAGTTTTTTTGTTGTTTCACATTTCCGTTTTCGTATTTCCTTTTTTGCAATCAACGAGTTGCTATATTTGACATTGTTTGATTTGATTGGTTTTGATCCAAACTAAAAGATTTTTAGGTTGTTTATGAAAAAAAATTTTAAATTTTTTTATTTTTTTATTTTTATTTTTATTGATTTTTATATTCTTGTCTTGATAATGGTGTTTTGTGACACCGAAACCGGTCGACATACGACATGTTGAAGATTGGTTAAAAAATTCTGTTTGGTTTTTTACTGGTCTTAATACTGAGGTTTATCGCCAAATAAAATCAAATAATGAAATTACAAGTTTAAATTTTTTGGCGAAAATAGAGGTAACAATTTATTTATTTATTTATTTACTCATCGAATTTTCGAAAATTTACTTGCTCATAATTTAATGAAATAATTTTAATAAATTGAATGTTTGTAATAAATGCTAATATCTTTAATTTTTTCAGATTTCTTGGGCCAAAAGCTTAAGAATTGCGAAAGGGTCGACAAACTTTTCACCACTTCGAAGCTCGGGGCTACGGGACTGAAAACGGGGCTAAAAAATGAGAAGATGTATATAAATGGAACCTCAACTTGATTTTATGAACTCTATCTAACGATATTGGGCACAATATACAGTCGACTCTCGTTAATTCGAAACTCGAGGGACTCTTAAAATATTACGAATTCTAGAGAGTTTCGAATTATCACAGGTAACAATTTTAATTCTTTAAGCATTTGCGATGAATGAATTTGAACTTTTCTCAAAATGTACTTACAATCTTTTTATCTCTTTCTCTCTGCAAGTTTGAATTGTCGAGTGTTTGACACCGATGAGTTCGAATTAACGCGTCGTTTTGTTACGTAGCAATGATTTTTTCGTTCGAATTACCAAGATTGTATAAAAATGTACTATTTTAGTTCGAAATATAAAGAGATTTTGTAGGGAACTCGTGATACCTTTGAATTATAGAGAGTTTCGAATTATCGCAGGTTTGAATTAAAGAGAGTTTACTGTAGTACATAAAAAATATTATGGGGGCAAGCTAAAAGGAACTTTTTTTATTTACATTTGCATTTATCTTTGTCTATCATATTAATAAATAGAAGTTTACTCACTCACTGATATAAAAACATAATTATTTGGTTTGGGTGGTAACTATGGAAATAATACAATTTGTGTTCCCCTCACCACAGTTTTTGGAGGTCTTTTGAGCTTGCGCACACAATAACAGAGAAAAGTACCCCAAAATAACTTAAAAAATTTTTTTTCTGCGAGTTACTTGATATTTTTACCTCTCTGCAGAACTTTATGCTAATAGACCGAAAAATTTTGGAATAATGGGTGACAGTTAGACGGACAGACAAATGGATTCCACGAAACTATAAGGTTTACGAAATGTTTCTTCGGAACCCTAATAAATCGAATATCGAATAATGACAGTATATAATAGGAAGTGTGGTTATACTTAAGATATTATTTCATTGTTTCAGCGACTAAAGTACTGAGATTGGTTTAGGTTCGAATCACACTATAGTGCCGATGACAATTCGTTCTCGGTTCAGTTTCGGTTCGGTAAAATGTTCTTAAATGAGAAATAAACGAGTGTATTCAAACTAACTATGAATGGTGATTGGACTGGAACTGAACTGATGTTGATATTGTGAATATAGGTACTTACTTATTTCTCATTTAAGAATATTTTATCGGACCGTCGGACCGAGACTGAACCAAGAATGAACTGTAATCGGCACTATAGTGTGGATTGAGCCTTAAACAGAACTAACACAGTTTATTATGCTATATGTATTGTAATGGATGCGGGTTTCTAGCATATACATATTTAAAACTTGATTTTGGCGCCATAAAATTACTATATATTGTTGTTGGATGCCATTAATTATACTTGTCCCTATATTCGTGTGTTACTTGTGAAGAATTGTCCTCCGAAAACCAGCATTACGCATGGTGGCTTGTGTCAAATTTTTTGTTGATAAAATGAAATTGTATTAGTCGGTAGATGGTTAAATTGGTAGTTTAAATAATAAAAGTTAATTTCATTTAAATATTTAATATTTATTATATTTTAAGCAAACTTTTATTTTGAATGTTTATAAAAATAGGTATTTTACAAAAATTAATTTAAATATTGTTTAAATTTTTCAATAAAGAAAATTGTGACTCACATAAAAAATAGTTCTGGTATCAAGGCCTGTGTTAAAAACCACTTAGTTCGGGGAATCACAAAATGAAGCCTTTGTGTAAGAAACCAATATGTCGGAATAATGATGGCGGCATGGAGTAAGATGGAGGTCTTAGATAGTTCACGTTACGGACGCTAGTTTGAGCCACCAAACACGTCACCTGGGGTTTGAACCCATGATAAGTATCAAAGATTATACTGTTACAGTATATATGAATAGATAGTATTCATGGGTAAATGTTATCCAATTTAGGGATAAGAAGGGGAGGGCAGGGATAGGGAAGTGGGTGTAAAGCTAATAATAATAGTAGGGGAGATTCGGGTAAAGTAGCCAGTGGAGGTAAAGTGGCCGTTGGCCTTTACTCACCGGAAACTACTCCGATCTTGTGGCGAAGCTGAATACTAGCTTGCAGACAAGCCATTAGTGTTGCCTAGATTCTATGAATTATAACGAATTTTCTGAATTTTCGAGTGTTGATGTAAAGTAAGTTTTAAGTTGTATTCTCATTATTTTCTTATTGATTAGGAATACAATTTCTTAATTGAGACAGCTAAAAACTCTGTCTAATTACCTTTAAAATAATATAGTTATCGATAAATCAGAAAATTCTTTCTTGAAATTAGTTGTAATTTGCCGAAATGGCGTCGAACGGGGTAAAGTGGCCAGGCTTATAATTGGGCAAAGTGGTCAGTGTCTTTGATCGCTGCTTAAATTGAATTCTTATAATATTTTAACGTATTATATTAAATTCAGAACTTTTATTTAGTTCTTTATATTTTATAAACAAAAAAATTGCCTGAAATCAATTTTTAGGGTTCCGAGAAAAAATGTGAAAAAGGAACCCTTATGATAAGATTTCAATGTCCGTCCGTCCGCCCGTTCGTCGATATGTAATAATAATTTATGATACAAACATAGCTTATAATTTCAAGATTTCTTTTTGGGTTAAAATGGGTACCCCTGGTCACTTTCCACATGTTGCCAAAAACAAAAATTGCAAAAATACCTTTCAAGATATTGTTGATATATTGATGGTTATTGGTTCTGCACTAAAGCAACTATATGTTAAATACTTATTAATCTGAATTTCTTTTCAAGCAAATAAACTAAACAACATTTTGTCTTAGAGTGGTCACTTTACCCCAGTCTCCCCTAATGTTAATAATATTAAAATAATAATAAGCAACTTATCACCGAAACATATCATCAAAGATCTTCTATGTTTAAAATATAATTGTTTATAATGGGTCCGGGTATCCGACTTGGGTAAAGATTCATTTTACTGTTATTGTTGTTTCAAGAAACTGACAGTTTCTAGTTTTATATAACATAGAATCTGTTTCGTGTAAATTAAAAAGTAAACTACACATCAATGTCGAATTATGCTATTGGTGGAAAATGAACGAGGTACAGCACAAAACCATAAGGGATCCGAATGTTTTGAGACAGCACGAAATAAGCGCGAAAATATAGTATAAGTCATTTTCTCTAAATTCCGAAATGACTAGCTCATCTTTCTGACCTAAAACAATTTCCGCCGATTTTCCATTAAATTATAGGCGCTTGGAAAATTTGAAAAGCAGTTATATTGAGCGTGAAATTTCTAGATATTAAGTTTCTTTTAATTATCGCTGTTGGTTTAGATTTTGTCAATGAATCAACTTTTTCAAAGTTCGTTATAAAATTTCTTATTTTTCCTATAGAACATTCCATGAGCTTCTAATTGAGGTAAACATATTTTTTATCATATGAAAGAGTGAGATACATAAATCACTTAAGTACATAATATTAATTCTCAGAACTACCTTTTGTGTGGTGTTCTCTTGACCAACCAGATCTGTTATTGAAGCACCTTTGTCACACTGTCTTTCTTCTTACTCTCACTAATACAAGATATTATAATTTGCATTAGTGCAATTTCTATGCAACTGACATAACATGAATGTTCTAACTATTATCTAATCCCTTTTAAAACTGATACTTGTTAATTTTCTTAGTTTAATTACAAAGATTTTTATTTTTTGGAAAACTTCAAATGGAAACTATTTGATTTTACCCAGCGCCTGTTCCATGCGGCGCTACATACACCATGACTAATTTTGCGCATCACTAGTGGTAAATACGAGTAAATTGAGTATGAATATTGAGATATTTAATTCAAATTTTTCATATGATGATTAGACGTTTTGAATTTTGATTTTGCAAAGAAATGCTTATACCAGAAAGCAACTAAATTGTCGACAGTTTTTAAAAAGATGGGATAGGAGAGGGAATTTTTGGGTTGTCTAGAGGCAAATCAAAAATTAGCATTAATTAAATAGAAAAAATTCTGTATTTTCAGAAACCCAGTTATTCTTGTAAAAATTCCCAAACGTATTCGATAAAATTCTAAACAATCTGTGTATCTCGATTTATCATATAATATGAATAATGTTCAATGTATCTATTGTATACATTCTGTTTTACAAGAGCATGATTCCGATTTATCCGAATCTATTTGTAGTAAGCGTGTGAAATGGGTCAGAAAATTTCCTCTAGTAGGGTCTAATCTTCTCTTGGGTGCATTATTGTTAAAATGTTAAGCACTGATTTCTGCATCGTTATTTATCATATTCGAGAAAGTATATATTATAATGTAACTTCAAATAAAATTATTATTAGATGAACCATTTTAAGCATTACACTCTTGTGAAACAAACTGTACAGTAAAGTAGGTGAATCTGAATACCAACCTCTTTTATATTGTTTGGCTGACATATCATGGGGTATATACAGGCTGGAAAGTAAATAACTCACGCCCTGTAGACATTAACATCGCAGAAGTTATTTTCGGAATTAACAGTTTGAGAAAATCGCAAATGAATTGACTTCACGATGTTTCCAAATTATTTTAAATATAATTTTCTATTACTCATGCGGGAGAAGTACTAATTTGGCGCACACATTTCTGTACGCAAAATACCTGTTTGCCCACTGTACTCTTCCCACATAGTTTTTTGCGTGTGGAAAGTAACTTTCCACACGCAAATTGACAATAAAACATGCAAAATTTAATCAAAACACGCAAAGCCGCCTCTTGATTTTTCATTTAATAAATATTTCATAATTATTTCTATAGAAACCACCAACAAAGTAATTTAAACAATAATTAATTCCGAAAAAAAAGACGAACACACTACAAATATTAGTTTAAAAAATAATAAAAATGTCAAAAATAGTGATAATAATAGAAAAAAAGTATGTGAAATTCGTAATAAAAAATAGTATGTGCAACTCGTGCGGGATTGTCGATTGTCCCACTTAAGCGAATGAGCGCACTCACTACGTTCGTGCGCTCAACTTCGCTTTCGTGGGCACCGACAATTTCCCGCACTTATTGCACAATATACTATTATTGATCAAAAATCCAAAAATTTTGTAAATATGTTGACTGCTAGTTACTGTTTATTGTATGTTGCTTTTTTAAAAACAGAAAATTTATTTTAAAAAATAACATGGTTAGAGACGAATTAAAAAAATTTTAAGGTCGCCATTTTTCTGAAAGATATTTAGTATCAAATTTTCTCTGTTGAAGATACTTCTGGTTCAAATTTGTTGGCAAATATTAATTACGTTGATTGAAATCTACCCACTGTTTTCGCAGCGAGATTTATATATTTTTTATTACTCATGCGGGAGAAGTACTAACTTGGCGCACACATTTCTGTACACAAAATAGCTGTTTGCCCATTGTACTCTTCCCACATACTTTTTGCGTGTGGAAAGTAACTTTTCACCCGCAAATTGACAATAATACACGCAAAATTTAATCAGACCACGCAAAGCCGCCTCTTGATTTTTCATTTAATAAATATTTCATAATTATTTCTATAGAAACCACCAACAAAATAATTTAAACCATAATTAATTCAGAAAAAAAGGACGAACACTTAAAAATATTATTTTAAAAAGTAATAAAAATGTCAAAAATAGTAATAATAATAGAAAAAAGTATGTCAAATTCATAATAAAAAATAGTATGTGCAACTCGTGCGGGATTGTCGATTGCCCCACTCAAGCGAATGACGTGCAACTTCGTTTTCGTGGGCAATCGACAATTTCCCGCACTAATTGCACAATATACTATTCCACCCTGTATACTATGGCAGGGTATACAGCCTAGCAACAGTATCTATAAAATGATGTATTATAATAAACAAAACACAAATAAGTAATTGTTTTGTTATTAAACAAAACAGACAGAGTAGCGGCGCTAATGTGCGTTTGTCAGTTGCCCATGTTTCAAAATAAACACAAATATTTCATTTCCATCATTCGAAATTTCCAACCAATTGTTGTTGCTGTTATCTTTTATACCACAAATAATAACAAATAATACAGCAGGCTGTTGTATACGAGCATCGTAGTAGTAATCATACACACAATTGTGTAATTGAAATAATAAATAAAATATTAATAATAAATTACCTTTGAAATGGATTTTGGAATTCCGTGTCAGTAGGAGTGAGTTACCGTAAAACCGTCTAGACCCGGACACTTTGCACCAATCTTCAAAGTAAATAGTTTCTACATTAACCTGCTACAATAAACATTTGTTCCTGACGTCATTAGAGAGAGAAAAACATCTTTTAAACAGTTGTACCAATAAAAACTACGGATTTCAACTTTTACTGTCTCATTTTACAGGATTACTATTCTCCAGTTTTTCAAAGAAATAAAATGTGTGTCTAACTTAGACATGTAATTTTCGTCATAATTGTCATATTGTTTTAATTTTGATATGTATGTGTTCAGAATTTTATCGCGCATCATTTAATGATGTTTGAAGTTATATTCGATGTATATATAAAAAATACATCCTATATACATATATCCGTTTAGACCCGGACACATCAGTTTATTACACTATGGCCGCGATTCGCACTGGCTGTAACTTCCACTATCCATACGTTAAAATCCCGACAGAATTACGCGGTTTATGCCTCCTTCTGGTGTCATATCACATGTTTACTTCATAGAGAGGCATACTATGTATGTATTGACCCCTCTCCTTCCCACAAAATGTTTTGAAGCCTTTGACAGGTTCAAAGACATCAGACGATATAAAAAACTGTCCTAACCCCGACGGGAGAGGTTAGTTTGCATGTTATTACATTATTTAAGTAAGTGTCCGGATCAAGACGGATTTGGGGTGTAGACCCGGACACTTACTAATTATTTTTTATTTTTTTATTTTTTTTACTTATAATGAAACAAATGGGTCAAGGATATAATAAATTATATACGCTCTTTCTAATGATAATACTTTTTTTGGTGATATCTATGAAGGAAACATGTATAAACATAAAATTATACCAAAAAATGTAAAAAAGTATCCCGGTCTAGACGGTTTTACGGTACATATCTTTTACATAGACGATTCTATATCGTCAGCTGAGTATTGGTTTGTACCAAGTCAATTTTTTAAAAATTTTTTGCTGATAGTGGTTTCAACTTCCTCACATTCATAACGGAACATAGGTTCGTACATAGGGTTGCCAGATCCTAAAACCGAAAAGCCGGACACAGCAGTCAGTTTAGCCGGACATCCTTAATTTTTTAGTCTTAGTATAACACGACAATTTTTTTAAAAGTAAAACAAGGCTTTTTTATTAATTACCATAAAATTTTTCTTAAATTCGAATGAAACAAGAATAAAATTGATTGAATAAGTTTTCTTTATTATTAATCATTCAATATTCGTTACAATATTAATTTCAATAATTGCATGGCAATAGTAGTTAGCAGTAACTACTATTGCAATTTGCAATGAAAAACAAAATTAAACAAAACACTAATGAACTAAATAATAGTATATTGTGCAATAAGTGCGGGAAATTGTCGATTTCCCACGAAAGCAAAGTTGAGCGCACGAACGTAGTAAAATTTACCGATAGGAATTTTTGTTTCGTTTTTATCGTGTTTACCTACAATGAAATGACCAATTAAATGTTTTGTACTATTTTTCTCGCTGTAAAAATTTGTCCTAACTTTTTTCCATGGTAAAAGTGTAAAAACTACAATATTTTTATGGAACTTAATAGCTACACATGAATTAAATTATCATTAAAAAACATTTTACAAAAATGTTTTATAATTTTTCCCAATTAACCCTATTCTTATCAATTCTTACGGAAAGTATATGCGAATAAAACAATGTGATCGATGATTCCCAAAACGAAAAATTAGTTTAAAAAAAAAAACAAAAAACGAAAGATACCATTTTTCCTTTACCGTACCGCTTTCCACTACAATTTACCGCATATCAGGTTCCCATATAATACATAATATCCCCGTATCTCCACTTTAAACAACTCAAATAATGCCGTAGGTGATATCTATAGAAAATATCTTTCTTTATTCTTTTTACAACAACATTGCTCTTGTACGAGATATAAGAAAACATTTTTTGAATATTAACTTACTACATACAACATTTATTTCATTTTGGTAACATTGCGTCATTCCTTATAACTTTATTTTCATTTAAATTACTCCCCTCTGACTGACTTATTGTCGACCGACACGACACGACACGCGTGTGCCAGCCGTGCCATTTACAGTGTCATCATCATTGTACCTATTTGCCATCCGTCGTGTTATTTGCCACTGACTACCGACACACTATACCCGTATACCGTCACGTCACGTCACGTCACGGTGTGGCGATAACGAAGCCATATATACGTCACACACATTCTCATAATATACAAATCGATCTTCAACCGTGACAAAATGAAGCATAAAAAAGGCGCCTTTTGATGAGGTAATAATATCCATCTTTTTCATGCTTAGCCTTCTACATAGGTATATATTTGCATTTACATACATTCATTATTGCTCTTTTACCTTTTCATGATTATTTGCCTTTATTTGACTACCATTTGTAAGCGTCTTTCACTGTTGGGTTAATTATGATTTATTATAAAAAAAATTTTTATTTTATTCTATTTTATCCGAAATAAAAATATAAGATTGTTTGTAAAATCAAAAGTGTACACCTCGCAAATTACACCACAAATCCAATTTTACGTAGTGGTCGGTACAAATTTAAGGGGAAGTACGTAAAATCGGAAGATCAGGGGCGTCGGTAAACTTTGGTTTTGGGGGGTTGGTAAATATTATTTATCTGAATTTATTTAAAACAATATTATCTTAAGAGACAATTTACACCTAAAATTCGGTTGTGTAGACAAAGGAAATCGAATGTTATACTAATGAATATGAGTGACGACTTTTAGACAACTGTCGAAAAATCAACTTCACTATCGCATTCATCAGCGTAAAAGACGTCAAATAGCGGAAGCTGACAAAAATTCTAGAATATTCTACTCGTGAACTAGCAAAAATACCAAAAAACAAACTTCACTATTGAATTGCGCACTAAAAATTAGATTAAGCAGCGTATTTTGACAAAAATTCTAGCATGTTCTATTCGTCAACTAACAAAGGTATCGAAAAATCGATTGTACCATTTAATTGGTCATCGAATAAAATACGGAATAGCACATTTTCATAAATGTTCTAGAATATTCTATTTGTCAGATAGCAAAAATTGTTTGTCAAAATCGGACATTTGGTTTACATTAGTTTAATTTCGGTTGGAAAATTAAGTGGTGCAGTAGATTTTCCAATATCTTTGTTAGTTGACAAATAGAACATTCTAGAAGATTTCTCAAAATATGTTATTTGGTTTCTTTTTTGGTACCCAATTCAATGGGGCCGTTTGTTTTTGAATATCTTTGCTAGTTGACGAATAGAATATTCCAGAACATTTGTCAAAATGTGTAATTTGACCTCTTTTTCAATGGACAATTAAATGGTACAATTGATTTTTCAATATCTTTGTTAGTTGACAAATAGAACGTTCTAGAATTTTTGCCAAACTACACTGTTTAATTTCATTTTTAATGACCAATTCAACAGTGAAGTTTGTTTTTTGATACCTCTGCTAGTTGATGATTAGAATATTCTAGAATTTTACGTTACTCATCTTGCATTTGCATTTTGCATATTACGTATGCAGAATATGTGCATATATATCTGCAGTGAAATTTTAAAATTTTTAAAGGCTACGAGACCCTCAGACAATATTACCTATGGTCCTGACTCTGGCTTGGTACATAAATTTTCACCAACACAGACAAACATCAACATATCTGTGAGAGGAGAACCCCACTAAATCGCTGACGTCACTACGTAAAATCGGAGTACGTACCATTGGATGGCCACTGTATGTTAAGGGGGGATTCGCTAAAAAAAAGGAATCGATTTTTTTCCATCATAATTATGTTCCTTAAGGTGTTAGAAATATTTCCCTAAAATTTTATTTAAAAGAAAAAAAAATCAAAAATCAAAAAGTTATGGGGATTTTAGTGCACGCAATTTACAATAATGCTCTTTACTATAAACCTCGCTGGTTTTTTATTTTTTTTTTCTTAGATCCTAGCTAGTGCCATAACTGCATATGTATATTTTCAGAAAATTCTTGATTTTTCGATTTTGGTTCGCTAGGGATTTCAGAACGCGAGGAACCATCAAGGTGGAAAAAAGTCGCAGTGTCGACTTCAAAGTCATTTTTACTCAGCTCATTTTTGAATTTACAAAAAAAAAAAAAAAATTATAATCTCATCACAATCATGTAGAAACAATGTTGTATATTTATTTCTTTAATAAAATATTTATTTGTATAAAAAAATAATAAATAAGGTCTTTTTATGATGTTTTTTTGGCGAATATCACCTTAATATTGGCAACTGATCCTTGGAAGCGGGGTTAGACCATAATGTGCTTAGCCAAATCAAGAAAAGTCGTTATTTCATACTCACTAATGTCGGCTAGATCATTCTACATAAAATGTATATTCTGAAATTAAACGAAGCTTATTTAAATAATAAAATGTCACAATAGAATAATAATATTTTTGGGACCCTTTTCCAGAAAAATTGTTTTATATTAGTTTTTCTTCTTTCTTTTTACTAGATCGGTTTCGATCATTTTGGTAATCCTCTTCAGTAGTTTTTTCGCCGAAATAAAACATTATTAATTATGTACCTATAAAATAGAAAATAAAATTATGTACACCTAAAAGAAGAAAATATATTAAGAATCTAAAAGAGAAAGAAAAATTATATACCTAAAAAAGAAAAGAGAAAATAGATTACGTATACCTAAAAAAGAGGGAGAGGAAAAGAATTAATTACCTAAAAAGGAAAAGTGCCTAAAAGATAAAAGAAAATTATATAAAATACCTGAAAAAAAGAAACGTCAGAAATCTTAATAATTTGGTCACAAATCGCACTGAGTATCTATTGTGAAAAAGAAAATGTCTTAAACGCTCATTCGACGAAGTATGCCTTTCGTTCAACTGGTTTGATAAGTTAATTAAAACTGGTGGGATCTTCTTAACACCTGGAAGAACTGGTTGAGGGTGGGGTTTTTGGTTGAATGTATTTGTTGACATATTTTTTGTCACAATATTCAACTAATAATTTACGACCAAATTATTAAAATTTCCAACTTATTATTTATTACTTATGGATGCTTCGATGTGAACCGGCTATTAGAAAGTTTCAGATACATATATTTATTTCAACTGTTTAGGATTAAAACTAACAAATTCTAGTTTACTTATTACCAACTATTTGTATAAACGTAATCTACAAATTTCACATTTGCCTTACTCTGTGCTTCTTATTTCAAACGCTACGAAAAGCTACAAAGATTTACTAATTGTCGATGACTTTTGAACTGTTTGAGTAATAACTCTTTTTACATGACATACCCATTTAATGTTGTTTTCTAGAATTATTTATTTGTAAAACAAAACATAGCAGTGCAGTTTCTTACTTCAACTTTTTTAATGCACTTTATTGTGTTCAGTGAATTGTGAAATTAACGTGTGACGATTTTGGGACTTTTTTTAACAAGGAAATTTTGATCCATATTTTTAAGGTTTGGATTTACACTATGACCTTAAAGTGTTGCAGAATTTTTTTTTAAATTCCCAATTGTGTCGATTCTGCAACCATAATTGAATCGGTTATTTCAGAATGGGCACATGTGTGTTTTTTTATTTAATTATTTCTGCTTTCAATTTCAAATATTATCGAGTGCTTGTGAAACTACTACGTATGACGAACATTTGTTCGCATTTAAACATACGCAGTATTCATATGTCGGTTAGTACTTATGACTAAAATCCAAATGTAAATTAAAAATCACAAAGTAATTGAAAAAATTATCAAACTGGCTAGTGGACACCTGACAAGTTACCGGGAGATCTTGGGTTCGATTCCCAGCCGATCCAGTTTGATAATTTTTTCAATCACTTTGTGATTTTTAATTTAAAATTTTACTAGTAAAAATTACAAATCTTTTCAGCTGCATACTCTTTCTCAGGGAAGGTTTTTATTACTCTGTCTGAGATATTCGAAAATGTAACATGTGCCCTTTCTACGATATAACCGATTTAATTGTAGTCTTGGTACTGGTCTTGCTAGATATGTATAGTATTGGCTTCTGTCTTAATCTAGCATTTTTTGCAAGGTTATGAGGCCAAGACTGTTTGTTTCATCACCATGTGGAACTTACATTGAAATACCTACATAGGGGAAAGTTGTCTTAATTAGACTATTTGGTATACTCCTTTGCTAAGAAAGTGGAATTGGGTTGTCTAATACGTTTTTGTAGATCATTAGTTTCCTTTGTTAGCCCCTAGATTGCCAAGACTGGACCATAATATTTTAAGATATCTTGAAGCAATATTGACAATAATAAACCTTTCTTGCTCTAAATTCTCCGTAGGTAATGTGTATCCAAGTACGATAGTCTATGTATTGAATTACGTCTTTTACAACTTTACAAGTCTCGCAATAACTGCAGTTGTTACCATTTGGCTAGAATTTAATATTTATTTACATCATCGAAAAGAGCGTAAAAAACTACATAAGACAAGCTTTTAAACCATTATTCTAAGTGAACTAGCTTTTGAAAAAATAAAAAAATTTGCTGAATTTCTTTATGATAAAATGCTTCATTGTTAACGATATATTGTATCTGTTCCATTTTTCAAAATAAAAATTAAGTAAATTTTCAAAAACGCGTCATCACCGATTTTGAAAATTCGAGAGCTAAACTATTTTAAATGGATATAGATTATGTTATATGATGTTCGCCGGTGTTCGGGGGTCCTAAAAGCGCCAAAAATTAACTACTCAATCGATTTTGAGTTAAACTACAATATTTTAGGTGGATACAGGTTTTAGGTGAGATTCGCCAATGCCCAGTAACAGGAAATTCACAATATTATCCAGGTGCTACGACAGGACTATTTTCAAATATAAGGTGACAGTCCATCAAAGGTAGTCAAGGCAACTTTCCCCTACATGTGAATTTATTTAGGGTAAGTGCGGGAGAGATGCCGCAGTGCCCAAAGTTCGTCCGTTGATTGATAGATAGCGCTATTAATGGATTATATGTTTAAAATAAGTTACTTATTTAAGCTGTATATGGCAACATTTATGATTAGTCCATCAGTTTAGTAATTATAGAACTTTTTATTATTGAAAAGTAAGTTCTTTAACGTAATATTTTATCAAGCATTTAATTCATTAGAATTTAAGAATGTATATTTCATTGTTTTAATGAAAATGAGTTTTGTTATTAATTAATTTAGGTATACTTTAAAAGTACTGTATAAAATTTTTGGTTAGAATTCCGCACTATGCTTGCTATAGCAACATGCGGCATCTATCCCAACAAAAAGGAGAGATGCCGCATTTAAGGTTGGTATAGATGCCGTATCATATTACATGTTAAAAATATAGACTTATATAAAAGATCCATTAATGGATCAATAAGAGCCCTCATATTAGTGAAAATAACGAAAATAATGATGATTGCCTGTGTATTGAATGTTTTGAAAAGTACTCAGAAACAAAAAAAGTTCACTGGTTAAGATGTATAAAGTGCCAAAAATGGTTACATATGGCATGCATCATGTATGGAGATGTGTGTAAAATGCAAAATTTTTAATATGAACTATGCGGCATCTGACCTTCTTTGATGCGGCATCTGACCTTCTTTGATGCGGCATCTCTCCCATAGGTGTGGGAGAGACGCCGCTTTGCAGGCTCTACAAAAATGTTAATTATAGATCCTTTATGACTCAAAATTTGAAATTATTTATAAATAATTTTAAAGAACAATGTATACATTTATTGTGTACCAAATTTCAAATCAATTAAATGCATACTTTAAGAATCATCAAGTGTTTTCAAAATGTGCGGGATCTCTCCCGCATTCACCCTATATTATTTCTGGACGTATATGTAACCTATGTAAGTGTATAAGTATATAACTGCTCTTTATATGTGTCTCGCACAAAAATACTTATACAGATGAATAGAAGTGATGACAATACCGTATAACGAACGATATACCGTAGATGCGGATTACTTGAGCCCAAAACGGAAAAAGTACTATTTTCTGTTTTGTGCTTATATTATTCAATAGTAGAAGTAAGTTAGATGTTTAGCTAATAGGTAACAGCAGTATGTTTACGGTGTTTAAGTTTAGGTAGTTCTGAAAATTGACACTAGAGGTGAGGCAAGTGTTGTTTCCTCTCTGTTTGAAATTGATGTTTTGTTACGTTGCTAGCTTTTGATTGTAAAAATAATTGTGATAGCTTACAAAGGAAGGTAAGTGTATAGTTTTAATATTTTGTTCATTACTAAACTAAATTCAGATATTTCGTTAATTATTTCGTTAATTTTTTAAATTAAGGTTTTGATAAATCAGTAAAATAACCTTAAAATTAGGGTAACTTGAGCCCATTATAACTGTGGTATAAAATGGTGCAAAACTGTAGCAGAAATTCCCAAAAATCCCAAACTGTTGTACAAGTTCGTTAACCAGGCACGTCCGATGTCCAAAACATGTTATTTTTGGAAATTTTCGAGAAAAAAATTAACTTTTTTCCAAAATTTCTCCTTATTCAAAAATTTTTGGTCCTGTGAAGTTGGCACACCGAATGTGAGAACTTTAAATTTTTTTTAGAGTTCTGGCATCCTTTTGAATAGTTCTAGAGTTCCCTATACATATTTTAAATAGTTCCGATGATTTAGTACCAAAAAATTCAATTTCAAAAATTAGATGTGCCAAAAATTAGATGTGCCTAACTATTCATAAGGATGCTAGAGCTCTAAAAAAATAATTGATTTTTATGATTCGGTGCGCTGCGTGAAGTTGGTACACCCAATTTTTGAAACTGATTTTTTGATATTTAACCATCAAACCTATTTAAAATATATATTGAGAACTCTGGAACTATTCATAAGGATGCCAGAACTCTAAAAAATAATTGATTTTTATGAAAGTTCCTTATGCAGGATGCTGCGATAGGAGAATTGAATAAATAAAGTTCCTTATATGTTTGTACAATGTTATAATTAGTAATCAACATCCTACATGGTCTCAAACTGTTTTCAAATGAAAATCACCTGGAAATTTAGGTTAGGGCTTAACTTGAGCCCAAAATCTAAAAAGCTATAAAATTTATGAACCATAAGAAAACGATTCATATTATATAATAAACTAACCATAGTCATATATGGATTAATATACTGAATTTCCTATCCCAAATAAATATAACAGTTACGCTCAATTTTTGAAATTATTATCAGATGATTTGCAAATCTGGGCTCAAGTAACCGGCATTTACGGTAAGTAGTATTGTAATGTACCTTTTCTTTTTATTCCTACGACAAGAAGTGGGAGTTGGAGTGGGGGTGGGGTAGTGGTGGGTGGTAGTTGAAGAGACAAATGCACATCAAGTTGATGACACACGATAGCTTGTTGTTTCACAAAAGGCTTATCAACCGACGACAGATACACACATGCATAATACAATACAGCATACAGACGGGCTTACGCTCCGTCTGTATCTTTGTGTAGTATTGTCGTATAAGATACATTGTACAAACGTTTCTGGAATTTCGAAATCTTTCGTCTATTTATACTTTAACGTACGTGTTTAGATGTATGAATTGTCTGTTGGTATGTACATATGGAATTATTCTACATATACCCAACAGTATTCTACAATTGTAATTACATGACTTAAAAATGTTATATAGTACAGGTAATGCATGTATAACGCGATTAAATTGAATGTCGACTTGATAATCATTATGGGGGGGAGGGTCCTCCAGAATTTCAAATTTTTCATTTTTTATTTTGCTTTAAAAGTTCATTTGAACCTTAAGGAATATATTTCCGACAGTTCTTTCGCAATAACACAATAAAAAATTCTAATCTCTTTACTCTGGATATATTTAATATTAATTACTCTGTCGTTTACACAAGCAACTGCAAGTAGATATCCATAGCTGATGGCGTCATAGAATTGAATTTTTTTATACTTTCAAAATAGACTTTATCTAAATAACTTTTGATAGGTTTGATTGTACAATTTTAGTAACTGATTTGAAATTTTAACACTATGAGACCCGAGCACTTTCACAGTAAACTTCCCCGGAAACCGACAATATTTTTAAAGAAATTTTATGTAAACAAGTACTTACATAAAATGACTCCACAGAACACTAAATGATTCAACATGTATGTGTTATGCAGGTCAAAAGATATGAGTACATAGTTATTATTATTTTGATAAAACACACATATACATACAAGCATACAATACACACATATATGTTATGTATTCCAGTTATTATTGCAAATATTGTAATACGTTAGCATTATGTATTATGTCTGTGTGTGTGTGTGTATTAGCGAATTGCGTGGCGATAGATCGATTGATCTATGATCTATGGTATGATGTGTATGATGCGTAGGATACGTGGAAGTTTCTGCGTGTTAATTAATTACCTATAATGTATATATAAGTATATGATGACGAGTCAATAAATATAGTATTAAGTAAGACAATGGCGTGCAAACATTATTAAAAAAACCTATCCCGTAACATTGGCGACGAGGATTAAAACAAAAAAAAAAAGAAAAATGATAGTGGTAAAATAAATTTAAATATAAAAGTGAAAAAGAATAAAAAAGAAGTTCGGAAAATATATTACAAGTTTTAAACCAAGATTACCGAGAAAAAAGAAGATTTGTTTTTCACCAATGACCGAAAAGGAAACACATATGGCAAGTAATATGAGTAATGTAATGGGACATATAAATGAATACGTTCCGGGTGAAAACTTTATCGAATATATTGAACGACTGGAACAATTTTTTAATTTAAACAACATTGAAGAATCAAGAAAGGTATCATTTTTTATTATTTATATTGGCGCGGAAACGTATTCAGTTTTGAAAAAACTTTTTGCACCGGAAGTACCAGCCAAAAAATCATATTTAGAATTAGTAAGCAAATTAAAGCTACATTTTACGCCCTTAACAAATATCATTGCGGAACGGTACAAATTTCATAAAGAAGATCAAAAAATGGGCCAATCAATTGCTGAATACGAAGTTGAATTGAGAGCACGTGCGCAAACTTGTAATTTCGGACCATTTTTGAACGATGCACTACGGGACCGATTTGTATTTGGGTTAATTAGTGAAGAATTAAGAATGACGTTATTAAAGGAAACAAATTTGTCTTTAGAAAAAGCAGTTACCATGGCCATTAGTTGGGAATTAGCTACAAGGGAAAATAAACGTATGTCGGTACAGGAAGTAGCGAAAATTTACACACCAGCAGCAAGATCGCGGTCAAATCGACGACATCGTTCGTTTCAATCGTCACAAATTAGAAGTTCTTCGAAGGTCAGAGAAATTTGCAGCCGTTGTGGGAATTCACATCCAGCTAACAGTTGTCCAGCAAGGGGTTTAAAATGTTTTAAATGCGGAAAATATGGTCACATGGCGAAAGCATGTATAAGTCGAAATATGCGGTTCCGTTCACCTTCACCATCAGCGCGATTACGTTCACCTTCCGAATCCCGAAGAGTAAATCAAGTTGAAGTCGACAGTGAAGAATACGGGGAAATCAACAGTGTAGCCGAAGGGACTGTAGTTGAAAGGAACACTGCTAATATAATGAGGATTCATAGTCCGTTGACTGTAGATCTATGGGTAGAAAATAAGCAAATATCTATGGAATGTGACACCGGTTCCTGTGTTAGTATTATCTCAAAAGATAAGTTTATCGAGCAGTTTCCAAATTTACCTTTAAAACAAGAACCTAAACTTTTGTTATCTGTTACAGGCGAAGTAGTTAGCACGGTTGGAAGGACAGCAGTACGTGTAAGGACAAACAGTGACGGTCCGGAAAAATATCTTGAATTAGTAGTAGTTTGTGGAAGAAAATCATTACCATCGTTAATGGGACGCGATTGGTTAGACGAGCTGTTCCCAAATTGGCGAAATTTGTATATGGTAAAACAAATTAATTGTCATGTTGCTAATAAAAGTTTAATTGATTCTATAAAAGTGGAATATCCTAATGTACTATCCACTCAGCCAGGCCAAACCATAAAAAAAATTTTAAAGCGGAAATTATTTTAGATAGTAATATTGTACCTATTTTTCATAAGGCTTATCCAATACCATTTAAGTTTAGAGATCAGGTTAGTTCCGAATTGGATAAATTATGCGAACAAGGTATCCTTGTTCCTGTACAACATTCAGAATGGGCATCACCCATTGTAGTAGTAAAAAAATCGAATGGCGGTATTCGGTTGTGTATTGACTGTAAAGTTACCATTAATCCGTACTTACGAACAGAGCATTATCCACTACCTAGGATAGACGATTTATTTGCAAGCTTAGCTAATTGTAAAATATTTTGCACATTAGATTTAACTGGAGCATACCAACAGTTACCAGTATCAGAACAGTCGCAAAAATACCTCACGATTAACACCTTCAAAGGATTATTTAGGTACACTAGATTATGTTTTGGGGTGGCTTCGGCGCCATCGATTTTCCAGTCAGTAATGGATCAAATTTTACAGGGTATTCCAAAAGTATTTTGTTATTTAGATGATATTTTAATCGGAGCTGAAAATTTTGAAAATTGTAAACAAAAATTAAAGTTAGTGTTGGAACGATTAAACAATTTTAATGTTCGTATAAATATAGAAAAGTGTAAATTTTTTAACACTAGTATCGATTATCTAGGACATACCCTTACTGAGCAGGGAATAAAACCTAGCGAAACTAAAATAAAAGCCATTGTAGATGCTCCAAGTCCGAAAAATCTGACTGAACTTCAGTCGTATTTAGGTTTGTTAAATTATTATTCAAGATTCATTCCAAATTTATCGTCGGAACTTCGCGAATTATATAAATTATTACGTAAAAATACGAAATTTGTATGGACACCGGAATGTCAAAAAACTTTTGAGAAAAGTAAATTGCTACTACAACAAAACGCGTTATTAGAAATATATGATCCAAATAAACCGATAGTAGTAGTAGCCGATGCGAGTCCCCATGGGGTAGGTGCTATTTTATGTCATGTAGTAGATGGAATAGAAAAACCAGTACTTTTCGCGTCTAGTACATTATCGCCCGCAGAAAAGAATTATAGTCAATTGCACAGAGAAGGATTAGCTATAATATTTGCAATGAAACAATTTTATAAATACATATATGGTCATAAATTTACTCTAGCTTCTGATGCACAAGCATTAAAAGAAATATTTCACCCAAAAAAAGGTACGTCTACCATAGCTTGTTCTCGGTTACAACGTTGGGCAGTAACACTATCAATGTTTGATTATGACTTTCAACACAGACCCGCAAGAAATATGGCACACGTAGATGCCTTGAGTAGGTTACCAATTGAAAATCCTACGGAAATAGACTCAGACGCAATAGGAAATATTAATCATTTAAATGACGTAGATAGTTTAGAAGTAAAACTTAAGGATGTACGCCATGAAATAGCAAATGATTTTATATTAAATAAAGTTTATTATTATGTAAAAAATGGGTGGCCGTGTAAGTCGTGGAAACAGTGGTCTGAGCCATTAAAATATTATTATAATTTAAGAAACAATTTAAGCATTGAGGACGGATGTCTATATTTCAATAACAGTATTGTGATACCAGATAACTTTAAAGAATTAATTTTGTCAAAATTACATAGTAGCCATGAAGGAGTGGTTCGAATGAAAATGTTAGCCCGCGGAATTTTTTGGTGGAAAAATTTAAATAAAGACATAGAACAAAAAGTTAAATTATGTCCAGTCTGTTCAGTAACCCAAAGAGTACAGAAGGAAGTAGTCACATCTAAATGGCCAATAACTGATTTTCCATTTCAGCGAGTGCATTTAGATCTTTTTTATTTTAGAAATGTTACCTTTTTAATAGTAATCGATGCATACTCAAAATTTATAAATGTACAAAAATTAAATAAAAGTAACGCTAAGAATGTCACAAATCACCTAAAACTTTTATTTAGATATTATGGGTACTTTTCTGAAATTGTTTCTGATAACGGCCCTCCGTTTCAATCATTAGAATTTAAAAATTTTTGTAAGAAGCATAATATAAAACTTACTTATAGTCCCCCATACCATGCGCAATCAAACGGGTTGGCTGAGCGTGGAGTACAAATTGTAAAAGGATATTTTAGAAAATACGCCATAGATAACAAGCTTCGCAACTTGTCAGTTGAAGATCAGGTACAAAAATTTCTCATAGACTACAATAATACACCGAGCACCATCACTGGCCAATGTCCAAACAGGTTACTGTTATCTTTCATACCGAAAACGGAACTGAATGCCATAAATCCAATGTATCAAAGTGATGTTGGAAAAAGAGTCAGATTTAATCAAAAATTAAATAAAGTTTATACATATTCAAATGAAACTAAGTTTTATAGAAAGAAAAAATTTGAACATAATAAAAATCAAAATAGGCAACCTCGACAAATTTTTTTTAAAAGGGGAGAAAAAGTATTATACAGAAACCATTTTAAGGAATATTTTAAATGGGTTCCTGCAAAAGTTGTAAAACAGCTTAGTAAATATGTATACGTTATAAATATTAAAAACAATATTAGGACAGTTCACGTAAATCAATTGAAACGTTCAACTTTACCAGATGAATGGCATCCAGTACCACAATCAATGTCAGAAATTGTAACTGATGATCTGGACCAGAGTACGTCATCAGAAAATACTACGTTACCCGAAACGAGACCAGTCAGAGCGCGAAAGCCGCCTGACAGATATTGTTGTAAATAAAGAAACGTACTTTTGTGTAGATTATCAGAAAGTTTAAGTAATATATAATGTGTTTTGTAAAAGCTGTATGAATTTATATTTGATTTAAATTAATTGTTTTATTTGAAATTTTGTTATTTGTAAGAATTAATTTTTTTTTTAAAAAAGGGGAAAATGTTATGTATTCCAGTTATTATTGCAAATATTGTAATACGTTAGCATTATGTATTATGTCTGTGTGTGTGTGTGTATTAGCGAATTGCGTGGCGATAGATCGATTGATCTATGATCTATGGTATGATGTGTATGATGCGTAGGATACGTGGAAGTTTCTGCGTGTTAATTAATTACCTATAATGTATATATAAGTATATGATGACGAGTCAATAAATATAGTATTAAGTAAGACAATGGCGTGCAAACATTATTAAAAAAACCTATCCCGTAACAATATATACATATGAGGATAAAAATATTATTGTAAATAAAAGATGAACCTAGATATTTGGATGATAAAACATATTATATTTATATGTAAAAAAAATGAAAAGTGTCCGGTACGTAGTAACAAATAATTTTTTTTGGAATTATATAAAATCTTTTTTAATAAACATTTTAAAATGTTTTGTTTATTCTAAATATTGATCGCGGTCAGCCTCTGCGGTTATTTTGTTTATTTTCGGATGCCGAAGCCATAGGATTGAAAGTGTTAATTTTAAATTACAGAAATTTTGTTTTATACACCGGTCAATTTAAACATGCAAGGGTACCAAAAAATTAGGGGAGAGCTGAAAATTGGTATGAATGTTCGGAACACCATTATAAATAAGTGTTGAAAAGTTCTCATCGATCCTGTACGTGGAAAAAATTTTATTCAAGGTCAACGGTGTCAAAAATGGGTTCTTCGCGTTTTTCAGCAAAACGGTAAGTTTTATCATGAAATTAGGTCAGACAAAAATTGTAGATCATATAATTATCTATAAAAAATGTCTGAATACTTTTTTCCCAAGAGGCACCGTTTCTGAGATATAACTATTACAAAAGTTGTAATATTCATAATATGCACACGTTTCCACGCCACCTGTGAGGTAGTGCACTTAGCGGGTTTTTTTTAAAAGGTTTCCCCGGTAGGCCTATTCCACGGTCTATGGTGATCCTGTTTAATTGAAAACTATTGAATAATAAAAAATATTAGTATTGGGAATGATGAAAGCGGTATAGATTTTAAAAAAAGTGAGGGAAATTATTCGTCAGATTCATAATCGTCTAATATTTCAGCATCCTCTTCTTCTTGTTCGTCTCCTTCTTGTTCTTGTTCTTGTTCTTCTTCTTGTTCTTCTTGTTGGGTGCAAGTAAATTGCGTGAATAGGGATGCATCACATGTTTCCTCGTTGGTATCATACGAATCCTCTTCTGTTGGTGATTCAACATTAGAGCACAACTGGCCTTAATAACTGGTACATCCAAGAGAACAAAACAATCCGACTTTTTTTGTACCCGCATTTTGCACTACATGGCTTTTTATAATTACAAAAAATTGTGTTGAGGGAGTTTTTCCGGCGCAGGTGGTTGATTTTTTATAATAGTTATATTTCAGAAACGGTGGCTCTTAGGAAAAAAATATTGGTTCATTTTTTATAGATAATTAGATGATTTACAATTTTTGTCTGACTTAATTTTATGATAAAACTTGCCGTTTTGCTGAAAAACGCGAAAAACCCATTTTTGACACCTTTGACCTTGAATAAAATTTTTTCCACGTACAGGATCGATGAGGACTTTTCAACACTTAATGGTGTTCCGAACATTCATACCAATTTTCAGCACTCCCCTAATTTTTGTATCTTTAGTACTATTTTTAAAGCTAAATTGATCGGATTATTATGTCGAAATAGTGTTTTCAAACAATCGTGTCATTGAAGACTGGCGTGTACTGAGGTCTTGTTAAGTGGATACTCTGTATTGTTGTGTCGTATGTGTATTATTATACCTTCTATCAAATATCATAGAAGAGTTTTATGAGAAAATTAAACAGTCCTGTGTGTAACTTCATAAGTCTTCATACTACAATCTTCTCTTTTTCAAAAAAACAAAAAGTCAAGCGACGACAATAATGATGCACAAATGATGCAAAAAAATTGTCAGTTTTCAAGTGCCGTTTTTTCTCTGTTTTAAACTCGAGGAAGTGAGTAATTTACTATGTGAATTGTGAAAAATGGCGAATATTTTGTATGATGATATATTGTTATGGTAAATATGGCTTATTTACACAGAGTATTCATTAACTGATTTGTCGTCATCAGACTTAATCTATAGTTTTTAAGGATGTAACTCAAGGTTTTTGAGAAGAGGATAAACAGATTTTAAATTTCTATACAACAACGTAAAAAACGACAGTTAAGCTGCTATGTAAAATCTTGAGTGATGTACACGGAGAAAAAAATAATGTAATTTTTGTAGATAAAATTTCAGAAAAATTACCATGTTCTCTTATAATGCGTGCGCGATCGACGACCAAAGTAAAAAATATTTTACGATAATGTAAATATTATTAAATTCAAACGCAAAAAGAATTAGTCATGGCTTCATAAAAATTGTTGTGCTAACATGGTAAAATTTAATGTGCTAACACAACTTCTATCACACTCTTATGCATATATGTTATAGTTTAATTCTTGTTGTCGTACTCTTTCACTTGCGCATCTGACCCGCAACCTTATGTTGCTTGGGCTGGACGCACTGAGGAACAATCGATCTTTTCCGACCTTCGATTCTTTATGATGCATACAAAATTATTAGCAACAATATATTCTAATACTGAATATAGTGAAGTAACAAAATGATGAATTAAACGGTGACCGTCCTGTAAGACATTCTAATGAATACTGTCTGCACACGACACCACATCAGCAGTGACCAGCCTGGCTATGTGACCATCATGTATGATTGTGTTGATACCTTCTGCAGCCTGCCTCGCTATGTGACAGCGTTGATACCTTCTCTTTCTTTCTTTCTACTATTAGCAGATAGCATTTGAAATATTATAAGACAGCATGGTAATTTTTGTAAGAAAAACAATTAAAGAATTTTTTTTGTCGGGAATGGAACTTTTTACTGTGCTGTTTTACAAATTTTACGGAGCTAATATTACGGAAAGAACATTCTATCCTTTAAATTTTCTATAATTAATTATAATTTTTTATTTTTACCGTGCAAAATTGAATATGTTCGCCTTTTACACGTCGATTGTATTGTTGAGCACAGTAATTTTTCTATGAATTTTCTCTCCGTGTAGTATAAGGTTCTAGGGTTTCGAGAAAAATATTTTGAAATCGGCATGCCCCTAATAACTACCGCCTAATCTTGGTAAAAACGAAAAGAACGACTTCAAAAACCTATAATTCGGTTACATTTTCAACATTCCGTCATTTGATTCACGATTTGTAGGATACTGGAAAATTTTAATAAAGTTTATAGACGCCACCAATTTAGAAATGGTCTTTTCTCTCAAATCAAGGTCTATGAAAGCAATCTGAATTAGGAAGAATTGACCGAATTAGGGTAATTTTGGTATGAACTTTGTTTTTGTTGTCAATGAACGTTTTTGTTGTCAAAATAAGCAAATTATTCTTTGAAATATAATTACTTCGACAGAAGTCTTTTTTCTAGTGATCCAATATATAGGTTCAGTTTTGGTAAAAATAAAAATTCGTTAAGTGCGTGTCTTTGACACGCACTAAGTAATGTCACCTCAGTGAAAGTGTTAATTTATGATTTTTTGTTAACTCTATAGTTGTTAACTCTATAGCCCTCTTGCGTTTATTCAATATGGATGTACAACTCTATAATTATTCAATATGGATATACAACTCGATAATAATGTTTCCCCCACTATGATCACACAACGATATTAATATGTCATCCTTCGATGACATAAAAATGACAACTTTGACAACATATAGTTCACTTCCTATTTCATTATTCTATTACTCTGCCTAAGGTTTACAAAAGCGCTGAAATATTTTAGCACTCTTAATGATTCCCTTAGCTAAAAAAAATTTTAACTCAAATCAGGCTATATGGAATTTAAATTTGAGTGTTTGGTTGAATTAACATAATTTTAGTGTGAATTTTCAGTTTTGCTATTAAGGGGGGAGTTCACGTCAGAAATGGCTAATAAACTAATTTTTTTCGAATTTCGTTTTTTGTTTATATTTTGATCTGTGGTTCTTTAGAAACACGGTGATATATAAAACATGGCCAAAAATTTTTTTTTCAAGTAGAAATATATTTATTTGTGAGCCGCTGCACAGCCAAGTTGCTGCTCCTTTGCAGACAACGCTCGCCCCCCCCCCCCTCGCGATTTGATCAGTAATATTTAATTTTGGTGTGTACATGAGTTATAGTATACACTGAGATAATGTTTTTTTATTTGTATGCCTTTGTAGATGTTTTAATAAACAATGAGTAAACCGCTTCTTTTGTTATTATTTTTGTTTTTGACCGTTTCCCGAAAGTTGTATTTTTTCCGACAAGGAAAATCATATCTCAAGTTCTAGAAAAGATGGAGACTTAATTTTTTTTAAATTTTGTTTATAAACATATTGCGCATAAAGTGGAGTACGCTTTTTCCATTTGAACAATTGTAATTATTTTTAAACATTTTTTTTTAATAGAAAATTGGGTTTTATAATTTTTAGAAGTTTGGGATTACATACTCAGCTTTATGGACAGGTCTTTTAGGAATAAAATAATGAAAAAATATTTAAGAAATATTCATTACTTTTTGAGATATGGCGTTCCTTGTAAACGCTTAAAAACTTGTGATAAAGGGCCCTTTCTCTCCACAGGGAAGAGTAATGAATGTTTCAAAACAAAATTTTCTATTTGAAACCCTCCCTAATTTGAAAAAAAATTTCAACAAGCAAAATAATCATAGATAAAAAAGTTTCTTTTTATTTTGGACTCCTCCCTTAACATAACGAAATTTCTTCAAAAGATGTGGCTTCTATGTTTGGAATAGTATAGATTGTAATTATTAATAGTTAAACAACTAGGAAAGTTTTTAGTGTCCGTAAAGTTTCTATAAATATAATAATAATAAAAAAAAATAAATAACAAAGTCACCCTTAATTCCGGACAAAACTTAAGCGGATGTATTCTTGGATATTAATTAATATGGTCCATGCTCTCATCTTCTGTCTCATTTTCTACCATCTATAAGACATAATTTCTTTAAAATAATACATATTTCACTTTATAAAATATTATTTAATGGTATGCCTCAGTTTTCTAATGTGGTTTTTAATATTTCAACGAATATGTTTAATTGTGTGTAACCATTATTACATAACAGAACAACATTCATTGTAAACAAAATGTACTCTGATGACGTATTTTGTTCATTTATTGTTCTGCGCACCTCATTGCTTCGTACACGGCTTTGAGTTTGAGTAAACATTCATTTTCGTTGAGCTGGTGATGTATTTACGTGATGTCGATGTTAGACTGCCATAAAAAATATTTAAAACAAAACACTGATGAAACAAATGAAAGACACTAATTTTTCTATTTTCGATTTTAGAGTTTAAAATAAATAGCTAGACTGAACTTGGGTAGGAAGGTCATAGTGATTATGAACAACTGAATAGTGTAAGGTCATAGTGATTGTGGACCACTGACAAGCAGAGGGCCCGAGGCCGGACCTATCAATTTTGATGAAACTTAGATATGTTGTAGAACACTAAAAAATAAGCGATCAGTTTGAGCAACATACAACATTTACATTTCCATACTAATTTCTCCAACATTTACATACTAGTTAACAACATACACTCATTTTTAATATTAACACACTGACAGTGGGTAATAATGTCACAATAAATGGTTCTGAAGTTGGACAATCATATGTAAGGTTTTTATTAGGTTTCCATTCATTTTGAAAATATCGTTATTTTCGATAACGAAACCTATAACATCCATTAAAAACCAAACCTTATAAAAACCTTACATACGACAGTCCAACTTCAGAACCACTTATTGTGACATTATTACCCACTGTCAATGTGTTAATGTTAAAAATGAGTGTATGTTAACTAGTATGTAATTTAAGAGGGTGACTCACCCCCTCTCCAATGTTGCTCAAACAGAATTTTGAAATCGAAAATTTCATTTCTACGTTATTCTAAATATCTTAAACTATTTTCCATGAAGAAAAACTTCTTGAACTACCCAAGTAGTACGACTATTCGACACAGTCACCCCCTAGTTAACTACCCCTAGACTTAATATTAGAACATTGAGCAAAAACAGGTCAATTAGATTTTTTGACGTAGATATCAAATCTGTAAACAAAATTTTTATATTGTTTAATTTTCACTCCCTTTTTGCAAAATTAACCCCCAACCACCCCTGTTGATGTAATTTGAACAAATTTAATATCAATAGATAGCTCTTTAAAAAAGAGCAATATCGCCAATTTAAACTTTTGCTCTATCTCTCACCGTTTTCGAGATATTTAAAAAATTAAATTTTTACCCTAATTTTTGGAGGGCGATTTCACCCCTTCAAACCGTTTTTTCGCCGATAAAAAAAATACTTGTCGGTTATTTTTTAGTGTTCTACAACATATGTAAGTTTCATCAAAATCGATAGGTCCGGCCTCGGTCCCTTTACTTTATAGTAATTATGAATTACTGAATTCGTTGTCCATTCCAATTTAATGTTCATTCTTTCGAATAGGTACTGTTTATAGGCGTGGTGGTTGATTTTCGACAAATACCCAAAATAATCACGTTCGATCCCTTCAATGGTTACCGGTGGACGGTATTGACGTTTTTATGTACCATAGAACTATATAAGACTATCATGTTGTATTAAAAGGTGAAAGTATGAGCTCTAATATCGACTTTACTCTTCATTTTTGCGCGGGAAAGGAGTGATAAAAATATGTATCTGCTAATGTAGTATAGTAGTTATGCTATTATTATGTATATATGTATCGTTAAGGAAATTTTTTTCAGAATTAATGTATTGTGAAGAACCTTTTTGATAATAAACAGATGCTCTACGGTGGCGTAGTGTGGCGTGGCATGGCGTAGCGACGACATCGAACAAGGGGAAAGGGGACGACATCATCAACGGGCGCGAGCATATGCCTTTTCCTTTTGCATATACTGTTTATACTGTTAAAAAGAATAACTTTGTTTTTAAGTTGTCCAAACACCACCGGACGTAAGCGTTTATAAATTGTTAATTTTTAGTGTTCCGTACCAAAATTATCAGAACGGAATACTGATGGAATCGCATTCGTGTCTATCTGTCTGTCACAGACGATTTGACGTGAGTATGGAGGTTAATTTCAGGAGGAAAAATGAAAAATGAAAAGTAGACAAAAATTTTCCTCAAGAGCATCGAGTAGGGTATCAAAGGAAGGCTCATTAAAACACGAATCTAATAATATATAACTGTATTTTTAAGTTCTTTTTCTGGGGGGGGGGGAATTGAAAAATTGTTGTACCCGATCATTAGTACCAGTAGAATCGTTTAGAAAAACCTGGAAAATTTCATGATAAATCCATTAAATTCTATCATTATTTTTTCTTTAAATTTGGGAATATCTACTTTTGAATTTGTGATATTACCCCTTATGAAAGTCTTCTAGCCTAAAGGTCAAAAATTTCGATTTTTGTAGGAATAGAAATTTTTAGTGTCCATTTTTTCAGTATCTATTTACTGATATTTTAAGAACATATCACACCTCGACAACAACAGACCCACATCTTATATGCAGTTATATGTATAAATGTGGTCATGTTGTTGCCGAGGTGCGATATAAAAAAAATTTTCTTAGAAAAAAATTCAAGGGCAGCAATTTAAATATTGCCATACCAAAAAGTGATGTGCTGATTGACAAGATTTTGAGCTTTGTGTTCCTTTGAAACAAAAAAAGAAAACGATTTTGGTTTAGAAAGGTTGTTATTTTGGCAGAAACTACTACGAAAAAAAATTGTTAAAAATTAAAAATGGCGGCTGTTTGAGAAAAATTTATTTCTTGACGTTTCTTCCGAAGTTTGTTATTTTTTAAAAATACCTAGTAAAAATTAAAATTTTGCAATGTCCGTAGCACTTACCATAAAGAAACGAGTACTGAAGGTACATGCCAAATTCGAAGTCGAGAATAGAATTCGAGATATCATGTCAACCAGCTTGAAAAATGTAGATTCAAAAAAAATGCATTTAAAGTTTTCAAGTACACGACTTTTCCTTTGAGCGTACATTCTTTAAGGGGACGATATTTGTGTGTTTGTGTTCACATATACAGTCTTCGTGAGAATATTTTTAAAATGAACAATATTTTTATGTAAACAAATTTTCAATATTTAACATATACAGGTAATTATTTTGGAAGTTAACATAAGTATATGATAATAATAATAATAAAAATTATTAATACACATATGAATTTCCAAGCTTACAATTAAATATTATGCAGCTAGAAAATATTCATTAGAAAGTTATTTTAAAAAAAAATTACTTTATAACTTTTATTTAAAAATGAATTGTGTAGAGAAACACCCTATATATGAATTGTGTAAGCGGACGACGTTTGTGTATTGTCGTCCTGTTAAAGAGAAGTCGGTGTATAATATTTGATACCGGAACTTAGCGTTTTAAAATGGCTACAACTTTATAATTTTCAAAATTTTTAAATTTCCTTTCGACGACACATTTTTAAAGGTCTATACGAATTTTAAAAGATTCTAGGCTAGAATACTGCCTTAAGCCAATAAAAAAAAAAAAACAGATTACAAAAGCTCTCTGCGATCCACAGAGGTACAATTATTTTTATCAATAGTGAAAAGAGATATTTATAACAGGCAACCATGTTTGAAAAATACGATTACACAAATGTACAACTAAATGAATTTGTTTCATTTTTCTATTTGCATCTGTATCATATACTACACTGAGTCGTCTTCGTTTTACACTCATTTTTTTAATTTAAAAAAAAAGAATTTTTTTTTAAACACAACAAATTATATATGACATTTATAAATTTGTTCTATCTAATATACGTACGTACGTATGTAATTATTCTAATGCTATTCTGGTGTTCTTTTTTTCTCTTGAATTTTTCTTTATTGCTTTTATGGCGATTTAACAGACAGAGCTCTGATGTGAATCAATTAAAGCGTAATAGAAGAATATGGAGGACCAATCAATGGAAAGTTTTATGATTAAAACAAACTTTGTGCATGAATTGTAGGTATAGTAGTGAAACCTCAACTAATCAAACGTTGTAAATATCACAGAATACAGAAACCAATTTCCTATCTTTTTGGAAAACAAAGCTTAAAATAAAAATAAACGACAACCCGCAAAATATATGTAGGTATATAAAATATCAAAACGTAGATACATCGAATTAATGATAACTCAAAGTTTTGACTAGTTTCGACTGATTAACAATCATCATCAGAAAAATGAACACCAAACAGAAACGGCAATCTCGAAAAATTGACTAAAACATAAAAAAATTCATATTACCGTGTTTGCGGGTTACTTGAGCCCAGATTTGCAAATCATCTGATAATTTCGAAAATTGAGCGTAACTGTTATACTTATTTGGGATAGGAAATTCAGTATATTAATCTATATATGACTACGGTTAGTTTATTATATAATATGGATCTTTTTCTTATGGCTCATAAATTTTATAGCTTTTTAGATTTTGGGCTCAAGTTAACCTCAAAATCAGGTTACTTGAGCCCAAACCTAAATTTCCAGGTGATTTTCATTTGAAAACAGTTTGAGACCATGTAGGATGTTGGTTACTAATTAAAACATTGTACAAACATATAAGAAACTTTACTTATTCAATACTCTTATCGCAGCATCCTGCATAACGTAGCGAATTTCCGTTTACAAAAATTAGTTTTTCTCGGAAACTAGTTGACATAGAATAATAGTTTAAAGACCTTTTTTGTGTGATTTTTTCTCCTCGTTCCAACAGTGTAAAAATTTTTGAATAAGGAGAAATTTTGGGAAAAAGTTAATTTTTTTTCGTGAAAATTTCCAAAAATAACATGTTTTGGGCATTGGACGTGCCTGGTTAACGAACTTGTCCAACGGTTTAGGACTTTTAGGAATTTCTGCTATAGTCTTGCACCATTTTATACCAAAGTTATAATGGGCTCAAGTTACCCTAATTTTAAGGTTATTTTACTGATTTATCAAAACCTTAATTTAAAAAATTAACGGAATGGCTGGCAGATGAATATATCTGAATTTAGTTTAGTAATGAACAAAGTAATAAAATTATACACTTACCTTCCTTTGCAGACTACCACAATTACTTTTACAGTCAAAAGTTAGCAACGTAACAAAACATCAATTTCAAACAGAGAGTAAACAATACGTGCGTCACCTCTAGTGTCAATTTTCAGAACTACCTAAACTTAAACACTGTAAACCTACTGCTGTTACCTACTAGCTAAACATCTAACTTACTTCTACTACTGACTAATATAAGCACAAAACAGAAAATAATACTTTTTCCGTTTTGGGCTCAAGTTACACCACAGGGCTCAAGTAACCGGCAATTACGGTATTTCAAAAGATCATAGTACAAGATCCCGCAGCTGATTTCTGCAGGTATCTATTTTTTTAATGAAACTTAATTTAAATGAATCCTTAATGGTAATGTAATACATTGCTCCCGGGTTACCAGCTCTCAATCGGCCGCAACCTCTAGGTTGCCAGGTGTTAACACGTATATTGTTGTTAATAATTTACGGTCACGTGCTTTTTGAGAAAATTAGATACTAAATTAAAGTTTTATTTTTTCTGAACACGATAATACATGGTTGCCTGTGAAAAAATAGCCGCAAGTAATGGTTGCCATTACTTTTTTATAACACCTGCTTCTAAAGTTCAATATTCGAGCGTTGTGTAGTGGGCGTAAAGAGCAGTTTTTTATATCATTGTAAAACAAATGACAGTAACTGTGCGCGAAAAGTACAAGTGTGCGTGAAAGTAGCTAAAACTATGCGAAAAAATAATGATATTCATTTATCAATGATAATCATATTCAAATTAACATGGAAACGATCAACAAATTAATAAATACCCCTGTCGCAGCACCTGCATAACATAGCGAATTTTCAAAGATAGGACACTGACGGATCTCATATAACAACTTGTATCCATCTAAAATAGTTTAACTCTATAGCAGTGATAAGATTTTCGAAATCGGTTGAGTAGTTAATTTTTTACTTTTGAGTCCCCAGGACCCTGGCAGATCACATATAGTATAGCACATATGCATTTAAATAAGTTTAACCAAAAAATCACTAAAAATGGTGAAAAATGGCTTCTAAAAATCGGACATATCAGCTAACGAACTCGTCCCAGCTTTTGAGACTTTTGAACTTCTAACAAAATTTCGTAAGGATTGAATGCTTCATTCGAGAGTTATCGCGCAGACACACACACAATATATATATATATATATATATATATATATATATATATATATATATATATATATATATATATATAACCAAATAACTCTTGTCCTTTTGTGGGTGACTCTTTGCACCCTGTAGACACTAAAACCGCAGGATTTTTTTCGGAATTAACAGTCGCGTCACCCCTCGATATAGGAAATAAGAATTATTTCCTTTACACCCTGTATATAATATTAAACTTTATTCCATATTTTCATATGATACATGAATGGATTGCGTCAACAGATTATATAACATATATATATATATATATATATATATATATATATATATATATATATATATATATATATATATATATATATATATATATATATATATATATATATATATATATATATGTTTTTAAACAAATTTCTGCCGTATAGTCCCGAACTCGGATCTTTCCATGACATTCTCCGTCATAAATCAAGTTCCAAAATGGAAAGTCGCTTAAAATAATAATTTAATAGTTAAATGAATTTTTACTTAAGTAACAGAAAAATTTATAATTTTTTTCTGCTTTCCGTCCTGCGGCTTCACTCAGGTGTCTGTTTTGTTTTATTTTTGTTTTAATTTTGATTTATATAATTTCGTGCAATGGAATACATTTTTGTATTTTGTAGCTTTAGTTTGAGACCTTTGCTCTGATATCCGTAATAATAGTTTTAGATATTCTTCATTTTTAGACCCTTCTTAGAGAATAACAATTTTAATGCTACTTTCATCTTTTTCTGGAATTCCAATAGTGTTTGAAGGGTAACTTGGGGATCGATTTAATTGTCCGCACCATTCAGCTATTTAATGTGATCCCTATTAGAAGGTTCTGCAGAACAATCTTAACCTTACTTCACTTTTTAATTCGCTATTCTGAAATTCTGTATAAAAACAGTTACTTAAATAATTAATACTATAAAAACAAGTAATATTCATATTTCAGTAGCATATCTAATTTTTGCAACATCTTCTTGAGATCCGCCCAGCTGTTTAGTATGAAGAAGTTTTTTTGGGGTCCCAAGGTCCTGGGTGATAATTTTGCCCTCACTTATACTAACAAAATCATCTTATTTTAATTTAAATAATAATAGTACAGTTACCTGAGATCTGTTTATCCATTTCTATAAGAGAAATGAATAAACAATTTATTTTACTTTACGTGTAATTGCTTCGGAAAAAAATTAAAATTTGTGGCTCCGTAACTAACGATAACAACTAATAATGAAACCAAATTTGAAAATTCAGGCTCTCTTGTGCCACCCCTGATATGATGCTCTATTCATAGACACTTCACTAGTCGAAATCCATTAAGTAACCTTGGCTGTGTGCTTTTCATAAAATTTTATAACATTTTTTCTAATTGTATTATATATCTATATATTGATTATTTAATAATAAATCATTGTTAAAAGGATTTAGATTTTAGTAATCAAAAATATTACTTCAATAAATTATAAATTAACACTTATTTAATTGACTAATTATTTTCTTAAATAGACTAAACAAAAAATTATAATTATTTATTTATTATTTAAATTTGCCGCTTTGAGGAATTTGCTTTGTTGTTTGTAACTTGTTGCCCTCTGCTGGGTTGTCTACACAATTGATATTTAATCTCTTTAATGGATACGATGGATACTTTAATGTCTATTCCTTTGTTCAGAAAATGGGCTATTACTTTTTTAGTGTGTAGAAATCATTTTCATTTGTAAACATTTTATCTAGTCGATATTGAATTACAAATTTAAAATTTGAAATAGGATTATTGTTCAACATTTTGAAAGGTTGTAACATATTTTGGAACTTATAACCCCATTCAGGTAAGATGTTAAATATTTCAAAAAATTTAATAATTAATTAATGTATTTTTTTATTTTTTAGATTGTTTTATGAGTATTTCAATTAAATTGTAGACAAACAATCTACTTGACAGTACCTAAAGAAATTTCCAATATTTTGTGATGAATGTTTTCAACAACGAATTAACACTTAATTACAAATGTAAAAATGTTTGAATAGCTAACTGTGGTGTGTAAAGAGGTTAAAATTCATTAACAATTATTAATGGAAATTAAATTATATGTGTAACAATGTAAAATATTTTAAAAAAGATTAAAATTTATTTTTAATTAAATGATACATAATTTTATTGGTGTTTTTTTGTCAAAAATGTCACTTATGTAGATTTGATTTAGCATTCAAATGTAAGTTGAGCCAAAATTCGTTTTTTTCTATTTTTTTTTTTTTTTTTAAATAACTCATGTTGTGTGAATTTGTATTGATTTTTTTGGACACAAGCGCGAGGCTCGTAACTGCTGGCTCCTGCTACATGGCTAATTTAGTTGTTCCGGCACTGTTTAGTTGCTCCAAAAACTTTATTTTCTGTTAAAAACACTATATTGTACCCATGTACTTTGTTTTTAATTCCAAAGTATACCAATTATATGTCATCAAAATCTTGTCAAATATATATTTTTTTTTATAAAATTTCCTTACCATCAATTAGTTTTTTCTAATTTAGTTCATCTTATTTAAAATTAAATAAGAAAATTTCCAAATAATAAATATAATGTGTTAAAACAAAAATATTTATAATTAGGTTATATACATGCATGCATATTATATGCATATATTTAAAAATGATTCCATTTGACAGATTGTTATAAAAAAAACAAAACAAAAAACTAACATTATCAAAATTTGTACTTCGTTTACAAATAGCTAAGGGCCATTCAACACCACAAAAAAAATATGTCAAAAGTTTATTTAATCAAATAAATAGTACAGTTTAATTGATTAACATTTATAATATAACTTTATAAATTTATTAAGACATTATTCATAATGTTTAATTAAAGAAATCTGACATATATTTAGGTAATAGAAATAACTAGTGACGAAACACCCTTAGCCACATTTATAAACACAATATATATTAAATAGAAAAATCAAACGAGGTAGAGTGAAATAACAAATAAAAAGAGACTTTTAAAAAGAGATTATTTTTGATTTTTCTTAAGAAACACGTTATATAGAAGAAAAGTATAAAAAGCTCTCTGATATAACTTCTTACGAAATTTTTGATAATGTAATAAAATTTTTGAAAAAGTTTTAAATTTTGATCAAAAACACAAAAAAAAGACTTTAAAGCCCAAAATATCCGGTCTGTGGCATCGGATGTGTCTGGCTAACGAACTTATCCAAGCGTTTTGAACAATTAACGATTTTACCAAATTTCGTAACAATTAAATGCTTCGTTCGACAGCTATCGCGTACACACATAAATACATATATATATATCTATATATATATAAATTTTAGTGAAGTAGATTTTCGAGTTCTAGAGGCTCCAAAACAAATTTCTGCCATAGTCCCGGGCTTAGGTCTTACCATAAGAGCTGCTGTAATAGCTGAATTTTCATTCTGAAAATTCGCTAAAAAAACAACAACGTTCTACAAATTAATAAAAATTGCTTAAAAATAATTAATTTTTTTCTCTCTATTAAACTTTAGAAGCCGTCGTTATAAAAAATTATGTTCGATACGTATGCGTAAAGAGAGGTATCCGGTAGGCTTAAATTGGGGCACTCGCTAAAGGGACTGACGTATACACAACGAGATTTCGTGCGCTTGCGCACTCGATCTCGTTGTGTATACGTCAGTCCCTTAGACTCGTGCCCGAATTTAAGCCTACTAGAATACCTCTCTTTACGCATATGTATCGAAAATAACTATTAATTAATTACTCTCTTATCACATCTCAGCTGTAACTATTGAAAAAAAAAATTATAGATATTAATCAATCAAGGCAATGAAATAGGTATCACATTGTACATATGTAATAATATTTCATTAAGGATTCATTTAAATTAAGTTTCATTAAAAAAACAGATACCTGCAGAAATCAGCTGCGGGATCTTAGACTATCATAATTAAATAAAAAAAGGAAAGGTAGCCAAAAAATGTCAAGTAAAAAGTAATTTTTACAACATAATATTTCCATGTGTTATTTCTCCGTAGTTGGAACTTTTCAATTTTTAAAATTTTCCTATCTCTATACTACCGATAGCAGCGTAGACAAAAAATCCCCACTCACATGTTATGTACATACACTTACATCCGGCGCTTGTATATGTGTGATATGTGTATGTATGTGTGCCATCACTTATACCGCGAGTACACATACATAACACCACGCACGCATTCGCATCGCTGCGACAATAACCATCAACAATCATCAACAATTCATATGCATTCGTTCACTGAATGCAAAGTGGTATAACTTCCCGCCAAAAGGCGCCAGATGATCCACACAATTTTGTATTTACTTTTATTCTAGTGTTTTGTGTTAAATATTGATTTTATTATAATGCAGCTTTTATACAATTCTCATGACAGGTACAAATTTTTGATGAGGTAAAATTAAATTTTGGAATTTTTGTATTATAAAGACATTTTCCAGGGACGCTACATTTACACATTCCCTTACAAGGATCTGTTCTGTTTGGTAAACGGGGTTTACTTTCTCCCGGCACTACATAACTTGTCATGTACGTTGTATATTTTTCGACTTTTGCTTGAGCGGGTTTCTTTCCTATAATTTAACATGAAAATTACACATTTTCTTTTGAATTTATTTACTCTTTTTCTCGTAAGTTTTCCATGGCGTCTCTTGTGGTTGTAACTGTTTGGACGATACTGGTAAATAACTTAGTTTATAAGTGGTGTCACGTAAATTTTCATCAATAATTGGGCGCTGATCATTCTGGGAGCATTTTTTAGCCGGTTTAGCATCTTTATATGGCTTGAAATCAGCTCGAAATGTAGTTTCGGTTTCTAATGGTGCCTGAGCAAATGGATTTTGTTGCGGTAAATATGGTTGTTGTTTTTCTTCTAGCTGAAATTCAGTGTAATCATTTTTATATGTTGTACTAAAATTGGTAGACGTGTCATCCCAAAATTTTCTACGGCATGGTTTGAATGATTGCATTTTTTCCTTCACATTTGGTTCTTTATAATGGTTACGATTGGTGGTTTGAAAGTCGATAGGTGCAGTAGAATGTTCTTGGGCCGCTGGTTTAAATGATTCATTTTTCGCCACTTTATATTCCGCGTATGAACTTTTGTACGAGGTATCATCGGTATTGGAAAATTTATAGGGTGCATGAGGGAGAATTGGTACCATTACACTTTTTAAGTTTGATTCTTTCGATATAACTGGATATTTTTCTGGTTCTTCGGGAAACATTAGCCGACAGATGCATGGTTTATTTTGTTCAGGGGGCCAATTCTGTTGATAGTTTTCGTTTGAGGCGACATGAACGGCCATGACTAGTTGGATTTTAAAAAAAAGTATTATTTAATTAAAACTGACAGGTACTAATAATCATTTCAAAGGTAACTTGAAATAAGAAAAATAGATATCTACAGTTATACCGTAAGGTTATAAGGTTTCCACGACTTCAAATGCAATTCCTTATGCAGTTTTAAAAATTCATACTAATCTGTAAATATATAGGGTACTAAAAAAGTACTTTTGTAAAAGAAAGAACTTATTCGAAGTAAAAACTGTTTAGCATAAATTTTTAGTTATTTCAACATAATAGAAATATTGAAATATGAAAGAGATTCACTATTACCAAGAGGGGGAGTTACAGTATTGATGGTCCTATGGTCCAGTCGGTAAAGACTCGTTATGTATTTAATAACAAAACCACAGATCAGTTATCAGAAATATTTTTTTTTTGCTTTTCGTTAAGGTAGCTAAAAAAAATTAGTAATTTTTCGGTTTTGGTAACAACAAAATTTTTTTCAGTTTTTGTATAGAATAGTGATGAGCAAATGCAAGACCAAGACCAAAACTTGGCAGTCTTGGTCTTGGTCTTGTTCTTGCATTAAGAGTCTTGGTATTGGTCTTGCTAGAGCAGTCTGAGTCTTGGTCTTGGTATTGTTATTGCTAAAAAATCTTGCACTTTCTTGTATTTTTTTATTCGCGAATTTTTTTCCTCTAAAATCAGAATTTTTACTATCTTTATGTAATAATTATACTTTCAAACTATTTAAATAGTTTAGCAAGAGTCTTTTTTTTCTTGCTTTTGTCTTGGTCTTGCTCACTTGAGTCTTGGTATTGGTCTTGCAGCCATAATTATAGTCTTGGTCTTGGTCTTGCTCTTGGTATACATAGTCTTGGTCTTGTCTTGGTCTTGCAAAAAATGCAAGACCAAGACAAGACTGCAAGACGAAGACTAATTTTACTCATCACTAGTATAGAATTTCCACAAATAACTTAACGTATCCGAAACTTTAAAGCATAGTTACTGTTCGCATTTAACGACGTTTCGCTGTAGTAATATGTAAATATTTTACGATAACTTGCAAATGTAGTAATTTTGACTTGATCATGTGCCAATTCTCAATTGAACTTCGAAGTAAATATGTTTATATACAGAATTACTTACATACCGACAGTGAACGAAGATCGACAAAGTACAAATAACATTCGGTCTATAGCCTAACCAACTATATTTCAACGGAAAATTTCCTCGGTCTCACTAAAGAGTGGTGGTAAGGTTATTTGATCTCTGCTTTAAACTTTGATTGTTGACTCTTTCCGGAATGGCAGATCGTTACGTAATACAGTAAGCTGGTTATACAGGGTGTTAATGCATAAGTGCGAAAGATTTTAACAGGTGATTGGTGAGGTTCGTTTATGTAAAAATAGTCCATATAAACCCAAGCCCGAAAACTCTTAGTTTCCAAGATACAGAATATTTACACATTGTCCTTTTGTATTAATATCTCAAAACGTTTTTGAAATGTTTAAGGAAATATTAAAAAAGTCGAGAAATTGAACAACCTGTGTCTTGAGAACTACGCGTTTTCGGACTTGGGTTTATACGAACTTTTTTACATAAAAGAACCTCAGCAATCACCTGTTAAAATCTTTCACACTTATTCACTAACATCCTGTATACGTATTGATTACCACCTATACTGTCATTTATATTTTAATGCTAACAATCTAGTTGAGTTTGTATATGCTTCATGTTTGCACTAGTTATACAATGTTTGGTAGTTCGAATGTTCTTTCGATACATAATATATTTAACGAGATTATAAAACAGAGATTTAATGATGAATCCAATTGTACACGGAGAAAAAAACTACACATAATACTAAGAAGATTTCCACATTCACATTTTTATACAGAAATCGTCTTAAAATTCACTGCTTAATATGATTTTTTCTTAAGAAGTGTTTATACTTTAAAAGAGAAAATCCTTTTAAAAATCTATAAAGAGAGCATATTAAGTTAACGTGTGAACTATTCAATTTCGTGAAGAACATCTTACACGGAGAGAAAAATCATATAATTTTTGTAGATAAAATTTCAAAAAAATTACCATGCTCTCTTATAATGCGTGCGCGATCGACGACCAAAATAAAAAATATGTGCTAGCATGGTAAAATTTAATGTACTAACACAACTTTTAACACACTCTTATGCATATATGTTATAGTTTAATTCTTGTTGTCGTACTCTTTCATTTGCGCATCTGACCCGCAACCTTATGTTGCTTGGGCTGTACAGCCTCCCATCTAATAGAAATAAAAAATTTATTAGCCCAAAATTAGAACCTATATTTATATAAGCTTTCATATTCCGCAAATTAAAAATTTTGAGTTCGGCGCACAGAACATGATTGGCGAAAAATGTGGATCCCCAGTTCTAAAAGATTACCGAATTATTGGGCCGATTCGTATCGGTGTAAGCCGAAGCCACTTGTTCTTATTTTGAATCACTTTGCACTTGTTTTGAAGTGCACTTGGCTTACCTTTGATATATTTTTATATTCCTGTCTCACTTTCCATGTTCTAGAGAGAAGGGTCAAGTATTAGCGTTCGGTAATCGTATACTGTATACGATGTATACCGAACGCTAATACTTGACCCTGCTCTCTAGAACATGGAAACTGAGACAGGAATATACAAAAATGTCAAAAGCAAGACAAATGTGATTCAAAAGAAGTGTAAACTGATTCAAAATAAGAGCAAGTGGCTTTGGCTTACACCGATCCGAATCGGCCCATTATTCTTCTTAATTATTTAAAATGAAAGTTTATGGAAGCAATTTAAATTGGCCGAGCTTATTGAGTCTTCATAAATTTGCGGGTGTCGATTTTATTACACTCAAAACGACTTCTTTGTCGTTAAAAATAAAAATTTCAAAAATTTTAAAAATTAAAAATTTCAAAAATCATTTTTCTTGATTAATTAAAATCATTTTTCTTGATTGACTACTAAATAAAAAACTTTAAAATCTTCCATTTTTTGTTTTGCTTTAAAAGTTCATTTGAACCTTAAGGAATATATTTCTAATGTTTTAATCCCAACAGAACGATTATCTTAGATAACGATAAACTGCTTTTAACTCTACTTTTCAAGAAGGAAAACTTTTTAATAGCGTTTTTCTCAGAACAGGTTTTTTTCCGCGCCGTGGAACATAACTTAAAAAGGTATTAACTTGAAATTTTGTACAGATATTCTTTAAGATATTGGCCTTTGCATATACCTAAAATTTTGCATAAATTATTACTATAAATATTGTTTATAACAATTTGTTTATAAAAAAAAGTGAAATTTTTTCCATTTGGTTTTAAATTGTGAAAAAAAATTTTTTTCTTATCAGAAATAGGTATATGCAAAGCGTAATGACCTATTTTAATAAAAATTTTTTGTCCGATTGAATTTAGTTGATTACAAGAGGCTGGGCATTCCACGGCGCAAATTAAAAGAGGCAACTTTGAACAGCTGTAACACTGCCATTTCTTCTTTTTTTGCATAAAAATTTATGAGTGAATACACCATAACATGTACTATACTATGTAACTTCATTTGATACAATAAATGTATCCAGTTTCTTAAAAAAAAAAAAAATTATTAAAAATCCTGTTGTCTGGAGGACCCTCCCCCGTTAATCAAAAAAAAATTTTTTTTTCACAGAGATATATTTTTGATTCAAAGAAAAAACAATCAAAGAAATATTTAATCTTTGAACAAAGAAATGATTTTGCGTTTTACTCGATATAAAATGAAAAATTTGTACTTATAAGTTTTTACTTATTTTAAAATAAAAGGTTATAAACAAAATTAAAGTTAGATAAATTTTGGGAATTTGAGTATTTCGATGATATAAAATAATAAAATTAGTTTTCGGAAAACAACTAGACGAAACCCACGAAAACCCACGAAAAGGTTCTTATTTTATATAATATTTGTAATTTGTAGGGCTGTAAATAATTTATTCGTATTTGCTGTAAGTACTTTTACCGGTTCACCCTTTTACCAACGATACAATTACCAACGATCTCAAGTCTCTATTTCCTTTAAAACCCATTTTTTTTATTTGAACAATTTAATGTCTTTTTTTATGGGAAAAACCCTATTCTTACACACCAGCCAAATTGCCATATACCTGTGTTTATTAAATATTCATCCGTATATAATAGGATATCTATAAAAATGTGTATCATATTAGTTTGTTATACCTATATTGTATATATCCCACCTCGGCGATAACAGGGTCACATCTTTTATGGAATTGTGTGCATAGATGTGGCCCTGTTATCTCCAAGGTGCGATATATATACTCTTAATATATTATAGTGTAAGACGTTCGTACACTGACTCGGTGGTCCGCGATGAATCTCAATTCTGCACGACATCATCTTCAAGAAGAAGAATTTACTTTGTTACCACTGCTATAACACTGTAGGTACACTGGAATCGATTTTTGGGCGCTAGATAGGGACTGCATAAAATAAAATAGGCACAAAAGTAAAAAAAAATATATTTCGAAAATATCTATTAATAACTGAAACCAACGCGGATTATCCTCAGTGTAATTTGACGATGTTAGTCCCTGCTAGCACGTGCTCAATTGTTAAATTTCACCAGGTCGTGGATTCGTGGTTGTTGGTTCATCCGGGTCCGATAATGGCTCCGATTTTACGAATCGCTAATTTTTACATATCTCCACGTTTCAAGGTCACTAGAATCCGAATCCATCGTTTTTAGCGTGATGTCTGTGCGTGCGTTCGTTAGTTCGTTTGTTCGTGAATTTTTTTTCGTCTCGCATATCTCGAGAAAAAATGATGATATCAACTCCGGGCTAATTTCATTAGATGCGCAATAAAAAAATGAAGACCGGATAAAGTTTTCAGCAAATTCGGATTAGCGGTTTGTTTTTTGTGGTAAAAAAACAGAATTAACTTCATTAAGATAACATAGATTATATGGATTTTTTACCATAACATTATTATATAATGGCCTAAGAACCTTCCTTGATGTTAAAAACACCAGTATTTTATTAAAAAATTAAAAAAAAAAAGAAAACGAAATAAGAAACTGTTTTTGAAATATATTTTGTCTCGCATATCTTGAGAACAAATGATGTTATCATTTGCTTGATAAGGGTGAAGCCTCCACCCTTAGGTACAGCAGGCGAAGCCCCCGGTATGGTGCAAGGGGCAAAGCCTCTATCGGGGGCCCAGGGGAGAAGTTGGCCGAAATGGAAAAAGAATTATTTTTGTACAGTAGTCTCTAGTCTTTAAGGACACCCAATAGGAAGTTGACAGTGTGGGTAGACCTGTCCCCCAAATTTTTTATTTTGCTAATCGTCGTTTAGATTACAATGTGTTTTTTTCGATAATTGCATAAAATTTTATATAATTTAAAATATTCGTACTTCACAAAATGGATGCCTTTTTCATTACTTTCTTTTTTCACAATTTATTTTGTAATTAGTTTTTAGTTAGTTTTAGTGTTTTCAATTTTATTAAAAATAAAAAAATGAAATATACAGTATTTAATTTCATTTGTGATACTTGCTGTAGTATACAGAGCGTTCATAAAGTTGCGGAACAGCTGAAAATCTCAGTTATTAATATTGACTTTATCGAAAAATAACCCGGACAAAAGTTTCATGGGAAGAAATGCGGAATTAGAAAATGACCTCGAATTTGACCTTGAACATGACCTTGACCAAAATTTGGAGGTCAACTTTGTTTTTTGTTAAATGGAAATCTCTATTTTTGACCTTGGATTCGGAAAGAGCGGGAAATTCTACTTTGAAAACCATATTCATACTTTATATCCCAAAGTCGTGTGAAGGTCATAAAAACGAAAAAAAATATGATGTTTGGTCAGAAGTTTCATGGGAAGAAATGAGGAACTAGAAAATGACCTCGAATTTGACTTTGAACGTGATCTTGACCAACCAGTATCATATTTTTTTCGTTTTTATGATCTTCACACGACTTTGGGATATGAAGTATGAATATGGTTTTCAACGCAGAATTTCCCGCTCTTACTGAATCCGAGGTCAAAGATAGGAGTTTCCATTTAAAAAAAACAAACTTGACCTGCAAATTTTGGTCAAGGTCATGTTTAAGGTCAAATTCGAGGTCATTTTCTAGTTCCTCATTTCTTCCTATGAAACTTTTGTCCGGGTTATTTTTCGATAAAGTCAATATTAACTGAGATTTTCAGCTGTTCCGCAACTTTATGACCGCTCTGTATACAAACAAAAATTGCAATACATACATATTATACATTATACTAAAACTGGCTGAAATACAATAATGTGTATCATTTATTTAGAAAAATTTTTGCAAATATGACTTAACTTGACGATACAATTTTTAATAACATTCAAAATTAAACTGTCGACCGGTTTCGGTGTCCCAAAAACACCATTTTCAAGACAAAAAAACTTTTCAGTTCAAATCAAAGAGTCAGAAAAATAAATTCAATTATAAATTTAAATTTTTCTAAATGTTTTTTTTTTTTTTTTTTTTTTTTTTTTTTTTGGCGAAAGCTAGAGGTAAGAATTTAATTAATGTATTCTCAAAATTTCTTACTTTTTGTTTACATTATACAGTTTGACGAGCATTTTCTTATAATAAACCGCATAAAAAATCGCACAAAAACAGGTTATAGTCCCAGTAGCCTGCTTGTTTTCCCATATATTTTTCTATGTACTCGCTCGTTGAAGAAAATGAATGACATACATATGTATGTATATGTAAACATATAAAAATAAACATATATAAATATATATAGAAAAATGTCTACTTGAGTAAATTTACTACCTACAAACGTTAAACAACTCTTTTAGATTTCTTTTTAGATCGGAGTGTCTGTCTGAAATAGCAAGGAAACTCTCATACAGACTTCTTCATCAAGTCATAATTAATTCTTTGATTGCTGACCATTAGAAACATTTCATTTTCAAATGAACAATTCTTTTTGTAGCGACGTCCACTGTCTTTTGAGGGGGCAACACCCGAAAAATGATAGGTACTATTTAAAAAAAAAAAAAATTAACAACTATAATTCGTTCATACTATTATTTAAGGGGAGATTCGTCAAAAAAACATCAAAAATCAACCTTTTTATTATTTTTTTTTATACAAATAAACATTTTATTAAAAAACTAAATATACGACATTGTTTGTACATGTCTTGAGATTACAAAAAAAAAATTTTTTAAATATTCAAAAATGAACTGAGTATAAATTAATGGTCTTGAAGTCGACACTGCGAGATTTTTCCATTTAGATGGTTCCCCGTGTTCTGAAATCCCCAGTGAACCAAAATCGAAAAATCAAGAATTTTCTGAACATATACAGTTATGGCACTAAATAGAATCTAAGAAAAAAAAAAATAATAAAAATCCAGCGAGAAATCGTATTTTGAAAATAAATTTTCAAAAATCACCGTATTTTTTCGACTATAAATAGCCGCCATTTTGAAAATATATTGCAAAACCCTAGCTCCTGTCAATTACAAGATCCTAGTTCCTGTCAAAATGACGATATCGAGGAATAATATGCACTTTAATTTATGTCGATATCTCAAATACTTTTTCAGATACATGAGGAACCATGTCAAAAAACTTACTTTCGAGAAAATAACATATTTTAAAGTTTTTTTAATTTAAATTGAATTATAGTAACGTGCGTGCATTAAAATGCCCATAACTTTCTGATTTTTAATTTTTTTAAAATAAAATTTTAGGAGAATATTTCTAACATCTTAAGGGACATAATTATGAAGAAGAAAAAATCCATTTTTTTTTTTTAACGAATCTCTCAATATTATTATATCATTTTTAAATTTCAGCTTAATACTTTAAATCACTCTTCGATTAAAAATCAAAATGTTTTTGAAATTCTTTTACTAGGAATAGATTTGGCGTTCCTGCTTAGTTTCTGCGTTCCTTAGATACCAATACGGAATTCTAAAAATGAAATTAAAAAATTTCAAAAGTATCTTAAACTGCAATTCGACGATGAATGTAGTAGCAAATTTTATTCGCAACTATTACAGAAATATAATATTTTTTCCTCTTTTTTTTTTCGTTTTCTTTTCTTTTTTTTTTTTTTTACAAATATGTAACTCATACATAATAGAGAGATAAATTTTTCTTTTTTTACAGTAAATAAAAATTGTATAAACATCTCCTTAGTATGTTTTTTTGTGAAATTGTTGATTTATATATTCGTTTCACCTTTCTTTTCCATGTTTTCGACGCGTCGGTCGGGAGCACTGTACTCGATGTTCGCTACTCGCAGATACCGACATCACACATCATAGATATACAAGATACCAATTTCTTAATTCATAACTGCCGTGACCGCTGTCGCCAGCAAATAACGTCACAGCACTAACGCTACTAAACGATTATGATATTACGATACATACAACAAAGCACATCATTTGTATATGTACACAAACATGTGAGTGTGTTTGTGCAGTATGGTCTGTGTATGACTGGGCATCTTGTATATATATATATATATATATATATATATATATATATATATATATATATATATATATATATATATATATATATATATACAGGGTGTCAGAGAAATAAGTGTTAATATTTTGAGTGGTGACTCATAGCACCCTGTTATTTGTCTGAGAGTTGCCCCATTTACCCTGAGAGTTATTTCCTGTACACCCTGTATGTAATATATATACACACATACATATATATAACTCTTATCCTTGTGAGGGGTGACGCGACTCCGAAAAAATTCCTGCGGTTTTAGTGTCTACAGGGTGCTATGAGTCACCACTCAAAATATTAACACTTATTTCTCTGACACCCTATATATATATATATATATATATATATATATATATATATATATATATATATATATATATATATATATATATATATATATATAGGGTGTCAGAGAAAAATAAAACAAACAATTAAAAAACTAACAACCAACAACCAACAGTTAAAAATAAATAAATTTATTTTTAACTGTTGGTTGTTAGTCACATAGGTTGGCCATGACCGTATATAATATATAATATATATATATATATATATATATATATATATATATATATATATATATATATATATATATATAGATATAGGGTGTCAGAGAAAAATAAAACAAACAGTTAAAAAACTAACAACCAACAACCAACAGTTAAAAATAAATAAATTTATTTTTAACTGTTGGTTGTTAGTCACATAGGTTGGCCATGACCGTATATAATATATATATATATATATAATATATATATATATATATATATATATATATATATATATATATATATATATATATATATATATATATATATATTATATATTATATACGGTCATGGCCAACCTATGTGACTAACAACCAACAGTTAAAAATAAATTTATTTATTTCAAAAAAGATATCCTTCATATTTTTTTCTGTTTAAATTTCGCGAGTTGATTGGAAAAATACAATGACACTAAGAACGATGTGATCCTTATGACGAACAGTAACAGACGAAATCAGAAGCGGTGTAAATTGCACAACATTGCACCGTACGAACGACAGATTTTTATATGCACACTTAATCTAATATATCTATGTCACACATACACAATTTCTTTTACATTAGGCACGTTGATGGGAGTGTTCACTGCTTACAAACATCAATCAAGTACCTACTCTGTGAAAGTTACCGTCACGTTACAGTTACCTAATAATATGTATGTGTATTATGAAGATATTCATATTTACCCATATAATATATAAATGTAGGTAACTACATATTTCGATATAAAATTCTTATGTAGACGCTATTTTAATTTTTTATACTTACACCATTACTGATATATTTGAAATTTATTAGGTTTTTGTAAATGAAACATCAGTGAGGAGGGCCATTCTTGACATATGTTATGATATGTTATGATTAGTTTGGAAACGAACCGAAAGAAATGTACTTTTTTCTACAATGTTAGTGGAAAGAAAAGTTTTGTGCTCTGTGAAGAGAGCGCAAAATGTGTATTTGCCGAGACTCACGTTGTCGCTCGCTCAACGTATATTTAATTACAAATCGGGTAGGCGTTGTTTATATTTTCTATAGTAATAAATAAACAGATTCTAAAATCATTATTTTTATGGTTATCAAGTGAAATATTAATTTTATTAAATTTCAAAATAATTACAAAATATTAATTAAAAATAATAAATAACTATAATTAATAAATAATAAGAATAAAAAATTTAAAATAATGTATACATATATGATGGAAATACATAATAGTGACAGTGATTCCTCCAGATATTTCTGAAGCTGCAAAAATTATAACATTAAAGTAAATATTAACCTCCATTATTATTTTTTCAAGTATCTTTTAAATAAAAAATATGAGGTGTGTTCAAGAAGTAAGGTGATTTTTCAAATTTCTCGGGCTGTACATTCGCCAGTACATTCGTTTTTCGATTTTTTTATTACGTTACGTTAGTACACTCGTCCCGAACATATGTTCACAGTTTCAGTTATATAGCATTCTTTGTTCGTTTGTGAGAGGCATAAAGATTAGAAGTGTTTGGTGTGCTCGGCGATTTCCTACTGTCGAAAAAAATTGGATCAAAGGATTTGCATCAAATTTTGTGTAAAAAATGGAATTAAGTGCCTCAAGATACTCGAAATGTTAACAGTGGCATACGGTGAGTCTACTCTGAGTAAAAAAAAATGTTAATAAGTATTACAAGCTCTTCCAAGAAGGCCGAGAAGATGTCAATGACAAACCTCGCTCTGGACATCCTAGCACGTCAAGAACTGATGATAACGTTGAAAAATAAAGAAAATGGTATTGAAAAATCATCGAATCACCATTAGAGAAGTTGCTGAGTATTAACTTGAAGTCATGCACCGTTTGCGAGAAGCGATACGAAAAAAAACGTCGGGAACTGTGAGAAAATATTTCATGGCTTTTGCATCACGATAATGCACTTCCTCATTCATCGTTGCTTGTGCGTGATTTTTTTGCCAAAAACAACACCACAATCATGCTTCAGTCACCATATTAACCGGATTTAGCCTCCTGCGACTTTTTTCTGTTCCCAAAACTGAAGAGACCCATGAAAAGCCGGAGATTTGTAACGATTAAGGAGATAAAAACCCGGAAGAGCTCAAGGCTATACCAAAAAATGCATATCAGAAGTGATTCAAGGATTAGAAAATGCGTTGGCATAAGTGTATTATATCTGAGGGGGATTACTTTAAAGGGAACAACATGAATATTGATGAATAAATAAAAGGTTTTTGATAAATATATAAAGTCACCTTACATTTTGAACACACCTCGTACATTCTATAAGATTGTAGAAAAAATTTTGTGTGTAATTCGAGCACAAAATGGTACATTGTCGCTCCCATGAGAATAACGCGCTCCACCTAGCGGCGACGCGCGTCAACATTCTCAATCGAGCGACAATGTACCAATTTGCGCTCTTAATACACAAATAACTACTGTGATGCTCTGTTGGCGAAATTTATTACTAATAAGTGAATAATGTTTATTCCTGATGCTATTAGCATATTCAGAAAATAAATGGAATTCAAAACATTAGTACCATAAACAATAAACATTCAATTATTAGTAATAAATTTCACCCATAGAGCATCATTGTCATAATTCTGCATTTTTACCAACTTACAAAAAGTACATTTCTTCCTGTTTGTTTTCAAACTAATAATTCTTTAACTGTAAATAGAATTCATGTAGCCTGGAATCATTCCCGCCATATTAATTGGAATAACATTAGGTCTTGTAATATGAAATGTCGTTTTGCGACCACTTGATCTATTATGTAATTGAGATAAATATCGATACTTTATTCAGCATTAGAGAAACGATTAAAAACAGTTTTTTAATTTTAAGTAGCATTAATTTTGATTGGAATCATTTCCGCCATTAATGGGAGTAACATTTTATCGACTGTAGGTCCCCAGCAAGTTAGCCCTGCCATTTTCTTTTTCTAAAACAAAAACGTTGCGCTGTATTGTGTTAGGTGTGCCCTATCATGTACAGTAAATGAAAAAAGTGTACTTTTAGCAGAAGTGGATTTTATTTACAGCCAAAAATTTTTTTGGGCATAAAGTTACTCCCGCTGTTTTCTTTTTGTGCTAGACTAAAATCCAAAACATGCGATTTTTATTTTCTAAAACCTTTTTTTTTTTATAAATTTTAGCCCCGCTTTATTGCGCAGGTAGATCACATAATGCGACTTAGTACAAACTGTAAAGCCCAAAAAATTAGTTTTCCACTTTGGTATAAATACCAATAATTTGATATGTTATAATATAACTTACTGGTATATTGTGTAGAATCAAGATAGTATAACGCGTGCTCTACACTCTCGGTCGAAGTTGCTCGCCGAATTATTCGCTGAAGTTGTACAGGCCGATTTCCAGAGCGGGAAGAGTGCGGTCGTGTTTACCGTGTCTGTTGTTGCGCATCATGGATATCGAAAAACGTATTAACACATTAAGTTTTGTTTTAAGTTTCAAAAAAGTGCCAAAGAAGGTCATGAAATGTTAATATCAATGTCTGGCGATAATGTGGTGACTTTGAAAACGATTTAGAAGTGATATAAGCGATTTAAAACCGGAAATGGGTCAGTTGAAGACGATCAGCGATCGAGACGTGCCTCAACTTCAAAAAAAGTTTCGAGTTCGTTGCAAGTTTGCATTAAGCGGAAAGAGTGTAAACTCCGAATAATACAAGGGCCTACTGCAACGTTTTCAAAACAATGTACGAAGAAAGAGACTAGAAAAATGGATCAATGGCTTTCTACTTGATCATAACAATGCGCCATTCCATACCTCACTTTTAAACCGGGAGTCTTTGGCACAAAATGCGGTTCCTGTTTGTTCATATTCGGCTTATTCTCCAGATTTGGCACCATGCAATTTCTGACTCTTTTCAAAAATAAAAACGTGCTAAAACGAAAATGTTTTGAGACCATTCCCTTCACTAAAAGGATCACGACAGAGCAGCTCTAAGTCATTCCAAAACAAGCCTCCCAGAAATTCTTCCAATCATGGAATCAACGTTGAGATAAGTGTATCGCTAGCTGAGGGAAGTATTTTGAAGGAGATTAATTCAAATTTGATTTAAGGTATCATCACAGTGTGATTTGCTGAAAAAAATAGTCAATTTTCGCGATTTTTTGTTGGATGGATAGGATGGGGGAATGAGGATGAATTTTATTTTACGATTAATACCATTATTTAGCAATACAAAAATATTTTTTTATTCACTTTTATTTATTTATTATAATTATTATAATTTTTTTTAAAAAAGTATCTTTAAAAAATGGCGGAAATCGGTACACACGATTGGGGCCGCAGTTTTCATCCAAAAAAAAATCAAATAGATTATCAACCTGTTTTTTGTGAGCTTTTTTATTTTTGAAATCTTAAATCTTTAAATCTCCACACGAACAACTATAAAAAATTTTGTACTTTTTATTCAAACCACCGCCATTTGATTTTTTTTCGGATGAAAACTGCGGCCGCAATCGTGTGCACCAAGAGCCGCCCTTTTTTAAAGACACTTTTTTCAAAAAATTATAATAATTATAAAAAATAAATAAAAATGAATAAAAAAAATATTTTTGTATTGTTAAATAGTGGTATTTATCGTAAAAAAAAATTCATCCCTATTCCCCCATCCTATCCATCCGAAAATTCACTATTTTTCGGCAAATCACACTGTGATGGTACCTTAAACTTATTACTTTGCTCGTAACAGATTTATTCACCGTATTTTTCGATCACACCTCGTATACTTTCCTACTTGAGCAACTTCGCGAGAATGTAGAGCAGGCATAAAATAACCTGTACGTGCCTCGCTTGGTGCTACTATACCGTATAGGAAGCTGAACGATAGACCGTTCGTCCGCCTTGCGTCATATACTTACTACTCGTCGTATAGTTACATTAAACAAAAAGAAATTATTATAAAAGTTACTTATATAACAACAAACATAACATGACAAATATAAATACGAATGTTGTTGTCATTTTTATAATTTTACTTACAATAATTTTCCAGTGCACAATTCCCATGGGATGGTTTTAGTTATTGTTTATCTTGTTTGTAACATTGGCATTACTGCACGGTTCTTGCTGTTGTGGTTTTCTTGCTGTTTAGAAAGAAGCTACTTTTTCATTTATTATATTGCTTTGTAATTATTTTCTCTCGACTCGAATGTGAAAATATCATAAATTGATTAAGTAAGTATAAAGTTTTTTGATGGATGAAATATCAAAATAGAAATTTATATTATGATTGATACGGAACGATGTGGGTGATTATTTTTAGGGTTCTGAAGAAAAATCTCGGGACGCTTATAATTTTGTATTGCTTGTATGTCGGTTGCGAAAAAACAGTTTTGTTTTTGCACGTACCACATCCTTAAATGGTCCTCTACGAATTTTATCGTAACCGGAGTAATGGTACTTCTCTTCCTGGTACTAATCTTACTTATTAGTAGTGCTAATTCGTTCAAATTGTGAGAGTATTTTGGGGTTAGTCTGCATAATATGGTCTCTTACACAGACCAGTGAACATATTATATATTATATTATATAGACTGATAATATAAATGTGTAATTGAGGCAGTCAGTTACGACCAAGTTCTGACCTCAATAGTATTCTGTTATATGTAATGGATTTGTATCCGTAGTTACGATTTTAAATAATTATTGTCAAAATATAATATTGATAATAAAATTTTACTTTTTTGAGAAGAGACTGCAAAATTTTGAAAGAAGAAAAGTGGTATTCGCTTTATTTTCAAAATACGTACGTATACAAATTATGTCCTGCAATAATTATTGTCGCATTTGCTCAAAAACTGACATTTATATTATTTCATTAAATTTCACCTCTCACCCTTGCTACCTGCTTCAAGAAAAATGTCTAGAAACTGGCTTTACATTTGTCTAGTAGTATAATATAATAGTATTTATTGGTCTGTGGTTTCCTGTAGTTTTCAATACAATTAGAGTAGTGATAGTTACTGTGCATGGACTAACGTCAAACATGTAAACGCTGGGTGCATGTAATGAACTCCTTGTTTTTCTTGCAACTATGAAAACAAAAAATTTTGATTTTAATTTTCGTAACTTTTTCATAATTCGAAACATCAAATGTCTGTTGGCTTCTTTGAATTATATCAGTAAAAATATATGTTATAGAGTACTAAGAGACATATTACTGAACAAAAAATGTTGGGGTCGCTAACGCGGAAGTGCCAAAAAAAAATTTACTTAAAATTAAAAATTTAAAAAAATTAGTATAATAAAGGGATATAACGTTAATTTTTTTTTTTATTACTTTGCCTAAGGTGGGTACACAATATATATTTAACTCAAATAAATCGGCTCAGTAATTTCGGGAAAAAAAATTTTTTTTGAAAATTTTTGTCTGGTTGTGTATTCATAAACTATTAGCCTCGGAGGGTTGAAATTTGGCAGGAATGTATCTGGGGCTAAAAAGTATTATTTCCTATAAAAACGATCAATTTTGCGTCAAGGGCCGTTTTCCCTATCTTACCCGGCTATGCCCATTGAAAAAAACTCTCCAGCATTACCTCTTAAATTATGTACAGAAATAGTGTTCAAAATTTCAAAAGGATCGGTGCTGTAGTTTTGAAGTTATGAGGGGCACCGACTTTGAAAACGTGAGCTGTGGGGAAAACGCTTTAAAGTTTTGAACACTTAAATATTCTTGTATAAAACTGATATATAGAATAGGGGAGAGGTGTGTCAATAGTAACAAAAAAAATATACGAGCCAGTAATTTTGTATTTATTAGTCACAGAGAATTAAATTTCTGGTTCAAGATATGGGCATTTTTCAGGTTTTGAATGAGCTGCACAAAAATACTCTATGTTGACTTATAATTAAAAAAACTGCATTTATGTGGACCAAAGTGTAATGTTAAAATCGTCACCAACAGAGGGCCAATTGTTACAGGGCTTAGGTTCAATTGTAACACTCATTAGTTAATTGAATTTACACTTTAGTCATAATTAATCCCGTTTTAAAAATTCTTCCTTACATATTGACTGAGGAAAGTGACGAATAGCACAATCTCAGGCAACAGCTCTGAATTTTTTGTCTTTCTATTATTCTTTTAACGGAATTCATATATACATCATTGAATGTAATTACTATAGTTATTACTAAATATAGTATTGATTAAAGTGTAACCATTAATGGAAGGTTTTTGTTTCCTTTTTTTTTTTTAAATTGTTAACCGAAGTCGTTATACCTTTATTATTTTGATTCATACCTAAAATATAAAATTTGATTTGGTTCAGCTAAAATTTTTTGTCAGTTGTAACATGTTACAATCGACACTACTGAATTTGTTACAATTATTCCACCGTTGTTTTATTTTATAAAAAAATTCATAAAATACTAACTATGATTAAAAAGACGAAACTACATATCTGATAATATTATTTAATTGTTTGGGTTTCCAATAAAATCACTCTTCTTCCAATTGATCGAGTATTTACTGGAAAAATAAAAAAATTGTTAACGCACTCAAAATTTACGTTTAGCTTATATAAAGACATTTGATATTGCTGTGAGAAAACCGCCAGATGATATTAACTGAAAGTTTTGCCAGTAAAGCACAACTTTAGAAGTCACTTTATGATATGTAATACTCCTCAATAGAATTGATAGATGTCTCGCAAATTTTGAAGTTACAATTGACCCTCGGTTACTACTGACACACCTCTCCCCTTGTGCTAAACTAAATTTTGTACCCTACGCTGACAAAATATACAGTACAGGTATAAGCACGTTTGTACTTGCACTGAAATTTCTATAACTGAAAGAGAGAGAGATATAGAGAGCGAAACATCTGCCAGGTAACAACAAAATTGCTTATAACTTCGTCAATTTTGCTCCAATCAACTTGAAAAACAGTTAAAAAAATTAAAAAAAGCAAAAAAAAATGATTTTAATACCTTACCCCGCTCTTAATAATATGATAAGACTTAAGCACAAAATTACTATAAAGATTAAATAAAAGTCTGTTACGCGTTTTTTACAAATAATTTTTAACCTGCTTTGATTTACTGTGTTTTATGACATATTGCCTCAATTCAAAAAGCAATGTCGTTCACCAAAAATGATATTAGACGACCCAGATCTATCGTATCTTTTATGATATATTGACTCAATAAACAATGTGCTTTATCAAAAACATTATTAGACATGTAGAATTATAGGTATAGATATCATTTTAGGTAATTTGTTGATAATATTAGGTGAAAGTGTTTAAAAATTTTGCGGAATTACAAAACTGATTAATAAGCTTTGGGTAAAAAAAAAGGGGGCAAACGCTTAGTTTATCTGATCACCAGATAGATATAATTTATTACCATAATATATGCTTTCATAGAAGACAGGGGCGTAGCTACCGTCGTATCAGCCGTATCAATGATACGGGGCCCCCGGGCTACAGAGACCCCTAACTTGTGTAAGCAAAAATTAGTAAAATGTTATCCATAATGTCACTTAATCTCGTGCTTCCCGGGGAAAAAACATGTAAAAAAGACTGTCATACGTGCCAATAGAGTTTTCACTTCAGAAATGACAAATGTCAAAAAAGCAATCTCTTTTTTTCCCGGATTAATTGCTTTGAAAACATGCTTAAAATCTGAAATGAAAAGATTCATTCCATTAAGGACACATGGAATTATTGCTGATAAAATTCAATAGCTTTGCATCCAGTTTTCGGGAGGAAACAACAACATGCTTTCTATTCTTGACCCTTCCAGTTACAACCACAACAGTTGAAAGAAGTTTTTCAAAATTAAAACTAATAAAAAATTATCTAAGGACTTCGATGGGCCAGGAACGGCTGTCAGACTTGTCACTATTGTCTATAGAGGCAGAAATTTTAGGAAAATTGAAACCGTTTTCAGTTATAGATGATTGAATAAATCAATTTGCCGAAAAAAGGCAAGAAAAGTGTATATTTAATTTGAATTGTTTGGCTAGCTCAAATTCTAGGAGTAAGCGATAACTTATAATCAATAAATATTTATTTTAATTTAATGCAAGCATTTTTGTTTCTTTTGTGAGAAATCTTTACCCTTCATTTGGACCCCGCAACTAATTTTGATATAGGGCCCCTCCAAGGCACGCTACGCCACTGATAGAAGATTTATATAGTAAGTAAATGGAGTTTATTCGTGCATTTTGATTTTATACGGCTTGTTTGTAGCTAAAGAATAGTTAATTAATTTATGCTCATCTAACAAACAGTAGTCGTATAAGAAAATGACTGTTAGAGTTCATAATTAATCTCTTACCAACTTCTCCAGTTTCTATTCAACTATTGCCTCACGGCTATCAAAATGTAAGTGTAAGACAAAGGCAAAATGTAGGTATATAAATTAATTTGACGTTTTCGTGAAACAAAATGTCTCAAACTGGTGATAACAATGTTGATATTGATCAATTTTATAGTAGAACGTAATTACGTTTGCCATTAAAATAGATGAAATATTTTGAATAATGGCGGTTTTTTTGTTTTGCATGGCTAAATGTCTTTTCCTTTATAACGGTGTGTATTTTGTCCAATTACGTACCAAAGTTTCTGTTAACTATTCGTACTTTTAGATGGTGTGACACTGTCTTTTATGGACCAAACAGACACTGGTACGACAGACCGTAACACGCTCTTGGACGTTAGGGACTCAAAAAGGGTTTAAAGTGAAACTCCTCAATCGATTTTGAAAACTTTTGCACTGTTATGTCGTATTATCCGCCAGGTTTCTGGGAGCCTCAAAACTCAACTCGACCGATTTTGACAATTTTTTACTGTCGTGAAACTAAAGAGTTTCAGGCTGACATAGGCTATATTATATTAGATTGCCCAGGATTCTAGAGAAACTTCTTCTCAGATACTATTGAATTATGGGAGAAGTTAACGTGAGATCCGTCAGAGTAGGTATTAGAGATTAGAAAAGAGCTTAAAATAGATAGCTAAACGGAACTTGGCTAGTAAGATCGTAGTGATTATGGACCATTGGATAACAAGGTCATAATAATTGTAGATTATTGAGTAGTAAGATTACAGCGATTATGGGCTACTGGGTAGTGAGATCATAGTGATTATGGACTACTGGGTAGCAAGATCATAGTTATTATTAGTGATGTCGAGTCGAGATTAGTGATGTCGGATAATTAATCGATTAATCGATTTAGCCGATTAATTTTGTTTACATTTAGTCATTTTTTAGTCGACTATTTTACCCTCGACTAAATGACTAAAATGACTAATATTTTTTTAAATGACTAAAAACCACTAATTTAACAGTATTTCTGCATTATTTATTAGATTCGAAAAAATGAAAAAAATTTACCGTCTGTATGATTTTTTACTTTTATGTAAATAATACATTGTAATAAGTAATTTTTTTTTTCGAAAAAGAAAAAAAAATTACTTAGTTTAATTAAAAATAAAAGTCAAAATTTAAATTAGAAACATTGTCTTGGAAAGAGTTACATAGGTTACCCTATTCATGAATACGACTAAAAATTTAGTCGACTAATCAACTATTCTATGCTCGATATTTTCGACTAATGACTAATTTTGTCGGAAAAATAACTTTAGTCGATTAATCGACTAACTGCATCTCGACTTGACATCACTAGTCGAGATGTAGTTGGTCGATTCATCGACTAAAGTTATTTTTCCGACAAAATTAATCATTAGTCGAAAATTTTGAGTATAGAATAGTCGATTAATCGACTAGATTTTTAGTCAAATTTTCATGAATAGAGTAACCTATGTAACTTTTTCCAAAACAATGTTTTGAATTTAATTATTGAATTTCATATTTACATAATTATTACAATGTATTATTCATATGTATATCTAAAAGTAAAAAATCATAAAAACAGATAATTTTTAGTTTTAGTTTTTTCGAATCTTATATAAATAATGCAGAAAAATTGTGAAATTTGTCGTTTTTAGTCATTTTAGTCATTTAGTTGACAATGAAATAGTCAATTAAAAAGTAACTGAAAGTAAACAAAATTAGTCGACTAAACCGATTAATCGATTAATTACGTATCCGACATCACTAGTGATTATAGACTACTGGGTAGTAAAATCATAGTGAATAAAGATTTCATTGCCTTTATTTTGACTACTATTCATAAATACTTAGGTATATATCAGTCCTTTCTTAACTAGTGACTACTAACTTATTCAATTTTCAAACAGAGTTTGGTTCAAACTAAAACATTTGTTTCATAATTCATCACATTTCAATTTTTGATTAAATTTTTCCAATTTAATCGCAAAAAATATTCTATGCAACACGTAAATTGGTTTTTTTCCACTAGTTGTAATTGCTGAAAGGCGGTTACATGTAGGAAACTTGAATTTTTGGCCGTTACTAGCGAGGTTCCCTTGTACAGTTGACGTCACTGACATGTGAGAAATCATATTATGTAGGTAGATACATATTTCTAACAGATAACAGTATTTTTTTGTGTACAGGGAAATTAATAATTTGTATGAATCTCGCGTTCATATTTATTCTATTCGTTCAAAAACTCGTCTTTTATAAACGTTATTATGAAAATTCAAATACATAGCTCTACGAACGTTACATGTACACTGGCATTGATATACCGTAAAATCAGCCAACATTGCCTGAACATTGAATAAAATAAAGACGAAATTAAGTTAGTTATATTTTATTTAGTTAATATTTTTAATAAAATAAAAACATAAAAATCCTTGTTTTCAATTGAGATATTTAAATGACTAATCAAGAATTTAAGTAAAAAAATAATTTTTTAAAGCAAGTTTTTATTTAAAAATGAACTAAAATGTATAAAATAAGGTTTGAGTGAAGTTTGAAGCAATGTGCAACATAAATTAGAAAATCTTGAGACGTTATTATTAATTATTTTTATTTCACATCTGAGTAGCTATTTAACTCCTCAGTAGTTACCAAATTTGGTTAAACGCCTCAAGCTTAAAAGACTCAAAATTAGCAATTATATTTTTGAGGAAATTTAGGACAAAATTTTTTATTCAATATTGCATTGTCATCCAAGTTATACACATACGCAAAATTTGAAATCTCCAGCTCAATCAGAAGTTGTCTAAATTTTGATTGTAAGATTTGATCTAAACAAACATACTAATAATATTGCAAGTTAAATAAGAGCTTTTAAAAATCACAAAAATAGTAGTAGGTTAAGATGTCAACGAATTAATGATAATTTGGTCTATTTCACTTAAATTTAGCCATGCTTCATCACTTATGAATTTGAATAATTTCCGTTTTCTTGACTTTATCCCTTTCATTATTGCCATTTACGTAAATTTTAAAATTGCAGTTTTTATTTAGAAAAGAAGATTTATTTGTTTCGAATAAAAGAATTATTTAATTTTTTTAACTTTGACTCATGGTAAATTGTATTTGAAACGGGGTATACTTACTCATGTTTTCTTATTGAAATATCGAAGATATTGTAAAATTCTTAAATACACCAGTGTTGTTCACACTTTGTTATTAATTTCAGGAATAAATAAGTGTGATATGTAATTTTTCGAATAATAAAATTACCTATACGTGAGTTTTATAGCTTCTGAATTACCAACGACAGTTTGAAGACTCATTTATCACATCAACTGGAAAATATTAATGATTTGATGAAGTCGGGTGTACGAACGCCAGAAAGATTTATATAACATCACTAGATTGTTAGAAATATCACTGTAACTTAAGAAAAATGCTACGGACGTCAAGAACCATTAAATTTTAATTTTTTTTTAACAGACAGTGTGTTATGTGATATATTTGTCTTTAATAGATAAAGTCGGCCGATTTTACGGTAAGTGGATTAGTAAAACGCAGTAAAAAGAAGATACGCATACATATTGAGAGAGAGGTGCTTCTGTGTTGCCCCATAAAATGAGCTACTCTACTCTAGAAGTGTGATGGTAGAACATTTTTGCTTGATACCACATAAACAAAAATAAATAATATACGTTACATATTTCTGGTGTACCAAATCTACGTTATAATATGACATTAGAAAAGAGATATTCATATATCAATGACAAAGATGGAATGAATGAATAATCTATATATACTGTATGCTGTTGTACAAAGCATGAAAATTTATGTACAAGAAAAATATGTACCATGTGACTCCGATTTTATAAAATTCACAGTATTTAATATAACGGTGGATTTGGGTGAAATGCTGGATGTAGGCCTAACAAAAAAATTAATCTTTTTTACTTTCAACGGAAGCATTGTAATCACTTTTGAAATTTGACAATTTTTCTCCCTCTAAAGTGAAAATTTTATCGCGTGTATTATGTCTTTAGAACTTCCTGAACAATTTTGTGTCTGTCTGTCACTCTGACTATCCGTACTTCAAAACTATTCGATCGTTTTTATTGAAATTTTCATAAATTGTGCGGTCGCATTTCTAAGTATTTTCCTTAAAAACTTCGTCGTAATCGGAGTAATGGTAGCTACACGGAGAGAAAATTCATAGAAAAATTACTGTGCTCAGCACTACAATCGACGTGTAAAAGGTGAACATATTCAATTTTGTACGGTAAAAATATAAAAATTATAATTAATCATAGAAAATTTAAAGGATAGAATATTCTTTCCGTAATATTAGCTCCGTAAAATTTATAAAACAGCACAGTAAAAAGTTCCATTGCCGACAGAAAAATATTTTTCAATTTTTTTTCTTACAAAAATTACCATGTCGTCTTAAATTATTCAAATGCTATCTGCTAATAGTAGAAAGAAAGAAAGAGAAAGAAGGTATCAACGCTGTTGAAATATACCCCACTCATACATGCAAGTCATATAGCCAGGCTGGTGAGTGGTGTGACGATCAACACGACCAACTTGGTCGGATCAAGCACCTTGATTCATTAAACTGTCTTACAAGCTGCAAGCAGTATTCATTACACTGTCTTACAGGACGGAGTGTCATCGTTTAATTCATCAATTTGTTACTTCATTATCTTCAGTATTAGAATATATTGTTGCAGTATTAGAATATATTGTTTACAGGTTTGAATACGTATATTGTTCCTCAGTGCGTACAGCCTAACCAACATAAGGTTGCGGGTCAGATGGGCAAATGAAAGGGTACGACAACAAGAATTAAACTATAACATATATCCATAAGGGTGTGATAGAAGTTGTGTTAGCACATTAAATTTTACCATGCTAGTAAAATATTTTTACCATGATCGTAAAATATTTTTTACTTTGGTCGTCAATCGCGCACGCATTATAAGAGAGCATGGTAATCTTTCTGAAATTTTATCTACAAAAATTATATGATTTTGCTCTCCGTGTATGGTGCTACCATAAAATCTCACAAGTAAACGTCCCGAGGCCGGACCTATCGATTTTGATGAAACTTAGATATGTTGTAGAACACTAAAAAATAAGCGACACGTATTTTTCTTTACCGGCGGAAAAACGGTTTGAAGGGGTGAAATCGCCCTCCAAAAATTGGGGTAAAAATTTAATTTTTTAAATATCTCGAAAACGGTAACCTTACATACGATAGTCCAACTTCAGAACCACTTATTGTGACATTATTACCCACTGTCACTGTGTTAATATTAAAAATGAGTGTATGTTAACTAATATGTAATTTAAGAGGGTGATTCACCCCCTCTCCAATGTTGCTCAAACTGAATTTTGAAATCGAAAATTTCATTTCTACGTTATTCTAAATGTCTTAAACTACTTTCCATGAGAAAAACTTCTTAAACTATCCAAGTATTACCACTATTCGACACAGTCACCCCCGAGTTAACTACCCCTAGACTTAATATTAGGACATTGAGCAAAACAGGTCAATTAGATTTTTTGACGTAGATTTCAAATCTGTAAACAATATTTTCATATTGTTTAATTTTCACCCCGTTTTTGCAAAATTAACCCCTAAATTTTAACCCCCAGCCACCCCTGTTGACACAATTTAAACAAATTGCATACCAATAGATAGCTCTTTAAAAAAGAGTAATAGCGCCAATTTAAATTTTTGCTCTATCTCTTACCGTTTTCGAGATATTTAAAAAATTAAATTTTTACCCCAATTTTTGGAGGGCGATTTCACCCCTTCAAACCGTTTTTCCGCCGGTAAAGAAAAATACGTGTCGCTTATTTTTTAGTGTTCTACAACATATCTAAGTTTCATCAAAATCGATAGGTCCGGCCTCGGGACGTTTACTTGTCAGTGAATTTCATTATTTTACTTGTCATTGGTTTCATTTCGCTCAAATTTTGATGATACTTGGAAAATGGGCCATAATATAATATAGTACCTTATAAATTTCAATACAAACCGAGTTATGACCGTCACTGTATATGCGCAAATGTAAAATATGTTTACGCTGAAGACATAGAATAGACGCCTTGTTTCTCTGATTATTATAAAAGCAAAAAATTTAATTTTTTTTGCAATATTGTTTAACAGTTCGAAACACCCATTGTGGAAAGAATCAACTAGAGAGAATGCTGTGTATTACAAAGACATTAAGAAATTGAAGCAAAAAAATTGACTGATGTGATTACTTTAATGGCGGTCAAACCATTAATTTAATGGTTTATCTAATATTTATAAACAAGTCTCCGTGGTTACAGTTGGGTTTAGTAAAATGGAGGCATGCTTCACAATTTAATGCCTATGGTATCTCTAGGAAACATATGTTAATATGTTCGATTCAGTACTCAGTGGAAACGCCAAATACTGCCTATAGACTTGAATTAATGGAAAAAAAGCTACGCAGTCACACTTTTCATAACTTCCATAGTTACATAATCGTTTAGAAAAAGTTTAAAAGCGTTTACTCTACCCTTAGCACATAGTTATTCTTCTTTCAAATATGACGTTAATAATATGATACGAAGTAAAATTTAAAATAACATGCAGTTTAAATACAAAATCATCTTAAAGATTGGATACAAGTCTGTTGTTATGAGTACGAGAAAGCTGTATGCCATCCCCATTAACAATGTATTCAGAAATTAATGCGTCAAATAATGCTAGAAAATAGTGAAGAATTTCAAACAGTTAGTCGACTGTTTTGCAATAGAGACGGAATTAGATAATGGCACTTGGGGCACGTGCGCCAGGGCTCCCACACAATAGGGGCCCCAACAAAATCGAATAAAATCTCAAAATTAAGGAATAGAACAAAAAGGATAATCGCTTTTTTTGGATTTTTCGGATAAATATAAAAAAAAATTTCGGAAATTCTTCAAGGGAGCCTCCACAGAAATTCTCAGGGGCCTCCACATGTGAAGTATTCAAGGGCTGCCACATTAAAAGGGACTTGAGGGCCTTCACAGAGATGTTCTACAGGAATACCACAATAAAACGAATTGAACCGAATTATATTCCTAATTAAATAAAAAAAAACAGAGTTCATAAAATTGGAGCTCCATTGTTGGTTCACATTAACACTGATTATTATACATTGATGCTCATTTAAAACATCACACACCCGGATAGCGGAGAAATATTTTTTGTGTTTTCTATTTTTTTTTTTTTTAAGTACCAACACTGCGAAAATGTATTTCAAAAATGTTCGGAAAAACTTATTGTTATTAGTCACCCGTGTTTATCTTTCTGTGTTATGTACAAATATACAGGGTGTTTCGAGAAAATTAATAGCAGACACTCTGATTCCAACAAACTTTAATGTTAAAATTTGTATATCTACAGCTAAAACTTTTTTTTATGCGGTTTTTTAAAAAAATGGTCATTAAAATGCATAATATGAATCACAATCAAGAGAAAGTAAGAAAATTAAACATTAATTAAATAACTTTTTTTGACAAAAATACTTTTTAATGGCTCTTAAGCACTTAAACAGTACATTGCATACGAATATAAGTTATTGCATTATTTAGTTTTTTATGTCATCGGAGGATGACATATTAATATCGTTGTGTGATCATAGTGGGGGAAACATTATTATAGAGTTGTATATCCATATTGAATAATTATAGAGTTGTACATCCATATTGAATAAACGCAAGAGGGCTGTAGAGTTAACAACTATAGAGTTAACAAAAAATCATAAATTAACACTTTCACTGACAATGAGGTGACATTACTTACAAGTAAACGTCCCGAGGCCGGACCTATCGATTTTGATGAAACTTAGATATGTTGTAGAACACCAAAAAATAAGCGACACGTATTTTTCTTTATCGGCGGAAAAAACGGTTTGAAGGGGTGAAATCGCCCTCTAAAAATTGGGGTAAAACATTTAAATTTTTTAAATATCTCGAAAACGGTAAGAGATTTAATTGGCGATTGACAGTGGGTAATAATGTCACAATAAGTGGTTCTGAAGTTGGACTTATGAAAACCTTACATACGACAGTCCAACTTCAGAACCAATTATTGTGACATTATTACCCACTGTCAGTGTGTTAATATTAAAAATGAGTGTATGTTAACTAGTATGTAATTTAAGAGGGTGACTCACCCCCTCTCCAATGTTGCTCAAACTGAATTTTGAAATTGAAAATTTCATTTCTACGTTATTCTAAATGTCTTAAACTATTTTCCATGAAGAAAAACTTCTTAAACTATCCAAGTAGTACGACTATTCGACACAGTCACCCCTTAGTTAACTATCCCTAGACTTAATACTAGGACATTGAGCAAAAACAGGTCAATTAGATTTTTTGACGTAGATTTCAAATTTGTAAACAAAATTTTTATATTGTTTAATTTTCACCCCCTTTTGGCAAAATTAACCCCTAAATTTTAACCCCAGCCACCCCTGTTGACACAATTTGAACAAATTGCATACCAATAGATAGCTCTTTAAAAAAGAGCAATATCGCCAATTTAAACTTTTGCTCTATCTCTTACCGTTTTTGAGATATTTAAAAAATTAAATTTTTAGCCCAATTTTTGGAGGGCGATTTCACCCCTTCAAACCGTTTTTCCGCTGATAAAGAAAAATACGTGTCGCTTATTTTTTAGTGTTCTACAACATATCTAAGTTTCATCAAAATCGATAGGTCCGGCCTCGGGACGTTTACTTGTTAGTGCGTGTTGCACTAAAACACGCACTTAACGAATTTTTAACAGATTGTATTTTTCACAATTTTCATAATATTATAAAAATGAAATAAAATGTTCAAACGTGCAAGTTAATGTTTTACTTTACTACACCCCTCTAACGCATAAATTTTTACTTTTTTGAAACAGACTGTACGCGTATTTATAAAGGTATATATATATATATATATATATATATATATATATATATATATATATATATATATATATATATATATATATATATATGGAAATTTATGGATGCATTAAAAGTATCCAAAGGCTCTACTCTATTAGAAATTTTTATTTGCGGTATAGCTAGAACAATACCTCTGATAAATTTTGTGAATTTTATGTTAAGCTATATTTTAAAAATATTTTATTGCAATTTTTTGTGAATGTATATTATGTATCTACTGGAATATATGTGTGTATGGACTTTAAACAGAATAAGATATACGTATTATATTTCCTAGTAATACCCTAAAGGATTTAGAAGGTCTTTCATCCACTCTACACAAAAATTATTTAACAAAATTAATAGCAAAGTTAACAAAAAAATTAATATCAATGTCTAGTGACTAGGCTTGTAATAACGAATAATCGGGAACTATTCGGTATTCGACCTTCTCGACCATATTTTGAAATTCGGACGAATACCGAATACTGAAAGACTATTCGGTTGAATACCGAATATTGAAAATAAAACGAAATCTGATGAAGTAGACAAAAAAATTTCTTAATTATGTAGGTATGAACTTTATTTTATGTAGTGGATAGGGACCGCATAAAAAAAATTGCACAAAAAAATGTTCAAAAACTTCAATAGCTTCGGTTCAAAGTAAGTTCGGTCCAGATTGTAAAAAACACTTTTAGTGAATTTCCAGAATGGAATTCAGCTATTACAGCCACTGTTATCACGCGACCTGAGCTCGGGACTATGGAAGGTCCCTAGAAACCGAAAATAATATTCAATATGCGCTAATTCCCTAAAATTTATATATATATATATATATATATATATATATATATATATATATATATATATATATATATATATATATATATATATATAATTAGTGCTAAAAATGACAAGCCCGCAAAATCAAGTGATAAAATATATATATATATATATGATAAATGTATGTCCGCACGATTAATGTCGAACGGAACGTCCTACTTTTATGAAATTTGGTGAAAATATTTGGAAGTCTGAAATCGTTGGACGAGTTCGTTAACAAAGCACGTCCGATGCTCGAAACATGGTTTTTTTGGCAATTTTCGTGAAAAAATTAGTTTTTTGCCAAAATTTCCGTTTATTCAAAAATGTTTACCTTATTTTTTTACACTATTGAAATGCGGAGAAAAAAATCACACAAAGAAGGTCTTTAAACTATTATTCTATGTCACCTAGTTTCAGAGGAAAACAAATTTTTTTAAACGGAAATTTGCTATATATTGCAGAATGATGCGACAGGGCTATATGTGGTGGACTGGGACTATATAAAAAAGATTCATATAGAAAATACATAAAACGCTCAAAACCTCACGATTTGTTTAGAAGTTCGTTTCTAAACAAGCTAAAACATTAATTTACCACATGAAAACGTTCTATTTCATTTTTATAATAATACAAAATAGCTGTAGGTAAAAAATATACATCTAAAAAATTTAATGATGCAATAACGTATATTCTTATGCAATGTACCAAAACTGATTAAATGCTTCAAAACCATCTATAAGTAATTTTTTTCAAAGTAAATTATTATAGTTAATGTTTAGGTTTTTTACTTTTTCTTGCTTTCGATTTACATTATGCACTTTAATGGCCATTTTTTAAGAAACCGCATAAAAAAATTGCACCAAAAAACAGCAAAAAAGATTCGGCTGTATCCGTGTAGCATGCATCGTTTGTCTGTGACTGACTAACTTTAATAATTGAGACGGCAGACCGAACGTGCAGGCTTGTTTGCGACTGGTGCGTTCAGGTAGTGCGATAATGGGGGTTCTTCGTCTTACACCTCTTACTCCGCTCCATGGGTAAAAAATGATGTTATCATTTTTAATTTTCCTTTTTCTTTTTTCATACAGGTATCTTAGCTTACGTAAATAGCAATGATGATATATACGTTTATTAATTTTAACTCCAGCACAGACAGGTAAGTATTCATATTACAAGGTGTTTGATATCGTATAAATATTTTAAACCAAATATTAATATATTCGTTGAACACAGTTGAGCAAATGAATGTTTCACGTGGGTACATATAAGTCGTTTATTGTGCGGGCCGTTCAGTTCAGTGCTGCCGCCTAGTGAGTGTTATTTATTATAAGCGATACCATAAATCACATTTATTATAGTGATTTACACATGCTGTTATACATACACTGTAAACATCCCTATAAATTATAAACGAATTTTCCCGTAAAACGTACCTACGTACTAACTAATACACATACACACATGATTGTACTGTAATAAGGCAGACATGAGAAAAAACCATCATATTGGTGAGTGGTGCCTCCACCCACCACTGGGATGATTGGGCAAGTATCCTGCTGAATGAAAATCACTACATGGAAATATTTAATACATATTACACATTATTTGACCTTTATTAATAGTCCAGATATTTAAGGAGTTACATTTATTTAAAATCTATTCATAAAAAGATGCTTTGTTGAATGTTTTTGGGTGGTATCTGGTTTCGAATCATGACAAAATATCCTAGTAATGCCGGCGAACATATACGGAGGGTTTGAATTCTAATTACGTCAGAGTTAGGACTACGAAGCACCAAGGCTATGAAGCACCACTTCACCAGAAATTTAAAGGAATACTCGTGCAAAATAATGCCTTTTTAGACAATTTTTTTATGTCAATAAATTGATTTCAATTTGCTCTATTTAATTTAAAAATTAAAACACTAATTTTTTTAAAAGTAATTATTAAAATATTTTGTTTATTCATAACAGTAACCATCTGTCAAAATTGAATTATGCATAAATATATGTAAACGACATACAAATGTATGTCTGATTGCCTATATGTTTTGATAGTAAGTACATAGTCAAATTATAAATATATATATTTTAATTATTATACAGAAAAATTGATATTTAACTTTTAAATTAGATGGAGAAAATTGGGAGTAACTTATTGGTGACAATAAATGAACAACTTAACAAGATTTTGATTATTAAAATATTAAAATTTTTTTTTTATAAATAACTAGTTCAATAATTGAATTTCTGGTGCAACAATTACCTGTCTCAAAGGAGCAATTTGAGAGCAATTTAGCCATATAAAAAATAAAACGATTTTCCAACTTCCGTCGTCAACTTCTTTTCGATTTTCGAAGCTGAAAAAAGTAATAGTTTTAGTTACAACTGGTAAGTTTATTTTTGTGTCCATGGATACTTAAAAATTCTCGGCTTCCAGCCTTGGATTCATCATCTATGCATTGCATCTGAAGTCACAAATATAACACTTACAATCCTCGGTAAGTAATATATGTACTACTTATACGTACCTAACCCCGAACTTCTTTCAAAATTTGCGCGAAATGCTAGGTACTAGTAGTATGTAAAATATTGACATTTAATTCACGGTAGCGCCATGGTTACCATTACCTCGATTGCAATGAAATTCGTAGGGGACCAGGTAGGAAAGAAATCACAAAATTTGTCTCATTTTTGAAGGAAGAGAATTTTTATATTTCAAAAGTGATTATAACGCTTTTGCTAGTTTAGCAGTTTCGAAAGCAAAATTTCCCTTTTTGAAACGAAAATTGTATTCATACTTATACTTTTACAAGTCGCAAACATGCTACTTACTGCATGCATCTTTCTGGCAGTTACAAAAAAAATTTTTAAAGCTCTAAATGTAAATGGCTATTATATCTCTAACTTATACAGCATCAATTTAAATTATTCGTTTGAACGAAAATGAAATATGTCAATAATTACAATTGAATTGAATTTGAAGACAGTTTCAAAACAAAAAAATACTCGCGGAAGATTGTTTTTACGTTACTTGTAAGGAATAAATGAATATAAATAATAAAAAAAAATAAAGTCGTGCAGTGAAAGTAAGATGGGAAATAAGTTTTTTACATATTAATAAAAAATGAATAAAATTATAATATAAATTGTTTCCGTACGGTGTAAAAATATAAAGAATAATAAAATATAATTTATTGCTAATCAATATTTTTATACAATTTTTTTAACGACATTAAATAATAAAAAAGAAAATGGTTTCGCTTGTGACAAAACTGGACAAAAATGTATCTAACTTAAGGGGAGGTTTACTCGAGAGTCCTTAAAAATTATGTATTTTTCTAGAATTTTTTTTCTCAAGAACGGAAGTAAATATCAATTTCAAATTTTGTGCACATACTTATTAAGTATTAAACTACAAAAAAAAATTTTTTTTCAAGAAAAAATATAAAAAAGTGTCTATTTTATAGATAGTGCAGTGTGACGATCCGAAAATCCAATGCCTTGTTGGTGGACATCCTAGCGCCGGTAATAAAACACCGAAATCCAAAAAAAAAAAAGATTTATAAAATATATGAAGAGTACTGGCACCTCTACCTATAATATCAATAAATTGCTGAAAGAAAAAAAAATGGCGGATGTTTGAACTTTTGATTACGATTTTTGTTTTATTTTTCGCTCTTTAAAGTAAATTTAAAAATAAAAAAAATATTGAAAGTGTATCGAACCTAGGTAGAGGTACCGAACAATTGAATTATCTTTAAAATAAAAAATTGAAAAAACGGATGCATCGAATATTTTTTGAGTTATCGTGTCCACCAGTTCCAAAAATGTAGTTCCGAGATATTATAAAATATATATAAAGAAACGTATTTTTAAAATTTTATATTTAATACTCATTATTGCGTGTACAACGTTTTTTAAATTTTTTTTTTTTTTTTTTTTTTTTTTTTTTTATAGAAAGCTGGATTTGGTTAATGTGCATTTTTTAAATTATTTTCAGTAAAATCATTTTGGGAACATATTTTACACATAATTTGCTATCAATTTCGGCAAAAAAATCGATTTTTTTTATCAAATCTCAAGTAAACCTTCCCTTAAATTACTTTCAGCAATATCACTTTGGGAACGTATTCTACACATAATTAGCTACCAATTTCTGCAAAAAAGAAAAATCAATCGATTTTTTTTGACGACTCTCAAGTAAACCCTTAACGTTCAGTTTAAGGTGATTTCGTAGGAAGTGATACTATATATTGTCTTGACTGTAAAGTCAATATATTTTCGTCGAGGTAAGTCGAAGTTCCTCGCTGAAGTTCTTCGCTGAGGCCTGAATAGCGTTATAACACCAACCACTAAGAACCACGAAGTGTCTTTCTACACTCTGGTACTCGGTCAAATTCGCAAGAATGGAGGCCGGCTTACGAAGACGTTTAATTTAAGGGTTTATTATTTTTGCTTTTACCAAAAAAAAAAGAAGAAAAATTACAAAATGTGCATTAAGTACATAATTTTTTTCCCTAAGACTAAGTAAAGGTGGGTTAAATGCACCAGCATAGGTTTAGATGCCCCCGAGGGCTTGGCAGAAACATATTCGGCCATTTATGTTTTTTTCTTCCAAGTTCTTCCAAGTTCTTTTCTTTCTTCCTTCTAAACGTATTCCACATAGTCGTGGAACCTATTGGGTGATCGCTAATTTTTTGGCTCTATGAGGCTAGTACGATATCTAGAGAATTGAACATTTAAAAAATTTCACAGTATCAAAAATTGATCATAATTTTCAGTAACTGGTCAGCACCAGAAAAAACTGACCACTAAAAAAGACTGGTGTATACCACTTAGATTGTTCTTATTGTAACGTAAAGTATGTTGGACAGATGGGTAGAAACTTCGATACAAGTTATACATTTTTCAAATTTTGATCTATATATTCTGAAAATGGACTATTTCCTCAAAGTGGGCTATAAATCACAAATTCTACGTATATATTAGTCAAAAAGGCACTAAACTAAATCTTCTAGAAGCTCTTAAAATCAATAAATTAGGCAATAACAGACAAGTAGTTATTCTAAGTGACTAATAGGCTAGTAAATTTCTAAACAACTTCTTTAATTTTTATCAACTTTTTCAATAGTTTGACTACCTACAAAATTATTGAATTTGCCATAATATGGGGTAAAAATATTTTCGTCATAATTTTTAAAATCCAAAGATCAACCGGATTTTTAATTTCTTTCAACGTCATTTTCAAATATTGTGTAACCGTTTGTGTAACCGTCACGGCAAGTGGTGCATCTCTCCGGGTAATACGTTTCTCTCTAAAAATTATTCTATACTTATTTACTTTAATATAATAATTTTGTATTATTTCTTGAAAGTTTTCCCGTACATTTTAATGAAATGAAATCTGATATCAATACCAAAAATGATACGAATACCTTACCACCTATAACTAAAAGCATAGTATTGTTAAAATGAGGATTTCCATATTTTACTTATTTTCACTTTTTACTTTGTAAAAATGTTGCGGTATTTTAAGGAAAAACAATACGTGTGAGTATAGGTAAGTACTTACGAAATTAAAATGTAAATAAATCCGCTTTCAATAGAAATGTAGAGTCGACCGAATTTGAAATGAGAGAGTTAGTTATATACACATATAGCTCATTTTGATTTAAAAATTGATCTGAACAATTTTAAATATTATAGCATGTCTCTCATTACAAATTCTTTCCACTATAATTATACATATTAAAAAAAAATTTCGAATGCAATTTAAAAAAAATCTCTTTTCCTGGATACATAATTTAAAATTTTCTTTTGTTTCGACAATTTTTAGAAATCATAAAGGGTTGCTGTTAAAATTTTAAATGTAATATTTAAGAAAAATAATTTTTCAAACTACAATTTACGCAAAAATTTGCTAATAAAGTGAAAATCTCTTGATATAAAATATTAAGAGTTTCTACAAAGCAGTACAACTTGAATTTTTAGACTTAATGACGTCATTAAGGTAGAAACATGAAATTTAGCGTAAAGTAGGTATACCTATAAGAAAATTGGGTTTTCGTATGCATGAACTTACTGAAAAACATATCACAAAACGTTTGGAAAATGGATATGAAAAATTTACTTTGGAGTCCAAATAAAATTAAGAAAACATCACTGGCATCTTTGAAATGACAGTAGCTTGAAGCACGGTGGTGGAATTTGTAGTTAGCGCGTAATTTGATGTACCCCTTTCAATACGTGTCCTTTCAAATCATTTCTCCCCTTAATTATTGTCTTTTAAATTGAGTTTACGGTCAAAAATTGCTATTATGAAGGATATTCATGAAGTTGATTCTTATAACTAATATATATTCAGTCTGAATTGAGAACGCAACTTCGTTAGTTAGTAACTTCTTTAGCGATCAGCGTAACAGTCATCGAAGCCACTGACTCACTCAATCATTGGTTCTGTTCTAAATGGGGTTAGCCTCATGGTGACCCCACTAATTATACCGGTAGATGTTCTCCTGAACTATAAATAACACTTAAATACACTTGTCAACATAAACATTTTTAATCTATTTCCAAGTTCATTAAATGTTTGTATAATATGTATAAAGCGATCAAAATAACATATATACTACTTTGTTTACTTGAACGTTTCTACGCAACATACGTGAAATTAACACTTGATACATACATTATACATAAAACAATCGCAAACCCATTGAATAATGGTTAATACTGTGATTTTATTGGTCAAAAAGGTATTGCGTAATGACCATGTCTCCACATCTTTGAATAATGCTTAACTTTCTCAACAATTAACAGATATATAATGAGTGTGTTCTTCAACAGAAGTAGAAAAAATACTAAAAAAAAAATTTTATAAATAATTCAATAATTGAATTTCTGGTGGAGTTATTACTGGTCTTAAAGGAGAAATTTGGAAGCAATTCAGCCATATAAAAAACAAAACGATTTTCCAACTTCCGGCGTCAACTTCTTTTCGATTTTCGAAGCTGAAAAAAAAAGTAGCCTCATGGTGACCCCACTAATTATACCGGTAGATGTGCTCCTGAACTATAAATAACACTTAAATACACTTGTTAACATAAACATGTAGGTATATTAATTTATATTACATCATACAAAAACACATATCGCTTAACACTTCCGTTGCCACCTATATAGAAGTTTAACATAAATACCCATTTCAATAGTTTTGATCTTGTTTGGTTATAGAGAATATAAACTACAGTAATAACAATAATCTTATTTATAGTACATAACAATTAGATGGTGCATATCTATTATCTATAAGGACTATGTTCACTTCATACATCAATTTATAACGTTACATTATTAATAATGTTTATAGAGTTTTCGGGCTAGATAAATACATATATACATATATAGATGCTGCCGGTACATAATTTTAATTAGTACTCAGTTAGTTAGCAGCGAGCAATGAGCAATGAGTAGCAGTAACAACTTTCCATGCAACATAACCATATTAATCCCCCAGTGCACGTAAATTGTTTTGGAAACAAATGCAATTTGATATAAAGTTCGGTCGAAAGTAAGTCAACAAGACTGTGCAGTACATACATCTCATACAAAGATATATATTAATATTTGTTTTTATACATGACTATTATAATATAAATGAAATAAAAGCAGTGCCATCACCATCATAAATAGACCGGAATAATTTTGTCTTTATGTATTACCGATGGAAATAATTTAAACGATTATACAGATATTTACATCTATTTTAAAAATTTAACAAAAGCGTTAGGTGACAAAAGAGCTTCAGCTTCTTGCAGATGCGTGTATTTGGTACGTTATATTCTTAATTTGTGGTACATTTATATTATGAAAATCAGAACGGTGGCCCGTGGAGTGTTGGAATAGGTCAGTCTTTCCTTCCTCTCTTTTTAAATCTCATTGACTTTTATACATGACTATAATATAAATGAAATAAAAGCAGTGCCATCACCATCATAAATAGAAAGGAATAATTTTGTCTTTACGTTGTGCTAGTAAAAAAACATTTAAACGATTATACAGATATTTACATCTATTTTATAATTTTAACAAGAGAGTTAGTTGACAAAAGATTTTCAGTTTCTTGCAGATACGTGTATTTGGTACGTTATATTCTTATTTTGTGGTACATTTACATTATCAGAAATCAAAACGGTGGCCCGTAGAGTGTTGGGATAGGTCAGTCTTTCCTCCCCCTCTTTTTAAATCCCATTGATTTTTATGTATGACTATAATATAAATGAAACAAAAACAGTACCATCATCACCATAAATAGACAGGAATAATTTTGTTTTTATGTATTACCAATGGAAAATAATTTAAACGATTATACAGATATTTACATCCATTTTATAATTTTAACAAGAGAGTTAGGTGACAAAAGAGCTTCATTTTCTTGCAGATGCGTGTATTTTGTACGTTATGTTCTTATTTTGTCGCACATTTACATTATCAGAAATCAAAACGGTGGCCCGTGGAGTGTTGGGATAGGTCAGCCTTTCTTTCCTCTCTTTTTAAATCCCATTGACTTTTATACATGACTATAACATAAATGAAATAAAAACAGTGCCATCACCGTCATAAATAGACAGGAATAATTTTGTCTTTATGTTGTGCTAGTAAAAAAACATTTAAACGATTATACAGATATTTATAATTCCATTTTATAATTTTATTAAGAGAGTTGGGTGATAAAAGACCTTAAATTTTTATAGATGCGTGTATTTTGATTTTGTGGTACATTCACATTTTCAAAATCAAAACGGTGGCCCGTGGAGTGTTGGGAGAGGTCAGTCTTTTCTTCTTCTCATTTTAAATCTCATTGATTTTTATACATGACTATAACATAAATGAAATAAAAGCAGTACCATCACCATCATAAATAGACAGGAATAAACTTGTCTTTATATTGTGCCGATGGAAAAAGATTTTTGAACGATTATACAGATATTTATAATTTAGTTTTATAACTCTAAAAAGAGAGTTAGGTGACAGAAGAACTTTAGTTTCTGTAAATTCGTGTATTTTATATATTATTTTGTTCTTTCTTGTGGTACATTCACACTATCAAAATCAAAACGGTGGCCCATGGAGTGTTGGGATAGGTCAGTCTTTCCTTCCTCTCTTTTTAAATCTCATTGACTTTTATACATGACTATAACATAAATGAAATAAAACCAGTGCCATCACCATTATAAATAGACAGGATAAGTTTGTCTTTATGTTCTGTTATGTTATGTTTATAATTTAATTTTATAATCGGAGGAATGAAGTTAGGTGACAAAAAAATCTTAGTTTTTGTAGATGCGTGTATTTTGTATCTTAGTAGTAGTAGTATTTTTATTGTTGTATCAAAGGTATTTTCTTTACATAAAAAATTGTGTATTTTGTATATTATTCTAATAGTTTCCGCGTCGTACGACAGGTGGCTTCAAATTGTCTAATGTTTAAAACGCGTCATTCTAGTTGATATTTCCATATTTCGTGCCGATTCTGAAATTTTTAATATTGTTGCATAACTTTTTTCTTTTTGTGGTATGTTCTCATTATCAAAATCTCAACGCGTCAATCGAAATAGAGTATTGGGATAGACTAGTTTTTTCTTACTCTCTTTTTATAACCCATTGATTTTTATATATGACTCTAAAGTCATCATAAACCAACAGGAGTAATTATGTCTTTATTTTGTGCCAATGAAAGTAAAATATCTTTTAAACGATTACACAGACATTTATAATTCTAATCAATTTTTTACAGACAAAAGAACCACACTTTTTTAATTTCCAAGCATCTTTTTAACAGCAAGCTGCTAACCGATCACGATTGATAGACTTAAAACTTGATCATTTTCTCCGGTGGTCATTGCGCATTAAATTTTCCAAAGTCTTAGAATTATTCTTGTCACCGTATACCACTAACTAACGCCCATTATACCCGAGCACACGAAGATGATCCTCGTCTTCATAACAATAATAATAATATATTATTATTATACTTGTGTTAGTGTTTTTGGGCTTGTAATGAACATGGTACATACCTACATAATATCATGTTATGTATGTTTCTGATGGTGGCAGTGCAGTAGTACGGGGGGGGGGGGGTGAAGGTGTTGGGTACTGGCTGACGGTGGTAGTTGATATGTGTATGTAATATATTACAGCAAGTAGTGAGATAACTAAAAGCATTGCTTGAGAATTCCATTGAGTAAACTCGTGGGAGGGGAGGCCCGGGGAGAGGGATAGGTAGGGCCACGGTGGTGGCAATGGTGAGGTCGACACTGGTACACGGGGGGGGGGGGTGCACGGGTTGTCGTGATGTTTCCGGTGATGCTTCGGGCACTTTCTGTGTGTGCCATCCATAGTGTGATTCTTCCGGATGATAACAGACGCGCGGCAGACGGACAGACACAAGCGCAAAACAACCATCATCTACCAAAACTCGTTCACTGTACGGGCGAAGAATATACTGTTATGGAGCGTCCACACTAGCGAGATGAGTGTTAATTAGGAGCCAGTTTAGTTGTGTGCCGATAGCCACTTTACATAACGTTGCTGCCTTGTACATAGAACACTAGAAGCAAACTAAAATCAAAAAAGTGTAGTTCGTTTGGAGTTATTTGTTGGTCTGTCACAGCTTAAGGCATTTAGTCGGTCGGTGTCGGTCACCGAATGCACAACGATTGTTATGTATTGTACGACCATTATTGCTTGAACTGCAGGTTGCTCTGTCCGATAATACGTGTTATGTAGTTGTGTGTGTGTGTGAATGCTCATACAGAAGCAAACATCAAATCCACACCACTACAAACAGTGTGTACCTACACTACATAGTGGTGGGAAGCGGAGGGGATTTTACGTTACCTTTCTGTCACAGTGATCCTGCTAGTTGAATTATGTATTATGTGGTTTTGTAAGATGGAAAATTATGGTTCAGTCGTATTGCAAAAACGATTGCTAATATTCTGGCTACTATATTTCGTCGTATTGCAAAATTGTATCAGTTTGGAAATGATATAATGATGCATATTTTGAAAATATAATTCTAATAATCATTTCCGGGCAAAGGGTAAGTTAATAATGAACTTTAACTGTAAATAATTACCCTTCGTTACTGCTACACATTTCTATCAATATCTGAATTTTTCAGAATTAAAAAAAGTTTCCCAGCCATCCGGTATTGGTATCAGGTTCTAGTATTTTTTTCTAAAGTAATCCCTGATAATTATAGAACATTTAAAAAAAAAAATATGAAATTTTCTTTAAAATCAGTACATTTATTAATATTTCGTATATTTGAGGAATTCAGTTTCAAAACGGGTCTTGTCCAAAAAGATCAAAAATTGAGTTACACACAGTAATGGATTCTGCATATAAAGCCTTATACGATTCTGAACAGTTTAAGTTGCAAAAAAATCCTGTTCCATTGTTTTTAGTATTAGAAAACTTACTTTGTTTTCAAAATGGGTCTTGTCATATTATCCATTATATTAAACATATATGTCACATTACAACAGTTTTTTGTCAATGGGTGCGTTTGGCAGAAAAAAGTTCTTGTTAGGACTAAATCACAAACTATACTATACCATTTTCAGCCAGAACGCGCTTATATTAGGCGCTAATTTGTTCCGCCATGTTTGTTTATATTTATTTTTAAAGAAGTTATTCTGTGAATAGTTGTTCTGTGCAATTTTTTTATTTAATATTATTAACAATTACAAACAATGAATCAACAAATAATGAAGACCTATGTATACAAAAATCGTAGATTTAATATATTAGAGGTTATGTTTCTCAGTGAAAACTATTTTTGTGTCCTAGCGGAAAGTAGCATACACAGCACGACCGCCATTTTACTTATAAAAGTTTGTAAGTTCTATTTTCTGCCAAACGCACCCAATATCTCAAAATCATAAAAAGTGGACATGACCCATTTGGAAACTGGACTCCTCATTTGTTGATATTTGTGTTATGTAATTATTATTTAATAGTGATAAAATATTTCCTTTGGTTGTAACCAGGGCTTAATTTCTAAAATTGTAGATGCTGGAAAGTCTTTTAGCTTTTCATAAAAAAATTTCTCAAAAAGGAAAATGACGATGAAAGAAACAGTTGTTTTGACTTACTATATCCTCTTATTCGATCCATTACTTCCGATTTCCGAAGTTTTACCACTTGGGGTGGGCTCTTCGGACACACAGATAGACGGACATGAAATCAATATCGTTCAGGAAGCTCCAAAACGTTTTTTAACCCTAGAACGACAAGGCTCATAATTTAGCAAGTGAGTGTCATTCACGACACCTATTTCTTTTTCTATTTCTTTAAATTAATTACAGGTCAAATCGATATTTAATTGATGTCAGTGTCAACGTCTATCTGTCCAGATGGTTTTCCAATCTTTTCCAAAAAAGAAATTTATTACATTATTGCAAACTTTTACATTATCAAAAGTTACAACGCTGAAAAAAAAACGTAGGTGTCATGTGTGACACCGACTTGTCGTTCTAGGGTTAAAGTAAATAAAGTGCTTCTGCTACATTAGTACTCGCGAAAGCCAAAATTCTTCTAAGATAAAATTTACTTTGCAATTAGACATTTCATATGAATCTCACATGTGTAAACCGCCTTTACATATATTGTAAATGTACGTACATATATGTTGGGTACACCACGGTCGTCTATATGTATTTATGGCGGCCGGGGTGGGGGGTAAGTGAGGAGCAAGTCGCCTATTTTATATTCTGCAGATATGACATATGCAAATAGCACTCTCAAGTGTCACTATCCATCTATCTCACTTCCTTTTTACCAACATACATATACATATATATAAGTACATCATATAAATGAATAACTGTACATACAGTGAGTACATGACTAATATGATGTACTGTAAACACCATAATTAAATTGAGCTGATGTTTATTTATTGACTAAATACATGAAATTTTGTATAAAAGGAAATTTACTCCATTTTCTCCATACATTTCAACAACAGCAACATCATTCAATCCTGCAGTAAGGTCTATAGTGCAGTGTTTCTCAATCGTTGGTCCGCGGACTGGTGTTGGGCCGCGACTGGTCCGCAGAAAGATGTGTGAATTAAAATGATTACAATAAAAATATTTATAATTTTTAACTTTCATTTGGAAGTTATTGTCCGACCTTATAAATCGCTAATCTGGACATATCTCCACATTTCAAGGTCACTAGATTCCGAATTCTGTTCGGGCGTTCGTTTCTTCGTTAGTTAATGATGATATCGACTACGTATCAATTTCGTTATATGCCTAATTAAAGAAAGAAAAACAGATAAAGTTTGCAGAAAGTTTGGATTAGCGGTTTATTTTTTATCACAAGAAATAAAACGAAATTAAAAAATTTTTGTGAAATATTTTTTGTCTCGAATTTTTTCGATTGGGGTGCAGGGGCAATGTACAATAGTCTCTAGTTTTTAAGACTAGAGACTATTTCCCCTTGTTAAGCATTGAAAATAAGAAAATGATGCGGTTAGCTCAATGAAAAAAAAGATTTTTGGCGATAAAAGTCATATATTTTGGAATTTGCTTTTTTATTTATTTACAGTCTATTATAGTACACGTCTAGCACAAAGCAGTACAACATTTTTTGTTTTAAAAAAAGAAACCCGGGGTTAAATTTATACTTAAAAACAGCTTTTTGGCTGTAAAAAAAAAAAAAATTATTGGAATTTAGTCTTTTTATTCACATAATAGCACACGACTAGCACAATTTCGGACAATCTTTTTGTTGGAAAAAAAGGTAGGGGTAACTTGATGGGAACATATGGTCGACCAAATGGTCGGAAAACGACATTTCACATTACACGACTAGATGTTATTCTCACTAATGGTGGAAATGATTACAAGATACAAGAATTCTATTTATGATCAACGAGTGGCTTTTAAACATTTATTTAATGCTTTAGAAAGTGTCAGTATTTATCGGAATTACATTGTAGACCAAGTGGTCGAAAAACGACATTTCATATTACACGAGTAAATGTTCTTCTAGCTAATAGCCGAAATGATTTCGGGATACAATAACTCTATTTAAGAGAAATATTTATCTGAATTACAAGGTTGATCAAGTGGTCGGAAAACGACATTTCATATTACACGACCAAATGCTGTTCTCACTAATGGTGGAAATGATTCCAGGATAATAATTCTATTTAAGACTAGCCGTACCCGCGACGTCGTTCGCGCAAAGCATTGTTATAAACTCAATGAGAAGTATGTAAGGGTAATAATTATACAGAACATGCAAGGAATAATAATGCATGCACGTGCTCAAAATGGTTTTTCTATTTTCCCGTAGGAATGAGGAATTTTCTCGGAGTAAAAAGTATCTTAAATGGTGACCCAAGTAATAGATTATCACCACACCAAATTTCATAAAAATCCGTCCAATAGATTTTGCTTAATACGTGCACATGCACAAAATGGTTTTCCTACTTTCCCGTGGGAATGAGGTATTTTCCCGGAGTAAAGAGTATCTTAAATGTTGCCCTAGGTAATAAGTTATCACCACACCAAATTCTATTAAAATCCGTCCAATAGTAGTTTTTGCCTAATGTGTGCACATGCTCAAAATGGTTTTTCCATTTTCCCGTGGAAATGAGAAACTTTCCCGGAGTAAAAAGTATTTTAGATGTTGACCCAGGTAATAAGTTATCATCACACCAAATTTCATTAAAATCCGTCCAATAGTTTTTGCGTGATGCGGAAACAGACAGACAGACAGACAGACAAAAATTCTAAAAATCGCTGTTTCGGTATCTACATCGATAACTATTTACAGTACCAGTACTATTTTAAAAAAATATCCCATGTACAGAAATGGTCTCGTTACAATTTTATTATATGTATAGATTAACGAATGGCTTCTATACATTTCTTTAATGCTTAAGAAAGTATCAATATTTATCTGGATTATATGGTCGGCCGCAAGTGGTCGAAACCACTGATAAAACTGATAATCGTCATATTCCATCCTATATAATAGGTGACTGGCCCACACAAAATTATCCAAAATTTCGCCAGGCCGTAACTGAAAAAAGGTTGCCAAACGCTGGTCTAGTACATAATATAGCAGTCGGGTTGTGGAATAAGTTGTGTTTACAATGTTTTCTATGGTCTACTTATCTATGGTCTACTTATCTATGGTTGACATATCATAGACGTATATTTTAAGGCACGCTATCTATATGCGAACGTTCCACATAGGTACACGTATAAAGGAGTATTTAAATTAAAATTATATTTTGTAGAGTAACTGTCGAAAATTAGCTGAATTATATGAATAAATAGTTTTAACCACTTATTGCATGAATTCTGAAAGAGGTGAAGAAAAAACTTTTTTTTACTGAAAATGTCTTGCACTTCTTTTATTTTAGTAGTCAAATTAAGCAAAAAAAATTAAGTCTTATTGTTTAGAAATTACTTAACGAAGCCATATATGGCTTCGTATGCATTCTAGTATTATAATTATAATCGATATATGACTTCGTATGCGTTAAATAAAAAATACAATTATATTTTATGAAAATCTCTATGCAATTTTATTTGCCATTGTAACATAAATAAACTTGACACTTTCCACATTTTGAGCAGTTTTGACGATATTTTGATGATATTTTGATGATATTTTGTCATTTTGTCATATAAAAAATCAAAAAATTCCATGTATTCACACAAAAACCAGGAAAATAAGACTATAAACGATGTAACTGGAAGAGAATTATTGATTTTCGAAGTCGTTATATTAATGCTACCATAGGCAAGTGCGCCCATATGATGATTTGTACGGAGGTGGGGTTTAGAACTGGTGGGAAGGAGTATTTTTGATATTTTGGATGACGAATGGCGATTTACAAGTAGCCATATAAAAAGTTCCAATTTCTTTCGATCATGTTGTAAAAAATTTTACACTGTTGCTAAAATACTAGGCTACGTTAAAATCACGTATATATTTTAACGTTTCTCTAACAGTTCCCCCCTTGCACCCGAGTATGGGCGCCTTTGACCATAGGTACATTTCCTTAAAATTTACAATTTCAAAAAATATGATCTCTTAATTTAAAAGCTGGACCCGTCCTTGTATGCAGGGTGGAAAATAAATAACTCTCGTCGTTTACAGAGATGACTCATAGCTGACACTAAAACCACAGGAATTTTTTCGGAATTAACAGTTTGAGAAAATCGCAAATGAACTGTGTAATGGTGGTAGGTGTCAGCCGAGTACTTTAGGCAATCAAATTTACACTAATGTAGTGTTGATTGCCTCTGTGAGATTGATTAATTTTTGGGAACTTATCATGAGCTCAAACCCCAGGTAACGTGGTTGATGTCGCCAACTAGCGGCTGTAACGTGAACTATGTGAGGCCGCCATCTTGATTCCGATATTGATTTCTTACAGCATGGGTTGATTTTGGGATTACCCCAGCTAAGTGAATTTTAACAGAGAACTGTAACAATAGCGACCAACGAACAACGATGAAGGAGTGCTATGATGTTGCTTCGCGCATCAAGCACTCACTCACAATGTGACCTTAGATAGGTGCAAACGTATTTTTGTTGTGAGTCATAATAAAGATCTAAAACAATATTTGAATTAAATTTGTAAAATATTTTTATAATTATTTAAAAAATATAAAATACTAAGAATATGAAATAAATATAAAATATTAAAATAAAACTTTTTTATTATTTCAAAATACCATTTTTAAACATCTATCGATTAATACAATTTTATTTTTGTAATCGACAAATTGTTCGACGCTAAACACACAACGGAGAGTAATTCTTCGACAGAACCCGATACCTTTGGAACTTCTATTAATTTTGGCATCCAATTTAGCGCTAATTCTGCGTGGGACAACAAGTAACAGTGTTGGGCGCGAATTTTAAGTAATTTTAAATATAAGCAAAAACCACCCCAACTGTTACAACTGGCTTCACGACGTTTCCAAATTTTTCTAAATACGGCCCTAAGTAAATTTTGACAAATGTTAATTGCATCGCACATACGACAGTTTCACCCATTTAGCACGACAAAAATAATTTTTTATTACTCATGCGGGAGAAGTATTAACTTGGCGCACACATTTCTGTACGCAAAATAGCTGTTTACCCACTGTACTATTCCCGCATACTTTTTTGCGTGTGGAAAGTAACTTTCCACACGCAAATTGACAATAAAACACGCAAAGCCGTCTCTTAATTTTTCATTTAATAAATATTTCATAATTATTTCTATAGAAACCACCAACAAAGTAATTTAAACGATAATTAATTAAAAAAAAAAAGACGAACACTTAAGAGTATTATTTTAAAAAGTAATAAAAATGTCAGAAATAGTGATAATAATAGAAAAAGGTATGTGAAATTCGTAATAAAAAATAGTATGTGCAACTCGTGCGGGATTGTCGATTGCCCCACTTAAGCGAATGAACGCACTCACTACGTTTGTGCGCTCAACTTCGCTTTCTTGGGCAATCGACAATTTCCCGCACTTATTGTACAATATACTATTTTTTTTAATATGAAAAAAACCAAATGCTTTTCTTACTAATTATTATAAAATAATATGCATTAAATCATTATTATGATATTTTGTCCTAATTTATTTAATTACAAAGTTGTCGGGTTCAATGAGAGTAAAAAATAAGACAAGAAAATAGATAATTAAAATTTCATAAAACAAAATGTACAGATGTAATGAAGTAAGGTATAGTTTTATTAGTCTTCATCATCATCTGTTTAGTGTTCGGAAAATTTAATTAAATCCTCTCCTCACAATAGTCATCGTGGTTGAATTTAGATAATCGCGACTTCCTGTAAATAAAAGGTCGCAATTTAAAAAAGGATCAAAAAGGTAGCTAAAATTTGTTTTATAGTTTATTGGAATACTAAACAAAGAACTAAAATAGCAAACAAAGCGGAACATTTTTGAAAACTCCATGCAAAATTGTATTATATGGAAAAAAAATTTTTAAAAAATCATAATTTTATTTTTTAATGTAATATATGGTCAAAATATAAAGGACATTAAAAATAATACAGTATACTCTGGTTAACTCAAACCTGCGATAATTCGAAACTCTCTATAATTCAAAGGTATCACGAGTTCCCTACAAAATCTCTTTATATTTCGAACTAAAACAATACATTTTTATACACTTGGTAATTCGAACGAAAAAATCATTGCTACGTAACAAAACGACGCGTTAATTCGAACTCATCGGCGTCAAACACTCGACAATTCAAAGTTGCAGAGAGAAAGAGACAGAAAGATTGTAAGTACATTTTGAGACAAGTTCAAGTTCATTCATTGCAAATGCTTAAAAATTAAAATTGTTACCTGTGATAATTCGAACCTCTTAATAATTCGTAATATTTTAAGATTCCCTCGAGTTTCGTATTAACGAGAGTCGACTGTACTATTAATTTGTAGCACGTACCTGAAGCTACAACATCCATTATCAAAATTCAAATAATATTTGGTACAATTCTCAAAAAAAATCATTGTTACTCTGTTTTAAATTTCGGAACCAATTAAACACACCAGCTGAAACAGAAAAACTTCTACTTGCGGAGCCTTTCAGTTATTGTATTAGCTTCAAACAATAGGTTTATGGGTATGTTTTACTAGAGAATCTGAATTCATAGTAATTGGTGTTAAAATACCAAAATGATTTTTCGACTTTTGTCGCGCTAAATAGACGAAATTGCCGAATGTAATTGGTGAGATTTTCCCACTGTTATCGCAGCGAGAGTTATATATGAGGGGTGCCAAACCATAACGTTGTAAGTGCCACACAAACTCGAATACGTTTTGTTGCAGTAAAGCGTTGTATATGCTGGTATTTACCTGCATCCTTAAAGTTGCGACCATCCAGACTCTGTGACGGCCATCATCCTCAATATTGTTAAAAAGCAAGCCATAATGTTGTATGTGCCTCTGATCGTGACTTTTATGTCATCGAAGGATGGCATATTAATATCGTTGTGTGATCATAGTGGGGGAAACATTATTATAGAGTTGTATATCCATATTGAATAATTATAGAGTTGTACATCCATACTGAATAAACGCAAGAGGGCTGTAGAGTTAACAAAAAGTCATAAATTAACACTTTCACTGAGGTGATATTACTTAGTGCGTGCAAAAACACACACTTAACGAATTTTTTCAGTTATTCAAGAAACAAAAAAATGTGCAAAGCTTGAGCTTGTTGCGAATGCCGGTAAAGAAATATTATTCTTAATAGTGGAGACTACAACATTTTTTGATTGGATAAATCTGGCTAAAACGATAATTAACAACCAACAAACTACAAATATCTTCGGCTACTATGATTCGAGTAACATCTGAAAATTTTGGTGCAATTTATACAAAGAAAAGTTACAGCGACTTTGCCTAATGGATAACAATTTCACTGTTGAAACTTGAAATCAGAAAGACGAATTTTGAGGACTTGGAAATTGAGATGACGGGAGCACCTGCACCTTTAGCTGCTGAGAAGAAGAAGGACATTCATGCATTGCCGTATTTATCAGGAGAAAATAAATTGTTTTAAGAAAACTTCATAAAACAAATATCTTAAAATTTTAATTTGGTAAGTGCAAGTACAGATGCACTTACAACGTTATGACTTGCATAAATAATGGCACTTACAATGTTTTGTCGTTTTCAGTTTTTTTTTAAATTAATATTAAAATTATATCTGTTTTTCGGCATATTACAAATTTGTAATGTTAATTATGTGCATTAAATGGAAGCTTAATAATAAATGTGGAGTAGTCGAACAGAAAGTAACATTTCCATTGTTGCTTTTTGTTCAGAAATCACCAAAATGTGATTAAAGAGTAAGCATTTATTTTTAAAAATATTCTGTTTATGCACAACTGTGCGTTGAAAAAAGTTACCTTACGTCACTGTTTTATCAATTTAAAAACTTTCATACTACAGGACATAACTGAGTTTGAATTTTGGAAATGTTACCTTTTGTCAGTAAAACTTGGAAATGTCACTTTTTGATAATCATTGAATGGAAATTGAAGGAACTTAATTAAAAGTAATAAAATAAAAGCCCCTTTAGATGTCGATGCATCAATAAAAATTTAAATAAAAAAAAGAAAAATAAAAAATAAAAAAAAATAAAAGCCATTTTTTGTTATTAAAAAACAACCTTTCTCTAGTGTTTTCAGCTACTAAATCGAATAATCTAAATCTAGATCTAATATTACATAAGAAAATGTCACTTTTTGATAGAACTAAAATAATAATTTTATAAAGATGTGGATATGTTCCTTTTTGTTCGAAAACCGAGATTGGGACTCGTTTTTAGGTGAGAATTAATGCTATTTAATACACCAAATTCAACTAGGACGTGTAGTTGATAGATATAAGTACGATTCTGCAAAAAAAAGCAAAAAGTCAAAAAGTGGAAATGTTACCTTCTGTTCGACTACTCCACAAATATTGTATACATTAATTCGTTTGTAATTTCTCAAATAAAACGGTTTTTTGTCTCTACTGAAAACTTATTTTTTTGGCACTTACAACGTTATGGTTTGGCACCCCACATATTTTCCACCCTGTATATTATTAATTTAGAAAAACAACTTGCGGCATCTTTTGATTGTAGCTACAACTGAACATGACACCTTCATTTTTGAAACGTAGGACGTTTTCTATGTGAAAAATTATGGTGATAGCGCGTTGATGTAATATATTTTTGCTGTTGTCAGTACATAACCTACAACACACATATACATATGTAGACGAGTGATAATGGTTACATATACATACAACATATACAGTCTATAAAATAAAAATGTAACATCATATTTTCTCCAGTTTTTCTTTTTCCATGAACCAACGCGTAAGTATATGGACAGATACAAACAGAAGAGTGTGTTGTTGTAAATTGTAAGGATGTGGTGTTAATATAAAAACGTTTATTTGACAAATTGTACAAACACATTGTACACTATATAGCACGCTATTGTACAATATAGCACGCTACTTACTATATTTAGAACGAATGGTACAGCGATGTGATGTGGGGTTTCGGTTTTAAGTTATGGCAGTAAAATTACAAGCAATTTTTTCTTGCAATGTCCAATTCATCCACCGCAAGTGTTTTATTTCATCATCGTCAACACCATTCTGGCACAGTCAGCCTGCTATGTATGTAGCTGGCAGCCAACTGGCATGGCACCCATTACCAATAACATCCGATGGTGGGGGTGTCAGAAAAAAACGAAGGAAATGTGTGTGAAAGAAGGAGAGGAAGTACGTTTTAACAGTTATGAGTTGACAGTGGGTTACTAATAACAATTTTTTTTTTATTTAAAAATTGTCCGATTTTTAGAAGCCCGAATTTTGGCCATTTTTGACGGTTTCTTGCAAAAATTGACCAGAATTAAATCTTTGACCTTGACCTTTTGACACAGCTTTTGAGAGAAATGAAAAATTAAGTAATTTACCGAATTTCTTTACGATAATTGCTTTATCGTTTTTATATATATATCATTATGATAACAATATTTATATTACTATTTCATTTATTAAGGGGGGAGGATCCTCCAGAACTTTCAAATTTTTCATTTTTTGTTTTGCTTTAAAAGTTCATTTGAACCTTAAGGAATATATTTCTAATGTTTTAATCCCAACTGAAAGATTATCTACGATAACGATAAACTGCTTTTAACTCTACTTTTCAAGAACGAAAACTTTTTAATAGCGTTTTTCTCAAAACAGGTTTTTTTCCGCGCCGTGGAGCATAACTTAAAAAGTTATTAAGGTATTAACTTGAAATTTTGTACAGATATTCTTTAAGATATTGACCTTTGCATATACTTAAAATTTTGCATAAATTATTACTATAAGTATTGTTTATAACAATTTCTTTATAAAATAAAAGTGAAATTTTTTTCTTTTTGATTTTAAATTGTGAAAAAAAAAATATTTTCTCATCAGAAATAGGTAGGGTTTACCGGGGTAAATGTGAATTGGGGCAATTGTGAATGGCGCCTATAATTTCTAAAATAACATTAATTTTGTTAAAAATAAAATCTTAGTATCTTTTTTTTTATTTTGAAAAAAACCTTGCAAAATTTTGTGTCTTACTTCGACCCATCCTGAAAAAAAATTTTTTTTTTTAAATACATTTTCTTAAAAGGTAAGAAATTGATAAAGGTACTTCTAAAGAAGTGGTCTAAAGCCTGAGGGAGTACCTTATTAACTGCTAAATAAATTGGACAATTTATTACCAATTCACAATTACCCCATGATTTTAAAATTCCGGGGTAATTGTGAACGTTATTCACAAATGCCCGCATCTGGTCAAAAATTTCAGTAGTGTCTTTTTCAGAGTTGAAAATGTTGATGATGATGTACAATGACATTATTGTACAAGATTCCGTTGTACAAACAACACAAAAAAAATAGATTATTGTTTTTTGTTCATGTAAACTGAATGTATTTCCTTGAAAAAGTCTTATTTTCCTTGTTTTTGTGTGAAAATCATGTAATTTTTTGATTTTTTAATCTGATAAAATGACAAAATATCATCAAAATATTATTTTTAGCTTATAAAAAATTTGTTCTTACAATATTTGTTATTTTTATTTAACCTTGATTTTTTGTACAAATTTGAGGTATGCGTAACTTGCATTAAACAAAAAGAAATTGTGACCGTTAGAGGATGATGAAAAACTTGAAAGTGGGGTAAATATGAAGAATTTGAGTTGGTCCTTACTCTGATGTATCTCACTCCTCTTGTAATCCATTCTAAATAATTTTTCTGATGGCATTCACATTTACCCCGAAATTCATAAGATCTGCAAAACCGCACTGGGGAAAAGTGAATGGCTTATAAAATTTTTGTTTTTCATACGAATTTGCTCAAAATTTGTGTGGTGCATCCCGAATAATGTAGAATTAGAAATAAATCAACCATAATGTGATATATATGAAATAAAAAATACTTAAAACAACGCTTTTATCTCAATTCATGAAAATTCATTCACAATTACCCCGGTCAACCCTATATGCAAAGCGTAATGACTTATTTTAATAAAATTTTTTTGTCCGATTGAATTCTGTTGATTACAAGAGGCTGGGCATTTCACGGCGCAAATTAAGAGAGTCAACTTGGAATAGCTGTAGCGCCGCCATTTTTTGTTTTTTTTTTTTTTTGCATAAAAATTTTTGAGTGAATACACCATAACATGTACTATCCTATGTAACTTCATTTGATAAAATAAATGTATCCTGTTTCTTAAAAAAATTATTAAAAAACCTGTTGTCTGGAGGACCCTCCCCTCTTAAAATAAAAATAAACTAACTTTCCAAAAACGCGTCATCACCAATTTTGAAAATTTTCTCACTGTTAGCTTAACTATTTTAGAAGGATATAGGTTATATTATATGAGATCTGTCATGGTTCTGGGGTTCCAAAAACACCAAAAAGAAACTATCCAATTAATTTTGAAAATTCTTTCACCGTTAAAAATTTAAATTAATATAAATGAACGTGAGATTAGTCATGATGTTAGCGACCTAAAAGCGCCAAAAATCAATTATACTCAACCGATTTTCAAAATTTTTTCACTGTTAAAGAGCTAAACTGTTTTAGGTAACAACTATACAGGTTGTTATATGAGATCCGCCAGTCCCCAGTCCTTGGAAATTCGTCATATTATGCAGGATACTGCGACAGGGATCTTTTAATCTACATTTTATGGGAGCTGACTGGCTTTGTCCAAGCAAAGTAAGTGTAACTCGGGCTAGTAACTAATAAAACTAATGATGATTATTTTTGTTTTTTTTTTTGAATTTTATATTCATATACTGTTATAAGAACTTTAAGAACAATGTCTGACTAATCATTTAATTTTTTTTCAGTGTAAAACCGATTTGTAAAATTTTATTACGCTTATTGCCAACTCGTGCTTGTCAAAATATACAGTGTATTTTGTCCCCATGTTTTTTCTTCTTTTTAACGTTAGCTTTATATCTAATTTAGTATTTTGCAATTTGCGTTGGTATACACGGAAAAAAACGATTCAGTTCAATGAAATAAAACTGAATGTTTGAAAAGTATTATTTTGCCCAAATAAAATTTTGTCCAATGAATTATCATACAGTTTACCTAATCATTTCTGTTATTTCCAAAAATTAATTTTTTTGTTTGCATTTTTTAATAAGTTCCAAACAAACACATTATTTCAGTTTTAAAAACCATTTGTTTATTTAATTTTATTTGAATGAATTTATTTTAAAAGTTATGCAAACGACATTTAGTTTCAGTCCAGTATATTTTATTCCAGTTGAACACAACTTAAATATGTTCAACACATTTGAAACTGCGCATGTAGAATATGGTCATGTGATATACGATATACATATACATCATTATGTACTGTTTCGGCATTCGCGTCGGTTGTATTGAGTAGTTTAAAGTGATTTAACATTAAAAGAAATATTTAAACGTTCCGTTCTAAACATCCAAGTGACGCCATTGTGTGTTTTTGTATTTTTTTCTATATATGTAATATATATGTTTAACATTAGTTATTAAAATGGATGAGGAAACAAAGACCATTTTGAAAAATTGGGGTTTCGAAGAGTATATATCTGTTTTTATCGGTAAGTAAAAAAATAATTTTTTTAACAAATAGTAGGTACATAGTACATATACATATCTTTATCAGCCATATTGTTCTAAATAAAATCTGTTGTTTTGGGTTTTTCATTTATTTCAAAGATATTAGTAATTAGCACCTGCCCAAACTTTTTTACATTTATACTAATTATGAATTTAATTTGATTAAATTAGTTTATTATAATACTAAATCATTTTTAGGTAACGAAATAGATATTACGTCATTATTATTTTAACAAACAATACCTAAGTTATCAGCCGTGTTGTTGTAAATTAAAATGTATTGCTTTTGGTTCATATTTTTTTCAAAGCAATAAATAATTAATATGTGCCCAATCTTTATGCATTCATAATATGAATTTAATTTTATGAAATTAGTTTATTCAGTAGTATAATACTAAATTGTTTTTTGTTAGATAACGAGATAGATATTACGTCATTATTACATTTAACTGAAGACATGATAGCTGAAATATTTAAAAAAATAGGACCACGTAGCAAGTTTATTTCCAAATTAAATGCCTTTAAACGGGAAAAATTACCTGTAACTGTTCTGGTAAATTCAATTAATTTTAAATAATTGAAAGAAAAAAAATAGACGGTTTTTTTTTGTAATATAATATATAATATTTTATTTTAGCCAAATAAATATGAAACCAGTTCCAGTTGCTCGACTGTATCTACTAATTTTTCGGATTTAGAAAATTTTGATCCAGTAGAAGTATCACCAGCAAAAATAAAAAGATATAACGCATGTTACGGAGACGAATTAATACAAAAACTAAATAATTGTCAACAGTTAGATTTTAATTTAAATGATATTTTAAATAATACTTGTAACGGAAAAATTATTCTAGCAACTTATGCGGGAAACCGAATCTTAGATCGAAAATCACGAAATATTCTTTGTGATTTAATCATATCAGAAATATTTAAATCGACTACACGGTATTTTTCAAATTAAAGTTGAATATTAATTATATAGAATTAAAAAAAAATTTCGTTATTAATTTTTAGAAAATTGGATGCAAGCCATTTTGAAAAATTGGCTCAAGATATTATTGATATTTTCCCAAATGAAGTTAAAGAAACTTACTATGTACCATCACTAAAAAAATCTTCTACTGGAAAATGTACGCCAGCGAAAGGCCGTTTAATAGATAAATATAGAAACAAATTACGTTATTTCAGAACTTCAGGTCTTTGGAGTCCTACACCGCCTAGTGAATCCTTAAGTGTGGAGTCTGATGAAGGTAAAATCATACTTTTTTCGTTTTTACAATCTAACAAATATTTTTTGTTTATTTTTCACTTAATTTTAGGTGAATCAAAAAATCTTGTAAATTTTAAAACATGGTTGGAATATAATACTGAACCATTTGATCAAGTTATTGATTTTTGGAAAAAAACTTTTCCGTTGAGGAAACATGAAAGTAATCAATTATTAACCGTAAATGAGTTTATTTCACAATGGCCTATTCTAAAATGTTCTTTTGGATTTACTTTGGTAAAAAATTAAAAATATATTTCATATTTGGAAACTGTAATGTAAAAAACGTTTCAGTTTTGTTTTTTTCTTAAAATTTTACAGATTGAAAAAGATTTTGCAGAACTTTTCCCAGAAAAGGAGTTATGCCTATTATCAAATTTTTCCAGTTTTATTGAGTCTTTGTTAAAATTAAAAAGGAAGTATTTACCAGATGAGGCTCGGTGTACACTCAAGGAATTAGACAACATTAACTTATCTGAAAGTAAGAAACATTTCTTTTTATTTACTATTTTTCTGTTGTTTTTAGGGTTCCGTAAAAAAATAAAAAACGGAACCCTTAGAGTGAGACTTCAATGTCCGTCCGTATAGAAATCGTTTGTCTACATCTATTACAGGTAAATTAATTTCAGAAATCCTTTTATTTTTATTTGAAAAGGGGTTAGAAATGGACGGTTGAAATTTGTAAGTGCGAAACCAAGGTCAAGTGGGATATCATTTGAAAGGGCTTTGTTTACACATTTCAAAACTACTTTTTTTAAAAGTTTAAATTACGTAGGTTCTTAAGTTATGGCCAAAAATGTGCGAAAAAATACCGTCCCCCTTTCTTATCTTCGAAGTTTTCGAACCGAAAACTTTGAAAAAATTCATACAAATAGGAAATTCCATATATATTACAGGAAAAGTAAAACGAACTTCGTCCAAATGTCTATAGTTTTTTTTTTTAGATAAAATGGAAAAATTTTGGCTGGAGTTCCAAAAACCATATAAATATCTCCGATTGAGCTGAAATTTTATTTACATAACCTTTTTGGTTTAGGAAGTTACCCTTTAGGAAGGAAGATATTATACGAAACCCTCCGTGCGTGAGTCAGACTCGTACTTAACTTATTTTAAATACGTATATTTTCTTTTTCAGATAGCAAAACAACATTAAAAATATCATTATTACCATATCTAATACAATCCAGAGCAAGAATATTCAACAAAAGAAAGCAGTGGAAGCCAACAATACCCGAAATTTTAGAAGGACTACTGTTACATTCAACAACGCCATCTGAAATTGACGTCACTATAGAAAATCGTCGCACCCGTATGTTAAAACATGGACTTACAGTACAACCATTTATACTAGTGGTAGGACCAAATTTAAAAAATATTACCGAAACATACGTAATTATAGACAATATTAAGTATCAAATAAATTCATGTTTAAAGGCTTTTGACATTTGTTTTAAAGCTTATCATGTTTTAAACGCACGGTATAGTTCTGAATGTAGTCACATTTTAACTTTAATACAACGTTATATATATAACATTGAAACAAAATGGGATTCCGAAATTCCATCAATTTCTGAACTTATTTCCGATTTAAAGAATAACGAAAATAGACAGTGAAAGTCCATTTGCATTTGTTTATTACAATATTTAAAATTTTGATATTTAAAATTTCAAAGTTACTTTTGAAATACATTTATGATTATTTTTGTAATGTAAATACATTTGTTTACTGTCAATTTGAAGAATTATTTATATATCCAAAATTGAAAATTCATTTCCGAAATATTTTTATATTTGTTTTTACACTTATTGAATTAAATATGAAATACTATTATTCAGAATGGAATGTTTAGAATGTAATATTTCTTTTAATGATATGCAAATATTTTTTTCTCATTTGAAGTTTTCACATCAATATTCTTCAAATTTTATATATTTGTTTTTACACTTATTGAATTAAATATCAAATACTATAATTCAGAATAGAATGTTTAGAATGTAATATTTCTTTTAATGATACGCAAATATTTTTTTCTCATTTGAAGTTTTCACATCAATATTCTTCAAATTTTATATATCTGTTTTTACTTATTGAATTAAATATCAAATACTATTACTCAGAATGGAATGTTTAGAATGTAATATTTATTTTAATGATATGCAAATATTTTTCTCATTTGAAGTTTTCACATCAATATTCTTCAAATTTTATATATTTGTTTTTACACTTATTGAATTAAATATCAAATACTATTATTCAGAATAGAATGTTTAGAATGTAATATTTCTTTTAATGATACGCAAATATTTTTTTCTCATTTGAAGTTTTCACATCAATATTCTTCAAATTTTATATATTTGTTTTTACTTATTGAATTAAATATCAAATACTATTATTCAGAATGGAATGTTTAGAATGTAATATTTCTTTTAATGATATGCAAATATTTTTTTCTCATTTGAAGTTTTCACATCAATATTCTTCAAATTTTCAATGCAGCATATGTTTACGTTTGTATAAAGATATATGGAATTTCAAAAAACATTTAATTTCTAAGCATTCAAATGAAACAACAAATATAGAAGATTGTTCTTTAGTTACTAAAAAATATGTAGATTTAAGCAATAAAACTGAAAAATTTAATAAAAATAAATTATCTGAAACTTTTGAAAGTTTTCCATTGAATCCGGATATAACATTCAAACAATCAATACAGAAATTTATTTCAAAACTATATAACAATAATACTGTTACACGATCAGTGATACAAGATATAATTGAATTCGTAAGTGAAATATTTAACTGTAATGTTGTGACACAGCTGAATACTAAAATTAACTTATTAAATTCTGTTAGAGGACAGACTGATTCTTTTGAATCCATATTGGCTGATATTAAAAATATTATTTCTGAACTACAATCTCCTTTTAGTGGTTTTGAATCAGAATATTTAAGACTTCAATATTTTGAACGTTCAAATTTTTTAATTAAACCAGTTCCGTTTGTTATTGGAACGTCTGAATTTCAAAAAAGTAATCAAGAGGTTTCATCTATGCAAATAAAGGATAATTTAGGACAATTTGTTTCTATGAAAGAAGTGCTTAAGTGTTTTTTAGAGTTACCGTTTGTATTTCAGTCAATAATTAGTTATATGGAAGATTGTTACGATAGTGAAAACGTACAAAGTGTTTTTAATGGAATAGTATGGAATGAATTAAAATGTAATTTTTATGATAAAACTGTTTTGCCGTTATATATTTTCTTTGATGATTTTCAAATTGGAAATGTATTGGGTAGCCACGCATCTATATACAAGTTAGGTGCAATATATTTTTCATTAGCTTGTATTCCACCAAAGTATGCTTCACGTTTAGAAAATATATTTCTGGCACAGTTGTTTTTTTCACAAGATCGAGTAAATTTCGGCAATAGAGCAACATTTTCTAAATTAATTAACGAATGTGTAGAACTATATGAAAAGGGAATTGAAATTATTGTTAATAATAAAAAATATCAAATATTTTTCAATGTAATACTTATATTAGGAGATAATTTAGGATTAAATTCAATATTAGGTTACAGTGAAAATTTTTCGGGTTCTTATTTTTGTCGTACATGTAAAGCTGATAAATCTCTTACACAGAGTCAAGTGACAGAAGATAAGTCACTATTAAGAAATAATATAACTTACAATACAGACGTTAATTGTAAAACAAACGGAATTAAAGAAGAATCAGTTTGGAATCAATTGTCTCATTTTCATGTAACTAAAAATATATCATGTGATGTAATGCATGATTTATTGGAAGGAGTTTGTAGATATGATATGGCAAAGATTTTAAAATATATAATAAAAGATAAAAAATTTGTTACATTAAAACATTTAAATAATAAACTCAAATTTTTTAATCATTCTGAGAATTGTAATGTTGGAAATAAAATTCCATTGTTGTCTAAAGAACATATAAATAATGAGTATGTCATTATGTCAGCATCAGAAATGCTTGCATTTGTTACTTATTTTGGTATTATTGCTGGAGATTTTGTACCTATTGACGATAATGTGTGGGAACTTTACTTGATATTAAAAGAAATTGTTGCTATTTCATTTAGTAATACATTACATAAAGGTGCCATTAAATTATTGGCAACTTTAATACAAGAACATCATGTACTGTATTTAAAATTATTTAACGAAAAACTCAAACCAAAACATCACATAATAATTCATTATCCTGAAATTTTATATCGTTTTGGACCTTTAGTAAATTTTTCATGTATGCGGTACGAAGCAAAACATAAGGAATTCAAAACTAATGCTAATGTAATAGCATGTCGAAAAAATATACCATACACCTTAGCTCTCAAACATCAACTAAAATTTTGTTATCGTCTCTCTAGTAATTTGGGATTTTCAGATAAAATAGATTACAGTACAGATGTGACGTTTATAAAATCTTTAGAGGATTATATTTTCTTTTATAAAAAATTACCTTTAAATTTCCAGGAAAATTGTCTAAGTTATAATCGATATAAATTGAATGGTATGTTATACAAACCTGGTTACATTTTATTAATTAGTTTTATAGATGAAGATTATCCTTTATTTGGTTTAATAAAATATATATTAAGTAGTAAAAATAAAGAAATATATTTTGTTTTAAAAATACTAAAAACTATTGGTTATGATTTACACAGACAAGCATATGAGGTAGTCATAAATCATGAAAATGTAGAATGGGATATTAGATGTGTAAAAGAACTGTACTCTTTATTTCCACATAATTATCATACCATTGGTAATGGCAAGAATTTGATTTCTTTACGCATTTGATTTTATTAATTGGTACTTTTGTGTAATTTTGTTATTATGTAATGGGCGATTCTCGCGTGACGCACAGGACATTTTTACAACAAAAACATTTAAAAAAAAATGCTATTAATAATAAACAAAACAAAATGTTTATAATACGCAGAAAATGAAGTAAATTTTTTTGAGCATATTCTAATTTTTATCTGAAATTCAGTACTCAAGATATAAGGCATAAACTCACGTGACGCACGGGACATCGTACGAAACGAAGTTTATGTCTTATATTTGGAGTACTGCATTTCAGATATAAATTAAAATATGTTCAAAAAATTTTCATCCAGTTGCCTCGTGTTATAAACTTTTTGTTTTGTTTGTTATTAATTTAATTAAAAAAAATTTTTTTGTTGCAAAAATGTCACGCGAGAATCGCCCTAATATTATTTGATTGTCATATTATTAATAATAATGTAGTACATCTTACAAACAAAATACAATATTAACAAATAAACGCGTTTTATTTATTGTATCCAATACATGTTTATTTATGTTTCAGATAAATAAGAAATACTACTTAATTCAAATAAAAATAAAATACAGTGGATTAACAATAATTGTTAACTGAAATAAATTATTTATTTCAGTCAAATAAGAAAATGAATTCACTTAAATAAAAATAAAATACAGTGGATTAACAATAATTGTTAATTGAAATAAATTATTTATTTCATTCAAATAAGAAAATGAATTCACCTATATAATAAAATGTTTAGTTCAAATAAAATCCTTATTTCATTGAAACAAAATATTATTTCAACAGATCGTTATTCAAATTCATATAAGCAACATCTTTGTTTTGTGCAAACTATAGAATTATTTCATTTAAATATGTTAGTAATTGTCTGAATTATACTTTTTATTTGATTAAATTTTTTCTTAATTCTAATGAACTGATTTTCTGTTTGAAACTGAGAATAATTTCAAACAAAAAAATTAATTGGTTGAAATAAAAAGCTTATTTGACGGTATGCAAACAAAAATTTTATTTGACTGGAATAAAATTTATTTGATGGGAATAATTCTTTTTTTCCGTGTATATAATAATATGGGTATAATGTGATGTACCTACAGATATTTTGCATGGAAGCTTGAAGTATGGATAAACATGGATATTATATCTGTAAAATTACTACATCCCTTAATTTATTAAGTAGAGAGAGTATCATGTTACAACGTGCTTTGATACGAATAACTTTATTTCAAAGTTGCGCAGATGAATGAAAGAAATTAGAAATACGTTTTTGATGTGAATCAAAAAGTTTTTGCAACGAGATTTAAAGTAGTGATGGGCATAATCGAGTAAAAATTAATCGATGATTCGATAATTAAAATATCTCGAGATATAATAAAGTCATTCGATTATTTTTCATTCGAAAGATTTTAAAAAAAATATCTCGAAAAATTAAATCATTCGATTATTTTTCAATCGAACAGTTTTAAAAATATCTCGAGATAAAACAAACTCGTGATAATTATTTAGTGGGTCGTCATATCTATATTGAAAACAGACAACAGTTTAAGGGGATGGTAATGTTAATTCGGCATAAAAAGGCCCATTTTTAAGAATTTTTTCAGACGCTAAAGGTAATACAAATTTAATTAATCGATCGTAGCGTTTTAGTACAACATACGAACAATACTTCCTTAATTTTTTAAAACAAAATATAAATAATTAAGTCAACGGCAGCAAATCTTCAGAGGCGCCGCGAAAAAAAGTTGTCTATCGGTGAACAATATAACTCATTAGTGGATCATCCGAAATAAAAAAATGAATGATATCATTAGACAACCCCTTTCCTAAGGTATCCCTGGGAGGAATTTTCTTTTTTTCGATTTTTTAATTTTTGGTGACACTTAGAATTGAAAGCACCGATTTTCGTCTAAAAAATTGACCTATTTATTACTGTAAAATTAATAATTATGAAAATAAAAAAAAGCTCCCAGGGATACCCGGTCATTTATGTAAGGAAGCTGTATACAAAATTTTAAAACAATTGGTCGAGTAGATTTTAATTTAAACTGTTCACCGGTTTCAAAAATGACAAGTATCAGAAAATCACTTTAAAGTTTTGTATACGTGAAAATCCAAAATTAAATATGAAAAAAATTTTTTATACCTACGTTATTGGTTATAGTATACATTAGTATACTTACAAAGACCCATCCATGAATAAAAGAATTCAGGGATTCCGAGAGCACAAAGCCACGTACCTGCTGGGCAGGGATACGAAAACGTATCGGAGCAACAAACGCTCGAAGTTCTATATCTTAGTTAGTTTTATTCCGATTTGTTTCAAATTTTGACACAACAATCTTAAGATGTTGTACCATCATATGAAACAATAAAAAAAATGAGAAATAAAATTTTTTAATACGTTACCATCCCCTTAAATTAAAAAAAAGGTTTTATGATAACAATGATTGACGATGTGTTGCATAAGATGAATAGAAAACAACCTAGCAGGAGTGCTTCCTTATTGATACTTTAATGGTCATGGGCGTTGTATGTACACCGTTAAGTAAAACCTAACTAAGACACAACGCTGCACTACGTCAACAATCCTATGTATAAAGTGTATTAGTTGTCAAAATACTGCGCTAGTGGGGTGTTTCGTCATTAAAGTTATGACCATCAACGTGTTAAAATGCCGACTATTAAAATGGAAAAACCGATAATACTGTAATTAGTACTGGTTTAATCTCTAATGGACATTAATATTATAAAAAAAGAAAAAAAGATTTTTGAAGATAATACGATAAACCACCTAAAAACAAAAGAACTGAAAGGAGAGATGGAGGCAGCTATAAGCACATCAAACAAATGTAAGGGAAATCCCAAGTTAACAAATTTTTTCGATAAATTTTTTTTTATCATATGCATAGGTACCTATATGCAAATAATACAAAAAAAATTTTACTTTTATTGAAAAAATTTTTTAATTTGGGTTTTCCCTTACATTTGTTTGATGTGCATATATCTGCCTCTATCTCTAACATCCCCCACCAATACATTATTCACTTCAATTTATAATATAAATAGCTTCGCCTAAAAGAACAGTTTTTAGTTGTGTTTTTCATCTGATGATGGCGTAATTGCCGAAGTCGACTCGTGTTTGTACGATTTTTGTTGTGAAAAGTGACAAAGCAACGATCCCATACTTTTAAACTTAAATTTATTCGAAAAAATACAAACCTCTCGTGTAATAATAAGTGAAAAATTTTTCCAAAAAATGTTTTCGGGCTCGTTAGTTCTCTCGCCGGCCCTGAACTCAACAACTACAATAAAAACATTATAATATTGAATGAATAAGTTGTTAGATAGTAATGTCCTAACCAGTGTTGTGCGTATCTAGATAACGTTATCTGAAATTTAATCTAGATATAACATTTTTGTTATCTATTATCTTTTATCTAGAAATTTTTAAAAAAAGTTATCTTTTATCTTATCTTTTTACTAAGCGAAGGAAAAAGATAAGATAATAAGAATACATCTTTATTTTTCCTGAAACAAAAAAAATTGAAGCTATATTCACCATTTACCTATATTCACTTGGCCGACCATATAAATCAGATAAATTTTGATACTTTCTTAAGAAATACAAAAATTTTTAAAGCAATTATTTAATTTTAAACAGAATTCTTGTTGTCTAGAATCATTTCCCCCATTAGTTAGAATAACATTTAGTCGTGTAATATGAAATGTCGTAGTCCGGACCACTTGCTCTACCATGTAATTTAGATAAGTATCGACAATTTTTTAAGCATTAGAGAAATGCTTAAGAACTTTTCGTTAAATGTAAATATAATTCTTATAGCCTGGATTCATTTCGGCCATTAGTTGGAATAACATTTAGTCGTATAACATGAAATGTCGTTTTCCGACCACTTGGTCGATCATGTAATTCAAATAAATACCGACATTTTTTAAGCACTTTTTCTGAAATAAAAAATGTCGTACTTTACTGTGCTGGATGTGTGCTATCATGGGCCGTAAACAAAGAAACTAAATTCCTTAATTATTTTTTGACCGTTGACCCAACGATTGATGAACAGGATTTAAGGAGAATAAAACAAAATTCCCAGAATCCCATAGAAAACGTTTATTTATTATTGTCTGATATATTTCGACATGGTTGATGTCTTTTTCAAGGACGATTATCTAGAATTCAAAAACATATTTATAGTTTTACATCAACAAAAATTTTTAAAAACATTAAAAGTAAGAATATACAATTAATTTTAGTATATATTACACATGTTCTTAATATAATTATTTTTTTATAATTTGTAAGAAAGGCTATATTCCAAAAAGAAAAAACAGAAGAATCTTTAAAAAAAATTTTTTTTAGAATTATCTCTCAATTATAATTTTTTTAATTTTTTAGTTTACATAAGAAATATGGATTTAAGTTTGTTAAAAAATAAAAAATTAATTACTTGGTAGTAAGATAGTAATAAAGACCGACAGAACAAAAACACAAAATGAACCAAGGGTTTCAGAATTGAAGCGTTTGAAATAATTAGTTTAATTTATAAATTTACTCACCATGCAAACAAATTTTTTGGAAAATATCACATGTTAAAAAATATTCTAAAATTATATATTGAAACATATATAATTTATGTCACTAATTTCATTCCCAAACAAGGAAAAAGTCATTATATTAAAATTAAAAGTTAAAATTAATCAATTAAGTAATTTTGTTTTTAAAGAAAAAATAGTTAATATAGAAACTAAATTCCAAAACATGCAAAAATGTCGTACTTTACTGTGCTGGGTGTATGCTATCATGGGCCGTAAACAAAGAAACAAAATTCCAAAACATGCAATTTTGTCGCCAAAAATCTTTCTTTAACATTTTTGTAGTTTATTGTAATTAACACATCTTCTTGAGAACCGACGAGGTACTTTCGCAGCCCAGCACCGGTCCACGGACTTGCGGTTGAGAAACCCTGACCTAGTGAATTATTTCTGTAAATAATATCTTATCTGTTATCTAAAATTTTATCTAGATAACGATTCCTCGAAACGAATTATCTGTTATCTTTATCAAGATGTCTTAAATTATGGTCCTACTATAAACACAAATTTTCAATAAAATGTTCAAAAACAACTTTTATCACTTTTACTATACACTATGCAAGTATTTATGACAAACTAATACCTACTTACATGTATGAAAACAAATGTTGCCTAACCGAAAATATAACGTTGTAGAAAATTGTGCGGCAAAATTGACTGTGACTCATGATGAGATATGTACCAATGTACCGTATACATTGAGAGGCTAAAAACCGCAAACACTGCTGAGTATGAGTTTGGCTTTAAAACGCTCGGTTTGCGGGTTAAGTTGGTAAGTGGGCTTTTGATATACAACAAACGATCGACGGACCGCCTGACTGACTGGCTGAATCAAAACTGATGATGAACATGTATGACATGGAAAAGTTTGTTGTACAAAATCCCAAACAACAGCCGAGAGAAAAAGAAGAAAGCTTTCAAAAGTATTTATTTTAACCAATGTAAATAAAATTAAGCTCGTTTGATCTCATTCACTGTACTACTAACTCCGAATATATGTAGCTGTTGTATATTGCTGCTATATTTATCGTCTGAATATTTGTTTTGAAAAAAATAAATAATTTTTTTTTTTTTTTTTTTTTTTGTATAAAAATATTTTATGGAAAAGTATTATCAAATTGAAAAGTAGAAAGAGTTGACTTGTATTTTGTAAAAGAGTAATTTTGGATAAAATTAATTGGATATGGTGAAGAAAATTTTAATTTTGTCAAATTTTCACCAAAATATAGAGATATTATTTTTCACGAACTAGTTTTCGATTGATTAAATCATCTTCAGGTGAAAACTAAACTGAACTGAATTCAGTTTGGATAAAAGAATATATATACCGTGTTAGTTTTTTGAGAGTTTCCACTTTTATTACAACCAAATTTGTATGATAGAAATGGTACTGGAAAAGGTTCCTTTCTTGGATGTAATGGAAATGTAACCAACCAGAACACTGTCGGTTGAAGTAGCCTCAATCAAGTACATATGCATATTTTTACCGCCTAACTGATAAATTAAAGAAAAATTAAGAAATTAAACTTGGGTAAAAAAAGTTCTTTTTGCTCATTTATGTTGTTAACTAATGCATTAGATCAGTTTTATCGAAAAATTAATATATAGTCTCATTTAAAAATCTATAAGTTTGTATCATAGCTCGAAAATCATCAGAGCTATAAAGCTCCTGACTATAGCAATCGATTGCCCACGTCGATATCTACAACTCTTATTTGAACAATTTTTCGATTAAATCAACGGTTTGGCTGTAATAAAAATGGCAACTCTCGAAAAACTCACTCAGTATATATATAAATTAAAAACAATAAATGGACTGGTTAAGAAATGGGGAAAACCCAGAAGAAAGGTAAACAAATACACGTGTACCGGAAACGAGTGGTAAATTACGGTATCTTAAAACTTACGGTATCGACTTATTAGTTTTTAGAATTTATTTTGTTAGCCAGGGTCGGATCTAGGGGGGCAGCGGGGCACGTGCCCCCCTGCAGGTGTTAGGGGCGACCAAAGTGCAAGTTTGAGGGTGTGAAAATGTTGGATTTAAGGTTTTTTTTTGCTCGTCACTTGCTTCTTGCAGGGATTTTTGAATTTTAAAATTTGAATTTTTCTCGAGAAGGGTGCCAGTAACAAAGCTTGCCCCCCCCCTCATAATAATTGTAGATCTGTCTGCAGCATTTAAAATAAAGGTTGTGTAAAGTGGTTTTTTGCCAGATTTTCAATAGTTTTCTTTCGAAAACACTCTTCAGATTTTCGTACTTCAAAAAATTTTTTTAGGTGATCTATTTCTCGAATAACTTATAATTTCATGAAATCCTTATATAAGTCACCTAATACGTTTCTGGTATTTTCCCGGAAATTGAAAAGTGGTGATAAAAATTTTTTTTACGTACAAATTGTGTAGGATATCGTCAGAAAGAGCTTGTAAAATGAGGTTATAGTTTCTTTTACCATTTTTTATTTTTAAGCCCGGTCAGCGAAACATTTTTCTTCAAAGTGATAGGAGTGAAGCCTCAAATTACCGAATTTGTTTATTTTTAAAATTGAAAATTTGACGAATATAAAATTCAATAAGGGAAACCTGGTATATGCACTCCAGTCTAAAGTGTTCTCTACCTAAACTCTTTCAAAACGTGTTTTAACATGTTCATTGCCAATCACCCGATATCGCGTGATACATTTTCTTTACTATATGGCCAATCACGTGATATTGCGTGACAAAAATAAGAATCTACTTATTTAACATAAAATCTCTGGCCATCTCACAAAGTCAATAGTATTAGTTTGGCAATGAAAGTGTAAAATTAGGCGTGAGTGGGTGCTATAAAACGTAGTTATATCACAGTATGAATAAAAGATTATTACCATTGGCAGTAGCGAAACGCACTTTCTAACCTTTTTTGATATAAGTATAAACAATTATGTTTGTCTTTTTTACTTATGTGATAGTATGTGTTTGTACATGTGAGATTGAGGGTTGATAATAGTCATGTTGAATTATATGAACAACTAAAAGCAACTTTCTTCAAAATGAATTGAGGAAACGCGAAATTGATGACAGTATTCAACACGAGAATTTAGATCGTCACGACCTATTAGCACCAACCACTGTCGAAATCGAAAATATTAACTGAATTATTATAAAATATTAATAATTATTTATTATTTAACGTATTTTTACATAACCATTCAAATTATAATAATACTTAAAAATTTGCATCAAACGGCCCTCAGAAAAAACATAAATTGAAATTTTGTTTTGAATGATTTAAACAAAATTTAGCAGCATAAGAGTTATCACCAGACATTTTAAGCCACCATAATAATTAAATACATATTAGAAATATCTTACAGATCACAAAACCCACTAAAATTACAGGAAAATATCGAAAATAACATATGACAAGCTTTAGATAAAAAAAATTTAATGACAGTTAAAATTCCACTGCCATCGTTGTTAAAAACTTTACAAAAGTCAGTGAAACTTAGACAAAATTAAATAATTTATATAATTATCAACTGTAAATTTTCATAAAATAATTTGACCTGCAAATTTATTTTTCTAAATTAAATTTACTTTAGTGATGATATTTTCACTATATTAGTATGCATAATGTTGTGCATTATTTAGATACATAACGTGGATAACCCTTTGGAATTTTTGAATTCCAAATGACACTCTTACGTCATCTCGTTTCGTAACTGTTTGTGAAATAAACTATTATTTAAACTGTGGTTATACTATTATAGTTTTTGTCTAGACAAAAGTGTGCAAATTTTTAATGGTTTTTACGAAGGATAATTGGTTCTTTGATACCATGTTTGCATGATTTTTGCAAGTACTCCGGAAAGTTTCAGTAAAATCTGCCTCGGGCTTAAAATCAGTTTTATTGTGTTTTATTAAGTAACTTATGTAATTTTTTTGTATGTTTTCTAGAAAATGAGCAAAGGCAAGAAAGATTCTTCGAAGCAATTCAAAGATAATTTATAAAAAGCAGTAGAAGATGGGATTAGAAAAGGAACTAATGAAATTGGAGACACATCTGCGAAAGAAGTGTGGAGTGAAGTAGAAAAAAGGCGAATAACAAACGAATGAATCCATCAAATCCGTAAATTTCATAAAAACATATTTGATTCAATTTCTGTCCCTTGAATCAAAGAATCAATCTAACTATTCAAATAAATTGTTTTACTGATTTTGCGAGTTTCATTCCCACCTTTAGCACTGTGAGGCACGTTTACCCGGTTTCCCCTATACGAAAAGGATTGAAAAATATTATTTAAAGCTTGTATGTATATTTGCATCTACTTGTGTGAAAGAATACACACATAATATAATGTTCTGAACTTGTAAAACAATTGTACATATATAACTGTAGTTCATAATATATTTTTAAAAAGAATACTTATGACTTGCTATTCTTGGTAAGTTAATGATAAAACTAGAGAGATAAAACTTCTTATAAAATTCATGAATCATGTTAGTCACGTTTATACGGTAATTAAGATTAAACTTTAACGGATAAAGAGTGAAATTATGCTTTTTGGTAAGGTACATATTATAGTAAAATATTCCACAAATAAATTTGAGAATGTTATTTGAGAAGAGAATGAAAAGAGAAGTTTTAAGAAAAATTATTTGTCTAATTTGCAAAAATAGAAAGTTTTGATTTCTCAGTGTATTTATACACTTCCGCGTGAAATTGGGACGGTTGACGAGTAGGGAAAGATGCGACAAGATGGAATACCCTGCCACAAGCAAGTATCTACGATCGGTCTGTCCTTCCAACAATCCGAGTCAGTCATAAGAGAACACTGTGAAACACTTTATTTTGTTGGAAACCCAATTTTGCTCCACAGGTGAGGCATGACAGGATAAAATGTAATTTTTTATATTTATATATTTAATTATGAAAATGTTAAACGTTTGTTTGTTTTATAAGCTTAACTACTTCGCCTTCCCCCACCTGCCTCTGTCAATTTATTCTCCCTCTCTTTAGCGAATTTCCAGAATGGAATTCAGCTATTACAACCACTGTCATGACGCGACTTGAGCCCGGAACTATGCCAGAAATTTTTTTTTGAGGTCCCTAGAAACCTCAATATATATATATATATATATATATATATATATATATATATATATATATATATATGTCCGGGCGATAGCTCTCGAACGAAATGTTTTACGTTTATGAAATTTGTTGAAAATATTGGCAGTCCCAAACCGTTAGGCGAGTTGGTTAACCAGACACGTCCGATGCCCGTAACATGGTTTTTCCGGCAATTTTCGCAATTTTCGTAAAAACAATTAGTTTTTTGTCAACATTTCCCCTTATTAAAAAACTTTAGTGAAATTTTTTTACATCATTGGAAAGAGGAGAAAAAATCACATAAAAAAGGTCTTTAAACTATTATTCCATGACAATTAGTTTCCAAGAAAAGCTAACTTTTATAAACGGAAATTCGCTATGTTATGCAGGATGCTGCGGTAGGGGTATTTTTCATTTTCCATTAGAACTATTTTTATATGGTGAAGATAAAATATATGATAACTAATATTTTTTAAATCAAAAACTCTCCAACTTTCATTCCCGCGAACTTCAATTTAATTATAGACGTAAATTGCTTCCACTACTGTAAGAACCGCCGAAAAATTCGTGATATAGAACGAAATTAGAAATCATGTCATGTTAAACAGAAATAATTATAAAATCAACAACAGATTTAAGTTTAGGTCCACTAGATTCGGACCTGGAGCGTTAAATTTTTTTAGGTGGCACTATGGAACACAAATATTTTTAATTGTAAATTTGGAAATTTTGGAACAAAACTAAAAAATAATGTGACCAGTGAAAATATTTTTTTTTATAATTTTTGGGCTAAAATACATACTTTAGTCCCTCATAGTTTTAAGCCAACTAGCGAGCAGAATTTAAATAGGACCTCACCAATCAGCTAGCGAAATTTGACTTAAATTAAATATCGTTGCTAGGTAATTAGCTACTTATTTTAAAATGCATTAAATTGTCTCCAAATTGACAATTGTGTATTTATTGTATTTTTCGGTACACAATTAGCAACATTTTTTTATTTTTATTTAAAATTCAGAAAAATTTACAAACTACAAAATTTATTTACAATTTTTGTTACAATAGTTATGAAATTCTTTAGGAAATATGTAAATTGGCGTAATGTGTGTAGATGCTTAAAATAGTTTTTCCATTTTCCCGTGGGAATGAGATATTTTCCCGGAATAAAAAGTATCTTAGATGTTGACCCAGGTAATAAAATTATCATCACCAAATTTCATTAAAATCCGTCCAGTAGTTTTTACGTGATGCGTGAACAGACAGACAGACAGACAGAGACAGATTTATACTTTTGTTATATGTACAGATAATAAATTATAAACGAAATTTTTAATTCGAAATTGCAAAAAATAAAATATACGTCACAGGACTAAAGTTTTTTTTTTGATCCCTCGTGTGAATTGTTGTCCTCAGCAGGCCCTCTAGCAACAAACTTCACACTCGGAATTAAAAGTTTAACATATTTTATCAGCAAAAATATTTTCAATAATATTTCATGTTGTTTAAAAGTTAAACGTGAATTTTATTCAACTAAAGAAAAACCACTTACGTAAGCAAATTAAGACAATAAATTGCGTCATTATAACTCTGTCTGACGCGATACAACAAAACAAAATTATCAACTAAATATTAATTTTACGTTAAATTTAAAACAAATTACTCTCTATAAAATCGTATTGGGAAATGTGTTGTGTTCACGAAAATGATCTGGTTAGTTACAAAACCCAATGTTATAGAGTAATATAATAAATACGGGATATATTATGTATGTATCAGGAGCATATGTGTCTTCCAGTATCCTCCTTTCCACACATATTAAGATTTCGCTATTCTATTCATTTGTCAACTCTTTCTCCCGTTGCCGCTGCGCGGGGTTATTAATATGTTAGACACACATGTGACAATCGAGGCGAGGAAGGTTACTCCCACCACACGTATCCCCACCAACCAACGCCATGGCATCTATGGGGTATGTTCTATTTGTTACAACTTTCTATAATCTAATAGATAAATAGAGGGATTATTTAGTCCTGAATAAATTTGTAGGTTAAATACCCAAAACAAGAATAGTAGTAAGTATTAAACAAGATTTTTTATGTTATGTTATGTTTTGTGAAGGAGATATTTCACACAGTAAGTAGATTTTTTTGTATAAATTATTAATTGCGTCATCGAGATTAGTTTTGGGTATAAGAAAGAGTGGATGGTTAGAAGAAATGTAGTTTGTGACGGTACTTGAAGTTTTCCTTTGTCGCCAGAGAGTAAATTTTATGGCAACAAGTAGTCAAGGTGGCTAACAGAGTTTGGAAGTTTTGTATTTAATTGTTGTTTTATTGTTGTTAATTAAAGAAATTTTAATCAACTCGAAATAGTTCCTTTAGCCCTAGAATCATACGTATTCGTCAAAACGACGAACGAACTTCTCTACCTGGTCCAATACACAACTTGTCGGTGCCTGCTTGCTGTGAAACTTCTGTTATCTAATTTATTTGTTATTATAACACATAAGACGTATAAATTTTGTTTATAGCTATTGTCGTTTTTTATACTGAAATAGTGTGCGTCAAAAGGACGACGATGTATTATTAACCCATATTTTTTTTTAAAGATTTTGTACTCCACATATAAAAGTTTTCCTAATTATTCTAAAATTTATTAAAGATATGGATGTTATAATTAATTTATTCAATGATTATGATAATGTGAAAGATGATTACAGCTGTTTGACTTATAGAGACGACATAATACTGAAGTTTTAATATATTGAATCGAAAACTAAAGAATGCGTTTCAAGTGACTTAATAAAAGGTTAACAATTTATTTTATGGAAAATATTTTAATTTTTATTATTTTTTGAGATCTTATTCTAAAAATTACTAACAAATTTTAGAAAATTTACAAATGTGCCTAATGGGGAAATAACTACATATCTATAGGAATATTTATGACTGTGAAATTTCACATTCTGTAAAGTCACACATGTCCACTGACTCATAATAGTTCATAAATTAATTATTTGAAAGACATGTTTTATGATACAATTGATGTATTTATCTATTTTTTAATTTTTATAGTGAAAATATACTTTGATAAAAAGATTAAAAAAATTAATAAATATTTATATTAAGAAATTTCTCCAAATCCAATTTTTTTAAATATTTTGTTCGCTTTTGTAGTATTGTTATGTAAAAAAATGTTTTTTGAAAATAAACTCTAAAACTCCCCGTAAAAAGTCCATTCGTCGAAACGACGCCGATGTATGATTAACTTGACTCGTAGACCAACGTATGATTCTAGGGTTAGTGACCTTTTATAATTAAATTGGTCAGTTGAAAAAGGTACATATTCCATAAAAATGACAAGAGGAGTTGAGATAGCCATTTTGTATTTTAGACTGGCCTGGTGGGTGTAAAAAAAGACCATATTGTATTCACATAAAGAACCAGAAGTCCAAATTAGAATGTTTGGTAAACGATATAACCTAGTTAGACCTTACATCGCCTTAATATCCTTTTTGAAATAGCAAAAAAGTAAAATAATTATATTAAAATATATCAAATCTTGTAAAAACATTAAAAAGTATAACTAAACGCAGAATTCTTGAGGGATCAAAGTCCAACAAAAAGGAAAGATATATTTTAATAAGAGATATACATATTTTGTTACATTAAGAAGATAAAATACTTTTGCAATAAAGATGGATATAGAGTATAATTATATCTAAACTTCCGCTATTAGTTTTTATATCTCTCACTCAGGTAATATTGCACTGTATATACAAATTATTAAAAATACACTATGTTGTAAAAAAAGTAATAGATCTTGAAATAGTTTGCTTATTTATATAGTAATACAGTGATATACCTACTTAAATAAGTAATTTTAAATTAAACAAGTAATATTAAGAAATTTATAATAATAACAACATTACAAAAGTAGATTTTATGATTGCATCAGGTAGTTCAATAAAATTGAATACATTTCATTTAGGTATTTATAAATACGATTTTTTTAATGCTGTAGACCCTTACTTTCATTTATTTAACGGAGTACTGTAAAGTGGACTTTGATTTCTCAGAAACTTTAGTTTAGTTATAGTAATTATTCAACTTGTAAATATTGACTTGAAAAAGGAACATATTCCACGGAATTTTTATGTAAATAGTTTATATACTTTAAAACATTTATTTCATTTTCATGGCTAAACATGGGCTACTAACCTAGATGAACACTTTTCCTATAGAAAAGTTTGCTGTGAAAAAATTACTTTTTATATAAAACAGTTTGTTTTAGTTTTCCGAAAATATCGGTTTTTGGAATATGTACCCTTTTCATCTGACCCATTCAAACGCCGCGGCGATGACTAACTTAAAATCAAAAACTTATCTGACTTCTGAAAGAGGGTATTGATTTATTTATTGAAATCAAAATTTATCGTGGAATTTTACGTTCCAGAATCATGATTTTACAAATCGGTATGAGAAGTTTATATTTTTCCGATTAAATTTGTGTTTGTTTAATGAAAATTTTTTGCCAAGAAATTTAACGAGAAAAACTGTCAACTAATAAAAACGCGACAGCGAAGCCGAAACGTTTTTGTTAGTTGACAGTAATTCGAGTTAAATTGCTTTTAGGCAAGAAATTTGAGTTGTAGAAAATACAAATTTATTCAGAAAAAATATAAAACTCAAGTGCACTACGGAAAGATAATTTAACGAATAAAATAAATTAGTATAATTCATATCATTGTTTAATACATTGTTACTGGGGTTCTGAAATCAGTTAAATTTACCAATACGAATTTTTTTTCTATTTTTGTCGCGTTTACCTGCAATGAAATGACCAATGAAATGTTTTGTACCATTTTTTTCACTGTAAAAATCTGTCCTAACTTTTTTCCAATGGTAAAAGTGAAAAAAAAAAACTACAATATTCTTATCGGACTTGATACACATGAGTTAAATTGTCTATAATGTGTATTTAAAAACACTTGAATTTGAACTTTGGTTACTATTTTGAAAACTATACTAACTTTATTCATTAAATTATTACCATTGTGTCTACAGAGAGATAATAAGGCTGAAGATAATAAAATATTACTTCGGATCTACCGAAACGATCGACTTACTTTTTGAGTAATTTATTTTATTCATCAAATTGCTATACAAAAAAGTAGTGAGGTCCACAGCATTTCTATTCCAAAATTAATAAGGCTACAGCGGTTCTGCACCAAAAATAGTAAGACTACAACGGTTCTGTACCAAAAGTAGTAAGGTTTCAACGATTTTGTACCAAAAGTTACCAAAAGTAGCAAGGGTGCGGCGATTCTGCACCAAAATTATTAGGATCACAGCAGTTCTGTACTAAATGTAGTAAGATTACATGGTTCTGTACCAAGTAGCCTCAACGATTCTGCATCAAAAGTAGTAAGGTTACAGCAATTCTGCACCAAAAGTAGTAGGACCACAGCGGTTCTGCACCGAAAGTAGTAAGGTTAGAACTGTTTTGTACCAAAAGTAGTAAGATTACCGTAGTTCTGTACCAAAAGTAGTAAGGTTACGGCGATTCTGGATCACTGCAGTTCTGTACTAAAAGTAGTTCTCAACAGTTCTGCACCAAAAGTAGTAAGGTTACAGCAATTCTGCACCAAAAGTAGTAGGACCACAGCTGTTCTGCACCAAAAGTAGTAAGATCACAGCGGTTCTGCACCAAAAGTTGTAAGGTTACAACGGTTTTATACCAAAAGTAGCAAGATTACCGTAGTTCTATATCAAAAGTAGTAAGGTTACGGCGATCCTGCACCAAAAGTATTAGGATAACAGCAGTTCTGTACTAAAAGTAGTAAGATTACAGTGGTTCTGTACCAAAAGTAGTCGTCTCAACAGTTGTGCACCAAAAGTAGTAAGGTTACAGCAATTCTGCACCAAGTGGTAGCTAGTTAGGTAGGGTCAAGGTTATAACTTTGTTACAATCATACAATGCCTAAATTATTACGTTGTTGCAGGAAATTTATTTCAAAGCCCCGTAAATTAACTTTGCACTGGACCCTTAGGTGGGGTTGGCCCGGAATATATGCGTATTGTTTTGATTACATTGATAATAGAATATAATTATTTGTACATTGCTAACTAACCAGGGCCATATTAACTCAAAGTGCCTTCCTAGGCACCGTGAAAGATGCCACCCCCACTTTTTACTCAAATACAAAAAAATCGTAACTTTTCCTACTGTTTTTCTTGACTTTCCCTAAAAACATAACCGACGAGCAAGCAAAAAACCTTATCTTACAACTTTTGTCGCCCTGTTCTAAAAATCTGCCGCCAACCATAACGATTCATCTGTAACCAGATAAAATTTAACATTGTATTTCACTAAAAAAAAAAAATCTGGTAGTTTTTCGGTTACGATAATTAAAAAAATTTTTCAGGTACATGTTAATCGTGTAAACTCCGCTTATAAGAATTGTGAATGCTGCCCATTATAATTTATATAGCAAATATGCAAATATTCGTCACTACCATTTGATGACGTGAACTTAAAATTAAATAATAAAATTATTCTGTAGTAAGTTGTGTGTTTATTAAAGAAAATGAGATAAGGAGAATTGAATACATAGGTGAGGAGAAAATGAAGAATGTAAGTGAAATATACAAACGGTTGTAGTAGCACACAAGTATTATCCTTGAATAAGTTGTAATAAAGTTTAGTTTGTGTATACGGGCGCTGCCACTTACATGCCCTACACACACACACATCCCTTGTACGGGATATACAGGATGAACGAAAATGTCGTATATCACACGTTTGTACTAGTTATCGCACTTTAATTAGAAATGTGTAATAAATACAGTGGCTAGTCAAAAGTATTTGGACAGTCACATAATAAACAAATTTTAATAGTGAAAACTAGGCGAACAGTGAAAATAGTAAAAAATTTGACTTGTCTGCTACATAAAATGATTTATTAGCAATTTTTTTTTACAAATTAATAAAAAAAAAATCCAATTCAGCTACTATTTAAAAATTAGCATTTTTTCACTTTAGAGTAAATAATTAACACGTTTCAAAAGTATTTGGACGATACAATTTCCATTCTTTATTAGCAATAAAAGAAAATTGTTTTAAGTATTTAGTATTTAGTAGCGTATTCCATTGCCTTAATCACTTCTTTTAGTCTATTAGGCATTAACTTCAATAGTTTGGATGTCGCTTCAGGCCAAATTTTACTCCATTCCAATTTTAAAGTCTTAATTAAGCTTTGTTGATTTGAAATGTGATGGATTCGAATTTCTTTCCCCAAATGATGCCAAAGGATTACAATTGGATTGAAATCAAACGATTGGGGTGGTGTCAGTAATCTTTTGAATGGAGTAAAATTTGGCCAGAAGCGACATCAAAACTAGTGAAGTTAATGCGTAATAGACTAAAACAAGTGATTAAGTTAATGGAATAAGCTACTAAATACTAAATACTTGTTAATAACGAATGGAAATTGTATCGTCCAAATACTTTTGAAACGTGTTAATTATTTACTCTAAAGTGAAAAAATGCTAATTTTTAAATAGTAACTGAATTGGATTTAGTTTTTTTTTTATTAATTTGTAAAAAAAATAGTTAATAAATCATTTTATGTAGAACACAAGTCAAAATTTTTACTAATTTCACTGTTCACCTGGTTTTAACCACTAAAATTTGTTTGTTATATGACTGTCCAAATACTTTTGCTTTGCCACTGTATGTCTTTATCTGGTCCTATATTGTTACAAGCTTCTGAATGTCCTTGATTTTACCTATCCTTGTCTAGAAGAGTAAGTCTGCGTTTCCGGCATAATTTTTAAGAAAAGATTTTCTCAACATAAATTTGAACAGTTCAAAAACTCAACAGTAGTCATTAATTATTGGTTATTGTTTCATTTTTCAAAATCTTAATGTATTTTCTAAATTCGCTTCTAATGAGGTTATTTTTATATTTGTTTTTCTTTGACCTCTTGAAAATTCCTATTATAGGATATATTTCTATATTCCTAATATAGTTCTTTTACTACACCGGTATAGTTCCATAGTTCCATAGTTCTTTTACTACAAAATTGTGGTACTCCACGTTCTCAGTACAAATTAAATGAAACTAAACAGTTAATGGGGTCGTCGAGTTTAGAGATAAAGGAATTCCCGTTTTATTTTATTTTATTTTTTTTTTTACTGATAATTTAAGAATATATAAAATCGAAAAAAAGAAAACGATTATGGTTTAGAAAGGTTGTCATTCTGGCAGGAACCACAATAAAATTTTTTTTTAAAATCTAAAAATGGTGGCTGTTTAAAAAAATTATTTCTTTGATATTTTTTTTCAGTTTTTTATTTTTTAAAAATAGTAAAATTTAAAATTTTGCAGTATCCGTTGTTTTACCATAAAGCAACATGTATTGAAGGTAGGTATATGCGAAATTGGAAGTCGATTGGATAAATAGAACTCGAGATATTATGTCGACTAGCTTGAAAAATTTGATTTCTAGAAAAATATTATACAGTTAGAGTTTTGAAGTATGATACCTTATACTGGAACCTTCTATATTACAATAGCTATAATTTCATAAATTTCTAAAATTTTTAAATTTCCTCTTAAGGACACATTTTTAAAGGCCTATATTTTCAGCAAATGAAACAAAACAAATCGATTTTTAAAAAATTTGAAACTAGAATACCGCTTTCTAGACTAAAAATAAATCGTATTTTGTTTCTTTACATAACCATACCCTATTATTTTTACACCATAACATCCTGTGTATTATGCCAGAATGTGTACACAAAAACCCTGGTGTGTTGCTGTTAACAAATTTACTAATCTATATATTTGCTTAGTAAGAAGAACAAACAAACAATAATGTCTCCTTAAAGCAAATGAGAGAAGTTGCGACAAGTAACTAACCAAGACACATAGTGTGGAGAAATGCGAAATATACAATGAGTCTATTGAATAAAAAAAAAGTAAAACCTTATTAAGTAGTTACTTATGCAGAGAAGTGAATACTTTTAAATATAAAGTATTATTACTTCATTTTACTTGAATAGAAGATACCTTTACTTAAAAGTAAATACTGGAAAAAAATTTAAACATTTAAGGGTATTCTAGTCCAAAAATTCGAAAAAACCGATTTTTTTTTCTTTCACATATTCAAAGTTTAGACCTTTAAGAATAAGCCTCGAAAATGATTTACGGAAATTCGAATTATTTTCGAAATTATGGTAATTTTTTCCCTGTGTACTGTGTATCTTTTCAGTGGTAAATTCAAATTTTTAATTTAAATTACTTGAAACTACTTTTGTCGATACGGTTGACACGATATCTTAAGTTCTAATGCAACGATTTACTTGAAATTTGGTACAGACCTTCTTAATACTATCAAAATTGGTCCGACGCAGAGGTTTTTGAAAGTTTTTTTTTTTTTACTATTTTTAAAAAATTACCAAATTTGAAAAAAGGAGGCGAGGAAAAGATTTTTCTTTTTAAATGGACGCTATTTTACGAAAAAAAATATTTTTTCAAATCGGCTACGTCCAAGTAATTCTACATCCTTGTTTATTAAAAATTATCTAAAATTTTATGTTTCACATCGCCAGGATGGCTGGAATCTGGAATCACGTCAACCAGGAGACACCATTTTTTTTCGATTCCCCACTTTGGCGGTCTGTACCGATGTCAATTTTGAATTTATTTAAAATTTTTATACACTTTTATACTTTACAAATATCAATGAAAAACTGTGAACAAATGGATACTAAAATGGATACTGTTTTCTTTTTTTTATTACGCTCGTAAAATCATCTCATAATAGAGTCTCTAGACTAGAATACTCCCTCAAGTATTTACTAATAAAATATTAACTTTTACTTGTAAGTAAACCTTTGATTTCGGAGAATTATAACAAACGCCAAATTACTTACTGATTTAAATCATTATTTCTTGTTTTTATTCAACTAAAAAGAAGTAGGCACTTACTGAAAATATATCAGTAAATACTTATTTCCACACTAAGTGAATACTGAAAATAATTTGAGTTTACTTGTATTTCCTGTAAGTAAACTCCTTTTTATTAAAAGCTCATATTTAACTTGCTATGTTAGTATGTTGGTTTAGATCAAATCTTGGAATCAAAATTTAGACAGGTTCTAATTGAGCTAGAGGTTTCAAATTTTGCATACGTGTCTAACCTTGATGACAATGCAATATTGTATAATTAGTTTTTCCCTAATTCGCCCAAAACCAAAATTGTTCATTTTTAGTCCTATGCAACTTTTTGACATTTCGAATTATCAAATATTGCTCATTGATTTTACATTGTAATTTTTCGTTTCCATAGTTATGTCTGATTAGGGTAAATTAACCGATTAAAATATAGGTAAAACAATTACTTCTTTAATTTTTTTTTTTAAATTAATTGTAATCACACTAAAAAGTAGAAAATAAAATAAAGTAAAAAAATGTTTTTTAAGAAAAACCTTTTATTTAAAAATGGGCTAAAAAAATAAAATAACTTTTCAGTGAAGTTTGAAGCAATTTGCAACATAATTTATAAAAGCTTGAGGCGTTTAATTAAATTTGGTAACTACTGAAAAGTAAAATAGCTACACTTATATCCAAAACAGAAATAATTAATGATAACGCCTCAAGCTTTTATAAATTATGTTGCATATTGCTTCAAACTTCACTCAAAAGTTATTTTATTTTTTTAGCCCATTTTTAAACAAAAGCTTTTTCTCAAAAAACATTTTTTTTACTTTATTTTATTTTAAGTAATCACGTATAATTTTATTTAAGTAAGAACTTAATAGGAAGTAAAAGTGAATACTTCTTTTTTTTATTCAATAGACCTAATATTTGTAGTTTAGTGTAGCTCTATAGTTACAGTGTTGTAACTTTAGCCATAGCTATAGTGTACAGGTGTACAAAAGCGGCTTATATAAACACACCGTCGTGATGTCGTCTCAGCCGTTCACCGTGTGTAAGTATTATTTTATAATAATAATTGTAAAACGCTTATTTCGTTCGGGAGATAGTGATAAAATGTTTATATAAATTATAAAATTTGTTACAGTGATGAAGATTTTGTGCGGTTTCAAACTTGTGAATACGGTGAATATTTACACGATACAAATATTATGTATTTCTATCGTGTAACTTGTGTGCGATTGTATAGAATTGCACCACGCGGTTTGTTTGTTTCAACGTGAAAAACAATTATCATTTGTACTTTAATATTAAACAAACTGATTTTATTTAAATATCTTCCTACAATTTACCTTGTATAGCTGTCTACTACTACTTGTTAAATGTGTCATGTAATTAACACTATACAAAATATAAAAAAAAAAAAAAACATAAGTAATTAAACACTTTTATTATAATTACATTTACACATTTCAATACAATTACAAAAAAATAAAACAAATATTTTTATATGTTATCCGTCTATAAACATGTTTATAGAAATTATCACACAGAGAGTGTATTTGTTACTAATGAACAGAGCCCGCGAGAGGGTAGGGCAGCAGGGGCAATTACCCGAGGACCCGGGTTTAAAAAGGGGGGGGATTAGGGCCCGGAGAAAGTCAAAAGAGGGTTTTTTTTGTTCGTCAATTGTATTTTTGGAGAAGAATGTGTTCAAAAAATTTTTATTGCGCCCGGGGGTCAGCCTTTTTTACTCACCGGCCCTTTCACAACGTTTCAAAACGTTCTCTTAAATGTTACGTTTTATTGGCTACGATTTAGGGTCCGCTGTTTTTGAAAATGACTGTTAATACAGTCGAAACTAGTCAAACGTGACCTCTATTATTTTCTTTGTTTATTTTTTAATTTTTAATTTTGATTTCTTTTTTTTTTGATGCTGAATTTTATGTGGTGATTTTTATCACTTGCTTTTTGCGGGCTTGTCGTCTTTTTTAGTACTAATTGTAACTTTTTTCCCCGCAGTTGGTTTGATTTGTTTAAGTAATTTTTCTATGGTTGGCATAAATTTTGTACATAACTAGAATTTTAATAAACTCCTCGTAAAATATCAAACGTATTATTATTATTTTTAACATTAACAATAAGTATTTTAAATATTTCGCAATAGCTTTGTTTTTATTAAATTATTTATCAATACTAAAATTTACAGTAAAATTATTCAATATCATTTCCGTGAACTATAAACACTTTTGCTGCAATATACAAACCAAATTTTCCAGTAATAACGTAGAAGATAAAGATAAAATTTTTCAACTTAATGTAGATATACAGTATTGAATTTATTGAAATAGCTAATAACTCGTGAACGAGTAGTTTCAATCAATATAGAAGTGATAAGTATATTCCATTTCAAGCTGGTCCACATCGAAATGTTATAATACTTTGAATATAAAGTAATCTATTACTAGTACACTAGTACGCTAGAGCTAGTAAAGTATTTATTAACTTATATATACATATATGTGGCATCCCGTTAAAACATTTATTCACTCTATGTATTATGTATTTTGAATAAATAATAATGTTACAACTATATTGCAAATATAAATGGACCTATCCGTACAGAATGTTACAGGTAATATCGTCAACATAGAGTGGTTGTACGTTCGCCAAAAGTTATTAGAGTAGAAGTCACAGTGTTATCAATTGAAGAATATGTTCAAATGGATTCATAGAGCCATGAAATTCAACTGGTTCGCTAGTGTTCATAATATTATTTTTTACTAGAATTTGACGTAAGGGTGTGATTTAATTCAATATGGCCTACGACTAGATCTGGGCCGAGGAAGATGCAAACGGTGTACCGCACTAGTCCCCGCAAATCTTTAAGAAACAAGATTGATTTATTTAATGAAATCAAAATTCCAGAATCATAATTTTACAAATTGTACTAACGTAAAAGCCCTTATACCGGAACACTATTATTAGGTAAACACCCATTTTTTTTTCTTAATATGCATGAAAGAAAGTTTTTTTAATTCAATGAATACGTTTTTAAAAAAATGCAACCCAAAAATTTTTATTTATTACTGTTTTTCTTTTACAAAATGTCGACATCTATATCCAAACAAAGAAATACTAATGACACTAGGAGTTGGGAACCGATATACAAACAGACGTGTAATATGAGTAATATGACACATAGAGTGACATCTAGGCGTCAAAGTAGGAAACATAGAATGGTTTAAGTATCAGACGTAAATAATGGATCAAAATACTATATATAACCAAAATTTATATATATATATATATATATATATATATATATATATATATATATATATATATATATATATATATATATTTCTCTAATTAAGTAAGGTAAGAAAACATTAAATTCAAGGTGAATTTAAATTGAAAAACAATCATTCTATTAATAATAATTTTTGTTATCAGAGGTTTCTCTCAGAAATAACTTCATTAATATATAAATGTCAAAACTCTTCGGACTTATGATCGTGTTCCGTTATAGGGGCTTTTACGTTAAAGTTTTTTTTAAAATTATGTAATTTATTTAAATGTATCCGAATTTTGTTACCATAACGTAAAAGCCCCCATTATGGAACGGTATCTAATACTGGAACAGTTTTGACATTTACATATTAATGAAGTTATTTCTGAAAGAAACGTCTGATAACCAAAATTATTATTAATAGAATGATTGTTTTTCAATTTAAATTCACCTCGCATTTAATGTTTCCTTATTTAGTTAAAGAAATAAATATGTAAATGTCAAAACTGTTCCAGTATTATGATAGATACCGTTCCATAATGGGGGTTTTTACGTTACTTCTTTTATTTATTAAAATTGTATTTACAAAAAAAAAAAAAAAAAATCAATTAAACCCTGAATATAATAAAATATTACTTCGGATTTGCCGTTAGCTGAGATCCATTTAATTCTTCAGTAATTTTTTCATCCAATTTCTATACTAAAAGCAAAAGATTACAACAGTTCTGTATCAAAAGTAGTAAGGTACCAGCAGTTCTATACCAAAAGTAGTAAGATAACAATCACAAGAGGTACCTATCAAAAAAAATTACGAAAATAAAATAATAAGAACAAAATAAATAAATATGAAATGGAATTTAAAAATTAATATGAAATCAAAGTTATCCCTCAGAACCGCAAAACGATTTCAAAATTTACGCTACTAGGTATTCTGGAAGATTGTGGACGGTATGTCCCAGAATTATCTGGAACATGCAATATAGTGAATATCGCAAAATGAAAATTGGAAATTTCTACCAATTTAAGTAGAAGGATAGTTAGTTAGTTGTGAAACTAAATGCATTTAACTGTTTACATCTGTAGTAATATAAACATTGATTGTATTATTAGAGAAACTCTCTATCGAAAAGTTTCGTGTTATTGATGCACATTATATAATGTGTATGTACTGTGCTATAGACAGCGATACTATTCCAATATACTAACAGTACCTACTGCAATATTTCGATACTATTAACATCTTAACTGCTAACATTTAATTTCGATAATTTATCCAGTGGCTTCAACTCCTTGATCTATGCACACATAGAGGTGTGTCTGTATGTATTTCGTTGCTTTCAAAACTTCAGTAGGTACTTAATTCGAATACCTACTACCAATGCTTTGTAATGATTGGAAATTTTCAAGTTTGCGGAATAATTTAATTTAATTTAAATCCGTGGTAGAGATATTCTTTTAGAACGTAATAAACAGATTGAATCTGCAGTGGGTGCAGACAACTTAGACTTCAAGCAATGGCGATTTTAGGAGGTAGGCCGGGTAGGTCTGGGCTAGGGATGATCGATATTCATCGATGGTAGAAAAACATCGATGCTATGTCCTTGATAACATCCACACATCGATGTTTCGATATTAATCTAAGCTATCCAGTATTTAAAAAGTCCTACAGCTGATTTAAAACAAGATCCATTACTTTTATGGCAAGTTCTAGGACCCACTTATCCAAACTTGAAAAAAATTGCCATTAAATATTTGTGCACAACAACTTCAACAGCTTCAGAGAGACTTTTTTCAAAAACTGGGCAGCATTTGTATCACCAAAGGAACAGATTAAAAGGGAAACTTCTAACGAAGTTACTATTTTGCAAAGTGAACCAAATAAATACTGGCAATGTTAATTTTTAATAAATAAAATAATAGATTATAATGGTAGTTTATTTTGCTACAGAAACATCGATGTTTTCGAACATCGATATTTTTCTTTCGATATATATCATATATCGATAATCTTAATTCGATGTTAACATCGATGTTTTTCTAATATCGATCATCCCTAGTCTGGGCCTACCCAAAAATTTTGAAAAAATGAAAAAAAAAAATGAAAAAAATGTCTAGGGCCCCAAAGTGGATTAATCCGCTCTGTCGACACTTTATGTTTAAAGACACTTTATGTCAAATGTTTAAAAACAATTCCTTAACCCCTGAGTAGATTTCTTTTAAACTGGAATCATTTCCGCCATTTATTAGAATACCTACCATTAGATCATGTAATATGAAATGTCATTTTCAGACAAAAAATATCGACAATTTTTTAAGCATTAGAGTAGCGGTTTCCAAACTTTTTGCACTAACGCCCCCTCTATAAAAAATCTTACCACTGCCGCCCCGCTCTTGAAAAAATTTATAAACAACTCGTAAATTAGTTTTCTATTGGAAAAATTCATATTCTTGGCGGAAAACAGGTCTATACGACACTTGAGAGGAAGCCGTTGATCAGACACGTATTCGATACTTACATGCTGACATGACTCTGACCGCTTCAGAATTGTTATTGTTAAAATATTACGTACAGTAGCGAACAGAAGTTTAGGGTTTACGTAGCTTTTTTTTAGCAAAAAAACCTAATCTATTCCATTTATTTACTCTATACCACCATGCTGAATGTCACTGAAGAAGAAAATTTTAGGCACAATTTACGTTAATTCCATGTGGCTCAATGCAACAGAGTTGGATTGTGTTAAACTAAAGCCTAAAAATTGCGGGTGGTTTTTCGAAAATTTTTTAAAAACCAATAGGGTTTGTTGGCGACCAAACGCCTTTGAAACTCGAAGATATAGTAAAAATGATAGATAAAGAAAATGATGACGAATCTTCGAATTAGATAATAGCTTTACGCTCGAAGAATCAGATACTGAATAATATTAAACAATATGTAAGTTCGAATAGTTCAAAGTTGCAAATTATTTATTTTAGAGAATAAAAAATATTTTTATTATTCATAAGGTCATATATATATATATATATATATATATATATATATATATATATATATATATATATACCTATTGTTAGTTATGCCTACATAATGTATATATATATATATATATATATATATATATATATATATATATATATATATATATATATAATTATATAGGTATTATAATTTAAGTGATAAAAAAATATAAAAATATTGTCAACCGAATTGTAAAGTCAGCATATATCGTTAACATGCTTTTAAGTAAAAAAAAATTAAATTTAAATGAAATATTCTCTACCGCACTTATTAAAACGGATAACCTCTTTTTCACACACATTTTTATACGCTTCAGTTTTTGAATTTCAAAGCCTTAAAACCCTGAGTCTTGACTGGTTTTTCACAGGCAACCTTATACTAGTCGTTTTGTAATGAAATTATCTTTATTTTGATACATAATTTATTTGGTTACCAGATCGGTGAAGATATCACTTTCGATTCACCTGTTTAAACCTGGCAACCATATAGCCTTGACAAAAAAAGGGTAGGCAACCCTACGTTTACATATTCTAGTGGCTTCAAACTTTCGATTAGTGTTCAATTTTTTTGGTTACAAGATCGGTGAAGGTATGACAAAAAAAATTAACTATTGAATTTTTAATTAAACATAGTCTTGACAAGATTTCATTAGGCAACCCATTACCGTTATTTTTCTTAACTAATTATTTTATTTCATAAGAAATAGATTCCATCCGGTTACCTCATCGGTGAAGATCGCTCCCTATACGTATCCTGTACTACTAGGTAAGTATTTCTCTGTCAACTAGTCAAATATATTTTTTTGGATTCCAACTTTTCTCCTGAATTTTGGAACAGCGCAAAATAAGTGCGAAAATATAGTATAGATCGATTTTACCTATATCCGAAACTGGCTAGCACACTTTTCTGACATATATAAATGCACAATAACTCTCGCTATAGAATTTATCACTTTAAAAATTCGTCCGCTCCACTTGAATAGTTTTTACTTGCGTCGACAGTACCTGCAAACATATGTAACAAAGAAAACAAAGAAAGATTGTACTTAATTTTCTGGTTAAGGAAAATTTGTATCGTGACTGAAAGTTGAAGAAAACTTTCTGTACCAAAGTAAAATTAAGTTTCCAAAATATCTTTACTACTTACGTACACACGAGATATGTAATTTATACGGTTTACACATACACACATCCAATTTACCCGAATCGGGTAAAGCAAATAATACCATTGTGTATTGTGTTAATTAATATTATATCTAGGTAAAGTATTTATATGCTGGTTTTACTCAACATATCAAATTATAAGATACGATACGTGAATATGTACCAATGTCATATATTTAGCTATGTAAACTTCGTGTTAAACAATGATTATCCTCAAACTGGATGCATAAGAAAAAAGTATACAGACCGTTTATACACTTTTTGATAATTTTTGAAGTAAAATATCCTACAGTAAGGGTCCATGATGATCGAGAGTATAATGAAAACGGTAATGTGATTAGTTAGCCATTGTTTGATTCATCCGCAAAATTCTTAATGTCATATTTTGTATTATTTAATATTATTATTTAATATCACTACCGAGAAATCCTATTTTTAATGAAATTTTTGTCAATAATAAAATATAAATAAATATAAATTATACATACTAAAAGCATTCCCAGGATTAAATTAATATTTCTACTCATAAAAAATTAAATAAAAACAACTTCACTCTACTTTCATTATTATTATCTATCAATAAATTTCTGTTCTTACAAATAAACGTTGTTACGCCGATAACAATCGCGACCGTATAATTTGCAATTTTTTAATATCTTTAAAAATTCCGTTGACAATAAAATATATCGATATCAAAATCTTCCAGTGGACATAGAGATATGTACGATTTTTGTTCGTATTAAAACCTAGTAAATTTTCGTATCCTAGGGACATAAGCTCTAAGTTAGTATTGTCAGAATATACAAATAAATATATGAATGTACGTAGAGGGAAATTTCAGGGGAGACGCGCCACATTTTTGTTGTTTTCATCAAGTCCAACTAACACAAAATAGCTCAGGTGACATTGAGTAAGCACCGAAATAAGTTTAGAATTTGACTTTTGATTATTGTTAGGGGGTCTTAGGTGAGAAAGTTGCAGAAAAAGCCGATCGGGAGATCGCTTATATCTTGCTTATTATTGACCGTACAGTGACGAAATTTTTTTCAGTTTGTTTGCAATGAAATGTTTTAAAATTTAGGTCTAAAATATGCAAATTTTTGATATACCTAACGGTTTTCGTGTAAAAAAATGAAATTTTAAGGCAACGTTAAAATTTAAGTATTTTCAGTATACAGGGCTGGTCAAAAGTACAAAAAAGTCAAAAATCTCAGCGGGAAAGCATTTTTGGGATAAATGATGAGCACAAAAGTTTTACCATTTGTTACGGCGCATCCGATGATGACTTTCACCTTGAACTCAGTCAAGGTTCAAGGTCATATCAAGGTCAAATCCGTGTCTTTATGTGGAAACCCCCACTTTTGATCCCGGAAATGGAAAGAGCGGAAAATTCTGCATCCGAATATGACCTTGATCGTGATCTCAAGGTCAATGATCAGGTTCAATTCAAGGGCAAACCCAAATTCTTAAATTTTACCATTATTTTCTGTTTTCATTTTTTTACACGAAAACTATTGGTACATTCAACAATATTTGTCGGATAGCCAAAGAGACATGAGAGATTTGGCACTGCCCTGGGTATAGTCTTCAAAAGAGTTCAAATCAGTTTATCTTTTCTGTAAAGATGCTTCAACTTTTCTGTAAAGATGCGTTAAAATGTTACCTTCAAGAATACGTACCCAAATCATATGTTTTCAATAACCTTAAAATTTTAAATTTCAAATATTATCGAGAGCTTGTGAAACATTACTACGTATGACGAACTTTTGCTCGCATTTAAACACACGCAATATTCATATGTTCACTTATCGTTCAGCTAAACTTAAACTTTAAGCACTCTATTTCTTTGGTTAGTATGACCAAAATCCAAATATAAATTAAAAATCACAAAGCGATTGAAAAAATATTCAGATTGGATCGGCTGCGAATCGAACCCAGGATCTTCCGGTAACTAGCCAGGTATCTTGCCACTAGACCAACGATCCTCTGTTCCCAACCTATCCAATCTGATAACATATTAGTTATATGTATTCTAGTGCCATCTTTTCGGACAATCCAGTATGTATGACCCGTCCATGAAAATTTTTGAAAAGAAAAGTGGTACATTTATTCCCGTGGTGCGCCTCTCCCGATATTACCCTATATGCATACATGCATGCATGTACCTACATATTCATAAATAAGGAGAGATATAAAAAGAAACGATCGAAATGGTGAAAGGAACTTGAATGGGTTGTTTCATACCCGCTTCTTTCTAATGCATTCGAAATTAAAGGTTTAGCTGTTCCAGTTTCCTTCGCGCGTTATCCCTCGTTGTACGCGGCAGAGAAGCGAAACAATCTCATGTCGGTGAACACTTTATCTTGAACAATTATCCAGGCTATTTATCGCTTTGAAACACGACATTAGTTATCGTGTTTTACGGAAGGAAACTGGTTGTTCATCGATCGTATATAAACTTACCAACCACCCTCCCTCCTCCGTCCCCACCACAATATATTGATAGATATAAGAGCCATCCGAAACGAGAGTTGTGTAACCGGGATTTTTTCTTTTCGTTTCGATTAACTTCGACTACGCTAACTGAGATTTGTTTAAAAAAATGAAACAGAATCGAATCGGTTTAAATGCTTTTTTTTCGAAATCTTCTTTTGTTTGAAAGAGATTCAAGAAGATAAAACTTATGTCTCAAATCAGATATATACTTTGTCTTGATTATGGTAGCAATTATAATATTTAATATAGTTCTGTGTAAGTACAGAGGTGGAACAAAATAACATTACACAAACGTTTATAATATGGTAGTTATGCACCAGTGTCGACTAAAAAATTTTTGATGAACATTTAAAGCAATTGACAATTGTTTTAGAATGTTTAATTACAAACAGTCGGCTCTGGAGAAGTAAGAATATAGAAATTTTAACATGGGCGAAAATTTTTGGCGTCAGAAAGGGTCCATTTTTTTATGAAAATAATATTTATCTACAACGGTGTTTATGTGTGTTTGTGGGTCTGTTTCCGTTTATCTTCAAAACGGCTTAGCCATTTTTAATGATGGGGTTTAACGACCATCTCCAGAAAATTGTCTATAACAGACGCCACCCACATCATTGTTCAATTGTATGTTACAAATTTTATTTCATTATGATGTGGGTGGAAGACAAGGCAAAGTGGTGTAAGGGTTAGGATTTGGTAGGTTTATGATTACGGTAGTATTCTCAAGAAAGGATGGCGATAGTCATTTGGAATTGCGAAGGGAAACTACAGAAAAACTACAGAAGCTACCGCCCCACCGATGGTAACAAATTTTAATACGGTTTTTGATTTTTGAAAGTTGGTAGTTCTGGGATGGCTTCTAGCCAGGTTTGTGGAGAATTAGCTTAACCGTTTCCAGAATATTTCTGAATTTTCGGGATAAACATAAAATTTTTTAAAAATCACTTTTCAAAGTTGTACGATTCATTTTAACCAGGTTTGATGAAAACGGGTCCAAACTTCAGGGTAACCCAGAATTTCCAGGATAAAAGTAAAATAAGTAAAATATTTAACATACCACTTTGGAATCTGATAATTGCAGGATGGTTTTTAATTAGGTTTGATAAATTTTTGTTTAGTGGAATCATACTTGTTTCAATAGAGTTCCATACAATACAGTTTTCTTAAAACAAGGATTTAGGTGCTCCTTAACCAGGAGTGATGACAAAATACTAAAATGTTTCAAAAAAATTAAATTAGAAATTCTAAGAATTCACAGTAAATAAATTTCAAATAAAATGGTTTTAAAACGCACGAAGAAACAGCTCGAAAAAGTTTCATATAAAGATTCCTGGAATTACATATTCCAAATTTCATTATTTAGAATATAAACTAATTTTTATCTACATTGAAAAATACACAACGACACATGTGACAATATAATATATGATGGATAGTAATGGTAATTTGCTTATTTTAAATTATATTGAAATTTGGAATATCGAGTTCTAGGAAGTTTAATTTGAAATTTTTTAAAAGCCTTTTATTGTACAGTATACACATAATATGTAACTTATAAACCTTAAGGCGGCCAACCGTTCCGGATTCTGCGGGCCTGTCCCGGAAAAACAGTTGCTGTGCCGCACTGATATTTTTGTTAAAATAGTCCCACAATGAGTTTACTGCATCCCGGAAGTTTTGCATTCAGAAGATTCAAAATTGATATCATTCGTGCATTCGTGCTCACGTGTGTATCCGGCTTTATATTGTCCCGCACTGACTAGTGAAATAGTTGGCCACCTTAATAAAACTACGTATTTAATAATCATCAGTGATATTAAAAATTCGAATTTTTTCGATCTTGTAAATATCTCTCTTATGAAAAATATTTCCGTTAATCGAAAACTGATAAATTTCGTATGTTCGAAAAATGTAATATTCTCTTTTTTTTTAAATAAGTATTTTCAAAATAGCAAAATTGCGTTCTTCATCTCATCTCGTATGACTCATATATTGATTTTCTTTCTCGTGGAAACGGTTAATAGCTCTCGAACGAAATCGAAAATTTATTGACATCTAATTTGATTTTAATGATGAGAAAAAGAATGACTGTATCGAATTTTTTATCGTCGGTTTTCAGTTAATTTCGTCTTCAACTATTTTTCATTTGCCTGCAAAAGATAAGCGCCCGTCGTCTGATACTGTATTAGTGTTTAATTCAGTCGAGTTTTTTTTTTTTTTTTTTTTTTGCAAAATGTATATACTTAATGTATTCATCTTTTATTTTACAAGTTATGAGTATACTTCGCAAGCTACGATGCTGACAGGGCCGTACTTATATTTTAAAAATATATTTAAAAAAATTTTGTATTGATATATTCTGTATTAATCATTAGCTGTTGATAAAAATTAGTTTAAAGCAGTGTTTTTCAACCTTTTTCATGGCGCGACTCCCCTCGTATGGAAAAGTATTTTACGACCCCCTAGTATAGAAAAATATTTCGTGACCCCTACCCTCTGCTATTTTTAACTTTTATTTTATTCCATGTTAAAAATATCGAATCCGTTCATCATTATTGATTATTTTCAGTTAGGTATCAATTAAATCGTTACAAATGATCTTTTTACATCGACGTCGAAGTTGACGACTTATAGTAGCTTCTGAACGCGTGCGTGACTTGTATGAGCGAGACATAGCGCAACGTGATGAGCGTTGCGTGAAGCATCAGGTGAGCAAAGGATGACACTTTTGAATTCTTTGAATTGTGAAATTCGCTTTGAATTGTGTTTAAATTTATTGAATTGACTTGTTGTTTGTTTAGTAGTTGCTCACTGTCTTTTATTGTCTAATATCCAAAATTCTGTGCTCATTGTAATTATTGAAAACGGATGAGTTTCTGGGAAGACATGCACAACCGTCAACTTCAAGTTTCAATGAGAGTAATGAAACAAAAGCAAAGTAAAAGCGTCTATATGACGACAATAAATTATTTAAAAATCGGATTTACTATTATTGAAAATAAGCCGTAGTTATTCGTTTTGAAATTTTACCAAGCGAAAGTATAAAACCATCACATTAATTAACCTTTTCTTTATTAAATATTATATACTTAACTAGAGTGGTAACTTATTAGTGTTAAAGTAACTGCGACCCCCTTAAAAAGGCTTCGCGACCCCCAGGGGGTCGCGACCCACAGGTTGAAAACACTTTTTTTTTAAATTAAAATTGCTGAAAATTTGACTGATTGACTGTAACTTAAAAATTGTTAATAAAAAAATAAATTGTCATTTAAAAAAATATTTTTACAAAAACAAAACAATGTGTTGTCTCTCTCACATTTTACTGGAAGAAAAAAGACAATGGATACACAGAAACCATTTATTTATCTGTAACGTCAAAAAATACCTTACACAATACATATGTATCTATTTGAATTAAAGTTACACAAACAAGTTTTGACAAGAAATGTATGCATACAATATATCTAAAATATATTCAAAATATACGGATATGTATAAAACGGTATATTCATAATAGGTATAGACAATCATGTATTATTTATTTCCAAAATCGCATCAAAATGTCTTATCTAAATAAAATAGACAATTTTTAATACCTTAAAAATATAAAGACAATACTGTCGGCCCCGTGACTTTAACGATCAATGGTTATGAGCTTCGATTCATGAAGTTTTGCATGAAGAGGACCATTTATAAATTATTCAAACGAAGTTGAAGTGAGCAATCGATATTATTATATACGTAAAAATTTGCATAGATATAAAATATTTTGCTAGCGAAATGTTACATAGATAGTCGGTACTTTTCATACAGTTGTTAGAAAAAGTTTACAGACGTCACATAATTGTAAGCAGTCTAAGAAAATTAAGAAAAAATATTTTAATTCTTTAATTTTGCAACAAGTAATATTTCGTAGCTTAATTTTGTTAATGAATATAGTAAATTAATTGTTATTAAAAAAAAAATTGAACAATCAATTGTACCGGGATTCGATCCGGGTACCTCGCACATCGCGCTCTACCGCTAAGCTACAGGTACTTCGATGAAATGCACTAAACAACTTGATTATATCTTACCGGTATTTTTGACTATAAATAAAAATATTTCCTCTGTTTTTGAGAGGTGGACCTTAATATTATAAATTTTTAATATAAATATTATGCTCTACTAGCGGACGAAATTTGATCGAAATCGGTGACGACCATACCTGAACCTCTCCTTGTTAGTAAGAAGACTTTTGTGAAATTAGTAATATTTCTGAAAGAAAAGGTACAGCCGGATAAGTACCTATAGGTGAATCGGCCCCAGAAGCGAATTATTTTAGTAACTATATTAACGGTATGTTGAGGCTGTAAGAAATTGATATCTACAACTTTAGCGGCTAAAACTGAGTAATTATGGAGGTAATTAAAAAAATTAGTCTATTAGCCTATACCTCTTTCGATTGTTTTAGATTCTCTCGAAAACTATAGGAGATAGGAAAAAACGCTTTATGAGACACAACACTTTATTTTTAAAGTACTTTCAATTGATGTATATAAGTCCAGGGTCGGGCCCACTGGAGAGGCGGTTAAGTAAATTAAAAATGAAAAATATTTTTTTTTATCATGTTGTACCCCTTAAATTTTAATGAGACTTGGTGCAGTAATTAAGTGCATTAAGGCACATTTACTGAATTTTTTTTGAAGTGGCCACTCAATTGGAACCCTATAAAAATAACATTGGATCGAATATTATCCTTGTTATTATCCTTAATAACGTAGACTGGCACGATAATAAATATACCTAATATTCTTGAGAGTATTTGCCTTCATGTGGATTTGGAATTATTTTCCTTTATTGAGTAGTTACCAAGAAAACAATTTTTGTAATTTTTTAAATTTTTTTAGTTATCTCCGTAACTACTCAGTTTTGGCCGCCAAAATTGTTGATATCAGTTACTTACAGCCTCACCATACCGTTAATATAGTTATTAAAATAATTCACTTCCGGGCCCCTACCTATTCTTATCCAGCTATACCCTTTGGTCGTTTTGAAAGTAAAAATAAAAATTTCATCATCCAGGTTATTCAAATTTAGCCAACCACCCTATTTCAAATCACTCGCATTAGGCCCGATTTACATTAACGCTCCGCTCTCGGTACGATATCACTACGCTCCCGATTCGATATAATCTTGTTGTATTCACATTACAATGCTGATAACATGTTGGTACCTATTCGTTCTCTATTCACATTATAATGCCACTCTGGGTACGCTCCCAGTTCGGTCTCAGTTCGATACTAATATCTTTTCATAACAACTGAATGCAAGCGGAGCGGAGTGGAATCAAAAAAGTGTTTACACTATAGGTACAAGCCATAACAAGTCTGATATCAGTCCAATAAAATATTACCTGAGTGGTATTGATATTGGAGTGGCATTGGAGTGAGAGCCAACCGTGACTGATATCGGACTGATATCAGAGCGATGATGTGAATACACTCATTGTTTACTGTGTAAGAATATTATATCGAACCGAGAGCGGAGCGTTAATGTAAATCAGGCCTAAAGTTTGATGGTATAAATTATTTTTTTAATTTGATGACGTCAACAAGTTGACTAAAATTCTTCAATGCCCTAAGAATCGTTAATGAAATGACAGAATAATGAAACTGGGGCAGAATTATTGCTTTTTGGTTCGAAACCGTTTTTTTAATGCTAACTGCACGCTTCTAACTTACAATTAGCGGACGCTCAGTTTTTGATTTAAAGACTATGAAAATCTAGACTTGTTAGATAAATTAAATTTTAAAATTAAATACCTAACGCAAAATGTTTAATCAATTTTCCTAAATATCCATTACTATTTTAAATTGAAATTTTGAATTTTTTTTTTTTGGGGGGGGTGATGATTGGTTTATAAATTTCTTCTAGTGTCCAGGCGACACAGAAATTAGTTCTTCAAAAAAAAAAAAAAAAAAATATGATGTATGAAAAATTAAATTTACTTTTTAAATATTTGAACATGGAATACTGGCATATGATATACATATTAAAATTTAAATTTTTAAACAGAAAAATTACATTAACGTATAATAAATTTATTAACTTGCCTATTAAATATTTGATAAGTTAATATAATATAAAAGTTCCATTCATAACATTTTCCTGCTATTTTGCATTTTTTGTTTTCCGAAATAAAAATGATTTTTTTAATTTTTAATTTGTATTTTCCTATTATTGTATTTTATTTTGTATCTTCAATTGTTGCAGTCAATGCGACATTGGTAGATAAAAGTCAACTAAGCGATAAAAATAAATACGATATTTCGCGAACTCTTATCGATTTCTATACGCTACAGACGGATGATAGTGTTTTGAATCCAAATTGTGAAAAACAAGCTAAACGATATTTTGAAGATTTAAAAGTAGCTAAGCCATGGGCCCTGCAAAGTAAGTGATTCATTGTTTCTAGTATTGTAGAGCAGGGGTTTCTAAAGTGCGGCTTTCGGGCCAAACGTGGTCCACGGACTCCAAAAGTGCACCCCGCGATATCAGATCAAATCTCACATTCATAAAGATTTTTTTTATAAGAAAACCAATAATTCTAACTATAATTCTAGTTATTATATAGACTTTGTATGTCAGTAGTGTTTAACCTTTGTTTCCATGCGAGTTACTTTTGTATTATATAATGTACTCTCTGATCTACTTTCACATAAATTAGGTTTGTAGGTATAGGGGTGGGGGGGGGCAAATGGGGTACCCCAAAAATTTGGTAAAAATTTTTATATTTTCAAATTTGATAATATGGAAAACCAAATAAATATATTATAATATATTATAAATATATTATAATATATTATAAATATATTATAATATATCAATATTTGCAAAAAATATTGATAATATAACTTTATTTAGTAAGAGTTATTAAAAAAATAATTATTTTTCGCCTCTGCATCTACTACTAATATAAATGGTGATTCGTTTTACGTAAATTACTCCTAAAATAATATTATTATTTAGTAGCTTCGTTTTCTTATGAATATATTTATAACCTTACATTATTAAGGGGTACCTAACCCATTTTACCCGCAAAAAAAATGTTTTTTTCTTACGGCAACTCGAAATTTGATTACTTTACTTTAACTACGACTGAAAATAATAAAATTCAGCATATTTCGGTCCTTAAAATCATAGCTGTTTCTTAAGTACCCCGTTTTGCCCCCCCCTCCCCTCCAATAACCAAATTTACGTAGGAAATGTGATTTTTCTGTTATCTACACAATTGGGTTTTTGAATAAAAAATAAATATCATTTTTTATTTGTTTCATTTTAAATCTATGATACATCATAAATAATATTGATAATCGATGCGAAAAATATTTTAAAATATATCAATTGGTTAAAAACAGCACTATAAAAGATCACAATGTCTGTAACATCATAAAAACAAATATGTCAAAAGTGTCAGAATTATTAAAATTTAGTAGGAAAAATTTTGGTGGTTGTTTCAGTGATTTCGACGTTCAGAATCTTGAGGGATATTTCCTCCGGATTTATTTTTGTATTGGTACAAATCAAGCTCGAAATTTCTTTAAATTAGACATTTTCAATAAGTTATTAAATACAGTGATGTTTATAGCAAGCAATAATTTGGATAGAAACAACAATTTCACAACAACAATAATTTCATAGTAACAATAATCTAATTGAAAATAAAAAGACACTAATGTACCTATATGTTCAGGTCATATAACCTTTATTACGTCACATAAGCGCTCGAGAACTATCGGCCCGTTATCGGTTCTAAGTTTAAAAAATTCTTTTTAATTTAATATAACTTCTTAATTTTTATCTTAAAAAAAATGTTTTTTTTTTTTTTTTTTTTTTTTTTTATATATAAAACATATATGATTTTCATTTATGACAAAAAAAATTTTTCTTCAAAAACCTAATTTCTGGTTTCGTCAAGAATGAAAAAAAGACCTACGAGCAGCTTCAGATATCATGTTTCTAGCATTAAAAGTACAGTTTTTGAAGCATTTTAAAAAATTTTTTATCCGTGATAACGTCACCACGTTCAATTTTATCTATTTTTAAATTGATGGTTACAAGAATGATATGCAGTCATATGTGTTGGTGAAATATGTGTAATCTGAACGCCAAATTTTCAATTTTCCGTTAAAAATGGTCGAGTTTGTTCCGAAAATGTGACTTATTTCCTTGATGTGATTTTTCTGTTAAGCCCTATTTTCAATTCTTGAATAAGATGTCGACCAAAATTCGCTCTGTAATCAACGGGTTGAGCATCACTGTTTTATATAAAAAATAGTCTTTCCTTTTTGTACTTCTTAGCTGCAAATTTTTTCTTGGGCCACCAAACATTTCATGATTTACGATTTGGCTCGTCAATGTAAAACTTTGGGAACCCCTATTATAGAGAAACAAAATTTGAAACATCTTTTCATTTTAGTGATCGACGCCTCGTCAAAATTACAACCGGGAATACTAATTGGAAATTTAATCGAATTCGGCAACTTTCATGAATGTCTCAAAATTCACAATGGTGAAGATTCGTCGGATATTATCAATGGAAAATACTGTACAATTTCCATTGTGCCAAATAATTATACGACCAGACAAATTTTGCCAGCTTTGAAATTGCCACCAGAACGTTTTGCCAATATGTCGCTACGTACCACGTATGGAATTACTTGGAGTGTCTGTATTCCTGATTCTTGTACACTGTCGGATATACAGGAATATTATAAAATTGTAATTCCAAAAATGTTAAATATGGATGGAATTTTGATTCAGGCGAATAATGGATCGTGTTATACGATGGAAGATTATCGGGTGAAGTTTCGGAAAAGCGATTGGTTTACTATGTAAATTATACTAAAATATTTTTAGCATTTAGACTGTTTTAGGGTATTTTCGTGGCAGACACACTACTATTCTTTTGTTGTTTATAACGAATTGAGAGATTTTTTTTAATATGTAAAAAAAAAAATTATGTCCTTATAGCCTGGAAGTATATGATCCAATCAATATCACTTTACAGGCCCGACGAGAGGGTGCGGTAGCCGAGGTTGTAGCCTCAGTGCTCGAACTTTAGGAGGGGGCCCGTAGCTGTCGGTAGTGGGCCCAGTAAAAAAGTTAAAAATTTCATTCGTTTTTTTTTTGGGAGAAAATTTTAAAAAAATAAAGGTTTGTTTATTTCCCGGGCTCGCCATTTCTCTCCATACCCCGGAGAGAAAGAGTCCACTTTACTGAGTTTTTATTTGTCAGTTAGTGTTCCTTGAAGACGGTATTAGGACAACAGAAACAGTTACCAAATAATTAAAATTTTTTTAAGCACAAAAGTAGCGCGGTGTAAAAAATCGATAGAAGCCAATCGTACTCGCACAGCTAGCATCAGAGGCGTAACTATAAATTTTGTGCCCTGAAGCGACTTTAATCAGGCGCTCCCCAAAGCGCAAACTTTTTCTCGAAAATTTAGGATGACGAACAAAAAAAAAAAAATCTCGTCAGCCTGCTGCTCTACCTACTTCATTTTAATTAAGCTTCTGTCTAGCATATAAAATTTTTTTCGAAGTCGAAACCTTATTAGAATCAAAACTTTCGCTTTAGAAACTTAGTAGATTGGAGGTGGAAGCATATCAGATCTAGCAAGTTTTGAATTATAAATTTTAAATACAAAACGGTTTTAAATTTGAATTTTAAATATAAAATGGAAAATGGTTTGACTATAAACTTTTTTAAAATAGAAAATGTCAATTTGCACTTTAAATACATATTAAAAATGAATTCATTTTAAATGGTTCCCAGCCTTAATTCTGACCGTACCTAGAAAATTTTTCGCACGAAATTTGTATAATATGACACAATTAGGTATAGAATTTAACTATTTACAACATGCATGATAGGGTGAATGCGGGAGAGATGCCGCACATTTTGAAAACACTTGATAATTCTTAAAATATGCATTTAATTGATTTGAAATTTGGTACACAATAAATGTAAATATTGTTCTTTAAAATTATTTATAAATAATTTTAAATTTTGAGTCATAAAGGATTCATAATTAACATTTTTGTAGAGCCTGCAAAGCGGCGTCTCTCCCACACCTATGGGAGAGATGCCGCATAGTTTATATTAAAAGTTTTGCATTTTAACACATTTCCATACATGATGCATGCCATATGTAAACATTTTTGGCACATTATACATCTTAACCAGTTAACTTTTTTTTTGTTTCTGAGTACTTTTCAAAACATTCAATACACAGGCAATCATCATTATTTTCGTTATTTTCACTAATATGAGGGCTCTTCCTGATCCATTAATGGATCTTTTATATTCACGTGGCATAATTTACAGTCCAAAAAAAAAAAAAATATTGCATAATTAAGGTATATAAGTCTATGTTTTGAACATGTAATATGATGCGGCATCTATACCAACTTTAAATGCGGGTTCTCTCCTTTTTTTGGGATAGATGCCGCATGTTGCTATAGCAAGCGTAGTGCGGAATTCCAACCTAAAATTTTATACAGTACTTTTAAAATATACCTAAATTAATAACAAAACTCATTTTCGTTAAAACAATGAAGTATACATTCTTATTCTAATGAATTAAATGCTTGATAAAATATTATGTTAAAAAACTTACTTTTCAATAATAAAAATTTGGATAATTACTAAACTGATAGACTAATCGTAAACGTTACCATATAGAGCTTAAATAAGTAACACTTTTTAAACATATAATCCATTAATAGCGCTATCTTTCAATCAACGGACGAACTATGGCTACTGCGGCATCTCTCCCGCACTTACCCTACTTCTGATTAAAAAATCAGTCCTACCAACCACTTCTAGTTGCCGTTATGAAAAGTGGTACATTGGAAATTATCCTAAATCCTTCTCTATAATGTGTTTTAGTGTCATTTTAATCACGCTGGTTGTATCGATAACATTGAGTACAATCTACGATTGCACATGTCAAATGTTGAACGTGGAAAAGACCAATAAAATGCTAAAATGTTTTTCACTCTACGAAAATACGATAAGCTTGATGAAAGTTGACCATGGTGGCGGAAGTACCCTGGATATGAGAGTTCTGAATGGTTTACGATTTTTGAGTGCAGCTTGGGTGATTTTTTTGCATCGATTCCTGTTACGTCTTTTTTCGGCCAACATTAATGCTGTGGATATTCAAAATGTAATCAGTACAAATCGACTCCAATTGTAATTGATGTGTCTAATTTTGAATTGTAATGTTTTAGTGGATGAGACACTATCACAGTATGATTATGATGGGAAGTACTGTTTCTGTTGATACTTTTTTTACGATTAGCGGCATGTTGGTTCTAATGTCCTTCTTTAAATCGATGGACAAAGAGAATAAAGTTAACATTTTTCGATATTATTTGCATCGATATCTAAGGTATTACTTTATTACGTCTTCAATTTCCAGCAAATTTAAATATTAATATTGTTTGGTTTCAAATTAGACTTACACCCTCATTGGCTTTCGTGTCGCTATTTTATGCTACGCTACTGAAATATCTCTTTTCGGGACCAATGTGGCTGGCTAGTGTAGATGGTTTGGCTTCAGCGTGTCGTAATTATTGGTGGGCACAATTACTCTACATTCAAAATTATGTGAATTCCGAGACATATGTAAGAGATGTTGGATTTCAATTAGAGAAATTACACTGGGCAACACTAAAAAAACCTCAAGAACAACATACCCTGGAATGTATAGGTGGTATCATTCCTGATACTAGAATAATATTAATTTTGCTCAGTCACGTCACAAAGAGTGGGAATATTTTAAAACGTCACGGAAGATTATAACACTATATCTTATTTAGAACCAAGCAAAAAAATGACAAAAATGTAAGAAAATTTTGTCTATTGCACGGAAAAACATTAAATTAAGGATATATTTTATAGTTCAATAAGCAGAGGCGTAACTATAGTGAAGCATGTGGAGTAGTTGCCTCAGGGCGCACGGCGAAAAGGGGCATAATCTATAAAATGTAAGTGCAAGAAGTAAAAGAAATTTTTTATTGTCGTTAGTGTTTCTATGTTATAGTCCTTATGCGGCCCATACACGGTTCAACTTGTTGTACTACCTAGTTGTACTACAAGTTGAACTGTTTGCCATACACTATTAAACTATTCATTCAACTTGTTGTCCAACTTCAGTTATTCAAAATTTTTAAAAAAGAGAACTTCGTTAGAATTATGAATAAAATTCTTGCCTTAGCAGTAATTGCAGAAATTAGTAAAGAAAGCTTGAGTAAACGAAAATAAAGAAAATGGAGCAAAGAATGGTTGGGAAAAAAATTTTCTAATGAAAAACTATTTAAAAAAATTAGTGAATGTGAACCAGACGATTATAAAAATTATATGCGAATGAACGAAGAAATTTCTAATGATATCTTAGTAAAAATAACACTTTTAATAAGCAAAGAAGTTATATTTATGCGTGATACAATTTTTGCAAAAACACGCTTAGAAATTACATTAAGGTTTATTTCAACGGAAAATTCTCTTGAAAACTTAAAATTTTCAAGTGCGGTATCACCGCAAGCTATTAGAAATAACAAACAAAAGCAAATATTTAAACTTTGCAATTGTTACCGCTGTAAATATTTTGTTGATTACACTCTTTACACCATATATGTACTGGTTTTGTTGTTCAACTACCCCACACACAGTACAACATGTTCATAGACAATTTTCTCCACTCACGTAAAATCAAAATATTTTGATTTTACTTCAACCGTTTATGCAACCATCAAAATAGTTGACTAACTGCCCCACACACGATTCAACATGTTGTACAATGAACGCTTTTTTTTTGGTTGGCGGAAAAACGAAAATTTTACATATTTACAGTAATTTTACTTTGCTCATTTACAGAAGAAAAATAATTTCTGAGGCAGGAACGCTTGAATCAAATTCGCTCTAAGGCGCAAAATTGGTAGTTACGCTTCTACCAATAAGTACACATAAAAAAGAACAACAAACATTAGCTATTCATCAGATTTACTCACTTACAATCACGTTACAGTACTATTTCGCATAGTTTTAATAGAGTCATATGCATGTTAAAATTTAAAAAAGAAATTAAAAAAGTTCGTTTTTAAGGTCTACATACATTTTTCTTCTTTAGAAATATCATTAAATTTTAAAAATAAATAAAGGCTTTTCTCACAAAATTGTGATGTGACCAAAATGTTTTATTTACGTTTCTACACTATAGAAGGCATGAGGAATACGAATCACATAAATTCGTTCTTGAGGAAAAAAAAACGTTTTTTTGTTGCCTAGTGTTATTAGGAGGCCCGCTTAGGGCAATTTTCATATAAATGTTTTTAAAAATTCCTTTAATTTTATTTCAGTGCGTGGTTCAAACATGGTACTTATCGGTTGACATGCAATTATTTTGGCTTTCACCACTATTTTTGATTCCCTTATATCGTAAGCCGGTGATTGGACTCACGTTAGTTATTTCGATGATCTTTATACCAATGGGAATTTCGTTCTATTTGGCATGGATTCATCATTATGACGGCGGTCTCCTATTTCAGTAAGTTAATTTATTTATTTCTATATTGCAGAAGTTCATATCAAAACACTGTGCTTACCACTAATATAATAAGATTTATTTTTCTCAAAAAACTAGGAAAGATTTATTGAGCACACATTATTTTACTCGACACTATACGGGGACACATGTACGAGCATCGCCATGGTTCGTTGGGCTCGTGTTGGGTTACATAATTTATAAGACAAGAAATCACAAAGTTCAAATAAATGCGGTATGAATGTTTGTTTGTTTATTTAACATGTATTTGCGCTTGTATTTTTGACCGCAAAGAGAGAGTAGAAAATTGGTGGAATTTTGCGCAGTGGATGGCCAAGTAAAATAGTGATTGTTTCTTATAGAGTTTTTGATATAGTGTATAGAATTTAAGAATAACAATTAGAAAGAGTGTAACTCCAACGGAAGATGTTGAAAATTGACGATAATCGTTTATACTGTTTAAAAAATGAGTCTACAATGACTAGCCGTAACAAAACTCACCGTAGGATATCTTTCATTTTAAAAAGAGGCTTTTTCAAGATATGAAAGTTTTTCTTTAAATTTTAGACCCAGAGATAAAAATTTTTTTAATTTTAGACAGATCTAATACGGTATTTGACTGTATTCAAAATTTGTTTTAAATGTTGAACAATTTTATGTATTATCCTTAAATATATTCAGTTTTAGTAGTGACAAATAAAAATATTCTTTAGTTATTTAAAAATTCAATTTTGAAATTTATAAATTTTTAGCCTTCATTTAAATGATTAAAAACGCAATGATATTTGAAAATGACGTCATTTTTATAGCAGATCTTATTACTGTAGTTATGTATTGTCTATGACAAATTGCATTTTCATTGTGACATTTTTACAATTCTAACTGACTAAAGAGAAGTTGCTTTTTTTGTAATTTATTTTGAACTTTTTGGTTTGCAATTAATTTTGCATTCAAAAAAGATTGATGGAAGGAATACATCGTCACTTAATACGTAAAATATCCTTATCAACTTGTTTTAAATATTATGTTAAAACCGCTTTTATTTTTTGCTACAATTTTAAAGCTACGTCAAACTGTTTTCTTAAAGTATATTTAATACTTGTAGGGCTTCATGAAAATCTTACAGTGATGATAAATGAAGAAGATAACAAGGTAGAAAGTTGTAAATACCACTAAAACTGAGCATGATGACTGCTGAATATTGTGTACAAATTTGAAGTCATATTGACAAGTCTTGACTTTTTTGTAGCTAAATCGTGACGTCATTGCATACGTCACTACGCCAAGTCGTTTTTCTCGCCAATTTGTTCATTTAAAATTGAACAATGGTTTTTTTGAAGATTTTTAAAAATTTAACAAAAATGAACTAATTTATACGTAAGAACAAAGCATTTAGAATCATTTCTCAATTGCAGTCAAGTACCCTATTGTAACATTATTGAAAATTAATTTATTAAATGCTAATACAGATATGATGATAAGTATGCAAATGCGATTAATTTTATATACTATTCATATAATAAATATGTGTATTGTCACTTTTTATCTTCTATAACTTTTCATTTTTCAACACTAGTACTGTAAAATTTTTGAAAATATCACATAACACCTTACACTTGCCCCTTCAATTGCCCCTTGTTTTGTATTTATACAATAAAATTCGATTTCAATAAAATCTAGAACGTTTAGGTACATTAGGTATTTGCGGTTTTGTTATTGAAATTTAAAAATATATTCGACAGTATGAATTGCACATATGTTACTAATGTTACTATGACGGTCAATTAAGTGATAAGGGGGTTTCCTGTAGCTTCGTTAAGGGGAGGTTTACTTGAGCGTCGTTAAAAAAAATGATTTTTTTTTTTTTTTTTTTTTTGCAGAAATTAGTAGTTAATTATATGTAGAATTTGTTCTCAAAGTAATTTTACTGATAGTTAAGGGAGGGTTTACTTGAGATTTGATCAAAAAATCGAATTTTTCTCACCGAAATTGATAGCAAATTATGTGTAGAATATGTTCCCAAAGTGATTTTGCTGAAAATAATTTAAAAAAAAATATTTTTGCACATTAACTCAATCCAGCATTCGATAAAAAAAAAAAAAACTCAAAAAACGTAGTTCACGCAATAATGAGTATTAAATATAAAATTTTGAAAATACGTTTCTTTATATATACCTATTTTATAATATTTTGGAACCAAATTTTTGGAAATGGATGACACGATAACTCAAAAACTACTCTATGGATCTTTTTTTTCAATTTTTTATTTTAAAGATAATTCAATTCTCCGGCACCTATACCTAAATCCGATAGACTTTCAATATTTTTTATTTTTTTTAATTTTACTTTAAAGAACGAAAAATATGGCAAAAATCGTAATCAAAAGTTCACACATCCGCCATTATTTTTTCTTTCAGTAATTTATTGATATTATAGGTAGGTGTACGTGTCGGTACTCTTCATATATTTTATAAATCTTTCTTGTTTTTGGATTTTAATGTTTTATTACCGGCGCTATGATATCAACCAACAAGGCATCGGATTTTTGGAACGCACTATCTATGAAATGGACAAATTTTTATATTTTTCCTTGAAAATTTTTTGTTGTATAGTTGAATACTTAATAAATATGTGTACAAAATTTGAAATTGATATTTACTTCCGTTCTTGAGAAAAAAATTCCAGAAAAATACATAATTTTTAAGGACTCTAAAGTAAATTTCCCTTTGAAAGAAAAAGACACTGGTACAGACGGTTATGTTCAATTTTTCCTTGGAGTTATACTTTTTTAATTGCTAATTTTGAATTTGACTCACTGTAAACTCCAAAATGATAACTATCGCCATCTTTATACTCTCTCCTTTCCATCCCAAAATATCATACCTATACTGACAGATCGTCAGTTGAGTATTGGTTTGTACTACTAAGTCCATTTTTTAAAATATTTTTCTGATATTGGTTTCTTCAATGCCCAAAACTAACCAAACAACCATCTAGAAAATTTTTTAAAAAGTGGCCTTGGTACAAACCAATATTCAGCCGACGATATATTTACTAATTTTTTTTTGGTAGGGTCTAGTGGGACTACTATGGTTGGCATCGTTCCTTATCTTAATTGTTGTCGTATTTGGTGCATACCCGTTTGAACAGTACGACTATCAATTGGTTCGTTTACGTTCGTCATCATATTTGGCATTTAGTCGCACGGCATGGTCATTGGCCATCGCTTGGATCATCTTTGCAAGTGTGCACGGCTATGGCGGGCTGATAAATAAATTTCTCTCGTGTTCGGTGTTTACGGTCATGAACAAGTTGGGTTACGGTATGTTTCTAACACATCTGGGCATGCAATTTGCATTGGCTGCATCGGCGAATGCACCAGAATATTATACAATGTTTAAAGAGGTGAGTTGTGATTGGATTTACAGTGGGAACTGGACAGTGACGTCTCGGCCGTTGGGGTTGTGGAAGTGTAGTCCTTTATTACTTTTCTCATTTTTTCTAACAAAAAACTTTAAATAGTGCTACATTTGTCAGTTCCGATCAAATTTCATGCCACGAGGCGTCACTGGAAATCCATGCGTATATTTTAGCGAATTTCCAGAATGGAATTCAGCTATTACAGCCACTGTCATGACGCGATCTGAGCCCGGGACTATGGCAGAAATTTGTTTTGAGGTCCCTAGAAACCGAAAATAATATTCACTAAAATATATATATATATATATATATATATATATATATATATATATATATATATATATATATATATATATATATATATATATATGTGTGTGTGTGTGTCTGTGTGTGTGTCCGCGCGATATCTCTCGAACGAATTATCCAATTTTTACGAAACTTGGTGAGAACATTGGAGGTCCCAAACCCTTGGATGAGTTCGTCAGCCAGACACGTCGGATGGCAAGAACATGGTTTTTGTTCTCAAAAAATTAGTTTTTTGCCAAAATTTTCACTTATTCAAAAATTTTTGCGAAATTTTTTTACATGGTTTAAAAGAGAAGAAACAATTACATAAAAAGGTCTTTAAACGGAAATTCGCTATGTTATGCAGGATGCTGCGACAGGGCTATTTAAACTTAAGTTAATCCATATTTTTTGTTTATTTTTTAGGTTTATTATAGCTTTGCTGATATGGGTTTGGCTGCGTTAATGTCTTACATGTTAACTGTAGGATTTGAGATGCCAGTTTTCAAAATTGAAGATTATTTCTTTAACAGAATGAGTCGAACTGATAAAAAGTAGTGTCTTTTGTAAAATTTCAAAGTTTTAAATTGGTGTCAGTACCCATCACTTAATTTGAATCAATGTATGCAATTATAAATAAATATTATAATAATTATACTAGTAGTTTTTTTCTGGATTCCTTATCGGGACTATTACCTATTTCTTGGGGAGCTTCGGAAACCTTACTTCAGAAAAGAACAATTTTTCCATTATATATATCTTTGAGCATATCCTGTTATATTTCTTTCTAAATTACCTTTTTCTGGGAATCAAAATAAGGGTGCATTGTGTGACAAAGCTATACAAAAATTGTTTCTATACTCAACAACAAAATTAAGTTAAATAATTTTAAAAGATTGATTACAGCCGAATACTCGTTATAAGGTTGCCCCTTACAAGACTATTCTCCTCAATCAGTAGTTGCAACTTCCTCCACTTAATCACTTTTAGGATTTTTGTGCCAGATCACACCTTATAAGACTATGCTTAAACTGTCAAAATTATCAAATAAGACTAGAAATGTAATAATACTGAAATAGTCTTATAAGGAATAGTCGAGAGACAAAATTAAGTGCGCGGTAGCGGGAACACTCAAATTCCATCATTTCCCTACACCCCTTAGACTAGTCTTGTAACGGGCATTCGATTGTATTCAATTTTTTTTTCATATTTTAGCGAATTTTTGGTGTCTGAATTAGTTTAAAAAATGAAAAAAATATAATTTTTGGATATTTTTATTAGATTTAACGTAAAAGCCCCTATTATGGAACGGTATCCAATACTGGAACAGTTTTGACATTTACATATTTATTTCTTTAATTAAGTAAGGAAACATTAAATGCGAAGTGAATTTAAATTGAAAAAACTATCATTCTATTAATAACAATTTTTGTTATCGGACGTTTCTTTCAGAAATAACTTCATTAATATGTAAATGTCAAAACTGTTCCAGCATCAGATACCGTTCCATAATGGAGGCTTTCACGTTTTACTTAATTTTATTTGCAAGTATAAATACTCGTACTGTTCGGAAAATGTTGGATGAGACTTGATACTTTAGAAGCAACTATATGATTGTTTGGACTTTTTTTTAAAGAATATTTACACAAACTGCCAATTAAAGTGGTCTTGTCTAATAACAATTTCGAATTTATAAAAAAATTTGATCTGTTCCTTTTTCTTATAATTTTTAATGTGGGACATAATGCTATAGTCAAGAAAAGATTTGCTTTAAGTTAGTGCTGTATTTAATTAATTCCTAAAAATCTCCTTTTTTTAATTCAACAAAACTCCACTTGAACCCCCCTACCCCTCTTCTTGAATAAAAATAAAAATATATACAAAATTCTTTCATTTGGAATCAATATGAATAGATGATTTTTATTAGTATACCTTTAAATTCAATGTCTGAGGTAATTACTGAAGAAAAGTGGCTGTAACATACTGATGAACGGACAGACGTTGAAATCCCACCACAAGGATTCTCTTTTACTTTATTTACGAAACCCCAATAATTAACATTTAAAGCTACATCTTTTAAAATAGTATAACTAAAAATGTTTAATAAATTTTATTAAATAAGAAAATAGTTCTAAAATTTCCACTAGTAAGTATCTGAAGTTCTTATTTTTCGATATTGTTTCCTCGAAGATGGAATGTATACATTATCGAAGTCGACATGAATGTTTAATTTTCAGACAGTATATGGTCTGTCGTCTGTGAAAAATTAATTTTATTTTTTAAATATTTAAACATGGAACTATTGGCATTTGATATTAGAAATTAACATGTTGATAGTCATGGACGCTGTAGAAGGTCAAAAGAAACTTGATTAACTACAACATAACGCTGTACCACGTCAATAATCCCATATAAAGTGTATTAGTTGTACCAGTTGGTTGTTTCGTCATTATAGCTCATGGCCTTCAATGTATTGAAATTTAAATTTTTAAACAACACTGAAGACTGACATTAGTATATGTATAATAAATTTATTAATTCGGCTATTACATATTTGATAAGTTAATATATTATAAAAGTTCAATTCATACCATTTTCCTGCTATTTTGTTGTTTTTTCCCGAAATCAAAAATGATTTTCTTAGTTTTTCATTTATCTTTTCGACTTATTTTGTTTTATTCGTTATCTTCAATTGTTGTAGCCAATGCCGCATTGATAAATAAAAGTCAACTTGGCAATAAAAATAAATATGATATTTCTCGGACTCTTATTGATTTCTATACGCTACAGTCGGATGATAAAATTTTGAATCCACATTGTGAAAAGCACGCAAAACGATATTTTGAAGATTTAAAAGTAGTTAAACCATGGGCGTTACACAGTAAGTGATTCGTGTTTTCTAATATTTTATAGAAAAACAATTCGAAACCTTTTTGATTTCAGTGATCGATGCCTCGTCAAAATTACAACCAGGAATCCTAATTGGAAATTTAATCGAATTTGGTAACTTTGATGAATGTCTGGTAATTCATAATGACGAAAATTCGTCGGATATTATCAATGGAAAATATTGTACAATATCCATTGTGCCAAATAATTATACGACCAGACAAATTTTGCCAGCTTTGCAGTTGCCACCAGAACGTTTTGCAAATATGTCACTACGTACCACGTATGGAATTACTTGGAGTGTCTGTATTCCTGATTCTTGTACATTGTCCGATATATACAAATATTATAAAAATGTTATTCCAAAATTGTTGAGTATGGATGGAATCTTAATCCAGCCAAATAATGGATCGTGTTATACGATGGAAGATTACCGGATGAAGCTTCGGAAAAGTGATTGGGTTACTATGTAAATTTCACTGAAATATTTTCATTATTTTCACTAAAATATTATCACTATATTGAGCCGTACTGTGGGCTGGCTTATATATACAATAATAAAGTTTTTCCCTTAAGGACCTTCAAAAAATAAACAAATAAAATATTCGCTACTTAATGTTTAGCGAATATTTTATAATTTTATTTTTTGTGGGACCTTAAGGGAAAAACTTTATTATTAAGTATTTACCTTGTTTTAGATTAAATCCGCATTAGCTTTCTTTATTTTCCAAAAAAAAAAGAAAATTAATCACTTTTTAGCAAACTGACCTCATCCCGCGAAATCCCGTAATCTTGAGATATTAATTCTCCATAGACGCATAAAATTTTTTATAGACTTAATTAAAATTTAATAATTGATTAACAAACTTTTCCACTATTAAAGAAATATGGTCGCGTACCCTCTACACCTAGCCGATGTACCCCCAGCGGTACTTGAATAACAGTTTGAGAAATACTGTCTTAGTATACAGGGTATCAGAGAAATAAGTGACCATCTTTTGAGGGGTGACTCATAGCACCCTGTAGACACTAAAACCGCAGGAATTTTTTCGGAATTAACAGTCGCGTCACACCTCAAAAGGATAAGAGTTATTTCCCTTACACCCTATATGTATATATATATATATATACATATATGTATGTACGTATATATATATATGTATGTATATATACATATATATATATATATATATATATATATATATATATATATATATATATATATATAGGGTGTAAGGGAAATAACTCTTATCCTTTTGAGGAGTGACGCGACTGTTAATTTCGAAAAAATTCCTGCGGTTTTAGTGTCTACAGGGTGCTATGAGTCACCCCTCAAAAGATGGTCACTTATTTCTCTGACACCCTGTATAGGAGAATCAGCTGTTAGTAACTAGCTTAAGGAATTATATACAGTTGTGATGGTCGGAAATATTTATTTTACTTTTATTAAGTTTATTATCTCAAGAATACTCTCACCAAATTTTATGACGATCGGAACATTAGATCCGAACTTATAGCAATTTATAGCGCGCTACCTCGAGTAGCGTTTGCGGTTGCTCCTGCGCAGTTGCCGCAGCGTCATACAGCTGTCACTCGGTATAATATAATATAAGCAGTTGGTCGAAATTTGGTTTGGTGTTAACTTATTACTTGAGTCAACATATAAGATACTTTTTATTGCGGGAAAGTGTCCCCTTTCCTCGGAAAAGTACAAACACTATTGTTCTGTGCAAATTGCTTAGACATTATTATACTTATATATTGTACTTCTCACTGATTTTGTACCATTACGTCGTACGAACGACGTCGTGACTACAGCTAGTATTCTATAATATGTTTTAGTGTCATTTTAATCACGTTGGTTATATTGATAATACTGAGCACAACCTACGATTACGCATGTCAAATACTGAATGTGGAAAAGACGAATAAAATGTTGAAATACTTTTCACTTTACGAAAACACAATAAGTTTGATGACAGTTGGCCATGGAGGCGGTGGTAATGGTCCGGATATGAGAGTTTTGAATGGTTTACGATTTTTGAGTGCATCTTGGGTGATTTTTCATCATCGATTCCTCTTACGTCTTTTTTCGGCCAACATCAACACTGTGGATATTCAAAATGTAATTAAATAATTAATATTGGAAAGGTTTACTTTGTGAAAATCTACTTAAAAAAAACATGGGATCGTTGCTTTGTCACTTTTCACAATAAAAATCGTATAAACACGAGTCGACTTTCGGCCATTACGCAACTAAAACTTTAGTTGTGTTTTTCACCTGAGGATGGCGTAATGCCCGAAATCGACTCGTGTTTATACGATTTTTGTGGGTAATTTTGAACTTTTTTGGTGTTTTAGTGGATGAGACAGTATCACAGTATGGTCATAATGGGGAGTTCCTTTTCTGTTGATACTTTTTTCACAATTAGCGGAATGTTGGTTCTAATTTCCTTTTTTAAGTCGATGGATAAAGAAAATAAACTTAACCTCTTTCGATACTATTTGCATCGATATTTAAGGTATTGTTTTGTGGGTTCAATTTTGAATAAAATATTAATTTTCTTTGTTTCCGAAACAGACTTACACCATCAATGGCTTTAGTGGCGTTGTTTTATGCTACGCTACTGAAATATCTGTTTTCGGGACCAATGTGGCTGACTGGCGTAGATGGTTTGGCTTCACCCTGTCGTAATTATTGGTGGGCAACATTACTTTACATTCAAAATTATGTAAATTCCGAGACATATGTAAGTGATATTATTGGCTTTTCACAATAAAACCTATACCAAATTAAAGTTCATGGTAAACGCATTAAAAGTTTTGTTGGGCACAACTTTTTAGGTTGGACTCTTCTAGAATTTCTACGGCTCTGAAATTTTTAAACTGTTTCTTCTAGCTTTTCAGTACCTATAACCCATCCAAAAAAGGGTAGTCGTATCCTGAAAAGTTTATTCAATTCGCAACATTCTTTTTAGTTTCATGTAATTTCTCCAAACAAAACTTAACAAAAAATTTGCGTTCCCGCGCGACTCTTGTTATTATATACCTTACAGCTTAAAAATTTTGGGGTTAAATTTTTCTTGTAAAGGATTAAAATGAGGGAGCGCTCCTTCTAAAATTAAAATACCCCTGTCGCAGCATCCTGCATAATATAGCGAATTTCCGTTTATAAAAATTATTTTTTCTCGGAAACTAGTCGACATACAATAATAGTTTAAAGAGCTTTTTTATGTAATTTTTGCTCCTTTTTTAAATGAAGTAAAAAAATTTCGCAAAAATGTTTGAATAAGTGTAAATTTTCGCAAAAGAAGAACAAAAACCATGTTCCTGGCATCCGACGTGTCTGACTGACTAACTCATCCAAGGGTTTGGAACTTCCAATCTTTTCACCAAATTTCGTAAGAATTGGACACTTCGTTCGAGAGTTACCGCGCGGATATATATATATATATATATATATATATATATATATATATATATACATATATATATATATATATATATATATATACGTATATATATATGCGTATATATATATATATATATATATATATATATATATATATATATATATATATATATATATATATCCGCGCGGTAACTTTCGAACGAAGTATCCAATTCTTACGAAATTTGGTGAGAAAATTTTCTTTCTAGGAGAAAATTCGCTAAAATGTCCGGTTGTGCACTTGATTTTAATAATTTTTTAACTTGTAATTTTTAGCTTTTTTCAACTTATTTTTATTTAATAAAACTTACAAAAACTTGTACTGTCCAATCTGGAAGAAAATTGAAACAAAAGTTTATTCTTCATAAGTAATAAGATATAATAGCACAGTGGATTTTCAAGAACAAACAGTATTGATGGTCCTATAGCCTAGTCGATAGAGACGGGCTATACTTTCAAAAGGAAACACGCATGTCCCTAATTTCAATCGTGGATGTTCCGATCCCAGAGTACAGAGGTAACGCAACTATCTCTATCATGAAATCTGCAGTGTGCAGTTCTATGCAAGTTAGGCTACTTAGTAGTCACTCGCTCCGTAGCAGTGAATGAGTGTAGGTCAATCACAAGTCAATTGTTTTTGGTTGTTGTTGGCATTGTTAGAACCCCCACACGGAGCCATATACATGCGTTATAGTATCATACATATATATGCGACAGCACGGCCAACACACCTCCGATCACTCGCACAAAGACAGATCACCGCACAAATACATAGTAAACCCAGTGCACATATATAACATTATTTTCTATCCTTTACTGGTTACATTGGTTTTAGTACCTAGTATAGAGATAGATATGTTGTTTCTGGTACTCTGTGGTTCCGATAGCCATTTAATTTTAAATACGTAGTAAACATTAAGCATGTATTTAGAAGAGATATAAAATAATCAAATAAAAATTCGTTAAAAAAAGAGGGAAGAAAATTTAATTGACAACATTCGAGCAAACATAAAGCGAATTTTATAATTCTAACAATTCTAAAAAGACGCATATCGTTTAAAATTGTATGTTAACATTATTTTTAGTGTACTCATCGTGAAATATTTTATTGGGTCTCCTCAAGGGACTTTTCATACATGTTTCTCATTTTTCCATCAATTTTATTTCAGTGTGTTGTCCAAACATGGTATTTATCGGTCGACATGCAATTATTTTGGCTTTCACCATTATTTTTGATTCCCTTATATCGTAAACCGGCGATTGGACTCACTTTAATCATTCTGATGATCTTTATACCAATGGGCATTTCGTTCTATCTGGCATGGATTCATCATTACACTGGAGGTCATCTGTATCAGTAAGTTATTTTATTTATTTTGTATGTTGCAAGAGTTCATATTGAAACATTGTGCTTACCACTAACATAATGCGATTTATTTTTCTCTCGAAAATTAGGAAAGATATATTGAGTACACATTATTTTGTTCGATATTATACGGCGACACATGTACGAGCATCGCCATGGTTCATTGGACTTCTGTTGGGTTACATAATTTATAAGACAAGAAATCACAAACTTCAAATAAATGCGGTATGAATGACCGATTTTTAGCAAAGAAAGGATATAGCAAGATAAGCATAGTAAATCTGCCCCGCGACGAATTATTTTAATAACTATATTACCGGTATATTGAGACTGTAAGTAATTGATATCTACAATTTTAGCGGCCAAAACTGAGTAGTTATGGAGAAAACTAAAAAAATTTAAAAAAATTACAAAATTTTTTTTTCTTGGTAACTACTGAACTTAGGAAAATAATTCTAAATTCACATGAAGGCAAACACTCTCAAGAATATTAGACATATTTATTATCGCATCAGTCCTCGTTATTAAAGATAATAACAAGGATAGTATTTGATCCAATGTTATTTTTATAGGGTTCCAATTGAGCGACTACTTCAAAAAAATTCAGTATCTGTACCCTCATGCACTTAATTACTGCACCAAGTCTCATCAAAATTCAAGGGCTGCAACATGGTAAAAAAAATTCTTTTCAATTCTAATCTGCTGAACCGCCTCTCCAGTGGGTCCGACCCTGAAATTATATACATCAATCGAAAGTACTTTAAAAATAAACGGCCGTGTCTCATAAAGTGTTTTTTCCTATCTCCTATAGTTTTCGAGATAATCAAGAATAATCGAAAGAGGTATATTAAGTTATAGGTTATCTGCTCCTCATAGAAGTCCCAATAGTAACTGTATTGTCGTTTATGTGACACTAGAGGTACTTCATATGTATAACTTGCCTAGATCAAAACAAAACCATTGTAGAAATATAATAGAAAATTGTCAAAAAATGTGGTGTAGTAGGCATTTTTAACATGTAGAATATTAAAGAATGCCTACTACACCACATTTTTTTTCAATTTTCTATTATATTTCTACAATGGTTTTGTTTTGATCTAGGGAAGTTATACATAATATGAAGTACCTGCAGTGTCACATAAACGACAATACAGTTACTATTGGGACTTTCTATCAGGGGCAGATAACCTATAACTTACTCTTTCGATTATTCTTGATTATCTCGAAAACTATAGGAGATAGGAAAAAACACTTTATGAGACACAAACTTTATTTTTAAAGTACTTTCAACTAATGTATATAATTCCAGGGTCGGATCCACTGGAGGGGCGGTTCAGCAGATTAGAAATGAAAAATATTTTTTTTTACCACGTTGCAACCCTGGAATTTTGATGAGACTTGGTGCAGTAATTAAGTGCATTAGGGCATAGGTACTGAATTTTTTTTTGAAGTGGTCGCTCAATTGCAACCCTATAAAAATAACATTGGATCGGATACTATCCTTGTTATTATCCTTAATAACGAGAACTGATACGATAATAAATATGTTTAATATTCTTGAAAGTGTTGGCCTTCATGTGGATTTGGAATTATTTTCCTAAGTTGAGTAGTTACCAAGAAAAAAAAATTTGTAACTTTTTAAATTTTATTAGTTTTCTCCATAACTACTCAGTTTTGGCCGCCAAAATTGTAGATATCAATTACTTACAGCCTTACCATACCGGTAATATAGTTATTAAATTAATTGGTCGCGGGGCAGATTTACTATGCTTATCTTGCTATATCCTTTTTAATCTTTGCGTCTACGTTTTGAGAGTGTATATTTACAATTTTTTGGTAGGGTCTGGTGGGACTACTATGGCTGGCATCATTCCTCATTTTAATTATTGACGTATTTGGAATATACCCGTTTGAACAGTACGAATACCAACTCAATCGTTTACGTTCGTCATCGTACCTCGCGTTTAGTCGCACGGCATGGTCATTGGCCATTGCTTGGATCATTTTTGCAAGTGTTCATGGCTACGGTGGTTTGATAAATAAATTTCTATCATGCTCGGTGTTTACGGTGATGAATAAGTGGGGCTACAGTGTGTACATAACACATTTGGGCATGCAATTTGCGTTGGCTGCATCAGAGAAAACACCGGAATATTATACATTGTTTAAAGAAGTAAGTTTAGTACGGTGCAGTTATTCAAAAAAACGGCCTAACCTCAGCATCCAAAGTAACAGTTTCAGTCCAACTCCAAATTGTTCTATACGGTCCACATATTGTTTGGCAAAAAGTTACACCATTTTGAGCGTCGGGTTTTGGGGAAAGAGGGTAGAAGTAGGCAAATTAACGGTTTTTTTTAAATATTTCGGAAACTATGGGGTTTAGCGTAGAAAGTATCATGTACAAACTTAATCTACATTAAATTGCGAACAAAAATGGTCCTGTGCATAATCTTGCTAAAGTGAACAGTTCCAGAGTCACGGAGAGTGTAAAAGTAGCAATTATTAGTATTTTTAACCACTGCTGCACCTATCACCAGGTGTAGCAGTGGCTAAATAAGAAGAAGAATTCGCTCGAGTGGGGGGTGAAAGAAGATTGACGAACACCTGAGACCAATTACCTACAACAGCACATCCTGCAGCTCCCGAGGAATTACTTTCCCTTATAGTGTGCGCTTGCAAAAACGAATGTGTCGGTAACTGCGAACGCAGAAAGAGTGGTCTGAACTGCTCAAGCATATGCGGTAATTGCTCAGGGCTAGGATGTGATAACAGGGATACGAACATCATACACGAAGATTTAGAAGAGGAAGGTGCTACGTTTGAAGAGGACTAATCGCAATTTCCTTTTATAAAACACAATCCTGTATAAAAAAAATTAGTTTCCTTAGCGATAATGTGTCATATTTTTTCCAAAAAATTTAAAAATACTAAAAATTGCTACTTTTACACCCTAAATAACTCTGGAATTCTTCACTTCAGCAGGATTATGCATAGGACTATTTTTGTTCGCAATTTAATGTAGATTATTTTTGTATAGGCACTTTTTGCGTTAAACTGCATAGTTTTCGAAATATTTAAAGAAAACTGACGAAAACTGTTAATTTGCCTACTTCTACCCTCCTCCCCCCAAAATCCGATGCTCAAAATGGTGTAATTTTTTACCAAACAATATGTGGACTTTATAGAACAATTTGGAGTTGGAGTGAAACTGTTACTTTGGATGTTGAGGTTTGGGTCTAATTGCACCGTACTTCGTGATTGGAGTTATAGTGGAATCAACAGTGACGTCTCGTCTTTTGCCGCTTTAATGGCAACAATCAAAAAATTTAGGTTTTAAAATTTGCTGATTTCCCTACTTTTATAATATACCTATAATTGTAGGCCTATAAGTTATCTACTCCTTTATATAGGGCAGAGACAGGCAAAGTGATCTCACTCCGCTCTTCAGCCGCCACTGTCCAGGTAATCTTAAAAATTTTTACATCATTGGTTAATTCTTCAAGAAATAATTAGGGGAGACTGGGGTAAAGTGGCCACTCTAAGACAAAATGTTGTTTAGTTTATTTGTTTGAAAAGAAATACAGATTAATAAGTATTTAGCATATAGTTGCTTTAGTGCAGAACCAATAACCACCAATATATCAACAATATCTTGAAAGGTATTTTTGCAATTTTTGTCTTTTGCAACATATGCAAAGTAACCACTTTACCCCACTATGTTGCCCAAAAGGAAATCTTGAAGTAATAAACACATTTATGTACAAAATTAAACTATGTTGGTATCATTAATTATCATATACCAACGGACGGACGACCGGACAGACATTGAGGTCTCATCATAAGGGTTCCTTTTTCACATTTTTTCTCGGAGCCCTAAAAACTGATTTCAGGCAATTCTTTTGTTTATAAAATATAAAGAACTAAATTATGGTTCTGAATTTAATATGATATGTTAAAATATTCTAAAAATTCAATTTGAGCAGCGATCGGAGACACTGACCACTTTGCCCCATTATAAGTCTGGCCACTTTACCCCATTAGACGCCATTTCGGCAAACTACAACTAATTTCAAGAAAGAATTTTCTGATTCGTCGATAACTATATTATTTTAAAGGTAATTAGACAGAGTTTCTAACTATCCCAATTAAAAAATTGTATTCGTAATTAATAAAAAAATAATGAGAATACAACTTAAAACTTACTTTACATCAACACTTGAAAATTCAGAAAATTTGTTATAATTCATACAATCTAGTCAACTGATCATTGACGTTTTAATAGAATACTAATGGTTTGTCTACAAGCTAGTATTCAGCTTCGCTACAAAATTGGAGTAGTTTCCGGTGAGTAAAGGCCAATGGCCACTTTACCTCCACTGGCCACTGTACCCTAGTCTCCCCTACCCAAAGTTTATAATGTAGTAAGGTATTGTTCAAGTGTTGTTATTTCTAGGAACTAATGTAATAAAAACAATTCAAATCTTTCCACTGGACTTGTAACGTGGTCTGTGCAAATCTGGAAGTGACATCTGTGAACCCAAGTATAAGTTGAATTTAATAGAAATTAAACGAAACTGGTAAAGCATTAAAAACACTTCTACAGGGTGTTAATGGATAAGTGCGAAAGATTTTAACAGGTAATTGCTTTTTTACATCTTTTATGTAAAAAGGTTCACATAAACCCAGGTCCGAAAACGCTTAGTTGCCAAGATACAGGATGCTCAGTTTCTCGTCATATTTTCCTAAGTATTTCAAAACTTTTGAAAACGTGTTCAGTAAAAATAAATTTTAATTCTTAAATATTTTTCAATATTTCAAAACTCTTTTGAGATATTGACACAAAATTTGGGACACGCTATGACAGGACAAATACCCATATTCTGAAGTAGTGGCGTCCATGCAGCCATGTGATGACATATTTTTGAAGAAAAAAAAAGACACGCCAATGATTTTTTCCAATTTGGAAATATTTTTTCAAATGTCCAACAAGTTGTTGGCAAAAATGACCTCTTAGTATTTTGTCGCTTATGAGCCGTTTTCAACATAAAAAATAATTTCCAGTTACTGTCCCTACCATAAAACCAGTATGGGCTATCTAATAGCTCATCGACTCTGTATCTTGGAAACTAAGCGTTTTTGGACTTGGTTTTATATGAACTTTTTTATATAAAAGAACCTCAGGAATCACCTGTTAAAATCTTTCGCACTTATTCACTAACACCCTGTATGATAAAAATAATAATAATTTAAAAGACTCAATAATTTGTACAATAGAACTTGAGATTTAAAGTACGTGTTTTGTTTTAAACTGACATTTTCGTTCGAAAATTCGTTCCATTGTTAAATTTACATGTAGACTAACTATGCTCAGTTTTAATTATCTTCTCATTTTTGGGCAAAATATGTTAGCCCCGGTCAAATTTTAGGTCACGAGACGCCACTGTAGGAATCTGTGTATATTTTTAAAATGAAACTGATGTATATTATTTTTTGTTTTAGGTATATTATAGTTTTGCTGATACCGGTATAGCTGTGTTAATGGGTTACATATTGACTGTGGGATTTGAGATGCCAATTTTCAAAATTGAGGATTATTTCTTTAACAAGATGCATCAAGCTGGTAAAAAATAGAGTTTATTGTAAAATTTTAAAATTTTAAATTGTGTTAGCATCACCTAATTTAAATTAATGCATACAATTATGAATAAATAGTAATATGTATTAATACTAATAGCTTTCTCTTGATTTTTTATCTGGATTATCACCTATTTTTTGGACAGAGACACAACAATATTACGAAGTAGCGGGTGATCGAATCTTGAGGCTTCATTTATTCATTGATATACTCAGTCTATATACTATATATAATGTATTCGTTTGTTTATGATGTATACCCACAGATGAGACAGATCAAGCCTACCTATAAAAAAAAATCGTCAAATGCGTGTTTTTGACACGCACTAAGTAATGTCATCTCAGTGAAAGTGTTAATTTATGATTTTTTGTTAACTCTATAGTTGTTAACTCTACAGCCCTCTTGCGTTTATTCAATATGGATGTACAACTCAATAATTATTCAGTCACACAACCATATTAATATGTCATCTTCGATGACATAAAAAGTGAAATCTTAAAGTTGCAATAAGTAGCAATTTACACCACTACTTCTTTAGTCTGTTACTGACTGCCGTGGTGTTCACATCAAAATAAAAATCATGCTTTTTTAATCAACTCGTGAAATTTAAACAGAAAAAAATATGAAGTGTGCATGTCGTATTTAAGTGTAATAATTCTATTGAATAAAAAATTTCTCAAAATAAAGGGATATCTTTCTTAAAATAAATAAATTTATTTTTAATTGTTGATTAGTTGTCAATTATGTCGGCCATCATAGTATAACAGTGTAGGTATGTATGCGAACTGCATATATCATCATCAAAATATATTACTAACACATTGGTATATTCGTGTCCATACATCGTGTGTTGTGATTGTATGTGTGCTGTGTTACGTCACCCATTGATTACAGTGGTAACAGTTTAGTAGACATTCTAGTTTGACCACTTGTGTTTACCAAAGGAAATCCTGGTCTCACTTACTTCAAACATAAAAAGCATATATAAAATATTATAAACTGGCATTTATACAAAATGCAAATGATTCATATAGTTGGAATGTAAAAATGAAATTTTGTCATTTATCAAAGTTATTATAATTTTCAATATCCTTTTTCAATATATTAGGTAGTAGATCTTGTAAGAGATAGCTATATTGCAAGCTTGTCTGCTGTGTTATTTACGTGCATTCCTATCGCATTAAATCATTTTCATTTGGTAAAAATATTTCTTTACCTATAACGTATGTTTAAATACAAACCAAATTCGCCATACTTAATAATGTTCACAAACACATCGGTAATATTGAAATTCGAATTTGTTATTCCCATAAATATCTTGCACATTTAGAAAAAAAAAAATTTTTTTTTATTTTATTTTTATATACCTATATATTCTGTTATACCTGTTTCTAAATTACTTTTTTTGCGAATGGAAATAACTTATTTCCAAAAAAGGATGTATTATTTGACAAATCTATACAAAAATTGCTTGTTTCTATATACTCAAGAACAAAATTAAGTTGAAAATTATTGTAAAAATATCGGTTATTTAATTTATTTTATATTTTTAATGAACGTTTATTTCTCTAGGGAATTCAGTGTTAATTAAATTTGGAGTCTGATTATTTTCCAGAATGAATAAAATATAAATTTTGAATGTTCTTATTAAATTTGAACTTGATTTTATTTGCAAGTATACATATCTGTTTGTCATTATTTGTTTCTATATGAAGTGTACTAATTGAAAAAGAAATTGAATGACTTCAGTTTCAGAAATATTAATTAAAAAATTGTATTAAGAGTTTTTGATAGAAGCAAGATAAGGAGCATTTGCATTTGCAGTAGAAGTAATAAAATTCGAAGACCCTAATACTTTCTAGACCCTAATGACGTCACCAGGTTAAAATTTTTTTGCCAAAGTAGTCTTTATGTAAATAATTTGGACTGGGCTGGTGTGCTGAATTAGAGAATTTTAGAATTTTTCATTTTTGCTGTCAAGATGACGAAATTCCCTTTAGAAATATTATTGAGTTGACAGAAGCTTTTTATTGGCGGCCCGGCATGGTCAATTTTTAATAAATTAAATGACCAGGCCGAATTCTAAAACCTATAATTTGCTTTTAGTTTTTTAACCCTGTCATTTTATTGGCGGTGTTTAAGGCACTAAAAATGGTTAATAAACATCAAATAATAGCATTGTTCCTTTTTCACGAATTTTTAGTTCAAATCAGTAAAAATCATGCGCAGTTGGAAAAAATGAAAATAATGCGTTCCTTTTAAAAAAATATAATACTTATACAGATAGTTCAATGTTCCTTTTACTATGAATTTGAATTAGAACTGAGTTCAAAACAGTTCAATCAGTCCGGGATTTTTGTCAAGAATTTGAACTAGAATTTCAGTTTGTGTACAGTTTTGAAAAAATTATCAAAAAAAAAGTTATGAAGAATAATATCTACGATATCTACCATCTTTACGATATCTACGGTTAGCGTGGTAACGTTGTCATACGAGTGCAAAGTTATTCAAATTTAAATAATAATTAAAATATTTTTAGTCGAATTTTCTCCGAAAAATTAGACTTATACAGTCTATACGATAAGAGCTGCGAGAGGCGAGAGTAGGGGCGCTATCCGTTTTCGGACCCGTAGAACACGAATATGTAGAAAAAAAAATGTCTGATATATATATATATATATATATATATATATATATATATATATATATATATTTTCCCGCCACCTTTTAATTTGTGTAGGGCCCCCCTATGGAAGTTAAGAGATGAAATTTGGTAAATGGGGCTCATTTTCGAGGCACCTCATACTATCAAAGTGGGGTCAAATTTTGGGCAAATTTTTTTTCTGACCCGACCTTTAAGGGGGTGGTGGGGGGCGGAAAAGCAATAAAACTTTTTCAAACCGGTTTTAAATAATGTTTCGGTCAATTATCTACAACATATCCAAAATTCAGTTTCCTAGGCTGATATGGTGGGAGTAGAGGGGGGAAAAACGATTTTCGCTGGATCTAACAGGCCCCCAGCCCCCCAGAATTAACGTAGAGGGTTGAAATTTGGTGTGTTGATAAAGTTCGTACCTAGGTTGTGCTTTTTGGAGGTTTTAATATTTTACCCCCACCCCCCTCATTTTTAAGCTACAATTTCATGCATTTTCGACGTTTTCGAAGTTTGTACCACTCGCACAGGTCACCCGAATAAACCTAGAGGGCTGAAATTTTGTATTCGGATTGAGTTAGTATCAAGGGGGTGCCTTTTGGGGGTCTCGACTTTTAACCCCTACCCCCACCATTTTTATACCCAAAAGAACATGATTTTTCTTGTTTTTTAACAGTTTCGTTCGGGTCAAAATCTCCCCAAATAAACCTAGAGGGCTGAAATTTGGTGTACAGGTTAAGCTAATAGCCAGACACTGTCTTTTGGAGGTTTCAACTTTTAACCCTTACCCCCACGATTTTTACGCCAATATTTCCTTAATTTTTTTGCTTGTTTTCTAACACGTCTAGAGACTCCATAAGGAAACCTAGAGGGCTGAAATTTTGTACGTGTATTCAGTTAGTATCCAGCTAGTACCTTGTAGGGAGTCCGCAGCACTTTTCCCCCCACTTCTCCCATTTTTACATCGGAATTGAATGCTATTATTAAATGTGTTTTAAAAGCATTATGTTTATTCTAAATACAAGTAGGCGAATAGTAATTTTAAAAAATTTAAAAAAAAGTGAACTTACTTTTATGACAAATGAAATACATACATATTAAGTAATTTAAAAATGTTATTAAAGTCACTGTTTATTTATAAATTAGGAATTTTGGATTTTTAGTATTTATAAAATAGAAATTTTGGATTTTTTTGGAAAGAAAAAATATCTTTATAAAGGCCTTCCAGTTTACTATTGAAGGTCCTTTTTTAATATTTAAAACTAAAACATAAAGGCAATTAGCGGATAAACATGGGCAGGAATGTCCTCGTACGAATTGTGTTGGCTTTTTTTCTGTTACCTGTTTTCGGCACAAAATTGAAATTTACTGAGATACAGCCCTTAAATACTTAAAACCTTTTTTTAAAGCCTCGATCAGCCGAACACTCATCACCAGTTTTGAAACCAACAAAATGACAATTCGGTTGTAGACTTTCAATCACATTTCGCTTGTAGACATTCAATACCGAAGATGAAGGGGAAAATTCGACTACCGTGATGGGGCCCCGCTGCTCACGGCGTTTTTGTTAATTATAAATTGTAAATAATTAACGCTAACTGACACTGATGCTACTTGAATATATATTATATCTATGACCATGTTTCTCATCGAGATTTTTGTTGCTTTTCTCTATGATGGTAGTGTCACACTTCTATGCCCTCTATAGAATATTTTTAGAATTTATTGCGTTCCTTTTTAAAAATTCAGAATTATTAATTCAAGTAATAATTCAATTCGATCATGCGTATTTGACAAATTCATCATTATTTGAACCGTTCATCATTTTGGAAAAGGAACAAAGCTAATAAAAATTTTTTTTTTCCAAAAAGAGATCTATAACATAGAACTGATTTGAATTAGAGTAATTGGTTATACTGAGGTAGTCTGCGTTATTTTTTTCATTAAAGTATCGAAATTTTTTTTAGAAGTACGACTGATTCGCCGTATACGAATACGACGAAAAACTGTAATAATTCGCTTACAATTTTATAATTTCATCCCTGATTTACGGGTTTTAAGGGGGACCACTAGTGTGACCACCTGAAAAAAGGTGAATTTTGGGAATTTTTTTAAAGAAAACTACTGTATTGAAAGTTTTGATATTTTAAGGATATATTCGTTGATATATAATAAATTCATGATAAAATTTTTGGATCAAAAAATTACAAATTCAGTGAGTTATTCGCGATCTCCCAAGGCTCCAGAAAGAAAAGTTCCCCTACTGCTGCAGTGATAGCGACCTTCACAGTGCCTGAAATCAAAAAAACCAAAAAGCCTATTAAACTAGAAGGTATTGCCCGTGCCATGAACCTCAATCGAAAAAAAAATGAAATTTAACAAAATGGCGGAGTTTTTTAAAAAAAAAGTTTCAAATTTTATGCGAAACGATTTTTGGCATGCAAAAATTACATATTTTATTCGATCGGAAAACTGGAGGTTCATGGCACGAAGAAACATTTATAATAGAAGCTACAATAAGACTCAAATCGATCGAATGATTTGTCTTCGAGTTATAACTGCAGCAAATTTGAAAAATTTAGTTTTCCTTTACTTTACCTTTTAATTTTAATCACTAAGAAATTTTACTAAAATTATTTACAATGTACTCACTATAACGATCATAGTAAAACTAGATAAATCGTTTAAATGTGCAAGGGTCTAGCTTCTCCACAACATGTGACTGGCAGCCACGTCCAGAAACTCTCGAACTATCAACCTTCATACGTTTCTCAATACCTCAAAGTTAACAATGAAAATCAGAATTCGTTCTTCGGATGGCTGTAACTCAAAAATTATTTGAGATATGCACTTGAAATTTTAGTATGTTATTTTTGAAGGTATAGACTATCGAAAGATCCAATTTTTTCAAAATGTCCCCCTTAAGACATGAAAAAATGTTAGTGACTTGGATCTAGCTTTATGAAAGTGATTATTTATTCAGCACAAAGGATCAGTATCTAAAAATATATTTCGTTTCTTCTTCTTTCGAATATCATATTGTACATCCATTATCCTATAACACTTTTTTTTTTGAACACTCACAATATACATATTTATTTATTCAACTTTTTCTCCAATTTTTCTCATTTTCTTTCAACTTACTACAGTGGAGCGCGGGGGGTTCACACGACCAACGAAATCCCTTTGTTTTCAAAACCACCTAATATTCTTCTTCATCCACACAAAACAAATAATATAACAAAAGCAAAGCACAATATTGTTGAAACTGTTGTACAAGATAATGAAGGAAGTATACCGAAATACTCACTCTGTCTGCCTGGCACCTTCCTCTCATTGGGACGGGTAATATTGGTTGGATGTTGTTGGAGTAGAAGAGATGGCCTGAAGAATGAAATATACTAACTGAATTTACATTTAAGGCCACGGGATTTGTCGGCCTTATTATGTTATTCTATTTAAAGATATTTGTTTTCACTGTTTTTATACATGGCCAAATCTTTTTTGAATATATTTTTGGTAAAATTATTATAATATTTCGTTATAACATGTAAATAGAGAAAACGTAAGTAGCTGGCTGGAGCTTTTAGGACTTTTTCTATATATAACGTATTTAAATTAATATATAAATAAAAGGATAATATATATAAATAATTACAATTTTAGATATTTATATCAAATACATGTTGGTGTACCTTGTTTTAACGTATGGTTTATCCTTAAAAGATGGGAGGTGAATTATTAGTGTATTTTATAAGCTGCATTGATCTTTATTAAACGTGTAAAATGGCTTAGGATAAGGGAGAGGTGGCATGAAAGGGACATTTTTGTTTTGAAGATTCAAATAAACTAGATTAAAAACATTAGTTATGTCGGATTTCTTTCGGATCAGACAGTTTCGTTTTAGCATACATATTGCACTCAATGTGACTAAAAGTTCAAAATATTTTCATAAAAACAACGTACACAAGTTCCACACACACACATACATATGTGTATCAAAATATTATTTATACGTATTTTATCTAAACATCCTTTTTTTCTTTTATTTATTACCTGCACAATTGAAAAGTGCCACTGTAATTTTAATTGACTATCAAAAGTATTTTTGTTTATATTATGTATGTGATTTATGTGACATATCATTTAAATTAAATAAATTCATCTTTTTTTATTGTTTTTAAATTTGAGAGATAACAGTATAGTTGCTTGTTAAAAATTTGTTTTTCAATAATAAAAAATCTTAGTAAATACGTACGTCTTAGCTATTATAGTGGACCGTCTAAATATTCAAAAACTTTTCAATATATTTTACAAAAATTTTTTTCGATTTTTTGAATTTTCTTACTTTCGTCTTCGTCGTCGTCAAATAAAAAATGCTGTTAGTATTCTAAATGGTGAAAAATGTAATTTTTGACCAATTATATTCATTCAAATGTGCATAATTTAATGTAATTTAGTTGCAAAATTTTATTGAAATAAGTACGGTCCTGACCTGTCCGAAGAAACCCGGTACATAGTTATGTCACTATTGAAAGGAAATGCAATAGGTTTTGGTGCAAACTTTATCTATTCTTCTCTCTATATTTTCTGAGTCTTAAAAAAGTATATTTTGTCCCTTTCATCTATAGGCTGTATTGAAAGGGCATGTTAATTCACAAGGTCGTGGAACGAAATGGCGGGCTTCGAGATTAAATCGCATTTTTTAAAATTGCCACCAAAAAAGGCAGGTTACTTTGAAGTAAAATAATTTAAAAGAACAACACAGCCATCTTTGAAATGACACTAGCTTGAAGTCAGGGTCGAATAAGTAGGTATACAATGGTTTTGTCATACAATAAAAATTGTTTTTGATTTATCCCAATATGTGTCCCTTTTATGCCACCGTTCCCCTACCCACCAGTGATAAAGAACAAATATAAGTTTAGACTGGTTGCGTACTTTTCCATTTTTACCAACCCTAGGCGAATCTGTGGTCGAAAATTGGTCACACTAAAGCTTTGTTTATACAAGTACGCAAGAAATTACGAAATTTTTTTTTTTTTTTTTTTTTTTTTAAATAGTAAAAATTAAAATTGCAATATTTGTAGTTCCCACCATAAAGCAACCTGTATTGAAGGCATATGCCAAATTCGAAGTCAATTGAATAAATAGAACTTGAGGTATCATGTAGACCAGCTTAAAAAATGTGGTTTCAGGAACAATGTATTTAAGCGGGACCACTAGTGTAACGTTTTCAAAAAGTTAGAAAATTTTTTTTGCATACTTCGATAGTCTATATCTTTAGTAATAACATACTAAAATTTCAAGTGCATATCTCATATAATTTTTGAGTTACAGCCATCCGAAGAGTGGATTCTGATTTTCATTGTTAACTTGGAGGTATTGAGAAATGTATGGAGGTTGATAGTTCGGGAGTTTCTGGACGTGGCTGCCAGTCACATGTTGTGGAGAAGTTAGACCCTTGCACATTTAAACAACTCATCTAATTTTACTATGACCGTTATAGTGAGTACATCGTAAATAATTTTAGTAAAAATTCTCAGTCATTAAAACTAAAAGTAAAATTACGAAAAACTACATTTTTAAAATTTGCTGCAGTTATAACTCGAAGACAAATCATTCGATCGATTTGATTCTTATTGCAGCTCCGTTTATATATGTTTCTTCGTGCCATGAACCTCCAGTTTTCCGATCGAATAAAAATGTAATTTTCACAAGCCAAAAACCATCAAATTTTCAGGCAAATTTGAAACTTTCTTTTTAAAAACTCCGCCATTTTGTTAAATTTCAACTTTTTTTTCGATTGAGGTTCACGGCACGGAGCATACCTTCTAGTTTAATAGGCTTTTTGGTTTTTTTTATTTCAGGCAGTGTGAAGGCCGCTATCACTGCAGCAGTGGGGGGACATTTCTTTTTGAGCCTTAGAAGATCTCGAATAATTCACTGTATTTTCAATTTTTTGGTCCAAAAATTTTATCATGAATTTATTATATATCAACAAATATATTCTGAAAATATTAAAACATTCCATATAGTAGTTTTCTTTAAAAAAATTCCCAAAAATCACCTTTCTTTCAGGCGGTCACACTAGTGGTCCCCCTTAAAGTTTTACCTAAACTTACCGCATTAAAATAGTTATAACTTTGTAAATTTAAAAAATTTTTAAATTTCCGTTTGAGGAAACATTTTTAAAGGTTTATATTTTCAGAAAATGAAACAAAAAAAAAAAAAAAAAAAAAAATCTTACAATCAAACTACAATATTGCCTTAAATTTCTTTCAAAACCTTCTTCCTTCTAATTTTTTTGTCTTCATATTGTCGTGCTAAATTAAATAAATTTAATTTTTTTTTAAAATTAATTATTTAAGTACATGTGTGAAAACTTAATGAAAAACAGTTTCTACTTGATCCCCGTTTGTAAAATACATGATCCTGTTATTAAAATGTGTTGTAGATTTTGTAACATGAATAACTCTGTGTCTAAAAATAAGATGCGCAGTGACCAGCAATTCAAAAATTATTATCTGAAGTTTAAGGCTGTGTATGCGCGCCCTCATGCGTGCATGTGTGGCAAGCGGTCTCATTACAGACAAAATATTATAGACTTAAAGTGACTACACGACCACTTTTTTTGGTCTACGAGTCTTTTCTTTGGTCAAGAGTTATACTATGTTAATTATAAGCTGGACTGCATGTTAAACCCGCATCATACCACGCCTGTTTCACTGCTGGGGTTCCAGCGAGCTGCTGTGCTGGACTCCTTTAGGGGAGAAGTGGCATGAAACGGACATTTTTGTTTTAAGCGTTCTAGTAAATAAACGAGATAACAAATTAAATATTTACGAACGAAATCAGAAACTTTAGTTATCTTACTCTTGAAATAAAATCCAATAATAAACATTTCTTTGTTATTAGTTGTAATTTTTCTCAGTTTTTAAAAAAGTGCATTTTGTCCCTTTCATCAATAGACTGTATTGAAACGGACATGATAATTTATGAAAAGGACAATACTAAATATCATTCATTTTGTTCAAATTTCCACCTTATGTACACAAGACATACGGTTCATACTATTGCGCAGGTCATCTTACTGAACTTAAATATTAATAAATTTGATTCAATAATGGAAATAACCAAATGATTTCAGTAATCGATGATTATTAATTGCGTGGTTTTAGTAATCGATAATTGTTTTTCATTTGATTATTTTTGTTCGAAATTTTTAGACAAGAAGAAAGTTTAAAAAAATTAATTATTTACACTAACAAGTAAAGGTCTTGAAGTGATAATTCCCGATTTTGATGAAACTTGGTAGGTGTGTAGAACACAAAAAAATAACGGACACTCAAGCTTTAAAACAATTATATGCTACGTCAATTTAAATTTTGCCTCTACCGATTCTGTTTTTAAAATATTTTAATAGATTCCAATATTAACTAGAGCTACCGGAACTTATATAGAGCCCTTTATTTTGCACGGATAACATTATAATAAAATTTTATCCAATATTTTTGTTTAAATATTAATTGTAGGTATAAATACAATAAATAAAAACGATTTAAAAAGTTATTCTTAAAGATATTATAAGTAAAATATTGAGTGCACATGTAAGATTTTAGATTAATATTTGAGCTTTTAACTTTAACGTAACGGCTTTTAGCAAAAACAGGTGAACTAGTATTTTTGATGTAGTTTTCATATTTGATATCAATATTTTGATTGGTCCAACCATATTCACCCTATTTCAAATTTTACCCCCAATTTTATAGTTAAGGCCCCTCCGGTAGATCCGACCCTGGATTTGAGTACATCAATAGGAAGATGTTTAAAAATAAAGGGTTGTGTCAATTTAAACTTTTTTTCTATCTGTTACAGTTTTCGAGTAATTTGACAAAATTAAATTTTTATCCCAAATTTGGGGGTGGATTTCACCCCTTAATTGGCGTTTTTGGCAGATAAAGAAAAATACGTGTCCGTTATTTTTTTGTGTTCTACACACCTACCAAGTTTCATCAAAATCGGGAATTATCACTTCAAGACCTTTACTTGTAAGAAAACACGATAATAGAGAAAAAATTGTGACATGTGGATATTCAAATAAAACTAATTCGAAGTTAGTAGTCTTAGAGATAGTCTCTTTCATAACTTGTTTGCTCTGTCGCTTTCATAAATCTCACACCCAAATTAAAATATTAACCGTTAAATCTACTATAATTACATATTGGAACATAAAAAAATTTATAAGCACAGCATTACCATGTTTTAAATGACCGTAGCTTGAAATCAGGAACAGACATATCTGCATTGGTCCTGCCACACAACACCATTACGTTTGATTTGGCGGAATTTGTATTTAGCGCGTAATTTGAATTGTCCCTTTCAATACGTGTCCCTTTCATACCACTTCTCCCCTACAATATTGATTGGACACGATGTGTATTGTTGGCCTTAGTCTGTCAAGATTCCAATAGGTTTACTACCATCCAGCATAGCTCCTGCCACGGTTGTCAGCACAAGTTCCAGCAAACAACATTGTGTGATACGAGGATTATATTCGAGTATAGCCAAATGATTTTGAAGTAAGAGACGTTCCTTCGTTTACGCAGGTAGAGTGGGTAAGATAAATCAATTTACAGGCCTATGGTTTATCAGATCCATGTATTTGCTTAAGCCGGTTCTACATGATGCTACGAACACCTTCCAACATTGGACGTTTGATGATTCGTCGCATCATGTGGCCGTTGTTCGAACCCACGAGCGTCCAATGTCGAGCGTCAAACGTTCGCATTTGGCCATGTTCCAGCCGATGTCAGTATTCTTGCACCGAGTCAAAGGGATGCTTCCAACGTTTGAAGGACAATGTTCGTTTGGTTCGACTCAACCACTACACAACTCGTTCATATGAAGAGAGATAACATCAGTGTATCACATTAGAGATAACATAAGACAGATCCTCGTCCACTGAATAAACGTTTGTACGAACACATCATCATACATATTGGATCAAACGTTTGATTCACCGTGTAGCAGGAACATTCGCAGCACTAACTGTCAAACTTACTTGCATCAAACGTTCGATCGAACGTTGGAAGAAACGTTCGTAGCATCGTGTAAAGCCGGTTCTACACGATGCTACGAACACCTTCCAACATTGGACGTTCGATGGTTCATCGCATCGTGTGGCCGTTGTTCGAACCTACGAGTGTCCAATGTCGAGCGTCAAACATTCGCATTTGGCCATGTCCCGCTCGATGCCGGTATTCTTGCACCGAGTCAAAGGGATGCTTCGAACGTTTGAAGGTCAATGTTGGTTGCGTTGGTTGGTTCGACTCAGCAGCTGCACGACTCGTTCATGTGAAGAGGGACAACATCAGTGTATAACATTAGAGATAACATCAGACAGATAACAGCCTCGTCCACTGAATAAACGTTTGTACCAACACATCATCATTCGTATTGGATCAAACATTCGATTCACCGTGTAGCAGATACATTCGTCGCACCAACTATCGAACTTAATTGCCTCAAACGTTCGATCGAACGTTGGAAGGAACGTTCGTAGCATCGTGTAGAACCGGCTTAAAACCGGCTTTAGACTGATCCATTTTAAAATACGTTTCTGCGCATCTCTCAGTTCATTTTCGGTCGGGTCTAGCACCGAGACCAAATTAATTCCGTCAGCACAACCAAATGTAAATGAAACACAATCTAATATAATAACTTGTGCACACACCAAGTGTGTGCCGTATCAATAATTTTTGATTATAACCACACATATTACACACACATACACAAAAGTATCTATACAAACACAAGATATTCTGTATACATTTGGGTTACATTGCTCCCATGCATATAACTAATGTTAGCATGAGGAGAACTGCTGGTTGACTTGGTATTTAATATGCAGACAGTGGCAATCTTCTAGTTCATGTGATGACGATGGTGCTTCTACTACTCTGTACTTCACTTTGCTCTCTTTTGGAGTCACGACAACGAGCTTATCGTGCGACGTGTGCAGCAGTAACGAATGTCATCTCCATCAGTTAGTTCCGCCATATACATATAGAAGGGTAGAATCATCATCTTCAATAACAAACTTGGTAGGTATGTAGTATGCAGTACAAGTGATAATAAACCGAAGCGTGAGGACATAAAATAGTTCCCTGGAGATATAAAAGCAACTCTTTCAAAAACACCAAAGGTAGGTAGGCTACTTAAACATCTCACCCGAAATGGTCTAATATATTGTGTGTATATGTAGCAGCTATATAATATTTTATATCTATATCAGTCGACTCCATGGGTGCGGATGGTCTATTTCATTCATCGAGGGTCGTAATCATCACTTCTTTAACCATGTATTTCCTTTTTCCATTATGTCACGTGGTAACATATAGTGAAGATGTTTTAAGACGGTTGACAAGTGTTAAGTATTAAATGTTAAACACAGTTTCAATATCAAACAGTTTAAGCGAATCGTAGGAGTCCAATAATAGTTAAGGGCGGGGTAAGGTTTATAAACTTTTTTTTCTGCATTTTTTTTTAAATTTTTTTTCTGAATGTTACAACATGTCGAGCGTGTTGTGTCAAAATTTCAAGTAAATCCGAGCAAAACTAATGAAGACACAGTGTTTCAAGTATAAAATTTACTTTAATTTTATACTTACAAATCTTATACAAAACAATTATTATACTTACTATAATTACCCGCGTAAGTATAAAAAATTATATCATTTTATTGATGCTTAGTTTTGGATTTTTGAGTATAAAAAACTTTAAATCCATTTTCTCGCAAACAACATTTTTGAAGTTCGTGATCATCATAACTCAAAATCTACTTCACCAATTTTGTTGAAATTTTGTACAGTTTCTACACATAAATCAACAGGTAATCAGGTCGAATTTTTTTCTTTTGCTATTTTTTTCCAGTTTATAATAACAAATTTACTTCAAAATGCTGCCAAAAATAAAAAAATCGAAAAAATACAAAAACTCTTCCTGACTCCTAGGGAAACATATCGCCTTTTAAACGCATTTCGATTTTTTTGTCTCGGATGATCCGGTACCAAGTTATGATGTTCACCACAAAATAACTTTTTTCGAGGTGCCTCCGGAAATTCGCTGTCACGGACTTATTTATCGATATATTTGTAATTGATGATTTTTTCAAAGATACTTCAGATGTTATACTATAACGTCTATATGAAATAAATAAGCCAACATTATTCATATCTCCAAAAAAAAAAATCATGAAAATATGTCTTTTTTTCGCTTTTAAAACCTTAACCGCCTCCCCCCCCTTTAAGGACGTTCGTGCGTCAGACTTATAGTAGATAAAAATTTTTATTTTAGAGAATTGACAAGTTGAATTCTTCCCTTAAAAATTTTAAGGCCTTCATTGATCATTGCGTAAAGTAATTGACGATTAAAAAACAAATTTTTAACACAGAGCCATTAGGAAAAAACATTCTAATAAGCATTTTTTCGTGTTAAAAATTATAATACGTATATTATAAGAGTAGATATCAAAATAAAAATGTTTAAAAATATTCTTTGAAATATGCAATTCATATAATTTCACAAAAAACATCGTATTGACGGACGTTAAAATGAAATATTAATTATTGAAATTAAAAAAAAATTAAAATTTTCTGGTAGATTTTGATGTGTATGCGTACATAATATGCATACAAGGTCAAATAAACTGGTAATTTTCAATCAACAACTATGTATGTATTGATATCACAGATCAGTACATAGGTGGTACATATAGCAATCACCTATAATACATGACACATCATATGAGGATATGACACATGAGCAAGCACAAGCTCTGTATGCATAACATATAGGGTATTATGTTCTGTAGTAATTTGTGGTAGCAACATCACCCTATTCTATAGTGTTTTGTGGACGCGCATGAACGTCTTTAAAAGGTTGTGATTATAATTAAAAATACCTACAGTGCCAATGGGGTATGGTATACAATTTCCTCGTACTCGTAAAAGAGTTTAAACAGTATTCTACCAAATATATATACCGTGAAATTATTTTTTCACCTTAAAGTTCATAGAAAATTATTGTAACTCAAAATACTTAAAGGCTAAATTATAAAATAATAGCAAAAATATTTTAGAAACTAACCCCCAAAATACCCTAAAAATTTGAGCGAAATGTGACTAGCAGTAAATAAAATATTGACATTTAATGGGATTTCATGGTAGCGGCGTAACTATCGTTACTCCGATTTTGATTAAATTTATAGGGGACCATCCAGGGACCAAACTGCATAATTTCTGAAAATTCCATAAAAAAGAATTGAATAGTTTAGAAGTTATACCACTTGGTGCAATTTTGGAATGGCATGGTACCGGCGTTGCTACCGTTACTTCGATTTTAATTAAATTCATAGAGGACCATCTAGGAACCAAACTGCATAATTTCTGAAAATTTCATTAAAACAAGCGAATAGCTCAGAAGTTATGTCACTTGGTGCAAACTGGCGGCATACAGACGGACAGACAGACGGACGGACAGATAGACACCAAACCAAAATTGTTCAGGAAGCTCTAAAACGTAAAATGTGCATAAAGAATATAATTTTGGAAAGAAAAAAATTTTATTTTTCGAAAGTGATCACAATGCTTCCGCTACTTCACTAGTATCGGAAGCAATATACTAGGGGAAGGTCGCTTAAAGCGGATACCCTTCTCAAAGCGGGTAAGCGCTTGTATATCGTTGTATCGAATGTTTTTGTTAGGTCGTGTGTATACCGAGATTAACCGAAATCAACCAATATCAATCAGTTGCATTTGAACGCTTGTGTCCTTTAATGTCCTAGTGAAGCGTCATCAAATTTTTTTGTTGGATTTGTTAAAAATTTTGACGATAAATATTCTGTGACTGGTCACAAACCTTTTTATTTGTACTCCTTTTGGTATTACCGTATTATGTTATCATCATTTGACTTTGAATGTAGAAAAAGATAGACATGTGTCGGCTTTCATTTTGAAATTATTTTGAAGTTAACAAAATTAAGTCTTTTTGGGCAAAGCGGGTAGACAAAATAGAAGCATCTTAATAGAAAAAACTGTTGGAAGGAGAAAAACAATAAAAATCCATTTTTTACGACAGAATGAGGGAAAAAGCTTTAAAAAAATATTTCTGCCTTGTTTGTGATGATTTTGATGCGGAACTACCTGAAGTAATATATACTCCAATGTGGAGGTTGTAAAGAAAGTTATTGTTAGTATTGTTATAAATTTATTATTTTTGCCTTTTTTTAATTTTTTTTTTACTTAATTATTATTATTGTAAAGTTCTGGATGAATAAGAAAGTTTATATTAAAAAATAATAACAGTATTTAAATACATAATGTACACAAAGAAGATTACCCGCTTTAAGATACCTATACGGGCAAAGCGGGTTCTTGCAGAGGTTTTGTATTTTTTTTATTAAAAAAAAATATCGTATAAAAATTTCTTAAGCGAAGTTTCATTTTAAAGTTCGATAACTATTCTATCTGATAATATAAAAAAGATTTGCTTATCGAGGTCAAGAGCCACTTTTTTGGCGTTTAATCTTAGCTTATCCTTTTTGGGCTACCGTCCCCTACCAATGTGGTTTGGCACACCCAGGGCCGGCAAGAGGATAGGACAGACGGAGCAATAATTCGGGGGCTCGGGAAGGTCCTTAGAAGAAGCCCGGAGGCCGGTAAAAGGCCGACGAGGTTTATTGAGGTTTTTTTGGCTTACCAATCGTATTTTCGAGAAATGACGCCAACAGAGGGGACCGGAAGGTTGATTAAGGAATTAAGGGCCCCGGAAAAAGTAGAGGAGCCTTTTTTCTTGAGATGTCGAACGAAAATTTTGTAAGTTTTCGCCTGCCCGGGGGCCCGACATCGCTCTCGCCGACCCTGGGCACACAACTTCTTTCCTACCTATCAGACTTTTATCCAATTTTTAAAGTGATTTTGTGCTTAAATTGCAACTTATGTCATGTTTGAAATGAGAATAAGACAAGGATAAGATGAACTACTTCTTAACTTTTTCTAATCTGCCAAATAATTATGAAAATTACGAAAAGACTGATTTCGAAGCTTTATGTTAAATGTCAAATCAATTCGTAGACAAAACTAAAGAAAGTAGAAACCATATAACTTTCCGAACTGTCGAAAACAATTAAAAGAAAAAGTTTTTCCTTTTTTTCATAGTAATAAGAATAAAAATTGATGCTTTCTATGCATCTAGCGTTAACATGCATAGTAATTATCATTATACTCATAGACGGCTTAAGATTAAAATTAAAAATGTGCAAGATGAGTTTTGCGAGGCGCTCTTCTCTGGTTTTTTAAAAACTTCTCACTAAAAGTTACGTGATGAGCTAAAAAAAAAACAACACGTTACCTCCTCATGGTGCGAGCCCACAAATGGCATGAGGCACAGTGTCTGATTACTCTGATTTTACTGAAATTTATATAGGGGGCTTGAATACTCTCAAAATTGTTTGGAATTGAAAAAAATAATATATTCGCAAAAGGATTAAAGTATTACTTTTGATAAAGTGGGTCTTAATTGTCAAAGGAAGGGCCTGTAAGGGCTTTTTGGTAACAAACTTCACACTCGAGATCAAAAGTCACATTTTACTACCCTTGGATATATAAAATACTATTCTTTGATTATTTATAAACAAAAACCAGACCATAAACTCAACTACATTCACGAGATCGAAACGTATTAAAAATATTAAATAGAAAATTAACAAAAAGTGTAATAATAAATTCAAAACTTCATACACAAAAAAAGTCGAGAACTAACTGAATTAACTTTTCTCTAATACTGAAAATTCATTTCTTTGACTCTAAACAACTTGTAATTCCAAGAAAATCATATTTAAAGATACCAATGAGAAGTACCTACTGAGTAATTAAAACAAGCAAAATGTTATCTGATTGAAATTTTTAATTAATTTTCAAGTGTTGATAGCACTGGGTACCTCCTTACCGACTGACTGTTTGTTGGGTGAGCGAAGTTAAAAATACAAGTGCAAAGTGCAAGACTGACTCGCGGACTGGGGGTTCCGTACACGAAGAGAAAAATCATATAATTTTTGTAGATAAAATTTCAGAAAAATTACCATGCTCTTTTATAATGCGTATAATGCATATATGTTATAGTTTAATTCTTGTTGTCGTACTCTTTCATTTGCGCATCTGACCCGCAACCTTATGTTCCTTGGCTGTACGCACTGAGGGACAATCGATCTTGTCCGATCTTCGATTCTCTATGATGCATACAAAATGATTGGCAACAATATATTCTAATACTGAATATAGTGAAGTAACAAAATGATGAATTAAACGGTGACCGTCCTGTAAGACATTCTAATGAATACTGTTTGCACACCACACGACACCAGCAGTGACCAGCCTGCCTATGTTACTTGCCACACCAGCCTGGCTATGTGACCTTCATGTATGATTGTGTTGATACCTTCTGCAGCCTGCCTCGGTATGTTACAGCGTTGATGCCTTCTGTTTCTTTCGGGAATGGAACTTTTTACTGTGCTGTTTTACAAATTTTACGGAGCTAATATTACGAAAAGAACATTCTATCCTTTAAATTTTCTATGATTAATTATAATTTTTATATTTTTACCGTACAAAATTGAATATGTTCGCCTTTGATACGTCGATTGTAGCGCTGAGCACAGTAATTTTTCTATGAATTTTCTCTCCGTGTATGATGTATATGATTTTAACAAGGAATATAGACTAAATGAAATAACTTTTTAATATGTTATTTAATATTGTTAAAGAAAATTGATTTATTAAAATAATTAATGCTATTTATCATTATAGTTACTTAAACTATAGTCGGCAGTAGTGCTATCGACAGTGGCGCCTTGATGTGACACATAAATGAAGTATATCCCTGTTACTATGGCTTTATTTGATTATTTGGATAACATAATACGCAAGTAATACTTACCTATATATAGGTATATCTATATATATATATATATATATATATATATATATATATATATATATATATATATATATATATATATATATATATATATATATATAAATCTCATGTCACAATGTTTGGATGTTTGGCTAGGATAAACAGGTATCTGTAATTTGGTCCAACTTAAAATATAGGATAGTTTTTATCGCAAAATTTTTCGTCTAACCGTAGAAATTTACGAAACATCTCAAAATATCAATTTTTATTACTGTATACAGAATATGCGAATTAATTTGTTGCTAAGCATTTGGAGAAAAATAATTTTGGAATTTTTGTAAGTATTAATAAGTATTTCTATAGATACCAGCAATAATATTTTTACCTACGACTATTATGAAATTACTTATCTACTGTGCAAAATACTATTTGTATCCTATAAAGAAATAAACAAATAGACTGTCCAGTTATCATCAACTGGCACTTCTGCTGTTTTCAGCAAATTCCATACATATGAAAATTAGATATGCTACAAAAATATGAATATGACTTGAAAATATGAAAATATGAATAATACTTTAGAGTCGTAGAGCGAGCGAGCGAAGCGAAGCACATAAGGAACTGATTTTGTACAAAATTTCAGAATATCAAATTTAAATGGGCGTGTGGTCACATTGTCCATCAGTTACACCAAATAGGGCGCAAATTAAAAAGCTGAGGAAATTTGACAATTTTTACTTAAGTGCTGTTGGATCTCTGTGAAAAATGAAAGTGACGTTAAAATGGTTTCCCATGGTCTTTGTGACTTGAAGAGCCTAAAATAGAAACAATTCTAAAACTGTTGGTATAGGTACTCATACTAAGTTCTTACGATGCGGAAATTAGCCATGCTAATAAAATATAAAGATAGTTATTTTAGAGTCATTGGGGGAGCAGGATCAAATGCTATCAATAATTGATTTTGCACAGAATTTTGGAATATATGTTTGAATTAACCTATAATTTTTACCTATAATTTAATCTAACATCGTTTGACATCTAGGTTGTGTAGACACCCAGTAGATGGCGCTGTGTTTCGATTTCTAGATTATACATTCCATTCCACGTCATATTTGTTTATGTTGACGATGTCAATGATTTTTATTTACAATTATACTGTGTATTGTGTTATAATTGTGCAGTGTATCGTTTGAAATAATAAGAAAAAATTAATTCAATCAATTTTAACTACTGAGCCACAGCAACGCGTGGCCGGGTCAGCTAATATAATTATATTTACAGTGTTAGCTCTACAGTATCGTAAGCCGGGATGAAACGCTGTGAATTTAAACTTGATATCCTGTTTTTTTTTTTTTTTCTTTTTTTTTTACAAGTAGGTATACCTACCTATTCTTTAATATGTTAAAAATTTATGCCATAATGGTTACTTTATTATAGTAATCAAAAATTTTTTAAAAGGTTTCTCATTTTTGAAATGGTAAATTGACACAAAAGAGATAATAAAACATGAATTCGGACGATTAGTAGGGTTGACCAAAATTGAAATTTAAATATAATAATACCTATAGATTTTTTTATATTTTCATATCCATATCCAGAAACGGAAAATTTTTTATATCTTACTTTAGATTTTATAAAAATGTTATATTTAATTTATTTATAAAAATCCGAATAACTTGATAATCTTTAAAGTGCTCTGTTCTATGTTCCAATATGCCCTTCATCCGTTTTTAATCACCCCACGTTCGTCCCTTTATACATGATGTAGCGTCCCATGTGCTATCTCTACTTATTTCTTTCCTGTCTCTATTAACTTCCAATACGTAACCCAAAATTCAAGTCCTCATGATTTTCTTTGAAAAAAAATAAGTTTTATAAAATTGTTTGATAATCTTAAAAGTGCTCTTTTAAGCAGATTTTCTTTGAAAAAAAATACAGTTTTACAAAATTGTTTGATAATCTTAAAAGTGCTCTCTCTATTTGGATATCACCGCGTTTCTACTGACCCATGTGCTATTTCTATTCACCTATTTTCTATTCCTATTGACCTCCAACTTATTTTGACTAGTCTCCTAATTTATTCAAAAGTATACCAAAATAAACGGTTTTTAGATACGGAACCCCAAAAATTGAAAATAAAGAAAACAAATATTAATGTACTTTTAATAAAACAAAAAGAAAAAAAAAGTTTCCCTACATCTATAAACGAGAGATATAGATATATGTTGAATGCAACGATATCGAAAGATATAATGAATTAAACCTCATTCGAATGTTTTCTAGATCACCAGTCAACTATTCTTTTACTTACTTCGAAGAAATAAACGAAGAACGTATTTATAGTGTTTCAAGAGTCGACACAGTGGGTACTGGATGCAACGCTATCTGCTTTTCAACTTATCAAAGCTATTATCTTATTTCTAGGTATAGCGTTAATATTATCAAAGCTATTAGAAAACTACATTTTTTTTGTCTTAGAGAAACATAAACAGAGGCTATTATTAATTTTTTAAAAATTATATTATTCTAATTATATTATTATTATATATTATAAAACAAAGAAATAGATTTTTAACTTCTCATAGGAAGTTATTGTAATGGGTGCGATTTTACGAATCGCTAATTTTGACATATCTCCACGTTTGAAGGTCACTAGAATCCGAATACATCGTTTTTAGCGTGATGTCTGTGCGTGCGTTCGTTAGTTAGTTCGTTCGTTCGTGAATTTTTTTTCGTCTCGCATATCTCGAGAACAAATGGTGATATCAACTTCGGACTAATTTTATTAGATGCGTAATCAAAAAATGAAGACCGGATAAAGTTTTCAGCAAATTCGGATTAGCGGTTTGTTTTTTGTGGTAAGAAAACAGAATTAACTTTATTAAGATAACATAGATTATATGGATTTTTTACCATAACATTATTATATAATGTTATGGTAAAAAATCCATATAATCTATGATGTTAAAAACGCCAGTATATTATTATAAAATTATTACGCCAGTAATTGATGTTAAAAACACCAGTATATTATTATAAAATTTAAAAAAAGAAAAATAAAAAAAATAAAAACGAAATAAGAAACTGTTTTTGAAATATATATTGTCTCGCATATCTTGAGAACAAAAATGATGTTATCATTTGTTGGATAAGGGTGGAGCCCCCACCCTTAGGTACAGAAGGCGAAGCCCCCGGTATGGTGCAAGGGGCAAAGCCTCTATCGGAGGCCCAGGGGAGGAGTTTTTCGAAATGGAAAAAGAATTATTTATGTACAGTAGTCTCTAGTCTTTAAGGACACCCAATGGGAAGTTGACAGTGTGGGTAGACCTGTCTCCCAATATTTTTTTTTTTTAGAAATATTCTCCAAAAATTTTATCGTAAACAAATGAAAAATCAAAAAGTTATGGGCATTTTAGTGCACGCACTTTACTATAATTCAATTTAAAATAAAAAAAGAAAACTTAAAATGCTTTTTTCTCGAAAGTACATTTTTCGACATGGTTCCTCATGTATCTCAAAAATTATTTGAGATATTTACACAAATCAAAGTGCATTGGTTTTTGAAAATTTATTTTCAAAATTTTAAAACTCGCTGGTTTTTTTCTTTTTTTTTTCTTTAGATCCTAGTTACTGTCATAACTGTATATTAATATATGTATATTTTCAGAAAATTCTTGATTTTTTGATTTTGGTTCACTGGGGATTTTAAAACGGGAGGAGCCATCAAGGTGGAAAAATCTCGTAATATAGACTTCAAAGCCATATTCTATGCTCAGCTCATTTTTGAATTTCTTTAAACAAAATTTTTTTTGTAATCTCTAGACATGTAGAAACAATGTTGTATATTTAGTATTTAATAAAATATTTATTTGCATAAAAAACAATAATAAAAAAGGTAGTTTTTTGGTGTTTTTTTGGCGAATCTCCCCTTAATATAAGTACATTCTATTTCAAAAATTGACAAAATTATTTAGGTAATGTATATTTACAACACTTATGGTTTTACTAAAGATTTAATTTCATATTTAAAAAAAAAAATAAATAAATAAATAAAAATATTTTCACAAGTGTTTATATACAAAGTAAGTTAAGTGTTAGAAAAAACTGAAAACTGCAGGTTATCTTAATTAAAGTTATAATCTAGCATCATTAAAATTAATGAACTATTAATATACAAAAAAGGCACTAACTAGTAAAACCAACATGGATTTAGTAAAACGTGAGAATAAGTCATAAGGATGAATTTTGAAATAAATAAAATAATAATTAAAAAAATATTCTTTTAAACGTTGAAGTTGCTCATTTCGCGTGGGTACTTCTAAAGAACTTTTAATAAATATTTATACACTCTTGTAGGGAAAATGTTAACTGTTAGAGAAATTCTTTTTAATTCTATCACCCCAAGTTAATGTTTATTTTGTAATATTAAAATAATATGTAATTACTAGGTATGTACAATCAATCCTCCTATGACGCGGTACAATCAAAATGCGGTTTCCATAGAACGCGGAACAAAATGCGGAATCGCTACTTCTATGACATGGTTTCTATGTAGAGCGAATTCAACAAAGTCTGTCGTTATTGTCTTTCAAAACCATATAAGTACCATTACTTGAGGTTGCCGATGTACTTAAAGTGTCTATACTTCATAAGATCACAAATGGTTTCCAAATAACGTGGTAAAAAAAAAAAATTGTCAGTTTTCACAAGACCAGACAACCGAAATGAAAATTTCTTTGGTATCTCAGACTTATGGACATTATTGAACGAGTCACGGTGAGGATGGACGTGCGAAGCCGTCAGTAACAAAAAATACGGAAAGTAAATAATAATACAGTGAAACCTGCCAAGTTGGACACCTCTGTATACTGGACACCTGCTCAAGTTGGACACTTTTCAATTGGCCTGGCGAAATTACATTGTTCTAAATGCATATTAATACTTATAAGTTGGACACCTCTATATGTTGGAAACCTGTCTAATTTGGACAGTTTTTTAAAATGATTTTTGATATTTTGACCTGTTTATGTTGGACAATCATGTATTTTACACGTGACCGAAACACGTGTTAGTTATGTTATGACAGTTATAATAATTGAATTTTTACACGTGACCGAAACACGTGTTAGTTATGTCCTAAAAATATAAAAGCTCGGCAGTCACAATGGTTATTAGTCAATAATCAGCAGTGATTTCATGTGTACAGATCTCTTGAATATTTATTAGTTACAAATTTAGCACCATGAGTTCGAAGCGAAAATGTTTAGTAGAATTGACCATTGAAAGGAAAAAAAATGTTATAGACTTAGTAGAGAATGGTGTTAGTTTAAGAAAGGCAGCCGACCAATTTGGAATTTCCAAATCAACTGTTGGGAATATTTTGAAGTGTAAAGACGAAATTTTGAAAGCTTACGAAAAGAATTGCAGCGCCGAACGAAAACGAAAAATTCGTAAAACTGGTAATGAAGCAATAAATCAAAAAGTTTATGACTTTTTTGTTAAGTGCCGTTCATCAAGTGTATATGTATTACTTTAAAAATAATTAATTTTGCATTATATTCTAAATTAGTGTTAACCTTAAAATTACTAAGCGTAGATGATTTTGGTATTTTGCATATGTTGGACACCTGTTTATGTTGGACAGTTTTTGATTGCACCGCGGGTGTCCAACTTAAACAGGTTCTACTGTATCTTCAAACCGAGTTCAATATTAAATGCCAACTGGTTAGAACCAGCATTGTCTATTTGCAATAAAATAATTTATGTCAAAAAGTTGCTTTGAAATAGTACAAAATCAAAATATATTTGATAGCAGTTAAATCTATATTAAATGATACTTCAACAGTTTTAATTTTGATATTTGAATTTCAGTAGACTGTTAAGGACAGAAATTAATTGATAGGCAATAATAATGATAGCAAAGTTATTTTGATATAGTTTTTAGTGAACAGAAACATTAATTTAATCTTAAGAATGCTCTTAGCATTTAAAATGTATGGCTAACTTCAAAAATGCATTACTGCTTGCATGAGGCAGAGTCAATAGTTCAAAAACGCATCAGACGCATCACAACGAAAAATCAAAAGTTTATTTTTGCATTTGATGCGTCAAAACAATGCATCAAGAAATTTGGTGATGCGTGTCCAAGATGCATGTCATGTGTATAATGTAGAATTATAACTACTTGCCATATTATGTAGGTATTAACACCAACAGGAATAATTCCGAAAAACAAATTGTTGAAAAAGATGAATGTATTTATACCTTTGATTAAAATTGTTTAAACTATTTGAATACATCTTGCACTCAAAATAGGTATCTAATATTTTTTATTCAAATAATTTCAATATTTTCAATTTCAAGTAAGTTCAAGTTGAAATTCAAAGATAATATACCTATACAAGGACTGTATTGCTATATTATCTATAGTCGAACTGTAGTCAAATCAGAGGCTAAATGATGCCAATATCCCGTTTAAAAACATCTAATGTGCATCAAATTTCAAGAGAGCATGAGCAGCGCAACCTGTAGTATTAAACGCATCAGAAAAGTCATGATGCTGCAGCGATGCGGTAAAGTTTACATTTTTGAAGTTACCCTATAGGTATTAATTTTTATTACCATTTAAGGAAAAAATTCACTAAATATGAGATTTGTCAATTGTGACATACTTTCGTACCATTACTACATACACCGGGTTGAATCTAAGTTCAAATAATACAAAATAAAACATTAACAATGTTTTGTATAAATTAAATAATTTGAAAAATACAAAATATTAATCACTTAGTAATGATCAATTAACCACTAGCGTCTATTTCAATTTACAACCATTAAAAATTTCATTACAACCAAAACTTTACCGTTTTCTCTTTCGACCATTACAGATTTCATTATACTCACACATTACAAACTCACGCAAAGTTTCATTATACTCTTACGCAGAGTTACTCACGCATCAGACGTTTTTACTTAAAAAAAATTATTCTTATTATGAATTTCTTATAACACGGTATTCATATTATACGGTATGAATTTTGTAATCGTGTTATAGGAGTGTTGATTGTATAGCGTAATTTAGTGTGTTTATAGTAGCGTACATTATCTGCGATATTTAAGTGAAATAAACGAGCTTCAACTCTCTAAACGTTCATTTAATGTTAATTACGTACAATTAATAAGTTCATAATATACAAATGTATATACGTGCGGGTACCATATATTTAAATAAATAAATAATATATAAATTTAATATATTTCATGTTGTTTGTATATATGTATATTTTGAATATCTTGAGTGGCAAATTTTCCACTCATGATTAACCAGAGTGACAGGGAAGTGACGTTTGGTATTTTCTAAACAAACCGCAACATCCGATTACGGAATTAATTCGCGAACTATTGCAATACAAAATTTTATCTGTTATATTGTATATTAGTCCCAATTCTGTTTGTACCAAATGTGAAGGTGGGAGAAGCGTATTTTTTCGTATACACATAATCGTATTATTAGATGCTAGTAAGTAATTCCAATTATGAAGATGGGAAAATCAAAACTCAAGTGAAGTCTTATACTAAAATGTAAGAAATTTGAAACATTTACAAGATATCATCACTCACTATTTTACACGAGAGGTTTGTATTTTTTCGAATAAATTTGGGTTTGTCTAACGAAAATTTGTTGCCTAGTAATTTAACGAGAATAACTGTTAACGCGACAGCGAAGCTGAAGCATTTTTGTTAGTTTTCAGTTCTTCGAGTTAGGCAAGAAATTTGAGTTGTAGAAAACACAAATTTATTCAGAAAAAATATAAAACTCAAGTATATATTAATATATTGTTACCGTGCTTGTGAAATCAGTTAAATTTATCAATACGAATTTTTGTTTCGTTTTTATCGTGTTTTCCTTTAATAAAATAACCAATGAAATGTGTTGTACCATTTTTTTCGCTGTAAAAATCTGTCCTAACTTTTTTTTCCATGGTAAAAGTGAAAAAACTACAATATTCTTATGGGACTTAACACACATCAGTTAAACTGTCATTAAAATTTCGGAAAAATCTCTAATATTATGCTTACTAATTAATGACCTAATTAAATTTTCGAAATCTCTTAACAATTTTCATTGTGACACAATGTAAAAAGGCAAGAGAAGACCAATCTTGCGCTTGTCTTGAAAAAATCGACAATATCTTTGACATCATCTGTAATCTTTGACTTATATTTAAAAAAAAAATTATTACAAAAATTCATTTTGAAATTACAAATTCTAATATTTTATAATTATTTAATAATACAGGTAAGTAAATATGTTAGGTAGATCGGTACTTAGCTAATAATTATAAGAGTAATGTAATGCAAAAGTAGGTACTGACAACGCTTTTACCCTATACCATTAGGCATCATGTCCTTTTAAAATAATATTTGGGGTAGATGATGAAATATTTAGTGATGGAGATATGAGGTAACTTTTTGACGAGACACATTACATCAATGACTTACACTCTGATGTGACGTATATAATATATAACAACCAAACTACACCTGTAATTTTAATAAGCACACAAGTGTACAGTGTATCCCAGAGTGCTGCGCCAGTTATGAAGAATTTGAAATAGGATTGGTATATTCCAGAGTGCTGCGCCAGTTATAAAGAATTTATGTGAACAGGATTGTTTGTTGTTATGTGTATTTAAACTAAAGGGAAATAAATATTTTTAGATAGGCGAAAATAAAGGTAATTCTGAGGATTTTTTAACGAAAAAGAAGTTTATCTACAAATTTATCTTTGAAGATTGATATTATTTTTACATGCCAGAAGCTATGACATGCAAATGATTTCAAATACCGTTTTGGTTTGGAAGTACTTTTCTTGATAAGTTTTACTGATATTTTATGGAGTTCAAAAAAGTATTTTTTCTCTTAAGGAGATTCGCTAAAAAAAAATCGATTTTTTCTTTCTTCATATATTATGTTCCTTAAGGGGAGGTTTACTTGAGAGTCGTTAAAAAAAATCGATTTTAGTTTTGCAGAAATTGATAGCTAATTATGTGTAGAAAATGTCCCCAAAGTGATTTTGCTGAAAGTAATTTAAGGGAAGGTTTACTTGAGATTTGATAAAAAATTCGATTTTTTTTTTGCCGAAATTGATAGCAAATTATTTGTAGAATATGTTCCCAAAGTGATTTTACTGAAAATAATTTAAAAACAAGATTCTTGCACATTAACCGAATCCAGCTTTCTATAAAAAAAAAAACGCCGTGAGCAGCGGGGCCCCATCACGGTAGTCGAATTTTCCCCTTCATCTTCGGTATTGAATGTCTACAAGCGAAATGTGATTGAAAGTCTACAACCGAATTGTCATTTTGTTGGTTTCAAAACTGGTGATGAGTGTTCGGCTGATCGAGGCCTTAAAAAAAGGTTTTAAGTATTTAAGGGCTGTATCTCAGTAAATTTCAATTTTGTGCCGAAAACAGGTAGCAGAAAAAAAACCAACACAATTCGTACGAGGACATTCCTGCCCATGTTTATCCGCTAATTGCCTTTATGTTTTAGTTTTAAATATTAAAAAAGGACCTTAAATAGTAAACTGGAAGGCCTTTATAAAGATATTTTTTCTTTCAAAAAAAAAAAAAAAAAATAAATAAATAAAAAATAAAAAAAATAAAAAATAAAAAATTATTTTATAAATAATAAAAATCCAAAATTCCTACACTCTAAGAAAAAAGGGTCAAAAACGTGTAAAATAACTTAAATTTAGAGCAAAATTACTCCTCGCTCTGAAAATATGCACTATTATTTGTGTAATATGAAAAAATTGGTGTATTTTTATATAATTTGTGTATAATTACTGTTTTTTTTTTTTAATATTACACAAATAAAGGTGTAACTTTGGATTTTTACAACGTTTTTGGTTTATTATTACACCACTAAATAGCAAAACCCATGCGCGCGCATATGAGTTTATGTATTTTAATATTATCTGTTATTGAATTGCTGTATTATTTATACGTACATAAGTAATACTCTTAAAGGTTAAAAGTTATGTTTTCAAATTAGCTGAATTAAACAAAAGTATTTTTTGATAAGATATATAGTTAATATGATTATAACGTGTATGATAAATTAATCTTTAAATATGCTACAAAAACAGTGTTATTGTGGTGTACTGGTGTTTTGTTTTTATATGCATTGTGCAAATGGCTTCTGGAATAATGTGCAAAGAATACTGTAATATAAATTTGTTTGTTTCCAAAATGCTGTCCTGATGATACATTTAAAATATTTCAGGTAAGTTAATTTTTTTAATTTTGCTTCATACAAATAGTTATGTAATTTGATAAAAGTTTATTTTACAATTTGACTAATAATTTATTTTGGGGGGTTGTCAATTTCTGTGAAAATTAAAACATTATCTACAATTCAGATATCTTTCATTCAGATATGTCTAAAAAATTATACAATGCTTGTAAATTGGTAAAATCTGTAGTGATAAAAGAATTATACATATTTTTTTACTAAAATTTATTGACTTGGGAAACAAAATACCTACAACTATTTATCAAATTTTAATCAACAGAAACCCTAATTAATGTAGGTATATAATATTTGGTTTTTATGTCATCGAAGATGACGTATTAATATCGTTGTGTGATTGAATTGAACACGTGATTGAATAATTATTGTGTTGTACATCCATACTGAATAAACGCAAGAGGGCTACTAACTATAGAATTAACAAACAACTATAGAGTTAACAAAAAATCATAAATTAACACTTTCACTGAGATGGCATTACTTAGTGCGTGTCAAGAACACGCACTTAACGATTTTTTTTTTTTTTTGCTTTACAGTAATATAAATTCATAACAGGTTTAAATTAAAACGACGTATGGAAATCGAGTTTTTTTAAGTAATAATAACAATGGTAATAATAATAATAATGGAATTTAACGTTCGTTTTTTAGACAATGGTATGTAACGGACGTCACTCACATCATTATTTCTCAACTTTTTCATGATGATATGGTCGGAGAACAAGAAAAGCGGTATAAAGATTTGGCAGGTGTCCGTCTACAATACCGTCTTCTTAAGAACGATGTCGATATTCATCTGGAATTACGATGCGAAATAGCAGAAAACTTTCACCAGCATATAACCGGTTACGGAATTCAAACCCTCAGTCCTTCAGTTCGGAAGTGCCAGTGCCTAAGCACGCCGGGTTACTTTGCTGGTGAGTTTTTTAATCAAAAATTTAATATCTGTACATTCATTAAAATAACCTAAAAGTAATTGTGTAGCAAAAACGAAATTTTCTTAATTTTAAATTGCTGTGAAATAGTTATTGAAAAAAGAAAAAATAAATAAGCAAAAATGGTTATAAAATTAAGTAATCCTTATTTTCTGATTTGTTTAGAAATCGGAATTGGTGAAGACATCTGTGAAACCGTAGCATACATTTTCCCTGAAGTTCTAGTAATTGCAAGAGTCAGCAGAATATTGGGCGGAGGACAGGAAAAGCGGTATAAGGATTTGGTAGGTGTCTGTTTGCAACCATCTTTTTAAGGACGATGTCGATATTCATCTAGAATTGCGATGGGAAATAGCAGAAAACTTTCACCAGCATATAACCGGTAACGGAATTCAAACCCTCAGTCTACCAGTTCGGAAGTGCCAGTGCCTAAGCACGCCGGGTTACTTTGCTGGTGAGTTTTTTAATCGAAAATCTAATATCTGTACATTCATTAAAATAACCTAAAAGTAATTGTGTAACAAAAACGAAATTTTCTTAATTTTAAATTGCTGTGAAATATTTATTGAAAAAAGATAAATAAAATAAATAAACAAAAATGGTTATAAAATTAAGTAATCCTTATTTTTTGATTTGTTTAGAAAAAGGAATTGGTGAAGACATATGTGAAACCGCAGCCTACATTTTCCCTGAAGTTCTAGTAATGGCAAGAGTCAGCAGAATATTGGGCGGAGGACAAGAAAAGCGGTATAAGGATTTGGTAGGTGTCTGTTTGCAACCATCTTCTTGAGGATAATGTCGATATTCATCTGGAATTATGATGGGAAATAGCAGAAAACTTTCGCCAGCATATAACCGGCTACGGAATTCAAACCCTCCGTCTACCAGTTCGGAAGTACCAGTGCCATAAACACGCCGGGTCACTTTGCTGGTGAGTTTTTTAATCAAAAATCTAATAAAAGTACATTCATTAAAATAGCCTAGAAGTAATTTTGTAGCGAAAGCGAAATTTTCTTAATTTTAAATTACTGTGAAATAGTTATTAAAAAAAGAAAAAAATAATAATCAAAAATGGTTATAAAATTAAGTAACCGTTATTTTTTGATTTGTTTAGAAACTGGAATTGGCGAAGACATCTATGAAAGCACAGCATGCATTTTCTACGAAGTTCTAAGAATGGCAAGAGTCAGCAGAATATTGTTTTTCTTATATTTAAGTATTGTTTAGTTAATTTTCTTAAACTATATTTTTGATATGATGTAACTACAACTTTAATCCATAAGTTTTTAATATTATCATTGTAATCTAATTACAATTAAATTTTTTATAAGATATTGCTTAAATAATTGTGTCTGCAAAACGTAAGCATTGTAAAAAAAAGTCATATCTCAAAATTTTGACCAGTTTAATTGGCAGTTACACTGCAAAATAAAGATTACCTATGTTCATGAAAGCAAGTAAACGTTCATAATAAAACTTTTATAATTTTACTTTTTTGGAGTGTTTATTTTAAAATTTACCAAAAAAATTATTATTTTATCATACGACACACTTATATAGAAATTTAGACATAATAAGCAAAATATTTAACATCTCGAATCTTTTTGTATATAATTCCAAATTATTTTATACGTCATATTATTATAAATATTTATGTAAAAAAACCATCAATAATCTTTTTTGATTCGTTATTTTTAATTAAGTTGAATCAGTTTATTTTTTTCAGCACAATTGAATCACTCATACTGATTCAGTTGAATTGAATCAGAATGAGTGATTCAGTTGGATTAATATTACACTTTTCTGGGTGTAAACATTACTATATAAGTGTGTAAAATTACATTTTCAGGTGTACAGGCGTGGTTTAAAAATACATTAATATGATGTAATTTTACGTTTAACTGCGCACTATTGCGAACTGAATGTGTAAAATTACATCTTGTTGTGTAGTTAATACACAAATAAAACGTAATCTATTACACACCTGGACCGTAATTTTACGTACGACATGTGTAAAACTACACATATGAGTGAGTAATAATTACACCATGATGGTGTAATTTTCACCTTCGTACATTACGGTTTGTAATGTTACTGTCATTATAGAAGGCATTTAATTGCCTCCTATAATAGTAGTAAAACGGTACATTTTTTTCTTAGAGTGTACTTAATGGCTGACGAGCACCAACCAGGAGATTTTGTAACTTAGTATTTTACTAAAAGAGTGAAAAATTGACGATTTCAATTACTTTCTATACTAATGTAGTATTTTCAGTTGTGGAGTATTTTACTAAAGAAGTATTGAAAATATTCTCTTGAGAGTAAACAATCGCTGGTGTGCACCACTCTGGAGTATAATACTAAAGTAGTAAGTAAGAGAATAAACAAAGCCAAAATATACTCCTACCCACTAGCAGGAGTATGTAAAAGAGTATCTTTAAAAAAAATTGGTGACGTGCATTTTTGTGCCTTCTTTTCGGTTTATTTTCGTAATTGAACATTTTTTGGGGTTTTTTAATTACATGTGGTAATATGATAATAAAATGATATTAAATATTACAGTCAGTTTCCAATTATTTGGGGGCAAATTAACCAGGCTGAATGTGAAAACCCACGCGCTGCATGCGTACCTATATATTTTTTCTTCTAAATAATTTTTAAACACAATTCAAGTAGAGAAAAAGAAAACTGATTAAAAAGTAAAGCAGTCAGAGGCATCAGATATTTTTATTTAACTTGGTACAATTATTACTTATTCATTTTTCTTTTCCTCTATTTCATCTTGTTTCCACCGTTTAGTCTGATTTTTACGCAGTCTGGTTTTTTGATTTTTTTAATTAACTTTTTTATGACTAAATTTTTTTTCAGTTTAATTTTGAATTAACCATGATTTTGATTTGTCCGTCCTTGTTCTCCCATTACTGCACCGAGTAATCGGTGTTGACTGTATTTTGGCAATATGAATGGTGATTTTAATGAAGATAATACGTTTGAGTCTATAGTACGAACTGCTCAAGTTAGAAAAAACAGGCGTGTAAGAAATCAAGCTTTTTATTTGAGAATGGGGGGGGGGGGGGGTGCGCACCATATAGAAAAAATGAAAGAGATAAAATTTTTTTATTAATTTTCAAAATTTTCAGAAAAAAAAGAAACTAAGAAACCAAAAATTTTTTCTCTAAAGATTTTTTGTTTATAGTGGATGCCACCCAAATCATTATTTCCATCTTTTTCTGATAAAATTTTTATGTTACATCACACATTTCTAATAACTAAAAGAGTATTTGGAGAAAACTAAAGTAGTTGAAACTAAAGAAGTATTCTGTGAATGAACTCTCCAAGCAAAACTAATGTAGTAAAATACTAAAATAGTATAATACTTCTTTAGTTCTAACTAAAGTAGTTTACAAAACTAAAGTAGTAAATTTCTCTGATTTGGTGCTCGTCAGCCTATATGTATGTATACATATAGAATTACCTACACTCTAAGAAAAAAATGTACCGTTTTACTACTATTATAGGAGGCAATTAAATGCCTTCTATAATGACAGTAACATTACAAACCGTAATGTACGAAGGTGAAAATTACACCATCATGGTGTAATTATTACTCACTCATATGTGTAGTTTTACACATGTCGTACGTAAAATTACGGTCCAGGTGTGTAATAGATTACGTTTTATTTGTGTATTAACTACACAACAAGATGTAATTTTACACATTCAGTTCGCAATAGTGCGCAGTTAAACGTAAAATTACATCATATTAATGTATTTTTAAACCACGCCTGTACACCTGAAAATGTAATTTTACACACTTATATAGTAATGTTTACACCCAGAAAAGTGTAATATTAATCCAACTGAATCACTCATTCCGATTCAGTTCAACTGAATCAGTATGAGTGATTCAATTGTGCTGAAAAAAATAAACTGATTCAACTTAATTGAAAATAACGAATCAAAAAAGATTATTGATGGTTTTTTTACATAAATATTTATAATAATATGAAGTATAGAATAATTTGGAATTATATACAAAAAGATTCGAGATGTTAAATATTTTGCTTATTATGTCTAAATTTCTATATAAGTGTGTCGTATGATAAAATAATAATTTTTTTGGTAAATTTTAAAAAAAGCACTCCATAAAAGTAAGATTATAAAAGTTTTATTATGAACGTTTACTTGCTTTCATGAACATAGGTAATCTTTATTTTGCAGTGTAACTGCCAATTAAACTGGTCAAAATTTTGAGATATGACTTTTTTTTACAATGCTTACGTTTTGCAGACACAATTATTTAAGCAATATCTTATAAAAAATTTAATTGTAATTAGATTACAATGATAATATTAAAAACTTATGGATTAAAATTGTAGTTACATCATATCAAAAATATAGTTTAAGAAAATTAGCTAAACAATACTTAAATATAAGAAAAACAATATTCTGCTGACTCTTGCCATTCTTAGAACTTCGCAGAAAATGTATGCTGTGCTTTCACAGATGTCTTCGCCAATGCCAGTTTCTAAACAAATCAGAAAATAAGGGTTACATAATTTTATAACCATTTTTGATTTTTTTTTTCTTTTCTTAATAAATATTTCAAAGCAATTTCAGATTAAGAAAATTTCGCTTTCGCTACAAAATTACTTCTAGGCTATTTTAATGAATGTACAGATATTAGATTTTTGATTAAAAAACTCACCAGCAAAGTGACCCAGCGTGCTTAGGGCACTGGCACTTCCGAACTGGTAGATGGAGGGTTTGAATTCCGTAGCCGGTTATATGCTGGCGAAAGTTTTCTGCTATTTCCCATCATAATTCCAGATGAATATCGACATTATCCTCAAGAAGATGGTTGCAAACAGACACCTACCAAATCCTTATACCGCTTTTCTTGTCCTCCGTCCAATATTCTGCTGACTCTTGCCATTACTAGAACTTCAGGGAAAATGTAGGCTGCGGTTTCACATATGTCTTCACCAATTCCTTTTTCTAAACAAATCAAAAAATAAGGATTACTTAATTTTAAAACCATTTTTACTTATTTATTTTTTCTTTTTTCAGTAACTATTTCACAGCAATTTAAAATTAAGAAAATTTCGTTTTTGCTACACAATTACTTTTAGGTTATTTTAATGAATGTACAGATATTAAATTTTTGATTAAAAAACTCACCAGCAAAATAACCCGGCGTGCTTAGGCCGTGCTTAGCACTTCCGAACTGGTAGACTGAGGGTTTGAATTCCGTAACCGGTTATATGCTGGTGAAAGTTTTCTGCTATTTCGCATCGTAATTCCAGATGAATATCGACATCGTCCTTAAGAAGACGGTTGTAGACGGACACCTGCCAAATCTTTATACCGCTTTTCTTGTTCTCCGCCCATATCATCATGAAAAAGTTGAGAATTAATGATGTGAGTGACGTCCGTTACATACCATTGTCTAAAAAACGAACGTTAAATTCCATTATTATTATTACCATTGTTATTATTACTTAAAAAACTCGATTTCCATACGTCGTTTCAATTTAAACCTGTTATGAATTTATATTACTGTAAAGCAAAAAAAAAAAAAAAAAATTCGTTAAGTGCGTGTTTTTGACACGCACTAACAAGTAAACGTCCCGAGGCCGGACCTATCGATTTTGATGAAACTTAGATATGTTATAGAACACTAAAAAATAAGCGACACGTATTTTTCTTTATCGGCGGAAAAACGGTTTGAAGGCGTGAAATCGCCATCCAAAAATTGGGGTAAAAATTTAATTTTTTAAATATCTCGAAAACGGTAAGAGATAAAGCAAAAGTTTAAATTGGCGATATTGCTCTTTTTTAAAGAGCTATCTATTGGTATACAATTTGTTCAAATTGTGTCAACAGGGGTGGCTGGGGGTTAAAATTTAGGGGTAAATTTTGCAAAAAGGGGGTGAAAATTAAACAATATAAAAATTTTTTGACGTAGATTTCAAATCTGTAAACAAAATTTTTATATTGTTTAATTTTCACCCCCTTCTTGCAAAATTAACCCCTAAATTTTAACCCCCAGCCACCCCTGTTGACACAATTTGAACAAATTGCATACCAATAGATAGCTCTTTAAAAAGGAGCAATATCGCCAATTTAAGCTTTTGCTCTATCTCTTACCGTTTTCGAGATATTTAAAAAAAATTTTTTACCCCAATTTTTGGAGGGCGATTTCACCCCTTCAAACCGTTTTTCCGCCGATAAAGAAAAATACGTGTCGCTTATTTTTTAGTGTTCTACAACATATCTAAGTTTCATCAAAATCGATAGGTCCGGCCTCGGGACGTTTACTTGTAAGTAAGGGCATCTCAGTGAAAGTGTCAATTTATGATTTTTTGTTAACTCTATAGTTGTTTGTTAACTCTAATGTAGTAGTTTGTTAAATGTTATAATTATTCAATCACGTGTTCAATTCAATCACACAACGATATTAATACGTCATCTTCGATGACAAAAAAACGAAATATTATATACCTACATTAATTAGAGTTTCTGTTGATTAAAATTTGATAAATAGTTGTAGGTATTTTGTTTCCCAAATCAATAAATTTTATTAAAAAAATATGTATAATCCTTTTATCACTACAGATTTTACCAATTTACAAGCATTATATAATTTTTTAGACATATCTGAATGAAAGATATCTGAATTGTAGATAATGTTTTAATTTTCACAGAAATTGAGAACCCCCCAAAATAAATTATTAGTCAAATTGTAAAATAAACTTTTATCAAATTACATAACTATTTGTATGAAGCAAAATTAAAAAAATTAACTTACCTGAAATATTTTAAATGTATCATCAGGACAGCATTTTGGAAACAAACAAATTTATATTACAGTATTCTTTGCACATTATTCCAGAAGCCATTTTGACAATGCATATGAAAACAAAACACCAGTACACCACTATAACACTGTTTTTGCAACATATTTAAAGATTAATTTATCATACACGTTATAATTACGTTAACTATATATCTTATCAAAAAATACTTTTGTTTAATTAAGCTAATTTGAAAACATAACTTTTAACCTTTAAGAATATTACTTATGTACGTATAAATAATACAGCAAGCAATCCAATAACAGATAATTTTAAAATACATAAAATCATATGCGCGCGCATGGGTTTTGCTATTTAGTGGTGTAAAAATAAACCAAAAACGTTGTAAAAATCCAAAGTTACACCTTTATTTGTGTAATATTAAAAAAAAAACAGTAATTATATAAAAATACACCAATTTTTTCATATTACACAAATAATAGTGCATATTTTCAGAGCGAGGAGTAATTTTGCTCTAAATTTAAGTTATTTTACACGTTTTTGACCCTTTTTTCTTAGAGTGTATATGTAATATAATATGTATGTATGCAACTACCTATATGTATTTGCTTTTGTTAAAAAAGTAAATTCATTTTTTTTTTAATTTTTTAAAATTACTATTCGCCTACTATGTGTATGTATAAAAGTAATTCATTTAAAACATATTTACAATACCACTGAATTCCGATGTAAAAATGGGAGAAGTGGGGGGAGAAGTAATGTTTAATCCCTAAAAGGCACTAGCTGGATACTAACTCAATACACGTACAAAATTTCAGCTCTGTATGTTTTCTTAGAAAGCTTCTAGACGTGTTAGAAAAAAAGCAAAAAAATCAAGGAAATATTGGCGTAAAAATCGTGGGGGTAAGGGTTAAAAGTTGAAACCTCCAAAAAGCAGTGGCTGGCTATTAACTTAACTTGTACACAAAATTTCAGCCCTCTAGGTTTATTTGGGGAGATTTTGACCCGAACGAAACTGTTAAAAAACAAGAAAAATGATGTTCTTTTTGGTACAAAAATGGTGAGAGTAAGGGTTAAAAGTTGAGACCCCCAAAAGGCACTCCCTTGATACTAACTCAATCCCAATAAAAATTTCAGCCCTCTAGGTTTATTTGGGTGACCTGTGCGAGTGGTACAAACTTCGAAAACGTCAAAAAAGCATGAAATTGTAGCTTAAAAATGAGGGGGGTCGGGGTAAAATATTAAAACCTCCAAAAAGCATAACCTAGGTATGAACTCTATCAACACACCAAATTTTAATACTCTACGTTAATTCTGGGGGGCTGGGGGCGTGTTAGATCCAGCGAAAATCGTTTTCCCCCTCCCTACTCCCTCCAAATCACTCTAGGAAGCTGAATTTTGGATTTGTTGTAGATAGTTGATCGAAGCATTATTTAAAACCAGTTTGGAAAAGTTTTATCGTTTTGTTACCCCCCACCACCCCCTTAAAGGTCGGGTCAAAAAAAAAATTTGCCCAAAATTTGACCCCACTTTGATAGTATGAGGTGCCTCGAAAATGAGCCCCATTTACCAAATTTCATCTCTTAACTTCCATAGGGAGGCCCTACACAAATTAAAAGGTGGCGGGAATATATATATATATATATATATTCCGGGTGGCGGGAATATATATATATATATATATATATATATATATATATATATATATAAAGGTGGCGGGAATATATATATATATATATATATATATATATATATATATATATATATATATATATATATATATATATCAGACATTTTTTTTTCTACATATTCGTGTTCTACGGGTCCGAAAACGGATAGCGCCCCTACTCTCGCCTCTCGCAGCTCTTATCGTATAGACTGTATAAGTCTAATTTTTCGGAGAAAATTCGACTAAAAAAAAATTCAAAAAACGTAGTTCACGCAATAATGAGAATTAAATATAAAATTTGAAAATACGTTTCTTTATATATATTTTATAATATCCCGGAACTACATTTTTGGAACTGGCGGACACAATAACTCAAACACTATTTGATGGATCCTGTTTTTTAATTTTTTATTTTAAAGATAATTCAATTCTTCGGCACCTCTACCTAAGTCCGATACACTTTCAATATTTTTTTTATTTTTAAATTTACTTTAAATAGTGAAAAATAAGACAAAAATCGTAATCAAAAGTTCACACACCCGCCATTTTTTTTCTTTCAGCAATTTATTGATATTATAGGTAGAGGTGCCGGTACTCTTCATATATCTTATAAATCTTTTTTGTTTTTGCATTTCGGTGGTTTATTACCGGCGCCGGCGCTAGGATGTCCGTCAACAAGGCATTGGATTTTCGGATCGTCACACTGCAGTATCTATAAAATGGACAATTTTTTATATTTTTCCTTGAAAAATTTTTTTGTATAGTTTAATATTTAATAAATATGTGTACAAAATTTGAAATTTATATTTACTTCCGTTCTTGAGAAAAAAATTCTAGAAAAATACATAATTCTAGAAAATTCTAGAAAAGGACTCTCGAGTAAACCTACCCTTAAGGTATTAGAAATATTATCCTAAAATTATATTTTTTTAAAAATGAGAAACCAAAAAAGTTATGGGTATTTTAGTGCTCGTACTTTACTATAAAATTCAATTTAAGGAAAAAAAAACTTTAAATGCTATTTTCTCAAAGGTACGTTTTTCGACAAGGTTCCTCGTGTATCTCAAAAATTATTTGAGATATCGACATAAATCAAAATGCATATTATTCCTCAATGCCGTCATTTTGGCATGAACTATAGAATCTTTTGGTACCGTAATATATTTTCGAAATGGAGTCTGTTTATAGTCGAGAAAAAGCGGTGATTTTTGAAAATTTATTTTCAAAATGCGATTTCTCACTGATTTTTTATTTTGTTCTTAGATCTTAGTTATAGTGTCATAACTGTATATGTATATTTTCAGAAAACTCTTGATTTTTTGATTTTGGTTCACTGAGGATATCAGAACGCGAGGAACCATCAAGGTGGGAAAACCATCATTTATATTCAGCTCATTTTTGAAATTTTTAATTTTTTTTTTGTAGTCTCAAGACCTGTGGAAACAATGTTGTATATTTAGTTTTTAATAAAATATTTATTTGTATAAAATAAATAATAATAATGGTCGAATTTTGATGTTTTTTTGGCGAATCTCGCCTTAAGAACAAAAAAATTTATTTAAAATTAATATTTGTTGGACGATACGGTTTAGTGATAAATGATGCACTTTTTTGTGGGTCACTCTGTATGTATACACATATATTTATATGACGTATATGAGTGTATGTATATTTTAATGTTTTGTATACTTTAATACAATGTACTAAATATATATGCAATATGCATATACTGTATATATTATATACATATATATATATACATGAATGTCCAAATTTTTCGGGTCGCTGCGCTAGTAAAATATGCAATTGTTTACTCCTAGTAATTATGTCCAAATTAAATTTACATTTTGAGGTAATTTTGAACAATTGTGTGATAAAATTATTTAAATATTAAATATTTCATGTTGTACTAGTTGGGCTTTTGCGAGAGAGCTTTGCATCGTAAGTAAATTGAATCAAGAATTAAGGTCGAAAAATTTAAAAAAAGTTTTTAAGACTACTTTTGGCGTAGATTTTAAATTATTTTTTTTCAGTGTTCCGTACCAAAATTGATAAAATGGAATTCGTTCGTATTTGATAAAATCACTTCGTTGTCCGTCAGATCGTCTGTCACATTCGATGTAAAAATTTGGAATTTAGAACAGATGTGGTAGATTCTGGACTTGGATTCTGATTCTGAAAGTTAAGGAGGACCACTAGTGTAACCGCATGAAAAAAAGGTGATTTTTCGGAATTTTTTTAAAGAAAACTACTATATGGAACGTTTTAATATTTTTAAGATATATTCGTTGATAGGTATTAAATTCATGATAAAATTTTTGGACCAAAAAATTGAAAATTCAGTGAGTTATTCAAAATCTCCTAAGGTTCCAAAAATAAAGTTCGCCCACTGCTACAGTGATAACGGCCTTCACACTACCTGAAATAAAAAAAAAAAACCAAAAAGCCAATTAAACTAGAAGGTAAGGTCCGTACCGTGAACCTCAGTCGAAAAAAGAAAGTTGAAATTTAACAAAATGGGGGAGTTTTTAAAAAAAAAGTTTCAAATTTTGCGCGAATATTTAATAGTTTTTGGCTTGCGAAAATTAGATTTTTTATTCGATCGGAAAACTGGAGGTTCATGGTACGAAGAAATATATATAAAAGAAGTTGCAATAAGAATCAAATCGATCGAATGATTTGTCTTCGAGTTATAACTGCAGCAAATTTGAAAAATGTAGTTTTTCGTAATTTTATCTTTTAGTTTTAATCACTGAGAATTTTTACTAAAATTATTTACAATATACTCACTATAACGGTCATAGTAAACTATATGAGTCGTTTAAATGTGCCAGGGTCTAGTTGCTCCACAACATGTGACTGGCAGCCACGTTCAGAAACTCCCGAACTATCAACCTTCATACATTTCTCAATACCTCAAAGTTAACCCTAGAACGACAAACTGGGGTAGAAATCTACCCCAGATAAACTTTAAACTACGTTTTTAAATTAGTCAGTGACATTATCGACTGGACACTGATACCACAATTTAGTTCAAGGTTCTAACAGTAGAGTGAGGTCAGGAAACCCGGCAGTTTCTTGTCTACTGTGACGAAGTGAAACCGTGAAGTTAGTGTGGGGTTGATATGTACCCCAGTTTGTAGTTTACGTCAGTGTTTTGTTTAGGTAAGTTATTTTTATTTTTCTTGCTAAAATAATTTTGACTCACTTATAATAAACTAATTTTGCAATAAAACATTAGATATATAATGTTCGGTGATGATTTTTATATTTTAAGTACCCGTAGGTACACTGGGAATAGCAATGAAATTGATACGCGTTGCTTTTTTTGGCATATGATGACGACCTACGACAATCATAGAATACTACATATATTGCAGCGATTGTAGCGCCTTTGAAATAAGTTAAATTCTCTTTTATTTACATTTTGTATGAAAAAAAATGAAATACATTCTTAAAAACTAAAATTTCATGCATTTTTGTTTGATTTTTCCACATATCAAATTCACAATTTTTTTAAATTTTCAAAAGCCAAAATAAATAGACTTTTTTGGCAAAACATCATGGTGTCATTTTTATGCTTGAAGTCTCTTGTGTCCTCTTTAAAATACCGTCTGCAATTTGAAAATCGGTTCATAAGAAAAATAGTTATCAATTTTTGTTTATTAAATGACAATTTGAGCGTTTTTGGCCACTTTTAGCTATTTAAATCGATTTTTCACTAGCTAAAATTTGATTAACTTGAATTTGCTCTTCACCATTCTCTTCGGCATGAAAGAACGAACAAATTCATGTCATTATAAGTGAAATTACTGCTGTCAAGTCGATTTTACAACCAAAAATGCCGTGGGGTAAATATATACCCCAGTTTGTAGTTTAAGAGTAGAAAAAATAAGTTTGTCGTTCTAGCGTTAACAATGAAAATCAGAATCCACTCTTCGGATAGCTGTAACACAAAAACTATTTGAGTTATGCACTTGAAATTTTATTATGTTATTTTTAAAGGTATAGACTATTGAAACATCCAAAAAAAATTTCCAATTTTTTGAAAACGTCACACTAGCGGTCCCCTTTAATTTCATGATGTAAATTTGGAAACTGAAATTGAGATTTGTTGAAGAAAACTCAAGAGAATCACTCAGAAAAATCCAAAATTAAAGATGAACATTTAGAATGAAGTTTAAATTAAACTAAAATTATCAGGATTGAACAATTTTAACAAGTGTTATATCAAGCATAATATTTTAAAGATATGAAGATTGAATAAATGCATTTCTCTATGATTTTCGTGAGATTTCAATACGGTTGTGCAAAATTTTACGCACGGTTGTGGGTGAAGTAACACAGCTTACTTCACTTTTAACAAAATTTTTATCCAGTAACTGAAAGTTGGTATTTGTTACAAGTTTGATATACTTTGTAATATATTTGTATTAGTATCAGATTTATATCACTTATAGTGAATTTCTTGTTAGTCGTAGATAAAGTATGGTACGCAACTTGATTCTTAATGATATTACTTACACACTCGCGCAATTACGCAGTCGCCGCTGCTCCAGTTACTGTTACACTATTAATTTATACATACATTTTTCATTTGGCTTAACAATTACAAATATACAAATTAGTATTCACAAAAATTTCCAAAATACATTATAGCATCAATAAGTTGAGTTTGTAAATAAATCAAATTTTTATTACTTTGCAAAATATCACTATTTTATTTTGACAAAACTTGTTACAAAAATAAAATAGTGTCAAAATAGAATAGTGATAATTTGCAAAGTAATAAAAATTTGTTTTATTTACAATATGGATTATCACAAAGTAACGCTCAAATCAGTGAATTATTTAAGTTGAGTTTGGTTATGGGGACTATAAATACGTAGCTTGAGTTGGTTTATAAGTCTGTTGATATATTTGAAAATTGCAGTTTTGTAGTTTGTACAGTAGAGTGCACACTAATGAAATTTTATTAAAAGTTACAATACGGTCAACATTTGTACATACAAACATACACATATGTAGGTACATATCGTATACTTAAATTTTAACAAAAATTTAAAATCTAAGTAGTCGAAAAATTATGGACCGCAGAGTACATGTTGTATGTAAGTATTTATCCACATATTTCTATGTTATAGTTACAAAATATATTTATGTGTTTATACTATTTTCTTAGAAAAATAAGTTACAAGTAAAAAAAAAATGATACTGTGTGATTTTAAATTTTGAATAAGATAATAAAATAATGGTACATATTAGTTTCGTAAATTTCACTGATTTAAATTGTTAATTTAAGGAAAATAAAATTTTACAGCCATTTTTCAGAGCCCTAAAAATCATAGTCTAAATTATACAGATATGAAATAAAACACCACTTGTAAGTTTTTAATATTGTTCTCCTAATCTTCGACAAAACTAAAAGAAAACTTCTTGGAAGGTTGTAATGAAATTCCATGATGAAAGACAGTCTGGGAACTGGGAATATCTGAAAAATTCGGTCGAAGATCGATTAAATGTTTCTGAAGTTTTATCACTTGGTGTGAACTTCAAACACACAGCCGGACGGACAAAGACAAACGGATCGATAGACAAAAGCGGAACTAAAATTGATGGGGAAAAATATTCATATTTCAAACAAGATCACAATGACTTTGCTACCTTCCAATCTGCTTTTTCAGCATCTGAAAATAGCCAGAACAACTGTCGAGGCCGATCGTGATCAGCTTGGTTACCGCAAACAGGTACCGACCAACTAGTAACCAACATGACAAACATACTCTTTAATTGTGATGATACCTTTTTTGTAATTGTTTTTTTTTTTTTTTGTGTTTTAAATTTGTTTACTATTAGATATTAGTGTGTCTGACTGTTATTGAATTATCTTTATTAAAAACGTGCATGTTTCCATATGCTGACTTATTTCGTAAATTTATATATATATATATATATATATATATATATATATATATATATATATATATATATATATGTATAAATAATATTAATATTAATAATTAATAATAAATTATTAATATTATTAATAATAAATTCAAATTTAAAATATTGTCTGGCCCTGGGGAAGTTTACTGTGAGAATGCGCGGACCCTATATAGTGTTAATATAGAGTCTCGGAAGTAAAATATCGGTAAATTACTAGTATACTGGTTTTAACGAAGAATCTTGAATTTATAATCCCTAGAGAGTTACAAATATTTCGCACGTAAGCTTTACTCGCACCTGTACAAATTTTTGCCTTTGAAAAATTGGATTTTTTAACAAAATTCGGAGGGCCACACGGTATAAAGCAATATGTTTCAATACTTTTGGTCGTAGAGTGCATGCAACCCCATTTTTGGCTGGATGTTATATATATATATATATATATATATATATATATATATATATATATATATATATATATATATATATATATATATATATATATATATATATATACCGTGTGAGTTTTTTGAGAGTTGCCATTTTTATTACAGCCAAATTTGTATGATAGGAATGGTACTGGAAAAGGTTCTTTTCTTGGATGTAATAGAAATATAACCAACCAGAACACTATCGGTTGAAGTAGCCTCAAGTACTTATGGATATTTTTACCACCTAATTGATAAATTAAAGAAAAATTCAAAAGTTAAACTTGAGTAAAATATTTTTTTTTTCATTTAATCTAAAACTAATCTAATCCATTGTTAATCAACGGATTAGATCAGTTTTATCGAAAACTTAATATATAGTCTCATTTAAAAATCTATAAGTTTGTATTATGGCTCGAAAACCATAAGAGCTATAAAGCTCCTGACTATAGCAATCGGTTGCCCCTCGATATCTACAACTCTTATTTGAACAATTTTTCGATTAAATCAACGGTTTGGCTGTAATCAAAGTGGCAACTCTCAAAAAAACTCACACGGTATATATATATATATATATATATATATATATATATATATATATATATATATATATATATATATATATATATATAATAATGTGTTTGTATGAAACTCTGTAAAGTAGAAACTGGTGTTCATTGTTTAATACAGTGAGTGTTAAATGTTCCGAGTAATGAAAATATATTCATCTACATAACGTATAATGTACCTACTATTCTCTGTACTCTCGTGGAACGGGGACGACGACGAAATTTTCGTTTGCAAGTCAGTGAGTCGGTTGGTGATGGTGGTTTCATGGTTTTACTACTGTGCCATTGCTTTCATAACTACATAATAACGACATTTTACTTCGACAAGATATGGATATATCTAGGAATAGTATACATGTTTGGTAAGGCTGGGTCCACACTTGTTTACTTACTTTAGTCAGTGATTTTTCTATGCACTCAAATTTTTAAACAGTTTCAATTTGAATGTCATACTGAACTAATATTATGTCGAAAAATAACCCGGACAAAAGTTTCATGAGAAGAAATGAGGAATCAGAAAATCACCTCGAATTTGACCTTGAACATGACCTTGACCAACCAGTATCATATTTTTTCCGTTTTTATGACCTTCACACGATTTTGGGATATGAAGTATGAATATGGTTTTGAACGTAGAATTTCCCGCTCTTTCCGAATCCGAGGTCAAAAATAGAGGTTTCCGTTTAAAAAAAAAAAACAAAAAAACAAAATTGACCTCCAAATTTTGGTCAAGGTTAAATTCGAGGTCAATTTCTAGTTCCTCATTTCTTCCCTTGAAACTTTTGTCCGGGTTATTTTTCGATAAAGTTAATATTAACTGAGATTTTCAGCTGTTCCGGAACTTTATGAACGCTCTGTATAATATAGTGACGGTTCTTAACGAATTATCAATAATTTTATTGTCCAAGTCAGGTCATTATGTTTCTGTGGATTCTGCGGAGATATTATTAGTGAATAATTTTCTTTCTTTCCGGTAATTATCGTCTATTTCACTTAAATTTAAGCATAATTCATCACTTACGAATTTAAGGTACTATCACAGCGTGACTCTGCCAAAAAGTAGTCAATTTTCGCAATTTTTCTTCGGATGGATAGGATGGGCGAATGGGGATGAATTTTTTTTTTACTATTAATACCACTATTTGACAATACAAAAATATTTTTTTTATTTATTTTTATTTATTTTTTATAATAATTATAATTTTTTTAAAAAAGTGTCTTTAAAAAAAGCCGAAATTCGGTGCTCACGATTGCGGCCGCAGTTTTTATCCGAAAAAAAAAATCAAATAGATTATCAATCTGTAGGTAAGTCGCTAGGTCCCTATGGGAGCTTTTATTTTCTTTTGAAATCTTCCAATTTTTTGACACGGAAAACTGTAAACCGCCGTCATTTTTTCAAATTTCAAAGAAAAAAAAAAAGCTCCCATAGGTACATAGCGGCTTACCTACAGATTTATAATCTATTTGATTTTTTTTATTCGGATGAAAACTGCGGCCGCAATCGTGGGCACCGATTTTCGCCCTTTTTTAAAGACACTTTTTTCAAAAAATTATAATAATTATAAAAAATAAATAAAAATGAATAAAAAAAATATTTTTGAATTGTTAAATAGTGGTATTAATCTTAAAAAAAAATTCAATCCCATTCCCCCATTATTTCCATCCGAAAAAAATTGTGAAAATTGTCTACTTTTCGGCAGAATTACACTGTGATGGTACCTTAAGGAGTTTTCTTAGCTTTATCTCTTTCATTGTTGCAATTACGCAAATTTTAAATTTGCAGTTTGTTTTTAAAATAGAAGACTGATTTGTTTCGAATATAAGAATTGTTTAATTTTTTAACGATGTGTCATGTTCAATGGTATTTGAAACGGGGTATATATGTATATGTTATGTTGAGCGTTTAAAAAAGAGTTCTAGAAGTGTAGGAAGAAGGAATAATTGATAAATTTGGTCATGAAAAATATATTACAATTTCTGCCCCTTGATTTGAAATTCCAAAGAAATTAATAATAATATTTATATAATTTGTTGACTTAAAAAAACAGGTAGCCAAACTTGATATATTCAGTTACTACATCTTTCCTTTTGGTAAGCGGAAAGAGACCAAGTAGGGAATAAAAATTCGTTAGGAAAAATAATTCTTCTACTTTCATATGTTACTATTAAAGAAAATCCATAAAAATTACTGATTGTACGGTGCACTGTTTGCGCAAGTACAACTTATATCTCACGACTAGTTATTAGTCAGTCAAAGTAGGTTCTCACACTCCTTTACGTTTCTTTTTAAAAATTGAATGTAAATGTGTTGGTGAATGACGCAGGTGTGGACGTACCACGTTAACAACCATACTTTTCTGTTTATTTTTTATCAATATTGACTGACTTTTCAAATAGCAAAGTTTTTTCGTTTGTATATTTTTGTTTTGCTTTAATAAGTTTATTTTTTTTTTTTTATGTTATCCAAATGTCGTCCCACGACGTCTACTATGTTGACTTGCCTTTAATTAGAGCACAGAAAGAAATATAGAGTCAATCAATTTTAAACGAATTGACTCAAAAAGGCGACATTAAAGGATAAATAAATGGTCCCGGGAAAAGATTCGTTTTTTCTGTTCACGTTTTATAATCAATTTTAAATTAAAAGAATTTTCACAGGAAAAGTCTCCAGTGGGTTTTTCACAGTGGTATATTTAAACATATGTATTTACTTACGTTTAATATAGGCTAGCATATGTATGGTGCTACTATAGTATGCAGCTTTCTAACAATTTATCGGCAGAACTTACTTATCTCAAAACGGTTCTTTTTAAGTCAAGAAAATTTTTGAAAAAAAATTTTTTTTTGATTCAAATTTTGAGAGAATTTAGGGCCTATATCAGCGTTTTTCAACTTTTTTCCAATCACGACCTGGTAAAACCTCGGTTAATCTTGTGTGATTAACAGTTTTCTAAATAATATTTATATTTAAGGGGGCCCACTAGTGTGATATTTTAAAAAAAAAGGAAAATTTTTTTGCATTTAGTAGTCTATACCTTTAAAAAAAACATACTAAAATTTTAAGTGCATATCTCAAATAGTTTTTGAGTTACAGCCATCCGAAGAGCGGATTCTGATTTTCATTGTTAACTTTGAGGTATTGAGAAATGTATGAAGGTTGATAGTCCGGGAGTTTCTGGACGTGGCTGCCAGTCACATGTTGTGGAAAAGCTAGACCCTAGCATAATTAAACGACTCATCTAGTTTTACTGTGACCGTTAAGTGTAGTGAGTACATCGTAAATAATTTTAGTAAAAATTCTCAGTGATTAAAACTAAAAGGTAAAGTTAAGAAAAACCACATTTTTCAAATTTGTTGCAGTTATAACTCGAAGACAAATCATCCAATCGATTTGATTTTTAATGTAGCTTCTTTTATATATGTTTCTTCGTGCCATGAACCTCCAGTTTTCCGATCGAATAAAAAATGTAATTTTTGCAGGCCAAAAATCATCAAATTTTCCCGTAAAATTTGAAACTTTTTTTTTTTAAAAACTCCGCCATTTAGTTAAATTTCAACATTTTTTTTCGATTGAGGTTCATGGCACGGGTCATACCTTCTAGTTTAATAAGCTTTTTAGTTTTTTTGATTTCAGGCAGTGTGAAGGTCGCTATCACTGTAGCAGTAGGGGTACTTGTTTTTTTGGAGCCTTGGGAGATCACGAATAATTCACTGGATATTCAAGTTTTTAGCCCAAAAATTTTATCATGAATTTATTATATATCAACGAGTATATCCTTAAAATATTAAAACATTCCATACAGTAGTTTTCTTTAAATAAATTCTCAAAAATCACCTTTTTTCAGGCGGTCACACTAGTGGTCCCCCTTAATATGAAAAAAGTGGTTTTCCGATTTGGCCGACCATGTAATTCAAATAAACATCGACACTTTCTGAAGCATTTTAGAAAAGTTTTAAAGTAATTCTTTAATTTTATATAAAACTATTGTACCTTTCTGCCCTTAGTTGGAATCACATTTGGTCGTGTAAGATGAAATGTCGTTTTCCGACCACTTGGTCTACCATTTAATTCAGGTAAATATCGACACTTTCTTAAGATTTAGAGGAATGTTTAAAGCGCTTGCTTTAATTTTAAATAGAACTATTGTATCCTGGAATTATTTTCGCCCTTAGTTGGAATAACATTTAATCATGTAATATGAAATGTCGTTTTCCGACCATTTAGTTGATCATGCACTTTCATAACGATTTCTATTTTCAAAGATTAAAAATTTCTTTGAATTTTTTTCTTTGATTCAAGAAAATTAGAAAATAATCTTTTAATTAAAAAAAAATATTTTTTTTGACTGAGTACTGAAGAAAAAAAAATTCAAAAAAAAATTTCTTTGAATCAAAGGAAACATTTTTTTGATTCAATGAATGTACGAGGAAGCTGTACGCCACACTCCAAGTGTAGCGTATTTTTCTTTACTATATAGCACATTATTAGCCAAGCCAGGGGTTCCCAAACTTTTCAGACACTTGCGGTGCCCCTTCACAGATTCAACATTTTTTTTACATTTCTAACGAGATAGTCGTGGCATCCTTTGTGGAGTTTCACGACGCCTCAGAGCGCCGTGATGCATAGTTTCATAAATTTTTGGAAGGATAGACTGCGCATTATAATAACACTCACATGCTGGCATATATTTTAAATAAATATATGTACTAGCAAAATCGTATGTACTACACTACTATATAGGGTAAAACAGGGATAAACGGCCATACGGGAGAGATGCCCAACGGTTGTAGTTTTCAAATAACTCGCTTGATAGCATTACCAATCAGTCAGTAGTAAGTCTTCTTTGCTAGTCTCACGTATTGCTTGTGTCGGCTAATTATTTTAAAAAAAGTGAGCATTTTTCATGTTTTTAATTTTCAGTATACCTTAAAATTATATCGTAGGTAAAAATATATTTATATTTTTAAATAAGATAAACCGTATTTAGTGAAGGTAACGTACATTTTAGGATTATTTAGGTCTAATTCCATACCATCACGTTCTTTTTGTTTACATTTTTGTCCGCCATATTTGTTGACGCGTTATGGTCATTGTTCCTGCCGTTTGGAAGAGATGGCCATACTATCATTGGGCTAGTTGAACGCCTGTTTAATATCGTTTTTTTTTTTTTTCAATTTCAAATATTCCCAGCCGATCCGGATAATTTTTTCAATCACCTTGTGTAATTTTTAATTTACATGTGGTTTTTGGTCATACTATACCAAAGAAATCGAGTGCTTAAAAGTTTCAGTTTAGCTGAACGATAAGTGAACATATGAATACTGCGTGTGTTGAAATGCAAACAAAAGTTTGTAATACGTAGTAATGTCTCACAAGCACTCGATAATATTTGAAATTGAAAAATTGTAACTGTTTCTCGCATTAGAGAGAGTACTAATACGCATAGGTGGTTGAATGATTTCAGTATCGGGCGGCTATCGAAGCACATGGATCGTTAGTGTAATGGTTAGCACGCCTGGCTAGTTACCGGAAGATCCGGGGTTCGATTCCCGGCCGATCCGGATAATTTTTTTAATTCCTTTGTGTGATTTTTAATTGTGTTTTTTCTAACATATTTCATTTTTTTATCAAATAAATACGGTCCTGAGCCTGTTTCCACTAAAGGTAGATGGACAGAAGAAGATCTAAAAAATGCTATAAATTATAATGACTGAAAAGGTTATTGAATCCTTTGCCTTTGCATATATGGATGTATTAAGAATTGAATGTATTAAGTTAAATAAATACATGTAAACAAATTATTAACTTTTTAGTGCAATTTCTTCTTCGTTTTTAGGGATTTTGTGGGCCAGCTTTTTATCACTCTGGTATATGGCCATTTAACCCCTATATACGGGTGAGATGGCCAAGTGTTACGTAATCATATAAAGTCCATTATTTTTTTAAACTAAGATTTTACTTTAAATTTTTCAGATTTTTTTTAATTGGCTCCGCTATTGGCTTTTGAAAAAATAATGGTGGCCATCTATCCCTGATTTACCCTACATATCGTCGTACACATACATATACAGAGAAAAAAGTCTTGCTATATGTTTTAAACACATTCATATTATAATAAATTCATTATATCTTCATTTTCGACTACTTTATTTAAATTATTGTGACATATATTGTTTTTGGCCCATTTACTAGGAGAATGACTCTATTAAATATCTACTTCATCTTTTTAATAGAGAAAAATCGGACTTTAATGTGAATAACATAATTTATATGGTAAAATAAGATTGGAATTTGATTTTTGTTTAGTTTTTTTTTTTTCTTATTCGCTTTGCTCTTATATTTCACGATAAACATAATATTGAAAATACTTAAGTGATTGTATATGACTTACGATATGAAAATGGAATAGATTTTTTCCAAAAATAAGTATTTTATTATTCAAAAATTGTTTCCATTTAAACGAAATCCGCTTTTCGCAAGGAGAGGTTTTGGTATGGTCGTCACCGATTTCAATCAAATTTCGTCTGCTAGTTGAGTATAATATCAATATTAAGAACTAGCGGTACCCGTGACGTTGTTCACGCGAAACGTCGAGTAGTTTCTTTTTCCAATTTGTAGTTTCTTGCAACACAAAATACATTAAATTGTCTCCAAATTGACAATTGTGTATTTATTGTATTTTTCGGTACACAATTAGCAACATTTTCTTTGATTTCAAATTCAGAAAAATTTCCAAACCGATAGTACTTACAATATTCAATTTATTTACATTACATTTTGTTACTATAGTTATGAAAAAATTATGAAATATGTAAATTTACGTAATGTGTGTACATGCTCAAAATGGTTTTTCCATTTTCCCATGGGAACGAGACATTTTTTCAAAGTGAAAAGTATCTTAGATGTTGATCCAGATAAAAATTTATCATCATACCAAATTTCATTAAAATTCGTCCAGTAGATTTTACGTAATGTGTGTACAATGTATATACTCAAAATAGTTTTTCCATTTTCCCGTGGGAATGAGGCATTTTCCCAGAATAAAAATTATCTTACATGTTGACCCAGGTAATAAGTGATCATCACACCAAGTTTCATTAAAATCCGTCCAGGAGTTTTTATGTGATGCATGAACAGACAGACCGACAGACAGACAGACAAAAATTTTAAAAGTCGTTGTTTTGATATTTACATCGATAACTATTTACAGTACCAGTATAATTTGCAAAAAATATTCCATGTACAGAAACGATCTCGTTACAGTTTTATTATATGTATAGATTTACAATATTAAGGTTTACCTCTCAAAAACACAGGAAATATTTTTATTTAACATTTGAACAAAAATGTGGGCAAGATAAAATCAAACTATTTATTACGTTTTATCAAAATGGATATAGCTCAGCGGTAGAGTAACGGAGTGCGGATAGTGTGGTACCGAGATCGAATCCCGGTGCAAGTGATTATTCAGTTTCTTCTTTTTTTTTAATAACAATTAATTTATTAATTATGTTAAAAAATTAAGCTACGAAATATTACTTTGTCGCAAAATTAATGAATTAATATCACAAAATTTATGAATTAATATAATTTTTCTTAAAATTTTGTTTTTTTCAATATGAGTATATGACAAGCCAACTAGATACGTTAGGACTTTTAAAATATGAACTTTTTACATTTTAAAAGTTCTAATGTATCTAAAAATACAATAATAATTCAAACATTGTTTTGTGATCTAATTTGATGTAAATTTTTCAAAAAATAAAATTATTGATGCCACAATATTCCTAATAATTTCAAAGCTTGCTTAGTAACATCCACTGAGAAAAAATTACAGTAAAAATTACGGAGCTGCCTCCGGTAAACCAGGCTCAAGTGACCAGTCGGTAGGAAATTGTCAAGCAAAAATATAAAAAATGCCTTTCAAACATTATTTTTTACGGTTCATTTGAAAATTTTTCCTGTACAGCTTAAGAATTTTTCCTATACTGCTCCGTAAAATTCGATGGGCTAGTAATATTTCAAGTGGATACCAGGAAAATTTACTTAATTTTTGTTAAATTAAGTAAAGAAGAATTTTTACGGAGCCACATTGTAATTTTTACTAACCTACAGGGTAGACGCTATTTGTTATCTCTGTTTTCGCCATGAAACCTCTCTTTCAGCATCTCTCTCACACAAGCATCGCACCAACGTAACGCCAGAGGACAAGCACATACCTAACTGCTCTGGCACGCGTAACTGTCCGCACCAAACCAAGGTCATTTTGAATACGGCTTCTATTGCAAACAGACAACTAACTTATTGTTGTGTGTGCCTTATATGTGATGTGTACCATGAGTGTTATCATTTTTTTTCTGTTTTTTGTTATAATAAACTATTTAATGGACTTTACATTTAAAACAAAGAATTGCTATTTGTGTTTCATGAAAATCGAATTATTTTATTATTGATAAAGAACTAATAATTAAGATATAACAATTAAGATTTTTATATGTATTGATGTTTATTGAAACATGTTTTTCCACAAATAATAAAAAACCACAGAACATTTTTTCAATATTAATAATTTGATTTTAATCCTAACCCTTCTATCAATATCTTTTTAAACTATTTTCATTCAATTATTTATTAATAAATAAAAAAAAACCTATAAATAATACGGTAAGAGAGTAGAATTTTTCCTGTACAGCGTCGAAATTTTTACGGAGTCATAGTGTAATTTTTACTGTGCACTCAAATTTTACGGATCCACAGAGTAATTTTTACTATACTCATCGTACTTTCTCCTTTGCCTGTCACTTATGCCCGCATTACCAGAGAGCTCCGTAATTTTTACTAGAAATTTCTGTAAAAATTACCGTATTTTTTTCTCAGTATCTGAATTCATAATTGCATCAGTGTTTTTTGACGTACGGTATGACATGTTACCAATATTACAGGTTTGTTTGTATTGACCTCTGTTCTGTATTTTGACAAACAAAAGATGATATTTTTTAATATTTATCTTATACTTTTAAAACTGTGCAGTCAAAAAATTTGAAAAAATTCTTGGTGTATTACTTAGCATGTTACTTTAAAAACCGTTCTTCTACTATAATTAAAAATTTAACATTTTGCAATACAGTTACCTACGGTAAAATACAAAACAATACAATGTATAAGAAAGAGATAAAATGCGCAATTTGACAGTCATTATATCTGGGTTATCTATACTAGAAAATGTTCTAAACCATTAAAATGTTCAATCAACTAAAGGTAAACATAATTATGTATGCGCTATAGGTATTAGAAATTGGTTAATATTTAACTATGAATCTCGACTGTATGACTTTTTTATATTCTTGTTTTTAAAAAGTCGGACGGAAAAACTTTGCGGAAATAAAGATATCAAAAAAGTCTTCTCTTGAGAAGTTCTGTCATTCAATTGTCTATACATTTATATGTATTTATATAGAAACGATGCGGTTATGTGCTCTACAGGAAGTTTACTGTCGTAAATTGCAAAAGGTGCAGATTGTTTCTAGTTTTTGAAATATATTGAATAAAATATGTCGCTAGTCCAGAGATGTACAAGATACCTCTTAAAAAGTATCTGAAGTACAATATACAAGTACTTTTAAAAATGGTATTTGAGATACCAGATACAAGATACTTGTGGAAATGGTATTTGAAATACTAAATACAAAATACGTATTTTCTAAATACTTTTTTAAGGTAAAATACTTTTTTTTAAAAAAAAGTTTTTATTAATTTTGAGATTTACTTACTTTATTTCATTACATATTAAATATGGGTATTTATTATTATCTTTACCTAATATTTAAAAAGTTATGTCAAATTAACAATAATTTTTAAGCAATTAGAACCAATAATACGCCGACAGTTTCCAAGCGCATATATGACGTCATAATGTTTACTTAACTGAAAACATTAAGGGTAAACGGTATAGTTATTGGACAGTTAAGAAAAATTTTCAAAACAAAGTACAGAAAAACTATTTATTTTTTTATTTTTAAACTTTTTTTTTATTTTTTCTAAAAAATTCATAAATAAAGTAAGACTTGTCTATTTTAATGTACCATATAAAACTTTTATATTACATATTGGTAAGTCTCTGAAAAAAATATTAAAGTTTCGCGTGTAGAAAAATACAGTTATTGGATAAAAATTTCCTTTATTAATCCACAAGTTCTGTATCATGTACACAGCCTTAATCAACCTTTTACGATGATTCACAATTTAGTAGGATATTATTAAATGATTCTAGCCTTTTCATTCACTAGACGCAGTAAACTTCACGCGAAGAATGACGTAGTTACAGGTTTTTGTAAATTATGGTTGACTCAGAATGCATTTTCCGAAAATAGATACTAGAGGGTTCTGTTTAACTAAAAAATCAGGAAGTTTGCTTTACTATAAGCCTTATAATCTCCGAAAGAGAGGGTCTTGTCCAATAACTGTCGACGTCCAATAACTATACCGTTTACCCAATATATTTTTATTTTGAATTATTCAGGCTATGCAGTTATTGCTTGTTATAAACATTTTTATATTAAAACTCTTAATGACGTCACAAACATCGTAATCTTTTGTAGTGCTGTTTATAACCAAATGATAGTTTTCAAAATTTAATTTAATAAGTTTTGATTAATTTATTATTTTTTTTTTATATACCAAGGCCAGCAATAATAGTCGGGCGCAGACGCAGCAAGAGTGGCGACGCAACGGCGGCAGACAAAAACAAATTGATCGTAGAGTCTTTTGATTAGTCTTTAGTCTTTAGTCTTTTGATAGGGTTGCCAACTCTACCAATGAATATTTTGAGATTTATTGGGAAAAAAATCGGGACGGGACAAGTAAAATCGGGACTGTTAACAAAAATAAACGTTTGTTATCAGCCAGTAGGAAAGATATCCTTTTTATTTTTATGATTTGTTACTAACAGCTACATATTTAAACCATGATCTCATAAACCTTTAACAATACAATTTCTTGAAGATTTACAATTATATTTCTTTATTTTATTTTGTTAAATTAGAAATTAAGTTTTTTAATTTTTAGATTTTTAATTTTTTTTTGCTTATCAACTGTATTATTTTTGGAGAAAAACATTTTTCATAAAGTTGACCGTCTTTGGCATTGACGTATTTCATGTACGTCAAATAATTTCTCCCATTTTTTGGAGGGAAATGAATGAGTTAATCTAGCAACGCTGTGAGCTGTATAAGTTATAAATCAGTAGACAGAGTACACTTTATCAGTAGGTAGGTATCTACAGTAAATATATTTACTTCCTTGGCCGTCTTTACTTCCTTACTTCCTTAAAATGTTAAAAAAGTGTAGATGTTAAAAATCGGGACAATTAGCATCCCGTCACTACTGTTGTCGGGACGCGGGACACATAGGCCTAAAGTCGGGACATCCCGATTGAATCGGGACAGTTGGCAACCCTACTTTTGATACATTGAGAAATTAAAATTTTAAGGGCTCAGTTTTAATTTAACCTTATGATGGGATTAATTGGTAAATATGGATCCAAGTATTTTAGCAAACTTAAGTATTTACAAAATACTAAGATACCAAAAGAAAGTATCTAAATTTTTCAAGACAAGATACAAAAAAAAAATACATTTTTAAAAAAGTATTTCAGATACAAGATGAAAATACGTATTTTGTATCTTGTATCTGTATTTCAAATACTTGTATCTTAAATAAGTCACATCTCTCTGGTCGCTACGTATTCTGTTCTGTAACATTTTCTGTGTTTAAAGAGCTTTTTTGGTTTATTAAAAGTATCGTCTCGACAATGCAATTCCGTGAAAAAATGTTGTTTTGGCGTCATTTGAAAATCTATTTAATGGAGTCATCGATTTTTATTCAACTTCAGTTTCATTTTGTTGTAAGATTAAAGCACCCCCTAGACGATATATATATTGATCAATATGCATTGATCAATACGTATTGAAAGGCTATATTGATCGTTTAGGAGAGATTTAAACATATTGATAGCATATTGATAGAAATTTATATTGAAGCGTATTGATGGAAGCTATATTGATGCTCATATTGACGTTTATAAGGTATATTGATCAATATTTGCATTAGTCTTGTCTTAGATATCGAAGTGTTAACAACAGGTATATGTATTTTATTACCTACCTGATGGCGGACTCTAGTGAAAAATCAGAGTCCGAACGTGAGTTTATTTTACTATTAATTACCCTTTATCGTGATTCACTGGAACTGTGGAAAGTTAAATCGAAAGATTACTTTAATCAAGCTAAGAAGCGGATATATATGGAAAAGATCGTTGATGCATTAATTTGCATAAAACGAGATTTTATGAGGAAATGTTAAATCTCTATGCTGTGAGTAGGTCTAGTGACACCATTACTTTATATTGGAAAAAATAAGTAATAAAAATAAAAACTTGCACAACAGATCACGAACTTTCCAAACACAACCAACAATCATAAAAGCACATCTTACAAAAATGTCTAGTCATCGTATTGATGGAGCTCATATTGAAGCTATATTGAAGCGTATTGATGGAACCTTCAATTCGTATTGATCAATGCATATTGACCAATATATTGATCGTCTAGGGGATGCTTAAGTGCTATTTGTGATGGTAGTACCGTGAATAATTACTACAACGTAAACTTTTTTCTGGTGGCGTCCAACGTAATTTTCATAAGTTCATTTTTCTGTGTGTGAATTCCTTATGTTTTACTAATCCATAAATATTTTGTACTATAAATATATATGATAAAATTACCTAACCAAACCGTATGCATATATATTAGTACATTTGCGTTGTGTCTAGTATTATATGGTTGTCTCAATGGCGATTGAAATAACCATATCTATTGCTAGCTGGCTAGAGCTATGTAACTAGTTACCTTCTATTGCTGCACTGCACTCTGTTCTCAAACTCTCAATTGTACCTATTACTTACTCTTCCATTTATGAAGTTGTTAATCTATCTCTGAAACATTGGGTGGATCGGATGAATAGCATTGACGTATTGTAACAACAAAGATCATCAATACTATATACAGGGTGTAATTAATAATTGGTCTGGTTTTAAAAATTAAGAAATTTTTTGTTGAAATATCTTTTAAAAAAATTTGTCATGATCGTGTATTTCCACCTATTCACCAATACTGGTAAGTTACATTTGTCGAACGCTTATTTATATCTTTGCTAACCAAGAAATAACAGTGCGGGAAGTAAAATTAACTTAAGGGAAGGTTTACTTGAGAGTCGTTAAAAAAAACGATTTTTTTTTTTTGCAGAAATTGGTAGCTAATTATGTGTAGAATATGTTCCCAAAGTGATTTTACTGAAAGTAATTTAAGGGAAGGTTTACTTGAGATTTGATAAAAAAATCGATTTTTTTTTTGCCGAAATTGATAGCAAATTATATGTAGAATATGTTCCCAAAGTGATTTTACTGAAAATAATTTAAAAATAAGATTCTTGCACATTAACCGAATCCAGCTTTCTATAAAAAAACATTCAAAAAACGTAGTTCACGCAATAATGAGTATTAAATATAAAATTTTGGAAATTCGTTTCTTTATAATTATTTTATAATATCTCGGAACTACATTTTCGGAACTGGTGGACACGATAACTCAAAAACTATTCGATGGATCCTTTTTTTTAATTTTTTATTTTAAAGATAATTCAATTCTTCGGCACCTTTACCTAAATTCGATACACTTTCAATATTTTTTTTTATTTTTAAATTTACTTTAAAGAGCGAAAAATAAGACAAAAATCGTAATCAAAAGTTCAAACATCCGCCATTTTTTTTCATTCAGCAATTTATTGATATTACAGGTAGAGGTGCCGGTACTCTTCATATATTTTATAAATCTTTTTTGTTTTTGGATTTCGGTGGTTTATTACTGGCGCTAGGATGTCCACCAACAAGGCATTGGATTTTCGGATCGTCACACTGCACAATCTATAAAATGGACACTTTTTTATATTTTTCATTGAAAAATTTTTTTGTGTAGCTTAATAATTAATAAATATGTGCACAAAAGTTGAAATTGATATTTACTTCCGTTCTTGAGAAAAAATTCTAGAAAAATACATAATTTTTAAGGACTCCGAGTAAACCTCCCCTTAAATGATTCTAATTATGTATCTAATTATATTAAAACTGAAAGTACAGTTTGAACAATTAAAAAGTTGAGCGCACGATCGATGTGAATACGCTCACTCATCTCGAAAGTTACAAAGATTCTCGTTCTTGTTACATTTTCTCGATCGGCAAAGACAACTTACCGAAATTCTGTCGTAAAATATTATTATTAAAAGGTTCTGATACTTTGACGAGTCTTTTCTTGTTTGAATAGATAAATTTTATATCCTTTCAGTGGTGTTACTACGATGGAGCCAGTGGAGTAGTGCTCCAGTGCCTACGAGGAAACAGAGTGTAGCAGAGGAAACGGAGGAGGTGGTAAAAAAGATGCCACTGTCTTCTTTTAAAATTAGATGACTTATTTACAGAGCATCCTGTATATATCCACATCTAATAGAAATGTTCTAGTCGGTATAATAATGCACTTTCAAACTAACTTATGAAACTCATATATATTTCATTTATTCAATTTAAAGATACAAATATGTATACTCAATCTACTGTCTATATATTATTATTCCTCTATTCTACATCTTTATATGTTTGCATATAGTGACTTGATTCTCAAGTTCTTCAATCAGTAATTTTCATATATTTCTATAGATAATTTAAAGTTTCCTATATAAAAGATTTATTGGCTGGCTGTATTTTATTTTTCAAAAGACAATAAAAAGAATAATCATAAAATGAAAAATATGCTGATATGAAGTTTTTTATTTTTTATTTTGTATCGTGTATAAAGTGTGTCAGGTAGGATCGAACCTCAATAATAGGTAAAAGAGGTATTTGCTTCGAGACGTCTTGTACTATCTAGTGTAATGTCCAAAATTCGCTTATAAATTTTAACGTCTCAAAATGTCTCTATACTTTAAAGCGACTGGCGAGTCGCTACATTTCGTTAGGATCTACAAAATGCCAGAAGCCGTGAACCCATACGAGTGCGATTTCGTAGATGTTGCGTAGAATCAAATAAGACGTATTTTATGGAGAACTATTTTGCTAAACTCTAAAAAAAAACAACTCAATTTTCATAATTTAGAATAAAAAGGATATTTAACCACCAGCACTATCTAATAGGATTAAGATTAAGCGGTTGGATTTTGACAATATTTTATGAAAATTGAATATGCTATGGAAATATGAATATGGTTAATTTAGGGTTATTAGGCGAGAATTATGCTCAGAATTTTAGAATATCAAATTTGAATGAACCTGGGGGTCAGAATTGTCCGTCAAGGCCATCAAATTAGCCCCAAATTAATTGTGATATTAAAATTGCCCCCTACTGTCTTGGTGCCCCAAGCAAGGCCTAAAATGGAAATACTCCTAAAACTACCTATTGATACGGGTATTTAGGTACATAAAGGTGCGGAAATTAGCCATGCTATTGAAATATGAAGATTGCTACTTTAGAGTCGTTTGACGAGCGGAGCCAGGCATTATAAATAATTGATGTACAGAATTTCCGAATATCTAATTTAAAACTGATCTAATCATTTGACCAATAATTAAGATAATTTTACGTGGGTGAAACCACGGGCCACAGCTAGTAAAAAGGATATTTAAGGTAAATTGATCTAAACTGATTATTTTTATATCCACCTGGTGATAGAAAATAACAATGACAGCAAAGCCGATTTTAAGATTTTTATTTTGGGTAGGCCCGAATTTTTATATACATACAATAAAGGGCTCCGAAAGGCAAACAAAAAATGTCGCCATTTTTCTCCAAACATACAGTTGACGGGCAAAAAAAGAATTTATAATACCATTTTTCTTTAAAAATGTAATTGGCTTGCAAAAAAAGACAAAGTATTTCACTCAGAACTGTTGTTGGTGAGGAAAAAAAACGTAATGATAAACCTTTTTTCATTTTTCAAAATTAGAGTTCCGGGCCTACCCGACAAACTTGGTAAAATCGTCATTAATTGGTATGATATTACCGAAAATTTGAAAAAAATTTTAAAAAATAATACCAGATGACAAAAAGTTAGTGTATTATCGTTAAAGTACTAAATGGGAATAAAGTTCAAAACAATTATAAATAATATAAAGAAAACGATTTTAAAAGTATTAGAAATTTTGTGTAACCATATTTTGGGTAACAGAAACGTTAAAGATTTAAGTATACTTTGGTTTTCGCAAAATATACATTGTTTTATATAGGTAAATTTTACCCTCTTTTGAATATGTGGCCGGTCTAAGAGTATTCGAGGAATGGCTGGCAGCAATAGGCATATTTTCTCAATACCAAGACCAGCAAACAAGGTAAATAAATTTAATTTTATTAGACATACATAGCTGAAATCGTGGTATTCATATAGTTTGTGATATACGTCAGAGACATGCTTATAGGTAGAATATTGGTGGCTCTATATACACACATACCTGTATTGATCAACGTGTTACCCCTTTCGTAAGGGGTAGCACGTTCTGTTAGTTCCCGCTTATATTATAATATAAACTATTATAATAATAAAACATATCTATAATATACATTTAAATTTACTGAATAAACGGTATAAATGTTTTTTTCATGTCCCTACAGAAAACGTCAATTCATTTTTAAGTTTTAAGAGAAAATAAAAAAAAAAAAACTATTAGTTTTGGAAGAAATCAAATTTTAGGCTTTCGAAATTTTCAAGGAACTTTCTTAGGTTTTACTAAAATAATCGATTCCTTTTAGCACAATTTTATTTTTTGTTTGTGATAGTTTCATTAGGAGTTGTGAGTTCAAACGTAGCTTTCTAATAGTTAAGGACGTTGTGTGTCAAACCTAATAGTAGATAAAAATTTTAATTTTAGAGAATTGACAAATTCAATTACATAGTTATCTTCTCTCAAAAATTTTAAGGCCTTCATAGATCATTTCTTAAAGTAATTGACGATTAAAAATCAAATTTTTAACACAGAGCCATTGAAAAAAACATTCTAAACAGCATTTTTTCATTTTAAAAATTATAGTAAGTATATTATAAGAGTAGATACCATAATAAAAAATGTTGAAAAATATTCTTTGAAATATGCAATTTATATAATTGCATAAAAAACATCGTGTTGACGAACGTTAAAATGAAATATTAATTATTGAAATTAATATTCGGGTAGATTTTGATGTGTACACGACATACAAGGTCAAATCAGACTACTAAATTTCAATCAACAACTGTGTATGCATTGATGTCAGAGATCAGTATATAGGTGGTACGTATAGCAATCACCCATATACACGACCAACCGATACATCATATGATACATGAACAAATACAAGCTCTGTATGCATAACATACAAGTATAGTGTTTTGTGGTAACCACATAACATTATTCTGTAGTGTTTTGTGGACGCGCTCGAACGTCTTCAAGGGAATTTTTAAGAAAAGTTTGTTTTCTGAGAAAAGTTTGATCTATGTATAAGAGTCATGTTGCTGTTTTGACTCAAAAAATAATGACTGTGTCTCATAAATATTTAAAGTCAAAATAAATTTTGAAATTTTTTTCTGGGCTTTTTCGCTCTGTGCTGAGGTGTAACTACAATGAGGCAGATGAAGCAGCTACTCCAGGACGTATGACGAAAAAGGGCGCAAGAGAAGACTGGAACACTTGACTGTCTACTTTTAGTGGAATGTTGTTCCCAAGCTCAAGCTGATTCTCATGAGAAAATTAAGGAAATGTGTTTTGGGTGTAAATAACTTTTTACGAATGGAGCGCTTGGGTCTAAATTGCTCTAGAGCGTAAAAATTGTAATTACGTCACTGAAGCAACATAGTTCAGTTGTTAATTTTTATTTTTTTTGCGACTTGTTTTTGCAAAGTTACAGTGACTCGAAAAATTAAAATTTCTTACTTCATTTTGTTCATGAGTGTATGCAATTATTGAAAGAATATTAACACTATGAGGCGCGAGCACTTTCATAGTAAACTTTCCCGGAAACCGGCAATATTTAAAAAAAAAACTTTATATAAATAAATACATAAAATTAGATGATCCAGACACTGAATAGATTCTGTAGAATAAAAAACTGTAAACATACGTACGTGATACGTACATACTACATATATACTGACATTCAGATCAATCTTATTTAAAAAATATAATTTTTTTTTATGTATTTTTTGTTTATCTTAAAATTTTTTATACATAGAAACCAAAAGAGTAGTGTATGTTGGTATGTATTTGTGTGAGTAGGAACACATCCGTGTGATGAATGATGATAAACAACGCACACATAATGCGTAACCAACTAATCAATTAATCATTGATCGCGCTCGGCCTCTGGGGATGTTTTGTATGTTTTCGGATGCCGAAGCCATTGGACTGAAAGTGTTAAATAGAAGCTGCCACTGATGATAAAAAGGAGGCAGTTGCGTCATCAAAAAGGAACAACCGTAGGTCCTGCTGTAGTCAAATCTACTTTGCATTTATAATATTAGACGACGTTACCAGTAGAGTGGTCAAGCGTATTTAGGCGCTGGCACTTATCGACTGATATGTCAGGGGTTCGAATCTCACTGTCGATTATTCTCGCGAAAGCTTTTTGCAGTGTTTCTTTACAATTCCAGATGAATATTGGCATAGTTTCTTAAGCAGACGGCTGCAGGCCAAATCCAAGCCTTCACACCACTTCCTTGTTGTCCTCCACCCATATCATAATGAAAAAAAAATTGTACTATGTTATAGAATAATTAGAGTACATTGGTCCGCCCAAGCGGAGTTACCAATTTTTTATAGTGGATTCTAGGACACCCTACGTCGTTAAAAGTTTGAGGACACCTTGGCCCCGGGGGGTACCCACACTTTGACGCAATACTGTACTTAATGTTGTGGTACACTGCCGTGTCAAAAGTATGGGCACTTCCGTGGGCCAAGGTGTCCCTATACTTTTGACGACATAGTGTGTACTAGCACCTCTTGGGAACGCGTTTGTGCGGACCAATGTTCTCAGTCTAGTTAGAAAATTAGATGACGTATTTTCAACAAGTTTTCGCTCGAAATGGATTCACGTTGTACCAAATGCACGTATAGGTTACCTACTTGTAATAAAATTGTTATACAACATGTCCTAGGTATAGGTGGCAGTAGTCCTCGCTTACAGGACCCCAACATTCACTGTTTTATTTACATAATGTTGTATAATAACGTTTTTCATATATGTATGTAAGTATTCCTTCATGTTATTTATATGCATAACATTTATATAAAATACGTAACCTTACTTCACTTACAGCCATTTTCTTTTTATTAAATATGTGTGATTTTATTCTTTATTACGGTATGTTAGTGAATATGTACATATATACAATTTATATGAATTTACATATATGTATCCTTTAGTGGTACAAAAAAGCTACAGACCGAAAAAGCTTATATACAGTGTGTCGTATACATTATGGTCAGGGCCGGCCCGAAGCATAGGTGTAAGTAGTGTGACCGCCTGCATTAGGCCCCGAGTTGTGGAAGGCCCCGCGCCACGGAATAATTTTGTAAAATCAAGCACTTAAATGTGATCTTTCAAATTTTACTGTTACTATTCTGAAATCTATATTAACTTCATCAATAAAACTATTACCATTGTATCTAGAGAAAGAATTTCTTGAAGATTGAAGATAATAAAATACAGTAGAGCACCAGTTTTGTCAAGAAAAAGTAGTCTCCATAAGTGGTGCTTGACAAAAGTGATGCTTTTTGACCAGGGGCGACTCACAAATATCGTAAGATTATGTTTTGAATTAAAATTATGTTTTTTAATAATTGGGTTTTCTTGGAGTTATTTCCACCAGTGATAATTATACTACTTTTTATACGTAAAATACTATATATATTTCTTCCATTTAAGGATCGTCAGGTACATTAATATTTGATATTTAAAAAATTTTTAAATATCAAATATTAATGTACTAAGTGAATAATTTCTAGTAGTTAATAATTGGTTTTTCTTGGAATTATTTCCACCAGTGGTAATTAAACAATTATATTTTTTAAATATTAATAAAAAAAAGCAGTGAAGAATTAAAAATTATTTATCTCAGAAAATATTTTTTCATTTGTCGTTTTATTAATCTGCTTTGAAATAATTTTGTTTACATTTTACGTATGATAAAAACCGCCACAGAACAGAATACATATAGATAAACATTCTATGTACAATAATTAGAATCAACATTCCCATGCTTTGAGGTCTGTTGTTGTTTGTCACTACTATTAGCGGTATATTTATTTGTTTCTTTTGATAAATTCATGCGTCATGGTCTATTGCACACGGACTTAATATTTATGTGCTTGACATTTTTGATGCAACTTTCCAAAAGTGATGTTGACCAATATGATGCTCTCAAAAAATTACCAAAACTGATGTTTCCATTATCGGTACTATACTGTATTACTTTGAACCTATCATTAGTCAAAATCGATTTGTCGTCTCAGTAATTTTATCCATCAAATTTCTATACCAAAAGTAATAAGGTTACAATGGTTCCGTACCAAAAATAGTAAGGTTACAGCTGGTGATGTGCCAAAAAGAACAGAATTATTCCTTTGGAACTGTCCTTTTGTTGGAACTGTTCCGTAAATGAACAGTTCAGCGATTTAGCCTGTTCATCTGTTCATCTGTTTACCTATAGTTCACTTGTTCATCTATTCATCTGTTCTGTGCTTTATTCATATATCTGTTCAATTTGTAAAACTGTTCAGCGATATGTTTTGTTATATATGTACGTACATAGGTATTCTCTGTTCTTTAAATAGTTGAGCACGATGTGACTTTAATATTATAGATGTCTCCACTGCAATAAACTTTGTTGGTAGATTTATATTTTAAATTTTAACGGATATAACGAATAAACCAGTATTGTTTGATTTAAATTTTGAATTGAAATAATATATTTTAATATAATGGTTATTGTCAGACAGACATTCAGCTATTCAGCATAAAATTCAACATTTCTGTGGAAGATTATACTAAGTAAATTATAATACTGTAATGGTACGAAAAATAAAAATTAATCTAGTCAGTTTTAGTGAAACTAAAAAACTAATCGATGTTTGATATCGTAGCAATAAATATATTATCCGGAATTAATTGTTTTGATAACAAATAGTCGTATATTGGCAATTTTCGTCCCATCGGAATGAATTTTTCCAAAACCGGACTCAAAAATAAACGACCAAAAAAGTGGTTTGAAAACCAAATATGTCCAAAAAATATTTTATTTTAAAAAAAATTCTAATGTGGTTTATTAAAAATGGAATTAAAAATTTATCTTCAAAAGTAACTTTTTAAATAATTGATGAATGTGTGAATTTAGAATAAAACATAACTGATATTTATAATTTGAGACTCATTATTTATTTTGTATTTGCAGCTTGACAATTATTAATTATATATTTTTTGTAAATATCAACGAAATTATTTTTGGGCATCAATAAATCTGTTAGTGAGGTACCCAGCTGAACATATTACTAGAACAATGTCATCCTACAAACTGTCGTTCGTATCATGAACAGTTCTCGTTTAATGAACAGCTATGAGTATACATAAAACTGTTCTTTTAGAAACTGTGCTTTTAAAACCTGTTCCTTTGCAAACTGTTCTTTTGGAACTGTTCCTCTGGAACTGTTCTTTTTACAGAACTGTTCACTTCGGAACTGTTCCGTAAAAAGAACAGTTTGGCACATCACTAGTTACAGCGATCCTATACCAAAAGTAGGAATCTTATAGCGATTTTATGGCGAAAGTAGCAAAACCATAGCGATTCTGTACTAAAAGTAGTAAGGTTACAGCGATTCTGTACCAAAAGTAGTAAGGTTACAGCGACTCTGTACTAAAAGTAGTAAGGTTACAGCGATTCTGTAGTAAAAGTAGTAAGGTTACAGCGATTCTGTACCAAAAGTAGTAAGGTTACAGCGATTCTGTACCAAAAGTAGTAAGGTTACAGCGATTCTGTCCTAGAAGTAGTAAGGTTACAGCGATTCTGTACCAAAAGTAGTAAGGTTACAGCGATTCTGTACTAAAGTAGTAAAGTTACAGCGGTTCTGTACCAAAAGTAGAGAACTAGATTAACCATGAATTCCATTGAAAAAGTTTATATTTAACGGAAATTTTATATATAAAAATTTTGAAAATAGCGCCACTGGAAAAAAATTATATCAACTTTTCCCTAACATTTTCGCTAAAGAAAAAAATTTTTTTTATCTTTTTCCTCCAAAAATAAGTGATGAGCAAAGAAAAAACCAAATTGCTACATTGTGCTCCAAATTTTGCTGGGCTGGCTCTACTCCTGACTGTATATAAATTTGTGGAATGTAAAAGTATTTCTATATATAAATGAAGTTTATTTCAAGACCCCGCAAGTTAACGTTGCACCAGGTGCTGTTTTCGGTCGAGCCGTCCCTGATTATATAGTATGCAACAAAATATCTGATGAAAAACGAGTTTCATAAACTTTCGTGGTATCTACGTTGAAATATTCAACGATTAATGGTGATCATAATTTGTGATGAATTTTTTTTTAAGATTTTACAAATAAGAAATTGAAATTGTACAAGAATATTTTGTATGTGTAATGATCAAAGTGCAGCTGTTAAGAAATTCATTTGTTTCTTTTATTAACGCAGACATCTTTGTAATTTTGAGTTAAAAAATGGTTAGCTTTATTAAGTGGTTAGTCTTAAGTCATGTGACTTATTATCGAAAATAAATTTGTCACTTATTATTACACGAGCGGTTTGTATTTTTTCAAATAAATTTGGGTTTGTCTAACGAAAATTTGTTGCCTAGCAATTTAACGAGAAGAACTGTTAACTAACAAAAATGCGACAGCGAAGCTAAAGCGTTTTTGTTAGATGACAGTTCTTCGCGTTAAATTGCTTTTAGGAAAGAAATCTGAGTTGTAGAAAACACAAATTATTATTCAGAAAAAATATAAAACTCAAGTGTAATATGGCAAGACAATTTAATGAATAAAATAAATTAGTATAATTTATATTATTATTTAATACATTGTTACCATGATTCTAAAATCAGTTACCAATATGCATTTTTGTTTCGTTTTTATCGTGTTTACCTACCTACAATAAAATGGCCAATGAAATGTTTTGTACCATCTTTTCGCTGTAAAAATCTGTCCTAACTTTTTTCTCCATGATAAAAGTGAAAAAACAACAATATTCTTATGGTACTTAATACACATGAGTTAAATTGTATTCAAAAAATTTGGCGTCTTTGTTAATCTTTCTTTTAAGTTTTAGTTATGTCCATAAGCAAAGTCTAGAAAGAAATCGGAAAAAACTAAAATTTTTCCATTTTTCCAAAAAGTTAAAAACGGCAGTAATTCCAGAACCACTGATCAGAATGGGTTAAAATTTCGTTTCTGTTGATGCCCTATATATAAAATTATTTTAATCCTCGTTTCATTTCTCTGGTTCCCATAGATTCGGAAATATTTATTAATTTTGAAGTAAAAATATCTACATACATCCAAAATGTTTGAACAAATAGTTCATATCCGGAAAATTTCCCTCCAAAGTTTTGGTTTTTGAATTCCTTACGCCATAAAACGTTAAAATCCGATGAAAACTGCAAATACTCAAACCGGTCTGATTTTACAATAATTTCCCTTATATTATATAGTTGTAGCTTGGGGAAAGTGTACATACGTCCAAATTTTTGGGGAAAAAGTTCACATCCGGAAAATTCCCCTCCAAATTTTTGGTTTTTGTGAGTTCCTTATACGACAAAATATCAAAAGTCGATGAAAATCGCAAATACTTAAACTAGTCTAATTTTATCCTACTTTCCCTTAAAGCTGTAGCTTAACGGGAAAGTAAAAACAAATGTTTATACGATTACACACACCTATAAACTTTTAATTTTCCAACCATCGACAAATCTTTTCCTGTGGTGGCGGACGCATGCACACAATGGGGAAAATTACTGAAGTTGAAATTAGTTTCGAACGTAAATATTCCGGCTGAAAAAGTTTATTATTAATGGACCTACGTGACTACTTCACAGTGTTTTCACTTATTCTTTTTTATTTTTTTCCCATTTTATTTCAGTTCATCAATTTTCGCATATTTTCGCGGATAGTTAAAAAATTCTCTTAATAAATTCAGTCGATTCTTGTGTCTTTTTATATGACTAATTAAAAAGTCATTAAAATCAACCTAGAGGAATATTAAGTTTACGTTTGGAAATTTTTGGGGTTTCTCTTTCAGTTTTTATTACGAATTCATGATCCATAACTATTAGTGTATAGAATAACATGTTAAATTTATATGTCGATCAGTTGATTGGAAATTTGTTTCATTCGAAAAAATTTATTTCCAAAGATTGTAATAATGTTTTAGTATCATAAATTATATCATTAAAGGATAAAGTTTTGGAGAGAAATCACCAGCAGTTATTGAGATAAAATAAATTTTGCGACGTTTCGAAAACATCGAAGTTTCATCATGAGGCAAAATAACGTTTTTGCCTGATGATGAAACATTTATGTTTTAGATACATTTCAAATAAATACTTATTTTATATCAGTAACTGTTGGTTATTTCTCTCCAAAACTTTACCCTTCAATTATATCTAACAATCACCTAATCCCCCTTTTGCCATAAATTATATTGTAATTATGAAAAAATATTTTCATCGAAAATATACTTGCCAGATTATCTACCAAATAAGCCTTTAACAGAGATGGAGTGTAACATCCAAAGTGATAAAGTCATTTTAGTAACCATTTTACATATCGCGCGTACTCTTTCTCAACCTCGTATATCAAAAACTGCATTTTTTAGGACAAACAAAAAACATTAAATATTGTATTTATATATATACTTATATCTATATATATTTTATATATGTAGGTAGCCAACATCAAAGGGTGTAATTATCATAAATCTTAAGTTCATAATGATTAAAACACAGATTTGAATACGTTTTTTTGTGTCTCCAAAAAAGGGACTTTTCAGATACGAGATTGAGAAAGAGTACTCGCGATATATAGTTAGCTTTCAAAAACGGTAATTTAAGGGAGAATTTTTATTTTTTGGTCTTCGGAAAATCGATTTTTCCTTTATCATATTTTTATAATACAAAACGTAAAAATAAAGTTGGACAAAAATTCTTAACGGTTCCGGACATATTTACATATTATTAACAATTTGTAAACAAAATAAGAAAAAGGGGCGTTTCCTTTGCGCGTTCGTGGCTTTCGTGAAATGGCTTCTATTGAAACGGTATCACTGATTCAAAAACTAATTCACTTTTCGACCCAAATCTTAGTTTATTGCCCCAAAACGTAATATTTTTTTTAAAGTGCGCCACACTAACAATTTTTAGAATTTTGACTTTATTCAATAGTTTGCATACTGGAAAACACAATTCCGAATAAAGTATCGTTTCATTTTTTTATATCAAATGTTCTGGATTGGAGTTTGACATCTCTTTTCTCAGGCCTTCACTTCGACGCCTTTATAGTAAAAATGATATGAGGGAAAACAAAAAATGATAACCAAGAAAAAAAAAATTGAAAATTGCTGTTTTTTTGGTCGAAAAATAAGAACTCCCCCTTAATGGAAAATTAACATTCTTTTTTAAAATATCTCTTACAAGAAAGAATACAACATTCTTTGTATTAACCCACTATTAATAAACTTCTTACAGATCTTCCATAACAGATATAACTGAAAATTGAACGTAAATAACAAATTTTGGTGACTGAATTTATTGTCTTTGTCTGGAAAATATAATAAGTGTTGCCTGTGTTGGTTAGTACTTTGTCATCTTATAGTCGGTAACACCAAGTGAGTGGTGGAGACTTTATGTTGTCTTTTAAAGCTATAAAATAAAATGAAATTTAGAAGGATAGAGCATTCGAAGAAGATCATAAAGATGTCATCTTTTCAGCGGCGGAGTACGAAAACCAGAACGAAATAGAACACAATGACGACATCCACTGTGGAAACCTACGAGTTGATGACCTACGTACGTACTTATTATTATGTTACGGTTGAATTTTTTTCACTCACATAGATTGCGGGCGTAATCAAAAATGGTATTTTGAGAAAATGACGAAGCATCATATAATAATTGAGTTGCAGTAGAGAAGAATGAAAATTTCGCTTCATTGGTCTGTTATTCGTTTGTGTAAAATTGTTTTATTTGCGTCTGGAAATACAAATTTTCACAATATATTTTTCGAGAGAGCACTATAAAAACTTTTTATCAGACGTGAGAATTGACATATTATCGAAAGTTCAAGGTCCGTAAAGGAAATGAGGAGAGCTATATCAGTCGTTCATATTATGTATGCTTCATGTAGTTATTGACCATTTTGAGACAATTTCAACTCTCACAGTCTTCTACTCTAAAAATGACAATATTCGAGAACGTTCTACTTCTATCAGTGCTTAGAAAGTAACATATACGAATTGCAGACTCTAACAAGACTAATTTCAAGATTGTAAATACGAGTGTTAGGTCAATACTAAGATTCAGTGAGTCATACACTTGGCGTAAACGATACAGGCGATTGAGATACCATTGCGCATCATGTAAAAGTTATAGTGGGAGAAAATGTCAAACATTTTGAATCGTAGTACAGTAACGCTCAACGAATGGTATATTATCCATTGTATTTTGTTGTGTAAATAGTTTAATAGTTATACTGAGTTTTATTATCTTGTCGTTTGTTTCATCATTGTTTTAATATTTAATTTTTATATAAAATCATATTTTTAAATAAAAAAGGATATAGCAAGATAAGCATAGTAAATCTGCCCCGCGACGAATTATTTTAATAACTATATTACTGGTATGGTAAGGCGGTAATTGGTATCTACAATTTTGGCGGCCAAAACTGAGTAGTTAAGGAGAAAACTAAAAAAATTTAAAAAATTACAAAATTTTTTTTTGGTAACTACTCAACTTAGAAAAATAATTCCAAATCCACATGAAGGCAAACACTCTCAAGAATATTAGACATATTTATTATCGTATCAGTCCTCGTTATTAAGGATAATAACAAATCCATATGAAGCGGCATCCAGTTGAGCGGCCACTTCAAAAAAAATTCAGTAACAGTGCCCTAATGCACTTAATTACTGCACCAAGTCTCATCAAAATTCAAGGGCTGCAACATGGTAAAAAATTTTTTTTTTCAATTCTAGTCTGCTGAACCGCCGCTCCAGTGGGTGCGAACCTGGAATTATATACATCAATCGAAAGAACTTTAAAAATAAAGTTTTGTGTCTCATAAAGTGTTTTTTCCAACCTCCTATAGTTTTCCAGATAATCAAGAATAATCGAAAGAGGTATATCGAGGAGGTTATAGGTTATCTGCCCCTGATAGAAAGTCCCAATAGTAGCTGTATTGTCGTTTATGTGATACTGCAGGTACTTCATATGTATAACTTCCCTAGATCAAAACAAAACCATTATAGAAATATAATAGAAAATTGTCAAAATATGTGAAGTCGTAGGCATTTTTAATATGTAGAATATTAAAGAATGCCTACTACACCACATTTTTTGACAGTTTTCTATTATATTTCTACAATGGTTTTGTTTTGATCTAGGGAAGTTATACATTGGAAGTGCCTGCAGTGTCACATAAACGACAATACAGTTACTATTGGGACTTTCTATCAGGGGCAGATAACCTATAACTTAATATACCTCTTTCGATTATTCTTGATTATCTCGAACACTATAGGAGATAGGAAAAACACTTTATGAGACACAACACTTTATTTTTAAAGTACTTTCGATTGATGTATATAATTCCAGGGTCGGACCCACTGGAGAGGAGATTCAGCAGATTAGAAATGAAAAAAAAAAATTTTACTATGTTGCAGCCCTTGAATTTTGATGATACTTGGTCCAGTAATTAGGTGCATTAGGGCACAGTTACTAAATTTTTTTTGAAGTGGTCGCTCAAACTAAATTTTGAATTCACTCTTTATACTGAACATAAAATTATTGAACGTCAGTACCATTTTTGTGTTCATTACGGTACTTTTTGTACATATTTACGTGACAAGGAAAATAATATATATGCGCTGTACATTCTCTCTCAGCCGGCTGTATCGTTACAGTCAGTTATACCTACATTCGTGTTTGCTTCTCTGCTATATTTAAACGTTGACCAATAAGAAAGTCATATTTCTTACGTGGTTACGTTACTAACGGTAGGGTACAGCGTCGGTAAACGCGTGATAGATACATTCAACCATCTACGGACTCAGGTGAGCAACACACATCGTGTGAAGCCAGTATCGCAGGGAAGCAATCACAGTGTCCAGCACATCAGCTTGCTTGAAAGCCCAGCAACGATAATAACGGTAAACGCGTGACAAACCCATTGGAACCATCCACAGAGACTCAAGCCAGCAACAAGCATCGTGTGAAGCCAGTATCGCAGAGGAACAATCACAGTGTCTAGCACAGCAACTCGCTTGGAGCCTAGCAACGAAATCAAGCAGCCACTCTAGGTGATACCAGCGTTGTTCGATGCGGGCTTAAGATTAAAATAAAAACCAGACTTTTGTTCAAATATAAGAAACTAGAGATTTATAATTATTGATGAAAATTTCACTCTGGATGCGACTGGACGGTTATAAAACATAACTTTAGCGGTTTTTTAGTTTAGAACATACATAAGCATATTACGATAGGAGTTGAAAGATGATAGAATAGTATATTGTGCAATAAGTGCGGGAAATGGTCGATTGCCCACGAAAGCGAAGTTGAGCGCACGAACGTAGTGAGTGCGCTCATTCGCTTCAGTGGAGCAATCGACAATCCCGCACGAGTTGCACATATTATTTTTTATTACGAATTTCACATACTTTTTTCTATTATTATCACTAATTTTGATATTTTTATTACTTTTTAAAATAATAGTTTTAAGTGTTCGTCTTTTTTTTCTGAATTAATTATCGTTTAAACTACTTTGTTGGTGGTTTCTATAGAAATAATTATGAAATATTTATTAAATGAAAAATTAAGAGGCGGCTTTGCGTATTTTGATTAAATTTTGCGTGTTTTATTGTCAATTTGCGTGTGCAAAGTTACTTTCCACACGCAAAAAAGTATGCGGGAAGAGTACAGTGGGCAAACGGCTATTTTGCGTACAGAAATGTGTGCGCAAAGTTAGTACTTCTCCCGCATGAGTAATAAAAAAAATGTTAATGTAGTTGGTCCGAAAAAGGATTTTTCAAAGGATTTTAACGAAACTTCCCTAGACATCTATTTAATTCAATACCAATAATACGAGCCTATACCGAAAAGAAAAATACTGACCGGCCCAATTTTGAGTATAACGGTTTTAAAATTTTGTAATTTTAACACCGGTTCTTATGGGAAGTTGACATAGTCACACGATTTCTTTGAATAAACTGAAAAAGTATCAAAGGAGTTTGATAAAAATTTTATATGTTATAAAATAAAAAGTTACAAACCACATTTAATAACAAATAAAAATTACTGACCGCACCGTTTTTGATATATAATTTATAAACATCATTTTACAACGTTCTTATAACGCTTTTTCAACAATGCTTTTACATTGCTACAACATAAGCGTGCAGAAATTCAGAAAAAAACAAGTGATATACAAATATAATAACTGAAGAATATTAATACATTAATTAATTTTTGATAAAGGAAAATTTTTTTGGTGAGCTGTACTTCTGTAGCTGACTATTTCGCACCAAATGGCTTAAGAGACAAAGTTCAAAAAAATTAGAGAAAAAGGTTTTCTTTGAAAAATTATTTTATCGGAATAAGAAAAAAAATTATTTAAAAGCAAATCCTTACTAATATTATAAATGCGAAAGTGAGTTTGTTTGTTTGTTTGTTTGTTTGTTTGACTGGCTTTCACGCCTCAACGACTTAACCAATAAACTTGAAACTTTGCAAAGACGTTGCGTGCGGGCCAGAGACGGTTATAGGCTACTTTTTATTTCGGGAAAATATTTCATTCCCGAAGGAAAATGCATTAAATTACAACAGCTGACTATTAAAAAACGGATAAATGATTTCAAACTTTGTATATTACTAACAGAATGGATGAGAAAGGACACAAACGACTTTATACCCCGGGAAATTTCATTCGTGTGGAAAAATATATTTTAAATGAAACAAAAAATGATGATAGACAAAGATGACGACATACAGCGATAAACATAGGTTATTTTTTATCCCGATAAAATATCTCATTCCTGAGGGAAAATGTAATTAAAACGGAACAATGAAATAACAACTGACTATTAAAAAAAGCATGATTGATTTCAAATTTTGCATATTGTTTACAGAGACGATGACAAAGGACACAGACTACTTTCAATCCCGGGAAAGTATCTAACTCCCGTGGAAAGTCTTATTCCCGTGGGAAAGTATATATTTAAAACAGTATAAAAAAGAATCATTGATTTCATTTGAACTTGGCATGTTGTTAAAGGAATGTTATAGTCAATTTTTTGTCCGGGGAAAATATTGTATTTCTGTGGGAAAATTCCAAAGAAAAAAGTAATAATACCTACTCGACGCGTAATAGCGACGTGATGAAAGTTCACTTTATATGTTTTAACTAGATGCCATAATTTCAAAAGCCACGCGAGCGAAGCCGCGGGTAACAGCTAGTATAAATATATAATACAAAAAATAAAATTATAAAAAATAAAAATAATTAGCATATCTTGTCCCACTTTATCTGTAAGTATGTATCAAAATAATTTCAGTGATCAAATTACCTCGTGGAAATAATTTAAGTAATATTATTTGAGTATTATTTTCAAGTTATAACGACTATTTGAATATTTTAACGACATTTCTTATTTTACTCGGAAGGTAAATATTATACAATTTTATATTTAACGATACTGGCAAATACTGACAACGAAACAACTCAATTATGCGTATATATGCGTAAATAATTTCCTAATATTTACCTAATTTTTCGATATCAATTTCCTTTTTTCCATTTTCTTTCCGTTTCACCGTTTTCATCTCTAGAATGTTTTATTATGACAAATTAAACAATAAATTAAAAGTAAACTTAATAAGGAGCTTTTGAGAAAAAAAGAAAAAAAAAGAAAACTTTTAACAATTTATATGTTTGGACGAAAAAAAAAAAAGATGAAATGGAGGGAATATTTGCATACTAATTGCTTCCAAAAGTGAAATGTTCAAGCAGCTCAAACAGTTCGACGTTTAAATTGTCAAGGATGATATTTATAAAAAAAAATCAAGTCCTCAGCGTAAGTGTAGAAAATTGTAACTAGTGGTGAGCCCAGAGTGTGCCCGACACGGCTTAAGACATGTAGTCTGTCGGTGTCCGTCGCCGAACACACAGTGCATTGTAATACATTGTTAGACATTGTTACTTGAATTGGACAGGTTGGTCTGTCCCATAATAGGTGTTTTGTAGTAGTGTGTGTGGATACGCACACTACTACAAAACACCAAACCAATACCATTGCAAACAGTGTGTACCTACACAACATAGTGGGGAGATTTTACGTCACCCACTGGCGACAAGTGGAATAGTTTGATAGACATTCTAGTTTGGTCCTTTGAATAAAATAGTGTAATATTTTGTAACTGAGACTGAGTACCTACATATTATTTACAATTAGTGATGGGACGACGTTTTCTAAAAATATTTTTAAGGGGAAATTCGCCAAAAAACATCAAAAATCGCTTATCTTTATAATTTATTTTTTATGCAAAATATATTACGGAACCAAATGGTCCTAGTTCTTGTCAAAATGACGGTATCGAGGAATAATATGAATTTTGATTTATGTCGATATCTCAAATACTCTTTGAGATACATGAGGAACCATGTCGAGAAACAGACTTGCAAGAAAATAGCGTTTAAAGTTTGTTTTTACTTTATTTGTTTTAAATTGAATTATAGTAAAGTGCGTGCACTAAAAAAATTCCCATAATTTTTTGGTTTTTGATTTTTTTTTTTAAATAAAATTTTATTAGAATATTTGAAAATTTTCTAAGAGATTTTCTTTCTTTAGAAAGTTAAATACTGTTATTGATAAAAATGTAAAAAAACTGAGAAATTTTTTTTTTTTTGCATTTTGAGTTGAAGATTATGAAAGTTTAAGATCAAAAAATGATCCTTTAATTTTTTCAAAAATTCAGTCGAATGAAACACAAAAACGGCTGGATGGATTAAACTGAAACTCGGTGGGGTTTTTGTGGGTATAGTGAACTATAAAAGGCATACTTAACATTAGTGGTTTTCTCGAAGTTTTTAATTCAGCGCTTGATTTTCCAAAGAGCTACCAAAAGCCCTTTTTTCTTGATTTTTCAAATTCATGTAAAGTATGTAAAAAAAATTTACAAATCCTTGTAGAGAATTTATTCGAGTTTTTAAAACACCCATTCAATTTTCTGTGTGATCATTGGTTGCTGAGATATCGATGGTCAAAGACGAAATGATTCTTTTCCATTCAAAGTCCGATATCTCAGCGAGAAGTGGTCGTATAACAGTCTGTAAAAAAGCAAATTAAAGCTGAATGAACAAGTTACCCGATTCATATGGTGGTTGAGTCAGAAAATTTTTTTTCAAGTCCGTGGAGCAAAGAAAAACCGAAAAAATTTCGAAAATTTTTTTTTCAGTGTATTTATTAGGATTGCGCCACACACTTTGCTTTGAAAATTTTTTATCGCAAGATCTCGAAACTAGAAACTTCCAGCTTTAAATTGCTTTGCTTACGACTCCGATACGACCATTTTTCACAAAGATACAGCCATTCGAAAAATCGCTAAAAATTTGGAATTTTTTTTTGATCCTTTAATTTATTTCCGCTAGTGTACTTACATATCACTAGTTCTTTTTTAATTTCATAGCATACATAAATTGTAGTAATATAAAAGTATTGATGGAAGAGTGTTGTAAGAACGTTGTAAAATGATGTTTTTAAATTTTATTTAAAAAACGGCCTAGTGAATAATTTTTATTTCTTATTAAATATGGTTTGTAATTTTGTATTTTATAACATATTAAATTTTTATCAAATTCCTTTGACACGTTTTCATCTTGTTAAAAAAATAGAGTTTTCCCATAGTCAATTTTAATCGGAATAGGGTCGTATTATTGGTACCGTAAAACCGTCTAGACCCGGACAGAGGGTCTGGACCCGGACACTTTGCACCAATCTTGAAAGCAAATAATTTCTACATTAACCTGCAATAATAAACATTTGTTCTTAACGTCATTAGAGAGAGAAATACATCCTCTAAACAGCTGTACCAATAAAAACTACGGATTTCAACATTTACTATCTCATTTTACAGGATTACTATTCTCCAGTTTTTCAAAGAAATAAAATGTGTGTCTAACTTAGACATGTAATTTTCGTCATAATTGTCATATTGTTTTAATTTTGATATGTATGTGTTCAGAATTTTATTGCGCATCATTTAATGATGTTTGAAGTTATATTCGATGTATATATAAAAAAATACATGCTATATACATATACCCGTTTAGACCCGGACACATCAGTTTATTACACTATGGCCGCGATTCGCACCAGCTGTAACTCCCACTATCCATACGTTAATATTGCCCCCAAAATTACGCAGTTTGTGCCTCCTTCTGGTGTCATATCGTATGTTTGCTTCATAAAGAAGCATACTATGCATTGCCCCCTCTCCCTTCCCAAAAAATATTTGGAAGTCTTTGATAGGTTCAAAGACATCAGACGATATAAAACACTGTCCTAAACCCGACGAAAGAGGTTAGTTTGCATGTTATTACATTATTTAAGTAAGTGTCCGGGTCAAGACCGATTTAGGGTGTAGACCCAGACACTTACTAATTTTTTTTTTATTTTTTATTTTTTTATTTTTACTTATAATGAAACAAATGGGTCAGGGATATAACAAATAATATACACTATTTCTAATGGTAATACTTTTATTGGTGATATCTATGAAAGAAGCATGTATAAATATAAAATTAACCAAAAAATGTAAAAAAGTGTCCGGGTCTAGACAGTTTTACGGTATTAAATTAGATAAGTATCTAGAGAAGTTTCGTTAAAATCCCTTGAAAAAATCGTTTTATCAACCAACTTCCTTAAATCATTTTATTTGACCGATAATTTCAACATCTTTGTCAGATAAATAGAATCATTCTGTATGTGTTACTCTTTTTGTGTGTGTGTTCGACGTAATTGAATGATAATAATGTAATGTACATTTATTTAAAACATTAAACAATCATGCGGAGCACTCCAATGGGTGACACAATTGCTCCAATAAAAAAAAATATTTCTATTGGGTAGTAAACATTGCCAACACCGCATCGGACACGAATGGCGTAATGTTTGAATGATCAAATAGATAGGTAGGTACACTTTACGCATCATAACGTATCAATAAATTACGCCCCGACATGAATAAATGTACCACTAAGCTGCGCAAATAGAGGAGAACAATAAGTAAGAATTTCAGAAATTTAATATGTGTCCAAAGTGGAGATTCATATTTCTATTTGTTGAATGTGATAAAATCTTACACAAAGGCTAAAGCCGGGTCTATATATAACGAATGAACGCGAACGAATGTGAACAAACGTAAACGAATGGTAGCGAACAAACATAAACGGACAAATGTGAACCTAGTCACGAAGTCGAACAAATATGAACGAACAGTTTCGAACACTCACGAATGTTTTCCATTTGTTGTCGGTACATCAAAGAAAAAAGATTCGATCGTGTTTGTTTGTGTCTGTCAGATGTGGACGATTAAAAATTCTTCTAACAATAAATTAAGAAAAACCGTTTAAAATAAATTCAGTTAACAATTTAAAATTGATGAGATTTGAAATTTTATTTTGATGTTTTGGAATGTTTTAGATAATTTTTACAAAATTACCAGAAAAACGTGTGGGAATCTTTGGAAGGAAAATTTAATTAACAGAAGTCGCAATGTGTAATAGCACTGAATCTTTCTTTAACAGGAATTGCTTTCCGATAATAAGTGTATATTTTGTTTAGATATTTTTGGTCCAACTATTTTAGTTAACTTTTCGAAATCTGATGGTGACGATCTTGTAAAACTTTCAAAAATTAGGAATTTTCACAAATTAAATCAGTTAGTAAATTAGAGGCATTATAACGAGTTTTGCTATTATGAAACAAAACCATCTACCAACTTTTTGATTTGTTGGTTTTTAAAGATCGCATGATAAAATTGGTGTCATAATGTGGGTGATATTAGAAGATCATAAAAATCTTACTGCAATAATTTTTCATTTCAAAATTTATTTAACTTATTTAAAAAATTACTGTGTAGCCGGAACATAAACGAACATCAACGAATTGACATTAATTGTTCATTCACGTTCGTTTGTGTTTGTTTTTGTTTGTTCATGTTCGTTCATGTTGGTTCACGTTTGTTCACGTTTGTTCGCATTCGTTCGCGTTCGTTCGTTATATGTAGACCCGGCTTTAGAATAATAAGATCTTTATGTTGATTGTAAAAAAATTGCCAAGTACATATTAAACAAGCATTAGGGGATGGACGGGCAAGAAGGATATGCTAATTTGATCTCTAAAAAAAAGTATGAGATTACAACAAAATTATTTATTTATATCAAGATAACAAGTCTTCAGTTACTTAAGATTAATAAAGTAAACAGAAAATTAACAAAAATTCTTATCTTACCACATTAAAAATCACTTGAAAAAAAGTTGCAATCATTCTCTTTGCCTTACTAGGGCGGGTAAAATGAATATCTTGGACGGGCAAGACTAATACTAATGAAAAAAAAAAAAAATAAATTAATCGCCGCAATTATCCCAAAAGGACGATCGACCTGTGTACAAAGAACACGCTTCATGGGTCCATTCCTGGCAAAAATTATACTGCATCCAGTCTGCGGATATATGAATTTTCTTGACAGACAGTACAAAAATAATTATCTTTTTAATTTTCTTTGATTGACTCTATCTTTTTTAAGAGAATTTTCTTTTCTCTTTCATTGGAAGGTCCGAGATTATTTAAAACAATTTTCCTTTTAACTAGAGAAGCTTCATTTTATATTATTCATTTTGCCTGATTCCATTTTGCCCGCCAAGCACATTTTTAACTAACTTAAGGGAGGAATTCCCGCCAGAAACGGCTAATAAACTAATTTTTTTCGAATCTCGTTTTTTGTTTTTATTTCGTTCTGTGGTTCTTTACAAACACGATGATATATAAAACATGGCCAAAAGTTTTTTTTTTCAAGTAGAAAAATATTTATTTGTGAGCCGCTGTACAGGCAAGTTGCTGCTGCTTTGCAGATAACGCTCGCCCCTCCCCCCACGCGATTTGATCAGTAATATTTAGTTTTGGTGTGTACACGAGTTATAGTATGCACTGAGATAATGTCCTTTTATTTGTATGCCTTTGTAGACGTTTTAATAAACAGTGTGTAAAGCGCTTCTTTTGTTATTATTTTTGTTTTTTACCGTTTCCCGAAACTTGTGTTTTTCCTGACAAGGAAAATCATATCTCAAGTTCTAGAAAAGATAGAGACTTAATTTTTTTTTTTATTTTTTTCATAAACATATTGCGCATAAAGTGGAGTATGCTTTTTCCATTTGAACAATTGTAACTATTTTGAAACATTTTTTTTTAATAAAAAATTTGGTTTTATAATTTTTAGAACTTTGGGATTACAATTTTATAGTTAATTTTTAAAATTACCTGAAACCCATACTCAGCTTTATGGATAGGTCCTTTAGGAATAAAATAATGAAAAAATATTCAAAAAATATTCATTACTTTTTGAGATATGGCGTTCCTTGTAAACGCTTAAAAACTTGTGAAAAAGGGCCCCCTCCCCCTACAGAGAAGAGTAATGAATGTATATCTATCTATCTATCTATCTATCTATCTATATATATATATATATATATATATACATGTATATATATACAGGGTGAAAGGGAAATAACTCTTATGCTTTTGAGGGGTGACGGGACTGTTAATTCCGAAAAAATTCCTGCGGTTTTAGTGTCTATAGGGTGCTATGAGTCACCCCACAAAAGGAGAGAGTTATTTGTTTTATACCCTGTATATGTCTGTATATGTATTACTCCTGTTGGTCATAGAGTATCTGATTTCCAGAGGTACAATTATTTTGGTGTTGAATACAACAGAAGGCTTCAATAATCAAATAAATGATGAAATAGAAATATTTATGTTTGTCAGCTAGTATTATTAATGCCAATAGCAATTAAATATAACACTATTTATACATTATGTAATTAAAAAAATATGATATAAATTAATACAGAATGCAGTAGTATTACATTTATGCAGAACTCTTTTTGGTGCAAAATGGAAATATACGTATAGATAGATATACTTGATGTATCAAAGCAGAAAATTTACATTTGAGATATTGACCTGCATATAATATGTGAGTATATATTTTATCAATTTTGAATTACCATAAGTGTACAGCAAGTCTTACATTTATTGCGATTTTAAAATAAATATATTTTTGGGTTGCGATACAATTGAGAAAACACTGTGTTGTTCAAAAATGGTACCAATAAAATTGGTATATGTAAGAAAAAAATGCTGTGAGCAGCGGAACCTAATTAAAGGGGTCGAATTTTCCCCTTAAGTATTTTCGATTTTTTTAAGACATCTAAATGTGATTGTGGTTTTTACTGTTTAAATGTTAAATCGAAAAAGGACCTTAAAAAGTGAACTGGAAAAATTTTGTTGGGATCTTTTTTTCTTTCCAAAAACCCACAATTTCTATTTTATAAATTAAAGTGACCACAGGCGGGATTTAGGGAGGTAAAGGGGGCGACTGGCTCCCCCCAATATTCGTGAGAATAAAAAATTAAAAGCTTGAGCAAGATTTATTAAAATGATATGGCAGAATAAAAGAGGTGAGGATGTAGGAATGAAGTCAGGCATTTGTTGACCTGAACTGGTTTGCTATTCTAATAATCATCCCGGCCCAATATTTTTCTTGAAATCCCGCCTATGAAAGTGACATTACTAACATTTTTAACTTCCCATAGGAAGTTATTGTAATGAGTCCGATTTTACGAATCGATAATTTTGACACTCCACGTTTCATGGTCACTAGAATCCGAATCCATCGTTTCTAGCGTGATGTCTGTGTGTGCGTTCGTTAGTTCGTTCGTTCGTTCGTGAATTTTTTTTCGTCTCGCATATCTCGAGAACAAATGATGATATCAACTCCGGACTAATTTCATTAGATGCGTAATCAAAAAATGAAGACCGGATAAAGTTTTCAGCCAATTCGGATTAGCGGTTTGTCTTTTGTAATAAATAACGGAATTAACTTTATTAACATAACATAGATTATATGGATTTTTTACCATGTCTTTATTATATAATGGCCTCAGTACTTTCCGTGATGTTAAAAGCACCAGTAAGTTATTGTAAAATTTAACAAAATTAAAAAAAAAAAAGAAAGAAAACTAAACGGAAAAACGAAATAAGTTTATTTTAAATTTACTATGCCTATTATGGTGGAGAAATGGCGGGCAAGGTAATATAGAATCCCTAAATGGCACATGCTGGATACTAACTCAGTACATGTACAAAATTTCAGCCCTCTAATTTTACTCTGAGAATCTCTAGATGTGTTAGACCAGATGCACGAAAAACCATGAAATACTGGCGTAAAAATCGTGGAGGTTTTTTTTTTTATTTTTGTTATTACACTCACAATTTTTTTTCCCCAGATAGAAAGAATTTAATGTGTCTTTAATCTTTATTGTCTTGTTTGATTCTAAAGAAAACTCTCATTAGTGAATACAAAGAAAAATGGGACATACTGGACATGGTATATGTTTCTGTGAAAGATGGAGTGAAAAATTCAATGAAAACAACTTCATAAATGTTGTTATAACTAATTAAAACGTATGTAGCCATAGTATTTCAGCTACATCTACCACCAATGTTTGCATTTGAATTTCGTTTTTTATTTTGAGTTCGAATTGGTTTGATATTTTTGAAGTATCTATATTTACATGTTTCGATTTTTTATTAAATTTTGTAGCAAAACGAATGAAAATGAATTTTAATAAAATTTGATAACTAAATTCCCAAATAGAACATAACTTACTACATTTTAAATAGACTGACTTCCGGTTATCTTAAATGTCTTATCGACGGAGAGGATGTACATAACTGGCATAATGAAACATTAAACATGTATTCGCCGACAAACACACTTAGGTACCGAGTTTCGACGTAACCATAAGCACAACGTAAATATTCTATGCATATTCCAGACATCCATAGTGAAATTAAAATTGACAACATTGTTGTTAGTCTGGCTAGAGCAACAGTAAAACGGAAATTGTATCATTTGTGCAAGTGCAATATAGTGCACAATAAATCTTGTCCGTTAGGGGCGGTCTGTCGATACGCCTTAGGTACATATACATATGTGTATAGGAGTTATACATATGTGGTTAAGGCTGGGTTCACATATAGCGAACAAAGACATGCGAGTGCAAACGAATGCGAACAAATGTGAACGAACATGAACGAGTAGTGACAAACATAAACAAATACGAATGAATAATTAGCGTTAATTCGTTGATGTTCATTTATATTCCAACTACACAATAATTTAAATAAGTAGGGGAAGTGTACCTAATATCGTACATCTTCCTAATATCGCACACCACCATGTTGCCGTTCGTAAGTGTTATATCCTGATGACAATCAGTCTAACTCTTTGCCCTCTGGCAGCCATTAGACGAGGCCAAGTGTTGCACCAAATTGGTAACTTTTGTATTTTTTGTAAAAGTTTTTTTTTAATTTTTTTGATTTCAAATATTCTGGAGGTGTTACTTAGGCATCTAATTGTATAATGAGAGATAAGTGATATTTATTTGTCAGTTACAACAATAACTTCTCTGTATTGTATAAGTTTGTATTTTCATAATTATAATATTAGTTTATAATATATTTCAAGCTGAAAAATCCGCCATATTTATTTCTCACAATATGCCAAATATCGCCTACCTACAGTAATCATAAAATATCGCACTATACGATATTAGACACGGTAGCCCAGTCATTTAAATCAAAAATGGGATCAACCTCAGAATGAAACGGAATAAGCTGGATTTTCTTTATTTTGGCATCCTAAATGTTCCCTTAAAAGTCTCATGAGGTCACGTGTGACCGTCCTTAGATATTGCAGGTCAAAGATCGTTTTGTGGAAATATCTCGCTTCTTTTGCCTTAAATCGTTTTTGTATTTTTTATAAACGTTATAGAGCATAAAACTCTCTACAAATTTTGTTTTACTTTTCGATGCGTTTAGCTGCTTTGGATCTAGTTCAAGTGACGACGATGTAGTAGAGTCTCTTACAGTTTCAACTGATGAAGACGACAGCGAGAATGACTGTGAATGTCCCCTGTGGTTAGTCGTATTTAACAGACAAAAGGGCGAGAAGTGGATCATTTGTACAATGTGCCGCATTTGGTTTCACAAAGAATGTTCGGAAACGGAAGATTACAAAACATTTATTAATTAAGAACGTAATATAAGTAAAGCTACAAAATTTTAAGTTTAATTTACTTATGATTAAACATATATTAATGTAATTCTATGAAACTTTGTTCTTTATTCATAAACCATGTCTAACATTGTGACAGAAATAATGGCCTAATATCGTATAGGGCGATATTTTGACCACTATTGGTAGACGATATTGAGACGACATTTCAAGAAGCGGTCAAAACCAGTTTTTTTCATTAATTACAAAGGATATACTATATACATGTTTAATCAAATTCCCAACTTATTTAGTACTTCAAGAGTATTAAAAGAACTAAACAGAAGTACAAGTGGGGTTAATTAGAGTGTAAAAATAACAGAGAAAATTTCAGTTTTCAAAATGGGTGCGATATTAGGCACACTTCTCCTACAGTAAATTTTTAAATGAAAATACATTATAACAACATTATTATTGCAAGCAAAATGGCCACTATCAGATTTCGGAAAGTTAATTGGAATGATCGGACCAAAAATGTTTAAACAAAATATATATTTTCGGGAAGTATTGCATGTTACGCTGCGATTTCTGTTGACCAAATTTTCCCCCGAAAAATTCCCAGGGGTAATAGTTATTTGGTAATAAATGAAATAATTACATCATTGAACCATTTTATTCCTTTTTCTGTAGTAGCTTCTTGAAGTCATTCTTAATCATCCAAATCTAACAGCCACAAGCAAACAGGAAGTCAGGAACGGATCCTTTTCTTTAGTTTACCTACAAGAAATATAAAACATTCATGAGTGTTCGAACTTATTCGCTCATGTTTGTTGGCTTTCGTGATTACTTTCATATTTCTTTTCGTTTAAGTTTGTTCGATACAAATCGTTTACTTGTTTGTTCGCATTCGTTCGTTAAGTGTGAATCCAGCTTAGCAAGCTGTTAAACAGTTAACAAATATAGCTTTTTCGTATATTGTAGGAAAACAGTACACGACGAAGCTACGTCCGCGGACCGGTGCTGAGCCGTGAAAGTATCACACCGGTCCGTAAAAAGTACCTATAATCTAACACAATACACCACAGCATGTTTTGTTATAAGAAAACGATGGGGCTAACATTATGCCCAAAAATAGTTTATGGCAGTAAAAAAAAGAACAATTTTCGGGATTTAGCTTTGCTATTTAGAACACATGATAGCATAAAAAAACGACGGAGCTAGCTTTTTGGACAGATTGTCGACCAGATGGTCGAAAAACGACATTTTATATTACATGATCAATGTAATTGCAAATAAGGGTGGAAATGATTCCAAGCTATAAGAAATCTATTTAAAATTAAAGAATTGCTTTCAAATGTTTCTGCAATATTTAAGAAAGTGCCAATATTTATCTGAATTACATGGTTGACCAAGTGGTAGGAAAACGATATTTCATATTACACGACCTACACAGTAGAAAAATTTGTGTTCTGCGTAAAAAAAAAAAAACCAGTGTAACATTTCGTGTTTGTGTTAAATGAAAATATTAACACAAATTTCGATTTAACAGAATAGAAATGTTAACCTGTTTCCAATAACAAGGAAGTAACACAATATTTGTGTAGAGCAAAAGAATGCTATAAGTACCTAATTTACATTAGAATTTATATCTACCAAAATATATATAATAAAAAAGATGAGAGCAGTTCTTATTATTAAACAAAACCGAAAAATTATAAGTTTTTTCAGTTATTGACGGCTATACTTTTATTAAACGTTTAAAAATGAAACAATTCTCTTACATTTTAAGGTTATTTTGTTACAGATTCAGTTACAAAAAATCATGTAAGCTAACTTGAGATTGTATTATGTAATATACAATCTCGTAAGCTTACATGATTTTTTTTTAACTGAATCTGTAACAAAATAACCTTAAAATGTAAGAAAATTGTTTCATTTTTAAACGTTTAATAAAACGATATTTGTCAATAAACCATATTCATTAATTAAAATTTTAAAAATTTTTAAGAATTTGAAAAAATATACAATCAAACTGTGCATCACGAAAAACGAATAAGGTTAGTATAAAAGTTTTGTGAATTAACATTAGAATTAACAACAAAACTTTCAGACTAACCTTATTCGTTTTTCGTGATGCACAGTTTGATTGTATATTTTTCAAATTATTAAAAATTTTTAAATAATGCTTTTCATATCTCTAATCATTTTAAACTTAAAATGTTGCTTTCAACTGCTTTTTAAACTTTTTAATTGTAAATCAGTGTTGTTATTTTTTATTTTTAATTTCAGTTTGACATACAAATACAATTATGGAAGTAGTAATGATTTTTATGTTTTTATATTTTTGCATTTTATCTATGTACATTAATAAACTTTTCCCCAGAGGCCTGAAGAAGACTATAAATGTCAAAACCGGTAGCCTTTAGGAAAAAAACACATTTTTGTTTTTCCTGGATGACCATTACTCCAAAATATCCTTAAACAATTATAACTTGTGTCATCAAAACCCCAATTTAAAAGTATATTTCATTAGTAGAAAATAAATGTAAATCTTAGCGATACTATGGAAACTAGCATCAAAATATACACTAAACGCTGATTAAATATTTAATTGCCCAATATCCATCCATTAACTTAACCGACGATTTAATAATTAGTTAACAAATATTACCCTTGGTGCAACAGATAATCAGAGATTTTAACTACAGTTAAAGTTAATCATGGATAAACATCTTAACGGCCGATTAATAATGTTGGTGCAATCGGCCATTTAGTCAGTCAAGTAGTCGGAATTTTGAAAACTGATAATCGTCGTATGTGATTCCATATGTGACCGTTCTACACAAAAGTTTCGGATGATTTACTGGGCCACGATTGTAAAAAGGTAGAGAAACGATGGTTTATGGGATCAAAATTTATTTATAGTAAACAAACGTAAAAGTTTTAAAAATTTGTCGTTTTTCAAAGAAAAATTCATTCCAGTACTCCTACAGTATTTTGTTATTTATATGCTTTTTCCTTTTTGTACCATAAAAGAACGTCATACGTCAAAAATAATCCCACAATGATTTTAAGAAGATAACTTTAAAGCTAAAACCGTGTATTTTTTAATGTTGAAATAAAAAAATTTTCTCTAGAATAAAAAAAAAAAAGCAACGTGGCTTCCAGTATAATACTTCCATAATACATACATACATTACGTACGTACAAACAGTATTATTTTGTGGTTATGTCAAGTTTTATGTAACAGAGATTATAAAAGAGGTAAGAACATCGTAAGGAACTGCATATAAACTGGATTACGTAATTATTTGTTTATTTTTGTCAAATACTTAAATAAAATGTGGTAATATGAGTATGCCTTTTAAAAGAGATGTGAATTCATTAAGGGAAACAACATTTCCCTTGCTTCCATGGTCCGCACGCCACTAGAAACAATCAGTATAGAACAAAAAAATCAATTTTTTATCCTAGAACTTTGTAAAATTAAGATTTATTTAAAATATTTTCCTGGTATATATATATATATATATATATATATATATATATATATATATATATATATATATATATATATTTGTACATATATTTGCCATTAATATCCATTTATATTTAGATAAATATACATACATACATTTCTTGGTCGGATTCGTTGTTGGCTACAAGAGCAAAGAAAGAAAAAAACTTGCCAAACTTGGTGTAACTAATGACAAATTCATTCAAACAGAACTAATGAAAAAATTTATGTCTTTGTTATTTACAGAAGTCATGTCACAAATTCTGTTCATACAGAGAGAAAAATTTATAGCCTTATCTGATTGTTTCCTACACATACTTATTCTTCATAATAATATTTTGAACATAACCTCAAATTGACGTTTGAACACAGCCAAACTCATCCCAACGTGCCGTGCGTTCGTTGGTGGTGGTGGTATGATGTCATGCAGCGCCTCCTATATCTTGCCACTCTTGCTGTATGTAAGTAGAAACAGATTTATTACGTTATTATTATCATTTATCATCATTTTTCTGTTTTGTGTATAGCTCTTCTGTTGTCTCCTCTCATCCTCTTGCAGCCAGTATCCCCGCAAACACCGTTACCATACGTAATTCACGCGTGAAACTATACAAGACAATGGAACAAAGGATTACATATAATAAAGCTGTCTGTATAATACCTATAAAATATTATTAATACTTTTTAGGGTTCCGAAAAAAAGAAATCTCGGAACCCTTATAATTTCGTCTGTCTATCTGTCACACCCTCATTAATTCCTCTATTCTTCAGCCTATTGACGACTTTTGGCATCACTTCAGTATTCGGCCTATTCGGCCGAATATCGAACACTGGAAGACTATTCGGCAGAACAGCGAATAGTGTACACACACACACATATATATATATACAGCTACATAGTCATGATATCATGATTCCTCATTAGTACTCTTTAGTATACGTATTAAAAAATTTTCAAAATTAAAATAATTTAAAAAAAATTATAGTAAAAAAAATGTTTTTTAAGAAAAAGCTTTTTTTTTTAAATGAACTAAAAAAAATAAAATAATTTTTGAGTGAAGTTTGAAGTAATATGCAACACAATTTATAAAAGCTTGAGGCGTTATCATTAGTTATTTCTGTTTTGGATATTTTGGATATACGTATAAGTGTAGCTATTTTACTTTCCAGTAGTTACCAAACTTAATTAAACGCCTCAAGCTTTTATAAATTATGTTGCATATTGCTTCAAACTTTACTCAAAAATTATTTTATTTTTTTTAGCTCATTTTTAAATAAAAGCTTTTTCTTAAAAAATATTTTTTTTACTATAATTTATTTTCTACTTTTTAGTCTGATGACAATTAATTTAAAAAAAGAATTAAAGAAGTAATTTTTTTACCTATATTTGCAATGTAAAATCAATGGACAATATTTGACAATCCGAAATGTAAAAAAGTTGCACTGGACTAAAAATCAACAATTTTGGTTTTGGGGCGATTTAGGACAAAACTAATTATACAATATTGCATTGTCATCAAGGTTAGACACGTATGCAAAATTTGAAACCTCTAGCTCAATTAGAACATGCCTGAATTTTGATTCCAAGATTTGATCTAAACCAACATACTAACATAGCAAGTTAAATAAAAGCTTTTAAAAAAACCGTTAAATGTAGCAATTCATTATTGAATTTAAAAGTATCTATTAAAAGAATATTTTAAAAATGTGAAATTTTTTTTTTAAATATTATATCTAATTTTTTTATGTATTTATGCCGTGTTACTTTTTTATGATTTTGTCGAGGGCCGGACATAGCCTAAGTGGCATCCGGAGCAGAGTGCGCCCCCGTGACGCGCCCCTGTAAAAAAAAATATATCTCTTTTCCTCTCAAAAAATAAGTGACAAGCAAAAAAAAAAATAAATGTCGCATACCTAATTTTGGCGCCCTCTTAAATCACTTTTTAGCTCCCGCAAGACCTGTCGGCCGAGGCACGTGTCCCGGCTGCCCCCCCTAGAGCCGGCCCTGATTTTGTCCCAAAAAAGTAAAAGTTAAAATATCTATTTGGAATGATAATTTATTGTCGAATATATTTATTTTTCTACTCCTGTTGAAGAACACACTTATTATATAATATCGGTTAATTGTTGACAAAGTTAGGCATTATTCAAAGGTGTGCAGGAATAATCATTACTCAATACCGTTTTGACCAATGAAATCATAGTATTAACCGTTATTCAATGAGTTTGCGATTGTTTTGTGAATAATGTATGTATCAAGTTTTAATTTAATATATGTTGCGTAGTAACGTTCAAGTAAACAAACTAGTATATGTTTTGTTTTGATCGCTTTATACTTATTATACAAACATTTAATGAAATTAGAAATAGAATAAAAATTTGATTTAAAATTTATATTCAATTTTATCTAAATCAAAAAGGAAAAAAGTCCTAGAAAAAATATCGTATTCTACGCTTGCAATGGCTATTACTTACTCAGATGCATTACGACCCTCGCCTCGCAAGCTCGGCTCGTGTCGCAATTTCATCTTCGTGAATAATAGCTATCATTACTAGCTCGTTGAATAATTACACTATTTTATGATGATAAGCCGTAAAAAGTATATACTAAATGGCCCTATATTTTACAAAAACTAGAAAATTCTAGTTGTTGAAGAACCCTGACTTAATGAATGTTCCACACGCACTTGGAGATTTTTTAAAATGTATCTATTTACACATGTGCGCTCGAGGTTTTTCAGTACCTATTCAGTTTATTATTCAAATGTCTGACAAAAAAATGAAAAAATTTTGTATCGGTTTTCAATATAAATCAATTAATTTTTAATTATTGATGTTTTCATTACGGCCAAATAGAGCGATGAAAGCGGCGATTCATTACAATTTGCGAAAACAGAAAACAAATATATCAGAACAGAAGTATAGAGCGTATCAATCCATGGCCTCAGCATCCGAGTTGATCCATTTCTAATACATCCGTTCGTATTAATCTACACCGTATTATCTATATACAGTATAGCACCGATAATGAAAACATCAGTTTTGGAAATTTTTTGAGAGTATCATATTGGTCAACATCACTTTTGGAAAGTTGCATCAAAAATGTCAAGTACATAAATATTAAATCCATGAGCAATAGACGATGACGCATGATTTTATCAAAAGAAACAAATAAATATACCGCTAATAGTAATGACAAACAACAACAGATCTCAAAGCGTGGGAATGTTGATTTTAATTATTGTACATAGAATGTTTATCTATATGAATTCTGTTCTGTGGCGGCTTTTATCATACGTAAAATGTAAACAAAATTATTTCAAAGCAGATTAATAAAAAGACAAATGAAAAAATATTTTCTGCGATAAATAATTTTTAATTCTTCACTTCTTTTTTTCTTTTATTAATATTTAAAAAAAAGACATAATTTTAATTTAAAACATAATTTCACGATATTTGTGAATCGTCCCCGGTCAAAAAGCATCACTTTTGTCAAGTGCCACTTATGGAGACTACTTTTCTTGACAAGACTGGCGCTCTACTCTATATAAAAATCAAAACTGACTGACTGACTGACTGATTGATTGACTGATCGATCAACGCACAGCCCAAACGGCTGGTCCTAGAAACGTGAAATTTTGAACAGGCGTTTCTTATATAACGTAGGTGAGCACTACGGAAGGATTTTTGGAAATTCACATCCTAAGGGAGTAAAATAGGGGATGAAAATTTTCATAGAAATCTGTAATTTTTTGAGTTAGAAATATGGAAATTGGTTTTAGTTTACTGGTTTGAACACAGAAGTTCCAGTGCTTTTAAAAATCCATCCCACAGGGCTTAGGGGTTTGAAACAGGGGAAGAAACTTTAAATGGAAGTCTGTCACATAGAAACGTGAAATTTTGCACAGGAATTCCTTATATAACGTAGGTGAGCACTAAGACGGAATTTTTGGAAATTCACCCCCTAAAGGGGTTAAATAGGGGATGAAAATTTTCATAGAAATCTATAATTTTTTGAGTTAGAAAAATGTATGGGAATTGGTGTTAGGCTACTGTTTTCAACACAAAAGTTTCAGTGCTTTTAAAAATTCATCCCTTAGGGGGTTGAAACAAGGGAAGAAACTATAAATGGAAGTCTGTCGTTTTTACAATTAGAAATGTGGAAACTGATATGGTATGGTATGCTGGTGATTTTATAGTTGTTAAAAATTCATTGTTTAACGTTTATAAATGCGAAATTGAGTTCGTTGATTTGTTTGTTTGTTGGTTTGACTTGCTTTTACGCTTCAACGACTTAACCAGTCAACTTGAAACATAGCCCAGACATAGCTTGGAATACGGAGACGGTTATGGGTCATCTTTTAACCCGAGAAAATAAATAATTCCCGAGTGAAAATCTATGACAATTATGACAGTTGACTATTAAAAAGCGGATTATTGGTTTCAAACTTCGAATATTGTTAACAGAGGGCTGAAAAAGTACATAGGCGACTTTTTACCTTAGAAAAACATCTCATTCCTGTGGGGAATCTCATTTCTGTGGAAAAATATATTTTAAATGAAACAAAAAAGGATTCTTAGAGTTTGTTCGAACTTTGTTTGTTAGTAGATAGAACGATATACAGCGATAAACATAGGTTTTTACACCGAGAAAGTATCTAATTCCCGAGGGAAAATATTTTTAAAATGAAAAAATGAAATAATGACAACTGACTGTTAAAAAAATGGAAGACTGATTTTAAACATTACATATTATTTACAGCGGGGATAGAGAGTAACGCAGATTACTCTCTCCGCCGAGAAAATATCTGAATCCTGTGAGGAGTCTTATTCCCGTGGAAAAGTATATATAAAACGATAAAACAAAGATCACCGACTTCATTCGAACTATGCATATTGTTAAAACAATGTTATAGTCTACTTTTTACCCGGAGAAAACATTTTATTTCTGTGGGAAAATTCCTGTGAGAAAATGAAAGTACATTTTATACTTTTGAGCTAGATGTCATCATTTCAAAAGCCACGAATGGAAGGGCTGAGCGGGTTCCGGCACACCTTGACTTAAAGTATGTCCACACTTTTGACGCGGTACTGTATTTAATATTTTTGTACATTGCAGTGTCAAAAGTACGGGCACCCCTTGGGCTAAAATGTGCCCATACTTTTGACGACGTAGTGTCCTAAAACCAGCTTAGCCCTTCTATTGCAACGCGGGCGAAGCCGCGGGTAAATACTAGTATATCTATATACTAATACATAAAACAAAGATTACTGAAGATAACTGAACCGATTTTTTAAGTTTCATCACCATATCACTTGGGTAGTAAGATCACAGTGATTATAGGTCACTGGGTAGTAAGGTCATAGTGATTATGGACCACAGAGTAGCAAGGTCATAGCGATTATAGACCACTGAGTAATAAAGTCATAGTGATTATAGATACTGGGTAGTAAGGCCATAGTGACTACGGACTACTGGGTAGTAAAGTGATAGTGATTATGAACTACTGGGTAGTAAAGTCTTAGTGATTTTGGATCACTAAAATCGCAGAATAAATTTTGATTCTTTGCAACGTTTGAACGGAATAATCTTTTTCATTACGTTTTGCTTTTGGTTTTTGTTCATAAATACTTATATAGCTAAACCTTTTTTTATGCGGTCCCTTCGTGTGCGACTTTTTTTTGTGCGATACGATTTTTAAAAAATGGCCATTAAAATACATAATGTGAATCAAAATGAAAAGAAAGTAAGAAACTATAATAACTTTTTTTGATCAAATTACCTTTTAATGGTTTTTAAGCATTTAATCAGTATATTGCATAAGAAAGAATATAAGTTATTGCATCATTTAGTTTTTTTACAGATGTATTTTTCACAATTTTCATTATATTATAAAAATGAAATAAAATGTTCCCACGTGTAAATTAATGGCTTTATCGTGTTTATAAACGCAACTTCTAAGGAAATAAAATTTGAGTTATGTTTTTTAGATGAAACCTTTTTTAATATCTGGACCGAACTATACTTTTTATAGCTATTTATGAAGTTTTTAAGTATATTTCAATTTGGGCGATTTTTTTATGCGGTCCTTATCCACCGTACAATCCGCCCATAATTTAGATATTTTTACGCTGACGAAACTGTGGACCATAGAGCTGTAATATATAAAATGTATATGTAGGAAATTATATAAAACACCAACTCGAAAACAAAATAGACATCTGAGCGAAGCCAGGATGAGCATGTGGTATGTGTACTCGCCTTACTTTATCTACCCGATCAAATCATTTTTTTTTTTTTAAAATGGAAAATGAGGTATATGTGTTTAGTACTGGATTAGACTGGTTTGACGTGGAATTTTTTTTAAATTAAGGGGAGGTATACTTGAGAGTCGTTAAAAAAAATCGATTTTTTTGCAGAAATTGGTAGTTAATTATGTGTAGAATATGTTCCTAAAGTGATTTTGCTGAAAGTAATTTAAGGGAAGGTTTACTTCAGATTTGATAAAAATCGATTTTTTTGCCGACATTGATAGCAAATTATGTGTAGAATATGTTCCCAAAGTGATTTTACAGAAAATAATTTAAAAATAAGATTCTTGCACATTAACCGAATCCAGCTTTCTATAAAAAAAAAAAATCAAAAAACGTAGTTCACGCAATAATGGGTATTAAATATAAAATTTTAAAAATACCTTTCTTTATATATATTTTATAATATCTCAGAACTACATTTTTGGAACTGGTGAACACGATAACTCAAAAACTATTCGATGGATCCTTTTTTTAAATATTTTATTTTAAATTTATTGATATTATAGGTAAAGGTGCCGGTACTCTTCATATATTTTATAAATCTTTTTTGTTTTTGGATTTCGGTGATTTATTACCGGCGCTAGGATGTCCACCAACAAGGCATTGTATTTTCGGATCGTCACACTGCACTATCTATAAAATGGACAATTCCTTGAAATTTTTTTTTTTGTGTAGTTTAATACTTGGTAAATATATCCCCTAATAAATATCCCCTTAATAAATTTTTTGATTATTTTATTTTATTTGTTACATATTATATGTAAACAGAAGGGCTTGTTGAATTGAAACGACAAGTTATTTATTATTTTTTTATTTTTCCACACTTTTCCTTTTTTGTCAGTTGTGTCAATAAATAAATCAGAGGAAATGTATAAGAGGAAGGAAAACTATATGAAGGTCAAGAGAAGATTAAAATAATAATATAAAAATATCTTTTCTTCGATTTCAATTTCAAAAAATGTTTAGTTTTGATTTAAAACAATTTTTGATAATTAGATAGGCGTAGTTGAATTTCCTTTATATTATCTTAGTTAGAAATTTACTTATAAGAGAAGTTTAGAAACCTGGAAATTAAAAAAAAAAAATTTGAAGCTCTACCAGTACGTAGAGAGTGATTATCCAATAACATATTTCAGGTAGTTTTAAATAAAACGCAGCTACACAAGATAGAGAATTTCCAAAGACTAGACACTGGCGGTTCTTATCTAACATAACTTATATCCATCTAAAATAATTTAGCTCCTTAACAGTGAAAAAATTTTCAATATCCGTGATGACACGTTCTTGAAAAGTTAATTTTTATTTTGCAAAATGAAACTGATATAAATATTGTTATTATAATGACAAAAAAGATGAAGCATTTATCATAAAGAAATTCAACAAATTTCTTAATTTTACTCAAAAACTAGTTCACTTAGTATAATCGTTCAAAAAGCTTACCTTATGTGATTTTTACGCTCGTTTCGATGGTGTAAAATAATTTTAAAAAGTTTTTGAATTCGGGCCAATTTTTACAAGAAACCATCATAAATGATGACAAATGACCAAAATTTTGGCTTCCAAAAATCGAATGCGCTGGCTATAACGAACTCATCCAAGGGCTTAGGACTTTTAATTTTTCACCAAATTTAGTGAATGTCATTTTCGATTTCTCGAGGCCTATACATTTCTGTCATAGTCCCCGGCTCAGGTCTCAAAATGGAAATTCACCAAAAAAACCAAGTGCCCAATAATGTTGAAAGAAGGATACAACTTATGTGTCAGTTAACGTTACTATAAATATACCTAAACCATACACATTAAATATTCAAAGACTAGCTGTACCCGCGACGTCGTTCGCCCGATGCATTATTATAAATTCAAATTATTATAAATTCAATGAAGTATATAAGTGTAATAATTATACCGAATTTGCACAGAACAATAATTTTTGTGTAATGCATGCTCAGAATAGTTTTTCTATTTTCCCGTAGGAATTCGATATTTTCACAGAGTAAAGAGTATCTTGGATGTTGACCCAGGCAATAACTTATCATCGTACCAAATTTCATCAAAATCAGTTCAGTCGTTTTTGCGTAGGTAATATGTGTACATGCTCAAAATAGTTATTCTATTTTCTCGAGGGAATGAGACACTTGGAATAAAAAGTATCCTGGATGTTGGCTCAGGCCATAGGTTATCATCACACTAAATTTCATTAAAATCCGTCCAATAGTTTTTGCATGATGCGTGAACAGACAGACAGACAAAAATTTTAAAAATCTCTGTTTTGATATTCTACATCGATAACTATTTACAGTACCAATACAATTTTCAAAAATATTCCATGTACAGGAATGGTCTCGTTACAGTTTTATTATATTATAAGGAATATTTTGGAATAAATAATCACCAAGTTACATCAAAAAGTTTTCTTTGTTTTTTATTGGCTACATACGTTTCGAGAATATAAATCTCTTCTTCAGGCCATAATCTTAAAATATTAGAAACAAACATAATATTAAAATAATAAATGGTAATACAATAAATCAAATACTTACAACTTCTTTTAAAAAACAAATCAAAATGAAAAAATTATTATAGTTATTAAGATAAAAATACACAATCTTTACAGTCAAAAAATAAAAATTTAAATTAAGACAAACAAATTTTTTAAAAAATAAAAAATTATATTGTTGAAAAACTAATAAAATACTTTTTTTTTTTTTTTTTTTTAAATAGTATCACGTCAAACATTGAAATGAATTAAAAATCAAAAATCAAAAAATCAAAAAACAAAATTGCAAAAAATCAAACAACAAATTGAAATAGACAAAATAGGTCCACAGATGTACTTCATATCTATTATGTTTTATAGAGAATAATAATAATGTGTTTATGTAAGTGCATATTATTTATAGTATATTTAAATTTATTTTTGTTTATGTTTTTGAATATTTTGACATAAGGGTTTATAAAGTGTCAGATTGTCATTTTCAACTTGATTGTTTACATTTTCCGTTGAGAAAATCCATAGGGTTTCCAGGTTCAATCTTTTTTTATAGTTTTTTTCGTTTAAAATATTCCTTATAATTATTATCTAAAAAATCACCTAAACCTTCCTTATAGTTTTATTATATGTAATAGATTACAAAATTCAAATGAAATTGCCGCCATACAAAAAAGAAAAAAGAAAAGTGAATGATATGAATAACGAAAATTAATTTTATAAACTGCACTACTACGTGGTATTCCTATAGTATGTACATTTCCATACATTTTCACAGAAGTATTACATTTGTAAAGATATATACATAATATACATGAATATAGATAAGTAAATACGTTAATTAAAATACTGCGCTCTGGTGCTTTTCGACAAAACTTATTATAATACAACCCGTTTTTGTAAACAATAAAGCTCAATTCTCACTTCTATATGCATATATGTATATGTATGTATGTACCTTTAAATATTATCAACATATCTGAACCATAGATATACAAGATCTAAATTTCCTATATTTCATAATTACCGCTAATGACGTGGACACCGCTAAGCCTACCAAACGATTATGATACATACAACAAAACACATTATTTATATCTACATAAACAGGTGAATGTGTTGGTGCAATATGATTGATGTATGACTGTGCACCTTGCATATATATATATATATATATATATATATATATATATATATATATATATACATATATATATATATATATATATATATATATATATATATATATATATATATATATATATATATATATAGTAAGGTGGTCCTTAAAAAACTAATATTTAAAAATTACTAGGGGCACCCGTTCATTTTGTTCCACAATATGAAAAAAGACTTCCATAAAAATTTTAGATTTATAAAAAAATTTTTTAGGGGTCGCTACCAAGTTTTGAATTTTCAAAATAATCGAAAATTTTTCAAAATTTCTAAAAAATTTCATAAAGTTTGTGAGCACCAAAGTGACATTGATTATGAATTAAATAATAAATTAGGATACAACATTAACTTTTAATTACATATCACTCACTCATACCTCATTAAATAGATGTTCCCAGACATCCGCTTTGCAGTGTCATTCAGGCTCTGGGAACATCTATTTAATGAGCTATGAGTGAGTGATATGTAATTAAAAGTTAATGTATTGTCCTAATTTATTGTTTAATTCATAATAAATGTCACTTTGGTGCTCACAAACTTGATGAAATTTTTTAGAAATTTTGAAAAATCTTCAATTATTTTGAAAATTAACGACCCCTAAAACAGTTTTTAAAAATCTAAAATTTTTATGGAAGTCTTTTTTCATATTGTGGAACAAAATGAACGGGTGCCGCTAGTAATTTTTATATATTAGTTTTTTAAGGACCACCCTAATATATAGTATATACTATATATATACAGTATGTACTATATATATATATATATATATATATATGTATATATATATATATATATATATATATATATATATATATATATATATATATATATATCCATATATAGACAGTATATACTATATATATATATATATATATATATATATATATATATATATATATATATATATATATATATATAGTATATACTGTCATGGTCGGTCTATGTGACTAACAACCAATAATTAAAAATAAATTTATTTATCTTAAAAAAGGTATCCCTTTGTTTTGAGAAATTTTTTTGTTCAATAGAATTTTTACACTTAAATACGACACACTTCATATTTTTTTCTGCTTAAACTTGACGAGTTGATTAAAAAAACAATGACACTAAGATTGATGTGACTCTTATAACGAACAGTAACAGACTAAATCAGAACCGGTGAAATTTGACACAACATTGCACCTTACGAACGACAGATTTTTATATGTACACTGCTTCTGTAATGTTCTGTGTACCTGAACGCTATGGATGCAGAGATGAAAATGTCTGTGGTTAAATACAAATGTGGATCTTAAAATATTATTCTGTCGTAGGTACTATTTCGGTGTCGTGTATGTGAGACAAGAGCTCGTAAAATGAAACAACGTGTCTAGTATGAACGTGAAAATAGAAAATTTTCTAGCAAAAAAATAATATTAATTTGCGGTTAAAGAATATTAATTAATTTTAGAAGATGCATAAGTATCTAGATCAGGGGTGGCCAACCAGCGACCCGCGGGCCGCATGTGGCCCGCCTTAAACTTTTTTTCGTCCGCGAGATTCATCATACTTATACAAAAAAAATTCATTTTATAATGACCAAGATAGTGAAAATCAATATATTAAAAAAATTCACCTGTCGCAGCATCTGCATAACATAGCGAATTTCCAAATCTTGAGCACTGGCGGATCTCATCTAAGACCTGTACCTATTTAAAATAGTTTAGCTTTCTAAGAGTAAAAGAATTTTTAAAATCGGCTGGGTAATTAGTTTTGGTATTTTTGGGGACCCAAGAACCCGAACGGATTTTGTGCAGCATAGTTGTATCCATCTAAGATAATTTAATTCTCTAGTAGTGAGAAATTTTTTAGCATCGGTTCGATAGCTTATTACTGGCGTTTTCGGATCTGCAAGATCCCGATGGACCTCATTAAAAAATCAGCTCGACCGTATATTCTAGGCGGAATTTATGTAATATATATATATATATATATATATATATATATATATATATATATATATATATATATATATATATATTCAAAACCCGTTGTGTAGCATTCTACGCCGCATTTGCATCCGTGGATCTCAGATAACACAACCTGTACCTATCTAAAATAGTTTACCTCGGTAATAGTAAAAAAATTTTCAAAATCGGCCAGTTATTTTATTTTTGACACTTTTAGGTCCCACTGACACTGTCGGACCTTACATAACATAATCTATATTTATCTAAAATAGTCTAGCTCTGTAACAGTGAAAGAATTTTCGAAATCGGTTAGTTAGTTTATTTTTGACACTTTTGGGTCCTATGGACCCTGACGGACCTTACATAATGTAATCTATATCTATCTAAAATAGTTTAACTCTGTAACAGTGAAAAAATTTTCAAAATCGGTCGGTTAGTTTATTTTTACCACTTTTGGGTCCCATGGACCCTGGCGGACCCTAAATAACGTAATGTATATCTATCTAAAATAGCTTAGCTCCCCAACAGTGAAAAAATTTTCAAAATCGGTCGACTAGTTTATTTTTGACACTTTTGGATCCCATGGATCCTGGCAGACCTTACATAACATAATCTATATTTATCTAAAATAGCTTAGCTCTGTAACAGTTAAAAAATTTTCAAAATTGGTCAGTTAGTTTATTTTTGACACTTTTGAGTTCTATGGACCCTGGCGGACCTTACATAACGTAATTTATATTTATCTAAAATAGTTTAGCTCTGTAACAGTGAAAAAATTTTCAAAATCGGTCAGTTAGTTTATTTTTGACACTTCTGGATCCTATGGACCCTGGCAGACCTTACATAACGGAATCTATATTTATCTAAAACAGTTTAGTTCTGTAACAGTGAAAAAATTTTCAAAATCGATCAGGCAGTTTATTTTTGACACTTTTGGGTCCTATGGACACAGGCGGACCTTACATAACGTAATCGATATTTATCTAAAATAGCTTAGCTCTGTAACAGTGAAAAAATTTTCAAAATCGGTCAGTTAGTTTATTTTTGACACTTTTGGGTCCTGTGGACCCTGGCGGACCTTACATAATGTATTCTAAATCTATCTAAAATAGTTTAGCTCTGTAACAGTGAAGAAATTTTTAAAATTGGTCGTTTAGTTTATTTTTTACAATTATGGGATCAGTAAATCCTGGCGAAACTCATACAACTCTAGTACTCTAACAGTAAGAAAAGGGTTTTAAGGATCTCATATAACTTATGGCAGTCCGTAAGCTTCTTACGGACATCATTTAATTAATTAATTCAAATACTTTAACTTATTAACTGTGAAAAAATTTTTAAAATCGATTGGTTAATTAATTTCTGGCCTTTTTAGGTCCCGAAAACCTTGACCTCACATAAAATACCTTAAATCCATTTGAAATGGTTTAATTTTTTAACATTATTAATTATTAGTGAAAAATTTTTCAAAATCGATTCAAAATATTTTTCCGTGCATACATATGTACATTGTACATATGTTGTTTTGTTTCATATTTAATAATATTATATCATAACATAATCTTCAATTTCTTATTTACTTAAAAATTCAATAAAAAAAAAAAAAAAAATTCTTCATTACATTAGCTTAGAAAATCTGTTTAATTTTCATTTTTCAACATGAGATAGAACCATGTTAATTATAATGCAATAAAAGAGAAACAAAACTCTATACATGTATGTGTGTTATAACACATGTATGTGAATAGACTTCACTTGTTCTCACAAAAGTTTTTAATAAAAAAGTGAAATATTTTTATACTTCATAAAGAACTGAGATATATATATATATATATATATATATATATATATATATATATATATATATATATAAATTACTTATTAGACTAACAAAGAAAGAAAACTAATATAAAAGTGAAAATTTACATTTTCTCGAAAAATACTTAAAATAGAAAGAAAATTATAAGAATATTTTCTTCATAATTTTTTTTCCTTTTCAACGATGTAAAAATCGAACTGTCTTATGATAGGATCGAATGATAAAAAATGGCCAGAAAACCTACTTCTGGGCATCTGACGTGTCTGACTAACGAACTTAGCCGAGCCAATTCAGAATCCAGTCCGCACACATCCTGGTCTGGATCTGTTTATCTATGCCCCCCCCCAACAATTATGACAGAAAATCGAAAGTAAACTAATATGAAGGACCCAGACTAAATATTTTAGAAGAAATAGAAATTTACAAACACAATTCTGAATTACACTTAAATGATTATACCGATATTTACAATTCAAATTTATTTTCTGTCTTACAATTTTTGTATACGACTGTATTTCCTACTTTATTTGTTCATATGTCACATGTCTCTAACTCACCTAATCTTGTTTTCCTTGTTTTTGACCCCGCCTACTACTTCTATCCCCACTAATTTCCCAACTTCCATTGTTACAATTTGTAAGTAGAGATTTAGAATAAATAGGCATGTATCTGAATGTAATCTTTACACGTTTGAGACTGATCACATTGACCGATAAATGTCATAAGAGTTTTTATATTCAATAAAAGTGGAATTTTATAAAGTAAAGTGTTTTTATTTACTAATATCAAATATGGACTACCATAAAGTAACGCTCAAATCTATTAAATGTATCACTGTTGTTGCCGATTCTGTCTAACTATGTCTAAACAGGATATAAAAATTTTGAAAAATATGTATAACTAAAAATAAAAAAACAGTCAACCATAACCTAGTCTTTTTTACATCAATTATTTTTGTAGTCAAATATAAAAAAAAAAATATAAAATATAATTTACATCTATACATATAATAAAACTGTAACGAGACCGTTTCTGTACAAGGAATATTTTTTGAAAATTGTACTGGTACTGTAAATAGTTATCGATGTAGATATCAAAACAGCGATTTTTAAAAATTTTGTCTGTCTTTCTGCCTGTCTGTCTGTCTGTTGACGCATCACGTAAAAATTACTGGACGGATTTTGATGAAATTTGGTGTGATGATAATTTATTACCTGGGTCAACATCTAAGGTACTTTTTATTCCGGGAAAATGTCTCATTCCCACGGTCTCATTTCCCAGGGAAAATGGAAAAACTATTTTGAGCATGTACACACATTACGTAAATTTACATTTACATATTTCATAATTTCATAACTATAGTAACAAAATGTAAATAAATTGAATATTTTATTATCGGTTGCTAAATGTTGCTAATTGTGTACCGAAAAATACAATAAATACACAATTGTCAATTTGAGAAAATTTAATGCATTTTGTGTTGCAAGAAACTATGTACAAATTGGAAAAAGAAACTACTCAAGGTTTCGCGTGAACAACGTCACGGTTACGGCTAGTTTGTAATATTTTTATAAAATTTAAATTAATGTCAATAAAAATTAAAGTAAAAAAATGTTTTTTAAGAACAAGATTTTATTTAAAAATGGGCTAAAAAAAATAAAATAACTTCTGAGTGAAGTTTGAAGCAATATACAACATAATTTATAAAAGCTTGATTTTTTTTTACTTTAATTTATTTTCTACTTTTTAGTCTGATCACAATTAATTTAAGAAAAGAATTAAAGAAGTAATTTTCTTACCTATATTTTAATCGGTTAATTTACCATAATCAGACATAACTATGAAAATAAAAAATTGCAATGTAAAATCAATGGACAATATTTGACAATTCGAAATGTCAAAAAGTTGCACAGGACTAAAAATCAACAATTTTGGTTTTGGGGCGATTTAGGACAAAACGAATTATACAATATTGCATTGTCATCAAGGTTAAGCCGCTGCTACACGATGCTACGAACACCTTCCAACATTCGACGTTGGATGGTTCATAGCATCGTGTAGCCGTTATTCGAACCTACGAGTGTCCAATGTCTAGCGTCAAACGTTCGCATTTGGTCGTGTCCCGTTCGATGTCGGTATTTTTGCACCGAGTCAAAGGGGTGCTTCGAACGTTTGAAGGTCAATGTTGGTTGCGTTGGTTGGTTCGACTCAGCAGCTGCACGACTCGTTCATGTGAAGAGAGACAACATCAGTGTATAACATTAGAGATAACATCAGACAGATAACAGCGTCGTCCACTGAGTACCAACACATCATCATTCGTATTGGATCAAACATTCGATTCACCGTGTAGCAGATACATTCGTCGCACCAACTATCGAACTTAATTGCATCAAACGTTCGATCGAATGTTGGAAGGAACGTTCGTAGCATCGTGTAGAACCCGCTTTAGACACGTATGCAAAATTTGAAAACTCTAGCTCAATTAGAACCTGCCTAAATTTTGATTCCAAGATTTGATCTAAATCAACTTACCAACATAGCAAGTTAAATAAAAGCTTTTAAAAATATATGAGCGCTGGAGAACATTACGTTTGTTTTATAGATTAGGAGGTCGAAGAAGTTTGGATGCAACAGCCAAAAATTGCTATCGTCTTGGTAGCATTGACTTCTGATCAGTTTAAGAAGCTCGATTGGTTATTTCTTTAATTTGTAGAGATCAGGAAGAAATGCCACAAGGAGAGATGCATTGAGCATCTAATCCTGCGCCGATGCGTAAAAGTAAAAATAAAAAAAAAGGCTTGAAAAAGTTGTAGGACTTTTCCGTCCCGTTGTTATTTTTTGAAACGTGGTGAGGTGAAGAAATTGGCGTCAGTAACTGATTAAGGATTGATATATTATAAGCATTCGGTTAAAGCTTATGACATTAAAATATTTACGGTTACTTCACTTCGGTCATGCGGTGTAAATCACACCCTAAATTTATTTTTAACCTGCAAAACCAACGAAATATTTCCACCTTATACATATTATAAAAAACAGTATCTTTTTTTTAAAAAAAAAAGAGTATTTTCAAATGATAAATTTGTAATAATTGTGTTGGACAACTGAGTTGCAGCTATGATATTCTCACTAATAGATGTATTAAATAAAAAAAAAAAACATATTCCACACTATATTTATTTTAGTTTATATTTTTTTAAATTTTATTCCTGAATTGCTAAAATTTCAATGAGCGCATTTAAAAATATATTTGAAAAAAAAAAAATGCTTATATGTAAATAATAATTTTGCTGAAGAGCTATTCTCTGAGCTGTGTTTGCTATAATAATAGAAAAATAGTGCAATTTTATAACAGAACGTTTATTCATAATTTTTTTTATGGTTCAATGTAATTTTTTTATTTTTAATGTAATATTTATCTAGAATGTAGATATATGGTGCAACGATAATGGGGAGTAGAGTCGATGTGGAGTACCTCAAACTATTTGGTCCCAAAGTCTGACTATATGTTTTCATAATATAAAAACAAAACCATATATTTTTTTTCTTAAAATAAAGTGGAGTTGTATCAATTTTTCTCTATCTACTATTCTTTTCGAGCATAATCACGCAAAATTGAAATTTTACCACTAATTTTGAGGATTTTGATTCCATCAATTATCAATTCTGATTCTAACCTGATGACATTTAATCTTGAATTCGGTTTTTTACATTTCTGGCTTCGCACGTTCCTCTATAACCGTGAGTTAATTGTTTAATAAAGTCTTCAAATCGGTTACGAAATCGCCATAGAAGGTTTCATTTCGGTCGTGTGGTCTTAAGCAGACTCAAATTTCTTTTTTTTTTTGATCCCGAGTGTAAAGTTTACTACGAGAGGGCTCACAAAAAGTCCCTTGATGAATAATATTCTACATATTATAGGCTATTGATTATTTAGTTGAATTAGGAACTAATTCAAGGAAGTACAATATTAAAGTTTTTTTTTTTTTTTTTACACCTAAGATCATAATTATATGAATACCAAAATTTTAAAAATCTCCGATAAAGCAGAAATAATATTTGCACTGAATAAAAATAATTTTTATGTGTAAAAATTACAAATAACTTGATATAAAAGAAAAAAGTAATAAAACTGTAAAAAAGTAGGTAACTTTGAACGACTGTATCTCAGCCAGTTTTTATCGAAAATATTTTTATCGGTCACCATTCTGACGGGAACTGCATTAGCTTTCTTTTTTATGAATCAATCCTTATATCTAAATTCATTCAGAAAAAAGTGCTGCACAAGAATTTAAAAAAATAGAAAAATTGAAATTCTTCCGCTCTTTTAAAAATAGTTTTTTTTGACTTATTTTGTTGAGAAAAAAGTTTTTTGAGTTCATAAAGTGTCATTTCGAGAGAAAATTTAATTCCCTACAAAAAATCATATGTGTATTTACGAAAAATGCATAGTTTCTGAGTTATAGATAAAAAACTTAAGGGTCGATAAATTTACGTCGTTCGTAAAAACCCACGCCTAAATATAATAACACTTTCTGAATTTATCATCTTTTGGGCACAGCTGAACATATGAAACAATAAAACATCTGTTACGAATTAGTTCCTTTTCCCCCTCTTTTTTTGGTTAATAGTCAATAGCCTATTAACTAGAATTAATAATATACATTTTTTTTTTTATTTTTGAATAAAAATATCTGAAATTTGGTTCCTTTCCTCTATTTGAACATAATAAATTCACTTGTATAATAAAATAATCTGTTCAAATTATTTAATCAAATAATATTTATGTAAAATATAAATCCATTTAAAACAGTTGCTATATCAAATATGTAATTCTCTGAACATACATATATATTGAAACGATGATCTAGCATTTATCCTTTTTAAGCGTGAATTGGCAACATACGCTGAACGTGGCTGAACATATTATACGTATGTTTGTATATTTCGGCGGTATATCGTCGAATCAGTCAAATCATGTGGAAGCCATTAATGAAATTAGTTAAAATAACTAGGCAGTTTATTTTTGGTACAAAATAACTAACAAAATTTTAAAAATTAATCAGTTACCTATATACAGGGTGTAAAAATAATACCTCTGGTCCTTTTGAGAGGTGACTCATTGCACTCTGTAGACATTAAAACCAAAGGAATTTTTTCGGAATTAACATTTTAAGAAAATCGTAAATTAACTGGCTACATGATGTTTCAAAATTTTTCCAAGTACGGGACTGCCTAAATTATGCATAAATACCTTCTCAATATCAAAGGTAGAAAATAATTTTACTGACTAAAATTCTAATGGGCATAAAAGGCCCATTTTTTGACCGATATTTAGTATCAAATTTTTTCTATTAAAAAACAGTTTTGGTTCAAATTTATTGGCAAATATTAATTACATGGGTGAGACCTACGTACTGTTTTCGTAACGAGATTTATATAGTTTACACCCTGTGTAAACAGCTACCTGCAGTCCAAAGACAGCAAAATTTTAATATATAGAGCACACATGTATACTTCACCTGTTTAATATACAGGCATATACGTATACTTCACCTGTCTAATATAAAGTAAATAAATCTCGCTACGAAAAGAGTGGACAGATCTCACCTACGTAATTAATATTTGCCAATAAATTTGAAACAAAACTGTTTTTTAACAGAAAAATTTGAAACAAAATATGGGTCAAAAAAGGGGCCCTCAAAAGAATTTTTTAATCCGTTTATGACCATCTCATCACTGTAATATAAATTTTCTATTTTTTTTTTTTTTTTTAAAAGGGAAAGCATCTGAGAAACACGTTTACGACCTAAACATGTTTACAAAATTTTATTGAATTTTAGTCAATAAAATTATTTTGTACAATTTGATATTGAGAAGGCATTTATGCATAATTTAGACAGGGCCGTACTTCGAAATTTTTTGAAACATCATGTAGCCAGTTAATTTGCGATTTTCTTAAACTGTTAATTCCGAAAAAATTTCTGTGGTTTTAGTGTCTACAGGGTGCAATGAGTCGTCTTTCAAGAGGACGAGAGTTATTTCCTTTACACCCTGTATAGTAACCTTAACTTTTTCAGCGAAATGGCTGGTTTTCAATTGAATGGGTCAGATGAAAAAGGTACATATTCCGAAAACCTTTATTTTCGGAAAACTGAAAAAAAACTGTTTTATATGAAAAGTAATTCTTTCACAGCAAACTTTTCGATAGGAAAAGTGTTCATCTAGGTTAGTAGCCCATATTTAGCCATAAAAATGAAATAAATGTTTTAAAGTATATAAACTATTTACATAAAAATTCCGTGGAATGTGTTCCCTTTTCAAGTCAATATTTACAAGAATTGAATAATTACTATAACTAAACGCAAAGTTTCTGAGCGGTCAAAGTCCACTTTACAGTACTCCGTTAAATAAATGAAAGTGAGGGTCTACACCATTAAAAAAATCGTATTTATAAATACCTAAGTGAAATGTATTCAATTTTATTGAACTATCTGATGCAATCATAAAATCTACTATTGTAATGTTGTTATTATTATGGAATTCTCCCTAATATTACTTATTTAATTTAATATTACTTATTTAAGTAGGTATATCACTGTATTACTATATAAATAAGCAAACTATTTCAAGATCTATTTTTTTTTTACAACGTAGTGTATTTTTATACATTGTATATACAGTGCAATATTACCTGAGTGAGAGATATAAAAACTAATAGCGGGAGTTTAAATATAATTACTCTATATCCATTTTTGTTGCAAATGTATTTTATCTTCTTAATGTAACAAAGTATGTATATCTCTTATTAAAAATATATTTTTCCTTTTTGTTGGACTTTGCTACCTCAAGAATTCTGCGTTTAGTTATACTTTTTAATGTTTTTACAAGATTTGATATATTTTGATAGAATTATTTTACTTTTTTGCTATTTCAAAAAGGATATTAAGGTATGTAAGGTCTAACTAGGTTATATCGTTTACCAAACAGTTTAATTTGGACACTCACCAGACGGAGGCTATCTTAACTCATTTTGTCATTTTTATGGAATATGTACCTTTTTCAACTAATCAATTCCATAGAGAACTTATGAATGTCACCTGATTCAACGATGTTCCCTCGACATATACATATATACGTGCCACCTACTACATAAGTTGCTACATTTGTGGTACGCGGGTATAGTAATGGCACGTCGGGCGGGAGTTGACGGGCACTACTAGTGACTGCCGTCTGGTAGTGGTGGTGTTATATATAATTAACCCGGTCACTCAATTTGATGGATGGTCTATGTACACTCCTCGTCCCGTTCGTCTACTGTCGTCCATCTGTCGTCCATCTTGCTACTTACCGTCAGTTAGCGCGCGAGTGACTGACTGGTTGTATGCGTCATCAGCAAAACCCATAAATATGGTTGGGTATTTTCAATTCATATGGCACAACGATACCAATGGTACATAGCAGCCAGCGGTAACATTAGTAAGTAGTACATTATTAACTCAATGACGCGTATTTTGAAAAAAAAAATGTAACAGTTACTTGATTCTCGCATATATGTGTAATTCAATTCACTGGATATATTAGCGAGAGCGAGGGCGGGGGTGGGGGGGGGGGGGTGTGAGCTGCTACTTAATTTGATAAAAATGGCGAGGAGTTATGAATTAAAAATATTTTAAAAAGTTTATTCTAGAAGGATTAACCCTATGCGTATACAGTTCTTTTATTGATAATAAATTTTGTATGTATCGTTTTGAGACAGTGGCGGTTCGTGGGATTTCTAATAGTGCGGTTGGACTTATAAAAGTACAAGGAAATTGTACAAATTTAAAAAGATTTCTTTGTTCAAAAATTAAAAATTTCTCTAATTTTTTTGATTCAAAGAAATTAATACTTGTTTGTACATTTATACATAGTTTATAGTAATGTTGATGTATTTTTCGATGACATTTATAATAAATGATAAAAATAAAATTAGTTTTATTTGAAAGATAGTTTGAATTTTTTCTGTGAAAAACAGTTTTTTTTAGGTATCAGCGAATTTTCGAATTGAAAATGCATCTATTACAGCCACTGTCATGGCACGACTTGAACCCGGGACTATGATAGAAATTTGGTTTGAGGTCCCTAGAAACCGAAAATAATATTCACTAAAATTTGTGTATGTGTGTGTGTGTGTGTTCGTACGATTACTCTCCAATAAAATGTCCTATTTTTACGAAATTTGGTGAAAATGTTGGAAGACCCAAACTGTTAGACCCAAATCGTTAGCCAGCCATTCCGGATGCCGGGAACATGGTCGTTTGGGCATCTTCCTAAAAAAAATTAGTTTTTTTTTCCAAAATTTCCACTTATTCAAAAATTTTTACGAAATTTTTTTACACCATTGAAAAGAAGAGAAAAAATAACATAAAAAAGGTCTTTAAGCAATTATTCTATGTCAACTAGTTTCTGAAAAAAACTAATTTTAATAAACGAAAATTCGCTATGTTATGCAGTATGCTGCGACAGGGGTATTTTTTTCAAACTAATTCTACTCATAATTGTTTTAGGTTCATTGGAATACAACTATATCAATATAGAAAAGGATAATAAACTATAAAATACCCCTGTTGCATAACATAGCGAATCCCCGAATCCTGCATAACATAGCGAATTTCAAACTATATAAAATTACTCCATTTACCTAGGATAATAGTTCAAAACATATCTCACCATGACGGTGGCTGTAATAACTGAATTTTCGATTCAAAAATTCGCTAAAAAGGATAGATTAAAGTATGGATACAAAGTATCAGATTCTCAGATCTATCTTTTCAAATAAACATACTGTCATCATAATTTTAAAAATATATCCCTAAAAACCTTTATTTGTTTAATTTACAATTAGGTATCCCCCCCCCCCCCCCTTAAAACAACCGCGAGCTAAAAGACAGTCGTCGACCAAGTAGTTGTTGGCATAATTCCAATAATTTTCTAGTTGACTAATGACAAATAAAAGTAAGAACAATACCGAATAATAAATTTTGTATATTTCAATGTGAAAAAATAATAGCGAATATTCTCCCTATCTCGATCACTTTCATCCCTATCACAACCCTACATACATACACTCGTATATTCGAGTGGCCATTTTTCATTTTGGAATCTTTTTAAACATGCTATTCATGTTCATTTCACCATGGACTTAAATAATAAAGAATCAAATAATGCAACATGAAACATTAGGTTCATTTCTATTCGATGTTATTCTTTTTGTCTATACCGACACGCCATTCGATTCAGTTGAAAACCACCAGTGCAGAGACAGAGGCCAGTGACGGATGAAACAGTTATTGTATTGTTAGTCAGAAACCGTACAATTGTATTTATATTGTGATATTTTTAATAACAAAACTGTTCAATAAATTTTGTATTTTCCCTTTTTTTCATTCGTATTATCATAAAATTGTTCTGTATTGTGTTTTGTATCGATTGGCTAATATTAATATTTAATATAGCAAATAAATATCTCCAAATGAGAATTATATTTTAGATAATAGCCATAATGTGGTTGCCAATAAAAAATTTGTCACTGACAATAAGAGGTATTTAGTTTCAGTGTAGGTATTTTTTTTGTTTGTTTATTAAATTTTTGTATTTAGATGTTGCAGTAAAATAAAAATAAACCAAAGGTGTGGTTACCGATTGCGGTAAAATAAAAATAAAAAGGGGTTTACCGGGTATTGGATGATGGAAAATTACCAGGTGGATAAGATCCCCTGGGCTAGTCACGTGGACGATTTACAAAATAGCTAAGTTATAACTATTGATTAAAATGAAATATAATATTACAATTTGAAATTTACAAGAAGCATAAATCACTAACGAAACCTAAAGATGTTAAATTAATCTCTGACCTGAACAGCTCACTTACTGACTTTATTAAAAATGAACAAAGATAAATTACAAAATTGAAACGATAAAGAATGATAATATTTGAATTGTAAATATGATGTATTAAATTTACGAAGCCATGTGATAAAATAAAAATATAGAAAGAAATTTTAAGGTTATATTACGATTTAAGAATGTGGGCTCCTTGATTTTTAATACAAATTCCGAACGAATTTTTAAGTAAACTACAAAGTTAAATAAATCTAAATCGAATAAACTTAGACGTTGTGCATAATGCTAAATTTTGAAAGAAAATTCGTTAAGTCAGTCAACAGAATAATTTTTTGATGTTCACGTGTCATACACTACGCGAATCACGCGGCAAAATTATTTAAAATTGATCCGCTGAAAATCCATTATAAAATTTAAATGCATTTAAATGAATAAACGTCTAATTGAAATAAATATTAAACTACATAATCTAAATTTTAAGTAATAAATTTAGAATAAATAAACATGCTTAAGAATAATTACGTAAGCCTAAAATTAAATTTAAAAGATAAAATATAATAACTTACATGTTAATAGTTCGAAGTTTGCATTAAGAGTGTTTTATGATTTTAAATTGAAATATAAGCAAAGTTATGTTTAGAATTTACTAGAACAATTTTGCACAACAGCGCCGTAATGTTTCAATATTGAAAACAAAGATTTAAAAGCATAATTAGTTTGAAAGCATATCGAGTCACTGCATTATCTTATCATTGTAGTAGTTTTTACATTTTGATGTCAATGAACCTATATATTGATTAATCGATTTGATAAATAGATTTATGCAAGTATTTTATAATTACCATGGATAGATGCTATTAAATGCCATGGCAATGTTTATTTATATTTTTGTAAAATTTTGATTTTCATAACATTTTGGGGGGTTCTAGCATACACACATCCCTACCCCTACTGACTACGGCTCTGACTACACTTACGTCGTACAGTCGATAGTCAATATAATTCAAAAATTGTGGCTTCGGTTTAAAACACTAAATACACACTTATGTGAAAAGTCGTTTTCTAGGGCTCTAGTAGAAGCCGAAACTGCAATTTTGAACCTGTTATAATAATTTGAAATTTAGTTTAATGTTAATTAGAAAGAGCAATCTCTATGGATTCTAAAAATATTTTTTAAAATAATTTTTAGTCCAGTAAAGTTTTTATGACCTAGCTCAAAATTTACGAGAAATAACCCCCGCTCGGGATTTCCTAGGTTTTCAAAGCGAAAATTTAGATTTTAATAGGATTAGTAAAGATTGATTCAGATTATTATCGGAGAACTTTAGGTTTTTTCGACAGTGTAATCATTGCTGAAAGAATGAATATTCCAAATAACAAGAGAAAACGCAGTAATAGACTAGTGGCGTAAACTACAATAGTGCAAGTGGAGTAGTCGCTCCAGGATACATGACTAAAAAAAAGGAAGGTATCAGGGGAAGTAAAAGTTTTATAAAATTAGGAAAATTTCAAATATGGAAACTGTGGAAATGAGATACTAATAATTCATTTTTCTTTCCCCCCGATTTTTTAATAAAAAATTCCCACGCTACTGAAGTTTCAATAAAATAAAAGCATGTACCGAACTATTGATAAACATAAGGAATTTATGCGGGATACGAAGATGTCTCTTCGGTGCTCTATAAATTGTACTCTTAGATGGAGTTGTTTGAGTCAAAATTGCTCCAAGGCGCAAAATTTGTAGTTACACCTCTAGGCAACGTACCTGTATATTGTTTTAGTATCGGTGAAAACGTAAACCACAACACTGCCATGTCAAGCGTATCTCAGGTATCTGAAAAATTATAGTTTTAACAAAACTTAAATTGAATAAAATATCAGATAATCTCAATTATTTAGATATTGTTGAATGTTTGAGGTAATTTTTTAATATCAGGTCAGTCCATAAATTCGTGCGTATATTTTGGTAAATTTTTAAATAATGAAAAAAAAACACAATTAAACACAATTCATCCTTTCTGCGATCTGATCCACTGTTAATTGTGGCTCTGACTCCACAAGATTTCGAAGAATGTCATCGTCAAAATTAATAGGACGTCCTGAACGGGGTTCATCATCAATGCTGCTTTCTCCAACATTAAATATTTTAAACAATTTCTGGGCAGTCCTTACACAAATAGTGTGTTCACCATACACACTATTAATTTTTGTCGCTGCAGATCTGGCAGATTCACCACACGAAAATAAAAAATGTAGCACAGCACGTTTGTACTGATTATTATTTATATTTATCTTCTATGTGTACTAAAATGCGTTCGATATTTACGAAAGTTGGTAATGAACTGAATAATATGTTAGTCAAACGATGACAAGTTTCGACAGGTTCAAAATTGTATTGGTTTAGTAAATGAGTCATAGTGAAGTTCATGCATAGTATTAACACTAGAATCATACGTACTCGTCAAAACGACGAACGAACTTCTCTACCTGCTCCAATACTACAACTTGTCGGTACCTGCTTGCTGTGAGATTTCTGTTATCTAATTTATTTGTTGTTATAACACAGAAGACGTATTTATTTTGTTTATAGTCATTGTCGTTTTGTTTGTATTGAAATAGTGTCCGTCAAAAGGACGTCGATGTATGATTAACCGATTTTTTTTTTTAAAGATTTTGTACTCCACATATAAAAGTTTTCCTAACTTTTCTAAAATTTATTAAAGATGTGGGTGATATAATTAATTTATTCAATGATTATGATAATGTGAAAGATGATTACAGCTGTTTGACTTATAGAGACGACATAATACTGAAATTTTAATGTATTGAATCGAAAACTAAAGAATGCGTTTCGACTGACTTAATAAAAGATTAACAATTTATTTTGTGGAAAATATTTTAATTTTTATTATTCTTTGAGATCTTATTCGAAAAATTACTAACAAATCTTAGAAAATTTACAAATGTGCCTAATGGGGAAATAACTACTTATCTAAAGGAATATTTATGACTGAGAAATTTCTCATTCTCTAAAGTCACATATGTTCACTGACTTATAATAGTTCATAAATTAATTATTTGAAAGACATGTTTTATAATATAATTGATGTATTTATCTATTTTTTAATTTTTATAATGAAAATATGCTATGATAAAAAGATTATACTATAATTAATAAATTTTTATACTAAGAAATTTTTCCAAATCCAATTTTTTTGAATATTTTGTTCGCTTTTATAGTATTGTTATGTAAAAAAAATGTTTTTGCAAATAAACTCTAAAACTCCCCGTAAAAAGTCCATTCGTCAAAATGACACCGATGTATGATTAACGTTTCTCATAGACCAACGTATGATTCTAGGGTTAATACGCACGAACTTATGGACTGATATTATGCGTTATGTATTCAACGTTGATTTGGAACATTGTTACTCGTAATTGCTGTATCTCAAAATATTTGAGATCCGTGTAACACGCCAGAGTTAATGTGTAAATGAAAATAATAATTGATAAAATTTTAATAAATGTATTTATAAAATAATTCCTGTTGATATTTTTATGAAGAGAAAAAAAGAAAACGAAATTAAAAACTCATACTGACCAAACAGTAACAAAACCAATAATAACACACAATACGTAAGTCCGTGCATATAAGAAATTTTCAACTCACAACAATATCATGCATGTCATACTGATACGGCACAACAAACTTCGAATAAAAATATATTTTGTATTTGTTATTTTCTTTTTTTTCTGTTATTTCACACAATATACGGAAAGCAAGCAACATATATATTGAGAAGTAAGCAGGTATTTTAGTCGATACTTACCGAACTTTTCTGATTTGATATTACTTGCTAAGGATTATATGCGATTTAACGGTGAGCGTGTTCCGCGCGAACGTGCCATGAATTTTTAACTGCCACTTCAATCACATTTGAAAACAAAACAGCAGAACAGATATAAGTTGATAACAAATTCTGAAGAAGAATACTTTATTCAACCGAATGAAACCGAGAAACTATACGATACACAATATTATAAACGTGTATTGGTGGGTTATATCGATAGCAATCCCAGTAGACAGAATGGCAGCTAGCCAATGCTGATAAATTTGGGATCTCACATTTGTTTCACCAAATGGGATAAATCTTTTTATGTACTTGATAATTTTCGTTCAATCTATACCTCATGCCTAATGTTCATGAATTTTTTCAAGTTTTTCTGAGCCTTCCTTCTGGTGACAATGGTTGGGAACAGTAATTATTAAAAGGTTTTCCTCCGCCCAAAAAATCAACAACGAAGATATGCAGTTAGGTAGATACATATTATATATTATTGAATTCGTGCTTTAATAGGCTTTCCTTTGATACCTTACTGGCTTACTCGATACTCTTAGGGAATATTTCTTCTTCCACTCACCACGCTATTCCTTGAAATTAACCCCCCAGACTCGAAATTCAATTTCACATCTACAACTGGGCCGCACTGCACTCTTACCTCTTTGTACTAAATTTTAAATTTTCACGTCGAATAGTTTCCATAAGTGTTCCGTTTTGCCAATTTTGGTACGAAAAACTATCAACGTACAAATATTTGTTTAAGATTTTTGGCAGGTTGTCACCTGAAGAAAGAAATATGAAATTTTTGTAAATATCTGCATAATTCTTATAAAAATACGAGTAAAATAAAGTTTCAAAAAACTATAAAGTACAAATTTATAAAGCTATTTCTTCCCCAAAAAATTCAATTTATCAGAAATGCATCACAATAATAAACGAATCACTTTCGTATCAGCAACAAGATTCTAAAAAGAATCGGCTACGGGTATCACTTTCTTGATAATCAGTAGTATCCAAAAATCTCCAAGTGGAATGATTTTCTTAACAGAGAGGAGAAATATAAAAGAATCATCTTTCCTATTATAGAGAAATTACCTATGAAAATGATGTCCGTATGTAGTACATAATGTCCGAAAAATGTTTCGCATAGGTTTCGTATATGTAAAACGTATTTTGGCCAAGTGGGGGCACTTTGGTAGCATAGCTATATAAGTGTGCTGTCGTGTCACTTATTTTACGTTTCATTAGTTTTTTTAATCTATATGATTAACTTTTTGATTTGCGCACAAAAAAGATTCATCACGATTTAGTTAGTCGGTTGTGTCGATTACTTTTAAGTTGTTGTTTTTATTCGTAAAGTGTTTCAAAACTATTTATTTGATCAATTTTTCGAACTGAAATTAAATTAAAAGAAACGGAAAAGATAGACTGGAAAATATATTACGCTAAATTATCGGAGAATAAAATTACTTACTGAAGGTAAAATATTGTTTTTGTAGGTACTGCGTATATTTTAGCATGGAACAAATTTGGAATTGTATTTTTTAATCTGTTCGTGAAGATCTGAGAGCTTCAAAAGTCAATGTAGCCAAAATATAGTTTTATAATTTTTTGGTAATTTTTATCAAATTTATTCTTATATTGGAGGAGTTGCTTATATCGTCCCTTCCAGGCATAAGGTCGTATCTAATTTTTAGTGATCTTTTTCAGGAGAGCATATAAACAAGAACTATTTTGTTTTATAAATTTGAACCTAAGGTAGGTATCGATGTGTTTGCAGACTAATATTCTTCAAGTGCCGACATTCGTTTATGATTATATAGTTTCATCTCTTATTTTCTTATCTACAGGGGCTATATAGTGAAACTAGAGCTATAAGAGAGGGAAGCGTGATAATCAAATCAATTTGAGCATATTCGGTTTTCACTGGGTCTTGACGTTTTTGAGAATTTACGAAAAGCTCCAACCAATCAATTCGAAACTTCGTATAGAGATATCTGGTGAAAGAAGAGGGACACAGGCAACATTTTGCCCCAGATATATTTTTTCTTGCTTTAAGGTCTCAATAGCTTAACCTATCGAATAATATTATTTCGATATACATAGGCTACGTTTTACCACGAGAACACATCTTAGTCTGTGGGAATATGTATTTAAAAGAAATATTAATGTTCTCAGTTTTCGCTTTGTGGACAATTAATTACATCAGACTCTAAACGGCTGATTTTTCAGAAAGTATAAATGTAGAAATTTTAAACTTTTGTCTATTTAATCCTTGGCCAAACCCGACGACAAGGTAGGGTAGTCAGGGTTGTAGCCCTGAGACCCGCGCTTGTAGAAGGGGCTCGAAGTTATTGGTAAGGAGCCCGGAAGAAAACTGGACGAGTTTTCTTTTAGTCATTAGTTATCTTTTTAGGAAAAATGATTTAAAAACATGAAATTTATTCCCGGGGCCCGCCATTTCTCTCTACGGCCCTGTCCTTGGTCTATGGGCAAACCTTTTAAGTATTATGTAAAGATACATGATGGAGTTTTCAAAAAAATGATTGAGAATTGAAAATTTTAAGTATTTTATTCATTCCTATCAGTAAATTCTTCAAAAATCTACTAAAAATGTACTATGATATCTACTTCATGGTCTAAAATTTTTGTAGAACATACAGTTTTTTAAAAGCTTTTATTTAACTTGCTATGTTAGTATGTTGGTTTAGATCAAATCTTGGAATCAAAATTTAGGCAGGTTCTAATTGAGCTAGAGGTTTCAAATTTTGCATACGTATCTAACCTTGATGACAATGCAACATTGTATAATTAGTTTTGTCCTAAATCGCCCCAAAACCAAAATTGTTGATTTTTAGTCCTGTGCAACTTTTTGACATTTCGAATTGTCAAATATTGTCCATTGATTTTACATTGCAATTTTTTGTTTCCATAGTTATGTCTGATTAGGGTAACTTAACCGATTAAAATATAGGTAATAAAATTACTTCTTTAATTCTTTTTTTTTAAATTAATTGTGATCAGACTAAAAAGTAGAAAATAAATTAAAGTAAAAAAAAAGTTTTTTAAGTAAAAGCTTTTATTTAAAAATGAGCTAAAAAAATAAAATAATCCTTGAGTGAAGTTTGAAGCAGTATGCAACATAATTTATAAAAGCTTGAGGCGTTTAATTAGTTTGGTAACTACTGAAAAGTAAAATAGCTACACTTATACGTATATCCAAAACATCCAAAACAGAAATAACTAATGATAACGCCTCAAGCTTTTATAAATTATGTTGCATATTGCTTCAAACCTTCACTCAAAAATTATTTTATTTTTTTTTAGCTTATTTTTAAATAAAAGCTTTCCCCTAAAAAACATTTGTTTATTTTAATTTATTTATACAATTTCGCAATCACACGGTTAGTTTCAGTGTTGAGTGTACATTGTACTCATTTCTGGATAAAACTCAACTTTAATTAATCAGAATTTTTTAAAAAAAGAAGAAAAAAATCCCCAGTAAATAACATAACAGTTCTTACAAAAGATATTAATAATAAATGCGAAAGAACTGTTTTAATTCTCTCCTTAATGCTCCAATTTCTTCAAACAAATAACTTGAATAATCTTCTTTTCCATAATAAACTTCAACACAAATACAACAAAAAACAAAAAAAATTGCTGCAAAAAACAAAATCAAGCTCCATAGCTACAAACTTGGTGGAAACTCAGAAAAATAGAAAAAAGTGCACACATTCGATTAACAATTTTTCCTACCAAACAAACGAACGTACAAGGTAACTTTTTTTCCAACTTCGAAGAATAAGAAATGCGGGAGTGAAAAAAAGAATGTGCTGATAAATATCCCCGAGGAAAGACAATGGGAAAGTAATGGTTTTTCGTCGCTTATATCTCGCTAGCTCGCTCACTGCTACTTGTTCTATTGAAGTTTCGTTCATACCTATTCAATAGATTCGAAATTGTAATTACACACACAGTAACTAATCATTTATCAGTTTAAGTTGCCGTAATATTATCTATTGTTCTACGACGTGGCGTGGCGTGACGTAGCGTGCCGTACTGTGCCGTTTATTGACGACATTTTCACAATAGATGTTTGATTACATTCAAATTTTTCGAATGAACTTTTTTAAACTTTTCGTAAATGACAAAATCAACAATGACTATGTTATATTCTTGTGCCCCCGAAAAAGTAATTTAAAATGTGAAAACAATTTGTTTAATTTGACATTATTATGGACTCTATTGTGCTTGTTTCAATTGTATATCTCGCGCGAAAAATAAAAGAATCAAGAAAATTTCTTAGGAAATACGTATAAGTATAGGCACAAATGGTAAATGAAGAGTTGAAAAGAGTTTTATGAACAATTTATTTCAGTTAACAATTTTGACAAGAATTGAATTGTTGCTACCAGTTAACAAATCAGTTCAAAGCTGTTTGGGATAGTTAACAGATCAGTTCCAGGCTGTTGGGATCAGTTAACAGATCAGTTCTTATCAAAATTGAGCTTGGTCGAGGTATAATTCTTTTTGTCCATAAGGTGGTGATTAGCCAATGTTAGCTACTTGCTTCCTTTAGTAGTTATACTACTCAAATGCCTCGAAAAAAGAGGCTTTTTTCTCGATTTTTTACATTGGTAACATGGGCTCGCTTTTTTGCTGAGAAGATAAATGGTGGGTACGCTAATGATGTCTCCAAACAGTATCTAAAGCCGGCGTTCCCAAAGTTTGGCATCAGTGGAAGCCAAAATATTTGATGGTACAAAAAAAAATTATACTAAGGAGGGACCCAAAGAAAAAAATGCGAATTTGATCTTAATGATCAAACTATATGTAACAGTGGTGTCCAATTCGTTAATTATAAAGCTTCCAGAGTTTCTTGAACTTTATTTTATTCATGATCTCTTAGAAATTGCTGTCCCCGACCCTTGTCACTGGAAGAATTCCTGGACATTAAAAATGGGATGTGGATTGAACGAAAATTCTCGGAACCCAATTTTCTTACATAATTTTCCTGGTATACAGAAAAAAATTCAATCAAACATTTTGTTTTGATCAAAATATTGTTAGTCGATAATTATGTTTATGTCATGTTAAACTGGTATTCTTGTAGATTCTTTATTGGAATAATTCGAATATGTTATTTAAAGGATTTTCCAAAGGAATGAATAATTGATTCCGAAGGAAAGAGTAATTTTCTGATTTAGATACATTTAGTAAATATTTTTGTTTGTTTCTGGTAAGCATAAACAGGCCAAGGTAAAGATAGGATCGTTTTATTGGAATTTTAGGAAAAATATTTTGCAAATAATAAACAAATATTTTACTTTGCACAATACCACTTTTATTTTGAAACTGTGACAATATTGTTTTGAACCGTCAGTTCATTTTCAAACAGAATAAAAATTACACACATCGGATACACGCCTTATATACTAATTTTATCTACCTATACTTATGAAGGGGGAGTGGTATGTGATGTAGAAGTAGAAGGGGTGGGTGTAGTAGGAGAATCCAAAAATCAAGAAAATTAAGATTACATTACATGTGACAAAAGACAAACAAACACGTTACAAAAGCTTGAACTTGAAATTGACAAAAAGACAATATTACAGTAAATGCAGTTTTAAACAGAAATTAAAATTTAAGTAAATTATAATTTTGAAAATAAAGTTGAACTGTAAATATCGGTGTAATCATTTAAAATGTGATCGGAGCTATGTTTATTTATTTCTATTGCTTCTAGGATTGTTAACTTCTGTCCTTTGCTTGCCTCGTGTAACACGGTAATTTCCCGTTCTAGAGTGTGTCCGCGGTATCTATTAAATGCCTCGCAAAAGCAGAGTCGGATTTCTTATTTCTATACGACCTGAAATGCTCTGCTCTCCGGGTTTCAAAGTTTTCACTCGGCCAGTTTGACCGATGTAAAAACCATTACAACCTTGTAACGCTCAAATCTATTAAAAATATATTGCTTACTCTCATATGCTAATAGCAATTGATATTACAGAACACTATTTGCGCAAGTATAACATGCAGTTAAGAAGGTTTTTTTTTTTTTTAATTTTTCTCCGAAAACATTATTGAATAGGTTCCATTACTTTCGTCTCAAATAATAATTAAATAAATTAAATGTATTATTTGACAATGAACAACGCCCCGACTGTAAATGAAGACAAAGAATGTGTGATGCGAGCGAGAATGGAAACATTTACAGATAGATTTTTACAGTAACGAAGCTACGCTGCGACTGGGGTAATACAACATATCAAAAGGAATTAACGTTATGTCGTAAGAAATATCCGTTCGGTCGGCTACTTACAGCGGAGTTCACTACAGCGCTCAAATTCATTATCTCATTCATTCGTTGTTAGTGATGTACAAAAATGTTGTAAAGTTTAATACCCGTTAATAGTTTTATAAAGTCCAAAGTTGAGTTTGGATTGTAAACAGATTGCAATGGTCTTGATATTGGTCAAACTGGTCGAAGTTTCGAAATCATGTATATAAATGAGATAAGCGCCAATTTTCAAACTTTTCAGGAGAGCTGAAAAACCAGACCAAAAATGTGACCAGAACAAAATTAGACAAGTATTAGATAATGCCAGTTCAATGTACATATCAGTAAAAAATACATAGGCTTATTATTTTTGTTTCGATAATTTATTTGACGGTTTAGTTACAAAAAACCGAACGTTGGTCTCCGAAACAGAGACAGCACAAAACTCAGCTCATAAGATATATAACAATTTGGCAAATTCAACAATGTATAAAATTCATTTCAGAAAAGTTGTCACTTATCTCACGCTCAAACTTCGTATGCGAATGTTCGCCGATTTTTGAAATATTATTTATATTTTTTGTTTGTTAATATCTTACTTTGATAACGTAATTAAAATTTGTAGAAAAGAAATAAAGGAAATCTATGTAGGATACGAACTGAGGATCGTACTGTCCATTCGTCTTGATGTTAATCACTAGTCTATTCACAAGTTCGATAGAACGTAAATTTTCGTCTAAATTTTAAATGAAAATGCTTCCTATCTTTTTGAGAGGTGGACAGTATTGTCGATTACTCATATGAATATGATGCTCTACTACATAGTAGACGAAATTTGATCCAGAACCCCCCCCCCCCTTCTCTTGTAAAACTACCATGGTCATTTATGTATACCTAGTTACTTACTTGCCTCAACAGATATAATCACCTGATCTAATCGAAACTAATCGTTACACAAAAATACAGAATTTGATTACTTATATTTATTTTGAAGATGGTGTAAAAATTGATAAAATTGTTTAATGAAAAATTGTCAAAGTAAGTAAAGTCGTCTTATTTTGTATTTGTAATTTTATTCTGAAATTTTTCCACAATATTCTTAATATGTAAACTAAAAGAAAAAATTAGAAATTCTCAACGCAACGATGTTTCTTTATAAAAAATTTCAGAAGGTTCCCCCCAATTTAAGGATATGATTGTACGTACATATATCATACAAAGCTAAGACGTATATATTTTATTACATTCATATTGGTATAACAATAATAGTCAGTATTAGCTGTTCTTTTCAAACACATACATATTATATCTCTTTCATATAATAAAAATTAAATAGAAAAAGTAAATTTTAAAGAAACAAGTAAACAAGTAAACAAGTAATATATAGGGAAGACTGGGGTAAAGTGGCCACTCAAACACAAAATGTTGTTTAGTTTATTTATTTGGAAAGAAATACAGATTAATAAGTATTTAGCACATAGTTGCGTTAGTGCAGAACCAATAACCATCAATATATCGACAATAACTTGAAAGGTATTTTTGCAATTTTTTTTTTCGCAGCATGTGCAGAGTGACCACTTTACCCCACTATGTTGGGTAAAGTGGCCAGGGGTACCTATTATAACCCAAAAATAAATTTTGAAGTAATAAACATGTTTATATACAAAATCAAACTATGTATCATTAATTATTATATATCGACGGACGGACGGACATTGAAGTCTCATCATAAGGGTTCCTTTTTCATATTTTTTTTTAGAACTCTAAAAACTGATTTCAGGCAATTCTTTTGTTTATAAAATATAAAGAACTAAATAAAAGTTCTGAATTTAATATAATATGTTAAAATATTCTAAAAATTCAATTTGAGCAGCGATCGGAGACACTGACCACTTTACCCCATTATAAGTCTGGCCACTTTACCCCATTACGCTATTTCGGCAAATTACAATTAATTTCATGGAAGAATTTTCTGATTCGTCGATAACTATATTATTTTAAAGGTAATTAGACAGAGTTTTTAGCTATGCCAATTAAAGAATTGTATTCGTAATTAAAAACGCCGTGAGCAGCGGGGCCCCATCACGGTAGTCGAATTTTCCCCTTCATCTTCGGTATTGAATGTCTACAAGCGAAATGTGATTCAAAGTCTACAACCGAATTGTCATTTTGTTGGTTTCAAAAGTGGTGATGAGTGTTCGGCTGATCGAGGCTTTAAAAAAAGGTTTTAAGTATTTAAGGGCTGTATCTCAGTAAATTTTAATTTTGTGCCGAAAACAGGTAGCAGAAAAAAAGCCAACACAATTCGTACGAGGACATTCCTGCCCATGTTTATCCACTAATTGCCTTTATGTTTTAGTTTTAAAAATTAAAAAAGGACCTTAAATAGTAAACTGGAAGGCCTTTATAAAGATATTTTTTCTTTCCAAAAAAATCCAAAATTTCTATTTTATAAATACTAAAAATCCAAAATTCCTAATTTATAAATAAACAGTGACTTTAATAACATTTTTAAATTACTTAATATGTATGTATTTCATTTGTCATAAAAGTAAGTTCACTTTTTTTTAAATTTTTTAAAATTACTATTCGCCTACTTGTATTTAGAATAAACATAATGCTTTTAAAACACATTTAACAATAGCATTCAATTCCGATGTAAAAATGGGAGAAGTGGGGGGAAAAGTGATGTGGACTCCCTACAAGGTACTAGCTGGATACTAACTGAATACACGTACAAAATTTCAGCCCTCTAGGTTTCCTTATGGAGTCTCTAGACGTGTTAGAAAACAAGCAAAAAAATTAAGGAAATATTGGCGTAAAAATCGTGGGGGTAAGGGTTAAAAGTTGAAACCTCCAAAAAACAGCGTCTGGCTATTAGCTTAACCTGTACACCAAATTTCAGCCCTCTAGGTTTATTTGGGGAGATTTTGACCCGAACGAAACTGTTAAAAAACAAGAAAAATCATGTTCTTTTGGGTATAAAAATGGTGGGGGTAGGGGTTAAAAGTCGAGACCCCCAAAAGGCACCCCCTTGATACTAACTCAATCCGAATACAAAATTTCAGCCCTCTAGGTTTATTCGGGTGACCTGTGCGAGTGGTACAAACTTCGAAAACGTCGAAAATGCATGAAATTGTAGCTTAAAAATGAGGTGGGTGGAGGTAAAATATTAAAACCTCCAAAAAGCACAACCTAGGTACGAACTTTATCAACACACCAAATTTCAACCCTCTACGTTAATTCTGGGGGGCTGGGGGCCTGTTAGATCCAGCGAAAATCGTTTTTCCCCCCTCTACTCCCACCATATCATCCTAGGAAGCTGAATTTTGGATATGTTGTAGATAATTGACCGAAACATTATTTAAAACCGGTTTGGAAAAGTTTTATTGCTTTTCCGCCCCCCACCACCCCCTTAAAGGTCGGGTCAGAAAAAAAATTTGCCCAAAATTTGACCCGACTTTGATAGTATGAGGTGCCTCGAAAATGAGCCCCATTTACCAAATTTCATCTCTTAACTTCCATAGGGGGGCCCTACACAAATTAAAAGGTGGCGGGAAAATATATATATATATATATATATATATATATATATATATATATCAGACATTTTTTTTTTCTACATATTCGTGTTCTACGGGTCCGAAAACGGATAGCGCCCCTACTCTCGCCTCTCGCAGCTCTTATCGTATAGACTGTATAAGTCTAATTTTTCGGAGAAAATTCGACTAATAAAAAAATAATGCGAATACAACTTAATACTTACTTTACATCAACATTCGAAAATTCAGAAAATTCGTTATAATTCATACAATCTAGAGAACTGATCATTGACGTTTTAATAGAATACTAATGGCTTGTCTACAAACTTGATTGTAGTAATTTCCGGTGAGTAAAGGCCAACAGCCACTTTACCTCCATTGGCCACATTACCCCAGTCTCCCCTAAATATAATTAGATCAAGCAAAGATAAATATTTGCTATTTGGGATTGAATTTTCTACAAGAGTTACTTTATAAGTTTAATGTGTAGCACGAAAGTTCTAAGTAGAAAAATATTTCTCTGGTATTATTAAGAGAACAATTCATTTAAGAGTTAATAATATGGTGAGTTTGGTGAGAATTCAGTTTAAACCGTTACAACAACAGCTTAAGTTGTGGTCAGTGGTCATCAAATCAACTGAGTCGATTCATCGATTGAATCAAAACCAAAATTAATTAATTTTCTTTTTTTTTTTTGGGGGGGGGGGGTTCCTGGTTCTTATCAACCGCTTAAAAAAATTCGTAAACCTTAAGAATAGGATGTAGAGATGCAGCTTGAAAGAAAATTACCATAACTGAATTTTTTACGTAATTTCCTTGAACAGGAACGCTTGATGACATAATTTCTTTTGATCATGATGCTGTTAGTCAATAATATTATGTTAATGTTATGTTAAACGCGTATTTTTGTGAATTCTTAAGCAAATGAATTTTAGAAATTAAAGAAGAAGAAGAAAAAATAATTGATAAATCTATACGCGAAAAATATAATTAATAAGCATAATGGGGTATTTGACAATTTTTAAAAAACCATCTTAGTGTGTTTATTACTTCTTACTAAACTCATAATACACATTTTTAACTTATTTTGTACTATATTTTTAATAAAAGTCACCGATAAAATTTACCTCTGTGAACCTGGCACCCCACTTTTCCTAAATAAAATTTTTAAAATATAAACTGTTAGTATGACGTTTGTAATTGTTTGTAGTAACAATATTTTCGTTTGTAGTTGAACCCATTGGAGTATAAAAAATTTCTAAAAAATGGCTGCACCCCTCTTAAAGATAAACAATTTTTTAAAATATTTCCTAATTTAGAATCGTTTGTAGTTGTTTGTAGTAACTTTCTTTTCGTTTGTAGTTGAACAGTTTCAAAGATACAACAATAAGTATCTTTTGCAACAATTAAATAACGGTTTTTTTGTCATTTATAAAGATATTTGATTACTGCTTTTTCGGCCAGTTCCAGAATCGTTTGCAGTTGTCTGTAGTAATTTTCCTTTCGTTTCCAGTTGTACAGTCTCAAAGTTACAACAATAGATATCTTTTACAATAATTAAGTAACGATACTTTGTTATCTATAAAAATATTTGAAATTCACTTGTTCCATCAGTTCCACAATCGTTTGTAGTTGCTTGCAGTAATTTTCCTTTCGTTTGTAGTTGAATAGTTTCAAAGTTACAACAATAGATATCGTTTGCAACAATTGAGTAACGATACTTTGTCATTTATGAAGATATTTAAATTCTGCTTTTTCGGTCAGTTCCACAATCGTTTGTAGTTATTTGTAGTAATTTTCCTTTCGTTTGTAGTTGAACAGTTTCAAAGTTACAACAATAGATATCTCTTGCAGCAATTAAGTAACGGGTCTTCGTTAATTATAAAGATATTTGAAATTCACTTGTTCCGTCAGTTCTAGAATCATTTGTAGTTGTTTGTAGTAATTTTCCTTTCGTTTGTAGTTGTACAGTTTCAAAGATACAACAATGGATATCTTTTGCGACAATTAAGTAACGGGTCTTGTCATTTATAAAGCTATTTGAAATTCACTTGTTCCATCAGTTCCAGAATCGTTTGTAGTTGTTTGTAGTAATTTTCCTTTCGTTTCTAGTTAAACAGTTTCAAAGTTACAACAATAGATATCTTTTGCAACAATTGAGTAACGATACTTTGTCATTTATAAAGATATTTGAATTATGCTTTTTCGGTCAGTTCCACAATCGTTTGTAGTTGTTTGTAGTAATTTTCCTTTCGTTTGTAGTTGAACAGTTTCAAAGTTACAACAATAGATATCTTTTGCAACAATTGAGTAACGATACTTTGTCATCTATAAAGATATTTGAATTCTGCTTTTTCGGTCAGTTCCACAATCGTTTGTAGTTGTTTGTAAAAGATATCTATTGTTGCAACTTTGAAACTGTTCAACTACAAACGAAAGGAAAATTACTACAAACAACTACAAACGATTGTGGAACGGACCGAAAAAACAGAATTCAAACATTCTAACTCATTCAACTCATTACCAAATTTTTGCAAAAGATATCTATTGTTGTAACTTTGAAACTGTACAACTACAAACGAAAGGAAAATTACTACAAATAACTACAAACGATTGTGGAACTGACCGAAAGAGTAGAATTCAAATATGTTTACTAATGACAAAGTATCGTTACTCAATTGTTGCAAAAGATATCTATTGTTGTAACTTTGAAACTGTTCAACTACAAACAAAAAGAAAATTACTACAAACAACTACAAACGATTGCGGAACTGACGGAACAAGTGAATTTCAAATACCTTTATAGATGACGAAGACCCGTTACTTAATTGTTGCAAAAGATATCTATTGTTGTAACTTTGAAACTGTTCAACTACAAACGAGAGGAAAATTACTACAAAAAACTACAAACGATTGCGGAAATGACCGAAAAAGTAGAATTCAAATATCTTTACTAATGACAAAGTATCGTTACTCAATTGTTGCAAAAGATATCTATTGTTGTAACTTTGAAACTGTTCAACTACAAACAAAAGGAAAATTACTACAAACAACTACAAACGATTGTGGAACTGACCGAAAAAGCAGAATTCAAATATCTTTATAGATGACAAAGTATCGTTACTCAATTGTTGCAAAAGATATCTATTGTTGTAACTTTGAAACTGTTCAACTACAAACGAAAGGAAAATTACTACAAACAACTACAAACGATTGTGGAACTGACCGAAAAAACAGAATTCAAACATCTTTATAAATGACAAAGACTCGTTACTTAATTTTTGCAAAAGATATCGATTGTTGCAACTTTGAAACTGTACAACTACAAACGAAAGGAAAATTACTACAAACAACTACAAACGATTGTGGAACTGACCGAAAGAGTAGAATTCAAATATCTTTACTAATGACAAAGTATCGTTACTCAATTGTTGCAAAAGATATCTATTGTTGTAACTTTGAAACTGTTCAACTACAAACGAAAGGAAAATTACTACAAACAACTACAAAAAATTCTGGAACTGACGGAACAAGTGAATTTCAAATATCTTTATAGATGACGAAGACCCGTTACTTAATTGTTGCAAAAGATATCTATTGTTGTAACTTTGAAACTGTTCAACTACAAACGAAAGGAAAATTACTACAAACAACTACAAACGATTGTGGAACTGACCGAAAAAGGAGAATTCAAATATCTTTATAAATGACAAAGTATCGTTACTCAATTGTTGCAAACGATATCTATTGTTGTAACTTTGAAACTGTTCAACCACAAACGAAAGGAAAATTACTGCAAGCAACTACAAACGATTGTGGAACTGATGGAACAAGTGAATTTCAAATATCTTTATAGATGACAAAGTATCGTTACTTAATTGTTGCAAAAGATATCTATTGTTGTAATTTTGAGACTGTACAACTACAAACGAAAGGAAAATTACTACAAACAACTGCAAACGATTCTGGAACTGACCGAATAAGCGGTAATCAAATATCTTTATAAATGACAAAAAAACCGTTATTTAATTGTTGCAAAAGATACTTATTGTTGTATCTTTGAAACTGTTCAACTACAAACGAAAAGAAAGTTACTACAAACTACAAACGATTCTAAATTAGGAAATATTTTAAAAAATTGTTTATCTTAAAGTGGGGTGCAGCCATTTTTTAGAAATTTTTTATACTCCAATGGGTTCAACTGCAAACGAAAATATTGTTACTACAAACAACTACAAACGTCATACTATCAGTTTATATTTTAAAAATTTTATTTAGTAATAGTGGGGTGCCAGGTTCACAGAGGTGTTATGATGAGCGCCAAAATAGCGCGTAATTCCTATATAAGTTTTATCTAATTATCGCCGTTGGTTTAGATTTCGATATTTTAAATTTTTGTCTTTATATGCTACTCAAATGAATTTTGTTGATTTTCCGGGAAACTATAGGCGCTGGAATAATTTTAATAGCAGTTATGATGAGCGCGAAAATAGCGCGTAATTCCTATATAAGCTTTATCTAATTAGCGCCGTTGGTTCAGATTTAGATATTTTCAATTTTTGTCTTTATATGCTGCTCAAATGAATTTTGTTAATTTTCCGGGAAATTATAGGCGCTGGAAAGATTTTAATAGCAGTTATGATGAGCGCGAAAATAGCGCGTAATTCCTATATAAGTTTTATCTAATTAGCGCCGTTGGTTTAGATTTCGATATTTTCTTTTTTTGTCTTTATATGCTGCTCAAATGAATTTTTTTGATTTTCCGGGAAACTATAGGCGCCGGAAAGATTTTAATAGCAGTTATGATGAGCGCCAAAATAGCGCGTAATTCCTATATAAGCTTTATCTAATTAGCGCCGTTGGTTCATTTTTAGATTTTTTCAATTTTTGTCTATATATGCTGCTCAAATGAATTTTTTTGATTTTCCGCGAAACTATAGGCGCCGGAAAGATTCTAATAACAGTTATGATGAGCGCGAAAATAGCGCGTAATTCCTATATAAGCTTTATCTAATTAGCGCCGTTGGTTCAGATTTAGATATTTTCAATTTTTGTCTTTATATGCTGCTCAAATGAATTTTTTTGATTTTCCGGGAAACTATAGGCGCCGGAAAGATTTTAATAGCAGTTATGATGAGCGCCAAAATAGCGCGTAATTCCTATATAAGTTTTATCTAATTATCGCCGTTGGTTTAGATTTCGATATTTTCAATTTTTGTCTTTATATGCTGCTCAAATGAATTTTGTTGATTTTCCGGGAAACTATAGGCGCTGGAAAGATTTTAATAGCAGTTATGATGAGCGCAAAAATAGCGCGTAAACCCTATATAAGCTTTATCTAATTAGCGTCGTTGGTTCAGATTTAGATATTTTCAATTTTTGTCTTTATATGCTGCTCAAATGAATTTTTTCGATTTTCCGGGAAACTATAGGCGCCGGAAAGATTTTAATAGCAGTTATGATAAGCGCGAAAATAGCTTAGATTTCGATATTTTCAATTTTTGTCTTAATATGCTGCTCAAATGAATTTTGTTGATTTTCCGGGAAACTATAGGCGCTGGAAAGATTTTAATAGCAGTTATGATGAGCGCGAAAATAACGCGTAATTCCTATATAAGTTTTATCTAATTATCGCCGCTGGTTTAGATTTCGATATTTTCAATTTTTGTCTTTATATGCTGCTCAAATGAATTTTTTTGATTTTCCGGGAAACTATAGGCGTTGGAAAGATTTTAATAGCAGTTATGATGAGCTCCAAAATAGCGCGTAATTCGTATATAAGTTTTATCTAATTATCGCCGTTGGTTTAGATTTCGATATTTTCAATTTTTGGTCTTTATATGCTGCTCAAATAAATTTTTTTGATTTTCCGGGAAACTATAGGCGCCGGAAAGATTTTAATAGCAGTTATGATGAGCGCCAAAATAGCGCGTAATTCCTATATAAGTTTTATTTAATTATCGCCGTTGGTTTAGATTTCGATATTTTCAGTTTTTGTCTTTATATGCAGCTCAAATGAATTTTGTTGATTTTCCGGGAAACTATAGGCGCCGGAAAGATTTTAATAGCAGTTATGATAAGCGCGAAAATAGCTTAGATTTCGATATTTTCAATTTTTGTCTTTATATGCAGCTCAAATGAATTTTGTTGATTTTCCGGGAAACTATAGGCGCCGGAAAGATTTTAAAAGCAGTTATGATGAGCGCCAAAATAGCGCGTAATTCCTATATAAGTTTTATCTAATTATCGCCGTTGGTTTAGATTTCGATATTTTCAATTTTTGTCTTTATATGCTGCTCAAATGAATTTTTTTGATTTTCCGGGAAACTATAGGCGTTGGAAAGATTTTAACAGCAGTTATGATGAGCGCGAAAATAGCGCGTAATTCCTATATAAGCGTTATCTAATTATCGCCGTTGGTTTAGATTTCGATATTTTCAATTTTTGTCTTTATAGGCTGCTCAAATGAATTTTGTTGATTTTCCGGGAAACTATTTGCGCTGGAAAGCTTTTAATAGCAGTTATGATGAGCGCCAAAATAGCGCGTAATTCCTATATAAGTTTTATCTAATTATCGCCGTTGGTTTAGATTTCGATATTTTCAATTTTTGTCTTTATATGCAGCTCAAATGAATTTTGTTGATTTTCCGGGAAACTATAGGCGCCGGAAAGATTTTAATAGCAGTTATGATGAGCGCCAAAATAGCGCGTAATTCCTATATAAGTTTTATCTAATTATCGCCGTTGGTTCAGATTTAGATATTTTCAATTTTTGTCTTTATATGCTGCTCAAATGAATTTTTTTGATTTTCCGGGAAACTATAGGCGCCGGAAAGATTTTAATAGCAGTTATGATGAGCGCCAAAATAGCGCGTAATTCCTATATAAGTTTTATCTAATTATCGCCGTTGGTTTAGATTTCGATATTTTAAATTTTTGTCTTTATATGCTACTCAAATGAATTTTGTTGATTTTCCGGGAAACTATAGGCGCTGGAAAGATTTTAATAGCAGTTATGATGAGCGCGAAAATAGCGCGTAATTCCTATATAAGCTTTATCTAATTAGCGCCGTTGGTTCAGATTTAGATATTTTCAATTTTTGTCATTATATGCTGCTCAAATGAATTTTGTTAATTTTCCGGGAAACTATAGGCGCTGGGAAGATTTTAATAGCAGTTATGATGAGCGCGAAAATAGCGCGTAATTCCTATATAAGTTTTATCTAATTAGCGCCGTTGGTTTAGATTTCGATATTTTCAATTTTTGTCTTTATATGCTACTCAAATGAATTTTGTTGATATTCCGGGAAAATGTAGGCGCTGGAAAGATTTTAACAGCAGTTATGATGAGCGCGAAAATAGCGCGTAATTCCTATATAAGCTTTATCTAATTAGCGCCGTTGGTTCAGATTTAGATATTTTCAATTTTTATCTTTATATGCTGCTCAAATAAATTCTTTTGATTTTCCGGAAAACTATAGGCGCCCGAAAGATTTTAATTGCAATTATGATGAGCGCCAAAATAGCGGGTAATTCCTATATAAGCTTTATCTAATTAGCGCCGTTGGTTCCGATTTAGATATTTTCAATTTTTGTCTTTATATGCTGCACAAATGAATTTTTTTGATTTTCCGGGAAACTATAGGCGCCGGAAAGATTCTAATAGCAGTTATGATGAGCGCGAAAATAGCGCCTAATTCCTATATAAGCTTTATCTAATTAGCGCCGTTGGTTCAGATTTAGATATTTTCAATTTTTTTCTTTATATGCTGCTCAAATGAATTTTGTTGATTTTCCGGGAAACTATTGGCGCTGGAAAGATTTTAATAGCAGTTATGATGAGCGCGAAAATAGCGCGTAAATCCTATATAAGGTTTATCTAATTAGTGCCGTTGGTTCAGGTTTAGATATTTTCAATTTTTGTCGTTATATGCTGCTCAAATGAATTTTTTTGATTTTCCGGGAAACTATAGGCGCCGGAAAGATTTTAATAGCAGTTATGATGAGCGCCAAAATAGCGCGTAATTCCTATATAAGTTTTATCTAATTATTGCCGTTGGTTTAGATTTCGATATTTTCAATTTCTGTCTTTATATGCTGCTCAAGTTAATTTTGTTTGTTTTCCGGGAAACTATAGGCGCTGGAAAGATTTTAATAGCAGTTATGATGAGCGTGAAAATAGCGCGTAATTCCTATATAAGCTTTATCTAATTAGCGTCGTTGGTTCAGATTTAGATATTTTCAATTTTTGTCTTTATATGCTGCTCAAATGAATTTTTTCGATTTTCCGGGAAACTATAGGCGCCGGAAAGATTTTAGTAGCAGTTATGATAAGCGCGAAAATAGCTTAGATTTCGATATTCTCAATTTTTGTCTTAATATGCTACTCAAATGAATTTTGTTGATTTTCCGGGAAACTATAGGCGCTGGAAAGATTTTAATAGCAGTTATGATGAGCGCGAAAATAACGCGTAATTCCTATATAAGTTTTATCTAATTATCGCCGCTGGTTTAGATTTCGATATTTTCAATTTTTGTCTTTATATGCTGCTCAAATGAATTTTTTTGATTTTCCGGGAAACTATAGGCGTTGGAAAGATTTTAACAGCAGTTATGATGAGCGCGAAAATAGCGCGTAATTCCTATATAAGCGTTATCTAATTATCGCCGTTGGTTTAGATTTCGATATTTTCAATTTTTGTCTTTATATGCTGCTCAAATGAATTTTTTTGATTTTCCGGGAAACTATAGGCGTTGGAAAGATTTTAACAGCAGTTATGATGAGCGCGAAAATAGCGCGTAATTCCTATATAAGCGTTATCTAATTATCGCCGTTGGTTTAGATTTCGATATTTTCAATTTTTGTCTTTATAGGCTGCTCAAATGAATTTTGTTGATTTTCCGGGAAACTATTTGCGCTGGAAAGCTTTTAATAGCAGTTATGATGAGCGCCAAAATAGCGCGTAATTCCTATATAAGTTTTATCTAATTATCGCCGTTGGTTTAGATTTAGATATTTTCAATTTTTGTCTTTATATGCTGCTCAAATGAATTTTTTTGATTTTCCGGGAAACTATAGGCGCCGGAAAGATTTTAATAGCAGTTATGATGAGCGCCAAAATAGCGCGTAATTCCTATATAAGTTTTATCTAATTATCGCCGTTGGTTTAGATTTCGATATTTTAAATTTTTGTCTTTATATGCTACTCAAATGAATTTTGTTGATTTTCCGGGAAACTATAGGCGCTGGAAAGATTTTAATAGCAGTTATGATGAGCGCGAAAATAGCGCGTAATTCCTATATAAGCTTTATCTAATTAGCGCCGTTGGTTCAGATTTAGATATTTTCAATTTTTGTCATTATATGCTGCTCAAATGAATTTTGTTAATTTTCAGGGAAACTATAGGCGCTGGGAAGATTTTAATAGCAGTTATGATGAGCGCGAAAATAGCGCGTAATTCCTATATAAGTTTTATCTAATTAGCGCCGTTGGTTTAGATTTCGATATTTTCAATTTTTGTCTTTATATGCTGCTCAAATGAATTTTGTTGATATTCCGGGAAAATGTAGGCGCTGGAAAGATTTTAACAGCAGTTATGATGAGCGCGAAAATAGCGCGTAATTCCTATATAAGCTTTATCTAATTAGCGCCGTTGGTTCAGATTTAGATATTTTCAATTTTTATCTTTATATGCTGCTCAAATAAATTCTTTTGATTTTGCGGAAAACTATAGGCGCCCGAAAGATTTTAATTGCAATTATGATGAGCGCCAAAATAGCGGGTAATTCCTATATAAGCTTTATCTAATTAGCGCCGTTGGTTCCGATTTAGATATTTTCAATTTTTGTCTTTATATGCTGCTCAAATGAATTTTTTTGATTTTCCGGGAAACTATAGGCGCCGGAAAGATTCTAATAGCAGTTATGATGAGCGCGAAAATAGCGCCTAATTCCTATATAAGCTTTATCTAATTAGCGCCGTTGGTTCAGATTTAGATATTTTCAATTTTTTTCTTTATATGCTGCTCAAATGAATTTTGTTGATTTTCCGGGAAACTATTGGCGCTGGAAAGATTTTAATAGCAGTTATGATGAGCGCGAAAATAGCGCGTAAATCCTATATAAGGTTTATCTAATTAGCGCCGTTGGTTCAGGTTTAGATATTTTCAATTTTTGTCGTTATATGCTGCTCAAATGAATTTTTTTGATTTTCCGGGAAACTATAGGCGCCGGAAAGATTTTAATAGCAGTTATGATGAGCGCCAAAATAGCGCGTAATTCCTATATAAGCTTTATCTAATTATTGCCGTTGGTTTAGATTTCGATATTTTCAATTTCTGTCTTTATATGCTGCTCAAATTAATTTTGTTTGTTTTCCGGGAAACTATAGGCGCTGGAAAGATTTTAATAGCAGTTATGATGAGCGTGAAAATAGCGCGTAATTCCTATATAAGCTATATCTAATTAGCGTCGTTGGTTCAGATTTAGATATTTTCAATTTTTGTCTTTATATGCTGCTCAAATGAATTTTTTCGATTTTCCGGGAAACTATAGGCGCCGGAAAGATTTTAGTAGCAGTTATGATAAGCGCGAAAATAGCTTAGATTTCGATATTCTCAATTTTTGTCTTAATATGCTACTCAAATGAATTTTGTTGATTTTCCGGGAAACTATAGGCGCTGGAAAGATTTTAATAGCAGTTATGATGAGCGCGAAAATAACGCGTAATTCCTATATAAGTTTTATCTAATTATCGCCGCTGGTTTAGATTTCGATATTTTCAATTTTTGTCTTTATATGCTGCTCAAATGAATTTTTTTGATTTTCCGGGAAACTATAGGCGTTGGAAAGATTTTAACAGCAGTTATGATGAGCGCGAAAATAGCGCGTAATTCCTATATAAGCGTTATCTAATTATCGCCGTTGGTTTAGATTTCGATATTTTCAATTTTTGTCTTTATAGGCTGCTCAAATGAATTTTGTTGATTTTCCGGGAAACTATTTGCGCTGGAAAGCTTTTAATAGCAGTTATGATGAGCGCCAAAATAGCGCGTAATTCCTATATAAGTTTTATCTAATTATCGCCGTTGGTTTAGATTTCGATATTTTCAATTTTTGTCTTTATATGCTGCTCTAATGAATTTTGTTGATTTTCCGGGAAACTATTTGCGCTGGAAAGCTTTTAATAGCAGTTATGATGAGCGCCAAAATAGCGCGTAATTCCTATATAAGTTTTATCTAATTATCGCCGTTGGTTTAGATTTCGATATTTTCAATTTTTGTCTTTATATGCAGCTCAAATGAATTTTGTTGATTTTCCGGGAAACTATAGGCGCCGGAAAGATTTTAATAGCAGTTATGATGAGCGCCAAAATAGCGCGTAATTCCTATATAAGTTTTATCTAATTATCGCCGTTGGTTCAGATTTAGATATTTTCAATTTTTGTCTTTATATGCTGCTCAAATAAATTCTTTTGATTTTCCGGAAAACTATAGGCGCCCGAAAGATTTTAATTGCAATTATGATGAGCGCCAAAATAGCGGGTAATTCCTATATAAGCTTTATCTAATTAGCGCCGTTGGTTCCGATTTAGATATTTTCAATTTTTGTCTTTATATGCTGCTCAAATGAATTTTTTTGATTTTCCGGGAAACTATAGGCGCCGGAAAGATTCTAATAGCAGTTATGATGGGCGCGAAAATAGCGCCTAATTCCTATATAAGCTTTATCTAATTAGCGCCGTTGGTTCAGATTTAGATATTTTCAATTTTTTTCTTTATATGCTGCTCAAATGAATTTTTTTGATTTTCCGGGAAACTATAGGCGCCGGAAAGATTTTAATAGCAGTTATGATGAGCGCCAAAATAGCGCGTAATTCCTATATAAGTTTTATCTAATTATTGCCGTTGGTTTAGATTTCGATATTTTCAATTTTTGTCTTTATATGCTGCTCAAATTAATTTTGTTTGTTTTCCGGGAAACTATAGGCGCTGGAAAGATTTTAATAGCAGTTATGATGAGCGTGAAAATAGCGCGTAATTCCTATATAAGCTTTATCTAATTAGCGTCGTTGGTTCAGATTTAGATATTTTCAATTTTTGTCTTTATATGCTGCTCAAATGAATTTTTTCGATTTTCCGGGAAACTATAGGCGCCGGAAAGATTTTAGTAGCAGTTATGATAAGCGCGAAAATAGCTTAGATTTCGATATTCTCAATTTTTGTCTTAATATACTACTCAAATGAATTTTGTTGATTTTCCGGGAAACTATAGGCGCTGGAAAGATTTTAATAGCAGTTATGATGAGCGCGAAAATAACGCGTAATTCCTATATAAGTTTTATCTAATTATCGCCGCTGGTTTAGATTTCGATATTTTCAATTTTTGTCTTTATATGCTGCTCAAATGAATTTTTTTGATTTTCCGGGAAACTATAGGCGTTGGAAAGATTTTAACAGCAGTTATGATGAGCGCGAAAATAGCGCGTAATTCCTATATAAGCGTTATCTAATTATCGCCGTTGGTTTAGATTTCGATATTTTCAATTTTTGTCTTTATATGCAGCTCAAATGAATTTTGTTGACTTTCCGGGAAACTATAGGCGCCGGAAAGATTTTAATAGCAGTTATGATGAGCGCCAAAATAGCGCGTAATTCCTATATAAGTTTTATCTAATTATCGCCGTTGGTTTAGATTTCGATATTTTCAATTTTTGTCTTTATATGCTGCTCTGTACCCCTTTTTTTATATACCCCTACTGTATATAAAAAAACAACAAAGCATGTTACAATTTAGAGCTGATATACATCAGTACAATACACGAAATTTAGACATGATTCATATCAAGAATTATAGAACTTCTCTTTACAAACGAAGCCCAGTATGTGCAGGTAGTGAGCTACTCAACAGACTGCCTCCGGACATTAGAGTCATAAAGGACCTTAATAAGTTTAAAAACGCTCTCAAGTTATTCCTGATAAGTCAATGTCCATATAATTTTAAAATAGATTGATCTGTTTCTCTATGACGATGCCGATGTACTATAACTGTATCTATGGCTAAAATAAATTATTATTATTATTATTATTATTATTTTTGACTATATATACATATCTTGATCGACCTATGATCGATGTTTTTGCCGCGGTGTATATGTCACCATCTACCGGATAGTGGCGTATACAAGCAGTTGTCTGTTACTGGTTTGTTTGGATGGCAATGTTGCTAAGTCAATCGAGAGGCGCTGCTACGTGGTTGTTCTCTCGGCGGACGGGTGTGCGAATACGTGTGTAAGTAATTTTGTACTCGCTGTGTACGACACGATATCTTCTTGTTTTATTTATTAGATTTGGTTTCATCCAAATCTTCGGTCTTTTACGCGCAGTGGAATCGTTTGACTTCGTGTTTGAAGATATTAAGTCGTGTAACGTATAGTCGAGATGAATTCGGTAAGTAATGCTTTTTTTCCTATTTTGGTTTTGTGTCTTTTTTCTTTATCTGAAAAGGTGTGTGTTATTCGGGTATCTAACAGATCAAACAGGTGTATCCTTTTTACAATAAATCAATTTATTTAACAAAGTGTGTTGTGATAAATACAAATAGTCAATTTTAGTTTAACAAATATTCGAATAATTCTTCAATAAAATTATAATTCTTTAAATTTTACAAAAAACTAAACACAAAAAAAACTTATAATGTGTTAATGGATCATGACCCTTATGTGTATTCTATTTAAGGAATGATCCATGAACGAACCAATCTTTGATTCGACAATACGGTATCCCATTGAACTGATTCAAAAATCGAAGTAGCGAGACCGCATTGTCGCCATTTTGTAAATAAAACTGCGATGAGTAATGTTAGTTTCGATGACTATTCAAATGGAGATTTGAATAATCATCGATTAGGTACAATTTAAGTTTGATATCAATCGTGTTACTCTATTTGGCTTTTCCTTTTTTTTTTCAGATAGATCACTAATGAAGTGGGCAAGGTACTGAAATTTCCGTATCTGTTATGCTGATCAAGGTACTAAACACGAATTTATTACTGTTACAGACCCAATGATTTTATTAATTTTCATCCAAATATTGAAATTTTATCGAGCGGCCCCCTAAATGAGGTTCTTGCTCAAAACGTGAGTACTGAATTATTTCAATTTACAAACTGATAAGGTACTATACGAATATTATGGTATTGTTTTCAGCGATTAACAGCCAAATCAAGGCGGACACCAGGTATAAAACATTCACCAAAAGATTGTGAATTGAGCTACTTAAACTGCGGAAATGTTTGTTACAGATCCAGTAATTTTTTTTTTAATATAATTAAAATATTAACCGGACGCTTGGGCCCAAATTTGACATGTAAGCACCGCATCAAATACCTTTAATTATAATAACGCTGAAACCAACACCAATATTTTGTAAGGATGGCTTAGAAATTAACGGATAAATATGTAATTGAAATGAAACTTACAGATTCAATTTGGTGCCGATCGATCGATTTTATTCGCCACGAGGTATGATGCTACACATCGAGACTGATGGACCACTCCCTTGATTGTTAAAATATTGGTAATGTGTATAATTTTTGGTTCGTTCCGTTTCAATCGCCAGACGAAAATCAAGTCCCGAGCAAAAATGGTCATCGTAATGTCCTGCTCACCATACCATAATTATTTTGCTGTTTACTAAGTTATGTAATCGTTGAATAATATCGATCGATCAGCTTGACCACTACAAATAATTTGGTCTTTTTCATAATTTTAGTTTATTTTATCTTTTTCCAATCTACTGGATGTCCCAGACAAATTCGACCAATGTGATGTTCCATTCAAAAGGAAAAATATTTCAAAAATTTATTTTTTGTGATTATTCATTTTATTAATTTTTGCATGGTTTAGGATTTTAGGTTAGTTATTATTGTTATTAGATTTAGGATTATCATTAGATTTAATTATTTTAGTTTCTAATCTTGAGTGTGTGTGATTTTATTTGTTATTTACCCCCTTTTTTGATTCCAAATTAAAATAATGCTAAATGTATTCAAGTGAATAATGACTAGATATAATTTTATAAGAAATGACTGACGTTTTTTTTTTTTTTTTTTTTTTTTTTTTTTTTTTTTTTGAAAATAGCGTGTGTTGCTGACTTGCAACGTCACACTCACTCCCCCTTAAGTGGAATGGAACATCTACACGGTTTCGAATTGGTCTCTTTGGTTTGTTTTTTTTTTTGATATGAGTTATTATGCCCCTTTTTATTTATTTTTTTTTGTTTTAACTGTTTAGTACTGTGTTGCCCACATGATTTGTAAGGATTAGCGTACGACTACTCACTATTGGTACTCAGTCCTTAGTTATTACATCCGTTGTTGATGTGATGACGCCAACGGTGGTGAACAGGCTTATCGTGGTCAGTTGACGGCCGCTCCAGCTGGAGTTGTCCGTGGATAGAAACGCTTCAAGTCCTCGATGTGAGCACGAGTCCTTTCTTGCGTGTCAGGATCTTCTAAGATAACTGATACTGGGGTTGTGAAGGCGACAATTTTCCTCGGTGACGACCACCTAGGTAAGAATTTATTAATTAAAGTGGGATCAGTATTATCATACCGTTTTTTGAGTAGCACTAATTGTCCACACTTAAAACGATTATGGGTAGGTTTTCCCCTATCATAATACTTTTTCACTTTCAGGTGTGTTCTCTCTAACGCTTCACGAATGTCTTGGGTGGTTTTTTGTTGTTCCCCAGGTACCAGTTGATCTAAGTTCCACATCAGTTCCAGTGGTTGGTGGATCGGCCGGCCCAAAAACACTTCCGCGGGTGATGACTGGATGGCTTCGCTAAAGTGGGAATTATGTGATAGTTTTATGAAATGGATATATTTCGCCCACTCACGATGGCTAGCGGCATAGTCTTTAAGGATAGTGGCCATACCGGCACGTATGTCGCGATTTATTCTTTCAGCCATGTTCCCTGAAGCCTTGTATGGAGATGTGTAGGCCGGTCGAATGCCCCACTTCAAGAGCATCTCCTGGTACTTTGCTGATCTAAAGCAAGGCCCATTGTCCGAAATAATACATCGAGGACTTCCGAAGCGCGTAAATAGATCCTCCAGTCTGTCCACTGTGACTTTAGCTGTGGTATTTTTGGTCGGATAGATTTCCAACCACTTGCTAAAGCTGTCCACAATTATTAACCCAAAGCGATAACCCGTCGATGACGTCACCAAAGGACCCACGTAGTCCACGTACAATTTCTTCCAGACCCCCTCGGGTATGGAACTGGCTAGCGGGGCTCCAGGTCGCTCGTTGTCCGCCTTGCACGTCTGGCACGTCATACAGGTACGTACATAATTTTGTACGTCCTTAAACAGGCCTGGCCACCATAGGTGTCTGCTAATTATTCTATAGGTCTTCGTAATACCCGGATGGGCGGATGTCTGAGTATTGTGATAATAATACAGGATCATATTACGAATTTTTTCAGGTACCACGGCTCTTACATGTCGTTTTTTACCTACGCGTCTTACCAGGAGATTATCCCGCACACCGAAACCTGTCACCTTTTCTCCACGATCTAAACGTGATAAAAGGAGTCGCAGTGAGGGGTCCTCCCGCTGGTAATCGCGTAGTTGTTTAAACAAGGTGGGTACCTCAGTCATCATGCAAAAATCCTGTATTACTTCCGTTGTTTCGTCCGTCTGGTCGTCTTCCGTAAAAGTCGAGTCAACGCATCAGCCACGCAATTGGTCGAGCCACGGATATGCTCGACATCAAAGTTAAAACGAGCTAGTGACAATATCCACCTGGTAACTTTCGCATTTGTTTTAGAAGACGTCTGCAAGTACTTGAAAACAGCAGAGTCCGTCTGTAGTGTGAACCTTGTGCCAAGTAAATAAATTTTAAACTTTTCCATGGCCCACACCACAGCAAGAGCTTCCAACTCATAAGTTGCATAGTGCGTTTCCGGGTTCGTAAGACGTCGTGATGCGAAGTGTACGGGGCGGAGCCCGTCGTCATAGGGCTGAAGTAAAACCGCGGCGATAGAAATTTGTGACGCGTCTGTTTGTAAAATAAAGGGGCGTGAATAATCCGCGTACGCGAGCACGGGCGCCTCTGTCAATGCACGTTTTAAGTTATTAAAAGCCTCAATTTGTTTTGGTCCCATGTTAAATTTGACTCCTTTCCGTTTCAAGTCATTCAGGGGGGCCGCTATGGTGGCAAAGTCGCGAATGAAACGGGAAAAAAATCCTACCATTCCCAAAAACGAACGGACTTCCTTCAGTTTGGTCGGCATCCTCAAGGCCTCGATCGCGGTCACTTTGTCCGCGTCAACCCGGACACCGCTGCTGGAAATTTCGTGTCCCAGAAACTTAATTTGTGTTAACGCAAATTGTGACTTGCTGGGATTAGCAGTCATCCCCACCTGGCGTAAACGATCAAAAACTTCCTCCAGGTGCCGAAGGTGTTCGTCGTAAGATTTTGAGTGTACTAATAAGTCATCAAAATAACAGACTACGAACGAGTACTTGAGGTCCGAAAAAATGTCAAGGATTATCCTATTCAAACTTGCCGGCGAAACAGAGAGGCCAAACGGGACCGATGTAAACTGATAAGCCCCGGACGGAGTAACAAAGGTGGTAATCGGTTTAGAATCAGGCGCTAGCGGAATTTGATAGAAAGCCTTTGTTAGATCAATCGTGGAGAAAACGGTAGACCCACTCAAGGCGTGAAAAAAGGTTTCTAAAGATGGTGTGGGGAATGAATCGTATCGGATACGTTTATTGACTTCTCGGTAGTCAATTATAAGTCGCTTACCGCCATCCTTTTTATTAATTAAAAATGCCGGCGAGGCATAACTAGACACACTTGGTTCAATTACCCCCTGTTTCAACAGTTCCTGTACGTGATCATCCATTGCCCGCGATAGAATCGGATTGAGCGGGTATGGAGACCGTCGCACAGGAGAGGGATCAACGAGATGGATGTGGTATTGGTATCCATGAACTCGTCCGATCTTCTCGGTAAGTGTGTCATCATACCTTGTTAATAATTCCTGTAGTTTTTGTGCCTGATTAAGTGATAATTGAGGATTAACGTGCATAGTGTTCAAATAAGATTGAGTTTTTATATTAAATGGTGTAGAGGCGTCAGTGAAGGCGTATCGGATCTCCCGCGCGTCAAAAGAGATGGTCGCAGTCATTCGCCGTAAATCACCAACCCCAATTATGACGTCAAATGTAAGTTTTGGAACAATTAATAACTTAAATTTCCATGTGAAATCATGAATCTTTATGTTTGTTTCCAGAGATTGTTTAATATTTTGGAGAGCTCCGTCGGCCAAACGTATGGTACAGTTGGCCGATCGGATACGCCCAGCCTTTGACGTCTGGATGAGTTTGGCAGCTTGGTGAGAAACGAACGAGTGACTGGCTCCAGTGTCAACAAGGCATCTAAGTCTAAGCGGACCGACAGACACGTCTAGCACAGGTAGTGAATGTTCTGATGGCTGTGATTTCATACGTGACAATAACTGGTGGTAGTGGCTTTTGCGTGGACGCATACGTCTTACGTCAGTCGAACACGGTAAAGTAGTCGTAAAGTCGTCATTAGTAAATCTAGTCTTACCTAGTTTTTTGTCGGTTTAGGTTTGGTTATTGTTGTCGGCTCCGCCTGTAACAGCAAGGCCTGTTGTTCCAGATATAACTCCAGATTGGTTACCATGGTGGCCAGCTCTGCATAGGTCGTGGGTGGTTGTTGGACTCGGCAGGTCTCCAGCGTACTTAGATTTCGTCGCAACCAAATTGACGATACCACTTGGCACTCGTCCATCGGCACCTCTAAAACCGTCGCCTTCGTTTTGATGTCGGTCACATATGCCCTGAAACTTTCAGTCGGGAGTTGATTTCTGAATATCAGAGCTGTCATGAGGAACGATAATTGCACCGGTCCAATGAGGTCTCTGATTAAACCTCTCTTGAATGCCGACCACGTAGTGAAATGTTCAAGGTTCGGAATCCACCAATCTAGAAGGGCTCCCGAACATCGCTGTGAAACCAGTCGTAGGAAGGCATGCTCATCAAACAAACGGCGCATTAATACAGTCTCCACGGCTTGCAAAAAGTCAACGAGCTGTCGCGCACTACTACCGTCACTCACGGGTATGCTGTCCAAATAATGGGAGGCGTTGATGGTATATGTTACGTCGACTTTGTTCACTGGGGTCGCCTGTGGTTGAGCTGGTGCGGATACCTGTGGTACGTTGAACCCAATTCGTAATCTGAGTGACTCCATTTCCTGTTGAATGGCGGCTATTGAGGCGTGAAATCTTCTAAGTTCTGAGGTAACATCTGGATGTATTTCATCTGAAGATGGTGGTTGATCCCTAAGTTGTTGTCGCAGAGCATGGACCTGGGTCGACAGTGCTTCCAATTCCGTGGTGACATGTTGATTGAGAGTGGTCTGTTGCCGTATGTGCTGACGAAGTGGATTGGCACTGCTGCTCAACGGGGTCGGTCCACCTTCGGCTGTTGAAGGGCGGTCAGCTGGCGGTTCGGGTACCTCCTTTGGTCTGGCCCCTTGGCTCCGTGTGTCTGGCATTTCTGATATACTAGGTAAGTACTATTCCTTTGTCTTAATCGGTATATATTCGTCTGAGTCGAGTGGGAGTGGTCCGGTCTCGTATTTTTGATTGTGTAATATGAAAAAAGAAAACAAAATTTAAAGTAGTATTAGCTCCAATTGAATCTGTCAGATACTAATCAATGACCGCATAATCGAGAGAAAAACCACGCTCTGCTACCAAAAATGTACCCCTTTTTGACTATATATACATATCTTGATCGACCTATGATCGATGTTTTTGCCGCGGTGTATATGTCACCATCTACCGGATAGTGGCGTATACAAGCAGTTGTCTGTTACTGGTTTGTTTGGATGGCAATGTTGCTAAGTCAATCGAGAGGCGCTGCTACGTGGTTGTTCTCTCGGCGGACGGGTGTGCGAATACGTGTGTAAGTAATTTTGTACTCGCTATGTACGACACGATATCTTCTTGTTTTATTTATTAGATTTGGTTTCATCCAAATCTTCGGTCTTTTACGCGCAGTGGAATCGTTTGACTTCGTGTTTGAAGATATTAAGTCGTGTAACGTATAGTCGAGATGAATTCGGTAAGTAATGCTTTTTTTCCTATTTTGGTTTTGTGTCTTTTTTCTTTATCTGAAAAGGTGTGTGTTATTCGGGTATCTAACAGATCAAACAGGTGTATCCTTTTTACAATAAATCAATTTATTTAACAAAGTGTGTTGTGATAAATACAAATAGTCAATTTTAGTTTAACAAATATTCGAATAATTCTTCAATAAAATTATAATTCTTTAAATTTTACAAAAAACTAAACACAAAAAAAACTTATAATGTGTTAATGGATCATGACCCTTATGTGTATTCTATTTAAGGAATGATCCATGAACGAACCAATCTTTGATTCGACAATACGGTATCCCATTGAACTGATTCAAAAATCGAAGTAGCGAGACCGCATTGTCGCCATTTTGTAAATAAAACTGCGATGAGTAATGTTAGTTTCGATGACTATTCAAATGGAGATTTGAATAATCATCGATTAGGTACAATTTAAGTTTGATATCAATCGTGTTACTCTATTTGGCTTTTCCTTTTTTTTTTCAGATAGATCACTAATGAAGTGGGCAAGGTACTGAAATTTCCGTATCTGTTATGCTGATCAAGGTACTAAACACGAATTTATTACTGTTACAGACCCAATGATTTTATTAATTTTCATCCAAATATTGAAATTTTATCGAGCGGCCCCCTAAATGAGGTTCCGGCTCAAAACGTGAGTACTGAATTATTTCAATTTACAAACTGATAAGGTACTATACGAATATTATGGTATTGTTTTCAGCGATTAACAGCCAAATCAAGGCGGACACCAGGTATAAAACATTCACCAAAAGATTGTGAATTGAGCTACTTAAACTGCGGAAATGTTTGTTACAGATCCAGTAATTTTTTTTTTAATATAATTAAAATATTAACCGGACGCTTGGGCCCAAATTTGACATGTAAGCACCGCATCAAATACCTTTAATTATAATAACGCTGAAACCAACACCAATATTTTGTAAGGATGGCTTAGAAATTAACGGATAAATATGTAATTGAAATGAAACTTACAGATTCAATTTGGTGCCGATCGATCGATTTTATTCGCCACGAGGTATGATGCTACACATCGAGACTGATGGACCACTCCCTTGATTGTTAAAATATTGGTAATGTGTATAATTTTTGGTTCGTTCCGTTTCAATCGCCAGACGAAAATCAAGTCCCGAGCAAAAATGGTCATCGTAATGTCCTGCTCACCATACCATAATTATTTTGCTGTTTACTAAGTTATGTAATCGTTGAATAATATCGATCGATCAGCTTGACCACTACAAATAATTTGGTCTTTTTCATAATTTTAGTTTATTTTATCTTTTTCCAATCTACTGGATGTCCCAGACAAATTCGACCAATGTGATGTTCCATTCAAAAGGAAAAATATTTCAAAAATTTATTTTTTGTGATTATTCATTTTATTAATTTTTGCATGGTTTAGGATTTTAGGTTAGTTATTATTGTTATTAGATTTAGGATTATCATTAGATTTAATTATTTTAGTTTCTAATCTTGAGTGTGTGTGATTTTATTTGTTATTTACCCCCTTTTTTGATTCCAAATTAAAATAATGCTAAATGTATTCAAGTGAATAATGACTAGATATAATTTTATAAGAAATGACTGACGTTTTTTTTTTTTTTTTTTTTTTTTTTTTTTTTTTTTTTTTTTTTGAAAATAGCGTGTGTTGCTGACTTGCAACGTCACAGCTCAAATGAATTTTTTTGATTTTCCGGGAAACTATAGTCGTTGGAAAGATTTTAACAGCAGTTATGATGAGCGCGAAAATAGCGCGTAATTCCTATATAAGCGTTATCTAATTATCGCCGTTGGTTTAGATTTCGATATTTTCAATTTTTGTCTTTATAGGCTGCTCAAATGAATTTTGTTGATTTTCCGGGAAACTATTTGCGCTGGAAAGCTTTTATTAGCAGTTATGATGAGCGCCAAAATAGCGCGTAATTCCTATATAAGCTTTATCTAATTAGCGCCGTTGGTTCAGATTTAGATATTTTCAATTTTTGTCTTTATATGCTGCTCAAATGAATTTTTTTGATTTTCCGGGAAACTATAGGCGCCGGAAAGATTTTAATAGAAGTTATGATGAGCGCCAAAATAGCGCGTAATTCCTATATAAGTTTGATCTAATTATCGCCGTTGGTTTAGATTTCGATATTTTCAATTTTGGTCTCTATATGCTGCTCAAATGAATTTTGTTGATTTTCCGGGAAACTATAGGCGCTGGAAAGATTTTAATAGCAGTTATGATGAGCGCGAAAATAGCGCGTAATTCCTATATAAGCTTTATCTAATTAGCGCCGTTTGTTCAGATTTAGATATTTTCAATTTTTGTCTTTGTAAGCTGCTCAAATTTTTTTTTTGATTTTCCGGGAAACTATAAGCGCCGGAAAGATTTTAATAGCAGTTATGATGAGCGCCAAAATAGCGCGTAATTCCTATATAAGTTTTATCTAATTATCGCCGTTGGTTTAGATTTCGATATTTTCAATTTTTGTCTTTATATGCAGCCCAAATGAATTTTGTTGATTTTCCGGGAAACTATAGGCGCTGGAAAGATTTTAATAGCAGTTATGATGAGCGCGAAAATAGCGCGTAATGCCTATATAAGCTTTATCTAATTAGCGCCGTTGGTTCAGATTTAGATATTTTCAATTTTTGTCTTTATATGCTGCTCAAATGAATTTTTTTGATTTTCCGGGAAACTATAAGCGCCGGAAAGATTTTAATAGCAGTTATGATGAGCGCCAAAATAGCGCGTAATTCCTATATAAGTTTTATCTAATTATCGCCGTTGGTTTAGATTTCGATATTTTCTTTTTTTGTCTTTATATGCTTCTCAAATGAATTTTTTTGATTTTCCGGGAAACTACAGGCGCCGGAAAGATTTTAATAGCAGTTATGATGAGCGCCAAAATAGCGCGTAATTCCTATATAAGCTTTATCTAATTAGCGCCGTTGGCTCAGATTTAGATATTTTCAATTTTTGTCTTTATATGCTGCTCAAATGAATTTTTTTGATTTTCCGGGAAACTATAGGCGCCGGAAAGATTCTAATAGCAGTTATGATGAGCGCGAAAATAGCGCCTAATTCCTATATAAGCTTTATCTAATTAGCGCCGTTGGTTCAGATTTAGATATTTTCAATTTTTTTCTTTATATGCTGCTCAAATGAATTTTGTTGATTTTCCGGGAAAATATTGGCGCTGGAAAGATTTTAATAGCAGTTATGATGAGCGCGAAAATAGCGCGTAATTCCTATATAAGCTTTATCTAATTAGCGCCGTTGGTTCAGATTTAGATATTTTCAATTTTTGTCTTTATATGCTGCTCAAATGAATTTTTTTGATTTTCCGGGAAACTATAGGCGCCGGAAAGATTTTAATAGCAGTTATGATGAGCGCCAAAATAGCGCGTAATTCCTATATAAGTTTTATCTAATTATCGCCGTTGGTTTAGATTTCGATATTTTCAATTTTTGTCTTTATATGCTTCTCAAATGAATTTTGTTGATTTGCCGGGAAACTATAGGCGCTGGAAAGATTTTAACAGCAGTTTTGATGAGCGCGAAAATAGCGCGTAATTCCTATATAAGCTTTATCTAATTAGCACATATTTTCCACAATCGTTTGTAGTTGCTTGCAGTAATTTTCCTTTCGTTTTTAGTTGAACAGTTTCAAAGTTACAACAATAAATATCGTTGGCAACAATTGAGTAACGATACTTTGTCATTTATAAAGGTATTTGAATTCTGCTTTTTCGGTCAGTTCCACAATGGTTTGTAGTTGTTTGTAATAATTTTCCTTTCGTTTGTAGTCGAACAGTTTCAGAGTTACAACAATAGATATATTTTGCAACAATTAAATAACGGGTCTTTGTCATTTACAAAGATATTTGAAATTCACTTGTTCCATCAGTTCCACAATCGTTTGTATTTGCTTGCAGTAATTTTCCTTTCGTTTGTAGTTGAACAGTTTCAAAGTTACAACAATAAATATCTTTTGCAACAATTGAGTAACGATACTTTGTCATTTATAAAGATATTTGAATTCTGCTTTTTCGGTCAGTTCCACAATCGTTTGTAGTTGTTTGTAGTAATTTTCCTTTCGTTTGTGTTTGTACAGTTTCAAACTTGCAACAATAGATATCTTTTGCAACAATTGAGTAACGATACTTTGTCATCTATAAAGATATTTGAATTCTGCTTTTTCGGTCAGTTCCACAATAGTTTGTAGTTGTTTGTAGTAATTTTCCTTTTGTTTGTAGTTGGACAGTTTCAAAGTTACAACAATAGATATCTTTTGCAACAATTGAGTAACGATACTTTGTCAATAGTAAAGATATTTGAATTCTACTTTTTCGGTCAGTTCCGCAATCGTTTGTAGTTGTTTGTAGTAATTTTCTTTTTGTTTGTAGTTGAACAGTTTCAAAGTTACAACAATAGATATCTTTTGCAACAATTGAGTAACGATACTTTGTCATTAGTAAAGATATTTGAATTCTACTTTTTCGGTCAGTTCCACAATCGTTTGTAGTTGTTTGTAGTAATTTTCCTTTCGTTTGTATTTGTACAGTTTCAAACTTGCAACAATAGATATCTTTTGCAAAAATTAAGGAACGGGTCTTTGTCATTTATAAAGATGTTTGAATTCTGTTTTTTCGGTCAGTTCCATAATCGTTTGTAGTTGTTTGTAGTAATTTTCCTTTCGTTTGTAGTTGAACAGTTTCAGAGTTACAACAATAGATATCTTTTGCAACAATTAAGTAACGGGTCTTTGTCATTTATAAAAATATCTGCTTTTTCGGTCAGTTCCACAATCGTTTGTAGTTGTTTGTAGTAATTTTCCTTTCGTTTGTAGTTGAACAGTTTCAAAGTTACAACAATAGATATCTTTTACAACAATTGAGTAACGATACTTTGTCATCTATAAAGATATTTGAATTCTGCTTTTTCGGTCAGTTCCACAATCGTTTGTATTTGTTTGTAAAAGATATCTATTATTGTAACTTTGAAACTGTTCAACTACAAACGAAAGGAAAATTACTACAAACAACTACAAACGATTATGGAACTGACCGAAAAAGCAGAATTCAAATATTTTTATAAATGACAAAGTATCGTTTCTCAATTGTTGCAAAAGATATCTATTGTTGTAACTTTGAAACTGTACAACTACAAACGAAAGGAAAATTACTACAAACGCATATGTGGGGCTAAATATTAAAAAAAATTAACTCCAGGAAAAAGCAAAAACATACACTTTTCGTGGAAACATCACAAATTTCATCATGAAAAGTTGTAGAGGACTAATTTGTCTACAATATAATTGTGTTTATGTGTATATGTTTGAAGATTAAGTGCCTCGAAAAAAAAAAATTGCCAAAAATTTACCATTTAGCCCCAGTCTCTCCTACTAATTTATTTTATTTGTTAAATTGTCTTACCGTATTACACTTGAATTTTATATTTTTTCTGAATAAATTTGTGTTTTTATAATTCAAATTTCTTGTCTAAAAGCAATTTAACTCGAAGAACTGTCAATTCAAAACGCTTCTGCTTCGCTGTCGCGTTTTTGTTAGTTGACAGTTCTTCTCGTTAAATTGCTAGGCAACAAATTTTCGTTAGACAACCCCAAATTTATTCGAAAAAATACAAACCTCTCCTGTAATAATAAGTGAAAATGACCTAAAAATTTTTGTTAATTCTTTTAGATTACTTCTATGGATACGCAAACAAATATGAAATTTATAAAGGTAACGTATAATGGGGTATTTGACAGTAGTTGAAAAATATCTATTTTGATTTTTAAATAATTGCTCGAGTCATAATAATACTGAATATTGCTTTTTTACAAGTTATTTCATTCAAAAATGTAAAAATTTTAATTAAATATAATTACAAAATTTACTTAAAAAATGACGTAATCAAAAACATCAAGCAAAAGCAGCTTACGTCACAAGCTCGTTCGAATATATAGGTATAGTTACGCATTAGTGCCTCAACATATTTCTAGCCTACTAAAACCACTTTTTGAGTTGTAAAACGAAGTAAATATGTAAAAAGATATTAAAACGGTAAATGATGTAAAGAAAAACGCCCATTTATTGAAAAGTACAACTTTTATTGGGAAAATGAAAAATTATCAGTTTTATTTTTTTCTGAAAATAAATGCTACTAAAAATTTTAGAGAATTTTATAGTACAACTGATAACGAATATATAGAAATTTAGATACTTTAATTTTAAAAATATCGTTATTTTCAATAACGAAAAGTAGGTTTCCACAGTTGCAATATGTTTGGAGTACCTACAATTTGCTTCGCTTGAGCCTTCGTAAATTTCGTTACTTTTTCGCTACGACATACGGTTCAGAAGATATTTACGATCAATTTTTTCAATAACGTAAAGTATCATTTATAAACAAACATAACAAAAAACAGGTACACTTTATGATAGACCGAAATCAGAAGAGCTATACACAAATATTTGAAATAATTAAGAAACAGAAACAATTTATTGAACATATAAACCGACAAATAAGAAGAGAAAATAGAAGAAAATAAAAAAAAAACATTTAACATTTAGCCCCACCAATGATTTAACACTTAGCTCCAAGGAGCGTTTTGAGCTTTGACAACGATCACACAAATGATGACGATAAATATACGAAAAGTTTTAAAGATTCGTATTCACAGTACAAAAATGAACTAATATACTTGCTTTGATGAAGATATGTCCGAAAAAACTCCTTTTCGGATGGAAAGTATGGCAGCAAAGAAAATTACTTTGGCATTATCGAAACACATTTAAGGATATGTACACCATAAGGTTCAGATAAACGTCACATTACTAACGTCGTTGGCTTTCTAGTCAAGAAGGCCCTCTAAGGTCAAAATTTCAGCTTTGTAACGGTTAACATTCAAAAGATAATGCAGAAACATGGATTTGACAATTTATCATTTAGCCCCCTATAGTCCCCTATAGTCCCCTATTGTTACCATGGTTCTGAAATAATTTAAATTTACCAATACAAATTTTTGTTTCGTTTTTATCATGTACCTACAGTGAAATGACCAATGAAATATTTTGTAACAATTTTTTTGCGGTAAAAATCTGTCCTAACTTTTTTTTCACAGTAAAAGCGAAAAAGCTATACAATATTCTTATGGGACTTGATACACATGAGTTAAATTTTCAAGAAAAAAATTTTGTCTACCCTCATACTTTGCTATTACATCAAATTGCAAATAACAATTTGCATCTGACTAACTTGCTTTTATTCGTTCCCAATCTTTCGTACAAAAGAACATTTCAGTGTACCTATGTAAAGCTAAACTTGAAATATAAGATTGCAAACGATTAAATCATTCACCGCAGCTTCCTATTTTGCTGCCTCGTTCACGTCTGGTAATGCGTTGTTAGACAGAGCTACATTCATACAAAATGATTATTATTACAATAATGGCTGCAGTGAAGGAAACAAACAAGCACCAAGCAAAGTCGGAGTAAAGTTTTGCAGACAACACACAACATATAATAAAAGCATGGAAATAAACATGAGAATACACAGGGGCGTAGCTACCGCCGTATCAGCCGTATCAATGATACGGGGTCCCGGGGTTACAGAGGCCCCTAACGTGTGTAAGCAAAAATTATTAAAATGTTAGCCACAATGTCACTTAATCAGCGTGCTTCCCGAGAAAAAGACATACAACAAAACTGTCATACGAGAGAATTTCAGACCCGGAATCATATTTCAATGTCAATGTATACTATTGTTGTTTAGATATAGGGTGAATGCGGGAGAGATGCCGCACATTTTGAAAACACTTGATAATTCTTAAAGTATGCATTTAATTGATTCGAAATTTGGTACACAATAAATGTAAACATCGTTCTTTAAAATTATTTATAAATAATTTTAAATTTTGAGTTATAAAGGTTCCATAATTAACACCTCTCCCACACCTATGGGAGAGATGCCGCATCAAACAAAGTGAGACGCCGCATAGTTCATATTAAAAATTTTGCATTTTACACACATCTCCATATATGATGGATGCCATATGTAACCATTTTTTGGCACTTTATACATCTTAACCAGTCAGCTTTTTTTTGATCCTGAGTACCTTCCAAAACATTCAATGCACAGGCAATCATCATTATTTTCGTTATTTTCACTAATATGAGGGCTCCTCCTGATCCATTAATGGATATTTTATATTTACGTGGCATAATTTACAGTCCAGAAAAAATTGCATAATTAAGGTATATAAGTCTATGTTTTTAACATGTAATATGATGCGGCATCTATACCAACTTTAAATGCGGTATCTCTCCTTCTTGTTGGGATAGATGCCGCATGTTGCTATAGCAAGCATAGTGCGGAATTCCAACCTAAAATTTCACACAGTACTTTTAAAATATACCTAAATTAATAACAAAACTCATTTTCATTAAAACAATGAAATATACATTCATAAATTCTAATGAATTAAATGCTTGATAAAATATTATGTTAAAAAACTTACTTTTCAATAATAAAAGGTTGAATAATTACTAAACTGATGGACTAATCATAAATGTTACCATATAGCAGCTTAAATAAGTAACTTATTTTAAACATATAATCCATTAATAGCGCTATCTATCAATCAACGGACGAACTATGACTACTGCGGTATCTCTCCCGCACTTAGCCTATTAATTTCTCAAACTAAACAGATTTCAGAGCCTTTGTGATCTGAGTAATATATTCGAAGTATTACAACCGGAGAGACTCCTATCTTCTTCCAACGAAGTGATAAAATACGCTTCCGGAAAACTCTCGGCTAAATACAGTAAAGACATCTCAGTTAATCTTTATGAACAATTAATTGCGCTGAAAACATGCTTAAAATCTGAAATTCAAAAAATTCATTCCATCAAGGAGCTTATGGAATTATTGCTGATAAAATTCAATAGCCTTGCATCCAGTTTTCCGGTAGTTAATAACGGCATGCTTTCTATTCTTGACCCTTCCAGTTACAACCGCAATAGCTGAAAGAAGTTTTTCAAAGTTAAAACTGATAAAAAATTACCTAAATCTTCGATGGGGCAGGAATGGCTATCAGACTTGTCACTATTATCTATAGAGGCAGAAATTTTAAAAAAAACTGAAACTATATTCAACTATAGATGATTTAATAAATCAATTTGCCGAAAAAAGGCAAGAAAAGTGTATATTTAATTTGAATTGTTTGGCTAGCTCAAATTCTAGGAGGAAGCGATAACTTATAATCAATAAATATTTATTTTAATTTAATACAAGCATTTTTGTTTCTTTTGTGAGAAATCTTTACCATTCATTTGGGACCCCCAACTAATTTTGATACAGAGCCCCTCCAAGGCACGCTACGCCACTGATGAGAACACATAAGGGCGATGAGCGAAAAACAAACACATATTTGTATTTACATTCGTCTTATCTTATCTTATTATTGTCTTTATTATTTAGTTACATAAACAGATTAAGATGAAAATTAAACCACAATTATATAAAATACTAGATTGAGCTACACATATAGTAGCTAAAATATACGAGCTTAGGATATATTCTTTAAGTAATAAATAAATAACTGGATCACAATGACAAATAAAAACAAATTTATTACCAAAATACAAGCATTCCTTGTATTTTACGGCATTTTAAGTTTCCGAATTATAGGCTAGGAACTTACCCTTAAAAGGATATGCTTAGAAATTGAAAAAGTGACCACGAGCGTTCTATTGGCTGGTTTTTTCTTTAATCGATGCAGAAGTCAAAATAAAATATAAGATTCAAATACGATTTTTTGATTAAACCAGGGCTTCAATGCTAAAAATTGATAAAAATAAATAATTTGACAAGTATAATTCTTATAAGTGTTTGATTTTAGTCTATATATTCATTCTAAAATATCATATATGTCAATAGTTATTTCCCTCTCTAAACAAATGTTATAAATTTTTTTTTATATATCAATTATGCTTATAGAATACTATTAATACAAAATTTATACATGTATCTTATTTATTATTTTCTTTAATTTCCACGTTTCACAGTGATGCCGGCATTTGATAAAAAAATAGTATTGGAATTTTTTATTCCTTTTTAAATTTTGAATCGATTAAAAGAAAAATTAGCTGCTAGAACGCTCGTTGTCGCTTTTTTTTTAAAAAATTAGGGTTAAGTTACTACTCTATTATGGGCACTATAAGTTGAAATGACGTCATTCAAACTTGCTTTTTACGTAAAACGAAGTACACAGTGACGTAAATAGACAATAGAGTGCGATGAGAGGATTCTGAAGACTCGTTTCAGGTGGTAACTTGGGTGTAAGGCAAAAATTTTTCAAGGACATGTTTTTGGATATCAAAAGAGAGCTGCGAAGTAACATAAATATGGTCCATCGATACGACCATATTTTATTGAACGACTCGCGGTTATAGATAAGCGTGTGAAGTAGATGGTTATGAACTATTTTCAAACCGAGTTTTTATGATGGAAAGATTAATTGCCATCAAGCTACAATTAGAATCCATATGTCTCATGAAGTATTCATAAATATTTCTTTTGCTATTTTTAAGGAATAATTTATGTCAGAAGGTTGGTTTTGAAATAATGCAAATATTTGGTGTCAGTTAAATGTATACCATATAGGTGATTTCACTTGTTTTAAAATTTTAAAACTTTTATTCATTTTGGTTTTCATGCTTAGATTTCTTGAATTCTTTTTGTCTGACAAGGACAACTAGGTAATAATAATGAAAGTAAAATGATTTTTTGTGTTGTATTTGTCCTTTTAAAAGCGATGTTCGACACCCTTAGGCAAGGCTAATAGAAGGCGTCCAGTTTCGTCCAAAATTGCGGGGGTAGTTTCCTTAACCTCCAAGACGTTTTCCAAAAATATTAGCAATAACTTACTGAATTTTATGTTGTAAATTGAAATAAATTATGTAAGATAAAAAAAAAATGGTGACAAAATATTGTCTGATACAACTCAAAGCGACACAATTCGAGGACTGTCTGTACGCCGCCATAATTTAAACTTCTATTTTAAACTTTATTTCCCCCTCAGCACTCATTCTCTCTCTTTGTCTTTTTGAACCTCAAGCCATAAGGAGGAATTAGGCGGTTTTTTTTAATTATGATAATTTATGATTGGCGAATTTTGTGTGGAAGCAAATAAAGCAAATAAAGCAAAAAAACGAAAATTATTTCATAAAAATAAGAGAAATAATAAAATGGGAAATACGAAAATAAAAATGCAAATTAAATTAATTTATATACATCGTTGACAGCGTTATAAATCTTAATATCCCCGAAATAATTATTATTTTTTTACGATCTGATAATCTTCGCTATTTTGGTAAATCAGAGGGAAACAATTTTCGCTTTGTTAATATTTTTCTTTTTTTATTACAAGATTTGAAAAAAACAATAATAAGACACATAATACATGTTGATTCTTAATACCGATCCGGGCATCAGTCACCGAAAATTGACTGCACTAACATACCAATTGATGGTATTCTTTGGGAAATGGGCAAACCGGTTTTGACCGATACGCACGATCCGGTGTTTGCCGGATGTATTCTGGCCAATACGATAGTAAATGTGAAATGGGCGTTCAAACTGGCGGTCCACTCTAAACTTAGATACACATTTTGAGATTTTCATGGCAGAATTCGACTAGTACACTGAGAAAAAATTACAGTAAAAATTACGGAGCTGCCTCCGGTAAACCAGGCTCAAGTGACCAGTCGGTAGGAAATTATCAAGCAAAAATATGAAAATGCCTTTCAAACATTATTTTTTACGATTCATTTGAAAATTTTTTCTGTACAGATTAAGAAATTTTCCTATACTGCTCCGTAAAATTCGATTGGCTAGTAAAATTTCAAGTGGATACCAGGAAAATTTACGTAATTTTTGTTAAATTATACTAGACACAGAAGAATTTTTACGGAGCCACATTGTAATTTTTACTAAGCTACATGGTAGACGCTGTTTATTATCTCTATTTTCTCCTTGAAACCTGTCTTTCAGCATCTATCTCACACAAGCATCGCACCAACGTAACGCTAGAGGACAAGTACATACCTAACTGCTCTGGCACGCGTAACTGTCTTCACCAAACCAAGGTCATTTTGAATACGGCTTCTATTGCAAACAGACAACTAACTTATTGTTGTGTGTGCCTTGTATGTGATGTGTACCATGAATGTTATCATTTTTTTTTCTGTTTTTTGTTATAATAAACTATTTAATGAACTTTACATTTAAAACAAAGAATTGTTATTTATGTTTCATGAAAATCGCATTATTTTATTATTGATAAAAAACTAATAATTAAGATATAACAATTAAAATTTTTATATGTATTGATGTTTATTGAAACATGTATTTGTGTAAATAATAAAAAACCACAGAACATTTTTTCACTAATAATAATTTGATTTTAATCCTTACCGTTCTATCAATATTTTTTTAAACTATTTTAATTCAGTTATTTATTAATAAATAAAAAACAAAACCTTATAAATAATACGGTAAGAGAGTAGAATTTTCCCTGTACAGTGCCGAAATTTTTACGGAATCACAGTGTAATTTTTACTATACTCATCGTACTTTCTCCTTTGCCTGTCACTTATGCCCGCATTACCAGAGAGCACCGTAATTTTTTATTAGAAATTTCCGTAAAAATTACCGTATTTTTGTCTCAGTGTAAATATTATTTACGTCATAAAGCCAAGTCCCATCGGGTCGGAATTTTTATCTGTTAATAGTAATAATTCTCACCAAATTTGACATTTTAGCTGATATTCAAAATATTGTTTATAAATGACCATTTATTTGGGAGATATATCAAAATGGTTTTGTAATAATATTATCTACATTACATAAAACATGGGTTTCTCTGCGGGTACACTTGGGACTGTTTATAGAGTATTTCAATAATAATTCTAATCAGCTTCATAATCTTTTATATTAGACAAATAAAACTTTTCTGTTTGTATAACGAACCGTTCGTGTTATGTTCAGTTCTAATATGCAGATATTTGAAAATCGTAACACTTATTTTATCATTAAAATAAACCTTTCTGATATAGAGAATGTCGATTAAGAATAAGGGTATGTGTCCATTTGAGAGTAACTAGCAGAAGTAACTATCCAGAAAGTTGATAGTTCATTGTCCACTTGAGAGTACTTTCAGTGATTTTCACTCTGTCTGATAGGAAACTGTCAGCAAACTCTCCGATAGTGCTCTCAAAACCGTGTCGACATAGGGTTGACCCTGGTACTTGTGAATGAATTTTCATGACTTAAGATAAAAGCGTTGTTTTAAGTATTTTTTATTTTATATATCACATTATGGTTGATTTATTTTTAATTCTACATTATTCAGGATGCACCACACAAATTTTGAGCAAATTCGTATGAAAAACAAAAATTTTGTAAGCCATTCACATTTTCCCGGTGCGGTTTTGCAAATCTTATGAATCACGGGGTAAAAGTGAATGCCACCAGAAAAATTATTTAGAATGAATTACAAGAGAAGTGTGGTACGTCAGAGTAAAGCCCAGCTCAAATTCTTCACATTTACTCCACTTTTAAATCTTTCATCATACTTTAGCGGTCACAATTTCTCTTTGTTTAATGCAAGTTACGTATACCTCAAATTTCTACCAAAAAATCAAAGTTAAAGAAAAATAACAAAAATTGTAGGAACAAATTTATTACAAGCTAAAAATGATATTTTGATGATATCTTGTCATTTTATCATATAAAAATTCCATGTATTCACACAAAAACAAGGAAAATAAGACTTTTTCAAGGAAATACAGTTAGTTTACATGAATAAAAAACAAAAATTTTTTTTTTTTTGTATTATTTGTACAACGGAAACTTGTACAATAAGGTCACCAGCACCTTCATCAACATTTTCAACTCTGAAAAGGACACTACTGAAATTTTTGACCGAATGGGGGCATATGTGAATGACGTTCACAATTACCCTTCATTTTTAAAATCATGCGGTAATTGTGAATTGGTGATGAATTGTCCAATTTCTTTAGCAATTAATAAGGAACCCTCTCAGGGCTTAGACCACTTCTTTAAAAGTACTTTTAACCATTTCTTACCTTTTAAAAAAAGAAAATGTATTTAAAAAATTTTTTTTGAGGATTGGTCGAAGTAAGATACATAAAATTTTGCAAGGGTTTTTTCAAAATAAAAAAAAAGATACTAATACTTGGAGAATTGTTGTGAAATTTTAATAGCATATTAAGAAAGGACAGAAAAACATATTAAGAGTTGATTTTTGACAATATTAATGTTAAATATGGTATCGTTGCTTTGTCACTTTTCACAGCAAAATAAATAACAGAAAAACACGAGTCGACTTTCGGCTTTTACACCATCATCAGGTGAAAAACTTAACTAAAAATTGCTCTTTTTGGCGAAAACTATTTATAATATAGATCGGAGCAAATAATGCATTGGTGGGGGATGCTAGAGACAGAGACAGAGACAGATACAATCACAGTATACAATAAAATTAAAAATTTTTGTATTGTTTGCAAAGGTAGTTTAACAGCGAAATTTATTTTAAAAACTGGTTAGGTCCAATATTATTAAATTGACCGGAGCACACTGGGGAAAACCAGACACGTGAAAACAGCGGCGAACGACAATTACCAGAAACAAAGGAAATCATACAGACATCTGTCTGTTGATATGCACGAGGGGTTACACCCAGCAGGTAGCTGCTTTTGTTAAACTAAAAGGTTTGTTAAATGAAGTAAAATCAAAAATATTGTAAAAAGACTATTTAAATATTAATTACCAGGAATGGATAAAAATTTTTTAAAATGGGTCCTATCAACTAAACTATTCGAAAACAAAACGTGAGATGCACCGTGTTATAGATTTAATAAAGGCGATTTGTTTAAATCAATTTGGTCATTCAAGATGACATGGTTTGGATCTTTGTTCAATTTGTTGATTTCCAGGGCTTCCAAAATGTTGAGTTTGCGGCCTTTTTTACAAATATGTAATATTTTGGGTTGTTGATCGGGTTTTACCGAATGACCTGTTTCTAGTAGATGTAAACCAAAGTTGGAAATGTGTTTCTGGGTAGTGATATGTTCCTTATATCTGGTTTCGAACGTTCGACCAGTCTGACCTATGTAAGACGCGTTACACTCCGAACAATCTAGACGATAAACTCCACATTTCTTCATGGGGTCGGATTTTTCTTTAGCGTTATAAAGGAAACGGCCAATAGTATGTGTGGAATGATAAGCGGGATATAGATCAAATTGTAAGAACATGTTGCCTATTTTTTGAGAGATGTTTCCTAGATATGGGAGGGAAATATAATGTTTAGAGTCCGAATTAGTTAGAATAGTTGGATAGATTTGTTCTATGGCTAGACTTCTTTGTTTTTTACGGATTAGTTTTTGGATAATGTGTGGAGCAAAACCATTGTTAACTGCTATTTGTTGTATGATCGATAATTCCTTTTCACGGTCTTTTGGAGATAGCGGGATAGCGAAAGCTCTATGTAGCATAGATCGGTAAGCTGCTATTTTTTGAGAAAATGGAGTGAGTGAATCAGCGGGGATTGTAGTCTTCACCTTTCACATAGTTCTTTCAGATTAGTTTCTTTCGACGTGTCTAATATGTTTCCAAGCGTTCCTTCTGATGAATGCATCCCGATTATTCAAAACATTCTAAACAACAAAAATATTTCTTCACATATCCAAAAAGAACTTTTAAGCTCATTTAAAATTTGTCTTCAACAAAATTATTTCATGTTTAATAACCAAGTTTATTTACAAAATTCTGGTTTACCTATGGGCTCCCCCCTCAGCCCCCTTCTGGCAGACATCTTCATGGATAACTTAGAACATTCTATTATAAATAATCCACTTTCAAAAAATCATATCATTTTCTGGTTTCGATATGTTGATGACATCCTGGTCGGTTTCAAAGGTACAGACAGACAGTTGGACAACTATTTAAAATACCTCAATAGTCTTCATAAACAAATTAAATTTACCAAAGAAATAGAATCGAACAATTCCATCAATTTCCTAGATATAACTATTAATAGATCAGACACAAAATTCTCATATAAAATCTTTCGCAAACCCACATTCTCAGACACTACAATCCCCGCTGATTCACTCACTCCATTTTCTCAAAAAATAGCAGCTTACCGATCTATGCTACATAGAGCTTTCGCTATCCCGCTATCTCCAAAAGACCGTGAAAAGGAATTATCGATCATACAACAAATAGCAGTTAACAATGGTTTTGCTCCACACATTATCCAAAAACTAATCCGTAAAAAACAAAGAAGTCTAGCCATAGAACAAATCTATCCAACTATTCTAACTAATTCGGACTCTAAACATTATATTTCCCTCCCATATCTAGGAAACATCTCTCAAAAAATAGGCAACATGTTCTTACAATTTGATCTATATCCCGCTTATCATTCCACACATACTATTGGCCGTTTCCTTTATAACGCTAAAGAAAAATCCGACCCCATGAAGAAATGTGGAGTTTATCGTCTAGATTGTTCGGAGTGTAACGCGTCTTACATAGGTCAGACTGGTCGAACGTTCGAAACCAGATATAAGGAACATATCACTACCCAGAAACACATTTCCAACTTTGGTTTACATCTACTAGAAACAGGTCATTCGGTAAAACCCGATCAACAACCCAAAATATTACATATTTGTAAAAAAGGCCGCAAACTCAACATTTTGGAAGCCCTGGAAATCAACAAATTGAACAAAGATCCAAACCATGTCATCTTGAATGACCAAATTGATTTAAACAAATCGCCTTTATTAAATCTATAACACGGTGCATCTCACGTTTTGTTTTCGAATAGTTTAGTTGATAGGACCCATTTTAAAAAAATTTTATCCATTCCTGGTAATTAATATTTAAATAGTCTTTTTACAATATTTTTGATTTTACTTCATTTAACAAACCTTTTAGTTTAACAAAAGCAGCTACCTGCTGGGTGTAACCCCTCGTGCATATCAACAGACAGATGTCTGTATGATTTCCTTTGTTTCTGGTAATTGTCGTTCGCCGCTGTTTTCACGTGTCTGGTTTTCCCCAGTGTGCTCCGGTCAATTTAATAATATTGGACCTAACCAGTTTTTAAAAATAAATTTCGCTGTAAACTACCTTTGCAAACAATACAAAAATTTTTAATTTTATTGTATACTGTGATTGTATCTGTCTCTGTCTCTGTCTCTAGCATCCCCCACCAATGCATTATTTGCTCCGATCTATATTATAAATAGTTTTCGCCAAAAAGAGCAATTTTTAGTTAAGTTTTTCACCTGATGATGGTGTAAAAGCCGAAAGTCGACTCGTGTTTTTCTGTTATTTATTTTGCTGTGAAAAGTGACAAAGCAACGATACCATATTTAATATGGATTTTCACAAAGTAAACCTGTCTAGTATTAATTATTTGAATATTAATGTTATTTTAGAAATTATAGCGCCGTTCACAATTTCCTCAATTCAAAATTACCCCGGCCAACCCTACAACAGTTGACAACTAATGTCAAATTTTTATTAAGAAACATTAATGTGATTTTTGTTTGCTATAATCTTTAAAAAGTGTTATAAAGACAGAAAAATTTGCTTCATTTTATATAGTCAAATTTATATTTTAAAAAAGAAATAACTGCTTAAAAAAATTTCTGGTGATTTTCAAATTATTCAGTTTACGTTGAACTTATTGTAAAATATTTTATTTTTATGATCACAGTTTTATAATTTTTATATTTTCCATTAAAAAAAAAAAAATGTTAAGTTTGACAAATATTTAATTCCTAATTTTATATCTTCTTCTTAAATTCACTCCTTCCTTTTAATTTAACTGTTTTTTTATTGAACAAATAAAAAGTATAAAGGCATAATACCTACATTCTGCGTACAACAAAATACGACAAATTAGTGTAAATAGAAACAACGTACAAAATCAATGTTTCGAACATGTTTCGAATTTTGAGCGTAACTGTGTCGGAAAGATGAATTTATGCTTGTCCACTTGTGAGTGAACTAGAAATTTGTCTACTATCCGAGAGTTTTTGCGTGAACTATCAGTCCTGTGTCCACTTCTAATTATGACTCTCGGGAGCAGCTTTCGATAGTTTTTCTCTCAAATGGACACGTACCCTAATATAAACTTCCCCACGGGCCAGCAAAATTTTTAAAGAATTAAATAAAAACAAACAATATAAATAAATTCAGGAAATGTAAGGAACATAATGGAAATAACAATAAAGTTATAAAAGAAAAATGACCAGCATATTACCGGCCAGCACCCGTCCACGATAGCATCACACACATGTCTGATCACTGTTCACGATCGGTCTCTATACGGTTGTTCTGGCTATGATACACAATAAGGTGTCTACAGAATTTTCCTATACACCTTCTATAAATATATATACTTATGTGTATTTATATATACACCGGGAAAACGAAAGGAAAATAGAAAAGTAGATTGTTAGCGTTGAGGCGGTACTCTCTCGATTCCGGAGAAAATGAATAACATTTTACAAATTTATTGATGTTACTATTTGTCAAATACGCTCTAACAATTTTAAATACATTTGCAAAAAGTGTGTATATTTATTACAGTGATAAATATTATATCAATAATACAGTTTGAGAAAATGGAACAGGGCTGGTCAAATTTTTAGTGGGTGAAGAGGCGGGGCTGTTCTGGTGAAAATGAACTTAGGGGCAACTACGTTTCTTTGGAATAATTAGTTGAAAATTTTAAATATTAAATCGATGTAATTTAGAGGAAATAAAGGAAACTGTTGTTTTAGAATTTCCTCGTTAATTTTAGTGATTTAAGCGATGCCGAGTTGCCGAATTGAGGAATTCGGCGCTCCTAAGTACAATGTTTCCTCCAGCAACAATTTTAAGTACACTATTATAACATAAATATCTCATCGTAAACAAATGGCTTCAATATAAGTAAAATATACTTCGATTTGACTAAAAACGTATAGCGTTATTCAGAAATGACGCAAAATTAGACATACAGCCTTAAGTTATTATAAAATTATTCTAATATAAAAACGACGAAAGGGAAAGTGAGACAAAACTAGGTATGTTAAGTTTTGTTGCATTTGTTTGATGACATTATTTTAGTTGCGTCAGGAGAAGGGTAGTCGAAGCTGTGGTGTTGGAGCCTGGATCTAATATTATTTTTGGGGAAAAATTTTTGAAAAGTTTGTTTGTCTTCTGGATCCCTCATTTTTCTCGACGGGCTTGCGTCATACCACTTTTAGTTAATTTCAAGTATATATTATATATTTTTGTGTGTACCATAGGCCAAAAGTCAGCTTTATCAATCCTTCCCTTTTATAAGAAAATAAAACATACATAAATAAAAAAAAAAAAAAAAAATAAAAAAAAGTAGAAATGTTTTATTTTGTTGACACTTAGTATTGTATAATTTTGGCTAGTCATCTTCCAACTGACATCAGATTTAAAAGCGATTTTTCATGGCCACCCCTAAACTAATGCATTTCTTGTTTACTGTTTAGCACTACCACCTTAACCCTAGAATCATAAGTACACGTCAAAACGACGAACGAACTTCTCTACCTGCTCCAATACTACAACTTGTCGGTACCTGCTTGCTGTGAGATTTCTGTTATCTAATTTATTTGTTGTTAACACATAAGACGTATTTATTTTGTTTATAGTCATTGTCGTTTTGTTTGTAATGAAATAGTGTCCGTCAAAAGGACGTCGATGTATGATTACGCGATGTTTTTTTTTTAAAGATTCTGTACTTCACATATAAAAGTTTTGCTAATTTTTCTAAAATTTATTAAAGATATGCATGTTATAATTAATTTATTCAATGATTATGATAATGTGAAAGATGATTACAGCTGTTTGACTTACAGAGACGACATAATACTGAAGTTTTAATATATTGAATCGAAAACTAAAGAATGTGTTTCAAGTGACTTAATAAAAGATTAACAATTTATTTTGTGGAAAATATTTTAATTTTTATTATTTTTTGAGATCTCATTCGAAAAATTACTAACAAATTTTAGAAAATTTACAAATGTGCCTAATGGGGAAATAACTACATATCTATAGGAATATTTATGACTGAGAAATTTCACATTCTGTAAAGTCACACATGTCCACTGACTCACAATAGTTCATAAATTAATTATTTGAAAGATATGTTTTATGATACAATTGATGTATTTATCTATTTTTCAATTTTTATAATGAAAATATGCTTTGATAAAAAGATTAAAAAAATTAATAAATTTTTCCAAATCCAATTTTTTTAAATATTTTGTTCGCTTTTGTAGTATTGTTATGTAAAAAAAATGTTTTTTGCAAATAAACTGTAAAACTCTCCGTAAAAAGTCCATCCGTCAAAACGACGTCGATATATGATTACGTTTCTCGTAGACCAACGTATGATTCTAGGGTTAACCATTTAAAATAATGATGAAATTAACACTTTTGCAATCTTTTGATGCTGAGCAAATTATCAATTTCTTGATTAGAAAAGTCCATCTCCTGGCAAAACTTGCTGAATCCACGAATCGTAAATATTCGAATTAGCACGACGAAGAAAATGATTTATATTTGCATACAGTGTTTGTAATATTTTTACATACGGTAACTAACATCGTATGTATATGAACCCGTCGACTATGACTACCCATCCAGTCAGTTGTGGTACCCAAACGAAGCGCACGTACAAACATTGACTATATTTTCCAACAATTTCAACTCCCTGACGCTTCATATATTACTTTCACGTATGTATATCTACGACGTGGTATATGAGGTACTCGGTACTCTAATTCTATATGAGAGAAGTGTGTGCACATATATGTATGTTCTTCTGGCACTTCATTTGTAGAATGCATTGATATTAAATATGCTCTATGTAAGTATACACAAGCCGTGCTGTATAAAATACACATACTGTATACAGTGTGTTCCAGATCACTATTTTCTAGTTGTAAGAATATTGAAGATCGTTTGCTGCGCCAGTTTTTACCACAAAATATAAACAGTGAGTAGATCTCACCCATGTAATTAACATTTGCCAATAAATTTGAACCAGAAATGTTTTTTAACAGAGAAAATTTGGTACTAAATATTCTGTTTTTAAAAGAGCAACATATATAAAATAGTAACTATAAGTAAATATGTTTACAATATTTTATTGAATTTTGATCAACAAAAGTATTTTGTACCTTTGGTACTAAGAAGTTGTATGCATAATTTAATTAGGGCCGTACTTAGAAGAGTTTGGAAATATCGTGGAGTCAGTTGATTTACGATTTTCTCAAATTGTTAATTCCGAAATAATTCCTGTGATTTTGTCACGCCTGCAAACTATGAGAGTTATTTACCTTCCACCCTGTACATGTACAATATGAACGAGCCGACTTTCAATTCTTACATCCGTCTTCAGGTAGAAGTTATTAATTTAGATAACAACTCTTTTATAGTATAACACGGGAATAAGTGATACTTATTGAGGAATATGAGGAATAGCTGTCATAACAAATTATTTAGTTGAAAATTTAAATGAGATTTGCCCTATCATTTACACTTTTTGCGTCTAACTCGTAAAGTTTATGAAAATAGACGAAAAAGTCAAGTTGCTCAGGACTTAAATGACAATGAAATGGGTACGAGAAGATTTTATCCATCCGAAAGTGTATCGATAGCGATACTAACAAACGGATATCAAATATGAAAATCATAGAAATACATATTGTAGAGTAGCCCCCCCCCCCTGTAATAAAAATAATTTAGACCAGTGTGTCTTCTATTAAAAATTAAACGTCTGAAAAATTAGGAAAAACGTAACAGGTACCTTATAAATCAATTAGATTGTATTATTCACAAAACTGGCGCATAGATAAGTTTGTTAAGTATATTGGCTTCGACGTGTAGTTGAAAGATTTTTGGTTGGAAAGGTTCTGTAAATTTTAGAGTTTCGGTAACATAAAGGAAAAAAAACTCCATAATCTCTTTTATTTAAAAAAAAAAAAGAAATATTCTAACACTGTATATGGAGTTTTGTACAATTTTCATAACCACAATAAGCAAAACAAAAAAAAAAAGAAGAAAAAACTGAAAAAAAATTTTCATCAGAAGCTCATGGAATCGAACTGGAAACCTTTCAGTTACATCCATCAAAACACTTTTCACACTGTGCTGCACGCCGTTATTTTATACGGTATAAACTAACTGATATACAAGAAAAATACTATTTTTTTCGTAACTTTTCGGGAACATTGGTCTAAATTATTGGTACTACAATACTGAGCAGTATTAATTTCCTCCAAATCTATGATTCCCAAGTTTCAAATTCCCCTTATAAAGTGTTGAACAGGTTTAAAGTTCTACGTTGAAAAACGTTGAAAATATTATCTGAAACACACGATAAGTATAACTTAGATGCACATACACGTTAGTACATATACGTTATGTTCATAATGTTCATACGTTTGAATAACGGCGTGTATATGTTGTACATAGAAGCAACATAAATAATATTTGCATCCCAACATAACAGTATTATTGTAATTGTGTATATTCGTTGTACCGAAATTTTACTACACAGTAAACTTGTATGATCGTTTAATTAAACATTTTTCAAAGACACAAAACACACACAGACACTTCCCCCCCCCCCCGCAAATACCACCACTTTAACCCCTACCCTCAAAACAAAAGAAACAGACACATTCATATGACAAGAGTGCATGCATAGATATATAAAGATCAAAATTTTCTATTTCATAATTACCGTGCTCGCTGTCGCCGGTAAATGACGTGGACACCGCACTACCCCTACCAAACGATTATGATATACAAAACAAAACACATCAATTGTATCTACACAAACATGCGAATGTGTTTCTGCAATATGGTGTATGTGTGACTGGGCACCTTGCATATATACCTATAGTATTGCATACTGTCATGGCCGACCTATGTCACTAACAACCAACAATTAAGGGGGACCACTAGTGTGACTGCCTGAAAAAAAGGTGATTTTTGGGAATTTTTTTAAAGAAAACTACCATATAGAATATTTTAATATTTTAAGGATATATTCGTTGATATATAATAAAGACAAGATAAAATTTTTGGACCAAAAAATTAAAAATGCAGTGAGTTATTCGAGATCTCCCAAGGCTCCAAGAAAAAAAGTCCCCCCACAGCTGCAGTAGTAGCGACTTTCAAAGTACTTGAAATCAAAAAAACCGAAAAGCTACTTAAACTAGAAGGTATTGTCCGTGCCATGAATCTCAACTGAAAAACAAAAGTTGAAATTTGACAAAATGGCTAAGTTTTTAAAAAAAAAGTTTCAAATTTTGGGCACAAATTTGATGATTTTTGGCCTGCAGAAATTACATTTTTTATTTGATCGGAAAACTGGAGGTTCATGGCACGAAGAAACTTATATAAAAGGAGCTACATTAAAAATCAAATCGATCGGATGATTTTTCTTAGAGTTATAACTGCAGCAAATTTCAAAAATGTAGTTTTTCTTTACCTTACCTTTTAGTTTTAATCACTCAGAATTTTTACTAAAATTATTTACGATGTACTCACTGTAACGGTCATAGTAAAACTAGATGAGTCGTGTAAATGTGCCAGAATCTAGCAGCTTCACAACATGTGACTGGCAGCCACGTTCAAAAAAATCCCGAACTATCAACTTTCATACATTTCTCAATACCTCAAAGTTAACAATGAAAATCAGAATCCGCTCTTCGGATGGCTGTAACTCAAAAACTATTTGAGATATGCACTTGAAATTTTAGTATGTTATTTTTAAATGTATAGACTGTCAAAACGTGACTGAAAAACGTCACACTAGTGGTCCCCCTTAAATTTCGCGACTCGTTTGGAAAAAATTAATAACACTAACAACGACGTTCACTGTATCACTTACTGGTAACAGACTAAATCACAGGTGATGTAATAATTGACACCTCATTGCACCTTACGAACGACAGATTTTTTATAATTATGTACACTGCTTCTATAGTGTTCGGTGAGTGCATGTAAGTGCACCCGCGAAGGAACTAGCTCTTGCACTGTTTACGAACATTTTATTATATATGCATTTGAACTTTTTGCAATTATACAAAACAATTTTGTTTTGTTTGTTATGTATGGTTAGTGTTTATGCCGTAGATAGGTATGTAGAAAGAGTGGTGGGGGTATAAACACTTAAAAAAGAAATTATTTTGTCGTATAAAATACGTGAATTTTACCACGTTATATAGTCTGTGCATGGTTGTTGGTTAAAAAGAGCATACAAATTAAAATTTACTAACTGCTTGTAGATATATCAACATTGGTGCAATACATCTCAATATCATATGGAGTAAGAAGATGCATATAAAATGCAAAGTTTCTGAGCGATCAAAGTCCACATTACAGTACTCCGTTAAATAAATGAAAGTAAGGGTCTACACCATTAACCCTAGAATCATACGTTGGTCTACGAGAACGTTAATCATACATCGAAGTCGTTTTGACGGATGGACTTTTTACGGAGAGTTTTAGAGTTTATTTGCAAAAAACATTTTTTTTACATAACAGTACTACAAAAGCGAACAAAATATTTAAAAACGCCGTGAGCAGCGGGGCCCCATCACGGTAGTCGAATTTTCCCCTTCATCTTCGGTATTGAATGTCTACAAGCGAAATGTGATTGAAAGTCTACAACCGAATTGTCATTTTGTTGGTTTCAAAACTGGTGATGAGTGTTCGGCTGATCGAGGCTTTAAAAAAAGGTTTTAAGTATTTAAGGGCTGTATCTCAGTAAATTTCAATTTTGTGCCGAAAACAGGTAGCAGAAAAAAAGCCAACACAATTCGTACGAGGACATTCCTGCCCATGTTTATCCGCTAATTGCCTTTATGTTTTAATTTTAAAAATTAAAAAAGGACCTTAAATAGTAAACTGGAAGGCCTTTATAAAGATATTTTTTCTTTCCAAAAAAATCCAAAATTTATATTTTATAAATACTAAAAATCCAAAATTCCTAATTTATAAATAAACAGTGACTTTAATAACATTTTTAAATTACTTAATATGTATGTATTTCATTTGTCATAAAAGTAAGTTCACTTTTTTTTAAATTTTTTAAAATTACTATTCGCCTACTTGTGTTTAGAATAAACATAATGCTTTTAAAACACATTTAACAATAGCATTCAATTCCGATGTAAAAATGGGAGAATTGGGGGGAAAAGTGATGCGGACTCCCTACAAGGTACTAGCTGGATACTAACTGAATACACGTACAAAATTTCAGCCCTCTAGGTTTCCTTATGGAGTCTCTAGACATGTTAGAAAACAAGCAAAAAAATTAAGGAAATATTGGCGTAAAAATCGTGGGGGTAAGGGTTAAAAGTTGAAACCTCCAAAAAACAGTGTCTGGCTATTAGCTTAACCTGTACACCAAATTTCAGCCCTCTAGGTTTATTTGGGGAGATTTTGACCCGAACGAAACTGTTAAAAAACAAGAAAAATCATGTTCTTTTGGGTATAAAAATGGTGGGGGTCGGGGTTAAAAGTCGAGACCCCCAAAAGGCACCCCCTTGATACTAACTCAATCCGAATACAAAATTTCAGCCCTCTAGGTTTATTCGGGTGACCTGTGCGAGTGGTACAAACTTCGAAAACGTCGAAAATGCATGAAATTGTAGCTTAAAAATGAGGGGGGTGGGGGTAAAATATTAAAACCTCCAAAAAGCACAACCTAGGTACGAACTTTATCAACACACCAAATTTCAACCCTCTACGTTAATTCTGGGGGGCTGGGGGCCTGTTAGATCCAGCGAAAATCGTTTTTCCCCCCTCTACTCCCACCATATCATCCTAGGAAGCTGAATTTCGGATATGTTGTAGATAATTGACCGAAACATTATTTAAAACCGGTTTGGAAAAGTTTTATTGCTTTTCCGCCCCCCACCACCCCCTTAAAGGTCGGGTCCGAAAAAAAATTTGCCCAAAATTTGACCCCACTTTGATAGTATTGTTGTGCATCGGAATAAGCCCCACTTACCAAATTTCATCTCTTAACTTCCATAGGGGGGCCCTACACATATTAAAAGGTTGCGGGAAAATATATATATATATATATATATATATATATATATATATATATATATATATATATATATATATATATATATATATATATATATCAGACATCTTTTTTTTTTACATAATCGTGTTCTACGGGTCCGAAAACGGATAGCGCCCCTGGTCTCGCCTCTCGCAGCTCTTATCGTATAGACTGTATAAGTCTAATTTTTCGGAGAAAATTCGACTAAAAAAATTGATTAATAAATGATAATTGTACTAAGTTAAACAGAAATGTTTGATGCCTCTGGCTGCTTTACTTTTTAATCATTTTTGTTTTTCTCTACTTGACTTTAATTATGTTTAAAAATTATTTAGAAGAAAAAATATATAAGTACGCATTCAGCGGCTGGATTTTCATATTCAGCCTGGTTAATTTGCCCCTAAATAATCAGAAACTAACTGTAGTATTTAATATCATTTTATTACCATATTACAACATCTAATTAAAACCCCCCCCCAAAAAAAAAAAAATGTTAAAATACAAAAATAAGCCGAAAAGAAGGCACAAAAATGCAGGTCACCAATATTTTTTAAAGATACTCTTTTACATACTTCTGCTAATGGGTAGGAGTATATTTTGGCTTTGTATAGTTACTCTCATACATACTACTTTAGTATAATACTCCAGAGTGATGCATACCAGCAAATGTTTACTCTCAAGAGAATATTTTCAATATTTCTTTAGTAAAATACTCCACAACTGTAAATACTACATTAGTATAGAAAATAATTGAACTCATCAATTTTTCACTCTTTTAGTAAAATACTAAGTTACTTACAAAATCTTCTTTATTTTTGCACGATCGTGTATTTTCATGCATTTACCGATGTTGACAATGCTGATAAGTTACATTTCTCAAAAATTTGTTTATATCCATGAAAATCAAAAAATAACAGTGCGGTAAGTGAAATAGATGCGTGGTAAGTTAATAGGAGTGTGGTAAGTGAAATTAGCTCAAAAATGATTGTAATTATTTATTTATATTGAACAATTAGGAAAATAAATCGATTAACATGAAAATTTCCAATAGTTTGCACATTATTATTATTATTATTGGCATTAGTCTTCATATTTTATTGACATTTCAAAAGGTCGTTCAATCATTAAAATTTTCTGTGGTTTTCATAAACCTCCCTTCATTTTATGAGAACAAATTTGCAGCCAAAATTAAAATTCTTCATCAATTTCATTATTCGCACTATTATTATAGTTTAACAAACTACTTTTCCCAATTTTTTTAATTGAAAATTCAAAAAAATATTCACACTAATTAAATATTGACACTTAATTTTTTATTTACAAATATAGTTGTCAATTGTCACTACAAAGACTCGTATAGTTGCTAATATAAAAATTTATAATATTTATTCATGGCATTCTATGTGATAACATAGAAAAATAAATTTCACCTATATTATCTGAATTTTATTTTTTATTTAACATATTTTTATTCTTTAATTATTTTAAATCGATCGTGCAAAAAATATTATACAATACACGATGCGTTAAGTGCCTTTACAGATTTCGGAAATTGCAAAGACTCGTCACTGCGGGTCTCGTTTTCGCAACATTTTCTCGATCAATAAAAGCAACTTACCAAACTTACATTGTAAAATACTATTAAAATGTAGGTATCTTTTTTTAGTTTCTTACCCTGAATGACCACTTAAGTATTTTAGGTGACGTCAGTAAGGTAAATATTTTAATTTTCTTTTTTTTTCTTGGGTTGTTATTATAATTTACCGAAAATTATAGCATCAAAAATAAAAAATATTTAAGATGTATTTTTCACAGCGCTTCCACAATTTCAATTCTTTAATTTCTTTGCATTTTAAAACAAATAGGTGTACAGGGAACATTGAGTTTGAAAATAAATATAGAAAATTGAATACGAATATATTCCTATTTCTATAGTTAAAAAAAAATTATAAACACATAAAAACTGAATTAAAACACTCACAAGTAATAAGTATGTACGATGTGCATTAGTTAGTAGGTATACGATATGCACTGATATCATCTACATATGCGATAAATTTGCATATTAAATAGAAAAATTTTTTTGCAATATGTTATTACATTTATCAAACTTAATACATGTCAATCAATAGTACGATTTTAATTAAAAATCTTTTAATTGCATATTTTCATATCATGTGAGTTGTTATATCTGTCTGTCTGTTTGTCTGACTATCTGACTGTATATTGACTCAACCCATCAATCATATATATATATGTAGGTGTTGTTGGATCAAACAAGTTATCATACAGATATAGGGTGGATCATAGACCAATGAAAATATTATATTATATAGACTAATTATATAAATGTATAGGGGGAAGGCTTAATGAATGGGATATCTTTTTAAAAAATCGTCTTAAGGTAGTCCGGCCGAGTTGTGAAAACTAAAATTAAAATTGAAATTTTTTTGTTGTAAAATGTCTAAAAATAAATGTTAATAATTATTTTAATATACGATAAATTTAATTAGTTGAATATAAAGTTTATTTAAAAATAAATATTTGAATTTGATCGGTGGTATTATTGAGCATACGTCGACTAGAAACGTTCGGGTAAACTAGGTAAAGACATTTATGTGTATAAATGTACATAAACATTTTGATTCGTGAAGTTTTTTTAACTGACCTAATTTATGAGAAAATATTACGATAGTTATATTATATTTCATATTCTTAAATAGATAATTTAAAACTGACGCGCTTTCCGACTATACCCGAACTGTTGTGGTTGTATGTGGATGTTGAATTTTATCAACTTATTTTTCATTTTTTGTTTATAAAAGTACCGCAAAGCACAAAAATACTAATGAGAAAACAAAGCTAAAGAATTAATCTTTCAATTTATCGAAAAATATAGTTAAATTCACGGTGAAAATTTATTTTAAAAAATAATTAAACATAAGTCTCCATAAGGTTACATGTTAAATGGTCATTATTAAAAGATAGATTATTTAAATTCTAACGCCGTAAAACACCCCTTTTTTGGACGGTTAACAATAAAAAGACTTTTACTATCGATCACGATCAAATTTATAATTATTTCACCGTAAACAAAACTTCGGCCGGACTACTTTAACTTCAAAACCAAGTAATCAAATATTTTAATTGTTGCGGCATAAGATACTTCAAATATTACTTTATATTTTAAACTAAAAGAAAAATTTATTCTTTTTAAATAATAATAAATTTTTTTGTTTGAATAAAATTATTTTTTTGTCCCATTCAGTAATTCCATTTTCATTGAATTGGAGAAGAAGAATATTGAATGGGGCATATATGTAATACAATGTAAAATTCATGCGGTTTATACAGGTTAGTAAAAATATGGAAACGGTTAAAAATCTTTGCGGCTAAGCATTTGTGGGATAAATGATGAGGACTAAAGTCTCCGCATTTTTCACGGCGCATCCGATGGTGACCTTGACTTTAAGGTCAAGATCAAAATTCAAGGTCATATTCATAATGTCCCATTCAATATTTCTTGTCAAGTAACTAGTTAAAGTCAAGAAATAAAATTTCTATTTTCCCGTGGGAATGAGGAATTTCCCCGGAGTAAAAAGCATCTTAAATGTTGACCTAAGTAATAGGTTATCACCACACCAAATTTCATCAAAATCTGTCCAATAGTTTTTGCGTAATATGTGCTCATGCACATAATGGTTTTTCTATTTTCCCGTGGGAATGAGTTACTTTCCCGGAGTAAAAAGTATCTTAAATGTTGCCCTAGGTAATAAGTTATCACCACACCAAATTTAATTAAAATGCGTCCAATAGTTTTTGCCTAATGTGTGCACACGCTCAGAATGGTTTTTCCATTTTCCCGTGGGAATGAGAAATTTTCCCGGAGTAAAAAGTATTTTAGGTTTTGACCCAGGTAATAAGTTATCATCACACCAAATTTCATTGAAATCCGTCCAATAGTTTTTGCGTGAAGCGTGAACAGGCATACAGACAGACAGACAGACAGACAAAAATTCTAAAAATCGCTGTTTTGGTATCTACATCGATAATTATTTACAGTACCAGTACAATTTTCAAAAAATATTCCATGTACAGAAATGGTCTCGTTACAATTTTATTATATGTATAGATTGAGCTAAGATAAAATACTTCTTGATAAAAAATATGTATCAAGAAGTAATATTGTTCGTTTTGGTAACACAGTATATGTATTACTGCAACATCCATCACAAAGCTGATTCAAATGCGGAGTTAAATTTTTTAGTAGTTTGTTTGAATGGTCCCAGAACAAGTAATCATTTCCTATCGCAATACATAGTGTGCTATCTCACTCATATTTATGATGAAACATAATATATGTACATATATGCTATACTAGCGACATTCTCAATAAACAGAATTACAAATAAATAAATGTATGAGTTAAGATGTCGCTCGCACTATACGATATCAGTACTGCGTCACACAGACGCCATATTTAAACTTGGGAATTAACTATCTATACGGTTACAATACGATAAAGCGTAGTGGATGCAAAAGTGATTTGAACAAAAATGTTTACTTGTGGATATTGAAGCGAAACATTTGATTTAGTTTTCCAGGTGCACCATACGCTTAGCGTTATAATGAATGCGAATGCGGCGGATACGAACGCGAAGACGAATAATTATTTTAAACAACACTTTCAAAGTTTCAGTCAGTTTGACAAAATTGACAAACTTAGAAAATCGGTAATAGTTCAGAGCCTTTGTGACCTGAGTAATATGTTCGAAGTATTACAACCGGAGAAAATCCTATCTTCTTCAAGAGAAGTAATAAAAAACGCTTCCGGAAAACTGTCGGCTAAATACAGTAAAGACATCTCAGTTAATCTTTATAAACAATTAATTGCACTGAAAACATGCTTAAAATCTGAAATTCGAAAAATTCATTCCATTAAGGAGCTCATGGAATTGTTGCTGATAAAATTCAATAGCCTTGCATCCAGTTTTCCGAAGGTAATAACAGCATGCTTTCTATTCTTCACCCTTTCAGTTACAACCGCAACAGCTGAAAGAAGTTTTTCAAAATTAAAACTGATAAAGAATTACCTAAGGACTTCGATGGGGCAGGAACGGTTATCAGACTTGTCACTATTGTCTATAGAGGCAGAAATTTTAAAAAAACTGAAACCGTCTTCAACTATAAGATGATTTAATAAACCAATTTGCCGAAAAAAGGCAAGAAAAGTGTATATTTAATTTGAATTGTTTGGCTAGCTCAATTTCTAGGAGGAAGCAATAACCTTTAATCAATAAATATTTATTTTAATTTAATGCAAGCATTTTTGTTTCTTTTGTGAGAAGTCTTTACCCTTCATTTGGGCCCTCCAACTAATTTTGATACAAGGCCTCCCCAAGGCACGCTACGCCACTGTCTTTACTTGTTTGATAATTAAAAAATTAAAACAGAGAAATAGATAATTAACATCTAGAACTACGGAAAACAAACGGAGATTGTCGAATCAATGAACGTATGAAAGTCACGCGACGCGAACATGGACACCATTGCGAATCTCTCACATACTACGAATGCGAAACCGATTGTGTTTATTACAGATATACAGTGCACATCGTATAAAGAATAGTAAACTAGTTGTTGATTAATTATTAATATAAAGTCTATTTAAATTGTTTACATACATTCCGAGAATTTCATTAGAGATTGATGACAAAATCAAAGGAATGTATACCTACGTGAAATGTATACAAGAACTTTTGTCATGTGAGGTTATGTGTTGTACTATTTGTATTGTAGGTTATGTTATCCCCGGATTGGATTGTATGGCTATATAAACAAACAAAGATCAAAAGCAAACTTTTATTTGGATAAATAAATGATCTAGTACTTTGTATAACATTATTGTTATCTTAAGGTACCATCACAGTGTGATCGGCCGAAAAATAGTTAATTTTCGCAATTTTTTTCGGACGGATAGGGTCGGGGAATGGGGATGAATTTTTTTTTTTAATACCACTATTTAACAATACAAAAATGTTTTTTTTTTTTTATTCATTATTATTTATTATAGCGAATTTCCAGAATGGAATTCAGCTATTACAGCCACTGTCATGACGTGACTTGAACCCGGGACCATGGCAGAAATTTATTTTGAGGTCCCTAGAAATCGAAAATAATATTCACAAATATATATATATATATATATATATATATATATATATATATATATATATATATATATATATATATATATATATAACACTCGAACGAAACGTCCTAGGTTTACGAAATTTAGTGAAAATGTTGGAAGTCCCAAACCGTTGGACAAGTTCGTTAGCCAGACACGTCGGATGCCAGGAACATGATGTTTGTTCTTGCAAAAAATTAGTTGATTGCCAAACTTTCCACTTATTCAAAAATTTTTGCGAAATTTTTTTAGACAATTTAAACGAGGAGAAAAAATTACATAAAAAGGGTCTTTAAACTATTATTCTATGTCAACTAGTTTCCGAGAAAAATTAATTTTTATAAACGGGCATTCGCTGTGTTATGCAGGATGCTGCGACAGGGGTATATATTTTTTAGAGCTCCGAAAAAAATCTTTCGGGACTATAATAGAAATTTATTTTGAGGTCTTTAGAAACCGAAAATAATATTTAATAAAATTTATATATTTGTATTTAGTCCCACACTGTTGGACAAGTTCATTAGCCAGCCTTGTCGGATGCCAGGAACATGGTTTTTTTTGGTCATTTTTCGTGAAAAAAATTAGTCTTTTGCCAAAGTTTCCTCAATTCAAAAAATTTTTGCGACATTTATTTAAAGAGGAGGAAAAATCACTTAAAAGAGTGAAAATCACAGAAAAACGGATTTTTATAAACGAAAATTCGCTATGTTATGCAGAATGCTGCGACAGGTGTATTTTATAATTATTATAATTTTTTGAAAAAAGTGTCTTTATAAAAGAGCGATATTTGGTCCCCACGATTGCGGCCGCAGTTTTTATCTGAAAAAAAAAATCAAATAGATTACCAATCTCTAGGTAAGCCGCTATGTACCGATGGAAGCTTTTCTTTTATTTTGAAATCTTCCTATTTTTCCACACGGAAAACTGTAAAAAATTTTGTACTTTTTGTACTTACCTACAGATTGATAATCTATTTTATTTTTTTTTCGGATAAAAACTGCGGCTGTAATCGTGGGTACTAAATATCGTCCTTTGTTAAAGACACTTTTTTCAAAGAATTATAATAATTATAAAAAAAAAATAAAAATGAATAAAAAAATATTTTTGTATTGTTAAATAATGGTATTAATCGTAAAAAAGAATTCATCCCTATTCCCTCATCCTATCCATCCGAAAAAAAAACGGAAAATTGACTATTTTTCGGCAGATCACACTGTGATGGAACCTTAAAGTACCGAACACACTGGTCTGGTAGACCGTAGCGCGACTGTAACTTGACCGGATTATGGCGTGTGGTATAATATGGTCAAATTCTAAAATTTGATTTTAACACTTGTAAAACTATTAAGTTAAAGATTCTAAATAAAAAAAAGTTTAATTTGGTCTAGTGATTGCTCACTGTTTGGAACTTTGATTGTGCGAGTCCAATCTACCCTTGACCGATCATTTTTTTGCGTCTATTCTCTGCTATTTTATCAGTATTACTTACGCATACATATGACAAGAAAATTCTTATATATTATCTAAAATCATATTGTATTCAATTTAGCTGTAGGGACATTCTAGTTTTTATACTGTGTGTCATTTTTTCCATATTTTCATATATCTTTTCATATCCTTTTACGTATTTGTGTTTGATAAAATTCTAGAATATAATACCATGTAATACATACTTGGCGATTTTACAATATTGATATAATCAAATGTTTATTTAAGACATATGGTATCACTATTTTTTTTGGTCATATTAGCCAAATATTTATAAGTTACCTTTTTTATGTGTTTCTAACTGAATTGATTCTGTTGAAACTGATGAATTGACGAGTACTTGACGTTGGAATTTTTCAGGGCAAATTGTTGTCATTACAACTACGAAGTTGAGTCCTTTCTTATTTCCTCTGAATTTCTATTGGACGGTCTATTGAGAACACAGTATAAATAAAAGATCATTGCCATAGGCAGTAGCGAAACGCACTTTCTATCCTTTTTTTATATAAGTACAATTATGTTTGTCCTTTTTTACTTATGTGATTGTATGTGTTTGTACATGTGAGATTGACGGTTGATAATGGTCATGTTAAATTATATGAACAACTAAAAGCAAATTTCTTCAAAATGAATTGAGAATTCAAGCCGAGAATTTAGATCGTCACGATCTATTAGCACCAACCACTGTCGAAATCGAAAATATTAACTGAATTATTATAAAATATTAATAATTATTTATTATTTAACGTATTTTTACATAAGCATTCAAATTATAATAATACTTACAAATTTGCATCAAACGGCACTCAGAAAAAACGTAAATTGAAATTTTGTTTTGAATGATTTAAGCAAAATTTAGCTGCACAAGAGTTATCACCAGACATTTTAAGCCACCATAATAATTAAATACATATTAGAAATATCTTACAGATCACAAAACACACTAAAATTACAAGGAAATATCAAAAATAACTGATGACAAGCTTTAAATAAAAAAGATTTAATGCCAGTTAAAATTCCACTGGCATCGTTGTTAAAAATTTTAAAAAATTTAGTGAAACTTAGACAAAATTAAATAATTTACATAATTATCAACTGTAAATTTTCACAAAATAATTTGACCTGCAAATTTATTTTTCTAAATTAAATTTACTTTAGTGATGCTATTGTCACTGTATTAGTATGCATAATGTTATGCATTATTTGGGTACATAACATGGATAACCCTTTGGAATTTTTGAATTCCAAATGACACACTTATGTCATCTCGTTTCGTAACTGTTTGTGAAACAAACTATTATATAAACTGTGATTGAGAATTTAAACTACCTACTTTCACTGGCGCATTATGGTACACAAAAAGAATTTTTTTCCAGTATTTCCCGGAGTATTTTCAAAAAAATTAAAAATTATGAAACCAATAATAATTTTCAAGAAAATAAATGAAAATAATTGTTACTGTTATGGTAAAAAATATTACTGTTAGAAAAACGATAGAATTTATCGCTTTATTAGACCAATTATAATGAAGACGCTCTTTTACAAACATCTAAAATTTTAAATCCTCGTTTAAAATAAGAACAAATTGGTTTTCAGACCTAAATTTCGTTAATAAATGGATGCTGAAGCTATAAAACGAACGCTGGATGAATTTACTTAATATGTTTAATAGTATACTAACCTAATTTCAATTGACTGTTCACAGTGGATATTTATAATGTTACTTAAGAATTGAAAACTCCTTTTTTATTCGCGAAAATTATGTAGAATTCTTTTATTCTGATAATTAAATTAGGGTAAGTGCGGGAGAGATGCCGCAGCAGCCATCGTAGATAGATAGCGTTATTAATGGATTATATGTTTAAAACAAGTTACTTATTTAAGCTGTATATGGTAACATTTATGATTAGACCATCAGTTTAATAATTATCCAACTTTTTATAATTGAAAAGTAAGTTTTCTAACATAATATTTTATCAAGCATTTTAATTCATTAGAATTTAAGAATGTATATTTCATTGTTTTAATAAAAATGAGTATTGTTATTAATTTAGGTATATTTTATTTTAAAAGTATGTACTATATAAAATTTTAGGTTAGAATTCCGCACTATGCTTGCTATAGCAACATGCGGTATCTATCCCAACAAAAAGGAGAGATGCCGCATTTAAAGTTGGTATAGACTTCATATTACAAATTAAAAACAATGACTTATACCTTAATTATGCAATTTTTTTTTGGACTCTAAATTATGCTACCTAAATACAAGAGATCCATTAATGAATCAGGAAGAGCTCTCATATTAGTGAAGATAACGAAAATAATGATGATTACCGGTGTATTGAATGTTTTGAAAAGTACCTACTCAGAAACAAAAAAAAAGTTGACTGGTTAAGATGTATAAAGTGCCAAAAATGGTTACATATGGCATGCATCATGTATGGAGATGTGTGTAAAATGCAAAATTTTTAATATGAACTATGCGGCGGACTCTCCTTCTTTGATGCGGCATCTCTCCCATAGGTGTGGGAGAGACGCCGCTTGGCAGGCTCTACAAAAATGTTAATTATGAATCCTTTATGACTCAAAATTTAAAATTTTTTATAAATAATTTTAAAGAACAATGTTTACATTTATGGTGTACCGAATTTCAAATCAATTAAATGCATACTTTCGGAATTATCAAGTGTTTTCAAAATGTGCGGCATCTCTTCCGCATTCATCCTAATATTTCGGTAACCGCTGGAAATTTCTTTAAAATTTTCTGCTACACTGCATTTAATACAAATGCAGAAGTCATATTAATATTTTTTTGTCATTTTAGTACCGGTTTCAGAATATGAAATAAAAATTGATGAATTAATTTTACGTTGTTTGTTTATTAGACATGACTAATTTCGTTTTACAATACAAAATTTCTTAATAAAATTAATTACTTGTGGGTATGTTAACCCTTCCATTCATAAGTAAGACTTCTTTTAGTACTGACCTCGTCCTATTTTTTTAGTATCGTAAAAAAAGTTCCAGTTTATTCTAGGACAAGGAGAGAGATGTAAAACTTGTATAAAAAAAGGATAAACGATCCTGAAACCTATTTCAGCACATTAATAAAACAAGCCTTTTTTTGTTCCTGCGTGTATCTTGGAACCTACAGATACCTGAGCTCCTAATGGTTTACAAAACGAACGAATCACATATCGATCACGTCTATCGCTGACATGATTTGCTTAATAATTTTTCTGGTGACAATTTAACTTATGTGTACCAAGGTCCCATAAGAATATTGTAGTTTTTTCACTTTTACCATGGAAAAAAGCTAGGACAGATTTTTACAGCGAAAAGATGGTATTACAAAATATTTCATTGATCATTTCATTGTAGGTAAAAACGGTAAAAATGAAATAAAAATTCGTATTGGTAAATTTAATTGATTTCAGAACCATAGTAACAATGTATTAAATTACAATATGAATTATACACATTTATTTTATTCGTTAAATTGTCTTACCGTATTACACTTGAGTTTTATATTTTTTATTACTCATGCGGGAGAAGTACTAACTTGGCGCACACATTTCTGTACGCAAAATAACTGTTTGCCCACTGTACTCTCCCCGCATACTTTTTTGCGTGTGGAAAGTAACTTTCCACACGCAAGTTGACAATAAAACACGCAAAATTTAATCAAAACACGCAAAGCCGCCTCTTAAGTTTTCATTTAATAAATATTTCATAATTATTTCTATAAAAACCACCAACAAAGTAATTTAAACGATAATTAATTCAGAGAAAAAAGACTAACACTTAAAACTATTATTTTAAAAAGTAATAAAAGTGTCAAAAATAGTGATAATGATAGAAAAAAGTATGTGAAATTCGTAATAAAAAATAGTATGTGCAACTTTTGCGGGATTGTCGATTGCCCCACTCAAGCGCATCAGCGCACGAACGTAGTTAGTGCGCTGAATTTCGCTTTCGTGGGCAATCGACAATTTTCCGCACTTATTGCACAATATACTATTTTCTGATTAAATTTGTGTTTTCTACAAATCAAATTTCTTGCCTAAAAGCAATTTAACGAGAAGAACTGTCAACTAACAAAAGCGCTTCAGCTTCGCTGTCGCGTTTTTCTCGTTAAATTGCTAAGCAACAAATGCTTGTTAGACAAACCTAAATTGATTGTGGTAAAAATGATAAATTTGTAAAGTGTTGGGGATTTAACGTTGTTAGAGTGGGAACAAACAACCCACTACTAATCCAGACATCTTGAATTACTAAATCTAAACGAAATATTTCATATTCTGTAATTTATATGTTAAGAATATTGTTACAATATGGGGCTGTCCATTAATCACGTGAGGCTTGAAAGGGGGGGGAGGGGTCCCATAAAAAAATCACGAAATATCACAAGGGGGAGGGGGGGGTAAAGTAATATATCACGTGTATTTATTTTTTCGGCAAGTGCGCGATACTCAACCGAAATGCGGCGTTACATGTATTTATTTTTTCGTCAAACGCGTACAAAATCGAAAACGGCTTGTAGTGTGATCTTGATTCGCTATCAATATAATAGTCCAGAGATGCACAATGTTCGTCTTTCCCGCATCCTCACGCGACGATCGAACGGTAGATCGAGAGAGATTCTCTGCGTAGTGCGCGAAAATGATGTCGCCGAGTGGCTTGATGAAACCGATGTTGATCTTCAACAAAGCACTGTGCCAACAACTGATTTGCAAGATGCTTATCCAGTTATTGGTGTTGAAGAAAGTCTTGCTAATCCGTGGTCCGAAAATACTGTACATTAAGTAATGTTCATGTATTAGTACAAAAAAGTTTTTCGCATTTCTATTATTTTTATGTCAATCAAAAAAAAAAAAAAAAATTGCAACCTTTCTGTCTACTTCTGAACGTTATTATAGTAGTGTTTAATTTTCTATAATAAAATTAGATGATACTTATACCAGTATTTTATAAATATTAAAAAAAAATTAGATTCTTTGCAGGTACGAAAAAATACACGTGATATACGGGGGGAGGGGGGGTAGCCTTAAACCTCACCATGTATCACCAAGGGGGAGGGGGGGTTAAAAAATGCAAAAAAAAACATCACGTGATTAATGGACGGCCCCTATGAAAATTTTTATTATGTATATATGTGACATATAAAATAATGACTAACATGGCATAAATTTTGGCTTGATTTACTTGTATGACTCGAGAACTGACTACACAAATGATTACATTTTTATTTCTTAAAGACATTAAAATTGTCTGACACAGATACATGCATTCGCATCGCTTGTATATATTTAAATATATGCATGTGTGACGTTTATGTGAAATTCTTTAATGCTACAGCGGACATATATATCATCGTAAAATTCGAGTATAAGCGCGCATTCTGTCCCGTTTTTTCGTTTTCATGTTAGTGGGAGCGTATATTACAAAAATTTATACAACTTGTACATATATGGTGTATTTGATCAACATACACTCCAAAAAAAAAAAAAAAAATTGTCGAAATTTTTTGTGGAAGTTTAGTTATTTTGATTCTTACCGGCCGCAACCCAAGCATCCAATCCGGGAATCTTAAGGTGCAAATATCCTTGTGATTGTATTTCCAACCGTACATTTTTCTTATGTGCTGCGGTCCAAGTAGGGGCTTTTGGGGTGTCCTGAGCCAATACACGGCTGTATACCCTAGAATAGACAGCAGGTTGAATGACCTGAGATTCAGAACGTGAGATGCTTGTGATATGTTGTCCATGAAGGTGTAGATGAATCGCAGCTCGGTTCTCGTGGTTTACTTATTAAAATATTATTACCCATTTTTGTTCGCCCGATTACCCGGATCGATAGAGCAGATAAGCATTGGAATGTATATGGTCAGCTTAAAAAATTGTTGGGAAGTTTTAATTAACAAGGGGAGTATCAAACATAGGAATCACGGATTTGGGAAAAATTAATATATGTTGTGGAACATATTTCTCTGAGTATTGTAGTGATAATAATTTAGGCCAATGCGACTTTATTTAGAAATTAAACGCACGAAAAATTTCGAATAACATATCGTGTTTGATATGTATCGGTTAGTTGGTATTGTCTGCAACAAGGGCCGCTGGTGGTGTGGTTAGTGAATTCTCTCATGTATATAACATTTTTAATATACAGACGGTATTATACAACATATACAACATGTACAAAAAACATTATATCTCCTTTTATACAACATATACAACATGTACAAAAAATATTATATCTCCTTTTTCAGAAAATAATTATAGCATAATAATCACATAGAAAAGAATACCATATCTCCATTTAAAAAAAAAATATAGCATCCTCAATGTAATCAATTGACCCATTGTACAATATTGAAAAAATTAAAAAAAAATTGAAAAGATAATTATTTATATTGGAAAGGCATAGATTCGAACATAGAACATTCCCGTCTGTATATTAAAAAAGTTAGATACATGAGAGAACGCACTAATCACACCACCAGCGACCCTTGTTGCAGACAATACCAACTAACTGATACATATCAAACACGATATGTTTTATTCGAAATTTTTCGTGCGTTTAATTTCTAAATAAAGTCGAATTGGTCTAAATTATTATCACTACAATACTCAGAGAAATATATTCCACAACATATATTAATTTCTTCCAAATCCGTAATTCCCATGTTTGATACTCCCCTTGTAAGATAAAAAATATAATTCATAGTAAGAATTTATGAAATATACACTTTGAAAAAATTCGATTGCCTATTGGATGTATGCTACAATTTTTATCCTGCTAAAAAAATTTTTAAAAATTGTTTAGTTTTGATAACGAAAATCTAAAGCTCAAAATTCTTCTAAGTCACACTTCATAGAAAATTTTTTTCCTTGCGATAACTGGCACCTTTTGTTACACCTGTTTTCTACATTTTATCGGTATGTGCTTATTATGTCATAAGCACATACCAGAAAAAAATCAAAATTTTTCGATTTTTCCAAATACTTAAAAATGGCGACAACTCAGAATTTCCTATATATAGTATTATCTAAAATCTGATTTCAAGTAGATTTGGAGACATTCATTAATTTTGATCCAAAATCAAAATTTGAAATATTTCCCTCCTGATTTCTGAACTACACTGTAGTGCCCATAAACGAGAAAGTAAAACATCCATTTTTTAGAGTGTAAATTCATTGGTCCGCACTTTAACCGCATAAAATGTCTATGGGATTTAAAACCCCACTCTTGTGCCGGGAGCACCACAACCCAATGGTGTACGTATGTGTGTGTGCGAACGGCTCTAGGGAAATTTTTCATAAGAGAACGAAGTGGATAAGCAACAACTATAGACTATGAACTATATGTATATATATATATATATATATATATATATATATATATATATATATATATATATATATATATATATAGCAATCGGGCATATGGGGAAACGACACTATGAATATCTTTATATACGCGGTCGTTATAAGTTCTTAAAGAAAATATACACAACATTTACAACACACACAGCACACTTACCACGCACAGAACATTATAGAATCAGTGTACATATAAAAATCTGTTGTTCGTAACGTGCAATGTTGTGCAATTTACACCGTTTCTAATTGAGTCTGTTACTGTTCGTCGTAAGGTTCACATCGATCTTACTGTCATTGTTATTTTAATCAACTCGTGAAATTTTAATAGAAAAAATTATGAAGTGTGTCGTATTTAAGTGTACAAATTCTATTGAACAAAACAATTCTCAAAATAAACGGGATATCGTTCTTAAAATAAATAAAATTATTTTTAATTGTTGGCTGTTAGTCACATAGATCGGCCATGACAGTATATACTATATACAGGGTGTAAAGTATATAAATCTCGCTACGAAAATAGTGGGTAGATCTTACCTATGTAATTAATATTTGCCAATAAATTTGAACCAAAACTATTTTTTTAACAGAAAAAATTTGATACTACATATGGGTCATAAAAGGGGCCCTTATAACTTTTTTAATCCGGCTCTGATCATCGCATTTTTGTAAGATAAATTTTCTGTTTTTGAAAAAACATCTGGGATATACGCTTACGATCAAAATATGTTTACAAATCTTTATTGAATTTTAGTCAATACAATGGGAAAATTCTCTCTCTTTCAAATCGTATGACGTCATTGGCTCTAAAACATTAAGTAGTAGTAGTAGGTCTAGTAATAATATCTAATGAAAACTAATATCTAATGAAAAATTTTTTTCATAGTTACCAAAAAAGTAAACAATTTTTTTCCTAACTACAATATAATACCTACATATTCGAACGAGCTTATGACCTAAGCTGCTTTTGCTTGATGTTTTTGATTACGTCATTTTTAACGTAAATTTTGTAATTTTATTTAATTAAAATTTTTATATTTTTGAATGAAATAACCTGTAAAAAAGTAATATTCAGTATCATTATGACTCAAGTAATTATTTAAAAATCAAAATAGATATTTTTTCAACTACTGTCAAATACCCCATTATTTTTTACCTTTGATATTAACAAGGTATTTATGCAGAATTTAGACAAGGCCATACTTAGATAAATTTTGAAACATCATGTAGCCAGTTAATTTGCGATTTTCTCAAACTGTTAACTCCGAAAAAATTCCTGTGGTTTTAGTGACTATAGGGTGGAATGAGTCACCCCTCAAATGGACGAGAGTTATTTTTTTTACACCCTGTATATGTAAACTGCGTAGTCATGCATACACCATATTGCACAAACAAATTGGCATGTTTGTGTAGATACATATGATGTGTGCACGGTAGTTATGAAATTGGAAATTTAGATCTTGTATATCTATGTTACCACCACTCACGCGACTCACTACTGTACAGTGCTGCCGTCAACCACTAAACATAAAAAGAAAACAACGAAACGCACTTAGAAGATTTATTATACAAAATATTAAAAATATATCTATTTATCTATACTTCTTACGATACATGGAAGGATGAACTCGTATAAAAACAAAATAGTAAAACAAAAAACGAGAAGAAGCAATATATTATCGGTATATGATATTTTTAATAATGAAATTTTTTCTTTAATAGATATCATTTATAGAGATGTCGAATGAGAAGAATACGTACTCGAGGTTGTTAGTAGCGAATACAACTTCATTATTTTATATATTGTACGTTTTTTCAAATTGTGTACGCTATACCTTTCAGAAACTACAGCGAAGTCGTTTTTTGTGCGATGGGTAGCGACATTGTCCAAAAAAAATCGCCCAAAAAAATTTAATTTTATAAAAAGCATCGTTTGCAAAACAGATAATGAAGGGGAAAAATAGCTTTACACTAGAGATAGACTAGATTCCCGAACATACAAATTGTTTTGTTAGGTCCGTTCACCCGATCTGTTCATTTTCGGGGTATTTTTCGAATTCAAGGGTGGCTAGGGCCCGCCCACAACACGGAGAGTTATCTATATTTGTAAACTTAAAACCCCTTAAATGGTTTTAAAGTTAGAAATCAAAATAGGTCTCTAAACAGACAGACAGATATTTTTTGTAAATGACTAATTCGGACTCAGAGTAAAATCGAACTCAGAGACAGCATAACTGAAATTCTCAAGATTTTTCTAGAAATTTTTATTTTTACACACGATAAAGAATTAATTTACACATAACATTGTTATTAACTATTTAAATTTTATAATATTACAAAAATTACAAGACACGCACATTAGGTAAACAAACTGGATAATGCAATAATTTATACAGAGTGAAAAATAAATAATTCCCCTCGTTTGCAGAGGTGACTCATAGCACCCTGTAGACACTAAACCCACTGAAATATTTTCGGAATTTACAGTTTGAGAAAATCGTAAATGAACTGGCTCCACAATGTTCTCAAATTTGTCTAAGTGCGGCCCTGACTAAATTATGCATACACCTTTTTAGTACCAAAGGTACAAAGTAATTTCCTTGACCAAAATTCAATAAAATTTTGTAAACATGTTTACTTCTAGTTACTAATTACTGTATGTACCTTTTTTAAAAACAGAAAATTTATCTTAAAAATGAGATGGTCAGAGCCGAATTAAAAAACAAATTAAGGGCTCCCTTTTGACCCATATTTAGTATAAAATTTTCTCTGCTAAAAAACACTTTTGGTTCAAATTTATTAGCAAATATTAATTACTATAGTCGCAGCATCCTGCATAACATAGCGAATTTCCGTTTAAAAAAATTAGTTTTTCTCGGAAACTAGTTGACATAGAATGATAGTCTGAAGATCTTTTTTATGTGATTTTAAATTAACAATTAAAGAATTTTAAGTGGGTAAGATCTATCCACTGTTTTCGCAGTGAGACTTATATACTTTTCGTCCTCTATACTTATGTGATAAAATGAAAGAATTACTTAGTAAAAAGAATCACTAAGTAAATTTACCGCAAAATTAATGTTTAAATTTATTAGTTTTTCTTATTTTTTATTCATATTTATGTACTTTTATAAGCATTATATTAAGAATCGCATGGAAAAAGTATTATAAAAAAAGAAAAATTACACAAAAAAGTGCACAAAAACGCGTTACTCTGTACAATATTTGTATTTACTGAAAGTTCAAAGTAATACCGTTCATTATTTTCTATTGTGTATTTACTTTAATTAATTCTTAAGCAATATTTTATTCTTGATATTATATTTATATAAAGAAAATAAAGAATTTATTATTAATATCTGTTATAATACAGAATAATTGTTTACTTTGTACAATTAGTTCTTCTATTATTCTAGTCACCAGTAAAATAGTGAAGTCTTACTAAAGTAAAGTCTCTATAGTAAAATTTCTTTGAAGTCGCCAAAAATGACTTAATAAAAATCGGCCAAGAGTAAGTTGGGTTCGCACAATTAGGGTTCCGTGTCAATATTATAGTGAGCAATACATTGAGCACAGACCAAATTAAACTTCTTTTACTTATGTAGGTATATTCAAATCGTATCTAACTTTTCTTTTTTGGACGAAACTAATCGAGAAAAACCTTTGTGACAGACAGGCCGGTGGACACGACAATGATGTTATGAGGGTTTCATTTTTCCTTTCAAGGTAAAAGAAATATTCTGGATTTTCTGTATTTAAAAAAAAATAATAAAAAATTCGAAATAATGTATTAAATAATGGCACAAATTTTATGTGAGAATTTAACTTATGTGTATCAAGTTCCATAAGAATATTGTAGTTTTTTCACTTTTACCATGAAAAAAAAGTTAGGACAGATTTTTGCAGTGAACAAAAATGGTACAAAACATTTCACTGGTCATTTCATTGTACGCAAACACGATAAAAATGACACAAAAATTCGTATTGGTAAATTTAACTGATTTCAGAACCATAGTAACAATGTGTTAAATAGTAATATGAAGTATACTAATTTATTTTATTCGTTAAATTGTCTTACCGCATTACACTTGAGTTTTATATTTTTTCTGAATAATTTACTGTTTTCCAAAATTCAAATTTCTTACCTAAAAGCAATTTAATTCGAAGAATTATCAACTCTTCTCGTTATTTTGCTAGGCAACAAATTTTCGTTAGACAAACCCTTTATTCGAAAAAACACAAACCTCTCGTGTAATAAATAAGTAAATAAATTTTAATTTTAGTTGAAAGAAAAATGAACAGATAGTGAAATTCTGCTATTTTTCCGCGACACGAGTACAAAAAGCTCTTTAATATGGTGATAAAACCAATTGACTTTAATGACACTAAATACTTTAAAAAATAAAATTATGAATACATAGATATGGATTGATTTAAATCGAACTACCAATAGCTCCGACCGTTTATATTATACTGAACATAATCATTAAAATGGTACATATCCCGTTTGTATACTTACAATATGACTGTATAGGGGAGAACGATGTCAATTGTAACAGTGGCGATTATTCAACCACGTAGTAATTTTAAAAAAAAAAAAAAACTTTTTCTAAAATTTTTCAAAAAAATTTTTTAAAAATTTTTTCGAAAAATTCGTAAAAAAAATTTTTTTTGAAAATTTTTAAGAAATTTTCTTTTTTTTTATAAATTTAAATACTGTTGTTGATAAAAATGTAAAAAAAGCTGAGAAAAATTTTTTTTCATTTTGTTAATGAAAGTTTAAGAGTAAAAAAATGATCCTTTAATTTTTTCAAAAATTCAATGGAATGAAACAAAAAAACGGCTGGATGGATTCAATTGAAATTCGGTGGGGTTTTTGTGAGTATACTGAATGTAAAAGGCACACTTAACATTAATGGTTTTCTCGAAATTTTTAATTCACGGTTTGATTTTCCAAAGAGCCCCCAAAAGCTCTTTTTTTCTTGATTTTTCAAATTCATGTAGAGTATGCAAAAAATTTTTTTTCTGAAAAAACAATGGCTAATCGTTGTAGAGAATTTATTCGAGTTTTGGAAACACACCTTCAATTTTCTGTGTGATTATTGGTTGCTGAGATATCGATGGTCAAAGACGAAATATCTCAGCGAGAAGTGGTCGGATAAAAGTCTAAAAAAAAGCAAATTAAAGCTGAATGAACAAATTATCCGGTATGTTGGTTAAGTCGGAAAATTTTTTTTCAAGTCCGTGGACCAAAAAGAGAAACCGAAAAAATTTCGGAAATTTTTTTTTCACTGTAGTTATTAGGATTGAGCGATACACGTTGCTTTGAAAATTTTTTTATCGCAAGTTCTGAAAACTAGAAACTTCCAGCTTTAAATTGCTTTGCTTACGACTCCGATACGACCGTTTTTCACGAAGATACAGCCATTCGAAAAATCGCTAAAAATTTAAAATTTTTTTTTGATCCTTTAATTATTTCCGCTAGTGTGTTTTCGATCATAGATGTTACAATTGACACCGCGGTCCCCTAAACATATTCAACCATTATAAATATTTCATTTCATTGTAAAGCACGCGTATAACATAAAACTAAGGTGTATTGTGTTGTATCTACATGATTTATTTATGGAGTTTTAAATGCAACCCCACCTACCCGCTCGGCATGCTGCATTATACGCTACGTACTACTGACAAATGTGTTTTGGAAAATAATAAATTTATTGTAGAAGTTATTAAAGTACCCCATGTACCTACATGCACAACAAACAATACCAATTTTATATTAAGCCGCCCATTCATAATAGATATAACCATTAAAATCTATATTCATGTACGATTTAAGTACCTGTAGGATATAATATGATCACTTCCATATATGTTTTAAGTGCCTATATAAGTGAAATGATAATAATAAGTTTGAATGTGTGATTAAGCTTATACATCTTTTTAACAACATTTTCCATCAAAACTGTGGTCATAAGTTTGTGATTATACAGTGAAAACTCTCTCTAACGTGTTTGCAAGACGTTAGACCAGTGGTTTCCCAAACTGGAATGCTCTCTTAGGCCATTTGGCATGATTTTCGGTTGATGACAGACCCACTGTACAATTTCAACAACAAATTCTGAGAATATAGCTTCCGTTTTCTTCTCGGAAAATGTAGGTGGCGAGTAAAAATAGACCCCAAATATTTTCGTGAGTCGATGTGAACCACTTGCAAATCGTAATCGGCACCTGGGGACCACTTTGGGAATCACTGCTTTAGACGAAAAGTTTCCGCTAGAAAAATCTTCGAAAAGAATTCTTATGACTGCGGAAATATTTTAGGAATCGTTTCCAATCCGATTTTTGAAATGACTTCGAGTACTTGAAAACGTTCAGAAAACACCATTTGATACCTTTTTTTTTAAATATATTTCCATGAGTGACTCACAGATGGCGTTGATGATAAGTATAAGAAAACAGCACGAAAATATGTTTGAAACTTTACATGCATTTTTCTCGAAATTACGTTTTTCCGAACGGTAGGCAAAAAAACTTGCAATTTAGGTTCGATTGACTTGAAATTTTACCTGTAGTTTTTTATTGGGATTATCTAGAGGACAGATTCCCAACCTTTTCTGGACCATCGCTCCCTTTAGTATAGAACAGAAATTTCAACGCCCCCGAGTCCCCAGCCTTAGCCAATAGTAATTAATTTTAAACGAAATATTAAAATATTGTTGTATATTATCTATATCTATTATTTACCTATAATTTATAGCTGTTTATTATATACCTAAGCGAAAATATATTTATTCATCAAAACTTGTACTTACAAAGAAGTATTTTATGATATTAAGGAGAGTTTCACTAAAGAAAAGAAAATAATCTACTTTTTTTCTTCATAATTCCTTAAGGTAGTAGAAATATTCTCCTAAAATTTTATTTAAAAAAATGAAAAATCAAAATGTTATGGGCATTTTAGTGCACGCACTTTACTAAAATTCAATTTAAAATACAAAAAGCTTTAAATGCTTTTCCCTCGAAAGTACGTTTTTCGACATCGTTTCCCATGTATATTAAAAAGTAGGCATTTGAGATATTGACAGAAATTAAAGTGCATATTATTCCTCGATAACGTCATTTTGACAGGAACTAGGATCTTTTGGTTCCGTAATATATTTTCAAAGCGGCGGCTGTTTATACTCGAGACAAAACGGAGATTTTTGAAAATTTATTTTCAAAATGCGATTTCTCGTTGGTTTTTTTCTTAGATCCTAGTTAGTGCCATAACTGTATATGTATATTATGTATATTTGTAGAAAATTCTTGATTTTTTAATTTTAGTTCACTAGGGAGTTTAGACTGCGAGGAACCATCAAGATGGAAAAATCTCGCAGTGTCGACTTCAAAGCCATTTATACTCAGCTCATTTTTGAATTTTAAAAAAAGTGTTGTTTGTTATCTCGAGACATGTAGAAACAATGTTGTATATTTAGTATTTTAATAAAATATTTATTTGTATAAAAAAAAATAAAAATAAAAAGGGTCAATTTTTGATGTTTCTTTGGCGAATCTCCCCTTAACAAAATAAATAATTATAAAGAAATATTAATATATTATATTAATTTAATTTTAATTATTTGATCACCCGTCTTAACCTCAACGCCCCTTATATCCCTCTGCATCCGCTACCATCCTCATGCTAGGCTCCAGCGCCCACTGGGGGCGGTATCGCCCCCTTGGGAATCTATGATCTAAAGCATTACACGGGATTTCTGCATTTTTTTTTTTAAATTAATTAAGGTTGATTTTTTCATTGATCATCAAAATTTTTGTGTAGTCCGATACCATTTAGCGAAAAATCAATATTTTCTTTAATAATCTTATGTACCTTAGTAAAACGAATATACCTAAATAATGAAAAAAAAAGTTTTTTATATTCTGATTACTAATTGAAAATACTTTTTTTATATTTAATATTTTTACTAGTTCAACATATTACAATGTTATACATAGTATTGTTAGTATGGTATGAGCGTCTATGAATCTTTAATGGATCAAATCCTATCTAATTAATTATGATATAAGATTATTAATGTATTATTAATGATACAATATTCTTAATTAATCAAACCACTTAAATATTAAATGTGTACATACTTTTAAAAAAAGGATTATGTACGGAATTTGTTAATATTAATTTAAATATACATAGTGTTCTTTGAAGGAAATAAAAGTTATAGAATCACTGATGGTCTTTTCAGTCTTTTAGTCGTTCTGCTTTTAGAAAGCAATAAGTTGGTGTTTGCAGTTTTGCAGTTTTGAAGCTTCATAAAGAATTGTTGATTTAGTCTGCGTGTGTGTTCGGCTACTGTTTCAGTATCCAGTTCTCTTCGAATTTGATTGTTTCTCACAAACCACGGTGCTTTGATAATAGTACGAAGAACTTTGTTTTGCAATGTTTCTAGTTGTTTTAATTGCATTGTTGAGGCATTTCTTCATATAGGAGCGCCATATGTTGGCCAATACGAATGGACCAAAGAGGGGAGAGAGCGTCCCACGAAAGCCCGGATGTCTCGAAGCCAAATCAAGACAATGCTCATCTGTTGCTTCGATAAAACAAAGACAAACGGTAGCTTCGGTATTTTACATTTAAGTTCTTTAGCGACTGTGTCAAAGAGTGTCTCGCCTGCTCACACATCATTAAAAGTTCAACAGTTTTTGATCAGTAGGAACATAACAACGCTCCGCCACCCCCCGTACAGCCATGATCTGGCTCCACTGGACTTCTGGCTATTTCCAAAGTTGAAGGAACCAATGAAAGGACATCGCTATAAGGATTTGGACGACATTAAACGTGCCGTAACGTCGGTGTTGAAGAACCTAACTACTGGAGACTTCGAGGAGTGCTTCCAGAAATGGGAAGAACGCTGGACCAAGTGTGTTAGACTCGGAGGAGAGTACTGTGAAGGCATGGGTGCATGAATCGTTGTAAATATTAAATAAATGTTTTAAAATTTAAAATTCTCCTTATTTAATTGCCACACCTCGTATTCTATTGCGGTTGTTAGATCTGCACTTTGTGTCATTATAACCGTGTCTGTGTACATACCGACCATACTATTGGGAGGGGTAGGGATATCATAAACATATATATTGAAGAGTGTTGGGCCAAGGATTGAGCCTTGAGCGACGCCGGCTTGTATCTCTTTGATATTGGATTTAGTACCATTTAGTGTCACTAAAAATTTTCTGTTAGTGAGGAATGAAGTTAGGATATTTAATACGTACTTAGGTATTCGTATGATTTGTAGTTTGTCAAACAGACTTGAAAATTCTTATGCTGTTCACCATGTATCTCTTCGGAAAAAAGCGTCTGTGTTGGGGATATACTCGCGCTGCTATTTTGTTTTTGAAACTGGAGGAAACTTCTTTTGTATGACTCAAACCACGTATCAAATACTCTAAAAAGTTTTGTACTGAAAAACAATTTCCAATAAAACCTTCTTTTCCGAAATTTTAAAGTAATTGCTTTCAGGGAAGTTTTTATAATAAAAATCAGATAAATTTTCTAACTGCCCCAATATACCCACTAGTTTGTTAAACAATGATCTTAATGTTACTAGTCTATAACAATCACTAAAATACAGGACCGTATTATCAAATAGGCACAATTAGTACTGTGCTTAAAACCTGCGAAACTACAGGAGTAATTTAAATAGAAAGGCAATGAATCCAAGGTAGGTATACAATATTTTGGACGAGAGGGTTATAAAAATACGAAAAAATATTTTTCATCTATTTTAAAAAGCGGAGCCCCATCACGGAAGTCGAATTTTTCCTTTCATCTTCGGTATTGAGTGTCTACAAGCGAAATATAATTGAAAGTCGACAAGCGATTTGTAATTTTGGTGGTTTTAAAACTGATGATGAGTGCCCGGTTGATCGGGGCTTTAAAAAAAGGTTTTAAGTTTTTAAGCGCTGAATCCCAGTAAATTTCAATTTTGTGCCGATAGCAGTTAACAGGGAAAAAGCCAACACAATTCGTACGAGGGCATTTCTATTCATGCTTGTCCGCCAATTGCCTTTGTGTTTTATTTTTAAATATTAAAAAAGGAACTTGAATAGTAAACTGGAGGGCTTTTATGAAGATATTTTTTCTTTCCAAAAAAATCCAAAATTTCTATTTTATAAATAATAAAAATCCAAAATTCCTAATTTATAAATAAACAGTGACTTTAATAACATTTTCAAATTACTTAATATGTATGTATTTCATTTGTTAAAAAATTGTATTCACTTTTTTTTAAATTTTTTAAAATTACTATTCGCCTACTTGTATTTAGAATAAAAGAAATGTAGTGATGGGCTAGTAACTAACTAACTGTTAAAAAATACCAGTTACTTGTAAAGTAACTAACTAACTAGCGATGCCATTTGAATACCATTAGTTACTTAGGTAGTTACCATGGATGTATTATACAATAAATTATGTATATACATATCTGACATACCTGCACAATAGTTAGTTACTTATAGTCCTTATAGCACAGTATGTATAAGTTACTTATAGCACCTTCTAGCCTGTGTACGTATTTCCAATATGTATGTATGGCATGTTTGTTCATTTTCATAAGGATTCTGGACAAGACTGACTTGAACGATTTATCAGTTTATGATGAGTCCAGATGTTTCACATCTGAGGTAAAAGAGTTTACAATTTTAAGAAAAAATAAATTTTAAGAAAAAAAATACTTAACAAAAGCATGGCAAATAAATTATATTTTTGTCCCTGAGTTGTGGATTTTTTATTATTTTATGTTGTCCTGCCTACTCATTACACTACTTATTATATCGCACGCTTAATAATAAACCGAAATAAGTCAAAATTTCAGAATTCGAACTTCTTATAACAAACCTAACTACCATAACTCAAAGAATGGGTACAATCCGATCGCCACGCGAAACAAAGCAATATTATAATATATTCTATTGCTTTTTCACGTGGCGATCGGCTTGTACACATTCTTTGAGCTATGGTAGTTCGGTTTATTACAAGAAGTTTGAATTCTGAAATTTTGACTTATTCCGGTTTATTATTAAGCGTGCGATATATACTACGGTTACATATTGAGTATTTATTTCATTGTAACCGATAATCCTTGTAACTGGTAAACGATCTTCACCATACATAAGATAGTTACATAGTATCAGGATGTTTGTATTTAGGTACTATTTGAGATACGTATAGGTACAATGCAAAAGTAACTAACTAACTAACTACATAAAATAACTAGTATTTATACTGAAAGTAACTAATAGTTACTGGTGCCTAAAAGTAACTATAAAGCCCATCACTAAAGAAATGCATTTAAAACACATTTAACAATAGCGTTCAATTCCGATGTAAAAATGTAAGAAGTGGGGGGAAAAGTAATGTGGACTCCCTAAAAGGTACTAGCTGGATACTAACTGAATACACGTACAAAATTTCAGCCCTCTAGGTTTCCTTAGAGAGTCTCTAGACGTGTTAGAAAACAAGCAAAAACATTAAGGAAATATTGGCGTAAAAATCGTGGGGGTAAGGGTTAAAAGTTGAAACACCCAAGAAACAGTGTCTGGCTATTAGCTTAACCTGTACACAAAATTTCAGCCCTCTAGGTTTATTTGGGGAGATTTTGACCCGAACGAAACTGTTAAAAAACAAGAAAAATCATGTTCTTTTGGGTATAAAAATGGTGGCGGTAGGGTTTGAAAGTCGAAACTCCCAAAGGGCACCCCCTTGATACTAACTCAATCCGAATACAAAATTTCAGCCCTCTAGGTTTATTTGGGTGACCTGTGCGAGTGGTACAAACTTCGAAAACGTCGAAAATGCATGAAATTGTAGCTTAAAAATGAGGGGGGTGGGGGTGAAATATTAAAACCTCCAAAAAGCACAACCTAGGTACGAACTTTATCAACACACCAAATTTCAACCCTCTACGTTAATTCTGGGGGGCTGGGGGCCTGTTAGATCCAGCGAAAATCGTATTTCTCCCCTCTACTCCCACCAAATCATCCTAGGAAGCTGAATTTTGGATATGTTGTAGATAATTGACCGAAACATTATTTAAAACCGGTTTGGAAAAGTTTTATTGCTTTTCCGCCCCCCACCACCCCCTTAAAAGTCGGGTCAGAAAAAAAATTTTCCCAAAATTTGACCCCACTTTGATAGTATGAGGTGCCTCGAAAATGAGCCCCATTTACCAAATTTCATCTCTTAACTTCCATAGGGGGGCCCTACACAAATTAAAAGGTGGCGGGAATATATATATATATATATATATATATATATATATATATATATATACATTTATATATATATATATATATATATCAGACACTTTTTTTCCTAAATATTCGTGTTCTACGGGTCCGAAAACGGATAGCGCCCCTACTCTCGCCTCTCGCAGCTCTTATCGTATAGACTGTATAAGTCTAATTTTTCGGAGAAAATTCGACTAAAAACCGCGGCCTTGTTAAGGTCCATTTCCGTATCCGCTGTCCGTAATATATTTAATTTATAATGCAAAATGCCTAGAACCTATGGCGATCCTACATTAATTTTTTCTATTTTAAGTCGAGTTTTATTCATTTTCTTAAAAATTTTTCAACTTCTGTGATTTTTATTAAAACATAAAAAATAGAAAAATAAACCTCATTTTTTTTTTTTTGTTTCTTACAAATTTTATATAAACATTCCTTTTTGCAAGTCAAATATCTACGGCTTGTCAAAAGTATTCCTGAGGCAATTGATTACTCCGTTACCAATCCACCTTAAAACAACCTGTGTCATTTTTTTCTATTGTCCTCCTATTCTCTCTAGTCAGATGTTCACCAAATAAAATATTTTTACTCATTTTTAATATTATTTTGCATGCACGCTTAGAACCCAAAGAGAATTCAGAAGGAATTCCAAGCATCAAAAAAAAAAAAAAAAATAACGTACACTGTTTGTAGGGGTAGCACATAGCTTCCTTGTACTCGTAAGAGATTTTGATCCAATCTTTGAAGTGATCTGAATTTAAATTTTCCCATAAATTTCCTGCTTTATTATATTATTAACATTTTAATTTATTTCACGGAAATCAGTTTATTTACATAAAATAATAGTTAAAAAAATAAAAACCTTTTATGTGATATTTTCCTTTCTTTCTAATCGCATAAAAAAATATCCCAAAAATGTCTTTGAAAAAAATAAGTTTTTGGCCAAAATTTCTTCAAGTTTAAACGTTTTTGGGATATTTTTTAGAAAAAAATAAGTTTTTGGCCAAAATTTCTTCAAGTTTAAACGATTTTGGGATATTTCAAAATCAACAAAAAAAAACACTAAAATTTTTAACCAAAAGTCAAAATTTTTTGTTTAAAACACTGTCAAAAATTTAAATTTCATTTTTTTTAAATCTCTTCGATCAAGTATATACCATAAGCAATTAAGTATCTACTAACAGAAAAAAGTTTTTTGGATTCCGGATAAGGATTTCTCGAGTTACTTTGCCTACGGCGAAAAATCAGCGACAAAACTAGCTGCCAATGGCCTAATTTTCATCGTTTTTCTATGAACATTTTTTTAGTTACTCAAAATGATACTTATACTTATAATAGAATGTAGGTATAATTAATAAAATGCCTATATATGCCAAAAATTGGAATAAATTATATTTTCTTATTAAACAAAAAGAAAATCGAAAAATTGTGTTTTTTTTTTGCTTAAAAAAACCATGTAACCTCTTAACACTGAGTTTTCTGCTAGCTACTGTACGTAATATTTTAACAATAACAATTCTCAAGCGGTCAAAGAGTCATGTTAGCGCGTAAGTATCGAATACGTGGATCAACGATTTGTTCTCCAGTGTCGTATAGACTTGTTGTCCGCCAATAATATGAGTTTTTTCAGTAAAGAAATAATTTAATAATTATTTATAAACTTTTTCAAAGAGGGGCGGCAGAGATAAGATTTTTTATAAGGGGGGCGCTAGTTGGAAACCGCTGGTGTAGCGGTATGAACTATGCAGTGGTGTGTATGGATGTGCCTGCGTACGTAAAAAATCTTAATATCAAAATAAGGCCTAAAATCACGTTTTGTGGCTTCAAAATATCAAATTTTTCCAGGAAAGGCCTTGGGTCATTAATTGAAGTAGGTTTCCGTTATTATTTTTTCTCAAAAAATATCCAATAAAACCATGTTCCGGCATTGGACGTGTCTGGCAGAAGAACTCATCCAAGATTTTTATACTTTCAAATCCACCAAATTTCGTAAGAATATGATATTTCGTTCGAGAAATTGTGAAGTTTGGATTGTAGATGGTCCCCTACGAATTTCATTGCTATTGAAGTAATGGTATCCACAGTGTTACTGTGAAATCCAGAAGAAATTTTGAGAATATTTGGGAGTTGGATCAGATAGTTACTGTGCGTGCGCAAATGGAAAATATGTTAACGATGGATACATATGATGGACTGCTTGTTTTTCTTGTAGCTATGAAAACTAATAACTTCAACTATAAAAATAAAAACTTTTAATTTTAATTTTTTACAATTATTTGATAGTTTGAAAGGCAAATAATGTCTGCTGGTTTCTTTGCTATTTTCTACTGATTGATCTGACATTAAAAAGAAGCTACGCACTCAGTCTTTCCGTAATTTCCATAAATATATACTCATATAAAAAAGAAATATCCTTGTTTTAAAGACAGTTATTTTTATTTTAAACATGATAATCAAAAGGAAATTTAAGATAAGAAGCAGTCTAAGCACAAAATCACTTTAAATATTAAATAAAAGTGCTTTACGCGTATAAGGAAGCTGTGTGCCACCAATCCTTGGCCATTTTTTTAATTTATTTGATAGAAATAAACAAAATATTGTTGCAACAGTTGAATCAAAAATATTTAATATATTTAATACTATCAAAAAGGACAACTTTCAATTATATTTATTTTAATAAAATATGTTTTTGTTTTGATAGTCAACTATTTGACTAATTAGTTATTTAACAATAATTAAAAATGGGATAAATAATATTTTAAATTCATTTGATGTTTAAAAAAAAGAGAGAGAAATAAAATAGAAATAGTAAATGCCCAGATAATTATTTAATTTCGATATGTATAATCCTCCATTTATTTAATGGACTATTTAATTAATAAATTAAATTAGTTACAATTTCATAATTATTATATTACATATATATATTTTAGGTAATTGTTTAATATATAAATAACAAATAACTAACGGATATTTATGTGTATTATATAAAATGTATTTGTTGCTGGGTATGGTAGCGTAGTTTGATTATATCCTTCTAATACGCCTCATGCAAAATACGCTTTGTATATGGGTAGTTCTTCAAACTAGGGAATTTTGGACGGCCCAACGCATTTTGTATATTAATCTTTTGAAAAATACATTTTTTCTAGATGGAAACTGTAAACCATTCCTGCATCTAACTGGTCACTCAAAATAACCCGGTTTTGAAATATATTTTTTATAAAAAATGACACTTAAAATGTAAAATTCTCAATCTCCTGGTATGTCTCCTCTCCAAAGTAAAACATAGCAGACTAAATAATTATTTTTTCTGAATGTATAAAAAAAAATTTACACTGCAGTAGTAATCTATAATATTGGTACTCTTTTATTGTATAAATAATTTTTGAATTTTTTTATATTTTCTTTAAGAAATATTCTATTGAGTTTTGTCTCAAGAACTTTGCATCATTCTCCTATCAAACCAAAACACTTAAAAAATATAAAAAAATTATATTCCGATTAAATCATCGTTTGTCATAGTAATTAACTCAAATATAATAAATAAAATAAAGTACATGTTTTACTTAATTTGGGGTTGTATCAATTAATTCAGTTAACATTGTAAGTGAGATCGTACTCGGTTCAGTTAATTTCTCAGTATCCTGGTCAACATTTTCGTGAAAAATACTGTGGATATAAGAAATTTTTCAGTTGTATGAGTTGTAAATATGCTGTATTGGAATAGCGGACCTGTTTTTTTTTTTATAAAACGTTATTTAGCCGATTTTTAAAGAATATTGAAGAATTCTCAGTCTCCTGGTCTCAGTCTCCTGACAACTTCGAAAACAGGGATTTAACTAAAATAATGTAAATAAATAAGGTAAATTTCATTAGAATACTGTAATAAATGACTCCGTATTTTTTTTAATAAAAAATAAATTCCTATTTTTTTTTTTTTTTTGTATAATACCTATATACTATATAATTAATATAACTACTGATACATTTTATATACTACTAATATAATATATAATATGTAATAAACTGTAGTAAATGACTTGGAATATTTTTTAATAAATAATAAAGTCACAATTTTTTTTTAATTATTTAGTTATTTTTTCTTTAATTTTTATAAAATTTTTTTTTTTAATATTTACATATATACACTATATAACTGCTAATATATATATATATATATATATATATATATATATATATATATACTACTAATATAATATATATATATATATATAATATATGTATATATATATATATATATATATATATATATATATATATATATATATACTACTAATATAATATATATATATATAATATATGTATATATATATATATATATATATATATATATATATATATATATATATATATATATATATATATACTACTAATATAATATATAATATATATTAAACAAATAATAAATTGTTTAATAATAAAAATTAATAAATTGTTTAATAGTTTAATAAATTGTGCTTAATAATAAAAATGAATATAAGGAATTCTCTTGTGTTAATTTTAGTTTTTTACTCATTTTTTCACTTTCCTGGATGTCTCTTTTTTTATAATGACCATAAAATTTATAATTTATAATTTTTTGACTGGCCACTTTGAAATAGTGTGAAAAATGTCATCAACTTGAAATAAAACTACTTGTCAACGCTTATGCGTGAAAAAAATATCGGGCCGGAATTAAATCCATTTTCTTCTTTCGTTTGGAGAACTACCCATATAATAATAATACATTTAGGTTATGTTATAGGTACATATGGATATAATCTGATCGAAAAGTCATGTAGCATTAAAATCAGAGCTATGTTGTTCCTGATAATTGTAATATATACCAAATTAGAATTGCTGGAGTAGTGGTAACGGTGGACAGTGGTGTCAGAAAGTGAGCTTTAAATGAGTTATCGATTCGAACTTGTAAACTTCAGAAATTCGGTCATAAATGGGAGGCCAGGTGGGGGCTAGGTGAATTTTTCACGAAAATTCTTTCTGATTGCAACTTTTTTTTGGGATTCCGTACCTTAAAAGGAAAAACAAAACTCTTATAGGGTCACTTTTCTGTCTGTTAGTCCATTTTTTTTTGTCAAAACCTATTATGTTAGATCTTGCTGATGCGCACACTTTCTGGGTTTAAAACGAGGGTGGTCAGTTTGGTAAAATAAAAATGTTGATTAATATATTGTGTGACGTATCACCTGAAAGATCTATTTTCAAGGATTCAAAAAATTGTGTTTTTAGCGAATTTCCGAATAGAAAATTCAGCTATTACAACCACTGTCCTGACGCGATTTGTGCCCGGGTCTATTATAGTTTAATTTAGGGACCCTAGAAATCGAAAATAATAATCACTAATATAATATAAGTATAGATGGATGTATGTGTTCGCACGATAACATCTCTCGGGCAAAACATTTTAATTTTATGAAATTTGGAGGAAACTTTGGAAATCGCAAATTCTTGAATAAACTCTTCAGCTAGACATGTCGAATACTGTTTTCTAGGAATTTTTTGAGAAAGAAATACTCATAAGATTTTGTAAAAATTTTTTAAAGTTCAAAACTTAATGTCATATTTTTTACACCGTTAGAAAAAAAGGAAGAAATCACATAAAATAGATTTTTGAACCTTTATTTTATGTACACTGGTTTCCGAAAAAAAGCCTGGTTTCCGGTGCTGTTATGCACGATGTAGCGACTGAGGTATTATAATTATTTAATTCAGTGATCTTAATAATGTAAATGTAGCTCAAAATTTACGAGAATATACTGTTCGCTCTCTGGTCGATCGTGTTTCTAGATTACCTACCGGCGAATTACTTATTTCGACAGTGTAATAGTTGCTGAAAACACAGTAAAAAAATAAGATATTTACTAATATTTCTAGTGAGACAATTCATTCAATTTTCATTTATCACAAACAAATATATAACAAAAAAAATTTGAGAGGACAGGTCTACCCACATTGTTAACTTCCCACTAGCTGTCCTTAAAGACTAGAGACTATTGTATACAAATTATAATTCTTTTTACATTTCAGGGGGCTCCTCCCTCCGCACCCCCAACAGGGGCTTTGCCCCTTGCGCCTTACTGGCTTCGCGCCGTTTATCTTGTTAGGGACTCCACTCCTCATTAAATAAATTATATCATCATTTCTCGAGATATGCGAGACGATAAATATTTCACCAAAAATTTTTAATTTTGTTTCTTTATTATAGGAAAACACACCGCTAATCCGAATTTGCTGAAAACTTTATCCGGCTTTCATCTTTTAATTACGCATCTATTGAAATTAGTCCGGAGTTGATATCATCATTTGTTCTTGAGATATGCGAGACGAAAAAAAATTCACGAACGGACGAACGAACTAACGAACACACACACAAACATCACGCTAAAAACGATGGATTTGGATTCTACTGATCTTGAACCCATATTACAATAACTTCCAGTGGGAAGTTAAAAAAGTTTAATTTATTCTATTGACTGCTTATTGTACGGAACCCAAATTGTGCGAGCTTGAACTCGTTCTTGCCCAAATGAACGCATTGTATGTACATTTAGGTAGGTACTGCATTTACACAGTCATGTATGGCTAGTATATATGTATGTACATATGTATGTGTTAGCCATGAGTTACGTCATATTATTATTGTGCACACATGTTGGTAAACAACGGCAGTTTCACGGTCTACTGCAATTTTAACACCTCCGGTCATAATGCATTTGATTATGAACTTTAAGCAAACACAAAATATCTATTTTCATAATATAGAGGTAAACCAACACAGAGGTACATATATAAATCTAAAATACCTACAGATCGATATATGAATAGACTATATTATATATCGTAGAGCGTTTACGGCATATAATAATATCAATTAAATGAAAAGAATAGTATATTGTGCATTAAGTGCGGGAAATTGTCGATTGCCCACGAAAGCGAAGTTGAGCGCACGAACGTAATGAGTGCGCTCATTCGCTTCAGTGGGGCATCCCGCTGTTGCACATACGAGTTGCACATACTATTTTTTATTACGAATTTCACATACTTTTTCCTATTATTATCACTATTTTTGACATTTTTATTACTTTTCAAAATAATATTTTTTAGTGTTCGTCTTTTTTTTCAGAATTAATTATCGTTTAAATTACTTTGTTGGTGGTTTCTATAGAAATAATTACGAAATATTTATTAAATGAAAAATTAAGAGGCGGCTTTGCGTGTTTTGATTAAATTTTGCGTGTTTTATTGTCAATTTGCGTGTGGAAAGTTACTTTATATAATATTACTTATTATAATATTATAGGTATTAAATGTATGTGAATTTATAAAAAAAGATATTTTTGCAATTTTGGAACTAAAATACCTGATTTAGTTCCTCATAGTAACATGGAGTAAAGTGTCACTTTTAGTAACAACTAACAAGAGACTAAAATAATTTGGTTTCTGCTTTTAAGCCCGTCACCAATCGGCAGGCCAAGTACTTTAAAATAATTTTCAAACTTGTAGATAAAGGCAAACAGTTTATACTGTATTGTTGGACTCAATTTCTAAAATTTTACATATGGGAACGCATACCCAGAGCAGGCGAACATTTTTTCGCAAAAATCAGAAAATATATGTGGCGATCCAATAAAAGAAAACGTCGTTCCCACCAAAAATGACACTAACAAGCGAAAACAAAAAAAAAAAAAAACTAACTAAAAGCACTAGGCAAAACATCTTTCAAACACCATTCCACCGCGTTCCCGCTGAAATTAAGCCCTACTGTATAGTCTAATTTAATTGATTTTATCCAAAATATACTTGATGTATTAATAGATTTCAGCGTTATTTTATATGGTATTACATATTTGTAAATAATAAACAAATATTTTACTTCGCAAAAATACTACTTTTATTTTAAAACTGTGATAATATTGTTTCAAAGTAAAAGTGGTATTTTTGCGAAGTAAAATATTTGCTTATTATTTATACTTGATGTAATTGTATTTCGTATAATTTGAATGACGTAAATAATTAATTAAACATAAGCCACAGGCCTAAAGTGTTTTTTTTTTTTGATCCCGCGTGTGAATTATTGCCCTCGGGCCTTTACAGGCTCTCTGACAACAAACTTCACCCTCGGGATTAAAAATCACACTTTAGTCCCTTGATGTATATACTGTATAGTATATTATTATCAAATGAATAAAAATTCATTAAAATAGATTTTATCTACTAAAATAAATGTTCAAATGTCTTTACAGAGATGTTTTAACTTAGATCACAATACTTTCACTATTATAGGGATTTTGGAAACAAAACAAAAAAAAAATAAATAATTGGACATATTGACATCGAAAATTTTTCGCTCATGAAAAGCTGACTCGGTAGACGTTGTTTTGCCCTTCCGGTAGACGGCGCTTCCGAAGTGTTCGAAGTCGTTTAGAATTTACACGATCACTAATAGATGTACCAATCATTATACATACATAGGCAAGGCAGGAAATAAAATTACCCTGTGTTAGAAAGGAAATCATGTACTATCTGCATAGATATATTTATCTAAAAAAAAATTTACAAGATATAACAGTTGTATAGATAATGTATGTGTGATATTATTATACCCTATTTCAAATACAATTGATCATGTGTCAAAGTTAAAAAATTAAACACCTAATTCTTTTATTCGAAACAAATCAATCTTCTATTCTTTTCTAAAAACAAAGTGCAATTTTAAAATTTACGTAAGTGCAATAGTAAAAGAAATCAAACCAAGAAAACGGAAATTATTTAAATTCATAAGTGATGAAGCATGGTTAAATTTAAGTGAAATGGACCATAACATAACTTGCATCAGTGAAATGTTAGATGAAACTACATTTTCATAAAATTGATTTTAGCCTGCGGTTAGGATTTAGTAACTTTTTTTTTTTGTTAGAAAAATGGACCCGGCAGATATTGGTAAAAAAGGTGTACTTTTATACATATAGGTACCTGAATAAAAATAAGGTAGGAAACTTCATATAACTATAGCTTAAAATTTATACTCTTGGGAAATTTCAATTGGTGTTATACAAAATTGAGAGGTTAGGTACCTATTTACTAAGATCTAAAAAGTCTATTAAATTCAAGTTTGAGTTACTAAAACTATTTTTATGATTTAATAAATTACATTTTAAGAACTACTTAACATTGCAATAGTGATGGAAGTACTGAAAATTTGAAATTTAAATGTTGTGGTCCAATTTCAAAAAACCTCGGACAAAAATGAGAAAAGTGAAGTTTGTAATTTTGAACTTATTACCCCGTAATACCGTATAGAGGGGACACCACTGTACCACGGTGCAAATCGACAGTTCATTATATCGTCTGGATTACCAGATAAGGGAAGGTCAAACACAGCTTACTGAGCAGCGGTCTCGTACGCATTTTCTCGTTGTTCATTAATAACGTTTATTTGCACGTGTGTCTTTGAAATCAAATGTGATGGAAGTTGAAAATGAAGGTGAGGAAATGGTAATTTAATATTTCTATAAGGTGTACTTATTACAGAGAAATATTGATTTGTTAATGTGTTTGTTTATAAGAAATAGATGGTTTGTTTTATTTGCAACAAAGTATGAAGCATGTAGATTATTTTAAAAAACAAAATTGGTTTTTTATACCAATACAGTTTTTTCTTGTCTCACTCCATATTCATTATCAGTGACCTTAAAACGATTATATATCATTCTTTGTTTCAATAAAACTAATATTTAATTTTTGTCCACCATTTTGAACCCACCATTTAGAATTTTCAAAATACTAACATCAAATTCATAATCAGTGATCTTGAAAACCTTTATATATACCATTTATTGTTTCAATAAAACTAATTTTTAATTTTTGTCTGCCATTTTGGACTCGCCATTTTGAATTTTCAAAATTGTGATATCAATTTCATAATCAGTGATCTTGAAAACCTTTATATATAGGTACCATTTATTGTTTCAATAAAACTAATCAGTGATCTGGAAAACCCTTCTATACCATTTTTTGTTTTACTCAAACTAATCTTTGATTTTTCGAAATTGGACCACTGTGTGACGGACGTACTGTCAGTATCAATATGATAATGGTACTAAATTAATTTAAACTTTTTAAAATAAAATTCGCTATAGGTACCTATGCATACAATACAAAAATTTTACTTTTATCGAAAAATTTGTTAAATTGGGATTTCCCTTACATTTGTTTTGATATACTTATATCTTACCTCTATCTCTAACATCACCCACTAATACATTATTCACTTCATTTTTATAATATAAATAGCTTCGCCTAAAAGAACAGTTTTTAGTTGTGTTTTTCACCTGAGGATGGCGTAATGGCCGAATGTCAACTCGTGTTTATACGATTTTTGTTGTGAAAAGTGACAAAGCAACGATCCCATGTTTTTTACTAAATTAATTGTTTCAATTTTTTTATTATGACTTTCTTTTTTTATAGAGAATTCTCATTAATTAACACTAACGAGTACAAGGAAGCTATGTACCACTTCCCACTGATTGGCAGTGTATTTTCTTTGTTACCATTTACGCAACTTCCACTATCTGTAACAACGTTCTGAATTTAATTGTGTGCTGTACCTATAGGTACTGACAGTCGAGTAGCGGCAAAACAACTCAAGACCTTACTAAAGAGCTACGAGCAAATTATTGAAAGCAAACGTTCCAACGTTGTTTATTGTTCTAAATAATTAAATTTACTAGAATAATTTTATTTGTTTATGAATGCTACGGGGATAATGAAATATAATTAAAATTCTGTTATTATTATTATTTCTTCTCTACTCTATTTCTATTAACAACATTTTGTTGATATTTAAATAAAATATGAAATGGAATAAAATAATGCTGAGTAAAAATTAAATACCGTTGTCGCAGCATCTATATAACATAACGAATTTTCAAAGAGTGGACACTGACGGATCTCATATAACAATCTGTCTGTATCCATTTAAAATAGTTGAGCTCTCTAACAGTAAAAAAATTTTCAAAATCGGTGGAGTAGTTGATTTTTGGCGGTTTTGGATCTCCAACACTCTGACGGATCGAATAATAAAGCCTTTATAGGTACCTTAAGGGGAGGTTTACTTGAGAGTCGTTAAAAAAAATCGATTTTTTTTTTTTTGCAGAAATTGGTAACTAATTATGTGTAGAATATATTCCCAAAGTGATTTTGCTGAAAGTAATTTAAGGGAAGGTTTACTTGAGATTTGATAAAAAAAAATCGATTCTTTTTTGCAGAAATTGATAGAAAATTATGTGTAGAATATGTTCCCAACGTGATTTTACTGAAAATAATTTAAAACAAGATTCTTGCACATTAACCGAATCCAGCTTTCTATAAAAAAAAAAAATTCAAAAAACGTAGTTCACGCAATAATGAGAATTAAATATAAAATTTTGAAAATACATTTCTTTATATATATTTTATAATATCTTGGAACTACATTTTTGGAACTGGTAGACACGGTAACTCAAAAACTATTCGATGGATCCTTTTTTTTTGATTTTTTATTTTAAAGATAATTAAATTCTTCGGCACCTCTACCTAAGTTTGATACACTTTCAATATTTTTTTTATTTTTAAATTTACTGTAAAGAGCGAAAAATAAGACAAAAATCGTAATCAAAAGTTCAAACATCCGCCATTTTTTTTCTTTCAGCAATTTATTGGTATTTTAGGTAGAGGTGCCGGTACTCTTCATATATTTCATAAATCTTTTTTGTTTTTGGATTTTGGTGGTTTATTACTGGCGCTAGGATGTCCACCAACAAGGCATTGGATTTTCGGATCGTCACACTGCACTATCTATAAAATGGACACTTTTTTATGTTTTTCCTTGAAAAATTGTTTTTGTGTAGTTTAATACTTAATAGCTATGTGCACAGAATTTGAAATTGATATTTACTTCCGTTCTTGAGAAAAAAATTCTAGAAAAATACATAATTTTTAAGGACTCTCGAGTAAACCTCCCCTTAAGAAAATGTTCCTTTGAAAAAATTCTCAAAATCGTTTGAGTAAGTTAATTTTTGACGATTTTGGGACTCCAGTACCCTGGCGGTCTTCATATAACATAACCTATCATTTAAAATAGTTTAGCTCTCTAACAGTGAACAAATCAAAATTGTCGATGATACGTTCTTGAAAATTTAGTTAGTTTTATTTTGAAAAATGGAACAGATATTTTTTTTTTTTTTTTTTTTTTGATTAAAATTGGGGTACTGCTGCCGGTGGATGGCGCGGTCAGCAACACCCGGCGGCATCGCCAACTAAGGGCATGCGCCGCCGAAACGAGAAATATAAATAAAAACAACACGTAAAGACAGGGACACATAAATGCACTAGACAATGGACAAACATACACATAATAAAATTCACCGATGAGCCCTGCCATCCCAAGGTTTCATAACGAGCGGACAGTCCTTGGTGGCGGTACGCTAAGTACTAGCCAGAACGTCCGGTCACCAAGAACTGAAAACCAACGATGAAACTCCGAGGTGTAAAGGGCCTCGGAGTGGAGAATATTGAATAAAATATCACAATATAAGAAAATCACAATAACATCACAAAGAAAAAATAAGAAGAAAATCTTATTACGTCACTGGGGAGCCACAGGCCGACCAGTGCCGCAATAAGTAGTTAAAAACAAAACCGCTGAGGGGCCACAACAGCAAACCCACAGCGGCACAACAAAATATCACAGATAAGAATAAAAAGATGATGTACCACCTCGGGTGGAAAAAGCCCTCAGTGGTACATCGTTAAGACAAAACAGATAAAAACAATCTTATTAAAAAATAAAAACAACAATATCACAGATTTTAAAAAATTTCTTGCTCTGTGGCACGATTCCGCTCCCCATAGTCTCAACAATTCCGAAATGGCTTCGTCAACACCTAGGAACTCACAGGTGTAGGGACAGTGACATCTGATTACTGAGCAACATGTACTGTTCTGTCAGATAACTGATTACTGGGTACATGTGCCGTTCTGTCAGATGTCGGGGTCAACCTACACGGGAGACCGGTACGATGACTAGGCCACGTTCGTCCGAGTTGAGGCTACAGAGAACGGGACAATGCCACAGAGTATCACAAAGCTAACATCTGACCTGTGTTCGTATCACTTCGACGGAGCGGAAGTCGCCACATCGACGCCCACGAACGCATCCGTACGAGGGACGACGACGTCTCCTTACTAAGCGAGCTCGCTCAAGCCGTTCGGGCAGACATCGACTCATACGTGTGGCCGATGAGAACGAGTGCGTCGAGAGCCGCATTCCTACCCATCGAAATGACAAGAACAAGGTCAGGGAAATATCACAGACCGAGCGGCTAGACAATACCACGGCAGGCATAAAAACCCCAAGTGGCATAACAAGTATCACAGATATAAAAGTATCACAGATAGTTTAAACAAAATCACAGATGTAACATCACACATTTCAACTCGTCTGAACGGTCTCGTCGGACTCCGAAGATCACGCCCATGGGAGTAGACAGCACTGACGACGCATTGAATTCCGGTCAAGGTACCAATTAAACCAAATCAAACTGACGCAGGCATAACACTCACTTGGGGGATACAACATCGTCCCCTCCACACGATCATTCTTGTCGAAACACAGTACCAGCCTGCTAGCCGAAGCTAACAGTTGCCCGCCGGGCACGAACGGGGACGTGAAGGATGGATTTTAGCCCAGCGGAACAGATATTTAACATTGTTACCGTAATGGCAAAAGCGGCGAAATTTTTTCCAAAAAACGTTCACTTGATTCAAAAGTTAATTTTATGTAATATTTTATGCTCTTTTCGATGGTGTAAGAAAAAGCCAATTTTTACAAGCAACCACCAAAAATGGCGCAAAATGACCAATACCTTGGTCTTCTAAAAATCAGACGTGTCTGGCTGACAAACTGATCCAAGCATTTGTGATTTTTGACCATTTCACCAAATTTCATAAGAATTGACAGCCTCGTTCGAGAGTAGTCACGGATTATATGATATATTTTCTTCCATAGTTTCCGGCTCAGCTCTTACCGTGAGCGCTGCTGTAATAGCTGAATTTCCAGAATAAAAATTCGGTAAAAAAAGCCTCCTTTTTAATAAAAATGTCATCTTATTTACTTATACTAAGGAAATAAAATATAAACAATCCGATTGAGAAATGCAAGCAAACAGTACAAAAGAAAAAAAACAATACGTAAACAATCGTAAGAAGATACAGGGATGGGAGGAGCGAGTGTAGTGACGCCGCCGGAGGAAGGTTTTTACGTATCAATACTCGTGGCAACGCATCGATGGCATCAATATTATCCTATTTTACCGCTTATTTACCCGTCTTTGAACACACGATATGAAGAAAAAGAAAAATTCTTTGAAATTTATCATACAGGGTTAGTCAAAAGTATGGAAACGGTGAAATATCTCAGCGCGAGAGCATTTTTGGGATAAATGATGGTGATAAAAGTTCCATCATTTTTTACGGCGCATCCGATGGTGAACTTGACTTTGACTTCAAGGTCAAAGATCAAAGTCATATCAAGGTCAACTCTGTTTTTTTATATGGCAACCCCCCTTTTGGACCTCGGAAATGGAAAGAGCAGAAAATTCTGCATTCGAATATGACCTTAAAACAATTATCAAGGTCAAATTAATTTCAAATGCTGAATTCTACTGTAATTTTAATTGAAATTTCTACAGTTCCATAGTAAGGGTAGACAGGATGTAGATCTGCGCAGCAGGTGTAGCCAGAATGTAGACGTGCGCACTAGCTCCAGGTAGGATGTAGACATGCGCAGTAAGTGAAGTAGGTAGGTATGAAGTTGTAGGAAGAAGAAAAAAATGAAATATTTCAAAGTTACCCCATAAAATTGTAACATTAAAATATTGGACTCTATAGGCTAACTTGTTCGTCTAGTATGTTGTAAGGTTACAATTTTATGTGATAATTTTGAAATATTTCATTTTTTTTATTTTTCCTACAACTTCATTCCTACCTACTTCACTTACTGCGCATGTCTACATCCTACCTGGAGCTAGTGCACACGTCCACATCATGGCCTACATTCTGGCTATACCTATTGCGCAGGTCTACATCCTGTCTGCACCTATACTGCCGAACGATAAAATTAAAAAAATTACAGTATAGAATTTTCAATTAAAAACTACAGTAAAAATCAACATTTGACCTTGATCATTGACTTCAAGGTCACATTCGGATGCAGAATTTTTTGTTCTTTGCATTCCCGGGGTCGAATAGGGGGGTTGCTATTTGAAAAAACCGAGTTGACCTTGATATGACCTTGATCCTTGACCTTGGGGTCAAAGTCAAGGTCACCATCGGATGCGCCGCAAAAACTGATGGAACTTTTGTCACCATCATTTATCCCAAAAATGCTCTCGCGCTGAGATATTTCACCGTTTCCATACTTTTGACTAACCCTATATACAAAAGCAAGAAACAACCAAGTTCTATTGAAAACACAGAGACAAATACAACAAGCATCAAGTTGTAAGAAAACCGGTGAATGCTGAGAGGTAGATACGTTTTTCACAACAGCAGCCGGCATATTTATTCTTAGTATTTTTTTAATTAATGTTTTTTTATTTTTTATTTTTTTAAGTTTTGAATAAAATATAATGCAAATGCAGTTTATATATTGGCATGAATAACATTACCTCTGTGGAGTTGACAAGATAACCAGTGAGCCACCCAGAAGCACATACAAGTTTCTGACAGCTTAGGAGACATTGTATATTTTTTTAGTTTAGAAATGAGGTCATTATCATCTCTTTTCAATTTATGATGCTAGCTGTCCTTTAAAGAAATTACACGATACTGGTCCTTAAAATAGCACATAAATTAAGTTTATTTTCATCTTTTTTTTTTTCACTTATTTCAATTGCCAAATTATATAAGATTTCATGTATATATATAAACTTCGTACTGTATATATACTCACTTCATATTCATAATCAGCGACCGTGAAAACCTTTCTATTCTATTTTTTGTTTCAGTAAAACTACTTTCTTATTATTGTCCGCCATTTTTAACCCGTCATTTTGAATTTTTAAAATAATAAAATCAAATTCATAATAAAACCTTCATACACCATTTTTTGTTTCAATAAAACAAATTTTTTTATTTTTGCTCGCCATTTTGTACTCGCCATTTTGAATTTTCAAAAAAATAATTTCAGATTCATAATCAGCCACCTTGAAAACCTCTATATATCATTTTTTGTTTCAATAAAACTAATTTTTTTATTTTTGTCCGCCATTTTGGACTTGCCATTTTGAATTTTCATAATAATAATATCAAATTTATAATCAGCGACTTTAAAAATCCTTATAGGTATACCATTTTTTCTTTTACTCAAACAAATTTTTTATTTTTGTCCGGTTTCTTTGAAAATTGGACCACTGTGCGGCGTAATAGAACTAATGAGCAAAAAAAAAAACCCTAATCAAAGTACCCTTGACACTGATCAAAAAAAATTCCTCAGAGGTTCCGGAGTGCCGTTTCGCCTCGTCCCGACCGAACCTAACCTCTGAATTGACCAACTTTGATTACAGAGGCGCAATTATTCCTATCCAAGTATGGTTAATATTCACAAACAATGATGAAGGTAAGTGCAGTTTTTATGTTTGAATACACCGACAACTGAAAAGATAGAAACTATAAAGAGAAAAATAAAACCTTAAATGAAAACCACTAAAAAACAAAAACTGCAAATGTCAAGAAATTGTAGTACATAAATAGTCAAAGTTAACTTGTACAATTACGCTTATGTCATAAGTCATGAATAAGCTTGCACAAGTTTTATGCAAAATACAAATATTCTTAATGTAAATTAGAAGACGTAAAAAACCGCGAAAAATTTGCATTCAATGTAATATGTTAATGGATGACATTTTAGAAGTTGATTATTGTAATTAAATTAGCTTGATACGTCTCTAAAAGTCGGGGTGATTTTAAAGTTGATTAAAAAGTACAAGAATTGCTTAAACAGATCTGAATGACAAATTTGACCGTGTAGAATTTTGCCCAAACTTTTCCAGGTCAAACAGTAGGTAATAATTGTTGGGACTGTCTAAACAAGAGTTTCTCAACCATTTTTCAGTCATAGCCCGTTAAAATCTCGAATAAATTTGTCACATATGGGATCACATGGAATCACAAAGAAATGCTTAAAAGCAATTCTTTACTTTTGAATCGCATTCCTGTATCTTGGAACTATTTCCGCTATTAGTTGGAATAACATTTGGTCGTGTAATATGAAATGTCGTTTTTCGACCACGTGATCAACCATTTCCTAAGTATTAGAGAAATTTTTAATAGTCATTCGTTAATTTTAAATAGAATTCTTCTCTAGCCTGCAATCATTTCCACTATTAGTTGAAAAACATTTGGTCTTGTTATATGAAATGTCACGTTCCAATCACTTGGCTAACCATTTAATTCAGATAAATATTGACACTTTCTTAAGCATTAGGAAAATGTTGAAAAACCATTCTTTAATTTTAAATAGAACTGTTGCAGTCTAGAATCACTTTCACTGTTAGTTGTAATAATATTAGGTCGATTTTGTTTTTGAAAGAAAATCTTGATCAGCCGTGATTCATGTTTAAAGATTGGAATAGATGACGATGTCATACGCTTAGAGTCCACGGTTTCCCAAACTGCGTTCCGGCAACATATCTTGGCTTAAAAGTTTATGAAAATATTTTCTTCTGAACTCCGTGTTGCAGGCAGCTGCATCCTACCAGTAAATATGTAACACTTATCTACTTGGAAGGAAAGTGGACAATCGGGCAAAGTCCAAAATTGAACGTTTTAGTAACTAAAACTTGAAAAGGCAAAGTTAACTTGGCCTAACATTGCAAGGGATTTTTTCCAGAGGGATCCTTTTTTAATATATTAATATAAGGAGTATGTATCTTTTCATTTCCAAGACATTTGTTTTAGTATAACAAAACCACATTTGAAATAAAATAGAAAATATTTTTATGAATATTTTCAATAATATATAGTTTTTTATACGCGTTATATCCAGTTTATGACCGAGTAATATAGCTACAACATCAAAAATTTCCTTTCAGCATTTCCCCGCATGCAATATGATTTTGTCTGCTGTGGATAAGCAAGTAAGTACATTATATTTAATTTTCGTAACTGATTTTGACGTACCCATAATGGAAAAGTTACACTTTTTATGACATAAGTTTGTCTTGTTGGCAAGATGAAACATAAAAATTTTTATTCGAGTATTCCATTTAAGGTCGTGTGCTGTGCGCCGCGCTCTCTGTAATACATGATAAAGTTGTTAGTTTTATTATAATTTTTAATAGCTTTAAATAATTATTATTAATGTTTTTACTTACGGCTGCAAGTAACCTTACATTTTCCAAATTAATGGATACACTGTTAAAAATTTCTATGGTAATTTTACAAAAAAATGCGTTGGAAGTAAATTGCCAATGCAGTTTTGTAATTTAGTAAACCAGGTGTTGTAATTTTACAAAATATTTTTTGCTAATTTTGTTTTGGAAAGTTACAAAACAAAAGTGCTAATCTTACTAAACAGATAATAAAATTTTGTATGTCAATTTCATATGACAAATGTTGTAATTTTACCAACAATGTTATTGAAAATTATTTGTAAAATCAAACAGTTAAAAAATTCTTTTTATATATAAGGATGTATTTATTTAACTTTTTAATACGTAATGCTTACTCTTTATGTTGCCAGCTTACAGCAGATTGATCCATATTAAAAAAATTTGGGGGACAGGTCTACCCACACTGTCAACTTCCCATTGGATGTCCTTAAAGGCTAGAGGCTACTGTACATAAATAATTCTTTTTTCATTTCAGGCGACTCCGCCCCTGGGCCCACGATAGAGGCTTTGCCCCTTGCACCATACCGGCGGCTTCGCCTTCTGTACCGCTCCACCCTTATCAAACAAATGATAACATCATTTGTTCTCAAGATATGCGAGACAAAATATATTTCAAAAACAGTTTCTTATTTGGTTTTTTTTTTTTTAAGTTCATAATAAAATACTGGCGTTTTTAACATCAAGGAAGGATTATATATAATTATGTTATGGTAAAAAATCCATATAATCTATGTTATCTTAATAAAGTTAATTCTGTTTTTTACCACAAAAAATAAACCGCTAAACCGAATTTGCTGAAAACTTTATCCGGTCTTCATTTTTTGATTACGCATCTACTGAATTTCGTCCGGAGTTGATATCATCATTTGTTCTCGAGATATGCGAGACGAAAAAAAATTCACGAACGAACGAACGAACTAACGAACGCACACACAGACATCACGCTAAAAACGATGGATTCGGATTCTAGTGACCTTGAAACGTGGAGATATGTCAAAATTAGCGATTCGTAAAATCGGACCCATTACAATAACTTGGGAAGTTAATTAAAAACACAGCTGAGAAAGATTGAAACGTGTAGGATTTGAACACGCAACCTTTTGTATGCAGCTTTTATCACTTTATTATTTAGACACACTTACCGGTGTCTGGGCTATTTATTTACACAACGTAATGTTCTTAATTCTTAATATATACTTTTACAAAATTTAAAAATTATAACATATATTAACTGGGATATGGTAAGCAATATATTTATTATTTCATATTAGCGACTTTTTTCTTTTTAAATCCAAAATTAATTAAGATTTTTAATCCAGTAGCAAATTTAACTCGAAATGATCTGGCAGCCAGTTTTATGAAGTTGACACCTCAACAATTGGCAACTGAAAACCTTAAAAAAATTTCAAGCAAACCAAATTAAAGCAAATATTTGTAAATTTGAAAACATTATCATTTGAATTTGATGTACAATTTCGTAAAATTAAATCGCGCGTTGGATAAATAGAAATTCTCGATGTAATTATAGTACACAGTGTGTACTTTTACAATCGACATTTTGAAAATGCAAAAAAAATTATTAAATTTTCTATATTTTTGTTGTAGATTCTTTCCACTGCAAGTTTGTTTTGTAATTTTACAAGAAGTTCTAGAAAATCAAATTACAGGCAATATTTGTAAATTTGAGAAGCTTCTTATAAAAATTCGATGAACAGTTCCGTACAATTACGATGTATATAGGATTTGTACATAAATATAGTAAAATTACAATACATTTTAGGAAAGTCTCTAACATGTGTTAGAAAATTACTAAATTTATGTAATGATTTTAAATTGATAAACAACGATTTGTAATTTTACTCAACTTTTGTTTTGTAAAGCAATTGTAATTTTACAAATTCTTTTAACAGTGTAGGATGTTGAAATTTGCTTGTAGTTATTTTTCTTTTTTAATAAAATGAGATTTTAATATAAAATTTAGGTAATTTATTATACTCGTTTAGCAGGTTTTTACTAGACAAAGCGTAAAGCCAGTTTGTAGGCATTTTTCTTGAAGCCGGTAATAGGGTGAGACGAGTGAGATTTAAGGAATATAATATAATGTCAATTTTTGAGCAAATGCGACTATCATTATTGAACGACACAATTTGTACACGCACGTGTTTTCTTTCTTTCAAAATTTAGCAGTTTCTTCTCAAAAAAGTAAAAATTTTATTATCAATATTATATTTTGACAATAATTATTTGAAAACGTTACTACGGATACAATCGGTTGTTGCATTGATTACTATATTACAGAATACTATTAGGTCGGAACTTGGTCGTATCAGGCTACTTCAATTATACATTTATATAATTAGTCTATATAATAAAATATCTAATATTACATATTGGTTCCACGGAGTAATGGAGACACAGCAACTATCTCTATCATGAAATCTGCAGTGTGCATTTTTGTGTAGCTTAGGCTCGTAGGTAGTCAGTGCCTCAGTGTCACTTACCGAGTGTAGATCAGTCAAACAACAACGGATTTGATTGTTGTTAGCACTGTAGAACCCCTACACGTAGCGTTGTGGTATCACACATATGTATGCGAAGCAGGGTCACGTGACTGCCACCTCTATCTTCGATTACGCACACATACACAGTATAGAGCGCCAATACAAAGTAAAAACCGTGCACGTACATAACATATTTTCTATCTCTTACTGATTACACTGATTCCAGTAGTGGAGAGATACGTATTGTACCTCTGTCCTCTGTGATTGGTTCATTGGTCTGTGAAGCAGTTAAGTAATTCTGAATAAGTTATCGGTTGCAGGCATATTATTTTGATATTATTTTATGATTGTGACTCGGTTACAAAAGGTGTAAAAATTTACACGCGTCACTTGACGTGACATAAATTATATGTGTTTCTAATGTCATACATACTCTGTGGTACTGTGGTAAGTATTCTTATCCAATCTTGAAGAAAATCGTCACCTTATTAACTTCCCATTGAATATCATAATTCTCATATCTCCACGTTTCAAAGTCACTAGAGTCCGAGTCCATCATTTGTTAATTCGTTCGTTAGTTTATTCGTGAGTTTTATTTCGCCTCGCATATCTCGAGAACAAACGATGATATCGACGCCGAGCCAATTTCACTAGGTGCGTAACTAAAAAATGAAGACCGAATAAAATTTGCAGAAAGTTTGGATTAGCGGTTTGTTTTTTGTGAAATATTTCTCGTCTCGAATTTCTTTGTTTGAAATACAGGGGCGATGTACAATAGTCTTTAGCTTTAAGGGCACCCAGTGGGGACCTGTCTCTCCAAATTTTCTGATTTTGAAAAAAATCATCAAATTATTCTGATGACAAAAGGTGTGCACTTTATCTTTAAAATATACTAAACTAATTGATAAGAAAAACCAAAACGATTATACAAATATAAAAAATCGATTTTAAAATCATTTAACGTTAGTGTAACCATATGGTAACAAAAGGTTAAAGAGTTAAGTATATTTTTTTGAGAACTCTTTGTTGTTTTATATCGCTAGATTTGTAACTACCAATAAGCAAATTTTTATTTTCTTTTTTTTGGGGAGGAGGGGGGCTGTGCGGCTCGCCTAAGACATTTTTTGAGAGTAGAAGCATAAGGGGGAATAGATTGACCACCTATAAAATATTATTTTTTCATATTCACTATATAAACTTTTGAACAATTGTAGAGTTGGTCCATCTCTAATACCTGTGCAGTGTTACCCTGCTATGTATATATGTATGTATATACACGCGGCCGGCCGGTCGGGAAAATTGAATATTAAAATTGTACTTTATGATTAATATAAACTGATGCGATCGCTCTTAATGATAATAATAATGGTGGTGCCGGATATTAATTATCGTATTTAGAGTATTACTACCGCCAGGGAATAAAGCCCATAAATTTCCCAAACTGGATGCTGCTATTTATTTATTATTATGTATATACTAACTAGCGCGAGTGTAGGTTGGCGTAAAGTTTAGTTTAGAAAATTTGATATATAAATGGTTGTTCACCCACTCACATAATATAGGGTAGATGCTCCTGTAAATGGTGTGACAGAAATAATTTTACCTCTAGTCTGTACAGATTTAAAAAAAATGCATTGTGTTGCGTTGAAAATGAAAAAACAAAATTCTTCAAAAAATAGCTGCTATCGTAGGACAAAATTATTTTATGTCTAGTGAATCTGTGACATCGTCCCGAGCCCTTAGTTTTTTGTATTTTTTTTTTATACCATGATAAAGAGCGGAAAAAATCATATAAGATACGTTTTTGAACCGTAAGTGAGTTTTTGAGAAAAAGTAATTTTTGTAACTGAAAATTCATTATGTTATGCAGAATGCTGTAACAGCGATATTTTGGTATTTCAAACTTAGTACCAACAGTGCTTGCAAAGAACAACTAAAACCATATTAGATTCAGTATGTGGCGCAGTCTGGAGGCCAGTTATGATAACTCTTGATTTGTTTCTTATTCCCGTTAAATACCTTATAAAAGAACATTATTTTCTTTATCATAGTTTATAGAAATTTGGCAATTTTTCGGCAGCTCACAACTCTAAACCTACTTATTGACTTATACATTGTTAGTGATTTTTGAATCTACATTTATTATTAACAAAACCACGAAATTATAACTCGATTTTGACAATTTTTTTTATGAACTTTTTTAATGATTAGGACGAATTAACTAGTCCAGAAGATTGCCAACCTAAGTTGCTTGGAAGGTAAAGCTTTGCTGTAAGTAGGTACCTACCATAGAACACTTTATTTAAAAATAGTAGGATGGTCTCGGTTATGGAGAAATCTAGGAAAAAAGCTAAGAATATTGTACCAAACGAGATAAAATACAGTCTGTTTCAGCGAAGTAAGAACATACAAAGTTTAACATGGGATAAAATTGTTGGGATCAGAGTATGCTTGTTTTTTATGTGTATCAGTTTTATATAGGTATCCATAGTTATTAAAATTTTCTTTAATTGCAAAAAAAGTAAATTTGAAATCAAAACAATAGGTGTCCAATTTTCTACTAAGCAGTATTATTTGTTAATAAATATTGTAATGTCTTTTAATTACTTTTAAACATTATTTTGACGCGATTTAAAATTTTTCTAAATATTTAATAATAATAAAATAAAGCACCCCTTGATCATAACAAATTTTCCCTGTGTTAAAATTTATATGTTCTTAGTTGCTTGAAACACCATGTATTTTATATCAAAGAGGAAGTTCTTTATAGTATAAAACCACTTCAGACTTCAACCTATTCAGTTATAAAATATTTGAGGTTACTTTGTCACTTGTTAATTTTGCTACACTTTTTGTATGACAAATCTAAGAAGACTGGATTTGCGAATGACTAAAATTTCGTAACCCCCACATACGATTGTCAGAATATGTATCTAATATATTTTTTATAAAAGGTCCAAATGTATTATACAAGCGACTTTGTAATCACCAATAGCTATGACCAGTATTTATGTCAGTAAGAATTTAAATATATAAATTGATTATAATAATTAGCACAATCACTTTTCCAACTAGGCAAAGATTATTCAATTAATTTTTTAACGCACAATACTTTAACATAGATAATTTAACTCATGTGTATCAAGTCCCATAAGAATATGGTAGTTTTTTCACTTTCACCATGGAAAAAATGTTAGAACAAATTTTTACAGTGAAAAAAACGGTACAAAACATTTCATTGATCATTTCATTGTAGGTAAACATGATAAAAACGAACCAAAAAAATCGTATTGGTAAATTTAACTGATTTCAGAACCATAGTGACAATGTATTAAATCATAACATGAATTATACTAAGGGCAATTCCATGAAATGATGGAATTTTAGTAAAAATTAAAAAATGAAAATAATTAATCAAAATCATGCCTACTTGATACTCAAAGGACTAAATCACTGATGTACAACGTTTTTTTTTTTTTTTAATTTCTTACCTTTAATTGTTTTTATTTTGTAAATTTATTACTTAATAAAAAAAAATATTGTAACTTGTGATTTTTTTCAAATGAATATTAAAATACAACGAAATTTACCTTTTTCTTTATGCTGAAATAATTACTATACTCGTTTTGAGTATTATTTTGTCAAGCTACGAATTCGAGTAATGGAGGCTATCAAAGCCGACAGACGTTTTTTTAATTACTAAAAATAAACTTTTATCTTTGTTATCTATCATATTTTCCAAAAAATCAAACTAATAAACTACTTACTTTTTAATAAAACTTGTTTTAAAGTGACTGTAATGTAAGTTACCAAAGAGGTGTAATGTAAGTGACCGGTTAAAAGTTACATTTTTATCAAAAATATATATATATATATATATATATATATATATATATATATATATATATATATATATATATATATATAGTATTTTATGAAATTTATTATTAAAATAATTTATTGAAACATTATTTGTTTAAATTTACTTAAATGAAGCTGTTTGCTATCAAAACAGAACGGAAAATTCTCATTGTGTACAAGATGAAAAATTATGTTCCTTTTTGCGTAATGTAAGTGACCACCTACTTTATCTTGTATAAAAAAAATTACATTTTTTCGTATTCGATTCAATTTGACTAAATTTTAGTCAATTTACTTATTAAATATGAAAATTTAAAAGATTTTAATCTCAATTTTAAATCAAATTGTAATGTAAGTGACCATGGAATTACCTCTAATTTATTTTGTTCGTTAAATTATCTTACCGTGCTACACTTGAGTTTTATATTTTTTCTGAATAAATTTATGTTTTCTACAACTCAAATTTCTTGCCTAAAAGCAATTTAACTCGAGCAACTGTCAATTAACAAAAACACTTCAGCTTCGTTGTCGCGTTTTTGTTAATTGACAATAATTATTCTCGTTAAATTGCTCGGCAACAAAGATACAAACCTCTCGTGTAATAATAAGTGATAATATTAACTAGATTCAATTTATATTTGCTATAGTCATTGTATGAACGTTTAGGGGTACAATTACACTTGTCGATCGATAGGCGAATATAAAGCCTAGGATAAGTCAATTAATTATTCCAGAAACATACCGACAAATTATTAACCTCATTTATATTCAATATGTCAAATTAAATGGAACTGTAGGTGCCGACGAATAGTTTAATCGCCGTATACATACCTACTTCGACTATATGTACCTATTGTAGGTACACCTAGTGGAACACTGAGTAGGAGCGACAAGATATCCTTGTTGTTGCTTAGGCACCAGAACATTATAGAAGAAGCAGTAGTGTTACATTCATATAAAAATCTGTCGTTCGTACGGTGCAATGTTGTGTCAATTTACACCGCTTCTGATTTAGTCTGTTACTGTTTGTTATAAGGATCACACTGTTCTTAGTGTCATTGTTTTTCTTAATCAACTCGTGAAATTTAAACAGAAAAAGATATGAAATGTGTCGTAATTAAGAGCAAAAATTCTATTGAACAAAAAAATTCTCAAAATAAAGGGATATTTTTCTGAAAATAAATAAATACATTTTTAATTGTTGGTTGTTAGTTACATAGGTCGACCATGACAGTATACCTACTTAATAACTTTCTAACACTGACTGACTGACTGACAGACAACGCACAGCCTAAACCGTTGGGTTTAGAAGAATAAAAAATTTGCATAGGAGTTCTTTATGTAACGTCGGTGAGCACTAAGAAAGGATTTTTGAAAACTGGCCCCTTAAGTGGGTTTAATATGAGATCAAAATTTGTATGTAAATTTGTTATTTTTGAAGTTAGTGGTATATAAAAATATGTTACTATGGCTATTAAAATAATTAATAAATTATTGAATAAATATTTAACACTGACTGACATACAACGCCCAGCCTAAACTGTTGAGTTTAGAAGGACAAAATTAAGCACAGGAGTTATGAAAATTGGCGTTTAGGCTTCTATTTATAAATAAAAGTCAGTTGCTTCTGGAAATTTATTCCCTAAGGCGTTAAAACAGAAAATGAAAGTTCATATGGCAAGTTCATCATTTTTGAATTTAGAAACGTGGATATTGATTTAGGCTTTTGAAAAACATTAAAAGTGAGCAGAAAGGAGTACCTAATAAAAAGATGTTGTCTATGGGAAATCCTATCGGGCATACGACTAATACTATAATTGGGTAGTATATTTTCAATACTGGCCTTGTCCATTTTGTATAATTCTTCAAGAAACGCAAAAAACTGTTACTAGTACACATGACCTCTAAAATATTCAGATGGTAAGTTTTTTCAACACTAAACTGACGTTGGATTAAGAAACATTAAAAAAAATTTTGAAATATTGCACAGTTTTCTATTAAATCGCTTTCAAATTTTGAACAAGGCAACTTTTGGAACTAAACCACGGATAAGGTCAGTTTTGTAACTAACCCTAATGGATTAGAAAGGTTTTGGAAATGACATATTCTGAAGCGTTTAAATGATACAGAATTGAACTTCAAAACATTTATTTACGAGGCTATTACATTTCCAAAATAATCGATTTTCATAAAGACTCCTAGAGATAATATAGGTGAATTTACCTAAGGCCCAACCAGGGTAATGAGTGCCATTTACTTTTCGCTCAAATATATACATTTGCGCAAGTGTTATATATATGTAAGTGTTGCGCAAGTGTTATTATATATATATACATTTGCGCAAGTCTTATGTAAGTGTTATGTATGTAGGATTGTAAGAGCTCCACAAAACGATATATTTTACAGCTTTCCAAAACAAGGAATTTAGTTAAGTGTGAAATAAAGATGAGTTTAGAGGTAAGGAACATACAAAAACCAGTGCTCTAAACAAAACTGTTTCCTAACTGCCATATAAATTCAGCGATAACTTGTCTTTAACTTTTCAGTTCACTTTTTTGTGACAGCAGTTGTGTTTTTTAATCAATGATATTTTATAAGACGTTTTCAGTAAGGAACACTGGTTACGATCCTTTATTGATTCAATGTTGTCAATGATGTTTATGTTCGGACCATTATTCACTGAGACTTCTCCAAGAGAATTTCTATAGAATTCCAATTTTCTTTAATACTTTCCCATTCGTTTCCAAAATGTTTTGTGAATAAAAATTTGACATCATTCGAGTTAGCAGCTTTAATTTTACTTTCAAGGGAAAGTATCTCTGGCTCCGAAGTGTTCTGGAGGTTATTGAAAAAGCTTTAAAAGCAGCAGAGAATTTTACTTGAATTGAGTAAGCTATGGAATTGGGTACCTATTGTGTAATGGCGCAGACTGTGGCTAAGGTTAGTTTTGAAAATAACTGGATAAGCCTAGTTATGGAACTGACACATGAGTGGATCAGACTGGTTTTGGAAATAAATTCGATTTTTCAAACTAATTTACACAGGGTACGAATTTTTTTGAAACTTACTAATTATTGCTACAGATGGACATTTAATTGTATAATAATACAGCGTCACTAACTCCAAATCGTTTTTTTGTGGACAAGGCCACTTTTGGGACTATACGACTCGTATAAATATATGCAAGCTGCGTAGTCATTCATCAACATATTACACTAACACATTCGCATGTTTGTGTAGATACAATGAAGTGTTTTGTTGTATGTAATATAATCTTTTGGTAGGGGTAGCGATGCGCACGTCATTTGCCGGCGACAGTGGGCACGGTAGTTATGAAATAGAAACTTGGGATCTTTATACATCTCCGTGCTCAGGTAAGTACTATTAGAATGTTTTTTAGAGCAGTAAACCTATTACATTTTGTAATTGTATGCACCAAGGATACAGTCTCTTGAACACAATCTCTTTATCCTCCTCCCCCATCTTTTTTTAACAATAAAATGAGTAGAAATTGACTCTGGAAGGGAAGAATTGGATGTGAGTTTTTTTTTAAAAAAAGTTACTATTAATAGCTTTACTAACTCTATTAAAAAATATACAAAGGAGGAAATAGCGAAGTTGTAGCAGAAGAAAAGAGCCAGTACACTTAGTAAGGTGACAAATAGCTAAACACGTTGCAAGTTTAATTTTTTACCTAGAACAAAAATTCAAATTTTGGTTTTCCTTTAGGGGAAGCTGGGGCAAGAAGAGGTAGTTAATCTATACATATAATAAAACTGTAAATCTGTCTCTGTCTGTCTGTCTGTCTGTTCACGTATCACGTAAAAACTACTGGACGGATTTTAATGAAATTTGGTGTGATGATAACTTATTACCTGGGTCAACATCTAAGATACTTTTTATTCCGGGAAAATGTCTCATTCCCACGGGAAAATGGAAAAACTATTTTGAGAATCAACACACATTACGCCAATTTACATATTTCATAAAAAATTTCATAACTATAGTAACAAAAATTGTAAATAAATTTTGTAGTTTAGAAATTTTTGAATTTTAAATAAAAAAAAAATGTTGCTAATTGTGTACCGAAAAATACAATAACTACACAATTGTCAATTTCGAGACAATTTAATGCATTTTGTGTTGCAAGAAATTACAAATTGGAAAAAGAAACTACTCAACGTTTCGCGTGAACAACGTCACGGGTACGCCTAGTTTGTGATATAAATGTAGAATATAGAAATTGCAATTTCTGCAATTGAATAACATATATAAATGCAATTTCTCACCTCTACTGTTTGTCTATGACTAACTCTAACAGAGACGACAGACCGAACCCGAAGACCTTCTTGCGATTGGTGCGCTCAGGTGGTGTGTTAATTCACCTTTCCTTAATTATTCATGATTATTCACGGAATTTTTACGTTCATATTCATGCCTATGTTTTAATTGAACCAAATAAAATAAACTGAAGGAGCTTAGGTACTCTTACTGCAGAGTGTAGCTTTCTACATAATCCCCTCTACCCTCGTATAAGGCTAGATAGTTCATTGAGGCTCCCTTAACAGATTTGATAGACACAAATGTTATTTTTACAAGTGCTTACATATCTTGTCACACCCAACAATATATTTCTACGTAATATACTATTATCGCATTCGATATATCGTACGATTAAATTTTGTATCACGTTTGTAAAATTATCGAATACATTATTATTTGCGACGTGTCCCGCCAATTATCAAATTTGAATAATTAATAATTATCTGATATCTGTATGTACGTGCATTCAAGTAACTATATATACATAAGTATGTAAATAATGTTCAGAATTATTCAAATCGGTTGCCTATATCCTCGAATTTGAAAGAGGTCCGTTTTGCTTCCGAAGCTAAGGTAACGAATGCGTTGAGATCACTTTTGAAACATGAAAACGGAAATTTTCACGTGTATTTTACGTTCTAGAGCATCCTGAACAATTTTCGCGTCGTATGTGTCCGTCTGTGTGTCCCAAAATCACACCAAGTAGTATACTTGGGGGGTCTAGTTCCTAGATGGTCCGCTACGAATTTTATCGCAATCGGAATAATGGTAGCAACAAGACTTTAAATTTATTTTTCTTATTTTTTAATTTTTTTTAATTTTTTTGTAGGTTCTAATCCACTTGACTTATCCACTAAATTTCCCAGGGGATAAAATACACGCTCAATTCTTGAACAATGAAAAGATAACATAAGTTGAGACAATCGCATATTATAGTAGCACCAGGAATCATTCATTTTAAATAATATAGTCATGTTTATTCAAAGGTTTTCATTCTGAAGGTTTCGCTAGAGCAGTGGTTCCCAAAATGGTCCCTACGGACCCCTAGGGGTCCGCGGGATCATTCAGGGAGTCCGTGGAAATTTAAAACTTATTTGTGGGTCCCTGAACAACGTCAGGGGGTCTGCGCAAGGTTTCAAATATTAGTGATCAGATATTTAATTATTAGTGATTTTTACGTCCTAAGTAAACTATAAATATAGATAAGTGCATAAAATACAAGTAGTAACAGGCATTGCGGTGAGTCAGGCCTATCTATACAGGTTTATACAGGAACGCAATAGAGCCGATAGCTGCACTAACTAATTAGAACTATAAAAGAGTTGCAAATCTAATCGACAATTTAGTTGTGTTATGCGTGATATGAAGTCCATACAACAAATTTTTTTAGTCTTGGACAAAAAGAAGTATAATTTTGAATAAATTTGATATCTCTTATTAATTTAAATTTATTTAAGAAAAGTTATACTCTTGTTTAAGTTGATTGCAACTATCCCTTAACATTCACTAAAGAATATACATATTATTAATGATCAGAGATGAGACTTCAATAAGATATAAGTATTTGAAATACACAGTACAGATACAAGATACAAAATACGTATTTTCATCTTGTATCTGAAATACTTTTTTTTTTTTTAAAAATTCATTTTGTATCTTGTATTTAGATACATTTTTTTGGTATCAGTATTTTGTAACTACTAAGTGAGCACGATAAATCGAACGAAATATCATATCATAAGTCCCAGTCTATTGAAGTATTGAATGAGCATCATGAGCATTATGGGTTATTGTACAGAAACTGTTTATTGCTTTTCCGTCTCACAGTGAAGTATTGTATGGTCAAACCTGGCCAAAAATCGATATTGTCAACTCTATTACTTTGGGTTTAAAGTTGCTTTTTTATGTACTTAGATTATCATTGCATAATAAACATAACAATTAAACTACCAGACTACCGTGCCGATCTGTCTACGACAATCGCAATCCACTGTTTAAAAAACTACTCAACTAACTACTCACAATGTCAGTTGGTAATATTGAGTGAAAATTCATGACGGATATTGAAGATGGAGGTATGTACTTATATTTATTAATATTTAATTTTAATGCTATTATCTAACACATTCAAATATTAGTAGTTTATGCCACTCTTAACAAAATAACGTAATTTATATAGAATATTTTAAACTTGAAGCTTTTTGTTCATGTGTCGGGTTAGATCGCGCAAAATTTATTATAGTTGTACAAAGTTTAACTGTTCTACATTAAGTTCATGAAGGAAAATTTTGCGCATACTTGCGCCATTTTTTTTAGGCCCATTTTTAAGTAAAATTGTGCACTTTAATTGTTGAATTTCTAGCAATGTTGAATTTCAATTGTTGCATGTCTAATTTCGTATTTTCACTTTCATATTTATCATGGGAAATGAAAGCTTATTCTCGAGAAGAATTTTATGGTTTATTAGATAATGTTCCATGAAGAATTTGGCTAAAAAATTACATTTATGGAAGAAAAAGTTATAGACACGACGATAAAAGATGACGATTTTAAATAATTTTTTATATAATTTTTTTTTTTAATAATAAACCGTTTATTTACTTCTAAATTGTATCTTTTACCAATTGATCGTGCAAAAATACATTAATATAATTTGGTCCAGAAATCAGACCTAAGTACTCTCTGTGCGTCTTCCTATTTGGTAAAATTTGAATTCAGTGCAGTTATAAGCCTCATCACAAAAAAAGACCGACCAGAAATTAATACTCGCGGGGATTTGCGGTTGCTACTCACAAACATTGAGCCGGACATAAATACACTCATAACATCCCATCAAGTTTATCCAAGTCATTTTTTTTTTTTTTGTATTTAAGGAGAGGTTTACTCGAGAGTCGTTAAAAAAAATCGATTTTTTTGCAGAAATTGGTAGCTAATTATGTGTAGAATACGTTCCCAAAGTGATTTTGCTAGAAGTAATTTAAGGGAAGGTTTACTTGAGATTTGATAAAAGAAATGGATTTTTTTTCTTTTTGCCGAAATTGATAGCAAATTATGTGTAGAATATGTTCCCAAAGTGATTTTACTGAAAATAATTTAAAAACAAGATTCTTGCACATTAACCGAATCCAGCTTTCTATAAAAAAAAAAAATTCAAAAAACGTAGTTCACGCAATAATGAGTATTAAATATAAAATTTTGAAAATACGTTTCTTTATATATATTTTATAATATCTCGGAACTACATTTTTGGAACTGGCGGACATGATAACTCAAAAACTATTCGATGGATCCTTTTTTTAAATTTTTTATTTTAAAGATAATTCAATTCTTCGGCACCTCTACCTAAGTTCGATACACTTTCAATATTTTTTCATTTTTAAGTTTACTTTAAAGAGCGAAAAATAAGATAAAAATCGTTATCAAAAGTTCAAACATACGCCATTTTTTTTCTTTCAGCAATTTATTGATATTATTGGTAAAGGTGCCGGTACTCTTCATATATTTTATAAATCTTTTTGGATTTCGGTGATTTATTATCGGCGCTACGATGTCCGCCAACAAGTCATTGAATTTTCGGATCGTCACACTGCAGTATCTATAAAATGGACACTTTTTTATATTTTTCCTTGAAAAATTTTTTTTGTATAGTTTAATACTTAATAAATATGTGTACAAAATCTGAAATTGATATTTACTTCCGTTCTGGAGAAAAAAATTCTAGAAAAATACATAATTATTAAGGACTCTCGAGTAAACCTCCCCTTAAAAAAAAGTTATAATTTCGATAAATATCTACTTCTTTAACAAAATATTTTATTTATGTTTTATTTTTACGCCACTATTTACCATTCAAAACATCAAAATTAGTGTTTTTTCTAAATAAAGCATTTATGTAGTTTTTCCACCCAGGGTCCGTGAGCAAGTTTTAGCTATGAAAAGGGGTCCGTGGGCCAAAAGAGTTTTGAAACCACTGAGCTAGAGAGTCACATTTATCAAAAACGATTTCAATTTGAGAGTTGAGCTGATATCTTTGACATTACTGTACAATTTTTTTTAAATTGAGGTGTTTGTTTTGAGTTCATATTCGCGCATTCTGTTTGTTTGCTATTTATCTATAAATCTATTAAAAAACATTCATTTTTTCATTTGTAAATTGTTGGGTACATGTACCTATACCAAGAACATGCAACTGCATTTGCGGGCGAAGGAGGAATGAAAACAAAATATTCCTGTCATCAGCATCTTGCATAACATAGTGACTATTACAGGACTTGTTTTTAAGGAAATCATTTTCTGCCACACAGAACAGGTACGTATTTTGGTAAATTTCGCAAAAAACTTACTTTTTAACGAAAAAATTCCGAAATATTGGGTTTCGAGTATCAGAAATGTTTGATTGAAAAACTCAGCCAAAGCCTTGGGATTTTGAAACTTTTCACCGAATTTCGTTAGTGTAGTAATGTTTCGTTCTACGCACGTCAAAACAAATTTCTATCACATAGTCCGAACCTCAAGTCTCACAATGACAACTGCTGTAATAGTTGAATTTTCCGTTCGAAAATTCGCTAAAAGAAACTGATAATAGATTTCAACTGTTTATAACGAAAAAACACATGTGGTTTATATATATATATATATATATATATATATATATATATATATATATATATATATATATATATATATATATATGTATGTATGTGTATGTGTATTATTGCTCAATATCGATATATACAGACTTATGTTATACAAGTGTATCTACCAGGAGTATTTAGATAAAAATTAAGGGTTGGGAAATTTATTTAAAAATACTGAAAATGAGCACCTTAAATTTTTTTTCAACTGACATTAATGTTTCTAATGATGCTCTAACTATCTATTACTGGTCATAACCTAAAAATTCGTACGTTTAATGGTGAACTGATTGAAATGGAACCCTTATATGGTCAGTCTCGGTCCGTCTGTCCATTCATCCCAGAAGCTTTTCTCGAAAACATTCTAAGTTAAGAATTTGAATTGTGACATAATAATACGCACATAGGTATATCGCCAGTCAAAAATTGGAAAAAAATTAGTTTGAATTAAAATGAGGGGTCAGCTTGGTTAAAAAAAAAGTGAGGCACTCTTCTCTGATTTTCAGAAATTTTTTTCTAAAATACAAGTGACGAGCAAGAAAACAAAAATGAAGAAAAGTTAATTCTTCTCATTCAATTTTTCTAGCTCTTAGAACGGTGCGAAGCCCCAAAAGACGCAAGAAATGCGACTATTTTCGAAAATGAGAATATTTTAGTCAACTTTTCTAAAAATCTGTTAGGTCAAGAACTACATTCATTCCAAAGGACAATGCGCAATATTGCTCCCCAGCGCTCACTGGTGAAATATGTATCTTCTGAAAGCCCCTTCCTACTAGGTCACAAATATACCCATCTTAGGTGTGGAGAACCTGGCCTTCAAATGTTCTGACGTGCAGTAGGTTTTGCATACTCGACGTGGCCATTTCTTAAGGAAACGATGTGTATTGACCTGCAGCGGGCCCTTCTGGAGGGTGCACTTCGGACTACCTTATTTCGGCAATCTACCAAGGGGTCTGCCAGAAATCGCTACTGGTAGGACTTCCAAACTTCTCCTCGGATACTCCCAAGGTACAGATTTGAAGCCGCTCGGTTCTGCCATAGGCCACGTGAACAAACGAAGCTAGGCCACTTCCCAGGAAGATGGTTTTCACAGTGATAGGCAGGCCCACGGCATGTCTTACACCACAGTTGTACCTATCCCGTTTTTTGTACATTTGACTCTCTATAACATTTTAAGGCTAGGTTCTCCATGAACGTGCCCATTGACAAAGTTGGACTACTTGACCAGAGCTATCGATCGGCACCGGTCTCAACCTTGGGCGCTAAGCCTCCCATAGAGTTTCACCCATTGTCCTTTCGAATTTCTGGCATTAGTAGAAGTGAAAATTCAGACAGTAGACAACTATCTTGACATTTTTCATTTGCAGCAAACAATCTAATAATATATGTCTAACTTATCAGTTGTAATAAACCTTCGAAGTTGTACAATTTAGAACTTACACAGTATCCTCTAGTGATCTAATTCTTTAGTTTTAAACTTTTCCGTTCGCCTTGCACGGAGCTTGCTTCGCTTTCTTTTATTCACATCCTTGCTGCCTGGCTTACAACATCAAATTACTAAATACTTATTTGTACAGCTATACTGTATGTGGTTATATATAAGCGTTTGTTCATGCATTGAAGTATAAAATGGAATAACAAGGCGGATTCTTCGGCATGGCCGCAGATGTTCGATGTGTTAAGTTAAATTTAAAATTTCGTTAGTGAATCACATGCACTTATACCATCAACGGGAATACATATATACGTAAGTAGATATTCTCTATAGTTTTCTCTTTTCTACTTTTAAGATCATATCTATACCGTCCTTGCTTTCAAATAACAAATCGTATTAAAGAAATAAATTTCTAAACAATTTTTTGATATTAAAAAAAATTTACAGTCTCATAAAGATCAGACAAAAACCATATTGCGTTGATAAAAATATCTTTTCTTTCTTTTATTTGGAAGAAAAAAATTCCTTTAAATTAATATTAAATAATTTAAAAAGTGGAGCTTTTTAATTTTTTTCTGGTATTTCAAGGATATTGTTTTAATTTTGCAAGTGAAAAAAATATCACCATTAAATAGCTCAGATGAAATTATTTTATTATCATAAATTCTTTTTGGAAAAAAATTCTTGGAAATCATAAAAATGTTTTTCATTATTCTCTAATACAATTTGAGATTTATTTTTAACACAGTATGTAAGTACATTTTGAAACAGAATTTCAGAGCCGGCGAGAGAAATGACGGACCCCCGGTTACAACTCTCAAACATTTTTCCCCAAAAATACAACTGACAAGCCAAAAGAAAAAATAAAACGTTGCCTCACTTTTTCTGGGCCTCTAATCGAGGCTGCGGGCCCCCTTTTTTGACTCAAGTCTTCGAGCAATTGCTCCATCTGCCTTACTGTCTCGCCGGCCCTGATTAACTTGTACGCGATTACGAACTCAAAGTGATATAAACGGTTAAAAGATTATTGTTTCTCGAAAACTTGCTCACATAGGATAACAGTCCTAAGGCGTATTTTATCTGATTTTGTTTTACTTTTTGTCATGATGCAAAAAAAAATTTCAAATAACTTCTGAATTTCAGTTTTAACAAAAAAATTATCTTTTTTTGAGCATCTTGGCATCGGATGTGTCCGGCTAATGAATTCATTGAAGATTTTGTAACTTTCACCATCTAAAGAATCTCAACGTCACATTAAGGCCCAATTTACATTAACGCTCCGCTCTGAGTACGATATCACTCCGCTCCCGATTCGGTAAAATATTCTTACACAATAAACAATGAGTGTATTCACATCATCGCTGTGATATCGGTACGATATCAGTCGCGGTACGCTCTCGCTTCAATGCCACTCCAATATCAATACCACTCAGATAATATTTTATCGGAGCGATATCAGACTTGTTATGACTTGTACCAATAGGGTAAACACTTTTTTGATTCCACTCCACTCCGCTTGCATTCAGTTGTTATGAAAAGATGTTTGTATCGAATTGAGACCGAACTGGGAGCGTACCCAGAGCGGAATTATAATGTGAATGGGAAACGAATAGATACCAGCATATTATCAGCACTGTAATGTGAACACAACAAGATTATATCGGAGCGAGAGTGGAGCGAGAGAGTACCGAGAGCGGAGCGTTAATGTAAATCGGGCCTAAGGGAGCCCAATGTAAATCGCGCCTAACGATACCCAACACAATGTGATTTAATTTTCTATTACTATTTTTTGCTATATTTTAATCGAGACTACTTATAGAGTGTACATGCAAAATTTCATAAAGCTATGAGAGCTTCGAGACTCTTCTTCATTACCCTCAAACAAAACTGATAATATACAATTTTTTCAATTTTATTTTTATAGTTCAGTGGTACGCGAATATACGTTGTTTTCGACTACCCGTAATTAGATTATACGTAATCTGTACTCGATTATACGTAGACTGTCATTTTTTTGATACCTATTCTATTGATACCAATTCTATAAGTACTAGTTTTTAGCATCAAAATTTTTTTTTTAAATTGGATCTATCCCAGCCCAAAAACGTTGTTCAGTCTCTTCATCTTGAACTTTACTCTCCAAACAAGATAAAGTTATGATATACAAGCAACGAATCTCTGCCTCAAAACGAGAAGTCATATAAATAAATAATATAAAACATCTTGGCTAAACACAATAGCACTCTTGTCAGGTTCATACAATTGATCTCACCAAACAAAGCTTCGTCGGATTAAACGTGAACACAGTATTAAGAATTTACCTTCGGGACGATGTGTATCGGAATACATATACTCCTGGAAAATTGTCCAAGAAACGAAGTCTATGGTCGTAATACAGTAGAACTTCATTAATCCCAATCTCGCGCCCGATACACTCTCGGTTCGTTTTATGTGCTTCGTTCAAAGTACACATTAGCAATTTTGATAGGTACATTCGGAGGAAATGTAAAATATTTCTTTCAGCAACAATTACACTATAGGGGAAAATTCTAGTTTTACACTAACCTTATTAAAATCTAAATTTTAGCTTTAGACTGAATCAAAATTTATAAAAAAAAAATATTTTTAGAATCCTTGGAGGTAGCTCCTTTAGTTGATACCGCACATGATGTACCTATAAAAACTCTTTTTTTTTAGATCCAATCTACACAGTAAAAAAATTTGTGTTCTGCGTAAAAAAAAAATAGTTGTTAAAATTTTTGTGTTAAATAAGTAACACAACCCTGCGTTAATGTAACATTTCGTGTTTATGTTAAATGAAAATATTAACACAAATTTCGATTTAACACAATAAAAATGTTAACCTGCTTTGAACAACAAAGAAGTAACATAATATTTGTGTAGAGGAAAAGAATGTTATAAGTAAGTAAATTAGATTAGAATGTATATCTACCAAAATGTATATAATAAAAAAGATGAGAGTAGTTCTTATTATTAAACAAAACCGAAAAATTATAAGTTTTTTCAGTTATTAACGAATATAGTTTTATTAAACGTTTAAAAATGAAACAATTTTCTTACATTTTAAGGTTATTTTGTTACAGATTCAGTTACAAAATATCATGTAAGCTTACTTACATGTAAGATTGTATATTATATAATACAATCTCAAATAAGCTTACATGATTTTTTTTAACTGAATCTGTAACAAAATAACCTTAAAATGTAAGAAAATTGTTTCATTTTTAAACGTTTAATAAAACTATATTCGTCAATAACTGAAAAAACTTACAATTTTTCGGTTTTGTTTAATAATAAAAACTACTCTCATCTTCTTTATTATATATATTTTCGTAGATATATAAGTATGGACACAAGTAAGAATTGTTACAAAGAGGTGACTTACTTTGCGTTCTTTGAGTCTCATTTATAATAATATATGAACAAAATCGTTATAATTTTTGACGACTTTCAAATATCTTAAGCTTCAGTGGAATTAAAATATTGAATAAAATGCTTGACAACTAACTCTGATAAATCTGAAAAATTAACACAAAATGTATATCCTCTTGTGTGTTAAATCTTGTGCAAAGATTTGACACATATGCTTTGTGTTAAAATAACACAAAAAATTGAGTGGACCGTTCTGGACATGTGAAACATGTTAATCTTAACACAAATTTTTTCACTGTGTATGGTCTTCATTGTGTACTCTCGATTTTAATCCAACACAAACAATAATATCGCTTTAGATACGCCTTCGGTTTGTTTTATATGTTTTGTTGAATGTACACAAAAGCAATTTTGATCTATTCGGGGGAAAATTAAAATATTTTTTCCAGAAACTATGATACTGTCGGAAATACCCGTAGTTTTGCACTAACCTTATTAAAATCTAAATTTTAGCTACAGAAACCTAGCAGTTCAGGAGGGAGGAACGATTATTCAAGCAGATTTTAAGCTATATAATTAAGACCACTGGTGACTCAACCAAACATAATAAAAGAAATATTTTTAGAATCCTTGGAGGTAGCTACACCCCACATGATATATTAAAACTCTTTTTTAGACCCAACCGACCCTCAATTTTAATCCCAAATTTTTTTTTCTAATTGTTGGCTGGTGAACCTTCATAAAATCCATACTAGCTGAAAGAAAAACCATATGTCATTAAAATTTTAAAGTTGATGTTACCAAAAGGGAAAACCGCTCAGTAGTTTTAGGTTAACCGTTCAAACCGTCTTCGAGATATTGCCTGGTCGAAAAATTCGCTGACGTAAAAATCGTTTACGTCACTGCACACAAAATTTCTAAATTCAGCCCATTTTACATATATGAAGGGTACACGGGAAAAACGATCAGAGTCACAAAAAGTAAATTTTTCAGAGAAGCGTTTGTAAACTTTAAAGTGTGAATCTTATATTATAGGCGCATTTTTTAACATAAAAAATTTTTGCTTGAAAACCACGCATAGGATAGGTGGTTATTGCTAATATAGTAAGCTAGAAAACGCCATGCCAGCAGAAAATAGACGGCTAGCCGTTTTCACGAAATTTGACATCGAATTATGTATTATATGCGCATTTTTCACCAAAAAAATTTGGTTCTTCCCCGGCATATCACGGACTATGTTCAATTTTCACGTGTAATGGCTAACACGGCGTCAATATTTTGCATACTGCCAACATAACTGCATGGATTTTGGCACTTTTTACTTTTTGTGACTCTGATCGTTTTTCCCCTGTACCCTTCATATGTTATATTTTTTATTAACAAGATTTTCATTATTTCGAATTGACTCAGATCCCGATGGATTCGATTTAACGAGGTTCTACCACTAGTAGTAATATTAAAATATAACAACAACGATATAATTGTAGAATTTATCATGCATTTAAATTTAACGAGCTCAAAACCTTATATATTCACGATAAAATAAAAAGAAAATGTTTTTACTATTTTATTTTTTTCTTCTTTTTAAACGAAACTTAAATAATAGAGTATGTATGCGCATATACAAAAGCAAAATATATACCTCTATGCATAGAAAACGTTCTGTATATAGGTACAGGATTCAAACTGAGACGAATAAGAAAAAATTTTAATAATATTTTATGTAAACTGTAATAGCTGACAACTTAATTGATGATTATTTTAAAACAATATTATCTCTGTGTCGTGTCTTCAGTTATCCGTCAGGACCGGTGAAAGAACTTTAGCGCCCCCCTTTCGTAACAATTTATACTTGCGGAAGGTATTAATAAATTATAAAGTTCGCTCCCTACCTTAATGAATATCACGTACCAACCTCTGAAGGTGGTGAATGGACAAAAAATTAGTTTCTGACGAATTTTATGATTTTTTTCAATTTTACGGGAAAAATTATTTAAAAAAATTTAAATCTTACCTATTTTCCGTCAAGTTTATTTCTTCAAGAAATGACCTTATATAGTTATGTTAACTTACTTAACCATTCAATCCTACGCTCTCAAAACGATTTCTTTGTTTATTTCTCTGGTTATCTTTTTTTTTTTTTTTTTTGAATCGAAAAAATAATTTTTTTAATTCAAATAAATATTTCTTTGTATCAAATTTTTTTTTTATTCAAAGAAATATTTCTTTGATTCAAAGAAAAAAATTCAACTTAACTTCTAGTCTTTGAACAAAGAAATTATTTCGAGAGTCTAGAGTCAGTTAACAAATTTCTTAATCAAACGTTTTTAGTTATCACAACTAATTTTTATTTCTTTAGGTAACTTTATTGATAGTTTCGCAAATTACAAAAAGTTGTTAGAGCAACTATTTCAAGACTATAATTTCTTTAGTGTCAAAAACTCTTCAGTTGTCCACTCCGTACTGCAAAAAACCAATACGCTTGTTGGAACATCCTGCATAATATAGTGAGTTTCCGCTTACAAAAATTACACAGCCACACAAAAAAAAAAAAAATTTCTGACCTGGAGGTCTCACTATATGTACTATATGTTTTTGGGGTCGCTGAATCCGAATTTGGGGCCAGTTTCATTCCAGTACATCTGGATTCGGCCATAACCTCAAAAAACACTCTCAAAATTGCTATATTTGTTAATTTTGAGGGTGTTTTTTGAGGTTATGGCCGAACCCAAATGTACTGGAATGAAACTGACCCCAAATTCGGATTCAGCGACCCCAAAAACATATAGTACATATAGTGAGACCTCCAGATCAGAATTTTTTTTTTTTGTGTGTGGCGGTGTTATTTTTCTTGCAAACTAGTTTACATAGAACTGTTGTTATGTGATTTTTTCTCCTCTTTTCAATGTCTTACAAACTTTTCAATTTGAGGAAATTTTAGCAAAAGACTACTTAATATTTTTCACGAAAAATATCATTTTCGGTTTGTGAGAACCTCCAAACAAATTTCTGTCATAGTTCTGAATTCAAATCGCGTCATGAGGATAGTATCTGTAATAGTTGAACTTCCAATTCGGAAATTCACTTTATAAAAAAAAAGTATTCTCGTTCAGTGTGCCGTAAGATAAAAATGGCTTTGATTTGGAAATAGGTTTGAGAGTCCCTGGTTTATATGGACGGGTAAGTAAATAGAATCGAAAAAAAAAATATTAGCTACAACATTTTATAAAATTAAATATTGATACATGAGAATTAATTCCCACTTATTACAGTAACTATTATGCATGGTGCATCATCTCGGAACTCTATTGAATCTTATTATAAGCTTCAATAAGCTCCATCATAATTACGTGCAAATTGTACCTATATTTTCATATGCATACAGATAGATATTTTCTTCTTGGTAACGATAATTTCTTGCTCGTTTTCCAAGTATTGATTTTTAATATAGCTTGAGAATTTTGTTCCAGCAACGTTATCGAAGATGTCGAGAGTTTGCATATAACTATACGTATATAGTATACTTTCATACTCTATTCATACATAAAATATATTTATGTAATAGTATGAAAGGACGGTGCAACCATGGAAATATTGTGTAAGCGTATGACCCAATCAGCAGTTGGAGTGATGTATCATGTAACTAAAATTTACGACAGGAAATGAACGATTTGGAGTACACTATTTTAGATAAGAGATATAATATTTAAAAGAAGTTTTTTATGAACATATACGAAAGAAACAAAAGATTGGTAGGAATTAACAAGTGAATGTTTTAAAAGAATTGAAAGTTGATATATAATTGATTTAACTTTTGTTATTATATTCAATGTTTTTCTGTTCAGCGAATAAAATTCCCTTACTATTTTTTTTCTAATTTTTCTACATTCTAAACATCAATACAGGTAGCCCCCGAAGAACACGGGTACCCTACCCCCGAATTACACTGTTTAAAACAACACGATTTTTAAGTAATTTTTCTGAACAGGAATAAAATACATATATTATATATTTGATATAAAGTTACATCGGTTCTCAATGTACGCCAGTATATCAGTTCCATGTGGATTTGATTTAAACGAATAAAAATCGTGTAAATTGAATCTGTCATTGTAAATGAAAAAAAGCTGGAAATAACAACTACCAAAAATTTTGAGAATTTTATAATAGAAATGATAACGAATCTGTAGAAATTTACATATTTGAATTTTGAAAATGTCATTATTTTCGACATCGATAATTTTCGGTAACGAAAAGTAGGTTTTGACAGTCCCAATAGGTTCGGAATACCCACAACTTGCCTCGCTTAAGCCTTCAAAAATTTTGTTGTTTTTTCGCTACGATGCACCGTTTACGAGATATTTGCGATCAAAAGTTTGCATTTACGAAAAGTATCGAAAACTAATTCAAAAATAGTCTATTGGCGACCAAATCAGAGAGACTAATAGAGCTTAAATTAAACAATTAGAACCAATTTATGATAAGTAGTTCGTTATCGATAATTTTCGATCAGTAAGTTTTAACAGTCGTAATATGTTTGGAATAACCACAACTTGCTTCGCTTAAGCCTTCAAAAATTTCGCTATTTTTGAGCTACGATGCACCGTTTATCAAATATTTACGGTCTAAGATTTATTAAATTTTTATGATAGACCGACTTCAGAGCTAATGAATGCTCAATTTCATTCTATTTTTATCGAAATAAATACGCATTACATACAAATGTGTAATTCAAATTTCGTTGCGTTATTTCTTTGAAATTTTTTTATACTTTTTTTACTTTCACACTTTAATAGAAAACGCCTATCTTTGGTGGTTTTGAACAACACGGTTTCAAAGAACACGGAACCAAGGAACCAATTAATCGTGTTCTTCGGGGGATTGCTGTAATCAAGAAGCTGTAAAAAAATCGATTCTATAAAGATACATTCATATATCTATAGAGTAGACTTCGCTAGACTATTGCCTTACGTATAATCAGATACTAGAAAAAGTTCTCAAAATTTAAAAAATAGAGTAATAGTTATGTTCCAGAACCATATAAAATCCAAATTTCATAATTTATTTTCAAACTAGCTGTACCCACGACGTCATTCGCGCGACGCATTGTTATAAAATCAATGAGAAGTATCAGTAGTATTTTAACTAAAATAAAGTTTTTTAAGGGGAATCCTGAGGTAAGGGGATTACAAATACTTTAAATGTTAACCAAGGCAACACTGACAAATAAATGAAAGAGAGATAATTATATATCTTTTATATTCAATAAAAAGAGATAAATTGTAACTAAGAGGAATTTATGCTCTTTCTTTTATTTAAAATTCTACTGTACAGAACTTGCATAGAACAATAATTTTTGCGTAGTTGATGCATATGTTTAATATGGCTTTATATTTTCCCAAGAAAAGGAGACATTTTACCGTAACAAAAAGTATCTTAAATGTTGACCCAGGTAGCTAATTATCACCACACCAAATTTCAACAAAATCTGTTCAATAGTTTTTGCGTAATGTGTGCACATGCTCAAAATGGTTTTTCTATTTTCCTTTTGGAATAGGACACTTTCCCGGAGTAAAAGGTATGTTAGATGTTGACCCAGGTAATAAGTTATCATCACACCAAATTTCATTAATATCCGTCCGGTAGTTTTTGCGTGATGGGTGAACAGACAGACAGACAAAAATTTTAAAAATTTCTGCTTTGATATCTACATCGATAAATTATTTACTGTATCAATAAAATTTTCAAAAAATATTTCATGTACAGAAATGGTCTCGTTACAGTCTTATTATATGTACAGATTTGTCAATAAAGAATTTTAAATAAAAAGCAAAGAAAATTTCAACCACTAAAAAATTTTAAACGAGACAATTTAACATACCGTAAAATTGGATGACTTTGGTCCACTTTTGAACTTTACACTGTTATAAGTTTTACACCAAATCATATTAATTATTGTTTCTAGTTACGTTTTATGGGTCTGTATTAGTACTTTTAACTTTGAATTGGAGAAGAAGCTAAATACATTCTAAATATTTTTTTTATAAAAAAATAAGGGTGGCCAAAGTCAGACGACGAAGTTGGGTTACTTTGGTCACAGGTTGCTTTTTTTTGGAAAAAGCAAAGACACGCCAAAGCATGGGTTACTTTGACCCTGGATTTAATAGCCAAGTATGTTTGAAATATTTTTTGAGTTTTTTTTAAATCAAAAAATATGATAAAAATACTTCTTTTTTTATGTTTTATTATGTCAAGCTGCCCTTGAAGTTTTTGAAGGTAAAAATTGAAGAGTTTTCGTAAATTTTTCTATTTAAACTTTTTCAGGTACCTACTAAAAATCAAATTGTTTTATGTATATAATTTTTTTCGAGTCCAATATAATCTATAGAATCAGTAAAAAATACTATTCCGTGCATAAGTATTATTATAACGTAATCGTGCATAAATAAAACAAAAATTAAAAAATGGCCAAAGTCAACCATGGTGGCTAAAGTCACCCAATTGTACGGTAATACAAAATTTAATGACATAAACACACGACAAATTTTATAAAAATTAAAGAACATCAACCAAAATGAACTGGCAATTTAAAGTTAGACGACTGGAAAATAATTTATTTCAAAATGATTTATTGACTTAAAAGATACTTCAATTAAATATTTTAATATTTATAATTATAATTTAAATCAAATAATATACGACGCAACAGTCCCAAGAGGCAAGAGCAGTAATAAAGTAATAAATACTTTTTTGTACAGTATTTCAGAGTATAAGGGTCGCTCCACACTGTAGTGCCGATTACAATTCATTCTCAGTCCAGTCTCGGTTTGGTAAAATTATTCCCGGATCCACGATTTTTTAGAACCGGGGCAGAAACTTGAAAATGGCGCTCCCCCTCCCCAATGTTTGACATAAATTGTCAAGAAAACTCATAAGTATATAAGTTCTTTATATAAACTCCAATTTTTCATGTTGCGGCAATGATAAAAATTGAGGGTTTTGTAACGGAACAATACCTATAGGTACAAGTTGATTTTTTATTTTAATAAATCTACTCCGAAAGCACTACAAGTTGTGCAAATTTCAAATTTTTATCACCAGCCCCATCAGAGATACAGGAGCGTAAAATACCAAAATTTAGAAGAAAATCAGCATTATAGCGTGTATTTGTTTCATAATGGGTAGTTGTACTTTGTAAGGGACTAAAATTTTAGTTTTGGGTATTTTTGTAAGGGACAAAAATAGGTTGAATATGGACATCACTTAAAATAAAAAGATAGATCGGTTGGTATTACCGATTTACGTGGGTGGTGTCGTTTATAAACTGCTCTTGTATTTTACTTGAATTTTCCGGTAAATTAATAAAAATAATTTATTTCTGTTTGTAAATAAATCAAATATAGTATAAATATTGAAAATAAGTTCATAAGTTGGTGAATATAATTTTTAATTTGTTATTAAATTCGAAAAAAGAAACAATCTTGGTGTTACGTAAACTCTGAATATAGCTATAAATTTAATGCTCACAAGGGAATACATTTATTATTATTACAGACAGTTATCCGTCATTAATAAAATTATACCGGGTGTCTATATTCATACAAACAATGTCGCAGGAAATTTTGAAAGCAATCGCCGATCTGAAAAGTGACATGAAAAGTGAAATGAAACAAATAACAGACCACATGGACAAGGTGCTTGGTGAAATAATAACAGAAAATCAACATCTGAAGGCAAGAGTTGAAAAATTAGAATCTAAAGTTAAATACCTAGAAAGAGAAAATAAAAAGAAAAATATGGTGATACATGGTTTATCAGCTATAAGTACTAAACGTGAAGACTTGGAATTAGAAGTCCTTAACTTTCTTAACGATAGTGTGAATGCTAAAATTTCTGTTCACGATATTGACTTTGTACGAAAAATTGGAAATAAGGAAAATATTAAAGCTCCAATACTCGTTGGATTAACATCACTACGGAAAAAATATGAAGTATTTACGTGCAAAAAAGAGCTAAAAGATTCCCAAGTCTCCATAACCGATGACCTTCCTGCCGAAATTAGAGCCATACGAAAAACTTTAACCCCAAGAATGTTGCAATACAGAAAGGAAGGAAAAAAGGCATACATAAAATACGACAAATTAATTGTGGAAGAAAGACCAGCCACGGAAACTAACCTACCTTCTAGTAATCCAAAGAAAAGAATTCAAGATGATAGTTATACCGAAAAAAATCCCAAGAGGCAAGATCGTAATAAAAATGTAACAACTATCACAGATTATCTTAATCGGTCTAGATCAGGCTCGTTAACACAATAGCAACCAATGATAATGGATATTACCACTAGCATTTTTCATCAATACACCGAAATAACTGATAAATTTTCCTGTTTCTTTTGGAATTGTCATGGATATAAGAATATCTTAGAATTGGACACGCAGCAAATAAAATACTTACAGCGTTTTCACGTTCTCGCGTTCTGTGAAACATGGTTATCGGGGGAAACCTATAGCTGCCCGACTTTTCTCACAGAATATCATACTATTTACCAAAGCGCTATAAAGGAAAAGAGTCGTGGCAGAGCGAGTGGAGGGATACTTGTGTTCGTTAACCAGTGTATTAAATTTGAGTTAATTGAAAAGAACCATCTGTGGGTTGTATTAAAATTGACACTCGGTGGAGAAACAATAATATTAGTGTTTATTTATTTCAAACCTGATAGTGACAACTCCTATGTTATTGACCTTTTAAATGATTTGTTTTTGGAATTGTCATTATTATTTATAAACTCAAAAATTTTTGTTTTAGGTGACTTGAATGCGAGAATTGGGTTATTAAACAATAGTTATTGCGATGAAATTTTTGAAGAAACATATTTAAGTGCTGAGCGAAATTCACTAGATAATATAGTTAACAGTCGAGGTAAATTGTTAGTTGAAAGTTTAGAAAATTTCGGTCATACCATAATTAATGGTCGAAGTTCAGGAGACAGAACAGGTCAGTATACATTCTGTCGTAGTAACGCAAAAAGTGTAGTAGATCTAGCATGGACTAATACCGTCACCGATGTTATCGATTTAACAATATCTGACTTTGCACTAACCTCTGATCACTTACCATTAGTCTTAAAACTTGTATATCCAGTTTGCGTAAAAAAGAAACAAAAAAATAATGTCTGTTCCAGTTTTAAGTATAAATGGGATGAAAGTAAAAAAGAAAGTTACCTTAGGCATTTAGAAAATATAGAAAATATCGATTCTGAAATATCGGATGCCACAATATTTTATAATAACACAATTGAAATGATAAAGGAAAGTGCAAAACAAATAGGTTTAACACTGAATATCAAATATAATACTTATAGCGTCATTACCCAAAATAAACCCTGGTTTAATTCAGATTGCCAAAGTAGAAAATTAGAAATGAAGGCTGCCTTTAAAATGTGTAAGAAACAAAATTTCGAAAATCAATTCCTTCAAAAATATGTAGAATGTAAGAAAAATTATAAAGAAAACATAACCTTGGCTAAAAATAAATACTATGAGGACATAAAGGCGAAATTATATAACTCAAAAGACTCCAAAACCTTTTGGGAAACTATTAGATTATTTAAAAGTAGAAATAACAACCAAAAAAATCCAATTAATATGGAAAGCTGGACCAATTATTTTAAAAGTGTATATATATCTGACAACTTTGATAACGATTGCTATTTTTTAGATGCTTTACATCCTTGGCTTGATACCGAAATAACTAAATATGAACTAGAAAGTGCACTTAGAAAGTGTAAGGCAGGTAAAGCCCCAGGTCCTGACGGATTACCCTCTGATTTCTTAAAAAATATCCCAGTAAACTTCATTGAAAGGTTAGTAAGATTATTTAATATAGTCCTCCAAACTGAAGCTCCCCCAAAAGCTTGGTCAGAAGCTCACACAATTCTTATATATAAAAAGGCTAATATATCAGAGCCAAGTAATTACCGACCAATCTCGCTCTTGAATGGAATCGCAAAACTTTTTACGAGTATAATAAGTAACCGATTATTGCCGTGGGCAGAATACGCTGATATTATACCGGAAACACAAAATGGTTTCAGAAAGGGACGAGGATGTGTCGATAATCTTTTTATTTTGGCCGCAGCTTTACAAAATAGTGTCCGCCTCAAAAGTCGGAAAGTGTTCTGTACTTTTGTTGACTTTAAGAATGCTTTTGACAGTATAAACCACAAAATACTTTGGTACAAGCTCTTTAAAACTGGCATTAGTCGCAAACTTATAACACTTTTCTCAAATCTATATAAAAATGCTAGTATCCGCATAAAATTAACAGATTCGGAGAAAAGTGAACAAATAAACATAACAAAAGGTGTTTTACAAGGTGACAGTTTAAGCCCGCTACTGTTTATTCTGTTTATTGCCGACTTTGACAAATTTCTAGTAGAAAAAGACATAAAAGGTTTAAGTATTAGTAGCGATACAGATATTCGTTCACTATTTTATGCAGATGATCTTGTACTCTTAAGTGATACTCCAGGTAACGCCCAAAGACAACTAAACGCGCTTCATGAATACTGTCTTCTGAACAAAATTGAGGTTAATATAGATAAAACTAAAATGGTTATCTTTAGGAAAAGCGGCACAGTAAAAAACATTCAGGCATTTAAATACAATGGAAAAGAGATTAGCGTAGTAAATACATATAACTACTTAGGAGTTACATTTTCTAGTTCTACACTATTTAGAAAAAATGTAGATGTGTCTATAAATAAAGCAAATTTAGCAATAAACAGAGTAAAACAAATACTAGCAGGAGCAAAAACGAACTCGTGGGAGTGTAAAGTCAGATTATTTGAAAGCACCGTAATAAGTACTTTAATATATGCAGCCGACATTTGGAGTATAAAACATCTTAGTGAATTAGAGAAGGTTCAATCAAGATATTTTAAAAATATTCTCTGCTGGCAAAACTCTACCCCGAACTATATTATTAGAGCCGAAACAAAACAAGCACCCGTTTCAAGGCATGCATTAAAGAACATTTTAACATGGTGGTTAAAACTTTTAAACATGAGTAACGATCGACTTCCTAAAATTTGCTATGAACGACTATATGAATTAGATAGCAGTCCATATAATAATAAGAAATATAATTGGGTCACAAACCTAAAAGAAATCGTTACACAGTTAGGTTTTAGTGAATTATGGGAGGTGCAATCCGCTAATGTAGTTCGAGGCTCTATAGACAGCATGATACAAGAATATTGTAACCAATTTACGGAAAATGATAGAGCCCGAATATATAGTTCATCTTACAGCCCCCTCTATCAGTTTCTCATGCCGACCGAAAACGATGCACATTATTTATCTTCAGCGGTTAATATACATCAACTGAGAATTATTAGCCAGCTAAGAACAATGGGTTGCTTACATGTAAAATTTTTCATTAATAATATAGCATATAAATGGGACCAAATGCATATTTGTAAAATATGCAACAGTCAGGGAAAAGAAACAGTTACGCACTTTCTGTTTCAATGTGCTATGTTCAGCTGGGCTAGACAATGCTCCATACAGAACCTCTTCTCTGAAAATTCTTCAAATGACCATAAGCTGGTGGAACTTTTAACTAACCTCGACAAACTTAAAATTAATAAAATACACTGGTATGTCTGCACAGCACTTAAAACTAGAAGTTTCATTTTAAATGAGTAAAAAAGAAAAAATTGTTGTTAATAACCCATTTTCTTCAAGCTTCTCTAGTTATCTTGTATGTGTTGCGAAAGCTACAAAATATGTTATTTGTTTTTATTTATGTTCTTATTATTATTATTATTTAGATTTATTATTAGATTTATTATTGTTATTTAGATGATTATTAGAAATAACCATTTTATCTTTCTTGTATTTGTGTAGATAATAAGTGTAATACCAACCCTCCTGTAATGAACTATTGGTTCAAATACAGTATTATTATTATTATTATTATTAAAATAAAAAGATATTTATTACCTTCAAAATGGTTTTTATTTCAACCTTTTAGGATGAACGGCTTATGAAATATGTGCATTGGTATAAATGGCTGCTAACACAAAAATCAGCGCAAATTGGAAAACAAAAATAGCTACCACGCTTAAACGGTTCAAGATCATTTTTTTTAAGAATTGTTCACAATACTTCAAATATAATAGAAAAAATTGGAAGAATATTAATTTTTTCTAAAATGCTCGAGCAACCAACTTTTTTGGTCGACCATTTGATATAGACCGACCTCTAGTATGATTTTGGCGCCCCCTGAGACTGACGTCCGGGGCAGGGGCCCCGGTTTACCCCCCTCCCCTTAGATCCGGGCCTGGGTAAAATATTATTATATGAGTGTATTCATACTAACTTTATCAATAAAGTTTCAGCCCAATCGCCACTTCCCAGTAACTATCTGTTTCAACGAACAGTGCGAATGCTTCGTCAACCTTTTTTTTTAATTTTCAACAAAAAGCTTTTAAATTTTCAACAAACAAATTTACCGTTAATAGTATCTATTATAAATTAAAATACATAATTACATACATCAGGTACGTACCCAGCTTTGGCGGGCCCTGGTAAAGATATCAGGCCGGGCCCCTTCATCAGGCGGGGCTCGGCCCGGCCCGGGCCCTCTTGGGGCCCGGGCCCCGGTAAAATTGTCCGGAAAAACCGGTCTGAGTACGGCCCTGACATACATTTTCCCGCTTTTAGAATATACATGTGAGCATCTTATAATATTTTATCGGACCGAAACCGTACCGAGAACGAAATATAATCGACATTACAGTGTGACGCGATCCTACAAAATATAAATGAATACATGAATGTTTGAATTACGTTATAATAACGATCGAAAATTGTAGAAAACGAGACAATGATTCGAGATCTTTTGATGTTTGTAGTACGTTTTTGATGAATTACATATTTCTATTTGAAAAAGAGGAAAATAATAATAATAATGATAATAATAATAATAATAATAATAATAATAATAAACGCCCTGTGGGTGGGGGCTTCACTTTGAAGAATTTGCCCACAGTAAGTCCTGCTTGTCGTAAAAGGCGACTAAAAGGACAACCCATTAGGATGGTGAAAACAAAAAAAAGGCCTCGGAAAACTGCCGCTGCCGGTGGAGCGACCGGGCGCATCAGGGTCACCACTGAATGTGACAGCTCAGATCACGGTGACGACAGGTTGGGTTCTAGGCAGCCACCTGTCAGCTGTAACAACACCTTCAGCCAAAATGCTACTGCCCTACTTACGGAGCCCCCAACACCTTTGGCTCAGCCGACTTTAAGTGTTTCCTCGGAGCACCCTTTGGGGACCACTAAAGCTGGTAAGAAGCGTGTGCGTATGCAATGGACAGATGAACTGAATGAATTCATCGTACGCACATACTTCCAAGTTACTAGACTTGAAACGGACAAAACTGGTTACCGTACAAAATTACATCAAGAGTTCGCGCACAGCTACCCTCACCTAAGTCGCGTTACTGAACAGAGACTGGCAGACCAAAAACGTGTCATTTTTACCAATAACCTCATCCCTTCCTCCCTCATATACACCATTAAAACACAAGTCGCACATCAATTTGCTCAAAATGAAGAAAGTCAGGACGACGGCCCACCAGAAATGGAGAGCCCCACACAAAACGACACTCAACAACTTGTCGAGAATGAGCCTGACCACCATGAGACAGCAGTAAATGACACCCTACTGCAAAAGATCGAACTGGAATTTAACACAGCGCTTACTGAATTTGAAGGGACGGACCCCACACATAGGTACTTGTTGCCTAAACAACACACCTCACGTAGATTGGCTGAGATCGTTGAGATATTGAACAATACAATACTGCCTAAACACTTAGAAACATGTGACAATTTTATCGAGTTACACACAGCTATCTATTGTGGAGCCGTTGCAGCTATACGTTGTAACGGGTCCGATGTAACACCACCTGTAGCGCACAACTCGAAGGAACACAAAACTCCTGCCTGGGAAACACGATTGAATAAACGCATCAGCAACATCCGATGCAACCTCGGCAGGATCACCCAATACCAACAGGGTACGAGGTCCAAACGGCTCAACAAATACATACACGACATATTACACAAACACACAGTACACACACAATACGAGGAACCCAATAAAACACTCACAGAGATCAGAGATACGCTTCACCAAAAATTAACAGCACTAGCGAAGCGCTTACGAAGATATAAGACCAGTACTGAACGCAGACGACAAAACCAAGCGTTCAGCAGAAACGAGAGACGGTTTTATCAGTCTCTAACGAACACGGTAACTGACAGTAATGGTCTACCGGAGAAGAACGCACTCCATAGTTTCTGGGCGAATATATGGTCCAACACCATTGACCATAATGACAAAGCCAGCTGGATCGATACAGAGTACAGGAATAACGAACATCTTCCGGAGATGCCCTATACGGACATTACTACAGAGGACGTTTCCAGAGCTTTACAGAGATCGCATAACTGGAAGGCACCTGGCATCGACAACATACAAAACTACTGGCTCAAACACTTTACATCAACACACAAGTATCTCGCTGAACACTTTACACTATTTATAAAAACACCAAACCTGACACCGAAGTTCCTAACGCAGGGTATCACATACATGAAATCTAAAAACAGTGATACAAAAAATCCTGCGAATTATAGGCCTATCACCTGCTTGCCTACAGTGTATAAGATTTTGACGTCCTGTCTGGCAGAAAAGATCAATGAGCATTGTCAGATTAACACCATACTGACAGAAGAACAAAAGGGATGTCGAAAGAGGTCACAAGGCTGCAAAGAGCAGCTTCTGATTGACTCCGTAGTACTGGAACAAGCGAAAGGGAGAAAACGTAACCTGTACACAGCGTTTATTGATTATAAAAAGGCATTTGATTCGGTCCCGCACTCCTGGTTGCGGAGAGTATTGGAGCTGTACAAAATACACCCAAGTATCGTGAACTTCCTTGGAACGATCATGTCCGACTGGCGAACGACCTTACATTTGAGTATTGGTAATGAAAAAACAACAAGCGACCTTATTCAAGTAAGACGCGGCATATTCCAAGGCGACTCATTGAGTCCATTATGGTTTTGTCTCGCAATGAATCCACTTTCTCGCCTGTTAAATGAAACCAAATACGGTTACAATGTAGGTACGCAAACGAATTCGCGCCATACCATTTCACATCTAATGTACATGGATGATATTAAGATCTATGCAGCTACTAAACATCAATTACAGCAGCTGCTGGGACTTTCCAACGAGGTTTCGCGAGACCTCTGTATGGAGTTCGGAATCGATAAATGTCGAACACAATGTCGTTCTGGAGGAAAACGAGACGCGGTCGCATTCGAACTCGAACCAGAGTCTGTTATGCAGCCCATGGACGAGGGAGAGTCGTATCGGTATCTCGGATTCAATCAGGACGAACGTATAGATCACAGCGCTGTAAAACAACACCTGATGCAGCAATACCTAACGCGTGTACGGAGATTACTGAGCACCCACCTTGATGGAAAAAAACCATCAAAGCAATTAACACCTACGCAGTTCCGGTGCTAACATACTCATTTGGGGTAATCAAATGGACGCCTACGGACTTGACAAACATCGAGATCAAGACCCGTGTCCTTATGACCAAATACAGAATTCATCATCCCAAAGCAGCGATAGAACGATTGACGCTGCCAAGAGCCGAAGGGGGTCGAGGTCTTATAGACATAAGGAACACACATAATAAACAGGTTCATAACTTGCGAGAATACTTTTACACCAAAACACACACATCACACTTACACAATGTAATAATCCAAGCCGACAAGGCATACACACCATTAAACCTCTCACACACAGAAATGCCAGATAGTTTTTGCCGTTTGGTCACGAAGGAGGACAAAATTCAGCAATGGATTCGGAAGCCTTTACATGGGAGACATCCACATGATCTTAATCAGAGTAACGTCGACAAAGCAGCGTCGCACGCCTGGTTGAGTCAAGGAAGTCTTTTCCCGGAGACTGAAGGATTCATGCTAGCTATACAAGATCAAGTAATTCATACAAAGAATTACTCAAAATACATACTTCGTGACTCGTCAATAACATCTGACTCATGCCGGAGATGCCATTCCAAACCTGAAACGATCCAACATATCACAGCTGCCTGTACTCAGCTTGCTCAGTCCGAATACAAACACCGTCACGACCAGGTTGGCAAAATCATATACCAGAAACTAGCGGTTAAGCACCACCTTATAACCGATAAAACACCTTACTACAAGCTCACACCAAAAGTAGTAGCGGAGAATGACTCCTGTAGACTTTACTGGGATCGGTCGATTATTACAGATAAGACCATAAATCATAATCGACCAGATATCACCTTCGTAATGAAAAACACTAAGACAACCTATCTGATCGATATTGTGGTTCCAAATACACACAACTTACAAAAAACACACGCAGTTAAATTGGATAAATACACTGACCTCGCAGCCGAAATAAAACAACAATGGCGAATGGAACATGTCCACATCGTTCCAATAGTGCTCAGTGCCACCGGGGTCATTCCACACACACTACATAATAGTTTGAGCCTCTTGGGTCTCCCAAAATACACATATGTCACTATGCAAAAGGCAGTGATCATAAACACGTGTCGTATAGTACGGAAGTTCCTCAGTAATACGAATCCGACTGCGATATGTGAAAGCACAAGACCTGCTTCTACTCCATCTGAGCCATCTACAGTGAGCGAACAATACACTGACACTCATCCTACTGACACACAACACACATACATAAACACACAATACACTAATACTGAAAGACAAACACTTAACACACATACAGATCCAGATTCGTCTGATGGAGAGGGGGGATCGAACAACTGCCGCACTGTCACTGTTACCGCTCTGGTGCACAATCCTCCCCAATTCAATAACACACAAGGTCCGTCAACCTCTGTACCATCTAAACGCGCAGTTCCAGGAACACCCGATCTTAATGAGCAATTTGATGAACCAGAAAACATCTACACCAAGAAACGTAAAATAGAAAGACACATCCACACACATACACAAACACACACACAAACACAAACAGTCCTTTCCCTTCCCTCTGTCCCTACTCCTACCTACCATCTGAGGACACGAAAACGAACTAGGCTTTCACAGCCCTCTGTCATTGAGCCAACATCTACGCTCCCACAAAAGTCTCGCCGTACGACCCAGTGTACACCAAAATAGACGAATAACACCTCGTTTCAAGTAGCAATAACAACAATATAGGGAGTGATGTGACAAACCCGTCCGTGAATGTACTACGGTACTTTTACGGATTGGTTTGGCACATTACCCTTCCACAGAGCCTAATACCTTGCATAATGCCGGTATAGGTGAATGTTACCCAGTACTGTCCTACTGAGTAGTGAGCGCCAGGTTGGCGTAAAAGTCTATAATAATAATAATAATAATAATAATAATAATAATAATAATAATAATAGGTAATAATAATAATAAAATAAATATAATGTCATAAAACTAATTAAGTAATTATGATAATGCCTAGTAATATATGTGTCAATTATCGATCAAAGAACATTACTGTATTATACAGGAATAGACATCGCATCGCAGTCATAATGAAGGGTATTTCACTGAAGGATGAAACGGGGTGTGATATGAGGTACCTATTGTGTTGTCTATTGTTTGGTAAACAAGTTCATAATTATTACAAAACATAATTTTGTATTCATACGCATTTAGAAAAGAAAAATAGTACCCACAATTCTTTTCCAAAATTTTGTAGTTTTTTCTCAAAAAAAGTATATTTTGAGAATAATAATTTGAAATAGTTATTGTACTGATTACGAAGTAGCACTTAGTCGAATCTTAAGCGTATCTGGAGGCTTAATTGATACATTAATTTACTAATGGTAAGTCTATAACTATTGTAGCGCCGCATGGAACAGGCGGTGGGTAAAATCAAATAGTTTCCATTTGAAGTTTTCCAAAAAATGAAAATCTTTGTAATTAAACTAAGAAAATTAACAAGTATCAATTTTAAAAGAGATTAGATAATAGTTAGAATATTTATATTATGTCAGTTGCATAGAAATTGCACTAATGCAAATTATCATGTATTAGTGAGAGTGAGAAGAAAGACAGTGTGACAAAGGTGCTGAGATAACAGATCTGGTTGGTCAAGAGAACACCACACAAAAGGTAGTTCTGAGAATTAATATTATGTACTTAAGTGATTTATGTATCTCACTCTTTCATATGATAAAAAATATGTTTACCTCAATTAGAAGCTCATGGAATGTTCTATAGAAAGAATAATAAGAAATTTTATAACGAACTTGGAAAAAGTTGATTTATTCTAATTTTATCTTTACTTGTAACAACAACTAAATGAGTTTCGGGTCCCCTCTCCCTCAAAAACGGTCTAAACTGATACTTATATTATTTTGATATTGTTACAAATTCAATTTAAGATATTGTTATTAATTTTGCTAATTGATTAAATATTTTAATAAATAATTATATTCGTACAAATAAAAATACGCGAGTGTTTTATTTATTTAATTCACCAATACGAGCGATCACGCGTTTTGGAAGTCGAATCCGAAGAACTCATAGCGATCTACAGAGACAAAACCGAAAGGTGAACATCGCGTGGGCGTAGAAAACCCACAACCTGCACGAATCTAGTTCATCTAGATTTCCCGAACCAAGGGCGGCCTTTCACTATATACAGGGTGTTAGTGAATAAGTGCGAGAGATTTCAACAGGTGATTGCTGAGGTTCTTTTATGTAAAAAAGTTCAAAAAAACCCAGTTCCGAAAACGCTTAGTTTCCAAGATACAGCGTGTTCAATTTCTCGTCTTTTTATGTCATCGAAGGATGACATATCGTTGTATCGTTGTGATAATATCGTTGTGTGATCATAGTGGGGGAAACATTATTATAGAGTTGCATATTCATATTGAATAATTATAGAGTTGTACATCCATATTGAATAAACGCAAGAGGGTTGTAGAGTTAACAACTATAGAGTTAACAAAAAATCATAAATTAACACTTTCACTGAGGTGACATTACTTAGTGCGTGTCAAAAACACGCACTTAACGAATTTTTTAACATTTTCCTAAATATTTTAAAACCGTTTTGAGATATTGACTCAAAATTTGAGACACGCTATGGCAAGATAAATACCCATATTCTGAAGTAGACTGAATATTTTCAGTCAAACCAGTGGCGTCTGCATAGCCATGTGATGACATATTTTTGAAGAAAAAAAGGCACGCCAATGATTTTTTCCAATTTGAAAATGTTTTCTCAAATGTTCCATAAGTTGTTGATAAAAATGACCTCTTAGTATTTTGTCGCTTATGTAGCTATTTTCAAGATAAAAAATAATTTCCAGTTACTGTTCCTACCACAAAACTGGAAACTAAGCGTTTTCAGGCCTGAGTTTATATGAACTTTTTAAAAGAACTTCAGCAATCAACTGTTAAAATCTTTCGCACTTATTCACTAACATCCTGTATAATATGTTTAATTGTCTATGGTTGGGACATATTGACATTCACTGGATTAAAACTTTAATAAAAATGGTTGTAGATTTTTTTTTAATGTCTCGTTAAAAACAAAATTAGGTACTTATGACAATTTTAGTAAATTTTTAATCGAATGTATAGACAGTCTGAAATACAATATTTATAAAATTATCTTTCCCATTTTTTCCTTCTATATGACATGGAGTATGTAGATATATATACAGAGGGTACTACAGGAGATATAAAACGTATTTATTTCTGTATAATATTTCGTATTTATTATTTATAAGATTGTTTGCTTGTTAAATCAAAATTGTATGATATATTTATGGTTTTATGATATGTTTCTTCTAATATTAAGTATATTATTTCCATCCCTATGTTTCTCAAAACTTACTACTACATAATAATATAAGGAAATTCATTAAAAATTTCTTAGAAATTTAGTATAGTTAAAAGTGAAAGATTGTTTTGGATGACACAAAAATTTTTAAAGTTGCTATTCTCATTTTTGACACAACACAAATTTTTTACTGTAAAGAGCCTTCTAGACGGTCATATCAGTTCTCAGTTCAGTTTCAGTTTCAGTCGAACTGTCAGTTTTTCCTGCGTGTAAAAATCAAAATCGGAAAGGAGAACTGAAACGGAGACTGAGAACTGACAGGATGGATAGACCTATTTGTTTCGTTTCAGTTCTTAGAAATCGTATGTGTAAACAAGCGCGTCATGCCTCACTCCGTTCGCTCACGTCAGTTTTCTTGAAAATCTGACAAAGTGCACATTTTATATAGGCAACTGTCGCTATGTCCAACAAGGATTACGATTTTGTTGTCTAATTTATTGAAATTTATAAAACCTTACCGTGTTCATGTAGACAGATGTACGTTCCCACAATGTAAATATTAGGGAAGCTGCCTACGCTCTTCTATTAACGAAATATAAAGAATACGATGGTAAATCGCTATAGTAAGATCTAAAATAAATAGCCTACGCTCAACGTACAACAAAGAACTTAAGAAAGTTAAGGACAATGAAAGAGGTAGAGCAAGAAATGGGTAAGTATACAAACCATCACTATGGTATTATGATTTCCTTTCGTTCGTCAGCGACCAACAGCCGATTGTAACAAGTGTTAATAATATGGACGGCGAGGATGAAAATCAGGAAGAAATAGGAGATACGTATCCTTATTCATTCGTAAATAATACAACCAATCACATGGTTCTAAGCGAAGTTCCTTCATTAAATTTATATGCCACAATGAATTTCTTTTAAGAAGCCAGGGTTTTCTCCACTAGCTTCTTTTCTTCCGCTCTTTCTTCGGCATCAAAGCTACCGCTATTGCAGTGAAATAGTCCATGAGTTATTATATTAGCACTTTTAAACTAGTATAAGAATATAAGTTGAAGGCTTTTAAAGCGAAACACTTTATTTAGAGTACCTAACTCAGATTATATAAAGAACGGAAACGACTGAGAACAGTGAGAACTGAATGGACCGTGTAAAAACAAACCTTCTTCCGAACTGAAATGAAACGAAAACGGAAACTGAAACTGAAATGAGAACTGATATGACCGTCTAAACGGCCCTTTTAAAGGGCCTTTTAGAGAGTTAAACTATTTTAGATAGATACAGGTTGTTGAGATCCGCCAGAGGCTAGTTTTTGAAAATTTGCTATCATACTGCGGCAGGGTATTTTTCATTTTTACTCATTTTCGTTATTATTTACTTTGTATTGATTTGATTTGATTCTGTTTCCAAATCTACCAGGAACCCCCAGTTTGAAGCATTTAATTACTTTCTAAAAAGTCGAAAAAAATGACTATCAAAATAAAAATTTCCACTAAAGAGCATCATGAAAAATTTTGAATTCTAGGCAGTCTGTCCATCCCTAAGTTCGTAGTAACCATTAAACACACAAACTTAATCGTTTAATTTCGCTCAAATCCATAGTTTGAAGGTAGGTAGCAAATAAATTTCCGTGCAACAAGAAGTCTCTAAGAAAAGAGAGACGGTCCCCAAGCAATTGTACTTTCTATTTCTAATTCTACTTTATATTTAAAAATCCGGCACTGTTAATAATTCATGGTGTAAAATTTTTCTTTCAAATATCCAACGGCAAACCTTCTAATATCTTTTATATTCAGGTAAAAAACAAAAAATGTTAATAATTATATTGAATTCCAATAGACATCGAGATAAGATGTCTTCCTATTAAATAATTGCTAACATTAAACTTAATAAAACTTTTTTTTTTTGGTGAAACAAATGATGATCGACTTTTCCTCGAAACAAAACACGATTAAGAAAACAAAAGAGAGCTAATAATTGTTTCTCATTTGATCTGGACACAATACAATACAATAAAATAAATTAGTTCTTTGGTAAAAATGAAATTATATATAATTATCATTAGGAGAGCTAGAAAGATAATAGGATTTATATCTACCAAGTATTTAATCTATATTATAAACAACAACATCTTCTAGCTACTTAGTACCTGTTATTCTGATTCGTAGCTATCAAAAAATATGTCATGTTCGAACAAATTTCGTATTTATATCGAAGATTATTAAAGTTCAGAAATACCTACCTCGGTCTGATTAATTCGAATACTGCTTCTTCATGGATAACAATAAAAATATGAATATAGGGGATGATCTAAAATTCTGCAACATATAACAAGTCATAATTTTTATCAAATTCAAATTCTATTCTGAAATCTTTTAGCGATTCTTTGAGGAGGCATTATTTTGGGGTTATTCAACACTATACTCTACGCACATCTAGGCAATAAACTTTCCCAGAGTCTCAAGAGCGCTTATACCCGGGGGTAAGAGGGGTTCCCCCCCGCCTAGCTGCTAGGGAAACCAAAAAATATATAAATGTAATGGTAGTCATTGGTTTTTTTTCTTTTACGTACAAGGAGAGGTTCCGGGTTGGGAAATTCACTTTTGGATAAAACTTGGAATATTAATACCTTTACCTTGGAATATTAATACCTTTATACCTTTCGGGTGTGAACATAGTAAAATAGTAAAATGCACTAGCCATCCATTTTCGAAAAAAATGCCCTTAAAGTTTAAAAAAAATTTTTTAATATCTTCTATACGAATTTAATGTAGTGTTCAGTCAGAGAAAAGTAGACATGCGGTTAGAGAATCTGCTCAGTGGCTTGAGATTATGGGTTCGATTCTGAATCCTCCCAGTAATTTTTTTATTTTATTTTTTTTTTTATTTAATTTAAAATATTATAGAAATTAATATTATATATAAATGCTAATTGTCACAATGTTAATTATAATTTATATTTGAATATTAATGTTTAATTCTGCAAAATATACATTATAACGAAAATTTTATTTATAACAATAAAATATAACAATGTTAGCATTAACATTAGTTTTTATAGCTGTTATACTTCAAATATAAGGGTAGGTTAATTCTAGTGAATTCCAGGTAGATGGTTAAAGATCAATAGAAATAATAACAGGAAGTACACTGACGATAAACTGATAAAAAATACTTTAAAAAAACAGAAACCATTAAATACTTTTATTACAATCACAATTACATTACACATTTCAATACAATTACAAAACAGAATGATTAATGTCGTCAAAAATTGAAAAGTTGGCAAGCCTGCTACCATATCATCGAAACAGCCTTAAACTGATCTGTTGACTGAAAGTAGCTTGAACTGGTCCGTTAACTGATCGCAGTAGCATAAAACTGATGTGTTTAAAAATTAAATTGGTCTGTTTAAAAGGACAAATCAAAATTTAGCCCGGATCAAAAAAAAAGAAAAAGTTGGTTGAAATGAATGAGCAATATAGACAATACTTTTACTTTACACCTCAAACCTCTCAAAACTCAAATATCGACTGTCACTCTCTCTTTATGATATAAGTATCCAGACATGTTATGTCATTTAAATAATTGCGCCCTCAAGCAATAGAAAAAAAAAACTAACTACGTCCGAACGGAGGAGAGATATCATTGTTTTTTGTCTCTAAACGATATCACACGCATAGAATCCCAATGATTTTTTGTCTCCGTCTGTCTGTCTGAGGCGAACAAACATTCGATATTATTATCCAACATTAACTAAAATTTTGAAATAAATTTACTTTACAAGTTAAATATGACAGAAAAATACTAATAATTCACATGAACTGTACAACACGATGGAAAGCAACGAGCGAATGAACCAGCAAACACACACATATAAAAATAAGAAAATATTGAGACATTTAGAAAAATGAGCACGTATACAGATATAACAGATCGAGCGTTTATGATCATGTCATAACTGGGTGAGGTGCCCCCATCCCATTCTCAGTCCATCGCTGAGGATCGCATGATACCGATGAAGGGAGGGCAGAAATGATGATGATGATGATGATGACGACGATGTGATACAAGAAGCTCGACGAAGAGAAAACAAACCGTTTCGATACTAACTGCCACTGTGTGCCGTCGGTTCCATCGGTTCGGTGTCATATCTATCTTCTATGTGTGTACGTATGTGTGTGTGCTATATTTGACATGTTACCATCTATAGTGAGCACATCATACGTAGTGTAATCTTATGTAATATTTGAAATCAAATCACGTTGTCAATAACAGAAGGTGGGAGGTATAGGCGACGTCATGTTGGCCGTCATGTTAGGACTACGTACATGTCTTAGGTACTGCTTGCTTTAAGCTTGATACACTTTTATCTATCTACACACACACACACACAGTGGTGGGTGAATTCATAAGGCACAGTGGTTGCAAGCCGCTTGCAGGCATCGCTTGCAACACTTGCATAAAGAAATATACTGACAACAGGGGGCTTGTATCCGTAACAGATTTTTGTATAAACTACGTCATGTGTTAACGTCATGCTTAGAAATAAGAATAATTTTAAAACAGGGATATTGGCCTGAACTGTTTCTTATTTTGTTCGGTTATATAAATATAGAAATTGCTAAAAGACGAAAAATTGCTAAAGTGATTAAAAGTAAACAAAATTCGTCGACTAAACCGATTAATCGACTAATTTTGTTTGCATTTAGTCATTTTTTAGTCGACTATTTTACCTTCGATTAAATGACTTAAATGATTAATTTTCTATAAATGACTAAAAACGACTAATTGCTTAATTTTTCTCTATTATTAATTGAATTTCAAAAAATTACAACTAAAAAATAACCTACTTGTATGATTTTTCAGTTTTATATGATTAACGCGTTATAATATGCTATATTTTTCTTATTCCTTGTTTTAAGAGGGCTTGGTGAGGGCTTCGGATACACAGACATACATACAGACGGACGCACGAAGCTCTTAAACGTAAAATTCCCGTGAAAATTTTCCTTTAGGTGGAAATTCTTTTTTTTTCACCTAATGTTGATGCATCTTTATCAGCTTACTTAAACTGCTTCATGAAGCGATTACACAATATACTTGCGGGTAGTGAAGTCGGGTGATTAATCGATTAATCGGCTTAGTCAACTAAGTTTGTCATTTTCGAATCGACTATTTTACTCTCGATTAAATGACTAATATGATTAATCTTTTTTTTAAATGACTAAAAACGACTAATTTAATAATTTTTCTCTATTATTCATTGGACTTTAGAAACTGAAAACTAAAAGATTAGGCATTTGTACGATTTCCCACTTTTATGTTATGATTTGCCATATCTGTGGTCATATCTTTCTTTTTTTTTAAAAAATCAAAAGTCAATTATTAAATTCAAAATAAAGATCCCTTAAGCAATTGTATAGGTTACCTATTTATGGATTTGACTAAAAATTTAGCCGATTAGTCGACTATTCTAAACTCAATATTTTTGACTGATGACTAATTTAATCCGAAAAACTACTTTTATCGATTAATCGAATAACTGCTCCTCGGGTCGACTTGACTACTTGCGGCAAGTGTTTTGCAAACGTTTCATAATACGAATGCGCCCAGTATATCTACCTACATCGCTGGCTGTGTATCGGATATGTGTTTATTTAAAAATACCGACACTGCAACTCTTCTTATCTTTGTGATTGTATCATATTCTATACACTTTCTTCTGTTATCTAACTGTCTGCTATCAGCCAGAGATGAGATTAAGTGACAGACTAAGAAAATATCATCAATTTTAATGTTTATTGTATCTCGGTATTTGGATAATATTACGTTTTTACGTAACTGACACGACACTGTATTGTACACTCTTAATATAAATAATTCTATTATTACATGTTATGACCTGAACTTTTTTCTGGGGTCGACATTCATTTGACGCTATTATCGCAACAATTGTGAATGTGACAACAAGGATGGATTTTAAGGTAGACGTGTTGTTAAATTTTGTTGCAACATAAGATTTCAGTTAGGGATTGTAATACCGTTTAACCGGTTTACCGGTTTACTAGCAAATTACTAAAAATGCCTTAAAATTTTTACGGGTAAATCGCTGATTTTTTACCGGTAATTCGATAAATTAAAAATAATATATTTGAAAATTTTTTTAAATTCATATTTTATTTCATAGAAGAATGATCAAGTTCATTGGACGTAAATGTACACAATCAAATTACCCCTTACTGTGTATCCATAATAAACTATTCTATGATACAATAAAATCGCACAATGCAATGGGCTGAATTAAAATGCATATATAGGCAATCAAGCGTCCTTTTTGTATTTAGTTACATATTATTTAAATCGGCTGTACTTTTTCCAAAATAATTAAACATTACCTTAAATCATTACATTGTAAGAAGCGGTAAGTAAATTTTTATTGCAGGTAGGTAGTTATAATTGATTCATATTTTATGATTATTTAACAAAATTTAAAATTATTTTTTCAATAAACAATAACAACCGGCGGTATATTTCTGTGAAGGAAGCTGTAGATACCTACAACGTGGTAAAATCAAACAGATACAATTTTTTTTGATAATTTTTATCTTATTTTGTATACTGTATAAAATAATTTAACTTAATAAAATAATTTTATATTTTTATTTTTTATTTTTTCTAATATTTATTCTTATATTTTCCGTGTTTTAAAAAATACCGGTAAATTACCGATAAACCGGTTTTGCTAAAAAAATTTACCGAATTACCGGTAAATGAAAAAGTGAGTAAATTTACAATCCCTAATTTCAGTGAAATTATGTGAAATAAAGCCTGAACTTTTGCTTCAAGCTCTCAATCCACCGTCGCTTAACGTTCTCTTTAGACTTTCGGTCGTTTAGAGTTGAAATTTCCAATGTTTTTATTTTGATCAGTCCCGAATTAATCCACGAAATCCTTTTCTTTCCAATGTCTCAAGTAGAAATAAATCAACAGAGCGGAAAATTTCACGATATATAATATGGAAGATAGACGAAGTCCTAGAGGAATGAGTTAAGTTTTAGAGATTATGTCGATATTTATCGGGAATTGTGAAGGAAAACTACAAAAGTCTTCACCAGTATATGCTAGGTCTTCATGATGTGCGCACATATTGCTAGTAAACAATTAGCAAAAAATTATTTTAGACTAAAAAGAGAGGAAGAGGCAGTTTTATCTAGAGAAAAAAAAAGTTTTAGTTAATATATCGTGTAAGGTATCGCTGAAAAGAACTACCTTTAATTATTCTAAAAAAATTTTATTTATGATTTCTGGTCTAGTTAGTAGGCACTCTTTGTGATTAGCTCAAAATTTATTAGATGTTACCGTTCTCCCCTCTGATCTCCTAGATTCCTAAAACTAAAATTGGGAAAATTTGAAAACTTTCGGAAATTCTCCAAGGGTGCTTCCACAAAAGTACTCAGGGGTCTCCACATGTGAAGTATTTAGACTCCACCAAATTAGAAATGCCCCACAGTCTCTACACAGGTCCTGATCCTAATTTTTCTAATCCAACTTATTCCTGACTGATTTTTCTGTTGTCTCATTGCGTAAGTAATTACATAAAACAAAGTATGTCAACAATACACATAAACTCGACACAGTGAAACAATTTCGAAAACCATTACAAAATAAACATAATTACACACCCATCCACCACTCACTAATATTCAAGAATCCAATAAAAAGTGATTAATAACACCTTAAATCAAGCGTTCAAACAACATATGTTAAAATGTCAGTGTGAAAAAATTACGCAATAATTGTCAAGATAGATAGATATTTTAACATGAAAATATCTTCACAAAATTACTTGTAATATTTTCCAGCCTATTTTCAAGCAGTAAATGATACCCACGATGGAATGAAAATATCGCAGCAAAGAAAAATTGTGTTTTTATATTTTAATGGATATTTTTTTTTCGTCGTCGCAAAAACGCAGGAAATAATAAATGAAAGGAAAAGCGAAATAATATATTTTTATCACGGCATAAAAAAATCATACATATATGCGAACAACATAATATTCAGAGGGGAACACTTTTCGCCGTGTGACAATTCGCATATCGATATTCGTATATCATATCATGGCAGGAAAGTTGAACATCGAGAAGAAGGGCCGCGTTTTCGAATGATTTTCCTTTTTTTTTTGTCAATTTTTTTTATTGACAGTATCGCAAGAAACGTACCTACCATTGATAAAGATTTTGTTTTTTTAACCAAAAATTTTAGAAATAAATATATCACTTTGAGGGAAAGATTCACCTGGATTTGCATAAGTTTCCGAAGTAGAATGTTGTGAACCTTTATAATTTTATCATGTCTGTTTTCTAGTTCGTCCGTCCGTCCCGGGAATAAACCGCATTTTTTTTTAAATTTCCTCCCAAAAAACTCCTAACTTTTTACCCGGGCCCTATATTGACAACTACAGGCCCCCTCCTAGAGCTCGGGCCCCGGGGCTGCATTCCCGGCTACCCCTCCCTAGCGTCGGGCTTGTCCGTCCGTCCGTCCGTCCAACTGTCATACTTCCATGAGCATACATCTTTCGAGCTATGCACACACAATTTCAGATACTGTTGGAAATGTCTATTAACATGAAGTTCCGCTCGGCCGTAAATTTTTCATTCATAGGTTGGTGAAATTTTGAAAAATTTTATCCTCAAAGCTGTGAAAATCCTAGCTGTTGAGGAACGCTGATTTAATGCTTGCCTATAATATTCGCTTAGAGAATTTTTAATCATTAACACATAGAATTTCCTTTACAAAGATTCAGAATGGGATACATGCATTGGATACAGGGAATTTTAAAATGCTGATAACAGGAAAAAATGGCCAAGAGCCAGTCGGGCTCGCATAATTAAGGTTCTGGATAGTGAGCAGTCAGTAGACCAAATTAAATTTTTTTATATATGTATATTTAAATCTTATGCTCTACGTGTTTATCCTAGCTGCTTAAAATATTTTTTTCCAGCAACTATTACATTGTCGAAAAAAAACCCCAGTTTTCGGGTAATCTATAACTACTTACGGTAATCTACTAACACTACTAAATTAAAATTTTAGTTATCGAAAACTGGAAGATCAGGAGGAATGGCCATTTCTAGAAAATTTTGAGTTATGTCATTAAGACACCCGGACTAAAATTGTAAAAAAAAATATTATTAGAATTCTAGAGTTATCTCTTTCAAATTATACCTCACAGAACATATTAATTAAAAGTTTTTCAGATTCCTTCGTTACACAGTGTTCGACAAAAACCTCGATAACAGACGAACAGACGGATACGAGAGTGATCCTATGAGGATTCCGTTTTTTTCTTTTAAAGTACGGAACACCCTCTCTCCCCTCCAAAAAAAGAAGAATACAAAAAAGTCGATAGGGGTCCGTTTGTAAAAAGAATATTGAAAATCCTTTCGCAACAAAAGAAAGATTTTTAAAAAAAATGTGGACTTGCTATAAGAAAACATTGTTAGACCACATATTATAGCAGTACCATAGCACGAAGATTTCCTCAGAGGAATCCCTTAGCTACCCGTGACTTTTCAAATATATATATATATATATATATATATATATATATATATATATATATATATATATATATATATATATATGTATCTGGTTGGACATCAGTCATACAACTTAAATCAAAAAATTGTTCCTCTCTGTGATCTCAAATATCATAATGTCGGAAAAGAAAACATTGTAACTTACCTATATTTAAATTATAACAAGCTGATGTAAAACAACCAGTCGAGTCGGGACATTTCAACCTATTTGTGAAAGGTTTCAATGTAAGTCCGACTGACCGACCCTCTTCACAATAAAGTGTCCACCGTTATCCATCATTTAAAATAACAATGACCATTCTCGCTGGTAGCATGGCATTTTCTTCGTCGTAGATATTATGGATTGAACTGGACCGTAAGTTATTTTCTTTATTTTTCGTATATCAATGTAAATTTTTTTTTCTTTTCAGACGAGGAATATTTCTTTGTTTATTAATAAAAATACCCCTGTGGCAGCATCCTGCATAACATAGCGAATTTCCGTTTATAAAAATTAGTTTTTCTGGGAAACCAGTTTACATAGAATAAAACTTCAATAACCTTTTTTATATGATTTTTTATCCTCTTTCCAATGGTGTAAAAAAAATTTCACTACAAATTTTGGATTTGGCAGAACTTTTTGGCAAACACGAATAATGCCAAACAAACCGTGCTCCGGGCAACGAACGTTTCTGGCTGAAGAACTCATCCAAAATTTTTGGACTTCCAATCTTTTCGCCAAATTTCATAAAAATATAATGTTTCGTTCGAGAGTTATCGTGCTGATACATAAATACATAAGTAATAATATTATAATAATAATAATAATAATAATAATAATAATAATAATAATATGTCTGTATTTAAAGCTTCACGCTTATTACAGAGCGAGATCATTACACAAAATTACATTTTTTTTTAAATACAAAGCGTTCACTAAAAACAACAAAATAAAAACAAATTAAAACAATTTAAAACAAATAAGATAGAATGTGAGTATCAGTCGCCAAGCCTAGAGATTCAACATAAATGCTCTCATTCTTAGAGCTTCCAGCAAAAAATTGGACACATCAAATATCTGCGATCGATTAGTGAAATGAAGAAATATACTGAAGTAGTTTTCATGTGTTATAGGGCAGTAATATATTTATTCAAAAATTTATCTCGTGTGGCTTTATACGTTGGACATTCCATAATTATGTGGAAAACTGATTCAGGTTTCTGAGCATTACAGATCGTGCCGCGTTCAGATGGGTCTATTTTATGCCATGGAAGGCCGTCAGTGAATAATAGTTGTCTCTCATTAGCGGTACGTAGCTGATGGCATAGTCGAAGAATTCTGATCGGCACACACACTGCGCTTAACATATTAGGTAAAGGTAGGAGTAGACGTACATATGTACATATATACGTATATGTGTAATTTCTCTCATAGTCCCGGGCTGAAGTCACGTCATTAGAACGATCGTAATAGCTGAAATTTCGATTCGAAAATTCGCTAAGAGGAACGGGAGATATTCATTCACATAAAAGGGCCAGTTTTCTGAATTGTAATAATGGCTGATTTCAAATTTTTTTCGATAAATTAATTATTATTACAGTAAGAAGAAGCGCTTTATGAAGCATAGTCTAATTTTTAGATTGGTTGTGTTAGATTTGATAAGCTTACTTTTATACAAATTTATAATGGCTCAAAGAAAAAAAGTTATGTTTTAAATTATTTGTATTTTATTATATATTTTTTTTATTATATCAATTTATTTTTATTCTGTTTATTTTTGTATTTATTATTTTACTAATAAAAATGTTTATGTTCCCACATGTTTAATTATTTTGTAAATTTATATAAAGCTTTAAAAAAAATTGAAATTTTTTCAAATATTTTTCGGTATTGGAAATTGGAGGTGAAAATTTTTTTTTCTGACGTAACGTAAAAGCCCCTATACCGGAACACCATTTTTAGGTGTGTAATTAAACTGTCTTATAAAAATTGGCAAATAAATTAAACATCGATTTTCTATTCTTAATAAGCATGAAAGAAAGTTTTTTTAATCCAATGAATATGTTTTTAAAAAAATCCAACCCAAAAAATCTTATTTATTAATGTTTTTCTTTTACAAAATGTCGACATCTGTATTCAAACAATGGAATATTAATGACACTAGGAGTCGGAAACCGATATACAAACAGACGTGTAATATGAGTAATATGACACACTGAGTGACATCTAGACTTCAAAGTAGGAAACATAGAATGGTTTAAGTATCGTAAATAAAGGATCAAAATACGGTATTCATCGAAAGTTGTTTTAATATTATATAAATGTCAAAACTGTTCGGACATATGATCGCGTTCCGGTATAGGGGCTTTTACGTTACTGTATCGTGTGGAATATTGTTAGAAACATAGAACACTAGAAGCAGACTAATATCAAAAAAGTGTAGCTCACTTGGTGTGATTTGTTGGTCTGTCACAGCTTACGGCATTTAGTCAGTCGGTGTCAGTCACCGAATTCACTACGATTGTTATGTATTGTAAGATCTTTGTTATATGACCTGCACGTTTCTCTGTCCGATAATACGTGTTTTGTAGTTGTGTGTGTGTGAATACTCACACAGAAACAAACATCAATCCTACACCACTACAAACAGTGTGTACCTACACAACATAGTGATGCGAAGTGGAGGGGATTTTACGTCACCTTTCTGCTACAGTCGGAATACTATTATATTGTAGTTTGGTCTTTTGGTTAAAAAAATCTCGTAAAGTGAAGGCAAAGCGATTCCTTTTAGAATTTTTCATTTTTAAGCATCGTTTACGAAATATTAAATTCCAAAATGTGTTCAAAATTCCTTTAACCGGGAATTTTCATGTTTTTAACCGACTTCAAAAAAAAAAAAATGTAGGAGGTGCTCATTTCGACTAAATATTTCTTTTTTCTTTTTTTTTGGAGAGGGGCGGGGGTATGTTACTTGATATTTTCGGTCTATTTAAATCGATTTGGATGATTTTTTTTTTTTTTGTTTGCAAGAATTTCCTTACGAGGTGGTCCCATATAAATTTAATTAGAATCTGACCGTGGACTTCGGCCATACGCCATGAAATTCCTTAATGACGAAGTTACTGGTTTGCTAAAAGGCTTATTGCCACTTAACAAGAAAAATAAAACCATTTTCCCAAGTAATAAAAACACTAAATTAATTACGCCCTAAGTAAAGGCAATTGTTCTTTGATTTATTTAATTCTGATGATGGTCATCTATTGACCGAAACATGTCAATTTCATATTGATTTTTAACATTTCATTGTGATGGCTTTATTTGAATTTGAGGTGGCAGACTGCCGGGTGTTTTTAACGAATTTCCAGAATGGAATTCAGCTATTACAGCTACTGTCATGACGCGACTTGAGCCCGGGACTATAAATTTGGTGAAAATGTTGGAATTCCCAAACTCTTGGATGAGTCTTTCAGCCAGACACGTTGGATGCCTGAAACATGGTTTTTGTTCTTACCAAAAATTAATTTTTTGCCAAAATTTCCACTTATTCAAGAATTTTTGCGAAATTTTTTTACACCATTTAAAAGAGGAGAAAAAATTACATAAAAAAGGTCTTTAAACTATTCTTCTATGCAGGGCCGGTCTGAGGGGTGTGCGACGTATGCAGCCGCACATTCGAGCCTTTTGGAGGGGCATAAAATTTGGTAAAAAATTTAGCCAATTTTGGTCAAAAAATAAGTTTTGCAAATTTTTAGAAATTGAATTAAATGTTGGGCATAAATATTTAAACTGGGAGGAACTTTGTCTCAAAACTATTACAGTTGAATTTCAAGGTAAAACCTATCCCAATCTATCCCAATGAGTTCTGAAATACAGTAGTCTGATGCGCTTGATCAAGGTCCAAGGTCAGTAGAGCAGTTGTCTGCCCGTGTGGGTGGACGCGGGAATAAGACGTTAGGGTTAGGGACAGACTTTTGCACCACTGTGCCACGCGCATCTCGCCTCGCGCAGGTGCCGAGCGGTTACGGAGGGGCATAAAATGCCCCGGTAGGGGCATAAAATGTGAATCTTGCACACTTGCAATTTTTGTCTTAGGCCGGCCCTGCTGGCCGGTCAACTAGTTTCCGAGAAAAACTAATTTTTATAAACGGAAATTGGCTATGTTATTTAGGATGCTGCGACAGGGGTATTTAATTTTATCAAAATTTAACTGGTTTAAAGTTAGTACCAAGTTGATCATTTAGAGGTAGTAAAAGTCGTAACAAGATTTCTATAGATGAACCTGTGAAAGTTGACTTATTAGCATCAACATCAAAAATTGTCAAATTTAATTTTTATACTTATATCTTATGGTGTAATTATTGTTATTATTTTGAAGTTAGTTTTGTATATTGTTTCTTAAAATAGTTGTATTAGTAGAAAATTTTGAACAGTCCCTAGATAGAAAGCAATAATTTAATATACTAATGCATGGTAACATATACGTTTACAGCATATATCTTCTGATATTCGAATATTAAATTAAGACATTACCGCATATTACATATTGTTCATATAACTATTATAGGGTGTCTCTAGCAAAATTGCTAGCATGGTGGTCTTGTAAACGGTTGTGGAGATACAATTTCGAGAAATTCGAGGAATTATGCGGGAGTACTAGACGCGTCCAATACCATTTTTACACTTTGCAAATTTTTTGTAGCTAGGTATAGGAACCAAAGCCAAAAGTCCATAATTCAAAATTTATTTTTCAACTAGAAACATCTTACCGGCAAGAACTGTGGTATTTCTACCTGCATATTTTGGTAACAGTCTTTTTTTTTACAAAGAAGTGAAATATCTTCATAGAATTTTTCTATGATTCCCTATTTTCGGGTTATGATCTTGAACTTTTGTTTTTCTTGTAGAATATAAAGTAGGTTTTGGTACAGTTAGATTTTTAGATACAATACAATAGATACAACCCCAAAACTTAGAAAATTGTATTTTAAAAAATTTTTTCTATTTCGATCGGAAAGTAAATTGCGCAGCAAGTAACAAATATGAAATTTAACATCATACCATAATTTACTAAAAGAAAAGTGAGCTTTAAAGACTGATTAAAATTTTGTAAATTTTTTACAATATTTTCGTATCAGAATTTGAATCAGTGCTATTTGATCTCATTTTGTTTTCGAATTTTTACATTTTTAATGGTCGCAAGCGCGATTTTTTCAGAGTAAATTATAATATGACAATAGAGTTTATACTTAATTAAATATTTACTGCGTAATTCATTTCTCGACCGAAACTGATTTTTTAAATATTCGAGGAACTCGTGATACCTTTGAATCATCGGAGAGAGTTTCGAATTGTCGCAGGTTTGAATTAACGAGAGTCTACTGTATATGTATTTCTTTAATTAAGTAAGGAAATATTAAATGCGAGATGAATTTAAATTGAAAAATAATCATTCTATTAATAATAATTTTTGTTATCAGAGGTTGCTTTCAGAAATAACTTCATTAATATATAAATGTCAAAACTGTTCGGACATATGATCGCGTTCCGGTATGGGGGCTTTTACGTTATACGTAATAAAGTAAAGAGTTCTAAGAAAATATTTCAAATATATACGTAAAAAAGTATTATCAAAATTCACAAATAAAAATAGGTACTTTAGCTCTTCTTAGTAAGACGTAACTGAAAGTTAGAACTATAGTCCCCAAGTTCCGTAGAATTTGCGAAGTTTGGAGATGGCATCTAATTCAAACGAAACTGTTATTGGCAATCCTCATGTTGGCAGTTTTATTGAGGACATTCTATATTATGTTAAGACAAGACGTAGGTACTGTAGTTACCCGCTACGGAAACCACTAGGTGTTCAGATAGTGTGGTTATTACAATGTATTATTTGACAATATTAATGAGATGTCATATACAATATATCAGCGCTGTGGTCGGCGTCGAGTAAAAATTATACTAAACAACAGTTATTAGGTTTAATATTCTTGCATGAAGAGAATTGAGATCAGTAACACTTCTTTTGCAATTGATTCAAAATTAACACTACAAAGTTTTAGAGTTCCAATGGAAAAATCTTGGAATTCTTGTAATTTCGTCTGTCACACTCTCGCTTCTTCATCCTTCAGTCTATGACGTCCATAAACATGAAGTGTGTTATACGTAGGCACATTCAATAGATGTAGATTTAGGGTTGACTGGGGTAATTGTGAATGGATTTTCACGAGTTGAGATAAAAGCGTTGTTCTAAGTATTTTTTATTTTATATATCACATTATGGTTGATTTATTTTTAATTCTACATTATTCAGGATGCACCACACCAATTTTGAGCAAATTAGTATGAAAAACAAAAATTTTATAAGCCATTCACATTTCCCCGGTGCGGTTTTGCAAATCTTATGAATTTCGGGGTAAAAGTGAATGTCATCTGAAAAAATATTTAGAATGGATTACAAGAGAAGTGTGGTACGTCGGAGTAAAGCCCAACTCAAATTCTTTACGTTTACCTCATTTTCAAATTTTTCATCATACTTTAGCGGTCACAATTTCTCTTTGTTTAATGCAAGTTACGCATACCTCAAATTTCAACAAAAAATTAAAGTTAAAGAAAAATAACAAAAATTGTAGCAACAAATTTATTACAAGCTAAAAATTATATTTTGATAATATTTTGTCATTTTATCATATAAAAAATCAAAAAATTCAATGTATTCACACAAAAACAAGGAAAATAAGACTTTTTCAAGGAAATACATTTAGTTTACATGAATAAAAAACAGCAATTTTTTTTTGTATTGTTTGTACAACGGAAACTTGTGCAATAAGGTCACCAGCACCTTCATCAACAGTTTCAACTCTGAAAAGGACACTACTGAAATTTTTGACCGAATGGGGGCATTTTGAATGACGTTCACAATTACCCCACAATTTTAAAATCATGGGGTAGTTGTGAATTGGTGATAAATTCTCAAATTTCTTTAGCAGTTAATAAGGAACCCTCTCAGGGTTTAGACCACTTCTTTAGAAGTACTTTTAACCATTTCTTACCTTTTAAAAAAAGAAAATGTATTTAAAAATAAAATTTTTTTGAGAATTGGTCGAAGTAAGATACATAAAATTTTGCAAGGGTTTTTCCAAAAAAAAAAAAAAAAACTAATACTTGGAGAATTGTTATAAAATTTTAATAGCATATTAAGAAAGGACAGAAAAACATACTAAGATTTGATTTTTAACAAAATTAATGTTATTTTAGAAATCATAGGCGCCGTTCACAATTGCCCCAATTCACATTTACCCCGGTCAACCCTACTTTCAACAGATGTAGATTTAAGTTAATGAAAAGTGAAAATATTTTTTTGAATTTTTTTTTTACTATGTAAGTAATAATTTGTATAAATGTTGCGTTACATATCAATAGGTATCGGACATTTTTCGGATCAAACAACATCGTGTTTTGTATATGCAGGCAGATATGGACAGGTAATATGTGTGAGTTGTACCTAAATATATGTATGTTTTATCAAAGTATCTATTCGTTTTTATTCACATTAATCACATCGAGTGCGGTATACCTGCATACACAAAACACGGATGCTGTTTGATCTGAAAAATGTCCGATAGCTACATATCAGTAAACACCATTGATATAGAAAATAAACTATTATAGGTAATACATTTCTTTAGAAAGAGAAGAATTATTGACAATATGATATTTTAGAATGAATATGCAGACCTAAATCAAACATAAGAATACAAATTTAATAAAAAAAAAAATATTCCTGTCGCAGCATCTTTCACAATACAGTAAATTTCCGGTTATAAAAACTACTTTTTTTTTTGAAAATTTTCTTACATAGGACAATGGTTTGAAAACGTAATTTATGTGGTTTTTTATCGTTATTTGTAGCTGTGTAAAAAAAATTCCGAAAAACTTTTGAATTATCGTGAATTTTAGTAGAAAACTCATTTTTGTGCTCAAGTTTCTATGTTTCCGCAAGATTACTCTCGAACGAAATATTCGATTTTATCAAATTTGTTGAAAAGGTTAGAAATCCCAATCTCTTGAATGAGTTCTCTAGCCAGAAACGTCCAATACCTGGAGCCTCAAAAAAATGAAGTTCTTAGCAAAATTTTCCAAAATTTAGCAGAGCTGAGAAAATTTTACAAGATACGTTTTCGAACCATGGACTCTGTTTGAGTAAGTTTTCGAAAAAAAAATTTTTATAACCGGAAATTTGCTTTGCTATACAGAATACTGCAACAGAGGTAAGGATGAAGCTTATTACCAAAATTATTACCAAAATAACATATTACCTTAATAAAGTTTTAGGGTTGTTCCAATTGCAGGTAATCTTAATAATAATAAAAAAGAAAAAACGACTTTTTAGCGAATTTCCAGAATGGAATTCAGCTATTACAGCCACTGCTATGACGCGACTTGAGCCCGGGACTATGCCAGAAATTTGTTTTAAGGTTCCTAGAAACCGAAAATAACATTCACTAAAATTTATATATATATATATATATATATATATATATATATATATATATATATATATATATATATATATATATATATATATATATATATATATATATGTCCGCGTGATAACTCTCGAACGAAGTATCCAATTTTTACGAAATTGGGTGAAAACATTGGAAGTCCCAAACCCTTGGATGAGTTCGTCAGCCAGACACGTCGGATGCCAGGAACATGGTTTTTGTTCTTGTAAAAAATTAGTTTTTTAATTTTTTGCCAAAATTTCCACTTATTTAAAAATTTTTGCGAAATTTTTTTACACCATTTAAAAGAGGAGAAAAAATTACATAAAAAAGATCTTTAAACTATTTTTCTGGGTCAACTAGTTTCCGAGAAAAACTAATTTTTATAAACGGAAATTCGCTATGTTATGCAGGATGCTGCGACAAGGGTATTTTTCCATAATCTCTGATGATGGTCTTTGGGCCGAAACATGTTAGATTGACATTAATCGTTTAATTTTGTTTTTAATTTTTGACATGCAGATCCTTGATTTTTTTCTTTGATTTCGTTTTGCGGGAAGTCGTTGTTTCTTTATTAGTATTAACATAATACTTTGATTATAAAATTTGTTATCACTTACTCTAATACTACTACTTCTCAAAACTCCTCACCTTACCTTCAAGATGACCTAATAAATTGGATGCTCCATCTGTAATTATCCAATATTTGCATTCGCAATCACCAACATATTCATAATACATCTTACAATATAAAAAATATCCATCAGGAAGCCTTTAGCCCAACATGAGTTAATTAACACGTTAACGGTCATGCCGGAGTAATGACGAAAAGCTCAACTCTGCCTTGGTACAACGGGTACGATAGTATTACAGGTATTTGGTGCGCTGCACCGTACCACTGCGATACCGCACACTGTTTGTTTATGTACATTATCAGTAGTGTACACTTTGTTGTATCGTAGTTGCGTAGTCAGGTTCATGACCATCAATGTGTTAAAGGCTGGTGGGAGCTACCCAGCCATCCAGCTCCTGGTACGCTGATGATAGTGACACATGTATGTATGTACATAGTGAACTCGGCGCACATCACCATGTAACTAATTAATGTCTGTCTCTAAGATATGAACAACAACGTTCACTTTACTCTATGTTGTAGCTCCAACGCTAGCTAGCTGCGTGGGTATGAGTCCACTGTCCTCCATGTACGGTGGTGGTTAGTGCGCTTACTTATCTTGCGGCGTGTATGACACATGTATATCCTGGTACCACCATACTTGTTTGATGTATGTATGCATTCATGGTGTAATGGTTGTGTACATACTACATATTCAAAAACCACATTAGAAGTCATTGGCTCACTGTAGTGTTAGTTAACTTTTCTTTTATATAGTTAATAATGCGAGCAGTCACCTCTAATCATAAGTGTTTTAGGGTGATACAGTTAAATTGTATAGTTTTGTAACGTCGTAATTAACCGATCTATTAAACCTAGAACGACAAACCTATTTTTTCTACTGTTAAACTACAAACCGGGGTATATATTTACCCCACGGGATTTTTGGTCGTAAAATCGTTCTGACAGCAGTAATTTCACTTATAAGTATATGAATTTTTTCGTTTTTTTCATGCTGAAGAGAACAATGAGGAGCAAATTCAATTTAACCCTAGAATCATACGTACTCGTCAAAACGACGAACAAACTTCTCTACCTGCTCCAGTATTACAACTTGTCGGTACCGGATTGCTATGAAACTTCTGTTATCTAATTTATTTGTTATTATAACACATAAGACGTATAAATTTTGTTTATAGCTATTGTCGTTTTTTTATACTGAAATAGTGTGCGTCAAAAGGACGACGATGTATGATTAACCTATATTTTTTTTAAATATTTTGTACTCCACATATAAAAGTTTTCCTAATTTTTCTAAAATTTATTAAAGATATGGATGTTATAATTAATTTATTCAATGATTATGATAATGTGAAAGATGATTACAGCTGTTTGACTTATAGAGACGACATAATACTGAAGTTTTAATATACTGAATCGAAAACTAAAGAATGCGTTTCAAGTGACTTAATAAAAGGTTAACAATTTATTTTGTGGAAAATACTTTAATTTTTATTATTTTGTGAGATCTTATTCTAAAAATTACTAACAAATTTTAGAAAATTTACAAATGTGCCTAATGGGGAAATAACTACATATCTATAGGAATATTTATGACTGAGAAATTTCACATTCTATAAAGTCACACATGTCCACTGACTCATAATAGTTCATAAATTATCATAATTATTTGAAAGTCATGTTTTATGATACAACTGATGTATTTATCTATTTTTTAATTTTTATAGTGAAAATATGCTTTGATAAAAAGATTAAAAAAATTAATAAATATTTATATTAAAAAATTTTTCCACATCGAATTTTTGTAAATATTTTGTTCGCTTTTATAGTATTGTTATGTAAAAAAAATGTTTTTTGTAAATAAACTCTAAAACTCCCCATAAAGTCCATTCGTCGAAACGACGCCGATGTATGATTAACTTGACTCGTAGACCAACGTATGATTCTACGGTTAATCAAAGTTTAGTCGGTGAAAAATCGATTTAAATAGCTAAAAGTGTTCAAAAACGGTCATTTAATAAACAAAAATTGAGTTATGATAATTTTAGTTCAATCTACAACCCATTTTTAATGTTCAGGAATTTTTTCAGGGGGAGGTTAGGGAGCGATCTTTCTAGTGATATGGGTCGGGAACAGGGCCCTTAAAAGGATTTTCCCAAAGAAAAGAAAATGAATTAAAAAATACAGTTTTAAATATTATCGAATTCGTGTTTTAATATAATTTCCTTTGATGCTGTGCTCGGTACTCTCGGTGATAAGTTTCAAATTCTCACTTCCAATTGCTTTAGAAATAATCGCTTACAAGCGACAGACGGACAAACACCAAGTGATTTTATAAATGTTTCGTTTAGCTAATTTTGATACGGAACACAAAAATGCATATAAGAATCGTATACAAGGTACACCACAATAATGTATTATTTAGGCATACAAAAAAAATCTAAATACCATAATCTTAAGACATATTCAATTCTAAAATTTACTATAAACATAATTCGCATAATTGTGTAAATTTACTTATAGAAACTGATCTCGTGGTATATACCTACTATTTCCGTACACTTTAGTCATATTAATATGCTTAAGATTAACAACATTCATCCATATTACTTAGATGGTGCATATTTTAGTTGAGGCTGAATAATTATTTTAATGGAGAATAATTTACGTAACAACACGGTAATCAAGACAGTTATGTTGATAGACAACATCATGTTCATCTAACCAACTGGTAAGCCTTACATCCTTACATCCTTACCACCATTCCACACTCACCCTTTTGCCTTGTTTGTACCTTCTCGATACTACCTACACTACTAGGTACTGTCATTCCTACTATATACATTCGTCTTCGACTTTATAGGATATAGGGTAACTCTGGGAGAGATATATCGCTTGTATTGCATCGTATTTATTTATTGTGTTTTTTTATCACTTTATTGTTATTGATGTTGTGTTTATTTTCAATGTTTTTGTTTCTTGTTTCTTTTTTTGCTTTTTATTAAAAATGTGTATGTTTGTACCTACATGTTAAATTATTTTGTGAATTTATTTTAGGGATGTTATGGATATGAAATTTCGCAATTTTTTTATGCGATTGTTTTTATGCGGTTTGTAAAAAATGACCATTAAAATGCATAATGTGAATTAAAATCACGAGACAGTAAGAAACTTAAACAATTACTATAATAACTTTCTTTAATAAATATACTTTTTAACGCCTTTTAAGCATTTAATCAATACATTGCATAAGAACATAAGTTATTGCATCATTCAATTTTATTACAGATGTATTTTTCAAAATTTTCATAATGTTATAAAATTGAAATAAAATGTTGCTACGTGTAAATTAATGCTTTATCTTGTTTATAGTAGCAACTTCTGAGCAAATTTCTAATTTTTAAGCGTTTTGAGTGATGTTTTTTCGATGAAATTTTTTTTATGCGGTCCCGACCAACCGCATAAAAAAAGTTTCTTGTACAATCTGGATCGAACTATACTTTTTATAGCTATTTATGATATTTTTGAATATATTTTTTTGTGCGATTTTTTTAATGCGGTACCCTCCACCGCACAAAAAAAGGATCAACTGTAATTAATTTTAGTGAACATTTTTTTTTAGGAAAAAGGGGAAAACTGTTCCAAAAAAAGTGAACGCCAAACACGAATCAACAGAAATCTATCAAGAGAAAAACACATGCAGCAAATACTTTCTTCGATATAGCCTAATTTTCCAGCGGTAGTTGTCTGTCTTTATCCGAAACAAATCTTAAGCTTTTATTTCGGATACGGTTTCGGTTACGGGTAATTAATTATTTCGGATATGCGGTAGTTTCGGTTACGGTTACGGATATCCATATTATCCCTAACTTATATTTTTTCTTTTTGCTTAATTCTGTAAAAATATTGCCTGTCCCTGGGAATGTTTACCGAGTGATCGCAAGAAATTGGCCATAATTTCTCAGAGCTCCATTGATTAATCAACAATGTTATGACTAATTTATGACCTATCAGACCAAATATTTATACTTCATGGAGTCAAATTTTTTAGTCAATATTAATTAATTACTTGAATGAAGTATTAGCAGAACAGACTGTAGCAAAAACTGTCTAAATACCTTTTAATTTTCATTTTTACTACCGAAAGCATTGTGATAGCTTTTGAAAAACGCAGTTTTCCCTTCAAAATGAACGTTTCAACTCGTTCTTTTACGTTTGAGAGCTTCCCAAACAATTCTGGTTTGGTATCTGTCCGAAAATCCTACCATGAAAGTATACCTTTGAAACTATTCGATCATTTTTGTTGGAATTTTCAGAAATTGCGTGGTTTCGTTCCTAAATGATCCTTTACGATTCTCATCGATATCGGCCACGGCCTTACCGTGAAATTCCATTAAATGTCCATATATTTTATTACTAGTATTTCGCTCAAATTTTGACAATATTTGAGGGTTGGACCATCTATGATTCTGCCAACAATTTCGTCTAGCCATTACAACAAGTAGTGTATTCGTCCTTGTTGCACGTCTCTCTCCCAGAATTACCCTACACAGGACAATATAAATAGGTAAGGTGTGTAGTAAGTGGGTACCTATAAGGAAAGATGAGGGGGAGGGCTTTCATCACTAAATTCCCCAATCTAATAATGAGTTACTAGTTCGTTAACAATTGATTTTATGTTCACAATAAAATCAAATCAATTAATTAATGAACTTTATCACGTATAATGAATAGGCTAATTAAAGACATGTAGGTATATAGATATTCAAAGGTAGAATTAGTAAGAGGTATGTAGGTTTTCGTTATATGTATATTATAATAGTTCATATATTTATCTCTCTGTAAGATATTCTTCAAAGATTATTGCCAATGTAAGAAGATATTTCTGCGTGCAGAGTCGGGCCGACCAAAAGCGTGGCCTTGACACAAATTTCGTATAATAAATAATTCACTATTGAGAGATTTACTTTGTGAAATTTCATTTCAAATATTAAAATTTCATTACTTTGCCAATTTCATTAAGTTTTCATTACTTTGTCAATTTCACGAAAATACTATTCTTTTTACTTAACGTGTTTTCAGCCTTTTTGGCCATGTTCAGTGTAAATATTTGTTGAAAATAAAATGAAGATAATTTATAGCTAAGATGTGTAACATTATTGAAAGTAAATTGGGAAAAACCCATAAATTTTTTTCGGAACAAAGTACACCTGTAAAGTTAAAAGCAATCAAAAAACCAGTTTGTAGGTACCGGCATGGTGGCTATTTTTACCTAATATTGTGGTTGTTCTAAATGGTTTGCTTATGAATAAACTAAACTAGGGGTGTCCAAAAATTATTGAAAGTTTGATCTTAAATTTAAACTCTCAAAAAAATTAATTAAAGTGACTTAATCCCTTTTTCCCCCTAGTTCAATTGTAACTTACTAGGGGAAGGTCGCCCAAAGCGGGTACCCCTCTTAAAGCGGGTAAGCGCTTGTATTCCGTTGTATCGAATGTTTTTGTCAGGTCGTGTGGATACCGAGATTAACCAAATATCGACCAATATTAATCAGTTGCACTTGAACGCTTGTGTCGTTTAATGTCCTAGTTAAGCGACATCAAATTTTTTTGTTGGTTTTGTTAAAAATTTTGACGATAAATATTCTGTGACTAGTTACAAACCTTTTTATTTGTAATCTTTTTGGTATTACCGTATTATGTTTTCATCATTTGACTTTTAATTTAGAAAAAGGTAGACACGTATCGGCTTTCATTTTGAAATTATTCTAAGTTAACAAAATTAAGTCTTTTTGGATAAAGCGGGTAGGGGCAAAGCGGGTAGACAAAATAGAAGCATCTTAATGGAAAAAACTATTGGAAGGGAAGAAATAAAAAATCTTCTTTTTACGACGGAATGAGGGAAAAAGCTTTAAAAAAAATATTTCTGCCATGTTTTTGGTAATTTTGGTGTGGAACCATCTGAAGTAATATACTCCAATGTGGGGGTTGTAAAGAAAGTTACATTTAATTGTTAAGAATTGATTAGTTTTGTCTTTTTTCAATTTTTTTTATTGAATTATTATTTTTGTTAAGTTCTATATGATTAAGAAAGTTTATATTAAAAAATAATAACAGTATTTAAATACATTATGTACTTACCCGCTTTGCCCAAACAGGATTACCCGTTTTAGGATACCTATACGGGCAAAGCGGGTTTTTGCAGAGGTTTTGTATTTTCTTTATTAAAAATAAATATCGTATAAAAATTTCTTAAGCAAAGTTTCATTTTAAAGTTCGATAACTAATCTATCTGATAATATAAAAAAAGATCTGCTTATCGAGGTCAAAAGCCACTTTTTTGGGCGTTTAATCTTAGCTTACCCGCTTTGGGCGACCTTCCCCTATATCTTTGATACAGAACTGTTAAGATCTTATTACTTTTGGTATAGTTTGATGGATAAAATTACCAAAGAGATAAATCGATTTTGACTAACGGTAGCTCCTATATGCAACCCTTTATTATCTTTAATCTTGAAAAAGATATTTCTGTAGATATAGTAGTAATAGTTTACAAAAGTTGGAAATAGTTCAAACAAATTACATACTTATTTTCAAATAAATAATTTTTGCAAAATTGTGATTCTGGAGTCCAGAACCCCACGACAAATTTTGATTTATCATTAAATAAATCAATATTGTCTTTCAAACGTCAAATTTAAGTTTTTAATTTTATAAAATTAGTCAGTGGCGGCGGAACTCCAGAATCGCGAGGCCTAGTCTGGTGCACCGTTGGCACCGCTTTGGAGCCGGCCCTGACTGCGTACGCTTGTATATTTGACGAAATATTCATATAATTGTATAATATCTGGTGATTCTGTTAATTACATCAATTAATAAGAAATTATTTAATGTGTGAGCAATGATCGATATTACTCATAAAGATGAAATTGCGTTTCGAGTTTAGTTTAGATTCATCCGAGTGAATATAATAATTGTACGCGAAATTTTCTTTTTTTCATCTAAATACGACAGGAATATTCTAATCTTCTATTTATTCCTTAAAATCCCTTTAATTGTGGGACTGAAAACACTTTAATTGCCATTTTTAAGCCAGTCAGTGAGTAGAATTTATAAAACACTTATCCACTAGGCCACTAACATGTTCAATTTAATTTAAATCAAATAGCGTTGCTAGGTAATGAATTACTTATTTAAAATTATAAACAAATTCAAACTTGGAGATTAAAGAAAGACACTTTTTTGGTATTGTTCAATTTCATTGATTTGTCCACATTATATTTGATGTAATTTTATTTCACACAATTTAAATGACATTTAAATAAATTTTTTCTTAAGGTACCATCATAGTGTGATTGGCCGAAAAATAGTCAGTTTTTGAGATTTTTTTCGTATGGATAGGATGGGGGAACGGGGATGAATTTTTTTTTACGATTAATACCAACTATTTAACAATACAAAAATAATTTTTTCTACTCCTTCTATTAAAAGTAACATTTTGTGCACGGCTAACTATATGTAAAAATTAACAATTGCCCACACTATGCGAAAATAACAGTGGGAAATTATTTCGCACGGCTTAATATAATAAAAAAGTTGGCTATGTCTGATTTAATATATAATGTCATATGTAATACTAAAAACGCCGTGAGCAGCGGGGCCCCATCACGGTAGTCGAATTTTCCCCTTCATCTTCGGTATTGAATGTCTACAAGCGAAATGTGATTGAAAGTCTACAACCGAATTGTCATTTTGTTGGTTTCAAAAGTGGTGATGAGTGTTCGGCTGATCGAGGCTTTAAAAAAAGGTTTTAAGTATTTAAGGGCTGTATCTCAGTAAATTTTAATTTTGTGCCGAAAACAGGTAGCAGAAAAAAAGCCAACACAATTCGTACGAGGACATTCCTGCCCATGTTTATCCGCTAATTGCCTTTATGTTTTAGTTTTAAAAATTAAAAAAGGACCTTAAATAGTAAACTGGGAGGCCTTTATAAAGATATTTTTTCTTTCCAAAAAAATCCAAAATTTCTATTTTATAAATACTAAAAATCCAAAATTCCTAATTTATAAATAAACAGTGACTTTAATAACATTTTTAAATTACTTAATATGTATGTACTTCATTTGTCATAAAAGTAAGTTCACTTTTTTTTAAATTTTTTAAAATTACTATTCGCCTACTTGTATTTAGAATAAACATAATGCTTTTAAAACACATTTAACAATAGCATTCAATTCCGATGTAAAAATGGGAGAAGTGGGGGGGAAAAGTGATGCGGACTCCCTACAAGGTACTAGCTGGATACTAACTGAATACACGTACAAAATTTCAGCCCTCTAGGTTTCCTTATGGAGTCTCTAGACGTGTTAGAAAACAAGCAAAAAAATTAAGGAAATATTGGCGTAAAAATCGTGGGGGTAAGGGTTAAAAGTTGAAACCTCCAAAAAACAGTGTCTGGCTATTAGCTTAACCTGTACACCAAATTTCAGCCCTCTAGGTTTATTTGGGGAGATTTTGACCCGAACAAAACTGTTAAAAAACAAGAAAAATCATGTTCTTTTGGGTATAAAAATGGTGGGGGTAGGGGTTAAAAGTCGAGACCCCCAAAAGGCACCCCCTTAATACTAACTCAATCCGAATACAAAATTTCAGCCCTCTAGGTTTATTCGGGTGACCTGTGCGAGTGGTACAAACTTCGAAAACGTCGAAAATGCATGAAATTGTAGCTTAAAAATGAGGGGGGTGGGGGTAAAATATTAAAACCTACAAAAAGCACAACCTAGGTACGAACTTTATCAACACACCAAATTTCAACCCTCTACGTTAATTCTGGGGGGCTGGGGGCCTGTTAGATCCAGCGAAAATCGTTTTTCTCCCCTCTACTCCCACCATATCATCCTAGGAAGCTGAATTTTGGATATGTTGTAGATAATTGACCGAAATATTATTTAAAACCGGTTTGGAAAAGTTTTATTGCTTTTCCGCCCCCACCACGCCCTTAAAGGTCGGGTCAGAAAAAAATTTTTCCCAAAATTTGACCCCACTTTGATAGTATGAGGTGCCTCGAAAATGAGCCCCATTTACCAAATTTCATCTCTTAACTTCCATAGGGGGGCCCTACACAAATTAAAAGGTGGCGGGAAAATATATATATATATATATATATATATATATATATATATATATATATATATATATATATATATATATATATATATATATCAGACATTTTTTTTTCTACATATTCGTGTTCTACGGGTCCGAAAACGGATAGCGCCCCTACTCTCGCCTCTCGCAGCTCTTATCGTATAGACTGTATAAGTCTAATTTTTCGGAGAAAATTCGACTAAAAATATACATATGTATATTGAATATTTATTATTGTTTCCATAGTTTCAAAGTATGCATTGGCAAAAATTTGAACATCTTACCACTGACATTATAAATTTAAAAAATTTTTACTACTTATTTAAATTTTATTTTTATTATTTATGTTAAATTTTACGAAAAAAAAAATGTGCTCGTAGAAAAAGTATAGTGTAAAATACGTGGGAAAAGATTATTGTACAATATACTATTTTTTATTCATTTTTATTTATTTTTTATGATTATTATAATTTTTTGAAAAAAGTGTCTTTAAAAAAGGGCGGAAATTGGTGCCCACAATTGCAATTTTAGTTTGGGGAAAAAAAATTAAATAGATTATAAGTCTGTAGATAAGCCGTTATGTACCTATGGGAGCTTTTTTTAAGATTATCCTATTTTTCCCCACGAAAAACAATAAAAAGTTTTGTATGCTTTATTCAAATCGCCGCCATTTTTTCAAATTTCAAAAAACAAGCTCCCATAGGTACATAGCGGCCTATTTAGATTGATATCTGCCCTTTTTTAAATGCACTTTTTTCAAAAATTCATAATAACTATAAAAAAATAAATAAAAATGAATAAAAAAAATATTTTTGTATTGTTAAATAGTGGTACTTATTAATCGTAAAAAAAATTTCATCCCCATTCCCCCATCCTATACATACAAAAAAAAATCACAAAAATTGACTATTTTTTCGGCCGGTCACACTGTGATGGTACCTTAATCCTTACTAATATTATAAATGCGAAAGTGAGTTTGTTTGACTGGCTTTCACGTCTCAACAGCTTAACCAATCAACTTGAAACTTTGCACAGACGTTGCTTGCGGGCCAGAGACGGTTATAGGCTACTTTTTATTTCGGGAAAATATTTCATTCCCGAGGGAAAAAGCATTAAATTACAACAGCTGACTATTAAAAAACGGATAAATGATTTCAAACTTTGTATATTGCTAACAGAAGGGACGAGGAAGGACACACACTACTTTATACCCCGGGAAATTTCCCGTGGGAAATTTCATTCTTGTGGAAAAATATATTTTAAATAAAACAAAAAATGATGATAGACAAATATGACGATATACAGCGATAAACATAGGTTATTTTTTATCCCGATAAAATATCTCATTCCCGAAGGAAGGTGTATTTAAAACGAAACAATGAAATAATAACTGACTATTAAAAAAAAAGCATGATTGATTTCAAACTTTGCATATTGTTTACAGAGACGATGGGAAAGGACACAGACTACTTTCTATCCCTGGAAAATATCTAACTTCCGTGGAAAGTCTTATTCCCCTGAGAAAATATATATTTAAAACAGTATAAAAAAGAATTATTGATTTCATTTGAACTTGATTTGTTGTTAAAGGAATGTTATAATCTATTTTTTGCCTAGGGAAAATATTATATTTCTGTGGGAAAATTTCAAAGAAAAAAGTAATAATACCTACTCGACGCGTAATAGCGACGTGATGAAAGTTCACTTTATATGTTTTAACCAGATGCCATAATTTCAAATTCAACGCGGGCGAAGCCGCGGGTAAATGCTAGTCTTTTATAATTTTAAATTATCGGGAATTGCAAAAAATAATATAAATGCCATAGAAAAAACCTGTTTCTTTTAATCCCTTCCGTGAATTGTTACTTTTAGTAGGGGAGAGGTGTGTCAGTAGTAACAGAGGGTCAATTGTAACTTCAAAATTTGCGAGAGATCTATCAACCCTATTGAGGAGTATTATATATCATAAAGTCGCTTCTAAAGTTGTGCTTTACGGACAAAACTTTCAGTTAATATTATTTGGCGGTTTTCTCTCAGCGTCGAGATGCGAGAGTGCGTTAACAATTTTTTGATTTTTCCAGTAAACACCCGATCAATTGGAAGAAAAGTGATTTTATTGGAAACCCAAACAATCAAATAATATTATCAGATAGGTAGTTTCGCCTTTTTAATCATAGTTAATATTTTATGAATTTTTTTTATAAAATAAACAACGGTGGAACAATTGTAACAAATTCAGTAGTGTCGATTGTAACATATGTTACAACTGAAAAAAAATTTTAGCTGAACAAAATCAAACTTTATATTTTATGTATGAATCAAAATAATAAAGCTATAACGACTTCGGTTAACAATTAAAAAAAAAAAAAAAAAGAGAAACAAAAACCTTCCATTAATGGTTACACTTTAACCAATACTATATTTAGTAATAACTATAGTAACTACATTCAATGATGTATATCACGCGTACTCTTTCTCAACCTCGTATATCAAAAACTGTATGTTTTAGGACAAACAAAAAACATTAAATATTGTATTTATACATATACTTATCTATATATATTTTATATATGTAGGTAGCCAACATCAAAGGGTGTAATTAGCATAAATCTTAAGTTCATAATGATTAAAACACAGACTTAAATACGTTTTTTTTTGTGTCTCCAAAAATTGGGACTTTTCAGATACGAGGTTGAGAAAGAGTACGCGCGATATATGAATTCCGTTAAAAGAGAAAGAGAAAAAATTCAGAGCTGTTGCCTGAGATTATGCTTTTCGTAACTTTCCTCACTCAATATGTAAGGAAGAATTTTTAAAACGGGATTAATTATAATAACTAACGTGTAAATTAATTTAACTAATGAGTGTTACAATTGAACCTAAGCCCTGTAACAATTGATTCTCTGTTGGTGACGATTGTAACATTACATTTTAGTCCACATAAATGCAGTTATTTTAATTATCAGTCAACATAGAGTATTTTTGTGCAGCTCATTCAAAACCTGCAAAATGCCCGTATCTTGTACCAAAAATTTAATTCTCTGTGACTAATAAGTACAAAATTACTAGCTCGTATATTTTTTTTTGTTACTATTGACACACCTCTCCCCTACATTTGGTACCAACTAAAACTTTTTTATCTTATTAGCTAATACAGACACAGTTACAATTTTTTTAATAAATTTTTGGATTCGTAGAATTTCCTTCGTTGCCAATACACATTTATAGGTAAATTAAAAATGGATGAAAATTAAAAATGACACAAACACTAGTTGTCTCCTGGACATTTCAAATTTATCTCGTTTCCGGCTGTTATAATTTCACTGCTGACAGACGTACAAGCCAGAAGCTCCCGACATCATCCATCGGTACTATGAGACGTTAATATTTTAAGATTAAGTGACGCACACAGTATGTTTCCCCATTTAAATGTGAGTGTATATGTGTGTGTGTACAATACCAAAAAGAAGGAAAACTTCAACTTCAAGGTTTAACACTGAGATGGATCATCATAGAATAGTCGACTTCCGGAAGTGATTCAATTTCCGGCGAATCGTTGCGAGAGCTTTAATTACTACAACGTACGTTAGAAGATGAAAACTTCCATCACGATCTTTATTGTTTCCTTTTTGTTCAGCTAGGTATGTTGGAAACCAACGCCACGTATACTTAGTTACTATAGATGGCGCGCTTATCTTCTTAGAACCAGTCGGAAGAGGGTCAACGGACGCGTGTATAGCCGGTAAAGTACAATTTAAACGGAATTGATTGGCAATGTAATTGCTCGATGCACTATAACATGAATAAGGTATGATGAGAATAATTGTGCCTCGACTCCAATTTTACATAGAGTGACGTCAACGACTTTTTTGTTAGTAGAACTCTTCTCTCACAGATATGTTATCGTTTATTTGGCTTGGTGAAAATTTATGTACCCTGACAGAGTCAGAAGGGTAGGTCTGAGGATCTTAGGAACGTAACCGAAAATGAACAAGCTAAATCAAAAAAAAAAAAATATCGAAGGAACTACTTTCTCATTAAATTGCTCATTGAAAAAGATTCCAGAATATTCTATTCGAAAACCTGCAGTGTCATAAGAAAACTGACTTTACCACTGGATTTGTCATCAAAGAGTCGAATTTGACAAAAATTCTAGAATATTCTATTCGATTGAACCGTAGAGACTAAAAAGCACATTTTGATAAATTATTTAAGCAAAGATATTGAAAGACGGATTAAACCAAAGAATTGGTCATTGAAAAAAGCCAAATGGTTCATTTGGACAAATGTTCTAGAATGTTCTATTCGCCAACTTGTAAAGAAAGCAAAAAATCGATTTCATCATTGAACTAGCCCATTTATGAAGAAGCCAAACAGCTAAGTTTGCTAAAAGCTGTCAGATATTTTCTTCGGTAATACTTGTCTAGTTGTAGTAAATAGTATTCTTCAAGTCAGTTTTCTTGTTTTAAATAATATTCACTGCCCCCCTCCCTCAAATATAAGTTTACCGACGCCACTGAACATTCGATTTTACGTACTTTACATTATATTTCTTATATTACACAATGAAAAAATTTGTGTTCTGTGTAAACAAAAACCAGTGATTAAAATTTTTGTGTTAAATAAGTAACCCAACCCTGTGTTAATGTAACATTTAGTGTTTGTGTCAAATGAAAAAATTAACAAAAATTTTGATTTAACAGAATTAAAATGTTAATCTGTTTTGAACAACACACAACTAACATAATGTTTGTGTAAAATGCGAAACAATGTCATAAATACACTTATTTGTGTATTTCCCACACTAAAAAACTGGCTTCGCTCGCATCTATTGCTTTAGTTATAAGAGCGGGGGTAGTGGTAACTGATACCATCGGTAGCATCATTGCCAATCATTGGAGTGCGACGTGCGTTCAACAGAAACATATCTATGTATAGAGGGAGACGGAATATTTCAAAATCAAAAGCGTATTCCTAAAGTTAAATTGGTTTTAATTACTTAGATATTAAATATTGGTAAGTTAATTAAAAATACTATAGATTGATTTTTTTCTTTGTTTGAAGAATTTACTTCAATTAATTAAAAAATTATCGAATATCCGGCGTTCCAGAATACATTCAAAGGGCAAAAAATCAGGTAAAGAAGGAAGAGTAGTCGTTCCATTTTGCCTTCCACGTTCAGTTTGACAACGATCTCCACAATTTTTGGATATTGCTTCAACATTATTTTCATCAGAGCATAACTTGGTAGAAATATTGAATAAAAAATTTAAGTACTGAAAAATTATTTTTTGCTATTTCCTTTCATTTATATAATAAATAAATAAAGAAAATACTAACTTAAAAAACGTGTCAAAATATACCAACACATTTACAGAGTAAACTTCTACATTCTAAATCAGTTAATTTTACACATCATTGTGGTAAAATTATAACTAAGTAATTGTGTAAAATTAACACAAAATGTATAACCTTTTGTGTATTAAATCATTAACACAAATCTTGTGTAAAGATTTAACACATATGCTTTGTGTTAAAATAACACAAAAAATTGAGCGGACCGTTCTGAACATGTGAAATGTGTTAATTTTAACACAAATTTTTTCACTGTGTACACTCCGCTAGATGCTTCAGCGAAATATCCAATAAACTGGCTTTATGCTCTGTCTATTCTGCTATAAATGTATTCATTGGTCTATAAAATTACACAAGGAAATTTCAGTCTGTACATATTTTTACTAATTTTAAATTAGCAAAAATTTTCTGTTGATGTATATCATGACAAGAATAACACTCTCTTTGGCATGCGCCAATAAAACAAGGATACAATTATCCTTAAGTATATTTTACGTCACCCTTTCCCCAAGTAGTGATATAAAATTTAAATATTTTTAAAAAAAAATAAAATTTTTTCCTAAGAAATAATAAATTTCCAACTTTTTATACACAGTACATACTCGTGTATCTCCACACAAAACAAATTAGGCTTGTTGTTGTATCTGTACTCATTTTCCCGTTAGGCATAAAAGCTGGTGGCACGAGCGTGTGTGCCAAATATACGAGAAGGATGACACACACAAAAAAAGGATGAAAAATGATATAATACGTTAAGGATACGATACGCTCACGTACGTATATATTTATATTTACCGAATAAATTATTTACCATATTGAACTGATCGATTAGAAGTATTTTTTATCAACCTTTTTTATTATTACGTCCCATTTATATGTTTTGAAATTGACAAATATAAGAAAAAAGAGATATTAGATACCAACGATCCAGCAGCCTGGTAGGTATTCCGGGCGTCTCCCCCCCCTCCCCAACCAACTCAAAGCAGAAAGAACAACATCGTCATATTATAGCGAATATATTTTTTTTTTGTATCAGAATTTCTGTTTTGAAAAAAAGCAAATAAAATTTTACAAACATTATATTTGAAAATATTTATTATGAGCTTAAACCGTAGATATATATCTGATATATACAATAAACTGAAGGCTGTCGTTTTATATACACACATATACAAGGTGTGACGGGACTAGCCAGTCATCCATTTGATTTGATTGTTTTCCATTTGAAAGTTGTAGAGATTGTACCTAAGACCGGTAATTTGATAAATTAAAAACAGTATATTTGAAAATTTTTGTAAATTCATTGTGATCCAAGTATATTGAACCTAAATGTACACAATCAGGTTACCCCTTATTGTGTACCCATACTAAACGGTTCTATGTTACAATAAAATCGCACAATGCAATAATCAGTTTTAAAATGCGCATTAATATCGTTGTGTGATTGAATAATTATTGAGTTGTATATCCATATTGAATAAACGCAAGAGGGCTGTAGAGTTAACAACTATAAGGTTAACAAAAAATCATAAATTAACACTTTCACTGAGATGACATTACTTAGTGCGTGTCAAAAACACGCATTTGACGAATTTTTTGTAATTCCTTAAGGGGTTAGGGCTAGTCAGAAATGTGAATAAATTGAGTATATATTATTAAGTATAACTGAGTAATTTTTTTTTTTAAGTAGTTTAAATCTACTTAATAAATCTCTAACACTGACTGACTGACAGACAAAGCACAGCCTAAACCGTTGGGTGTAAAAGACTGAAATTGTTCATAGGAGTTCTCTATTGAACGTAGATGAGCACTAAGAAGGGATTTTTGAAAATTCGTTCCCTCAGTGGGTTTAATAGGGAATGAAACTTTGTATAGAAATTCGTTATTTTTGAAGTTAGTAGTATATAAAAATATGTCACAATGGCTATTTAAATAAATAATATTTAATAAATCTCTGACACTGACTGACATCCTGAAATCTTGCTGATGGTAAATCCCATCGGGTAGGTATACGGCTAGTTATTTTATAAAATAAATAATACAGGCTTATTATATTTTAATTTCATTTTACAAATATTAAAAGGAAAAAACGTTTATTGTAAACCACGTTATCGCCATATTTGTTCTTTACGATGACCATCACAGATTTTATTGGTTCATCTAAAATCAGTCAAAGAAAAAAAATCAATAATAGTTAATCTAGTGCCCGATCGAAGGATTCCTTTTTAAATCAAAATTTGTATTTCTTATAAACAATAGACTACTGAATTTTTCCTTGAAAATCCAAAAATCAGTTTTCAGAGACCGCTATAGGGTATATTTTTAGAAGAAAATAAAAAGCTTCGATCAGGCACTAGGTTAACTATCAGACAAACGATTTTTTAGATGAAGCTGTAAAATATTACGATTGTTACCGCAAAGCACGACTTGTGGGACGTGGTTAGGGTTGCCAACAGTCCCGATTTAATCGGGATGTCCCGAATTCAGGCCTATATGTTCCACGTCCCGACGACAGTAGTGGCGGGACGCTAATTGTCCCGATTTTTAACATCTACATTTTTTTTTTACTTTTTTAATCCCGGCAGTATCGCGCTTGCATATCCTGTCGTCGCCCAGCCAAGGAGGTAAGCACCTACACATAAAGTGTACAGTGTTGCCAGTTTGACTCATCAAAATTCCCCCAACAATAGTCAAAATCCCTCTAAAAAAATGCATTTTAGGTAGAAAAAACCTCTAAAAAATGGAATAAATTATTTACCATACATGAATTACACAAGTGGCATCCGTGTAGCCCAAAAATAGCCAATATCTAAGGCTGACAACGTTTTGAAAAATGTCTTTCTTAAAAAAAAATACAGTTCACAGTAAAAAAAATTAATAATAATAAGTAATAATTGTTGATTTTAAACTGATTATTGAGTAAGAATGATAAATATATTCTATGTATTGTATGTACCTAGTAAATAGTTCTGTGCATTGGTTAAAGTTCTAGTGGAAATTTTGACCATTAGTTTATTAATGATTAAAAACGTTCTTTTTTTTTAACAGTCCCCTTTTCATATTTCCCGGCCCGATTTTTTTTTAATAAATCCCGAAATATTTATTGGAAGAGTTGGCATCCCTAGACGTGGTTCAACAAACATGGAGATAACTTGGCCTACAATAAATTTTTTTTTTTAATTTTTGTCAAATAAAGTTAAAACATAATATAATAATTCTGTGCTATTCATTTTATAAACTTCTTAAATTAAACTACTGTCAAAAAAAATTATTTAAAATACTCAATTTTTCACACAGTTAACTACCCGTAGCTCCTTAACAAAATTTCAAAATACTTTTTACAAATAAGCAATAATAATATTTTTATGACGGAAGGTGTAGATATCGACAAAGTCACTCGAAATTTTACAAGTTCCAGAATATTTGATAAGAGTACATTTTAAAATAATACCGATCAATTACCGGAGTAGCGGATTTACCCTAATGGGCCGCTCTACACTGATAAAAATGGGGGTAAATTTACATTACTTTTACATAAAAAATAAGGTAAAAATAAGGTAATTTTAATGTAAAAATATTCGCTACATAAAATTTACTGAATTTTTACAAAAATTCTGTAAAAGTATGGAAATTTCCAACTTATAATTCCATTTTTGTGTAGTTTTACATTTTTTTAAGGAAAAATACATTTTTAAAATCTTAAATTACAAAATTAACCGTTAAAAATGTAAATTTGCACAATGATTACGTAATAATACAATATTTGTGTAAAATCACATAACTTTTGTGTAATTACGACGTCACGATCATGCGCATTTTATCATTCATCATGTTTATTCTTATGGCGTCCTCGAATATATCTACGTGTATTATAAAGATTGTGTTTTCTAACTGTTTAAATTAATGTAATTAATAGTAATTATACATTTATGTTTGATTAATACACTGCTTACAAAAAATTACAATTTTTTAAATAAGTAATAAATTAAAAGTAATTATTAAAACTTATAAATTTGTGTATAAAAAAAAAATTTGTGTAAAAATTGTAGGTTGTGTGTCCGTGAATGTGCATTTTTCTTTGTTGAAATATGGTATGAATCTGTCGTAAAAAATTAGTGATGTTTTGTGTTTATGTGTAAAATAAAATAATATAAAAGTGACTTTTGTTATTTTAAATATGTGTATTATTGGTTATTATTGTTATTATTTTTAAGGAATTTCCTTGCTTAATTTCTAAATTTAAATTTTCTCCTTAAAAGTATATACCTAACCTTATTAGCTGGTGTAAAAATTATAACTTAATTATGTGTTAAAATTATGATACAGTTACTGCAATGTTAACAATAAATTGTTTTCATGATATACATAAAGAAAATTCACAAACTGTATGTATATTAAGGGGGTATTCTACTCTAGAGGTTCGATTTTAAGGTGATTTTACGGGCGTAATCAAAAAAAAAAAAAAAAAAAAAAAAACAGTAAACATTTTTAGGACTCATTTTTTTACCAGTTTTTTATTGATATTTAAAAAGTATAAAAATGTATAAAAATTTTTAAAAAATTCAAAATTGAAATCGGTACATGCCGGCAAAGTAGGGAATGAAAAAAAAGGGGTCTCCTGGTTGACGTAATTCCAACTCCCCTGGTGATCTAAAACATAAAATTTTAGTTAATTCTTAATAAACAAGGATGTATAGTTAGTTGGACGTAACCGATTTGGAGAAATAAATTTTTTCACAAGATGGAGTCTATTGAAAATAAAATTATTTTTTCGTCGCCTTTTTTCAAATTTGAAAATTTTTTAAAAATAGTAAAAAATAATCCCAAAAACCCCTACATCGGATTAATTTGGATAGTATTAAGAAGGTCTGTACCAAATTTCAAGTAAATTGGTGCATTAAAATTTGAAATATCATGTCAACTGTATCGTAGTTTCGAGTATTATTAGTAGTTTCGAGTAATTTATATAAAAATTTGAATTTAACACTGGAAAGATACACAGGGAAAAAATAACCATAACTCCGAAAATAATTCGAATTTCCGTAAACCCTTTTAGAGGCTTATTCTTAAAGGTCTGAGCTTTGAAAATATTAAAAAGAGAAAATCGATTTTTTTGAATCTCTAGACTAAAATACCCCCTTAAAGAAGTTCGAGATAATTGAGGATATCTACAAAAGTAAAGGAGTTGATGAGATGAGAAACTGAGCTTAAAATGGTTATCGTCTTTGTACGTTACAGACATAAAATCGAAACAATTTTTAAAAGTAAATATTTTAACAGCTATAAATAATTTAAGTAGGTACATACACGGAATTCAATTTAATAAATTTTCAAAAAATTGCATATATATTTATAGGTAAAAGTATTTTAGAAAATAATGGGCTGATTTTTCTCTACCTCGTAATGAGATCAGTGGAAAATTATGTTCAGATTTATGCAAGCAAAAATGTTATAAAACACTTTTAAATTACGAAAAATTGGTCTGCGAAAATATGTACAAAAATCCATTTCAAAATTAATTCTAGACCAAAATAATTACATCTGGAACCAAATCGGTGTTTATGTATAAGAATTTAATAAAAATAAAATAAAATAAATAATAATTATAAATCTGTATATACAGAAACTATAGAATCTTTTAAGTTATGTATTTTAAAATCACATGTTTCAAATATTATTTATCAAAATCATGAGACATTTATGGCGACATTACATTTTTTCGGGTCGGAAAAGTCGGACATTTTATACATATAAAGTATACTCTTGGAATTATACTTTAATAATATTTTTTGAAAGTTTCAGAGAAAAATTGCAAGGATTTTCAAAATTACGCTTGTAATTTTTTTTAATCAAAATATATTATAGCTTGAAAAACATTTAACTGATCAGTCTGAAAATTTTAATTTTTTTTCTGCATAACAACAATCACAGAACAGATTATGATTTCAGAAGCAGCATCTTTTTCCGTAAAAAAAAACCGTAAAAAACTGAACAAAAGATTGTCCAATTCCTTTTATTCTAGTCCATTTTATGGGTACTGTTGTTTAGAAGAAAATATTAAAATTTTGAATTGATCGGTAAAATAGTTTTATGTTATTGTGCACGCCGCACAAAAATCTTGTTTCCAGAAATTCAAATTCATTTTTGACAAAGTGTATAATACCCACTAGAGTATCTGGCGTTATAATCATTTCGAAAATATTTGAGAAAATATTTTTCTGAAACTTTTAGATAATATTATTTAAATATACCTGATACTTTCCAGTAAATCACTTTCTAGAAAGTCGATTTTCCTGACGCGGGAAAATGTAATGTGACCTTAAAATATTAAGGTGATAAATTTCTATGTTTTTAAACACGTAAATAATTTATTATTGTTAATTGTTTATACTTTTGTATTATTTTACAAAAAATATTACATATACAAAAGTTATTACACTTCTATTTATAATTAACAATTGTTAATTGTAAAAGTAATATAATACTGGAAATAAGTATCTAATTGTTACTGGTACATCTATAGATAATACATTGTAATATTACAAAAAATACTGTAATATTACAATATATTAGTGTAATAATACTATGTAAACTTACAGATTTCATATGTACTTTTGTAAACATACAAAGTAAATTTGTAAAAACACCATGTAATTTTGTAAAAACACAGTGTAATTTTGTATAAATACAATGTAATTTTAAAATTTACTGTGTAAATATACATAAACTTTACTGTAAAATTGCAATTTTTTATTTACATACTCCCCCTTAAATTACCTAAATATTAGTGTAAAATTACATGCATTTTTATGTAAAAAATTGTGTAAAATTACAGATAAATATTACATGAGTTATGTAAAATTACAGTCGTCTGTGAATTTACAGTACTTTTTATGTACTAAAGTAACCAATGATATTTGCTGTAATTTTACACTGGAACTTTTTACCGTGTAGGCTCAATGAAAAATGCCGCCCCTGAATAGCTAAAAAAAATTTTCCGTCCTTTTTGCCAAATTTGCCGCCCCCAAAATCGACCGCCCTTCTTAAAAAAACGTAAGTGACGAGCCAAAAAAAAAAATTCTACATTTTCTCACCCGTTTTGGCCCAAATTTGCCTCGCCCTAGGCTACAGCGTACTCAGCCTGCTGGTAAATCCGTCACTGGATTACCGGTAAACCAGTTTTGTTAAGAAAAATTACCGAAATACTTACCAATAAATACAATTTGACGAGCTGACCACACAAATTTGTCCTTAGCACCCTGTCCATATGTATATAAAATGATCAGATTAGTAAGCTGTTTTTTTTTTCCCCTTCATAATATATACGTCAATCCGTCGTGGGTAATGTTGGCCGCCTTATTTAGCGTGTCATTCGTGCTTGCTCTAGCAAAAGTCATGGGCACTGAATGAGCGAGTGAAGGCCCTACGTACGTTCCGGCTCCCACTTACTGCTTTACCCAACATTGTGTGCTTAAAAAAAAAACGTACATCGGAACGTCGTACCACGTTAATGATTCAGAGCATTAGATCAAATTTATTACTGTCAAAAATGTCCAACTTCGTGTAGCTACTCATCACTTTTAACATCGTTTTTCTTACGAGTGTATATATATATATATATATATATATATATATATATATATATATATATATATATATATATATATATATATATAACACAAACATATTTTTATCTTTAACCTTTATATTTAAAATATATACCCAGTGGCGAAATACAACATATTTATTTTATTTACGTTATCAATTGTTAGAAAATTTTACAATAAATTTAACTTTGTTTTTTTTTCGTGTTTTTTTGTGGGTTGGTATTTCTGTTTAATTTTACAGATAAATGTAAATAAATCGTATTGTGTCCCGTCCTGACACATTTCCAACGAGTCAGAAGAATGTGAAAAATTTCCTAAGAAGAAAATATTAAAAATAAGTAAATTTTCTCTTAAATATAAAAATATTCTTAAAAATGAAACAATGAGTGTGTTAATATGTATTATCGTTATGATCAAAGTATGGTTCCAACCACGGCCGGATTAACCCTGAGTCCGCCCCTAGGCACATCGAAAAATGCCGCCCTTACCTTTGTTTGAAAAAAAATGAAATCTTGAAAAATAAGAAAGACGTCAATCACAAATTTTTCCGCCCTATTTTAAAAATTTACCACCCCTAAAAATCTCCCGCCCCTAGGCCATGGCCTAGGGTGGCCTATTGGCTAAGCTGGCCCTGGTTCCAACTACGGCTTAGTACCAAAATATCTTCAAGAATATTTTATCGAAGCAAGATAGATTTGCACATTTTTGATCCCACTAAACTTTGTTACCACACAATAGTAGAATATTTTATCGAACCGAGAGCATATCGCGAGTTAAGCTTTCCTCATCTCGCATTTTAAGTGGCACAAATTTTTACTTTTGTACCACAGTCCAAAAACATATTTATGCCAAAATTTTTAAAATGATCCATTATGAAACTATTTGGAATTATCTAGAATTATTTATTCTGTGCCGGCGCGATTACTCTAAATCGTTGGAAATTCAAAAATTTTGGATTAATTCTTCAACCATTTTTTTTGCGCCATGGCAAAGAAGGAAAAAAAAATAAAATAAGATACGTTTTGAATTTTTATCATTTTGTAAGCAGGTTTTCGAGAGAAAATAATTGTTGTCATGATTTTTTTGGTTTTTTCCACTTGTCGTGGAAATTCAATAAACACGACATAAAGTAAAATATTATGCAAACGACATAACTCGAATGTTATAAACAATTGATGTATTAAACTTGTTGTCATTATATGTAAAAGATTTTAAATAAAACGTACATGTGTAAAAGGGGAATACCCGAGTTAAGTTGATGACTATGGAGATAGGAGGTGCGGGTGCGATGAGCCGCCGCACCAAAGAGGGAGAGATGTTTTGACCACTAAACAGATCAGACGTATTTTTGAAGAACTAATTTGATATTTTTAAACAATGCAATTTCAATAAGCATCTCTCATTTTTGTGTTGTGTTTCGCGGTTAATAAACAATTATATGTAATTTAAAAAAAAATATTTAAATAAAATTAATTGAAATCAAGAACAATTCGACTTTTATTTATTAATTTAAGAAATTAACCAATATCCGTTGCGCAATTCAAACCAAACACCGTGTTCCGGAACACACTTAACCTAGTTTCAATTTTATAGTTTTTTTGTCTCGATCTTATATATTTCAAAAAACCAGACTCAGGTAAAATAGTTCAAGAAAACAGCAAGACTCTTGCTGAAATGTAAGAAACTTCCAAAGCAATTTTACCAAATATTGTGATTCCAAATCTTTGATAAACCGGTGAGGTTTATTAACTAAGATTTACTAGAATTTTTTTTTTAAATCTTCATCGCCATACTATTTAGAAATACGGAAACTGACTTGGGTCTTGCCTGAAATCAATCTTGCAATATTGTTAATTAAGACCAAGATAACTCGGATCTTGATTCCTCATTTGCTAGCCGCAATAATAGTATTTATATCATTAATTTATTTCAAGACGATTCACCAAACATTTTCTTATCATATTCATAACATAAACTCTGCCACTGCCCTCTAAATATTTCTAGGAAAAAATGGTATTGTGAATGTGTAGTTCTGTTATAATATAATTTGTTGAAGACTAAAATTGACTTAATGTAACATAATTCAACATCACAAACATATATTTCCACCAATTTGCAGTTGTGTAACAAATATAAATTACTGTCAATAAATGTAACACTAACAGTAACAACGCCTGGTAACCGACCATACACATACATAAAATAATCTTTGTGTGAAATAAAACATTCTTTTTAAAAACGTTGGTTGTAAATTATTATAGAACGAATTTCTATTACTATACGCAGTTGCACAGGCAAAATTTAATTTTTCTTTCTTTTTTAATGCTTCGTTAGAAATCTATTTGTAGCTAAACGGGAAAGAAACAAAAGAGAGAATTTGCGAGTGTGCTTAAGGCCACACGACCCAAGTAAAAACTTCTATAGCGATTTCGTAACCGATTCGTAATAACATAAATACAGGGCCGTGGAGAGAAATCTTGAGTCCCAGGGCAAAGTGCCAAAAACGAGAAAATTATCTCTTAAAATATATAGTCGACGAGAAGAAAACCAGAAATGTCTGTCCTTTTCATTCCAGGCCCCCTCTTCGAACCCGGGCCCCGGGATTACAGCCTTAGCTACCCTGCTCTCCCGTCGGACCTGCATAAATATATTCTATAACTACGATTTGATTGAACCAATCGGAGTTAAAGATGAACGTGCGAAGTCAGCACTATGTCGAACTATGTTTATTTATAATTTTACAGTCGGAAAGAAGTTGGTGCCGGAACTTATAAGGCTAAATTGTTCGCATATTGTTCCTTTGAGATCAGTAACTGCTCTACCAGAAAAACAAATTTAATTAGTTATGAGGAAACAAATACTTTTCCCGGTATTTAAGTCATCAAAATCTCGCAAAATAATGCTTTTTTATACAATTTCTTTATGTCAATAAATTGCTCCCAAATTTCTCTATTTAATTTAAAAACTAAAACTATAATTATAATATTTTGTTTATTTATAACAATATCAACCTGTCAAAATCGAATTAACCTTAAATGTATGCAAAGAAGATATTATGGGCGCAAGCTAAAAAGACCTTTTTTATCAACATCAGCATTTATCTTTGCCTATCATATTAATAAATAGAAGTTTACTCACTCACTCATATAAAAACATAATTACTTGGTTTGGTTGGTAACTATGGAAATAATAGAATTTGTGTACCCCTCACCTCAGTTTCTGAGGGTCTTTTAAGCTTGCGCCCATAATACAAATGTATATCTGGTTACCGAGCCTCTGGGGTCTCCTAGTAACAGCAATTTTTTTTTAATTTTAGTAGTTATTAACAAAAATGAAGAAGTTGAGCCGCAGAACCATTATTAAGACATTACTATTTTAATATTACAAATCAGTTTTATCAAAGCTCCTCTGTGTACGTACAAGCAAGCAAGATTAATAAGAAATTTTGATGAAAATGTGGATGGAAGGTCAAACAAATAATGAAAATTTTATGTTGAGAATTATATACCCCATAAAATCCGTTGATAATATTAACACATTATTATTTTGCCATAAATTTTATTCAAAATGAACGATAATTGGAGTTTATGACTCCAAATTTTATTACTTTACACCACCACGAAACTATTACTTTGCCCAAACCTATATAACATAAAAATTTGATAGAGTACAAGAATTTAAGAAATATCATTTTATACAGTGGCTTTCAATCGAAACAGAATTTTAATCAAAACTCTTACTAGTGTACCGTATCAAAATTGGTAAAACGAAATGATATCCGTCCGTTCGTCCGTCTTTTGTTACAGATGATTTACTCTGAAATTATTTGATGAAAAATTTGCGGGCAAGAACAGAATGTTGTGGTGTGGCTCAGTTATAGACATGACATATAAAAGGTTAAACTTTCTAATTCAAGAACAGAATTTCGGAAATTTAATTTCAGGGGGCAAATTTAGAAATGAAAAGAATTTCCGGTAAAAAATTCAACTATATCCGCCAAATTTATCACCGAAAAGATCGCTCAAAACAATACCAAATCATCTAGGTATATATCAAAGTGAGTTTAGCTCACAAGTGACTGAGTTAGTGAGCAAACGTTTTCCATCCATTAATAATATTCACAACCACATCGACAATATTGAAATTAAGGGGCCTGGTAAGGAAAAAACATCTAGGGCGCAAAAAGTTGGTTAATCCGATCTGTCACCACTTTTTTTCAAACATTAGACAAATGAAGGGTACAGGTAAAAAACGATCAGAGTCACAAAAAGTAAATTTTTCAGAGGAGCGTTTTTAAACTTTAAAGTGTGAATTATGTATTATAGGCCCATTTTTTAACATAAAAATTTTTTGCCTGAAAACCACGCATAGGATCTGGTTCAAACTTTGGGTGGTTACTGCTAATATATTAAGCTAGAACATGCCATGCCAGCAGAAAATAGACGTTCGAACAGCCTACTTTTTTATTATATTAAGGCGTGGGAAATAATTTTCCACTGTACTTTTGCACAGTGTGGGCAATTGTTAATATTTACATATAGTTAACCGTGCACAAACTGTTACTTTTAATAGCAGGAGTAGAGTAGTAAATTTTTTTCTACATAATCGTGTTCTACAGGTCCGAAAACGTATAGGGCCCCTACTCTCGCCTCTAGCCGTTCTTATCGTATAGGCTGTATAAGTCTAATTTTTTCAGTTGAAAAATTCGACTAATAGCTACGGCTCGGTGTTTTGAAGGCTCCGATCAAACTGTCTACTTTGAATATTTGAATCAATATTTCAGATTTGTTTTAGTTTTTCGTATTATTTGTTTTTTTTGTTTTAATTACTGTTTTATATTTTTTGTGTGCTTTATATCTTGTGGGAGCGGAAGAGGGCCCGAGATTTCGGGTCTATTTTGAATAAATTTAGGTTATCTATAAAACAGACTTGTTACCTAAAAGTAATTTAACTCAAAGAACTGTCAACCCAAACCACTCCTGTTTGACGGTCGAATCTTGACTATAATTTTCCCAGTTTTTGTTAAATTACTAATCAACAAATTCTCTTTAGACAAACGTAAATATATTCGTGCAATAATAGATAAAAATAAAATAAAATTTTACGGTAAGAAATGAAATATGTAGATAGGTTAAAAAGTCACTGGCTGCTTTTTAACAAAAAAAAACATAATATAACACTAATAATATATTCAAAGAAATAAAACAGGGAAGTCCTCTAATGCACAAATGATTTAATATTTTTTATTATTATACTTTATCACAATGGATTTTTGAAATTACCGTCTTCCCTTCACCCCTGTTCATCCCATTACGTTGAAATTATCGTCCCCTCTTCACCTCTCTTCATCGTCGCCGCATCACCGTGTACACTTATTTGTCACTTTCATTTTGTTCTTCCGTGAAAATTATCATTGTTTCGTGTTTATTAATATTTACAATTGTTATTTTCTTTCTACCTTGACATTCACATTAATAATTCCGCGAAAATAAGTAATAAATCATAAATTCTCTCTTAGATTATATTTAATGCCTACGTAATTGTTGCTTTGCTGTGTATTTGAGCGTAGGTATATAAATTGAGATATTTTGGATGGGTGAAGTTTTGGTTAATTGAAATGTTGGGTGGGTAGATTAAGTGGTTGAAAATTCCTCCACAGGATTGGAATATTTCTAAGGGTGTCTCTAAATTTCATGCCAGACATATTTGTGAAACTAGCAGATGAAGGGAAAATTCCTTCTTAGACTTGATAATTCGATAATTCTTTTAAACATTGTATTTCTTTCTTTTTCTGAATCAAAAAATAACACTAGCATTTTTTTCTTGTAATAAAAATACTAGGGGAAGGTCGCCCAAAGCGGGTAAGCTATGATTAAATGCCTAAAAAAGTGACTTTTGACCTCGATAAGCGGATCTTTTTTATATTATCAGATAGAATAGTTATCGAACTTTAAAATGAAACTTTGCTAAAGAGATGTTTATACGATATTTATTTTTAATAAAGAAAATACAAAACCTCTGCAAAAACCCGCTTTGCCCGTATAGGTATCCTAAAGCGGGTAACCCCCTTTGGGCAAAGCGGGTAAGTACATTTTGTATTTAAATACTATTATTATTTTTTAATATAAGCTTTCTTAATCATATAGAACTTAACAATAATAATAATTAAGTAAAAAAAATTGAAAAAAGACAAAAATAATAAATTTAAACAATTAACTGTAACTATTTACAACCTCCATATTGGAATATACCTATTACTTCAGGTGATTCCACATCAAAATCACCACAAACAAGCCAAAAATATTTTTTTAAGCTTTTTCCCTCATTCCGTCGTAAAAAGAAGATTATTTATTTTTTTCCCCCTTCCAACAGTTTTTTCTATTAAGATGCTTCTATTTTGTCTACCCGCTTTGCCCAAAAAGACTTAATTTTGTTAACTTAGAATAATTTCAAAATGAAAGCCGATACATGTCTACCTCTTTCTACATTAAAAGTCAAATGATGATAACATAATATGGTAATACCAAAAAGATTACAAATAAAAAGGTTTGTGACTAGTCACAGAATATTTATTGTCAAAATTTTTAACAAAACCAACAAAAAAATTTGATGAAGCTTAACTAGGATATTAAATGACACAAGCGTTCAAGTACAACTGATTGTCATTGGTTGATATTCGGTTAATCTCGGTATACACACGACCTGACAAAAACATTCGATACAACGATATACAAGTGCTTACCCACTTTAAGAGGGGTACCCGCTTTGGACGCCCTTACCCAATATTACGTAATTGAAGTTGTAAGTTGCATATTACACACGAGCGAAAATGTTACGAAAGAGCCGCGCAGCGACGAGAGCGTAATTGCGCGGGTGTGTAATATACCTTACAACCGAGTTACGTACTATACTTTATCTACGACTAACATGAAATTCACAATAAACGATAAAAATTTGGTACAAATAGAAAATATTAAAATTATATAGAATTTAAAATTTATTCAAAACAGTTGCTAGGTAAAATTTTTGTACAGATTTTAATATTATATACAATATAGAAATTTAAAAGTGTAGTAGGCTCTTTCTCTTTACGCATACATGCGTGTAAAGAGCTACTTTTTGTACAGTTGTGTGTAAAACAGAGCTTACCTAGATAGTATTTTGTATAATAAACAAGCAATTGCTAGACTAAAATTTTTCTTGATCTGTTTTTAGTAGTCCAAAAAACAATCTTTTGGTTTAAAGAAAAAAAAAATCAAAGAAAGAGTGACCTAAAATTTCACCCCTTTTGCGGACTAATAGCTTATGCTGATACTTTAAAGTATAGGCAAGATTTGAAGTTTGGCATAGTTTTTACTTTGGAGATATGGCAGGTAAAAAAGTTAGTTGACCTGTTCACGGCAAAATAAATCCAACATTCTTGGCAATCGCGTACACTATGTTCTAGATTTTCAAATATCCAAATTGTATCATTTTCTGTGTAAAATCTTCCATTCTTTTGGATTCTCTCATTGTAGTATTTTATCAAAAATGTTGTTCAAGTGGGGTATAGCCGATTTTAGAGGAGAAACTAATTTTCGATTAATCGGCATTCTTACACTGGAGACCAGGGCCGGCTTTAGGGGAGGGGGCAGGTGGAGTATGGTCGTGGGGGGCGCCGAAAAGTGATTTAAGAGGGCGCCAAAATTAGATATATGATTTTTTCTTTTTGCTCATCACTTATTTTTTGGGAGGGAGAAAGGAAATTTTTTTTCTACAGAGGCACCATTTTTAACCCTACTCCCGGCGTTACTTAGACTAGGTCCGGCCCTGCTGGAGACATAGCAAATAGCGACAGATACTCCAAACCTTACAGCCGATGGTCTTTGAATTCAAAAGTAAAATGTATGTTGTACAAAATGTAAACCTCTTCAGTCTTCATCACGCCACAGGACCAGTCTAGAAAGAGATACAGGTTTTTTTTAATTTTTATTTTAAATTTTTTTTACATTTTGAGAATGTCAGATTCACCATGGCACAATAGCTAACTTGAAATTTCGCCTACTTTAAAGTATCACTATAAACTGTCAATTAGAGCACTTTTAAATAAAATTCATGAGGTTTCCAAAAATGAGCAAAAAATAGAGTTTTTTGTGATTACTCGTTTTAATATCTGAAATAAACTTGCCTAGCGCAGTTTCCTAATTGGAAGCAGAAGATTTTTAATGTGTTTCACTAAGTACCTAACTTCAAATGTTATCGAGTGCCTGTAAAACATTATTAATGTATGGCGAGCTGTTGTTCGTATTTATACATACGCACAATATTCATATATTATGTTCACTTAATGTCCAGCTTTAGCTGATACTTGAAACACTCGATTTTACTTCGGTATGTATGACCAATTCATTATGTTAATTAAAGTTCACATAAGTGTTTGAAAAATTGTCAAACTGAATCGGCTGGGACTCGAATCTGGATCTCTTGGTTGCTAGCCAAGCGCCTTACCAATGAGGTATAGGCTACCGTAAATACGAAGAAAGGTTCGCCATACATTAATAATGTTTTACAGATACTCGATTACATTTAAAATTAAAAATATAACCGCGGGTCTGCGGCTTGCATTAAAAAGATGTGTTTGATTGATTATCGGACTGAAGTGGCCCGACGAACAAGCGGTCGGTAGCCTAATTAGTAACGTGCTTGGCTAACAATCAAGAGATTCGGGTTCAAGTCCCAGCCAATCCAGTTTGACAATTTTTCACTTATTACACTTATTTGAATTATTTTAATGTACCTAATATTAATTCGGACAAACAGGGACTGACGTCATTTCCTCAAATTCAATTATCCTTTTTGTCACATCGTCATAATATACATCTATCTTATAGATATTACTCAAAATATGTACCTACATTTTGTTAATGTATATCTTTAAAATGTACGTATAATTTTTGATAAATAATTCATACTTTAACGTTTTTCCTTTAATGAAAATTATCTTTTAAAATGTTTATTACATTTATATGAAAGTATCTACGTATGAATATCTAACGTTATTAAATAAATACTTACTACGAATGTTTTCATTTGTGAATAATTTAACATTTAATAAATTTTCTTCTTTACGACAGTTTAAACATCATTCGATGAGTTAATTTACTATATTTGAAATATTTCTTTGAATTTTCCACATTTCCATGAATTGATAACTATTATTAAGAATCAACTAGAATGTTTTTCTTTTACGATACAATCTTTTTTTTTGTTATCTATAATTTTTCCTTGTTCATAAATAAAATTGTGAATGTGCTTAAGGGGGACCACTAGTGTGACCGCCTGAAAAAGAAATGATTTTTGGGAATTTTTTTAAGAAAACTACTATATGGTATGTTTTAATATTTTCAGGATATATTCGTTGATATATAATAAATTCACGATAAAATTTTTGGACCAAAAAATTGAAAATTCCCAAGGCTGCAAAAAAAAAAGTTCCCCCACTGCTGCAGTGATAGTGGCCTTCACACTACCTAAAATCAAAAAAACCAAAAAGCCTATTGAACTAGAAGGTATGGTTCGTGCCGTGAACCTCAATCGAAAAAAAAAGTTGAAATTTAACAAAATGGCGAATTTATTAAAGAAAAGTTTCAAATTTTTGTGCAAAAATTTGATGGTTTTGGGCTTGCGAAAATTACATTTTTTATTCGATCGGAGGTTCATGGTACGAAGAAATATATATAAAAAAGGCTGCAATAAGAATCAAATCGATCAAATGATTTGTCTTTGAGTTATAAATGCAGCAAATTTGAAAAATGTAGTTTTTCGTACTTTCACCTTTTAGTTTTAATCACTGAGAATTTTTACTAAAATTATTTACGATGTACTCACTATAACGGTCATAGTAAAACTAGATGAGTCGTTTAAATGTGCCAGGGTCTAGCTGCTCTAGAACATGTGACTGGCAGCCACGTCCAGAAACTCCCGAACTATCAACCTTCATACATTTCTCAATACCTCAAAGTTAACAATGAAAATCAGAATTTACTCTTCGGATGGCTGTAACTCAAAAACTATTTGAGATATAACACTTGAAATTTTAGTATGTTATTTTTAAAGGTATAGACTATCGAAACATGCAAAAAAAATTTTCCAATTTTTTGAAAACGTCACACTAGTGGTCCCCCTTAAGACCGCACGATCAACATGAAAATTTCTATAATGATGTCGTAACCGATTTGAAGCAACATAAACGTTGTGAAGGCACCGCAGTTATGATAAGCGTGTGAGGCTAATAATAAAAATTCGGAAAGAAAATATTAACAAAATTGTTTTCAAACCGAGATGAGATCAAGTTTAAATGCCATCAGGTTAGGACTGGGATCCATAAGAAGTCAAAGTATGTCTCAGTTTAATAACTGTATTAAACGTAGAATGCACATACTTTTGTCATAAAAGTATTTACTTCAAACCGAACAAAAAGAAAAGTTCATTCACAACTTTACTTCCAAGCTGCTGATAACATATGTTTTGGTGGCTGATCATTGCGGATTTTACTGTATTTTTGGTAATGTTATTCTTCCCTGAGTAAGTTAGCAGTAAAAATTTGTATTAAGAAATAAAAAATATACGATATAAATGTATCTAATAAATTAACTAATTAAAATTCCATTTTTTTTAATTAGAAAATGAGACTTTATAAGTATTTTTAAGTACATAGATTATATAAATTAATTTTACTAAAACGAAAGCACGTTTGTTATTTGAATAAGAAAATGTACTAAATGAAAAAATATATTGCTGACCTAACTATTCGTTCTTACTTCAACAAAAACTTTAGATATTAAATATCGGAAACAGACATATTATAAATAACAAAAAATTCCAAAATTATTTTTTTGCAAATACTTAACAACAATCTGTAGGTCAAGCAAGCATGATTTTTTTATAAATTTCTACGGTTAGACTAAAAATTTTCCAAAACTCTTTCTTAGCGAGCCCCTACGACCCAACAGGGACCTGCGTACCAAATTTTACATTTGTATGTGTTATAGTTCTGGAGATTTCATGATAGGTGAGTGAGTTAGTGGTATTTGCCTTTTATATAATAGATAACTATATAGTTATTAATATAGTTCAACTAAACCTGAAACTAGAAATAATTATAACATCAATTCAATATTAAGTTGTAATATAACATCGCATAAACTTATCCTCCTGCGACCCGACCCGACCAGATGTTGGCTACAAAAATCGAAAGAAAAAAAAACTGGAAGATTTACTCACGTACCTATACCTACATATGCTGTACAAAGACATACGATGACGTAAACGGAAATGAGCAAGAATGAATTCGAAAGCATCGTGGGCTTGTGTTATTATATGGCATAGCAACATACTCTTCGCTTGTACACTTCCGTTGTGAGCTAGAATATAACTGCAGGAGAGGCAACAGCTCTACTGACTGCCATGGTATGGTTAATCATATGACTATTTCTGAAAAGAATTTCCTGAAATTCTGTCTACCACTGAATATGGTTTCTTTTCGAATGGCGAATCCTGTATTATGTATATAGTTGATAACACGAATTAAAACACTATACAAGTAAATAAGGCGATCGTAAGGATCGTAAGAAGAGCCAGCCCGACCAAAAGCGGGCCCTGATGCAAAATTAGTAATATAACAATTTATTTTATTACATATGAGCCGTTTATTTTGAAAATGGGGAAAGTCCATTTATGAAAAAAATGAAGATAATGGTAGTGACAGATAAGACTTAGTATGATATTTTTATCTGTCAACAATTTATAGTCAAAAAAATTCAGAAGCCTAATATTTGGAAGATTGAAGTTTTAGCTCTTAACATTATTGTAAATATGTTTATTTTGATAGTGGTGCAAGTCCATCTTACAAGTGAAATTTCCGAGCCCGGACCTATTGATTTTGATGAAACTGTTGTAGAACACTAAAAAATAAGTAACACGTATTTTTTTTATCTGCGGAAAAGCGGTTTGAAGGGATGAAATCGTTTTGCAAAAATTGGGGTGAAAATTTAATTTTTCAAATATCTCCAAAAAGTACAGCTGATTTAAACAATATGTAAGTAAATACAAAATGGACGTTTTATTCCCTACAGGTATATGCATTTTAAAACTGACAATTGCAATGTGCGATTTTATTATATCATAGAATAGTTTATTATGGATACACAGTAAGGGGTAATGTGATTGTGTACATTTACGAGTTTACGTTCAATAAACATGATCATTTTTCTATGAAATAAAATTAACTTATAAATATATTATTTTCAATTTATCGAATTATCGGTAAAAAATCAGCGATTTACCGGTAAAAATTTTAAGATATCTTTAGTAAGCCGGTTTATCGGTATTACAATCCCTAGCTCTAACCTTAGTACTTTTGGTACACAATTGCTGTAATTTTACTAATTTCGGTACAGAATCGCTGTAACCTTACTACTTTTGGTATAGAACTGCTGTGCATATTTGTTCAGATGCCCATGTAGACTCACATATACATTAATATTACTCATTTTCAACAATATTATATTACATTGGGATTGAACTAGTGACCTCTCTATTTGAAATCGATTAATAAATATAATTGCACTCTACATTTAAAATTTCCTGGAACCTCAATCATCACTATAATTTATTATAGCAGTGACTTTTAAACGTTTCTAATTAAAAATTCCTTGCATTAGAAGGTGTCTAAAATGTTTTTTTTTTTTTTTTTTTTTTTAAGATTTAATTTTCTAACTTATAAGATAAGAGTTATAGATAATATTAGAGCAATATACTAAAACTGTTAAAGGGATTATTTCGGTGATATGAACTATAATATATTTCTACCTTATATTCTTCGCACATATGTACGTAGGGTTGCCAGGTCTTAAAACCGAAAAGTCGGACAGGTCAGCCAGTTTAGCCGGACATTTAGGTAACAAACCTAACACCCTATAACATGACAATTTTTTTAAAAGTAAAATATGGCTCTTTTATAAATTACCATAAAATTTCTTTAAATTCTAATGAAACAACAATAAAATTGAATGAATCAGTTTTTTTTTATCATTAATCATTCAATATTCCTACTATTACAATTTGCAATGAAAAACAAAATTAAACAAGACACTAACTAATGAACTAAATAAACTTTAAATTAATTATAACATAAAGTAATTAATATTTTTCATTGGCAGACATCTGCTTTCAAAGCTCATTTTCTTTTAAGAGTGAGTTGTACAACTCTTTACAAGTCAAATTTTTAAAATTAACTTGTATAACCAACATTTTGGCCATAGTATCGCTGTTTAATTTGTTACGGTCTTTTGACCATTGTTCATCTATTAAAGAAAAAGCTCTTTCAACATTTTCATTATGACCCGGAATGGAAAAATAATATTGACAAACATAGTAAGGAATTCTGAAAAGCAATCTGAATTACAAAAAAAAAAAAAAATTAAAAAGGATTCATGAATCAAAACACGGGCAGAGCGAAAACCAACACATGACAAATGTAAAAAAAAAAATGGTCAAATTTAAAAAGCCTAACAAATTTGGCCGGACATGCAACCAAAAAGCCTGACTGTGTCCGGCTTTATCCGGACGCCTGGCAACCCTATATGTACGTATGTTTTAATTTCTCTATTTCAGGCTACCTAAGAGTAGTGCTATATATTATATAGCAAATATATAAGTACATCCATAATATGAGATATGTATTCATTCCTTCTGTTTTTAGTTAATTTCTAAACGGATAATTCAGCTGTTACAGCAGATTTTATTGTGAATAGACATGATGAGGTCCGTAGAAGCCCCCAAACGAAACATCCCATTGCACAGTGGTCCAATTTTCAAAAGAAGCGGACAAAAATCAAAAATTATTTTGAGTAAAACAAAAAATGGTATATAAGGGTTTTCAAGGTCGCTGATTATGAACTTGATATTATTATTTTGAAAATTCAAAATGGCGGGCAAGAATAAAAAAATTAGTTTTATTGAAACAAAAAATGGTATATAAAGGTTTTCAAGATCGCTGATTATGAATATGAAGTGAGACAAGAAAAAACTGAAATTGGTGTAAAAGACGAGGGGGAAAATTGGGGCAAGAATTTTGTTTTTTTAAAATAATCTACATACTTCATACTTTGTTGCAAAAAAAGCAAACCATCCAACTCGATCAAACTCATAACTATCTCTTATAAATAAACCATAACAATGCAATATTTCTCTGTAATAGGTACACCCTATAGAAATATTAAATTACCATTTACCACACATTCATAATGATAACTCATCGTCATTTTCAACTTCCGTCATTTTTGATTTCAAAAACACACTTGCAAACAAAAGTTATTAATGAACAACTAGAAGATGGACTGTCGGTTTGCACCGAGGTAGATAAGCACCGAGGTAGGTGGGAGCTTTTTGAAATCCTCTTATTTTTCCACACAGAAAACTATAAAAAATTTTGTACTTCTTATAGAAGAAGGAAAGGTACCTATATAATATTGTAAAGGAAGGAGCATTTCTCAAAATACTGATCAACATATTATGAATATTAAATGTGCGTATTATAACAATAATAAATTGTTATATACGATTACATTCACATATTTTTACAATAATTACTTAATATACTCATACGTCACCAAAAATGGTGGGATATTTTCTCCCTCTCTTAGGACAATTGGTTTTCAAAATTTCAGCGACACATACAATATATTTTTTTAACATTACAAATTTTAACGCGATCGTGTAAACATAAATCTAAAATAAATACATATTGTTGTAAAATTGTTTATTTTATTTAATTGTTAAATAAATGCCTCTCACCGAGTAAAATTTTGTGAAATAATTTCCAACTTCCAACTTTGAGTTAAACGTTCGACACCTTCTTCGAAAAATCTGTTGTATTATTTTAAATATTTTAACAACAGAAAAGGAATTTTCGACAGGAGTTATTCATTTAATCGTGAAAAAGGTCGAATTAAATCATCGTCATCTACTCAGTGCATTTGTTTAACAAGGTACATTACGTTTTCCAAAGATAACCCTTCGACCAACATTTTTTTACAATCTTTTTATTTATCATCGCACCTTTCCCGTTCCTATAACCACTTACGTAAAATCCAAAACGCTCATTCATCACCATTTTCAAACATTATCTAGTTTTTTTTTACCCTTTATTTTCATTAACCCAACCAACAATATTAGATTTCACGTAATTTTGACATTTGTCAAAAACGCGCGGAATCATAGATAAACAACCGCACCCATCCTCATACCATAGACATATCTTTTTTCTTATAATCGTTTAGTAGATCGATACGATCCATATTACCTTTTTGTGTAACATCTAAAGCCCCATTTCCACTGCGACTTTTTTTATACTCTGGCTTACAAGCAAATAAAATCAACTAACATCGTGGTCGTGTTTCTTTTCACGACAGTAAATCATTTACATAACTACATATTTTGTTTCATTTTTGTTTTATTTTATTTTATTATAAAAAAGTAGTTATAGAAATGGTAGCAGAGATCTCTAAACGATTGTAAATAAAACACAAATCAGTTCCTTTTAAATTTCATTAATTTATTTCATTCATAATCATTACATACATTATTTTTTTTTATCCCCTTCAATTAATCAATAATCATGGTCCTGGTTAAATCCCCATCTTCTGATTCCATTTACAACCTACGGAAACGTAATGTACAACAAGCCGACGCATCAACTCCTCAAACCACATTTTCAACTGCTGTTACGACCATAGTAGCAAGCACATCGACAAGCACGCAAGCAACAGCAGCGCGTACCGGTGCGATACCCAAATACTCTACCCAAGAGGCCGCATGTGTAAAACCAAGTGAGAAACCAGACGACAAACTATCGGAATCGTTTGAAACGCCGAAACGTTTTTCGAATCCAGAGTATACGACAATCGAAAAACAGTCGTATACTTCAGAAGAAGAAGATTTTCAGCAGCTAAACGCAGCTTCAAACAAGAAGGATCCCGATAAAACAAGCATTCCGACGTTTCAAACCGCAACACAAACAGATCAACAACAGGCTTCAACTGGAACGCATGCAAACGATCACGTAATTCACATGTTGGCACAAGCTACCGCTATGAATTCAACTTTGATCCACGCCTTAAACGACCGCATGGAAAACATGATGACGTCAGATGTGCTGCGTCCCAATGTTAGCCAGTTGTTTTCAAAAATACCAAATACAGATGGTTCCTCACCCGATTTACTAATAGAATTTATAATAGAGATGGACGAAATAACCCAACTTGAAATAGTTCCATTTCAAAATCTCTTAAAATCAGTAATGATGGTTGTTTCCGGAGAACTACGTTCATTTCTCGCGATGTGTGCTAAAGATAAATTAACTTGGACGGTATTAAAAAAGGAACTACTTAAAACATTCTTAACAAGGCAACAAATTAACAGAATTACCCTCTCAAGAATATTCAGGTATCAGAAACCGGAAGAAACACTTATCGACTTCTCTAAAGACGTTTACCGCGTTGCTTGTGCGCTGAATTCAGTAGACGACGACTCAATTCTCGCGCATATTTGGGACAGTTGCAATTCAGATTATCTACAACTAATCTGTCACATTCCCATTCCACGAACTATGCAGGAGCTATTTACCATTGCCAAAAGATTAGAAGACGCAAGACAACGTATCAAATTGGCTCAACAAAGAGAAACTGAATCGACGTCTACTTCAAAAAACTTGTCAGTGTCAAGGATGTGAATACTTCGGAGCCACGGTCGAAGATTTTTACACCCTTGATGAAAAGCTTTAATATTTCATCGAAGTGCTTTAATAAATATTATAATACACTGCCGTTCATAGATGTTGAACTAAACAATATTAAAATGAGTGCCTTAATAGATAGTGGGTCGACTACGAACTATATAAATAACGAATTAATAAAAAACTTAAAATTTAATAATAATAAAAACTACACTATAACTAAAACTAATATAAAAATAAAACTACCTAATAATAAAACTACAACTATACATAAAATACTAACAACTATCCTAAAAATAAATAACTTAACCTGGAAAACTAAATTCTACGTAATAAAAGATCTATCTACACAATTAATACTTGGTAACTCATTCTTAATAAAAACAAAAGCAATATTAAACTACAAAAACAAAACAATAAACTTTAACTTCAGCAGTCAACATTCAACAACGGCAATGTTACACTTAAGAACAATCGAAGACAACTTGAATCTACTTGTTGAACTTCCATTTCAACTTTCCGAATCAGACCAAGAGGATCTCAATGCTATACTCACGGAATTCCAACACGTATTAACCGATCGAATTGGCTATGCTGCGCAATATAAGATGAAAATTATTTTACGTGATAAGACACCAGTATACCAACGGCCATACTCAATGCCACCACCAAGAGCGGAACACATGAGACGACTTTTAGATACACTTCTTGAACAAGGGGTGATTCAAAAAAGCAAGAGTCCATTCGCGAGTCCAGCCTTTTTAGTACCTAAAAAAGACAATACCTTCAGACTCGTGATCGATTATAGAAAATTGAATAAGTCTCTACTTTACGATCCGTTTCCACAACTCGACATAAATCAAGCCTTCATGTCGCTGGGTGGAGCCAAAGTTTTTTCACGGCTAGATATCGGCAACGCCTACTACCAGTGTCCATTAGATTACAAATCACGTAAAATAACAAGTTTCATCACGGTACATGGTCAATTCGAATTCACCAGGTTCCCAATGGGTTTGGCGACCAGCAGTCAGGCATTAAATCGGATCCTGAACGAAATTTTGGGTGATCTAAAATATAAATATTGTACACAGTATAGCGACGATCTTTTAATATGGTCACCGTCCATCGACGAACATAAAACTCACCTACGAGAAGTTCTACGACGTTTAGGAGATGCTGGATTTACTATAAATCCTCAAAAATGCCAAATGTTCATGAAGAAGCTGCGCTTCCTCGGGCACGTCATTTCCAGTGAAGGACTTTCCGTAGATAATGACAAGATTCAAGCTGTCATCGATTTACCACCACCACGAAACTTGAAACAGCTCCGTAGTTTTCTGGGGATGGCGTCATTTTTCAGCAAATTCATCCCAAAATTTGCCGAGTTAGCAGCACCACTTAACCACCTAAAAAAGAAGGGAATTAAATTTCAATTTGGACCAGAACAAATGGAAGCCTTCCAAAAAATCAAAGACAAGCTTACCGCAACTCCAGTCTTGAAGTTCCCCGACTTCAGTAAGTCATTTATACTGAAATGTGATGCTTCCGACAATTGTTTGGGAAGTGTGTTGCTGCAAAAACATGGCGATGACATCCATCCAATCGCATATGCCTCCAGAAAGCTTACAGACCCGGAGACTCATTATACTATCTATGAAAAAGAGGCACTTTCTCTTGTATGGAGCGTACAGAAATTCAAAGACTACTTACAACACCAGAAGTTCGAAGTACACTGCGACAACAACGCCGTTACTCATCTCTATAATTCACCAAAACAGTGCGGCCGCACAGCTCGGTGGATGTTGAGCTTAGCGGACTTCGACTTCTCCGTCGTTCATATTCGTGGCGATATGAACATCGCAGACGCTCTGACACGCCTATACAAAGACGACGATGAACAACCACCTGACAAAACAAATTCACCATCAGAAAATGTGAAATCCTGTGATGATCTTCCTAATATAATACCACCACCCCGATGTAATTTATTGACATCCGTTCCTGAAGTTTTTCCCTCCATAAAACATCACCAGAATACTGACGAAGAGTGCAGCAGCGTCATACGGTACCTGGAACAAGGTATCGACAATGATGTCACAAAAAACTTCTGCCTTTCCGCCGGTGTCTTATGTAAAATGGTTGGAAAACATCGACAGAAACGGATATACATACCAGCATCACTTAGGAAAATCATCATATATTATTTTCATAATGCGTCGACTCATCCGAATTCCACCAAGACCTATCGGAACATAGCTCGACGATTCTCTTGGCCTCGACTATTCCAAGACGTACGTGACTACGTCATGGCTTGTGATATCTGCCAGAGATGTAAGCCCCTATCGAAGAAAACCGGTGCCCCCATGTATAATGTGGTACCAAAATTTCCCTGGTATAAAATCGCAATCGATCATTGCGGGCCTATCGCCTCCAGCTCTAAAAGAAACAAATACTGTATTATTATTGTTGACACTTTTTCAAAGTTTTTGCAGGCCATACCTGTTTCAAGACTCACTTCCAAGGTGACAGTACAGAAGATGGAAGCGCTATTTTACCAATTCGGCCCGCCAGCGATAATTGTTTCAGATAATTCTCGCTCCTTTTGCTCCAAGGAATTCCACGCGATGTGTCTCAGGTGGGGAATTAACCACGTCACCACGACACCCTATCACCCAAGTTCCAACATCGCCGAACGCTACGTCAGGACTGTCGTGACCAATTTGTCCACTACGATTATGAACACAGTGCCAAACATCGTGACTGGGACAAATTCATTAGCTCCGTCGTGTACGCCTACAACACCACCTCGCACGACAGCACGAAGCATACACCGTCATCGATTTTCTTCAAAAGAGAATTGTTAAATCCATTTGACAATCTATATGACGTCAGACGTATTCTACAAGGTGATAAAATACCTACGCGACAATCTGTAGAATCGTATCTTCGTCAAGCTAGTGCACGACAGTCCAGATACTTCAATCGACGTCGACCACCATCGCACAAGTTCAAGGTTGGGGACACCGTTGTGCAGAAAATTATTCGTATATCGAAGCCGTACACTACCACCAAAAAATTTCTGCCAAGGTGGAGCAAGCCACGACAAATACTCCGTTTTACAACACCTGTATCAGTTGTACTTCGTGATTGGAACACAAGTCGCATACACCGAGCACACGTCGACCAAATTAAGCGCTACCATCCGAGTACCCCTCAACGCGCCGGAGACCGGCATCACTAGTACTAAACATCTTCGGTAGTATAATGGTCAGTATCACTACCTATCACACTGGGGCCGGCATTCGCTTCCGCAGTGGAGGCCGCGATCGTCAACATCCATCACATCTGGATTCGCCATCCAAAAAAAAAAAACTATTGTCCTGAGGAGAAGATAATATAACAATAATAAATTGTTATATACGATTACATTCACATATTTTTACAATAATTACTTAATATACTCATACGTCACCAAAAATGGTGGGATATTTTCTCCCTCTCTTAGGACAATTGGTTTTCAAAATTTCAGCGACACATACAATATATTTTTTTAACATTACAAATTTTAACGCGATCGTGTAAACATAAATCTAAAATAAATACATATTGTTGTAAAATTGTTTATTTTATTTAATTGTTAAATAAATGCCTCTCACCGAGTAAAATTTTGTGAAATAATTTCCAACTTCCAACTTTGAGTTAAACGTTCGACACCTTCTTCGAAAAATCTGTTGTATTATTTTAAATATTTTAACAACAGAAAAGGAATTTTCGACAGGAGTTATTCATTTAATCGTGAAAAAGGTCGAATTAAATCATCGTCATCTACTCAGTGCATTTGTTTAACAAGGTACATTACGTTTTCCAAAGATAACCCTTCGACCAACATTTTTTTACAATCTTTTTATTTATCATCGCACCTTTCCCGTTCCTATAACCACTTACGTAAAATCCAAAACGCTCATTCATCACCATTTTCAAACATTATCTAGTTTTTTTTTACCCTTTATTTTCATTAACCCAACCAACAATATTAGATTTCACGTAATTTTGACATTTGTCAAAAACGCGCGGAATCATAGATAAACAACCGCACCCATCCTCATACCATAGACATATCTTTTTTCTTATAATCGTTTAGTAGATCGATACGATCCATATTACCTTTTTGTGTAACATCTAAAGCCCCATTTCCACTGCGACTTTTTTTATACTCTGGCTTACAAGCAAATAAAATCAACTAACATCGTGGTCGTGTTTCTTTTCACGACAGTAAATCATTTACATAACTACATATTTTGTTTCATTTTTGTTTTATTTTATTTTATTATAAAAAAGTAGTTATAGTATTATGAATGACGTCATTTTGTAAATAAACAGTAACAGTTTTAATTTAATTAAAACATTGCCATTGCTTTTAAAACAATATACTCAGTACATTTTTCTTACATTGTGATTTCTATATAAAAACATAAACAATTAATTATTTTTAATATCTGTTCTATTTGATTCAATAATCGACTCCTTAAGAATGCTGTTCGATTATTTTATCAGTTAATTTTTCGAATTCTTAATTGTCTACTAAATTATTATATTTTTTAACGGTGCTTAAAGAATATTATAAATTACTATAAACTGAAAACAAAAATTGCTCTAATTAATCGATTATTTACAATTTAAAATTATTTCTTTAAAAAGATTACGTACCTATTGGTTTATAATTTTCCATCACTAATAAGACATATCTTTTTGATAAAAGTAGACACAAACATAAATAAAACTATACATTTATTAAATTATCATTTTATTAATAAATAAATAAGTACAAACAAAATACATAATCTTGGAGTTAAATTTTTATATGCTCATTAATTTTACATAAACAACGCCACTGAAATGAAGCGTCAATCTAACCTATATTTTAATTTTTACGTAATTGTATTTTTTACAATATTTTTAACATTTTTGTCGTTATTATGATATATTTTAACTAAAAAACGAATTCCTTATTTAGGTAGAATGATTCCTTTTTCGGTATTTCCTTCACTTTGTGTAATGTCAAAATTGGTATTTTTCCGCTTATTATAAACCTGTTCTTTTAAATAAAAAATTTAGAAAAATTAACAAATTTTCGCTAGAAATGGTTACATTTATTGAAAAATACAATATTTACTTACCAAGATATTATATTTATGGAGTATTACGTTTATTAATATTGTCTTAAACTTAATTTTTCGTACGACTCAATGTTTTGTGCTTATTTGCACTTTTTTTAGTGTATATTTACTCTTTTGTTTTTTATTTTTTGTGGTACATTCAAAGGAATCTACGTATTCATTCTAACATATCATATTATATTATATCTTGTCTCTCTCTTAAGAAATAGTTTCCATCCATATTCTTCTATATCAATGCTTTTTTCAAAAAATTATTTTTTTGTATTGTTAGATAGTGGTATTAATCGTAAAAAAATTTTTCGGCCGATAACACTGTGATGGTACCTTAACTTACAATAAGAATGGTACGAAATTGTGTTGTAATGAAAAACTTTCAGTGAGTGCTTTTTTGAGTACCTAATTTGGAAATTGGACTTATATCTCTAATGCTGTCAAAATAGTATGTTATTTTTATTAGGCGTTGACGAATAACAGAAACTAGCGGTTAATCAAGTAACGGTTAATCGAAGTATTACTGTACTTGCTTACTTAATTTTTACGTAATTAGAACGTAATATTTTATGTAATCTAAACTCATTTCGTTACAAACAACTCCTGAAAAATTCGCTACGTTACGCAGAATGCTGTAACAAGGCTATTTTTTTTTCCACCATACATAATATATCAAATGCAATGAAAACTTTCTTAATGGACTTATGTACATGTCCGTCCATTTGGAGAGCTCCAATGTTCACCAACTGACTATACGCTCACAGTAAGTTCATGCATGTGATGCTACGTAGGTACCTACGTTATGTCGGGACGTGCGGGACGTGCGGTGCGCGCAGCAGCAAGTAATGCCGTGTTGTAGTAGTAAATCAAACGAAAAGTTATATATAAGTTTCTTGGTGAACGTTTATATTAATTAAAAACTTTACGTATGTGAAGCACGAACTAATAAAGTGGATATGTAACTGAGGCTTGCCTGATTGTCTTGTTATATATGTTTGATAGGAATTTTTTTTTTAATAAATATCTCTAAGGCTGTCTTGTGCTTGGTGATGTTGGATGTCTGTATAGAAAAGTATATTTAATTCAATTAAAACAAACTTATTACTGATAGTAACATAATCATTATACTATAACTGGAAAAGTTACGATAAATTAATATTAATTAAACATGGGAATTACAATTCATATACTAAAGGGCAACGCGATGCTAGTCCCAATTCAAGTTCTTCTTAGTAGAGTTTAGGGTGGTACTTCCGCCTAGATAATTAGTCAACTGTTCCTATTATTAATAGGAACAGTTCACTAATTATCTAGGCGGAAGCTTCTGTAACTCATCCTTTTTTTAAACTAAAATGGGTACCAAAAATAAACAGGGAACATGTAACGGAACTAAATGTTTCTGAAGTTAGAAAAATAAAACACACAGAACTTAATAGCACAGAGCCTCAGACTGAGAAAAAGAAAGAAAAAAATGAATCATACTATATGTTTTTTGAAGACTCAGATTCTTCAGTAACAAGTGATAGCACTAACACTATGGTAGATTTAGAAACGCTTCAGTATCTAAAAGATAATGATACTAGTTTAACTATTCTTTAACCAGTTAACTGGATATGACGAAATATTTCGTCATACATAAAAGCCTACTGCAATGGGCATGACGACATTTTTCGTCATGAAAAAACCTGTTAACTGGGTGTGACGAAATATTTCGTCATACATAAAAGCCTACTGCAATGGGCATGACGACATTTTTCGTCATGGAAAAACCTGTTAACTGGGTATGACGAAATATTTCGTCATACATAAAAGCCTACTGCAATGGGCATGATGACATTTTTCCCCATTCTGAGTCCCCATTCTGAAATGTCCCCAAAGTCCCCATTCTGAAACGAGTTGAGCAATAGCTAATTCCCCGGTTGACAGGTTAAATAAATATCCAACTATAAAAAAACGTTTCTTAAAATATAATACACGTTTACCAAGTTCTGCTCCAGTAGAACGTCTTTTTTCATTTGGGGGAATGATCATGAGGCCCCACACAAGAAAGATGGACGATGACTTGTTTGAAAAATTAGTAATCTTAAAATCTATAAAATAAATGAATCTAATTTAAACTGGGAAATTTTGCTATACTTATCAATATCACACACAATTAAAAAAACATTTGACCTCTCTGGATCTACCTCAGTGTTAGTTAATTTTAGTACTGTTATTTTATAAACTTAATTAAATTTAATTTTATTAAATATATAAATAAATAGTTACCATCATTTAAGGGGCTAGAATGGCCCCATAGTTTATTTCAGCTTATAAATATGCTGAATAATATATATAAGAATATAACTTTCTTTTTTGAAAGTTGATAGCAGAAATATTACATTGTTATACGCACCTTATATTTTTTTGTTTTCACATTGTGATTGTTAAAAGTATTTTATTTGAATAAAAGTATTTTGAAAGTACGTATTTTGTATTTAGTATTTAAATACCAACACAGCAAACCATTTAGTATTTTGCATTTGAAATACAAAATTAAAAAAGTATTTGTATTTTGTATTTAAATAGCTTTAAAAAAGTATTTTGCACATCTCTGCCTATTAATAGATGATGAATTTGAGTTGATTCTGAAACAGATTCAATTGCGTGTGAAAACGGCTGGAGGTAACAAAATTCGTAACGACAAAGCTCTAAAAAGTTTCACATCACAACAAAAAATAAAAAGTAGCTTATAGGGTTCCCGGGTAGCTAGAGATAACTATTTTTTATTAATAATTAATTTCGTTAACAATGAACATTATGATTACAATACTGCATACGTCCCAACTTACAAAAAATTATTTCGTTGTGTTTGTTTCCGAACTAATCATAGCATAGCATAGCATAGCATAGCATATTTGAAGAATAGCTGACACCCAGGAATTATTATTTTAAACTTTTCAGATCTTTTTCGTTGTAAATTTTTAAAATTTTTTATTTGATTTGATGATTTTTATTTTTAAAATTTATGATTTAACCTATGTATTTGCATCAAGTCTGTGGTTAAGTACCATCCCGCAATTATTAGCTTTCAAAGTGGGACTTTAGGAATTTTCATTTTATTTTTGTAATTAAAAATTTTGGCAAGTGCATGTTAGACGCACATTGAATTAGTATTTTTCAGTGGCTAGAATTTTTCAAAACTCACGTGATAAAATATACGGCATTTAGTACACTTTTACGGTTTGTTATAAATGTAAATAAATATATATTACTTGCGCATGCGTTCCACGAATTTGCGCTGAGCAACACTCAGGTTCACAAAATGAATCTACAAGAGAAATTTAAAATATATTTTGTTAGTTCATATAAAAATGTACAAAGCTTAAAAAATCATCATTTTTGTCTAAACAATTTTTAATAATTTATTTTTAAGAATAATTATTTTATTGCGGATTCTTCAAAATTTCTGGTTTTAGCATGTATACAGGATCATCTTACCCAATAGCCACAGTGAGCACTGTGCCTAGGGTCTGCAAACTTACAGGGGCTTACAAAATTTCAAACTAAAAAATTTAAATAAGAATGTACCCCATTATAACACAGAATTCCATTTATATTCATTTTAGCTTTTAGGCAAAACTGTTTAAGGCCGATAACAGTTCTAGAACGCCACTACATGCACGGCGCCTCAAAATTTCATGCCCATGCGTCCAGAGATAATATAGAAATTCCGTAAAAATGTGACGGACTAACAGAAAAGAAAACTATAGGATCCAACATGAAAATAATTGCATACGTTCAAAAAAAATTTCTGAAAATGTAGTTAAACGATTCATGGTGCATAAGAAGTAGTTAAACATATTATATTCAGAAAAAAAATATGCAACTAATTACTCTTGAAATCCAAAATAAAATTTAATTAATACCGCTATCATTTACATTTAACTTAACAAAATTATTACTATTTCTTAATTACGAGTGGGTATGTTTATTTAATTTCGAGCACATTATCGTCACCTAAATTATTTGTAGGTATATTTAAATCAAATTTCTAAAGGAGCATGGAGTAACCTATATGTTCGTAATTAAAAATATTAAAAGGACTAAGTATATTTAGTTTTATTTATTTTTATTTTTTTAATATAATTTTCCTTTGTACGTAAAATAACATAAAAATTATGTTAAGAGCAAGAAATTTTTTCAGTAAAAATATTTTTACACTAAAAGTATTTGACATACAAATTTCATTATTTTACTCACCTAGCAAAGCAACCAACCAACCAAGGGGTTATCATTTAAAAACATTTTATAATTTCAAAAAGAAAAAAAAGTCGTTGTCAGGTGTACTTGGGCAAAATAGTATTCCGTACTATGAGTGGTTATTATGGATTTGATGTGATAGTTTACAAGGGCAGCCAAAACACTTCTTCTGATGTAAATTCCATAACTGAAACCAACTATCATTCTCAATTTCAAAACGATCGTATCAGAGAGAAGCAGCGATATTTATTAAATGTTTCAATGCGCGCCACCTATTTCTATTTCAATAATTACACGGCGTTCTAAAAAAAAAATTAAGTACCCACTTTAATTTTTTCTGTCTATTAATTCATACACATCGCTCAATAAGAATATATGCGTAATATTAATAGGTTTGAACGTTACTTTATGGTATTCCGTATTTGTAAATAATAAACAAATACTTTACTTTGCAAAATATCACTTTTATTTTTGAAACTGTGACAATATTGTTTCGAACTGTTAGTTCATTTCCAAACAGAAAATGTACTAACGGTTCGAATCAACATTGTCACAGTTTCAAAAATAAAAGTGGTATTTTGCAAAGTAAAGTATTTGTTTATTATTTACAAATACATATGCGTACTTTTTTTATCACGTACTGTTTTTTAGGTACCTACGTTAATTAATCCATTTATAACTATCAGTAAAAAAAATTAAAAAGTTTCAGTATACACATTATTTTATTTAATAATGAAAAATTTTTATAATTTATTAATTTATTTAAACTATAATTCGAGTAAAACCGACAACAAAACTTATCATTAAGGGGGAAGGGTCCTCCAGACAACCGGTTTTTTAATAATTATTTTTAAGAAACTGGATACATTTACTGTATCAAATGACGTTACATAGTATAGTACATGTTATGGTGTATTCACTCACAAATTTTTATGCAAAAAAAAAAAAAATGGCGGCGCTACAGCTATTCCAAGTTGACTCTTTTAATTTGCGCCGTGGAATGTCCAGCCTCTTGTAATCAGCTGAATTCAATCGGACAAAAAAATTACATTAAAATAAGTCATTACGCTTTGCATATACCTATTTCTGATGAGAAAATTTTTTTTTCACAATTTAAAATCAAAAAGAAAAAAATTCACTTCTTTTTTTGTAAACAAATTGTTATAAGCAATATTTATAGTAATAATTTATGCAAAATTTTAGGTATATGCAAAGGCCAATATCTTAAAGAATATCTGTACAAAATTTCAAGTTAATACCTTAATAACTTTTTAAGTTACTTTCCACGGCGCGGAACAAAACCTGTTTTGAGAAAAACGCTATTAAAAGTTTTCGTTCTTGAAAAGTACCCACTTGAAAAGCAGTTTATCGTTATCTAAGATAATCTTTCTGTTGGGATTAAAACATTAGAAATATATTCCTTAAGGTTCAAATGAACTTTTAAAGCAAAACAAAAAATGAAAAGTTTGAAAGTTCTGGGGGACCCTTCCCCCTTAAAATATTAGCACACATTAAAATATAAAATATATATAGTGAAAGGTACATATTGTACACAAAAAAATGAAAAATATTTAACTTTTTCCTTTATGTTTGAAAGTATCGTCTCACTTTAAACGCCAACAGTAATTTACTAACATAGCTGCATCCCAACGACCTTGAAACCGTTCTTCAAGTCTTTTTATATTCTGGTGAAACCGCTCCCTTTGTTCATCATTTACAGCTCCAAGATTTGAAGGAAGAAAAGAGAAATGGGAATGAACACAGTGAATTTTTAATGGCATCCGGCATTCCAGCTTTTTGTATGCATTTAACTAATTGTTCGCAAAGGCTACCTGTACACGATCAGTAATACTGTCAGTATTTAGAAATACTGACATTATTACTAATCGTGTATTTATAATACTGAAATATTTATACAACAAAAATAATGATTCATAATTTTTGTCAGTAAACACTGACAGTATTACTGATCGTGTACAGGCAGCCTAAGCGTTCTACGTTTTCGGCTTCGCGCGTTCAGAAGCTACTATAAGTCGTCAACTCCGATGTCGATATAAAAATATGTCTGTTTAAAGTCCTTTATTACGTAGTTAATTGACACTTAACTGAAAATAATCAATAATGATGAACGGATTCGATACTTATAACATCGAATAAAAGTTAGAAATAGCAGAGGGTGGGGGTCACGAAATATTTTTCTATACTAGGGGGGTGGCGAAATATTTTTCCATACTAGAGGGGTCGCGCCATGAAAAAGGTTGAAAAACACTGCTCTAGCTAACAGAAAGCTATAATAGCAATGAGTATTCCGGGTACCGCAATCGGGTTACGCAGTGTTATTAGTGACACAACAATATTAATTTACTTAAAACATTTTGTCAATTTCTTTGGTTATTTTGAGTGTATTACTTTCATATAGATACAGTGGCGGATTTACTGTAAGTGCCGCTCTAGGCTCAGTAAAAAATGCCGCCCCTAAGATGGTAAAAAAAAATTTTGCCGCCTTTTTTCCGCAAATTTGCCGCCCCTAAAAACTGCCGCCCTTCTTAAAAACCGTAAGTAACGAGCAAAAATAAGAAAACTTCAAATTCTACATCTTTCCGCCCTTTTTGCCCAAATTTGCCTCCCCTAAAATCTGCCACCCTAGGTCCCAGTCTACTCAGCCTGCTGGTAAATCCGCCACTGTATAGATACGGTAACAAAACAATATCAAGTATGTGAAAGTAATATATGCTTATTATAGTCCAATAGCACTAATTTTAAGCCCTCTCCCACTAAACATTAATTTTAGAATAGACATAAAAATCTTTTAAAAAGAGATTCTTGTGGGGATTGCCGAGGAGAACATTTGTGCAAAATGTGAATTCTCGAAAATGTTTTTTTTTTTAAATTGTTTAAACAATATTGAAAATTCATGAATAGCGTTTTTTGACCTTTCACCGCTTATGTAGCGAAAACGGTGATAGATACATTAAAAAATGTTAAGACCTTTTTTATAGAGAACCGAATTCTCTACAAAAAAGTCGGCGAGATCACCTGCCTATCTTGTACAGGTGAAAAGATATAGCGCTCCAAACGCGCACTCAATAATACACTTTTTCGAACGTTCCGGCAGGGTGTGCCGTCCGGGAAGGTCTTAACACATTTTAATGTATCTATCACCGTTTTCGCTACTTAAGCGGTGAAAGGTCAAGAAACGCTATTCATGAATGCTTAAACAATATAAAAAAACATTTCCGGGAGTTAACATTTTTTTAAAAATTTTTGTCTTCTCTAAAATTAATGTATAGATAAAATTTAGTGCTATTGGACTATTAGTGTATAAACAAGAATTGTTATATTTTTTGTAGTGTAGATTTATCAATTTATTATTTCTTCCTTCTTTAATTTCCTATTGTTTAACATTTTGAACGAAGAAAAATGTGTCATCAAACTTTCTTTTTATGTACCAAATTACGTGAGAAAATTCAGTACTGATAATTTTCGTTCTGTCTACAGTTAATTCTACAGTTTCAAATTTTCAAGTAGATTATTTTCAAAAAAAAATCGCCTAACACAGACGGATAGATGTCAAAGTAATTCCATAAGTATTCCGGTTGCCAGTTTTGGTATGGAATACTTTGGTACGGTAAAAAAAAAAAAAAACATAAACCTATACCCAACTTGTAAAAGCAAAATAACATACTTGTCGGGAGCTTGTATAGGTATATACATGAATACACGGGAGGGGGACGAAATGAAAGTATTTTTAACGTGAATATGCACATGTATGCATTTATAATATGTACTTGCAGTACTTTTAGTTTTTTACACTACTGAACAAAAAGTATGGAAAACGGGAACCAGTATTTTACTCTAAAGATGACAATAAGTCCTTCTACGGTAAAACACAAGACTAAATTCAAATACATGCTTATTATAGGCATGTATTTGAATTTAATCATCACGTGTTTGATAATGATCATATTGACCGAAATATATCATAAGAGTTTAACACAATAAAAGTGATATTTTTACAAAGTAAAGTGTTTTTTTTAATTATTAGCTAATACTGTGTGAGTTTTCTGAGAGTTGCCATTTTTATTACAGCCAAACCGTTTATTTATTCGAAAAATTGTTCAAATTAGAGTTGTAGATACCGACGGGGGCAACCGATTGCTATACTCAGGAGCTTTATAGCTCTTATGGTTTCCGAGCTATGATACAAACTTATAGCTTTTTAAATGAGACTATATATGAATTTTTCGATAAAACTGATCTAATGCATTAATTAACAACATAAATGAGCAAAAAAAAATTTTTTTACCCAAGTCTGATTTTTGAACTTTTTTTATCAGTTAGGCAGTAAAAATATGCATATGTACTTGAGGCTACTTCAACCGATAGTGTTCTGGTTGATTACATTTCCATTACAATCAAAAAAGAACCTTTTCCAGTACCATTTCTATCATACAAATTTGGTTGTAATAAAAATGGCAACTCTAAAAAAAAACTCACATGGTGTGTATATTTTTAATAACTTTTTCCCAGTAGTCTTACTATTATAACTCAAAATTTGCTAGAAATTATCGCTCCACCTTTCTAACCTCCTAATAGGCTTCTAAAGTTGAAATTTTGATCTCTATACACGGAGAGAAAATTCCTCTAAAAATTACTGTGCTCATACTACAATCGACGTGTAACAGGCGAACATATCCAATTTTACCGTACAAAAATTGGATATGTTCGCCTGTTACACGTCGATTGTAGTATGAGCACAGTAATTTTTATAGGAATTTTCTCTCCGTGTAGAGTTAGCTGCTATTAAGTTATATATAGATTATTGAAAAAAAAAAACAGGTTTTCTCGGCAGTGTAATAGTTGCTGTAAGCCTAAAAATTGGTACATTTCCGTCAAAATTTTAAGCTAAATCTTTCTATTCGATTGTAGAAACGACTTTAATTATAATAGTAACACTGACACTACAATTTCTAATCAAGTTTGATATGATTTAAAATATTTAAGAAGTAAAAATTTTTAATGCGTAGTGTATCGCTTCCAGGTACATTCCACATTTAAGTGCTATTGAAAAAAAAAGATCTAGTTAGTAAGAAAAAAGTAAATGGGAAAACAAATACAAAGCGTATCTACATGGTGTCTCATACTAATGGGTACCTATATAATTTATATGTTAATTAAATAATTTTAAATTTCCATAACGAATAAAAATGTTGACTGCAAAAATTCTTTGGATTCAATAAAAATTTGTACCGCAGTGAATTAAATGAGGCAATATTGACCGGGTACCGAAAGAATGAGCTACACCATATTTTCGCGCATATTTCACGCCGTCAAAATATAATTTCGCACTGTCTCAAAACTCAACAGAAAAGCGGAAAAATCAAAAAAATCCATTTGATTACCTTCCAGGGAAAATGTAGGCACGACGGAATCTAAACCAACGGCGATAATAAAAAGAAACTCGGAGAAAATCGGAGAAAATTGTTTTAGGTTAAAAAAAGTCCTGTATGGTAGCGACTATATAAATAAATACGATTATTATAAAAATTTGTTAATTTTTATTTTATCCTACTTCTATATACCGATCTGATTTTACAAAATATTAAATTAAATTAACATATTAAAATTGTTCTAATTAATATTACAAGGAAATTTCCAATAAAATAAAATCGATTGTGTCATAACTTCTTCCTTATGTTATCAATTAAGGGGTTACTTGTTTTCGGCTTTTTTGCAGTATAAGAAAATATTATTAACTCTGTTAGTAAATTTATTTATTTTATCTATTAGTAAATGATTAGGCTTGCACTTGAACAGGGAATTCAAAAAAAGGGTTTTCAATTTTTGACAGCGTTTTAAACACAAAATTTTGATTTTCGGTAAAAATTTTCGTGTTTTTCGTTGGTTTTCTACTTGTAAAATATGATGAAATGAACGGAAGCAGCAGTAATCAATCCTTCGTTCAAGTACAAGCCATAAGCATCTACCAATAGACATAATTTTGTTTTTTGATTTTGGGATAAGGATTTCACAAGTTATTCTTTGGCGATTTTTAATAGCGATTTTCAACAACAAGCTGCCAATGACAAATTTTAATTTTCTTTTTCATTAAATTTTTTTACAGTATGATATATACATCTATACATATAATAAAACTGTAAATCTGTCTCTGTCTGTCTGTCTGTCTGTTCACGCATCACGTAAAAACTACTGGACGGATTTTAATGAAATTAGGTGTGGTAATAACTTATTACCTGGGTCAACAACTAAGATAATTTTTATTCCGGAAAAATGTCTCATTCCCACGGGAAAATGGAAAAACTATTTTGAGCATCTACACACATTACGCCAGTTTACATATTTCATAAAAAATTTCATAACTATAGTAACAAAAATTGTAAATAAATTTTGTAGTTTGGAAACTTTTCTGAATTTTAAATCTGCATGAAAATAATAGAAAATTAATAAAATGTTCTACATGTTTCAATCATTTAAATGATCATCTTCAGGAAAATTCGAGTTCAGTTGTGAAAACAACCGAAAGACCTCAACAAAGGACATGACCTCAAAATCAAAGTAGCTGTCAATTTGACAGGAGGAAAACAAAATTAAAAACCAACTAACCCCATAATAAATAGGGAAGTCCGCAAAAAATAAAACTTAGAGGAATTTCAGGAAAAATAAGCGAGAACCAATTACTTACCATATCAGGAACCAACAAGTTAGACTAGTAAAATTGAAAAATATAAAATTTACTGGAAAGATGTAGAAAAAACATTGATAGATAGCACAAAGAGGTTATGTAAGAGAAACCACTATTTTTACAAAATTTGAATAGTTTTAAAAACAAAGACCAATAAATTATTACACTTAACACACTCATAATTTAAGGTAAAACATTAAGTAAGATTTAATTGTTACAGATTAAAGCAAAAAATTGAAACACAATTGTTAAGATAATTGGTGTGCCGTGTTCAATGATTTATTATGAAATGGGGATTCGAATTGCTGAGCTATTTTTTCCATTATAGAGCGGCAATGTTCATAAGAACTCAATTGCGCAGTCTCATTCAGAATCATACTATTAGAATTGTTAAAATGTGCAATGTACAGTGTTTCTTACTTGACTTTTGATTACCTGACTTTTTAGAAACACTGTACATTGCACATTTTAACAATTTTAATAGTATGATTCTGAATGAGACTGCGCAATTGAGTTCTTATGAACATTGCCGCTCTATAATGGAAAAAATAGCTCAGCAATTCAATTCCCCATTTCATAATAAATCATTGAACACGGCACACCAATTATCTTAACAATTGTGTTTCAATTTTTTGCTTTAATCTGTAACAATTAAATCTTACTTAATGTTTTACCTTTAATTATGAGTGTGTTAAGTGTAATAATTTATTGGTCTTTGTTTTTAAAACTATTCAAATTTTGTAAAAATAGTGGTTTCTCTTACATAACCTCTTTGTGCTATCTATCAATGTTTTTTCTACATCTTTCCAGTAAATTTTATATTTTTCAATTTTACTGGTAAGTAATTGGTTCTCGCTTATTTTTCCTGAAATTCCTCTAAGTTTTATTTTTTGCGGACTTCCCTATTTATTATGGGGTTAGTTGGTTTTTAATTTTGTTTTCCTCCTGTCAAATTGACAGCTACTTTGATTTTGAGGTCATATCCTTTGTTGAGGTCTTTCGGTTGTTTTCACAACTGAACTCGAATTTTCCTGAAGATGATCATTTAAATGATTGAAACATGTAGAACATTTTATTAATTTTCTATTATTTTCATGCAGGTTGTCGTACATTTTGAATTTACTTACACATTTAATTTTACATGCAGTTGGTTTTGATAATATATACCAAAGGTTGGAATAAATCATATTTTTGTATATTGTAAAAACAAAACCTATGTAACCTCTTAACATGTAAATGGTATGCAAACATTTAAACAAAACATCCTGTATAACTGCGGCGACAAGTAACCGTTTACCTACTTACTTTGGCGTTTGTTTGCTGGAGCCCTCTGCATGTATAAGGTATGTATATGTTCTGCTCTACTATATTCTTAATTAAAAAATCTTTACTGAAGTTTTAATTTGTTTAATTCAAAGCGAAATAAATATTATATAGACGTTATATTATGTATGTATATGTACAAACCTACAACTTGTGTTAGACGAAAAGTACATTTACTTGGTATAATATAGATATGACTGGGTAGTGGGTACCTTGGTGGGGCCGCGACCTACCCACTGACTACTATCTTTTAATTTAAAATAAATTCACTGTGGATTTTATAATTTTACAATTTTTTTTTTTATATTTTTTTGTATTTTACATTTTACAAATTTAATAAAATTAATTTTTAACATGAGGCAAATAAAAACGACAAAGTTATTTGATCTTTACCAGATATAATTAAATTTAGTTTCTGCGCCGTCTGTTCGGTGTGCACCCTCCTATTTGGTTCGCGAGGAACGTAGAAAAAAATAAAAAAGCATGTTGTTAGTTAAGATGGATCAACAATTCCTTTAGACTCTTTAGAGCATATATAAAGCGTATAGGGTGTGAGAGATGTAAGTGACAATAAAATTTTTGGAAATTTTTCTATAAGTATGTATGTATGAAAATATGGCCAACTGAGCATTTCAATTTTCAGAGGATCTTGACGCTTTAGGGCCTAAAGAACCCAAAAAATCAAAAATCCAATTGAAAATTTTCCGAACCTTTATATACGTATATTAGATCAGCTGGGACTAGAGAAATGAAAGCAGGCTCGAAATAATTCCAGATATCTATGAGGCATTAAAAGGAGGAAAATTTTGATACAATTTCCACAGTGGTTCTGGAGTTAATTTTTTTAAACTCTTTGAAAAAATCGAAAAGTTTTGACTTTTTTCGATTATCTTCGACTTTGTTTTGAGATTTTTTGTTTTTTTGTTTTTTTTTTCGCCATTTTTGTTGTATAAACAAATAAATTTATTTCATACAACTGCCACACTAGTTAGAGTAACTATTAATAAATTGTTATAAAGGTATAGAGAACCTGCCTGATCTTTGAATTATGACACTAGCGTTCATGGTGGCTATATTTAGCATTTTTTAGGTGAGAGAGTTTAATGTAAGTAGGCCATTTTGAATTAAAAGTTTGTAATTTTTTTATGAAAAATTTCAAATAGCAAATAACGTAAAAGCCCCTATACCGGAACGCGATTATATGCCCGGACAGATTGACGTTTATATATTAATGAAGTTATTTCTGAAAGAAACCTCTGATAACAAAAATTATTATTAACAAAATATTTATTTTTCAATTTAATTTCAACTATTAAATTTTTTCAGTGTCTAGTTTGATCATATCTGTACCATCCGGTATATTAGTTGGTAACAAAAAGAAAATATAATAATTGTATTATCATAAAGCCCCATGTTATTATTCAAGTTAATGCGAGCCAGTACAGAAGAAGATGACTTTCAATTACTCTATCTGCCTGTCTGTATATGTGCGTTTGTTCGACCACGCATGTTGCATAAATAAAACGCAACCAAATACACAAAACATTTTTAAAAGTAACATCGCGTTACGCTTACGCCAGAATGTTGGTTGTTGTACATTTAATCATTGGATTACGTTTTTATATTTATCATAAAAGAAGGAATATATTTTTTCATAAATATTTTCCATAAAGCTTCACAAACCATACAACACAGTGAGTGCATACACGGTTTGTAGGTATATATGTCGGACAAACGGGGAGGAAAAATACAAATTTCTTTTATGAATGTGTGTAAATGTATATGCGTTGTTGATGATGATGTATCAAAATGAAATTTTTGCTTTGCCGCACAAAAAGCATCATTATGGCCGACTAAATAGTGTTTTGTTACTTTTGTGTTACAACATTTATTTTTTTTTTTTGCTTTCATTAATGGTTAATGATGTCTTTGCGAAATATTATGCTTTTTGAATGCGCAAATTCGTGCGCATAGGTGATTTTCTGAGAATTATGGAGATGATTGAAATAGATTTGACTTCGTCACAAAATATTGTTATAATAATTGTTGAAGCAAAAATATATTAGCAGAAAACTGTCAAGGAATCTGGAAAATGTTAAGGGGGGAGGGTCCTCCAGAACTTTGAAAATTTTCATTTTTTTTTTTTGTTTTGCTTTAAAAGTTCATTTGAAACTTAAGGAAAATATTTCTAATGTTTTAAGCCCCATAGAAAGATTATCTTAGATAATTATAAGCTGCTTTTAATTCTACTTTTCAAGAACGAAAACTTTTTAATCGCTTTTTTTCCGTGCCTTGGAACATAACTCAAAAAATTATTAAGATATTAACTTGAAATTTTGTACAGATATTCTTTAAGATATTGGCCTTTGCATATACCTAAAATTTTGCATAAATTATTACTATAAATATTGTTTATAACAATTTGTTTATAAAAAAAAGTTAGACTTTTTCCTTTTTTAGTTTAAAGTGTGAAAAATGAATTTTTTCATCAGCAATAGGTATATGCAAAGCGTAATGACTTATTTTAATAAAATTTTTTTGTCCGATTGAATTTAGTTGATTACAAGAGGTTGGGCATTGCACGGCGCAAATTAAAAGAGTCAACTTGGAACAGCTGTAGTGCCGCCATTTTTTCTTTTTTTTGCATAAAAATCTATGAGTGAATACACCATAACATGTACTATACTATGTAACTTCATTTGATACAATAAATGTATTCAGTTTCTTAAAAAAAATTATTAAACACCTGTTGTTTGGAGGATTCTCCCCCCTTAATTTATAGGGTTTCGGGAGTAGCTTTATGATTATAAATCAAACTATTACTACTACTATCGACCAAAGTAGCCTTTTAATAGCTTCATTTTGTCCATAAAAATACTAAATTACAATATAATATTGCTAAATATCTTTTTAAGGTTTCGTAGAAAAATTTCGGAACACATATAATTTTGTCATGTCCGTCTGTTTAATGCTTACATCTTTGGACCTACGAACATGGAATTTTTCACGTACATAATTGATTGAATGATTTTAATTGAGAGTTCTGAGCAAGTGCTAGTATTTGTAACTTTTTAGGAAATTTGGTTCAAGAGTTTAAGAATTACGGGGAGAGAGAGAAACTATATGCCATTTTGAAGCTTAATATTTAGCAAATATGGTTCAAAAATAAAAAATGATAAGAAGAACTTCAATTTTATTTTACGAGTCTTTCTAACGGAGAAATACTTCAAAAAATTTTCTCCTACATACTACGCCTATGGCATGTACGTGCAAAATTTCATGCTCGTTGGTCCTTACTACTTTTGGTACAGAAGTACTGTAACCTTACTACCTTTGGTACAGAAGTACTGTAACCTTACTACTGTTGGTTCACAAGTACTGTAACCTTACTACTTTTGGGACAGAAGTACTGTAACCTTACTACTTTTGGTACAGAAGTACCTTAACCTTACTACTGTTGGTTGAGAAGTACTGTAACCTTACTACTTTTGGTACAGAAGTACTGTAACCTTACTACTGTTGGTTGAGAAGTACTGTAACCTTACTACTTTTAGTACAGAAGTACTGTAACCTTACTACTTTTGGTACAGAAGTACTGTAACCTTACTACTTTTGGTACAGAAGTACTTTAACCTTACTACTTTTGGTACAGAAGTATTGCAACCTTACTACTTTTGGTACAGAAGTACTGTAACCTTACTACTTTTGGTACAGAAGTACTGTAACCTTACTACTTTTGGTACAGAAGTACTGTAACCCTGGTACTTTTGGTACAGAAGTACTGTAACCTTACTAGTTTTGGTACAGAGGTACTGTAACCTTACTACTTTTGGTACAGAAGTACTGTAACCTTACTACTTTTGGTACAGAAGTACTGTGACCTTACTACTTTTGGTATATAACTGTTGTAACTTTGCTACTGTTAGTATAATAGTTTGATGGATAAAATTATTACAGAGGAAAATCAATCTTGAGTAACGGTAGGTCCGAAGTACAGTCGGCATTATGAAAGTGTTATAACGCGGGACTAAATAACAGCATCATAGTGAGATAGGCGCCAAAGTAAAATTTTCGTTATAGATTTAAGAAGTTTATTAATAAATTAAAATGTAAAGTTTATAAAACAAAATGTCCATTAAATAAACAAGTAAATAAAAAAATTAAATAAAATTAATATATTTTTATTTAAATTTTTGTTTTTGTTGATTCAGTTTTATTATATATTGAAAATAGTAAGTTTTTTAATTACTTTGTCAATTTCACGAAAATACTATTCTTTTTACTTGCCGCGTTTTCAGCCCTTTCGGTGACAAAGTAATTAAATTGACAAAGTAATTAAAACTTTAAATATTTTTAATAATTAAAATGAAATTTCACAAAGTAAACTTCTCAACAGTGAATTATTCATTTTATTAATTTTAACAAGCAAAAAAAATACCTAGATGCCAGTGCCTAGTTTACTGCTATGTGCCTGTACTACACCATTAACAAAACAAACATTCTACGTGTACTCACACGCAGCGTGTGAATGTGTTTGTCATACAAGAGTGCACAGTTTCATAGTGGCGACTGTAATGTTTAACTTATTTAAAATTACACATATTTTTAAACAAATATTGTAATATACATTTCGTAAAATTGTGATTCTGAAACGCAAAACTCTACCACAAATTTTGGTTTCAGTCAGCACTGCAGGCCTTAAAAAACGCGAGGCTTACCTTTGTATTGTCCTCGAATGTGCCCTGCCTCTACCATTTTCCTTCGAAATCGCAACAATGAACATAAAACCTAATAATTCATTTGATAATAACCTTTTTAATGAAAATCTTTGTCTGGCATATTTTTATTTATTTTTATTTAGTTAATTAATTTAGATTTATTAATACAACCTCGAAATCAGTTTATCTAAAATTTCCCATCAGTTATACGAGTATGCTATAATTATAGCAAATGTCACTCTAAATTGAGCATCAGGGCCACAATATAAATGGATCAGTAAGGAGAAAAACAGAAAAAAATTACACATTAAATTTACAATAGCACGTTACAATATGTGTCCGTAGGTAAAATATAGTAAATACCACTGCTAGCTATTGTACATATTAGGCCCGATCTACACTGTAGTGCCGATATCGATACGCTCCCGCTCCAGTTTCGCTCCGATATAATTTTGTTGTGTTCACGTTACAGTGCCGGTACCTGTCCACTCTGCATTATTCACACTATAGTGCCGCTTTCGCTCCACTCTCGCTCCGGTCACGCTCCAATAAAAATCTTTAATCTCAATATTTTTGTGCAGGTTAAAAATATGTTTATGTTTCAGTGTTTTTTCATCAACCTTATGTATTCAATTTAATTTTAAATTAATTCAATAGTATATTGTACAATAAGTGAGAAAAAGGCTTATTTCTCACAAATTTGAGTTTGTTGCGCGAACCCGCAGTGCGGGTGCAACAATTCATATGAGTGAAAAATAAGCTTTTCCCACGTATTTTACACTATACTTTTTCTACGAGCACATTTTTTTTCGTAAAATAAGCATAAATAATTAAAATAAAATTTAAATAAATAGTTAAATTTTTAAAATTTATAATGTCAATGCTAAGGTGTTCAAATTTTTGCCAAAGCATACTTTGAAACTATGGAAACAATAATAAATAAATCAACACATATATGTATATTTTTAGTATTATTTCTATATATTATATATTAAACTAACGGAACAGCCTACTTTTTTATTATATTAAGGCGTGGGAAATAATTTCCCACTGTATTTCCGTACAGGGTGGGCAATTGTTAATTTTTACATATAGTTAGCCGTGCACAGAATGTTTTATAGTAGAGGAGTAGAAAAATTATATACTGGCTAACAAACGATTTTTAGTGTCTTATTTTAAACACTATTGTATTAGGAGAACATAATATCAGAATACATATCTATTAGTTAATTAATTATATGTATTGTAGCAAGACGTCGCGTCGTTCTGTTGTATCATGTTTCCCTAATACAATTACGATCAGTATTTGTAACTCTGCGCAAACGGAGTGGAGTGGAATTAAAAAAGTGTTGTTCACACAATCGGTACAAGTCTGGTATCGCTCCAATTACGCTCCGATAAAATATCACCTCAGTTATATTGGTATTGGAGTGATACTGGAGTGGGACTGAACCGCGACTAACAGGTATCGGAGCAATATCGGAGCGGTTATGTGAATACACTCAGTTCATTGTTTATTGTGTAAGAATATTTTATCGAATCGGGAGCGTAGCGATATCGTACCGAGAGCGGAGCGATAGTGTGGATGGGGCCTAATAGTCCCATAGTTCGATTGTGATAGCAGCGTGGTATGGTGTGGAAATATATAGCCAGCATATTGGTATAGTTGATATACGCGACGTAATATTAGACTATTACTATACACATTACGAGTGCAAAAACAAAAACAGTTTTTTTCAATTACTGTATATTAGAGATGAACGAGCATATACAAAAAACAACAACAACAAAACGCAATTTATTGTATGTACAGGGTGTTCGATATTTTGATGATAATAATTTTGTGGACTCTATTGCAAGAGCTCTACGTAGTTCCACATGTGGTTCTAGTATTTTCACTTTAGTCTTTTAGTGAAATTATTTTGAGAGATATTTTTTGGTTCTTACCAGTTAAATATTGGAATTAATTGTGGAATTATTACGTTCTATATGTTCTAAACTAACCTCTTTTCAAGCTTAAATTCCAATACTATTTTTTTATCAAACGCCGGCGTCACTTTAAAAAGTAGAATTAATAGAAACAATAGCTAAGTTAGATTGTTACATATTAAATATACCTATAAGCTTATATGAATAGTATTCAGTAAACACCACTGATATATAAAAAAAAATATTTATAACATTTTTTTAGAGTAAGGAAGAACTATTGACAATATGATATTTTAGAATGAATACATATGCTGACGAGCACCAAATCAGAGAAATTTACTACTTTAGTTTTGTAAACTACTTTAGTTAGAACTAAAGAAGTACTATATTATACTACTTTAGTATTTTACTACATTAGTTTTGCTCAGAGAGCTCATTCACAAAATACTTCTTTAGTTTCAACTACTTTAATTTTCACCAAATACTCTTTTAGTTATTAGAAATGTGTGATGTAATATAAAATTTGTATCAGAAAAAGTTAAAGTTATGATTTGGGTGGTATCCACTATAAACAAAAAAATTTCAGAGAACAACTTTGTATTTTCTTAGTTTCTTTTTTTTCTGAAAATTTTGAGAATTAATAAAAAAATTTATCTCTTTCATTTTTCCTATATGGTGCGCATTACCCCCCCCCCTCTCCACCCTCAAATTAAAAGCTTGATTGTATATACACCTGTCTTTTCTATTTTAAGCAGTTCGTACTATAGACTCAGACGTATTATCCTCACTAAAAACACCATCCATATTGTCAAAATACAGTCAACACCGCTTACTCGGTGTAGTAATGGGGAGAACAAGGACGGACAAATCAAAATCATGGTTAATCCAAAATTAAACTGAAAAAAAATTTAGTCATAAAAAAGTTAATTAAAAAAATCAAAAACCAGACTTTGTAAAAAGCAAACTAAAACAGTGGAAACAAGATGAAATAGAGAAAAAGAAAAATGAATAAATAATTATTGTACCAAGTTAAATAGAAATCTCTGATGCCTCTGACTGCTTTACTTTTTAATCATTTTTCTTTTTCTCTACTTGACTTTAATTATGTTTAAAAATTATTTAGAAGAAAAAATATACCGGTACGCATACAACGGCTGGGTTTTCACATTCAGCCTGGTTAATTTGCCCCCAAATAATCGGAAACTGACTGTAATATTTAATACCATTTTTTTACCATATTACAATATCTAATTAAAAACCCAAAAAGATGTTAAATTATGAAAATAAACCGAAAAGAAGGCACAAAAATGTAGGTCACCAATGTTTTTTAAAGATACTTTTATTAGATACTCCTGCTAGTGGGTAGGAGTATATTTTGGCTTTGTATACTCTCTTACTACTTTAGTATAATACTCCAGAGTGGTCTACACCAGCAATTGTTTACTCTCAAGAGATTATTTACAATACTTCTTTAGTAAAATACTCCACAACTGAAAATACTACATTAGTATAGAAAGTAATTGAAATCGTCAATTTTTCACTCTTTCGGTAAAATACTAAGTTAGTTACAAAATCTCTTGGTTGGTGCTCGTCAGCCTTAGACTTAAATATTTATAATAATATTTGTCAAAATATTTAGGTTGATCAATTTTTAGCACTGAACCCGTGGTTTAATCAAAAAATAGTATTTGAATTTTATATTTTACTTTAAATTCGGTATCGATTAAAAAAAAACCAGACACTAGGACGCTCGTGGTAACTTTTTCAATTTCTAAACATCTTTTTAAGGGTGAATCGCTCGCCTATTACAACCGTTGCAAATTTCATTACAACCAAAGCAATACCGTTTCTACTCTCGACCATTTTACATTACAGATTTCATTACACTCCTGCATTAGACTCTTCCGGGGAGTTATACCGTCCCTGTGTAAAAGCTTCCACTTTAACAAACTCTCCATTGATTTAGGGGACACCTTGTACAATTAGGTGTGGGTATCTATGTCTATATCGTACATACCTACAGTCCCCTGTGAAATATTTATTAGCAATAAAAAATTCAGTGAATAAAATTTATACATTAAGTTCACTGAAACATATAAATTAGATATATTATTATGTGTGTTATGTTAAACACAGTGTGTAATATGTGCGCTGTTTATAATGTAGTGCTGTGTACTCTCGCACTGAAGCTTACAATGATTGACAAAGATAAATTTGCCGTTTTGAACAATATATTTTCATAGCCGCCCACAATTATAACCATATCTATACATAGATCCGTGTATGGAGTGAGGTGAATGTATCCTAATTCAATTTAGCAATATATGTAATTATATAAATAGATAATTAACTTTAAATTTATTACAATAAATCAGTATAATGATGGCTTTATATTGATTTTTAATCAACGAAAACTTTTCCTATGGTTAACCGATCGTTTTTGCAACGCTTGTTAGTAATAATTGGTTTAATTAACTATACATTTCAAAATAAAAAAAAGTAAAATACTATAAAAGAAAATTGGTGCACACAAGGGGAAATTGGTAGAGATGATCAATATATCGATAACTGTTATTTTATAACTAGTATAGAAAGATAACAGTTATCGTCAATAACTGGAATACTCAGTAACTGGTTACTTAAATAACTCCTTCGGAAATATCGATAACATAGGTCAATATTAATATATTCGAAAGCAAGGATCACAGTAATTTATTTTAACCACTGACGGAGAATTTCAAAATAATAACGCCCCAGTCAAATAGCACATTTAAAAAACCCTTAAAAATCAACTATTGTTTATTGTACAGTTATCTATTTGTATTTGTAATTTTGTATCCATAAAATTGTTAAAATTGTGTATATAAAGCCTAAATCCTTGTATAGACAAGTATTTGAACAAATATTGCAGATTATTTAGTATCCGTCAATAATAGATCTGTGCATATTTCACTAACAGAACCGTTTATACGCATATCGAATATCTTACAATATTTTAAAATATCCAAATACCATACCAGTTACTACAATAACTGTTATAAATAACATTTATTTTTCAGTAACTGTTATTCAAATAACAGTTATTAGAAAATAACCGTTTAGCTCATCTCTAGAAATTGGTACCTTGTTGAGAACCAGAAAAATGACAATTTGGGGTTAACAACCCTACTGCTCTTTACAACATAATTATGTTTTTTTTTCGTTTTTTTTTTTTTAAATCTATACATATAATAAAACTGTAACGAGACCGTTTCTGCACATGGAATATTTTTTTTTAATTGTACTGGTATTGTAGATAGTTATCGATATAGATATCATAACAGTGATTTTTAAATTTTTTGTCTGTCTGTCTGTACACGCATCACGCAAAAACTACTGGCCGGATTTTGATAAAATTTGATATGATGATACCTTATTACCTGGGTTAACATATAAGATGCTTTTTACTCCGGGAAAATGACTCATTCCCACGGGAAAATAGAAAAGCCATTTTGAACATGTATGCACACATTACGCAAAAACTATTGAAGGGATTTTTATGAAATTTGGTGCGGTGATAACCTATGTATTACCTGGGTCAATCCCTAAGATACTTCTAAGACAGGGAAAATGTCTCATTTCCACAGGAAAATAGAAAAAACCATTTTAAGCATGTACACACTTTACGCAAAAACTATTGTTCTATGCAAATTCTGTATAATTATTATACTTATATACTTCTCATTGATATTATAACATTGCGTTACGCGAACGACGTCGCGGGTACCGTTAGTAATAAATCTAATTCCGGTTCGAATCGGTCAAAATTTTTTTACTTATGCGATACGTCATTTAATGCATATATTACTTATGTATTCAATATTCAGATCTGAACATTATACCTAATGGTTTATACTGCGTAAAGTTGGAATGCCATGCTAGATTTGTTAGTAACTACATATTTGGTAAGTCGCAAAATGTATTTTTAATGATACTTCAACAAAAATTCAAAAAATTCTACTTTGTATTAGTTGTTTAATTATAAATTTTCTATTTTTTTTTTTTTTTTTGTAATACAATTATCTTGTCGTAATACCTCTAAAATTAAAAAATCGGCCAAGAGTGAGTCGAGGTTGCACAATTAGGGTCCCGTACAAATACTACAATGAGCAGTCAATAGACCAAATTAAAGTTTTTTTATTTACGTATATCTGTTTGTTACAACTGAAAAATTCATGATTTGTCTATATTAAAAATTTGTCTTTGTTACCTAAATATTTTTCTTTTAGCAACACTGTCGTAAATACCTGCAGTTTTTTCTGGTAATCTATGACTCAATATCTATGTATTAAGACCATTAAAATCAAAATGTTAACTTTAGAAACCCAGAAAGTCAGAAAGGAAGGATAATTTTTAGCAAATTTTGAACTATATCATTAAGCCCATTGCACTAAAAATTACAAAAAAAAATAAACATTTCTAACATTCTTAAAGGTAGCCCTTTCAAATGATACCTCACACAATATAAATATTAATCAAAACTTTTTTTGTTAGCTCAAACTGACCCCCTATTTTAATATATATATATATATATATATATATATATATATATATATATATATATATATATATATATATATATATATATATATATATATATATATATATGGGGTAGGCCATTTTAATCTATGCAGCTAAATTTATCGCCAGCATTTTCGACGTGAAATTTCACGCTCTTTCAGAATCCGAAATAAAAAATAGGTGTTTCAAATTTGAAAAATACGATTTGACCTCAAAATCACCTTGAGAATTAATGTCAAAGTCAAATTTAAGGTAACGATTTAATGTCCCCCTTCGTACCTAACAACTTTTGTAAACGTCATTTTTTGATAGGTGGCGCCTCTGGCGAGATATTTAGATGAATAGATTAAAATGGCCCACCCTGTATATATAGGTGTGTGTGTGTGTCCGCACGATAACTGTCGAACGAAATGTCCTATTTTTACGAAAGTTAGTAAAAATGTTGGAAGTCCAAAACCGTTGGACAAATTCCTTAAACAGACGTGTCCGATGCCGGAAACATAGTTTTTTGGGTATTTTTCGTGAAAGAAATTAGTTTCCTGCCAAAACTTCCCTAAGTTAAAAAAATTTCTATCAGGTAAAATCAGGTAAAAGAGGAGAGGAGAAATAGTGCGTTTATAGGGGACCTTATTAGGAACTATTCCGGTATTCGTCTTTGAAAAAAATTGTAGAAAAAATACGGAGCTCTAAAAATTAAAAAGAAAATGCCTGAACCTTTTAATCTTCGCCTGGAAAAAATTTTTTGTCGTTTTTATAATAATAAATAATTTAATTCTCATTTATGGAGCATCAAACAATGAATATAAAATATCACGTAATGAATTTATTCAGGTCACTGCACCGAAAGAGTAAAAGTGCTGATTTTTTTATTTTTCAAATTTTCTCTTTGCATAGTACACTTTTTTTATATTCTTTTTATCACTGGCCATGCATAATATGATTTATAGAGTTTAATTATTACATACTACGACATCCTAATTCGAAAAAAAAGGATGGATGGTGATAAAAATGGCGAAATAGGAAAAAATGAACAGATTGGATGAGACGTCACGAGGGTAAATTTTTCATAATGAAGTTCATCAAGTATTGCTAATAAAATTCTTTAAAAGAAATTGAATTTTAACTTGATATTTGGTTTTAGCGAATCTCCAGAATGGAATTCAGCTATTACAGCCACTGTCATGACGCGACTTGAGCCCGGGACCATGGCCGAAATTTGTCTTGAGGTCCCAAGAAACCGAAAATAACATTCATTAAAATTTATATATATATATATATATATATATATATATATATATATATATATATATGTATATATATATATATATATGTATATATATATGTGTGTGTGTGTGGGTGTGTCCGCGCGATAACTCTCGAAAGAAGTATCCAATTTTTACGAAATTTGGTGAAAACATTGGAAATCCCAAACCCTTGGATGAGTTCGTCAGCCAGAAACGTCGGATGCCAGGAACATGGTTTTTGTTCTTGCAAAAATTAGTTTTATACCAAAATTTCCACTTGTTCAAAAATTTTGGCCTAATTTTTTTACACCATTTGAAAGAGAAGAAAAAATTACATAAAAAAGTTCTTTAAACTTTTTTTCTATGTCAACTAGTTTCCGAGAAAAACGAATTTTTATAAACGGAAATTCGCTATGTTATGCAGGATGCTGCGACAGGGGTATTTTTCTTTTAACAAAATTATAGCTTGTAGAATACTTTTTTCTGACAAATAGATATAGTTTGTTCAAAAAAAAAAAATTACAGCTGGTCTGGTAACATTGAACTTTAACTTCAAAGAGGATTTAAGATTTTAGATAGAAGCTGACAACGCTTTGTAGCTCTTTCCCGGCTAGATTTTACTTTTTAAAGCTTACTGAGGAGGAGGAATTTGTGTCAGTAAATGATAAGGGATTGAAATATAAGCATTTATAAAGAGTAATTGAAAAAAATCCCAATGAAAAAGACTATTCCGTTCAAAGGTTACAAAGAATCAAAATTTTTTTGCAGTTGTAGAAAATAAGTTTAGAAATTCAAATTTCTATAAATTACGTTTTATAGAATTTATTTTACACCCAATCTGGGTCATATTTCAAATAACGCCAACATAATGCGACACTATTTTGGAAAAATCCTTTGCCGATTCTGATCCGTTGAGACTATGACTTCTATACCTTACTGCAAGGTTTCAAATTTTTTTCAGTTCTGATAGGGAAAACAACAACGTCTTCAGAAAAAAAAAAGCAATAAAAACATATTCTCCTGTTCTCCAATGTGAAGTATGAAAATGGTTTGGTCCTCAAAATAATTTTTATTATACTTTTCGTTTAAGTTCCTGAGAAAATCGAAAAAAACAAAATTTTTCGATTTTTCCAAAAAGTTAAAAATGCCGATATATCCAGAACCATTGCACAAAATGTGTCAAAATTTTTCTCAATTTAATGCACTTCATAGAATTTCTCTGAGCTTCTTGTTTTCATTTTTTTAACCGTATTAGATTTGGAGATATTCATTATGTACTTCGTACGCCAATATACGTACACAAAGTCGAGGTTTCGGACACATTTTCATCAAGTTTTTAGTTTTCGTCGGGTGAAAACCGTATTTACTCAAACTAATCTGATTACCATAATTTCCTTCTTGTAACTTCATTATATTGCCTATATTAGCCTGGAAAGTAATACAATAAATAACACTAAATTTTATCTATACATTAATTTTAGAATAGACATAAAAATTTTTTAAAAAGAGATTCTTGTAGGGATTGCCGAGGAGAACATTTGTGCAAAATGTGAACTCCCGGAAATGTTTTTTTATATCATGAATAGCGTTTTTATGTCATCGAAGATGACATATTAATATCGTTGTGTGACTGAAGAATTATTGAGTAGTACATCCATATTGAATAAACGCAAGAGGGCTGTAGAGCTAACAACTATAGAGTTAACAAAACATCATAAATTAACACTTTCACTGAGATGACATTACTTAGTGCGTGTCAAAAACACGCATTTGATGAATTTTTTTACTTTTCACCGCTTACGTAGCGAAAATGGTGATAGATACATTAAAAAGTGTTAAGACCTTTCTTGTAGAGAATCGAATTCTCTACAAAAAAGTCCGCGAGAGTATCTGTCTATCTTATACAGGTGAAAAGATAGACAGGTGCTCTCGCGGACTTTTTTGTAGAGATTTCGATTCTCTACAAAAAAGGTCTTAATAGTTTTTAATGTATCTATCACCGGTTTCGCTACGTAAGCGGTGAAAGATAAAAAAACGTTATTCATGATATAAAAAAACATTTCCAGGAGTTCACATTTTGCACAAATGTTCTCCTCGATAATCCCTACAAGAATCTCTTAAAAATTTTTTATATAAGGTAACGGGCCTAGTTTCTGACCTTTTAAGAGTGACGGCTGAGGTTAAACGACAGTAATAAATATAAGTTTAAACTTAAGAGACAATTCATAATTTTATCAACTAGTTTATGGCTTTCAAAATAAAGTCATACAAGTAAAATAATTATTTGAATTGAATTAATAATTTAAATTAATGTTTTAAAAATTGACAAAAAGGACCCAGTTTCTGACCTTCAAAATTTCTCATGTGACAGTTTTTGACCCTGACAGTGGCCTAGTTTCTGATTCTTAAATTTAAAAATACAGTTTTTTAAAATTTAATTTATAAATAATTTTTTATTGATAAAAATGAATGTTTAATGTTATATACGTTATGAAAAATAACAAAAACTAATCGAAGATAACTATAAATAACAAAATAACTAACAAAAACTGGTTAGAATTTAATTGGGCCATACCACTTTAGAAGTGAGCCTAGTAATTGACCCTCATATTTCAATAATAAAAATCATTCTAAGGTATTTTATAAATATTTTAAAATAAATTTTAAACAAATATTAACCTGCTCATATATTTTTAATTAAGTTTTCATACTTACATGATGAATATTGCACAGATCAAAATGAGTACTTTGTAACATAAACTGTTAGGAAACTACCAAAAAAATAGTTTTTACACACATTTTAAAATTAAAAATTTTTTTTTATTTAGTTAATATATTTTAAACTTTTTAAATTGCTGTTCATTAGACACAGAATAGATTACTTTAAATTAAGAATTTATTTTTTTTCTTATTTAAAATATAGTTTTTTTATTAATTTATAACAAAGTTGAAAAGTTCAGAAACTGGGCCAGGGTCAATTACCGGGTCTTTTACCTTATATTCTAAAATTAATGTTTAGTGAGATAGGGCTTAAAATTAGTACTATTGGACTACAAGGAAATTATTAAAATTAGATTTGGAGATTTCCATTACTTTGGACACCAACATATGTACAAAATGTCGAGATTTCGAAGATTTTCATCCAGATTCTTAATTCTCATCCGGTGAAAACGGCATTTGCTCAAACTAATCTGATTACACCATAATTTCTCTTCTTATAACTTCATTACAAATAGCCTATATATGAACCTGGAAAGTAATACAAGAAAATTACTTTATTAAAATTAGATTAACTTAGCATTATTAAAATGTCATCATCCTTACTAAAAGCAGTCCAAACGAAAAAAATTACAACACAAATTGTATCCTTAACAAAATGTAATTTTTATGCAGACAATGATACCAAACACTATTTGTCTATGTACCTACTATAGGAGAGCAGCTATAGGGTACCTACTACTTCCAATTCACAACACCGGAGTATCCACACTAACATAAAGTTTATATGAAATGTACCATCGGGATTCTTGTTTGCAAATTTCCCAGCGGAGAAATTCACTCCCTTGAAGGTGAAATGAGTCTAGTTTTTATAGTACCAGTATACATATATGCACAATCCTTTCTTTTATATACACGAATAGATGATAGAGCCATCCGTGTTTGGCTGACTGACTGGGACAGACCAAACATTTTTACCTACGTAAGTAAAAAAATCATAAAAAAATCAGAAAGGGGAAGAAACGTTTTTCAGTAGTAGCTATAGTGATGATAGTTGTCAGAATAACACGTAAAATATAACATATGGTAATGCATGGTTCCCACTCAGTGAGTGAGTCACCAACTAACTGGTAAGTAATAACTTAGTACAAGAATGTGAATTTACTTTTATATATTTTATGAAGAATGGCTTTAGGGGGGGGAGTTCAAATAAAAAAGCCACTTTTTTATTTATAATTATTTTGCTTGTTGAAATTTTTTTCAAATTAGGGAGGGTTTGAAATCGAAAATTTTGTTTTTGAAACATTCATTAGTCTTCCCTGTGGGTGGAGGGGGCCCTTTTTCACAAGTTTTTAAGCGTTTACAAGGAACGCCATATCTCAAAATGTAATGAAAATTTTTTAAATGTTTTTGCATTATTTTATTCCTAAAGGACCTGTCCATAAAGCTGAGTATGGGTTTCAGGTAATTTTAAGAATTAACTATAAAATTGTAATCCCAAACTTCTAAAAATGATAAAACCCAATTTTTAATTAAACGAAAAATGTTTAAAAATAGTTACAATTGTTCAAATGGGAAAAGCATACTCCACTTTATACGAAATATGTTTACGCACAAAATAAAAAAAAAATTAAGTCTCTATCTTTTCTAGAACTTGAGATATGATTGTCTTTGTCGGGAAAAACACAACTTTCGACAAACGGTAAAATGACATACAAAGCAGATGTTGAAAAAAACAGATCAACTATAAGAAAATGAACATTATCTCAGTGCATACTATAACTCATGTACTCACCAAAACTAAATATTACTGATCAAATTGCGTAGGAGGGGGCGAGCGTTGTTTGCAAAGGAGCAGCAACTTGGCTGTGCAGCGGTTCACAAGTAAATATTTTTCTACTTAAAAAAAATTTTTTTGGCCATGTTTTATATATCACCGTGTTTGTAAAGAACCCACAGAACAAAATAAAAACAAAAAACGAGATTCGAAAAAAATTAGTTTATTAGCCGTTTCTGGTGTGAACTCCTCCCTTAAGAAACTTTTTCACAATTTAAAAGCTAAATCTTTTAACGAGGGGACGGCACAGCCTTGGGATCGGTCATTTAGCTGAATTTTTTTTTTGGTAATAGAGTACACTTAAGGACGTTCGTACGTCAGACTTAATAGTAGATAAAAAGTTTAATTTTAGAAAATTGACAAATTGAATTACATAGTTATCTTCCCTCAAAAATTTTAAGACCTTCATTCATCATTTCTTAAAGTAATTGACGATTAAAAATCAAATTTTTAACACAGAGCCATTAGGAAAAAACATTCTAAACAGCATTTTTTCGTGTTAAAAATTATAATACGTATATTATAAGAGTAGATATCAAAATAAAAAATGTTTAAAAATATTCTTTGAAATATGAAATTTATATAATTTCACAAAAAACATCGTATTGACGGACGTTAAAATGAAATATTAATTATTGAAATTAAAAAAATTAAAATTTCTGGTAGATTTTGATGTGTATGCGTACATAATATGTATACAGGGTCAAATAAACTGGTAATTTTCAATCAAAAACTATGTATGCATTGATTTCACAGATCAGTACATAGGTGGTACATATAGCAATCACCTACAATACACGACACTTCATATGAGGATATGACACATGGGACAAGTACAAGCTCTATATGCATAACATATAAGCTATTATGTTCTATAGTAATTTGTGGTAGCTTCATCATCCTATTCTATAGTGTTTTGTGGACGCGCACGAATGTCTTTAATATGTTAATATCTTAAAATGATAGTGCGCACTATTCATAAAAAACCTGTAAAAAAAATATTTAAAAATTTTGATCCAGCTAGTGTACTTAATAAGCTTAAAAAAGATTGTTGTACGTAAGATGCGAAGTAGGTTGTGGAGGTAAGGTTCTTGCCTCACAATAGAATGGTTCTACGTTCGAAACCGACTCTGTTCAATAAAATTTTTTCTGTATTTAATAGACTTTCATCAGCTTACGCTGACAATTGTTACAGACGCTACCATGACGAGGTGCAGTAATTCTTTTTGGAGATATCTCTGACAATATTGTAATTTCAAAAGGTAGCGAATTTTGGGGATGGTAAATGGATGAAAGGTTCACACAAAAATCACCAAAATCACTTCTGTAAAGCTTGATTTCAGGAAAAAATTTATTTTTTTATTTGTAGTATCATCTAGTCTGCTAAAGTTTTTGAGTGCCTAAGAAATGGTAGATAAAATGGTGCAATGATGGAACTGGAAGCGACTTATACATTTCCAAAGTCGCTCGTTTCATTATTGCCAAAATTAAGCACGCAAAACCACTAGAAAAAAGACTTCTGTCGAATCAATAAGATTCTTAATATTTATTCGTTTAAAATTAAGCATATACATAGGATTACTATTAAAAAAGACTTTTGTATGATTAGCAGGGCCGGCGAAAGAAGAGCGGGTCAAGTAGGGCAATTTCTCGGACACCCCAGTTTAAAAAAAGGCCCGGAACCTTTGTTAGGAGTCCGGAGGAAGCGAAAAAGCATTATTATTGTCCACAAACTCTATTTTTAGAGAGAAGTTTTTGAAATTTTTTTTTACTTTGGACGGGGGACCGTCATTTAGGGTCGATCCTGATGTTAGGCATATTTCCAAAAGGAATTTTGTTATTTAGACAGCAAGGACCACTAGAAAGAAAAACTTCTTGGAATATTTCATATTTCTAACAGCAAAAATAAAAAGTTCTTGATTTGAAAAGAAGGAAACTTTTTTAATTGATGACGTCGTGAAGTTTAGTAAAATTTTCTAATGCTTCAAAAACCATAAATAAAATGATAGAATAATGAAATTGAAAGCGAATTCCCGAAATGAAGCATGGAAGACCATTGTGAAAAAACATTTTATATTTTTTGGAACGTTTTGCATCATTTTGATGATAAAAAAGTTAGCAAAAAAAAATACCCCTGTCGCAGCATCTGCATAACATAGCGAATTTCCAAATCTTGGGCACTGGCGGATCTCATCTAAGACCTGTACCTATTTAAAATAGTTTAGCTTTCTAAGAGTAAAAGAATTTTTAAAATCGGTTGGGTAATTAGTTTTGGTATTTTTGGGGACCCAAGAACCCGAACGAATTTTGTGCAGCATAGTTGTATCCATCTAAAATAATTTAGTTCTCTAGCAGTGAGAAATTTTTTAGCATCTTTTCGATAGCTTATTACTGGCGTTTTCGGATCTGCAAGATCCCGGTGGACCTCATTAAAAAATCAGCTCGACCGTATATTCTAGGCGGACTTTATGTAAAATATATATATATATATATATATATATATATATATATATATACATACATATATATATATATATATATATATATATATATGTATATATATATATATATATATATATATATATATATGTATATATATATATATATATATATATATATATAAACATATATATATATATATATATATATATATATATATATATATATATATATATTCAAAACCCGTTGTGTAGCATTCTACGCCGCATTTGCATCCGCAGGACAGTTGTGGATCTCAGATAACACAACCTGTACCTATCTAAAATAGTTTACCTCCGTAATAGTAAAAAGGTTTCAAAATCGGTCAGTTATTTTATTTTTGACACTTTTAGGTCCTACTGACACTTCAGACCTTACATAACGTAATCTATATGTATCTAAAATAGCTTAGCTCCCCAACAGTGAAAAAATTTTCGAAATCGGTCGGCTAGTTTATTTTTGACGCTTTTGGATCCGATGGACCCTGGCAGACTTTACATAACGTAATCTATATTTATCTAAAATAGTTTAGCTCTGTAACAGTGAAAAAATTTTCAAAATCGGTCGGTTAGTTTATTTTTACCACTTTTGGGCCCCATGGACCCTGGCGGACCCTAAATAACGTAATGTATGTCTATCTAAAATAGTTAGTTCCCCAACTGTGAAAAAATTTTCAAAATCGGTCGGTTAGTTTATTTTTGACACTTTTGGATCCCATGGACCCTGGCAGACCTTACATAACGTAATCTATATTTATCTAAAATAGTTTAGCTCTGTACAGTGAAAAAATTTTCAAAATCGGTCAGTTAGTTTATTTTTGACACTTCTGGATCCTATGGACCCTGGCAGACCTTACATAACGTAATCTATACTTATCTAAAATAGTTTAGCTCTGTAACAGTGAAAAAATTTTCAAAATCGGTCAGTTAGTTTATTTTTGACACTTTTGGGTTCTATGGACCTTGGTGGACCTTACATAACGTAATTTATATTTATCTAAAATAGTTTAGCTCTGTAACAGTGAAAAAATTTTCAAAATCGGTCAGTTAGTTTATTTTTGACACTTCTGGATCCTATGGACCCTGGCAGACCTTACATAACGGAATCTATATTTATCTAAAACAGTTTAGCTCTGTAACAGCGAAAAAATTTTCAAAATCGATCAGGCAGTTTATTTTTGACACTTTTGGGTCCTATGGACCCAGGCGGACCTTACATAACGTAATCGATATTTATCTAAAATAGTTTAGCTCTGTAACAGTGAAAAAATTTTCAAAATCGGTCAGTTAGTTTATTTTTGACACTTTTGGGTCCTGTGGACCCTGACGGACCTTACATAATGTATTCTAAATCTATCTAAAATAGTTTAGCTCTGTAACAGCGAAGAAATTTTTAAAATTGGTCGTTTAGTTTATTTTTTACAATTATGGGATCAGTAAATCTCATACAAGTCTAGTACTCTAACAGTAAGAAAAGGGTTCTAAGGATCTCATATAACTTATGGCAGTCCGTAAGCTTCTTGCGGACATCATTTAATTAATTAATTCAAATACTTTAACTTACTAACTGTGAAAAATTTTTTAAAATCGATTGGTTAATTAATTTCTGGCCTTTTTAGGTCCCGAAAACCTTGACCTCACATAAAATACCTTAAATCCATTTGAAATGGTTTAATTTTTTAACATTATTAATTATTAGTGGAAAAATTTTCAAAATCGATTCAAAATATTTTTCCGTACATACATATGTACATTGTACAGATTTTGTTTTGTTTTATATTTAATAATATTTATATCATAACATAATCTTCAATTTCTTGTTTACTTAAAAATTCAATAAAAAAAAAAAAAAATTCTTCATTACATTAGCTTAGAAAATCTGTTTAATTTACATTTTTTAACATGGAATAGAACCATGCTAATTATAATGCAATAAATGAGAAACAAAACTCTATACATGTATGTGTGTTATATCTCATATATGTGAATAGTTTTCACTTGTTCTCACAAAATTTTTTAATAAAAAAGTGAAATATTTTTATACTTATTAAAAACTGAGATATAAATATAAATTACTTATTAGACTAACAAAGAAAGAATAAAAGTGAAAATTTACATTTTCTCGAAAAATACTTAAAATAGAAAGAAAATTATAAGAATATTTTCTTCATAATTTTTTTTTCCTTTTCAACGATGTAAAAATCGAACTGCCTTATGATAGGATCGAATGATAAAAAATGGCCAGAAAACCTACTTCTGGGCATCCGACGTGTCTGGCTAACGAACTTAGCCAAGCCAATTCAGAATCCAGTCCGCACACAAAATTTCATAAGCGTTAGACGTTTCGTTCGAGAGTTATCGCGCGGATACATATATATATATATATATATATATATATATATATATATATATATATATATATATATATATATATATATATATAAATTTTAGTGAATATCATTTTCGTATTCTAGGGACCTCAAAACATATTTCTGATATGGTCCCGGGCTTAGGTCGCACCATGACACCTGGCGTTAAAAGCTGAATTTCCAGTTTTGGAAATTCGCTAAAATTATGTCCAATGCACGCGATTGTGGATTTAACGATTATGCTAACACTCAAATTAGATCTATCAGATTTAGGTTAGGTTAAAAAATACACTCCTAACTCAATCATTCTATTTAATCTTTGTAAAATTTTCAGAACAGTCACAATAGAAGTATTTTACTATCAACCTTTTCGGCCTTTTTTTCTATTCGACTTGTAACTTATTACTTGATATGTAATGTACGCAGTGCGAACCATATAAGTGGATATATGTCGACGACAGAGACACCTACCACCGACCGTCAAAGCGTAGGTAGTATGAAAGTGTACATATAAACCGGTCCCAATGGAAAAATGTTGAATGTACGTACGTATGTAGCTAAGATGTGTGATTGTAATATTTAACATTTGTCGAAAAATGTTCTCTCTACTATTTGTTATTTTTTTCCTTAATTCTTTTATCTTTGCTTTGAAGCCGGTTATTATTACCCATTGTGCTTTTTATTTTTACTTTTTCACTTGTGTGTCCGTGGCCGGGCAAAAAGAAGAAGACATTTTTATAAATGATATTGTTGTGCAGCTTACATTTTCTTTTTTAGTCGAATTTTCTCCGAAAAATTAGACTTATACATCCTATACGATGAGAACGGAACGAGACGAAAGTAGGGGCGCTATTCGTTTTCAGATTCCTACCATTTTTATACAAAAAGAAGATTTTTCCTGTTTTTTAGCAGTTTTGTCAAGGTCAAATCTCTCCAAATAAACCTAGAGGGCTGAAATTTTGTGTATAGGTTAAGTTAATCCCAGGCACTGCTTTTTGGAGTTTTAAACTATAAACCCTTAGCCCCACGATTTTTACGCCAATATTTCGATGATTTTTTCCTTTTTTATAACACGTCTAGAGATTCTCTGAGTAAGCCTAGAGGGATCGAATTTTGTACATGAATTGAGTTAGTATCCATTTAGTGTCTCTTAGGGATTTCACATTACCTCCCCCCCCCTCTTTTCCATTTTTACATCGGACTTGAATGGTATTGTTATATGTGTTTAAAATGATTTATTTTAATACTAATACAAGTAGGCACAGTAAATTTTAAAAAAAGTGAACTAACTGTGACAATTAAATGTAATAAATATTGTAATTTAGAAAATATTATTAAAGTTAGTTTTTATTTATTTATAAAATATGAATATTGGATTTTTTGGACAAAAACATATCTTCATAAAGGCCTTTCAGTTTACTATAATGCCCTTTTTTAATATTTAACAATAAAACAGAGAGGCTATTAGCGGATAAGCATGGGTAGGTAGGTATGATCTCGTACGAATTGTGTTGACCTTTTTCCTGCTAACTGTTATCGACATAAAATTGAAATTTACTGAGATTCAGCCCTTAAAAATTTAAACTCTTTTTTTAAAGCCTCGATCAGCCAGACACTTATCATCAGTTTTGAAAACACCAAAATGACAATCCGTCTATACCCTTTCAATCACATTCAGATATCTTAAAAATACAGAAGATGTAGCGAAAAATTCGACTCCCGTGATGGGACCCCCGCTGTTCACGGCGTTTTTTATTTTCATTTTTAACTAAATTTTTACCTTTCTGCACACACTATCTTACGGAAAATCTAATAAAGATTTGAAACAAATAAAAAAGTTTCCACTAGTAAAATCATTGTTGGAGGAATAAAAATTTTCTTTTCACGAGAAAAGTTTGCGAAAGAATATTTAAAGTATTGTTTTATAAGTATACGTAAAAGATTTATAAATTTTCGTGTTGGGTACTGTTGTTTTGAAAAAAAAAAAAAAAAAAAAAAACATGAAAAGAAGAAAGTTGGTTTACTTAAAAACAAATAACTTTTACGCAGATGTCTGTACTTACTTTCTTTTTGTAATGAAACAAATTGCCGCAATTAAAATTTTTTTGGGTTAAAAAAAAAGAAAGGATAATGAAAAATTTTGTAGAAAACACGGTGAAAAAATAAATAAAATAAAACAGTGGTGGGTAGTATAAATCTAAAGAAATGATTTTTAAATTTTCTTTTTTTTTTGTAAACTTCCGGTGGTCTGTAGACCGCCAGGCTAAACTTGTGGTGGGGGCCCTATCGGGAGGAATTTTTGACGTGGAAATTTTTTTAGGCGCGTCAAGTGGTTTTTGGTACCGTAAAACCGTCTAGACCCGGACACTTTTTTACATTTTTTGGTTAATTTTATATTTATACATGTTTCCTTCATAGATAACACCAACAAAAATATTACCATTAGAAAGAGTGTATATTATTTGTTATATCCATGATCCATTTGTTTCATTATAATTAAAAATAAAAAAAATGAAAAATAATTAGTAAGTGTCCGGATCTACACCCCAACTCCGTCCTGACCCGGACACTTACTTAAATAATGTAATAACATGCAAACTAATCGCTTCCGTCGAGGCTAGGACAGTGTTTTATATCGTGTGATGTCTTTGAATCTATCAAAGACTTCAAAATATTTTGTGAGAAGGGAGGGGGACCAATGCATAGTATACCTCTCTATGAAGTAAACATACGATATGACACCAGAAGGAGGCATAAACCGCGTAATTCTGGGGGGGGGGGAATATTAACGTATGGATAGTGGGAGTTAGAGCTGGTGTGAATCGCGGCCATAGTGTAAAAAACTGATGTGTCCGGGTCTAAACGGATATACATATATAGCATGTGTTTTTTTTTATATATACATCGAATATAACTTCAAACATCAACATGATGTGCGATAAAATTCTGAACACATACATATCAAAACTAAAACAATATGGCAATTATTACGAAAATTACATGTCTAATAAGTTAGACCCACATTTTATTTCTTTGAAAAACTGGAGGATAGTAATCCTGTGAAATGAGATAGTAAAAGTAATTTTTATTGCTACAGCTGTTTAGAGGATGTTTTTCTCTCTCTAATGACGTCAAGAACAAATATTCATTGTTGCAGGTTAATGTAGAAATTATTTAATTTGAAGATTGGTGCAAAGTGTCCGGGTCTAGACCCCCTATCCGAGTCTAGACGGTTTTACGGTATTGGAAAATCTTGTGGTTTCGTGTCACCGACATACTAATGATAACAGTATATCTGTAACTATGAGTATGACTTGTACACTTATATACACGCACTAAAACACATTGTATAGACCCATATGTGTGATGTGGGCGTTGGACGCTTTTTGGATGGGTAAAATCTTGCGAGTTTGCCTCACCAATATGCTGTAATAGCAATATGTAGCTATATGAGGGTGATGTATTGTGCAACATTATTGCTGTGTATATCTATTATTTCGTAGTTTAAAGTGTTCACTTCTGTCGGCAGTCTCCATGACTGCAAAAATGTATGAAAAATAAAAATTTCGCACTTAAATTACCTAATTTTTGTCAATAAATACAATTCATATAATTTTTACAACTATAAATTTAAAAAAAAAAAAAAAAACTGACCTTGGTGATATCATCAAGTAAACAAAATTTTTTAAGAGCTCAAAAATTTTTGATATTTCATTTTCCATTTGTGACAAAATCACATGCGAAAATTGAATCGCAAGTGCCTGACCGAATCAGGCTATTTTGACCTAAGAATCTTTCCGAAAATCTTTTCGAATTCAAGACTGTATCAGATCTGACATAGGGAGCTGCATTTTTGAAGTTTGAGGGTCGTATTTGATTCATGTTTCTGACCAAAATTTTTCCTTTAAATTTTCTCATCGCTTTGGGAAATCTAACCTCAACTTTCAACATGTCTCTAAGCTTCTAGACATATTCCAATTATACAATAAAAATATAAAACTATTTATCCGCGTCCATTTTAAGTAGGTTTAAAATAATACAAACATTTGTATCATAATCCTCTAATCTATTGTGTCATAGTAACACATGAAAAAAAATAGAAAGAAAAATTGGAAAAACAAAGAATATAACATTTAATTCATTTTTATAAAGGATCGAGTTTATTGTAGCGCACGAAATAACCCAACTATGATGATGGTATATACGTATTGTTCCATAAGAATAGACCTACAACTGAATTATCATCGACTAACGCATTGTTAAAGCAAGTACCGCACAATTGATTGAATTGAAACATTTTGATCTTTGCATTCGATTTTCATACACTTTTTTACATATTAAATATTCTAGAACTGACTGATTTCAGTTACGACAGCTAATTCTTTAGTTTTACTATTCTGAAAATCCATTTTCTTATAAAAAAAAACCTATGACCTTAACCTAAAACTAGTTTTTATATCAAAGTCGAAGTATGTTGTTAAAACTAACTAAACTAACCTAACCTTAACTAGCCTCGTCACTTAGTTTTTATATTAAAGTCGAAGTATATTGTCAAACCTCAACTAAATTAACCTAGCCTTAACTAACTTCACCATCTAGTGTTTATGTCAAAGTCGAAGTATATTGTCAAAACTAATTAAACTAATTTAGCCTTAACTAACTTCACCACGTAGGTGAAGAACCGAATGTGAAATATTGTACAAAAATGTGGCAATCGTAATATAATTTCATTCAGTCGAAAAATCCTAAAATGTGGTTGTCCCTATTCCCCCCGTTGTTGGGGTAAATAGGAAATTTGTACCAGGCTACCAAATTTTCTTTTTGTTAAGGCGTTACATCATTTTGGAGAAAATTTTTTTACAAAAAACATCAAAACTTTTATTATTATTATTATTATTATAGACTTTTACGCCAAACTGGCGCTCACTACTCAGTAGGACAGTACTGGGTAACATTCACCTATACCGGCATTATGCAAGGTATTAGGCTCTGTGGAAGGGTAATGTGCCAAACCAATCCGTAAAAGTACCGTAGTACATTCACGGACGGGTTTGTCACATCACTCCTTATATTGTTGTTGTTGTTGCTTGAAACGAGGTGTTATGCGTCTATTTTGGTGTACACTGGTTCGTACGACGAGACTTTTGTGGGAGCGTAGATGTTGGCTCAATGACAGACGGCTGTGAATGCCTAGTTCGTTTTCGTGTCCTCAGAGAATAGGTAGGATTAGGGACAGAGGGAAGGGAAAGGACTGTTTGTGTTTGTGTGTGTGTTCGTGTATGTGTGTGGATGTGTCGTTCTATTTTTCGTTTCTTGGTATAAATGTGTTCTGGTTCATCAAATTGCTCATTAAGATCGGGTGTTCCTGGAATTGCGCGTTTAGATGGTACAGAGGTTGACGGACCTTGTGTGTTATTGAGTTGGGGAGGATTGTGCACCAGAGCGGTAACAGTGACAGTGCGGCAGTTGGTCGATCCTCCCTCTCCATCAGACGAATCTGGATCTGTATGTGTGTTAGGTGTTTGTGTTTCAGTGTTAGCGTATTGTGTGTTTATGTATGTGTGTTGTGTGTCTGTAAGATGAGTGTCAGTGTGTTGTTCACTCACTGTAGATGGCTCAGATGGAGTACAAGCAGATCTTGTGCTTTCACATATCGCAGTCGGATTCGTATTACTGAGGAACTTCCGTACTATACGACATGTGTTTATGATCACTGCCTTTTGCATAGTGACATATGTGTACTTTGGGAGACCCAAGAGGCTCAAGCTATTGTGTAGTGTGTGTGGAATAACCCCGGTGGCACTGAGTACTATTGGAACAATGTGGACATGTTCCATTCGCCATTGTTGTTTTATTTCGGCTGCGAGGTCAGCGTATTTCTCCAATTTAACTGCGTGTGTTTTTTGTAAGTTATGTGTATTCGGAACCGCAATGTCGATCAGATAGGTGGTCTTAGTTTGTTTCATTACGAAGGTGATATCTGGTCGATTATGATTTATGGTCTTATCTGTAATAATCGACCGATCCCAGTAAAGTCTACAGGAGTCATTCTCTGCTACTACTTTTGGTGTGAGCTTGTAGTAAGGGGTTTTATCGGTTATAAGGTGGTGCTTAACCGCTAGTTTCTGGTATATAATTTTGCCAACCTGGTCGTGACGGTGTTTATATTCGGACTGAGCGAGCTGAGTACAGGCAGCTGTGATGTGTTGGATCGTTTCGGGTTTGGAATGGCATCTCCGGCATGAGTCAGATGTTATTGACGAGTCACGAAGTATGTATTTTGAGTAATTCTTTGTATGAATTACTTGATCTTGTATAGCCAGCATAAATCCTTCAGTCTCCGGGAAAAGACTTCCTTGACTCAACCAGGCGTGCGACGCTGCTTTGTCGACGTTACTCTGGTTAAGATCATGTGGATGTCTTCCATGTAGAGGCTTGCGGATCCATTGCTGGATTTTGTCCTCCTTCGTGACCAAGGGGCAAAAACTATCTGGCATTTCTGTGTGTGAGAGGTTTAATGGTGTGTATGCCTTGTCGGCTTGGATTATTGAATTGTGTAGGTGTGATGTGTGTGTTTTGGTGTAAAAGTATTCTCGCAAGTTATGAACCTGTTTATTATGCATGTTCCTTATGTCTATAAGACCCCGACCCCCTTCGGCTCTTGGCAGCGTCAGTCGTTCTATCGCTGCTTTGGGATGATGAATTCTGTATTTGGTCATAAGGACGCGGGTCTTGATCTCGATGTTTGTCAAGTCCGTAGGCGTCCATTTGATTACCCCAAATGAGTACGTTAGCACCGGAACTGCGTAGGTGTTAATTGCTTTGATGATTTTCTTTCCATCAAGGTGAGTGTTCAGCAATCTCTGTACACGCGCTAGGTATTGCTGCATTAGGTGTTGTTTTACAGCGCTGTGATCTATACGTTCATCCTGGTTGAATCCGAGATACCGGTACGACTCTCCCTCGTCCATTGGCTGCATAACAGACTCCGGTCCGAGTTCAAATGCGACCGCATCTCGTTTTCCCCCAGAACGACATTGTGTCCGACATTTGTCGATCCCGAACTCCATGCAGAGGTCTCGCGAAACTTCCCTGGAAAGTCCCAGCAGCTTCTGTAATTGACGTTTAGTTGCTGCGTAGATCTTTATATCATCCATGTACATTAGATGTGAAATAGTATGGTGCGAATTCATTTTTGTCCCCACATTATAACCGTATTTGGTTTCATTCAACAGGCGTGAGAGTGGATTCATTGCGAGACAAAACCATAGTGGACTCAATGAGTCGCCTTGGAATATGCCGCGTCTTACTTGAATAAGATCGCTTGTTGTTTTTTCGTTACCAATACTCAAATGTAAGGTCGTTCGCCAATCGGACATGATCGCTCCAAGGAAGTTCACGATACTTGGGTGTATTTTATACAGCTCCAATACTCTCCGTAACCAGGAGTTATTATTATTATTATTATTATTATTATTATTATTATTATTTTATTTTTTTTCTCTTTTTTATATATACAAACAAATGTTTTATTAAAGATCTAAATATACAACATTTTTCCTACATGTCTTGAGATAACAAAAAAACAAAAACAAAACAAAATTCAAAATTAAAAAATGTGCTGAGTATAAATGGTTTTGAAATCGACACTGCGAAATTTTCCCACCTTAATGATTCCTCACGTTTTGAACTCCTCAGTGAACCAAAATCAAAAAATTTCTGAAAATACACATATACAGTTATGGCACTAACTAGGATCTAAAAAAAAAATAAAAAACTAGCGAGAAATCGCATTTTGAAAATAAATTTTCAAAAATCACCGCTTTTTTACGACTATAAACAGCCGCCATTTTGAAAATATATTACGGACCCAAAAGATCCTAGTTCCTACCAAAACGATGGTATCGAGGAATAATATGCACTTTGATTTATGTCGATATCTCATATACATTTTGAGATACACGAGGAACCATGTCAAAAAACGTACTTTCAAGAAAATGGCACTTAAATTTTCTTTTTTAATTGAATTATGGTAAAGTCCTTGCACTAAAATGCCCACAACTTTTTGGTTTTTCATTTGTTTAAAATAAAATGTTAGGAGAATATTTCTAACACGCACCTTAAGGAACATAATTTACGAACAAAAAAAGGATTTCTTTTTTTGTTTAACGAATCTCCCCTTAATTTCGTGGACACCCCATATCCGTTCAACGTGCTATATCAACGTGGTGGTGTAGAAATAAATGGATACATTAACAGATCTCGTAGAGAGCATCACACTAAGTGGGGTGTGCTCCGTCCCCCTGCTAACACCTATACCTAACACTATATAGCTCTATAGCTCACACAAGCTCATATACCTACAATGGTGTTGCTGTGTTTCAAACTCCAAGCCACTTTATTTATTATCTTTACTATATTATTATTATGTCTGTTGAAACAAAAATTTGTTTTATGAAATGTGCGAAAAATATTATGTGACGGGAAAATAAAACACTAAAAATTTGTACCTTGAATTTTGATATTGTTCTCGCTGGTGCTGCGTATATATTTTATTCTTCACCATCAACGCAACGCATATCGCAAAGCAAAAGGAAAATGTTTTGAGAAATCCGTCTAATTTATTTTTGAGGTTACGTGTATGCATTAGAAATATATTTAAGGACGAAACCGGGTGAACTTTTTGGAAATTTACATAACTAGAGCTGCCGTAATAATATATTTTTCTATCTATATATACAGGGTGTCAGAGAAATAAATGACCACCTTTTGAGGGGTTACTCATAGCACCCTGTAGACACTAAAACCGCAGGAATTTTTTCCGAATTAACAGTCCCGTCACCCCTCAAAATTATAAGAGTTATTTCTCTTACCCCCTATATATATATATATATATATATATATATATATATATATATATATATATATATATATATATATATATAGACATGTGTCTATATATATTTATAGACATATGTATATATATATATATATATATATATATATATATATATAGACATATGTATGTGTGTATATATTTTATATAAAGGGTGTAAGGGAAATAACTCTTATCCTTTTGAGGGGTGACGCGACTGTTAATTCCGAAAAAATTCCTTCGGTTTTAGTGTCTACAGGGTGCTATGAGTAACCCCTCAAAAGGTGGTCAATAATTTCTCTGACACCCTATATATATATATATATATATATATATATATATATATATATATATATATATATATATATATATAGGGTGTAAAATATATGTCTCGCTACGAAAACAGTGGGTAAATCTCACCCATGTAATTAATAAGTATTTGCCAATAAATTTGAACCAAAACTGTTTTTTAACAGAAATAATCTAGTAATAAATATGGATAAAAAAAGTGGCCCTTAAAAAATTTTTTTTAATCCGGCCGTGACTATCTCGTATTTATAAGATAAATTTGCTGTTTTTAAAAAAATATCTGAGAAACACATTTACGACCCAAACAAAAATTATTTTGTACCTTTGATATTAAGAGGGTATTCATGCATAATTTAGTCAGGGCTGTACTTAGAAATAATTTGAAACTTCACCTAACCAGTCAATTTGCGATTTCCTCAAACTATTAATTCCGAAAAAATTCCTATGGTTTTAGTGTCTACAGGGTGCTCTGAGTCACCCCTCAAAAGGACGAGATTTATTTATTTTACACCCTGTATATATACAAAATAGGTATTTTTTTAACCTTCCTTTATTTTATTAACCTTCCTCAGAAAACCAGCAATTTATTTTTATTTTTATTAGGGCCAAAAAATATCAACTTTGACTTTCGAGTATAACTAAATCGTAAGGAGCAATTTAAAGGAGGTTTTATTTTTAATATCAGTAATATAGACAGTTACTTATTGAATTTAAGCAATATTTTTCAAAAAATTCGAAAAGTCGTCTTTTATAATAAGTATATAAGACTAAAGAAAAATTTGGTCCCAGAAATGACATTCTTGTTTCGTGAAATATGAAAGATACTGCAAAAATTCTTGAATATTTCAACGTTATTCATTTTTAGCAAATTTTGAACTATATCTTTAAGACCATTGCATAAAAAATTATTTAAAAAAAAAATAATTTTAGGGCTTTTAAAGGTAGCTTCTTCAAATAATACCACACACGTTATAAATAATCCCCCATTCTAAATCTAAAAAAATTTCTTTTTAATCGTGAACTTATGAAAACCTCATCAAAACCTAACACTATATCAAATTTCAAATTACTAAGTTACATGGTTTTCCTGAAAAGCCTCAGTAATAGACAGACGGATATGAGAGTCATAACTTATATGGGTTTCGTTTTTCTGTTTTGAAAAAAAAACCCTAAAGAAACCGAGTTCTACCCTACATCTCATTTCTAAATCAAACTTTCAGTTTCCACTATTAGAAAAACAAAAAAACAAACCAGATATATAGGAGCCTTGTCTAAACCCTCTCCCTTCACTGAAATGAAGTCTATTTAAAAGTTTGTTATATTTCCACATTAATAAAATTTCCAGTCACTAAACTAATTTAGTAGTGAAATAAAAGCCTTATTAAATAATTCACTGTTGAGAGATTTAATTTGTGAAACTCCATTTTAAATATTGAAAAATATTTAAAGTTCGATTACTTTGTCTATTTCACGAATTAAAAATAATTTTTATTTTTACTGAACGCGTTTTCAACCTTTCGGTCATCCTCAGAGTAGAAAGATCTTTCTACTATGAGGATAACCGAAAGGTTGAAAACGCGTTCAGTAAAAGTAAAAATAATTTTTAATTCGTGAAATAGACAATGTAATCGAACTTTAAATATTTTTCAATATTTAAAAGCCTTATTAATTAGCAACATTTGATAATTAACACAAAATAAATAAATATTATTAGTTATAGTTTACATTTTATTTAAAAAAAAAAAAAAAGAATTTTTTACAAATGAACGAATTTCTCGTTCCCAAAACAAATAGAAAAATAAAAATAAAAATAAAAATAGATAATTATAACCGGCAACTATTGATTTGTTGACTTAACAAATTAAATTTGTTTGCATTCGTTACGTGTAACTATGTTCAGGTATTGATATTTTTTAATTAAAAAATATTATTGTTTAAATAATATTCAATCATTTTAGTTTAACTAAAAACAAACTATCAACACTACAGGAAACATATCATTAATTTATGCAGTCAATAAAAAAAAAGCTGACAATGTGGCGTAGTAATGCTAATAATCCCTCCGGGGTTATTGGTGAGCGGAATTTGTTAGCACACACGCACCCAATATTTCCGCTCCATCGACCAGTAGTGGATCCTAATTTTTATTAACAGAATGATGGCATTTTGTGCTGGGCCCATAATTTTTATCTTTGGGGAGTTGTAGATACTAGGAATTCCACTAATGGTTCAGAAGTTTTGTAAATTCAAAGCCAGATAAAATAGAGAAAGAAATTTCTATTAAATTTAAAAAAAAATCCTATCTGGATTGGGGTTAAGTCGATTTTGTGAGAGATTACCGAAAAGACCGCTGGAGGAAGTAGGTAATTGGAATTTGTTGGAAGTGATCTAGGTTGACGTACTACCCATGTGGTAAAATTAACTTACCAGATGACTTCCGTGATGTTAATCACCTAAACTAATTGGATGAAATATTTTCTCAAGGTTTAAACACCACAAGTCCGGCAGTTCCAAAATATACAAAAAATTCTCCCGGAGGTGTGCCTCTATTTGTTCTTCAAATATTAAAAACGAATAAAAAAATCAAATGATTCGTTTTTCTCAAAATTTATTAATTCCGAAAATAATTTCTAGTGGTTCTTTTCCAAAAAATTCACAAAATTAGATTTTACATAGTTGTTAAAAATTTACGACATTTTAAAACACACAAAAAATATTTTACAATTGTTCAGAACCAAAATCAAATCGAATCTCTAAGATAAAAAAATTATGTGTGCTTGAGACGACATGTCCCATTACGTATTCGATTTTTGAAGAGAAGTTTCCTCTCCGATGGTCGAATTAAAGGAGAGCAATTTAGATTCGTTCTGTTTTTTTTAAATTATAAATGTCTTGTACAAATGTTTTGTAACATTTTTTAAATTAAATAAAATTAAATAATAATAACTAAAATTTAAAATACATAATTATTTATCCCATGTGAAAACCATTTCTTTCTTCTATTTTAGAGTTCCGTAGAACAAAGCTGTTCAACTCACAAATAGATGGCACTCTGTGTTTGATTTCTAAGTTAAGTAAATAGTGGCATAAGCACTATGCCACAACGACAAAGTTGTACAATTTTCCCGCCCCTGTTTATATTTGAAACCTACTGAGGGGAGGGAGTGAAGTTAGTTAACTGATAAGGTACTGATATGGTTGCGTTTTCAGGCGATGGAAAAAAGTTGTTGTAAAGTGAAATTTCTAAAAATTATATTCTATAAAGTTTTTCGAAATCTTGCCTCAGGTTGAAAAATTCATATTTTAAGTCACCCCCAGCAATGTAACGTCATTTTGGAAATATGTTAAGACTCCTACTTTGTTTTAAAACTTTAAAAATTTTTCAATTCTCATAAGTTACATAAAGATCCTTGAAAATTAACATGAAAAAAAAAAATTGCCCTTCAAATAATACAGACCTTTTCTTACCGCTTTTTATCCAAGTTTCATCAATTTTTATAAATAAGATTCGGCTAAATACGAAAAAATCAAAATTTTCAGATTTTTTCAAAAAATTAAAAATGGTGACAACTCCAGCCCCACCGAAAAAAAAAAATTATCCGAAGTTTTGGATATTATTTTAGGTCTGATTTCATGTCACTAACCCCGTAGTAAATTTGAAGATATTCATTAAATGTTATGATCCAGAAAATTTATATTCGAATTTCGGTTTTCCTCATTCCCTGAACTAATTGGATGAAATATTTTCTCAAGGTTTAAACACCACAAGTCCGGCAGTTCCAAAATAAACAAAAAATTCTCCCGGAGGTGTGCCTCTATTTTTTCTTCAACCGAAGATTAGGTTCTTCAAATATTAAAAACGAATAAAAAAAAAATCAAATGATTCGTTTTTCTCAAAATTTATTAATTCCGAAAATAATTTCTAGTGGTTCTTTTCCAAAAATTCACAAAATAAAAATTATATTCTATAAATTTTTTCTAAATCTTGCCTCAGGTTGACAAATTCATATTTTAAGTCACCTCCAGCAATATAACGTCATTTTAGAAATATGTTAAGACTCCTACTTTGTTTCGAAACTTTAAAAGTTTTTCAATTCTCATAAGTTACATAAAGATCCTTGAAAAATAACATGAATAGAAAATTACCCTTCAAATAATACAGACCGTTTCTTACCACTTTTTATCCAAGTTTCATCAATTTTTTATAAACAAGATTCGGCTAAATACGAAAAAACCAAAATTTTCTGATTTTTTCAAAAAATTAAGAATGGTGACAACTCCAGCCCCACAAGATAAAATTTACCCGAAGTTTTGGATATTATTTTAGGTCTGATTTCATGTCACTAGCCCCATAGTAAATTTGAAGATATTCATTAAATATTATGATCCAGAAAATTTATATTCGAATTTCGGTTTTCCTGATTCGTAACAGCCTTACTACTCCCAGATCCCGAGAAAACAAAATATGCTTAAACTGTTGTGATTACCATATTTTCCCGTCCACGAAACTACAGTCTTTATATGGACGCAAAAGTAAAAATCATTTTCCAATATTGCAATTATTTGAGGAACGTAACAATATGTTTGTGATAGTCACTGTAACCGTTACAAAATTTAAGCCACATTTCAAATTACATTGACGTAAAGCTTCAAAATATTATGTTGAAATTTTACTGTTTTTATAAAATAAGATTACTGTCAAACTTACTCTAACTTCGGTGGTAAATGCAACACATACAAAAGAAAGCAAAAGTACTTGTATGATTGTTCGCCAGGATTGATTGTGTTATTTATAGTGAGAGACAAATTTCTAGGTGATTTGGGGGTCGTGAAATGAAAACGGGTGTTGACTAACCATCAAAATAATTATATAATAAACCTATCAATGGTATGTAGTACCACAGAGTACCAGAGACAACATATCTATCTCTATACTACTGAAACCAGTGTAACCAGTAAAGGATAGAAAATATGTTATGTACGTTCACTGGCTTTATTTTGTATTTGTGCGGTGATCTGTCTTTGTGTGAGTGATTGGAGATGTGTTGGCCGTGGTGTCGCATACATATGTGTGTTGGGGTTCTAACAATGCCAACAACAATCAACACAATTGACTTGTGATTGACCTACACTCATCCACTGCTACGGAGCGAGTGACTACTAAGTAGCCTAACTTGCACAGAACTACACACTGCAGATTTCATGATAGAGATAGTTGCGTTACCTCTGTACTCTGGGGGTAGTACCGTAGACTAAGCCAGTGGTTCTCAAACTTTTTAGTCCATGACCCCTGTTTACCCATAAAAAATTTCACAGGACCACACAAATATGTAGATACCAATCAATTGTTTCTGCGACCCCCACTTTGAAAATCACTAGATTTAAGCCACGTACTCTTAAAACTATTTGTTTTTTAAAGATTAAAAACTATTTAGTTTTTCTTTTTTTCAGACAGACTTTAACATCTTTCTCTGTTACTCATAATAGACTCTCCAGCACCAAAATATTTGTTGGCTACAATAATTTTCGATTCTAGTACATTCATGTATTCATTCAGTAGCTTACAATTTAACCTCTACACATGTTTCCATTGGCGACTCTTGCAGCCAATATACTCTATGTGTATATTCTCTCTCTTATTCAACCATTTCCCGTTAGCTACTACACAATCAGCGCACATGTGAATGTTAAACCACTCCGTATATGCCAACCGCGTATTTTGAAAATATAACCGAAGTCAGAGCTTGTGACGTCAGTGACCCAGGCCCGACGAGAGGGTGAGGTAGCCAGGCTTGTATGTAGCCTTGGGGCCCGGGAAAAAGTAAAATCAGCTTTTTTTTTACTCATCATTTATTTTTTGGGGAGAAATTTTTAAGAAATGTGCTTTTTTCTTGGGGCCCGCCATTTCTCTCCACGGTCCTGCAGTGAGCGATCTAGGATCATGTATAATTTATACAAAACAGAAACCAACAAAATGACTCTTTAAAATATACCTCATTTCAGAGCCAAAATCGGGTATATTTTCAAGTACAAGAATACTACTATGAGAATTTAGATATATACTCGACAATAAATTAGTGTAATCTTATACAGTTACTAACAAGGTATATTTTCAAACTAAAGCAAATAAAGGACTTCGAATATCCCCCTGAAAATTTGAAAGTAGATACTTGAGATATTTTACTAAACCTTTATTTAAAAAAAATTCGGCTTCGTTTGCGTCTTAAAGGTATTTTTCCCCTTAAGAAAATTCATACAGTTTTTGGATTGAGCGCTGTATCTGAAGAATCCCTTAAACTATTGTTGGTTTGACACGTACGTGATGTCAAAAAGTTTTCATTCTTTCTCACTCTTAGATCGTGGAAAATGTGTATATTAAACGAAAAATAATATTTACGTTGTATTTTCCGTACATACAAGGTAAAAAAAGGGTTTCGCTCTCTCAATATACATATTTATATTTTCTTTTCACATTCTTTACTTTTTGTGGAGATTTCAGTAGTTTCTTGTGTTTTAGTTTTACATTTTTTTTTAGAAATCCTTGCCGTTTGTTCAATTTGAATTTAAAGAAAGATAAAATCTGATTTAAAATCAGAAGCAAAGACTTACGGGTACATATAATATATGTAGAACAAAATAGCAGAGTTAAGGTAAATATATTTTGTTTAAGGTAAGGTAAGGTATGTTTGTTTAAGGTAAGTATACTCATGCGGGAGAAGTACTAACTTGGCGCACACATTTTTGTACGCAAAATAGCTGTTTGCCCACTATACTCTCCCCGCATATCTTTTTGCGTGTGGAAAGTATACTTTCCACACACAAATTGACAATAAAACATGCAAAATTTAATCAAAACACGCAAAGCCGCCCGCCCCTTGAATTTTCATTTAATAAATATTTCATAATTATTTCTATACAAACCGCACCAACAATAGTATATTGTGCAATAAGTGCGGGAAATTGTCGATTGCCCACGAAAGCGAAGTTGAGCTCATTCGCTTGAGTGGGAAATCGACAATCTCGCACGAGTTGCACATACTTTTTTTATTACAAATTTGACATACTTTTTTCTATTAATATTACTATTTTTGACATTTTTATTACACTAGCGGAAATAATTGAAGGATAAAAAAAAATTCCAAATTTTTAGCGATTTTTCGAATGGCTGTATCTTCGTGAAAAATGGTCATATCGGAGTCGTAAGCAAAGCAATTTAAAGCTGGAAGTTTCTAGTTTCGAAATCTTGCGATAAAAAAATTTTCAAAGTAACGTGTGTGACGCAATTCTAGTAAATACACTGAAAAAAAGAAAATTTCGAAATTTTTTCGGTCTTTTTTTTGGTCCACGGACTTGGAAAAAATTTTTCCGACTTAACCACCATATGAACAGGATAACTTATTCATTCAGCTTTAATTTGTTTTTTTATAAACTTTTATACGACCACTTCTCGCTGAGATATCGGACTTTGAATGGAAAAGGATCGTTTCGCCTTTGACCATCGATATCTCAGCAACCAATGACCACACAGAAAATTGAAGGGTGTTTCGAAAACTCGAATAAATTCTCTACAAGGATTAGCCATTGTTTTTTCAGAAGAAAATTTTTTTGCATACTTTAGATGAATTTGAAAAATCAAGAAAAAAAGAGCTTCTGGTGGCTCTTTGGAAAATCAAGCACTGAATTAAAAACTTCGAGAAAACCACTAATGTTAAGTGTGCCTTTTACAGTTCAAGATACCCACAAAAACCCCACCGAGTTTCAGTTTAATCCATCCAGCCGTTTTTGTGTTTCATTCGATTGAATTTTTGAAAAAATTAAAGGATCATTTTTTTGATCTTAAACTTTCGTAATCTTCAACAAAAGGAAAAAAAAATTCTCAGCTTTTTTCAAATTTTTATCAATAACAGTATTTAAATTTATAAAAAAAGAAAACTTCTTAAAAAATTTTCAAAAAAAATTTTTTCTTAAGAATTTTTTGAAAAAATTTTTCAAAAATTTTTTTGAAAAATTTTAGAAAAAAAATTTTTTTTGAAAATTTTCTAAGAAATTGTATCATTTCGACGGAAAAAGAATGTTGACTCAAACAGTGGCAACTGCGATAATGTTGATCCTAGTATAATTTCATCGTAACACGAATGACTTTGAATCATGGAAATATGTATATACCCTAACCACATTACCATTTTCTGTAAGTTTGTGTTATTATACTAAAGAAAAAACTAAAAAATTGATTTTATTGTTAAGATGTTGACATCTTAGAAACACTAATATCTCCCACAGACATTATAACTTGAAAATAAAATAACATTCAAGACAGAACATTCATATCCATCGGGAATTTCAGATTGTGGTATAAAATCCAACAAAATACTAATGAACCATTTAATTCAAACTAAGTATACCAACAAAAAAAGAAAAATACCCAGCAGACTTAAGCATTTCTAGAAAATTGTTGTATGGTTTTCGACCTCTTCATTATATTTTTAATCTTATTATTTTTTGTAATAACGAAACTGTTAAAGAAATCGCTTCATATAAAGTAAATTTTCCAGAATAATGTTGATTTTACGCTATATATACATACAAATGAGGTACTATGTTATCTAAAAAATTAAGACATTATGTAAGAGTTGTTTCAATTCAGTATTACTTACAAAATAGCCACTTTTATTAAAAACCATTGGTGTAAAAATTTCTTTATTAAAGCGTAGGTATACAAGCGTAGGTCCATTTTGATCTCATCTGCCCTCTTCCTCTCAAGCAGCTTGATCTCCCCTTCCCGCCACGGTGGAACGTAATTTTATTGCTATTAAGTCCAGAAGATACTTATGGAAATTAGAAATAATGTATAATTTATTACTAAGCTAGCTGGTTCAACAGACGCTGTTTAAACGTAGTTTTTTTACTATTAAACCCAGAAAATATTTTATTGAAATATCTTATTTATTATAAAACTAACTAGCAGACGTTGTTCTCCTTTTCCAGTAGGAGGCGCGGTAAACTTTGGCACTAAAACAACATAATTTTTATATCGTGAATATGAGTTTTCTTTATATTTCTTTTTAGCTGTGAACCATCATCCTGACAAAACAATACCTAAATAATAAACAAATACTTTACTTTGCAAAATACTACTTTTATTTAAAAGTGGTATTTTGCAAAGTAAAGTTTCTTTTATACTGTGAATACTGTGAATCCGAATTATAACATAATTCATTGGAAGTAATTCATGATTATTCTAGAAATTTCACATTCACTTAACTCGTACTCTCCGCAACCCCCCACCAGGTTACATAGTTAATGGGCGTTCCCTGCAAACAATCGAATAAGAGTAATTCAAATAAGTAGTTTGCGCAGATCAATGAAGACTATTATATTATACTACTAGACAAAGCTGAAAGCCAGTTTGTGGGCAACTTTCTTGAAGCAGGTAACACAGTGAGACGGGTGAAATTTAACGAATATAATGTATTGTACATTTTTGAGCAAATGGGACTATAATTATTGCGCAGGACATAATTTGTATACATACTCGTACATATTTTAAAAATAAAGCAAATACCACCTTTTTGTCTCAAGTTTTCCCAGTTTCTTTCCCAAAAGAGTAAAATTTTACTAGGGAAAGTTCGCCCAAAGTGGGTACCTCTCTTAAAGCGGGTAAGTGCTTGTATATCGTTCTATCGAATATTTTCGTCAGGTCGTGTCTATACCGAGATTAACCGAATATCAATCAGTTGCACTTGAACGCTTGTATCATTTAATGTCCTAGTTAAGCGTCATCAAATTTTTTTGTTGGTTTTGTTAAAAATTTTGACGATAAATACACTATTCTGTGACTAGTCACAAACCTTTTTATTTGTAATATTTTTGGTATTACCGTATTATGTTATCATCATTTGACTTTTAATGTATAGAAAAAAGATAGACAAGTATCGGCTTTCATTTTGAAATTATTCTAAGTTAACAAAATTAAGTCTTTCTAGGCAAAGCGAGTAGACAAAATAGAAGCTCTTAATGAAAAAAACTGTTGAAAAAGGAAAAAAATAAAAAATCTTTTTACGACGGAATGAAGAAATAGGCATAAAAAAATATTTCTGCCTTGTTTGTGGTGATTTTGATGTGATTATTGTTAAGTTCTATATGATTAAGAAAGTTTATATTAAAAAATAATAACAGTATTTAAATACATAATGTACCTACTTATCCGCTTTGCCCAAAGAGGATTACCCGCTTTAGGATACCTATACGGGCAAAGTGAGTTTTTGCAGAGGTTTTGTATTTACTTTATTAAAAATAAATATTGTATAAAAATTTCTTAAGCGAAATTTCATTTTAAAATTCGACAACTATTCTATGTGATAATATTCAAAAAAGATCTGCTTATCGAGGTCAAAAGCAACTTTTTTGGGCGTTTAATCTTAGCTTACCCGCTTTGGGCTACCTTCCCCTATCAATATTATATTTTGACAATAATTATTTTAAAAAACGTTACTACGGATACCATCGGTTATTGCATTGATTTTAATAAATTGCAGAATACTGTTTGGTCGTATCTGGCTGCCTCAATTATACCATTGATATAATTAGTCTGTATTATATATAATATGTTCAATATTCTGTGATAGTTTGTTAGTTGTTTTATACCGGCTGTAATTTCGCGAAATTTTGAAACGCACTGTAGGTACATAGATATATACATCTGAACAGTTGTAGTATGTTTTACTTATCTCCAATTGTAATAATTGTATCTTTCTGTTTTACAATTATACTTCGTTTATTATTTAGATTGACAATAACCATCTCAACTTGTTGTTGCTGTCTTGCGGTCTTTGTTTTCTAATGTTACAATTATTGTAGAAACTAACTTAAACAGTAGATAGATCTACAGTATCTCACAAAAGTGTTTAGACAAAAGTTTCTTCAAAGAAACTTAAAAATTTTATTTAATTTTTTACGAGATCTTTTGTACAAAAGAAAATAGAAATAAGGGAAATAAATTCTTCAAAATCTGCACTACAAAAACATACTAATTAAAATCACAGCAAATATTATAATGCTGTTTAAAAAAATAAAATTAAATTGAGACATGTATTATAAGCACTCACAAAAGGCTTTAGACAGAACAGTAAACAAAAAATTACAAGTTCGGAACATAGGATAATAACTATTTTTGATACTTCGTTACACATCCCTTTGCTTTAATTATTGCTTGCATGCGATTGGGCGTTGATGCGATTAACTTTGTTGTACACTGTTAAGAAATTTTACAACATTTAATGTTGGCATTTAATTGCCAACATTAAATATTGTAAAATTACATTTCGAAATGTTTAGAACATTTTTCTATGTAAAATTACATTGTAGAATATTTTACCTTACATTTCGGATGTAATTTTACGCCACTCAATGTAAATTAATTACGTACGACATGCAAAATTACATTGTCAACTCAACTGACGCCGTCAATTGCGCAGAATCAATCACGTGATACCGATAATTTACATCCAAAAAATCAGTAATTTACATACAAATACAATAAATTTTCGTCTCGAAATGTAATTTTACTATTTTAGCATGTCAGATACCACTTTTATATGTAATTTTAGTATCAAAGTATTTAAAATTACAGTGAATATTTATTTTTACACAAAATTTCATATTTTACAACTAAATTATTTAAATTTACTATCACATTTTAATTTTCAAGACATATTGTAAAAAATTACTATATTTTTTATTGTAATAATACATATTTTTTTAACAGTGTACAATCCGGACTGTTTTGGCTCTATTCATCAATTTGATGCTTTAGTTAAATCCTGTTTATTAGAAATATTACGTTTTCTTATTTAAACACCTAGATATTGGTCATAGATATTCGACAGGGTTTACATCTAGTCACTGTGGAGGTGTATGAAGTAAATGAGGCACGTAATCCAAGAAATACTGCTTCACTACAATGCCGAATGTTTAAGGTCCTTGCCCAGTTGACAAATTAGTTCTTGGAAAGCGTTCGGATAAATTTAATTTTCTGATGCTTGCACGCCTAGTTCTTTTAAAATATTCCGATAAACATATTTATCCTTAATTTGATCCAAAAAATGTAAATTTCCAACAACTATATACCCCTACCCCATGATAGACGTATGATCATGTTTAACACTGTGCAGCAAAATTTTGTTTTCGAATGGTTTTAGGGCCTCGAATGCAGTTTGATGCAAAAGATCTCGTATAAAATTAAATACAATTCTTAAGTTTCTTTAAAGAAACTTTTGTCTAAACACTTTTGTGAGTAACTGTATTTTAAAATCAGTGCCGGTTTATTGGAAAAGTTTTAGTAAGGTAACGAACATGACAGTAACAATATTGATTCACACACAGTAAGACGATAGATAAGCTTTGGGTGTTATCTGAGTGCTGAGAAATGGTAATATAAATTGCTATATTTAAAATTTAAATTTAAATGAAATAATAGTATAGCCGCAAAAATTTGTGAATTAGATTTAGTGAAACAAAATAATGGTTTCCAATAGTCCAAGTGTTGATCGTATAATTTTGATGGGTTTCGAACATTCAGTTAATTTCTGAAAAAATAAAAGCGGACACCAATGATTTTTATTTCTTTGAATCAACACAAATGTTTTTTTTTTTTTTGAAACAAAGAAATATTTATTTTTGAATCGAAAAAAATTTCCTTTTATTTTTCAAAGAAAAACATTTTTTGATTTAAAGAAATAAAAGTTAAAGAAATTTTTAATTTTCGAACAAAGAAATCATTTAGAGATGGTAATTAACGATTCAATTATCTACACTGAGAAAAAAATACGGTAATTTTTACGGATATTTCTAGTAAAAAATTACGGAGCTCTCTGGTAATGAGCTTAAGTGACAGGCAAAGGAAAAAGTACGATGAGTATAGTAAAAATTTCCCTATGCCTCCGTAAAAATTTCGGCGCTGTACAGGAAAAATTATACTCTCTTACCGTATTATTTATAAGGTTTTTTTATTTATTTATTAATAAATAATTGAATTAATATAGTTTAAAAATTATTAATATTGAAAAAATGTTCTGTGGTTTTCTATTATTTGTGGAAAAACATGTTTCAATAAACATCAATACATATAAAAAACATGCAACAATTAAAATAAAAAATAAACAACAATTCATGAAACACAAATAACAATTCTTTGTTTTAAATGTAAAGTCCATTAAGTAGTTTATTATAATAAAAAAAAAAAAAAAAAAAAAAAAAAAAAATGATGACACTTCTGCATGGTACACATCCACTCACTAGCATGGGTCCACTGCTATTAAACTGGTGACGGTCGCCGGTCGGACTGTTGGTGAGTTATTCAAAATGACATTGGTGTGGTCTGTTTATCGTCAGTTATGTGTGATGCTTGTGTGAGAGATATGCTGAAAAACAGGTTTCAAGGAGAAAATACAAATAACAAATACCTTCTAGCTTAGTAAAAATTACAGTGTGCCTCCGTAAAAATTCTTCTATTTCTAGTATAATTTTACAAAAATTAAGTAAATTTTCCTGGTATCCACTTGAAATTTTACTAGCCCATCGAATTCTACGGAGCTGTATAGGAAAAATTCTTAAGCTGTACAGGAAAAATTTTCAAATAAATCGTAAACAATAATGTTTAAAAGGCATTTTTTATATTTTTGCTTGATAATTTCCTACCGACTGGTCACTTGAGTCTGGTTTACCGGAGGCAGCTCCGTAATTTTTACTGTTATTTTTTCTCAGTGTAGCGTTCAGGAAAAGAAAATATTCTTTTTGATTCAAAGAAATATTTCTTTGACTACTGTAAAAAGTCAAAAAATAGTTCTTTATTTCAAAAAAATTGTATTTTTTTATTCAAAAAAATTGAAAACAAAGAAATTTTTAGTCTTTGAATAAAGAAATCGTTCTGAAAGATCAACATTCTAAAAACCAGCAAATATCAATTCAAGCAAAACTTGGCACAAATTCATGCCAAACCGCGTGGACTTAATTAATAAAATCTAATTAGGTTATTAATTCTGTTCGGACTGGGATTTGGTCAAGATTGTATAGTAGAACCTTTTGTGGTTGTTACAATGTTACGTTGTCTCCTTTCATTTCTATCTCAAAAACTAACTGGTTGCTTTATCCCGGTAAAAATTATACGGTCAACGCTCCGACTACATTGAAATGCATTTAAACTTTCAGTTCGTAATTACTGAATGTAAAATTTCGAAAATAGGTACGTATAATAGTACTATCCTCCTTTTTCGCTTGCAGAAATATCAATTATACCATCCACAGGAGTTAAATTAAACCCTATCAAAATTATATATATAAATCAGTATTTCTATTAACCAACAGCAGCAGCTGAATTATTAATAGAATTTTAGTGACCTAGTGGAAATGAAAACCTTAAGGGCAGCCTGGTTGACCCATTTATGGTTCATGCACATCGAATCGGTAAGTATAGTAAGTCTATACATTAATAAAACTGTAATGAGACCGTTTCTGTTCATGGAATACTTTTTGAAAATTATACTGGTACTGTAAATATAGTTGAAAAAATATTCGCAGACACTTTTGTAGGTTTCCTTCTTTCTTGTCCTTGTCGTACACTTTTCAACACTACACCAGTGTCCTTAATCAGTGGTTTTTATTTAGTTTTTTAAATATTTGACATAATAATATTTCATCTTCACAAAGTTAAAAAAATGATGCAATACTGTAAAGAAAAGTGAAATATGTTATTTTCAATTAGAATAAACTATTTTCGTTTGATTTTAACTGATTTGAAAATTCTAGGCAGTACCTACATATTGACATCCACTGATTTTTGTTTTTCAAAATTATATTTTTAATAGTATTAAATAATTTGCAATGAATCCAGTCATTCAGTTATTTTATGTATATGCGCACAGTTAAGTTATTATATATCATGAATATCATTTATTTTCGGTTTCTTTAAGGAATATTTTTCTCCAATCAAATTACTATTGAATAAACGGAATTTACATAAAAATATAAAATAGTCTTATTATTTAGTATGATTTTGTAACCGGGTAACCTAATGTTCAATTAGTACTCTATGCAGTATTTATTTGTTCGACTGGAATTAGAAAAAGACAATCATACGTTGACAAATAAACTATTAAAAGTATCTGGAAATATTTTTTCAACTATATAGTTATCGATGTAGCTATCAAAACTACTTTTAAAATTTTTGTCTCTGTCTGTCTGTTCAGACAATACATAAAAACTTCTGGACGGAATTTAATGAAATTTCGTGTGATGATAACTGATTTCCTGGGTCAACATCTACGATAATTTTTACTCCGGGAAAATGTCTCATTCCCACGGGAAAATGGAAAAACTATTTTGAGCATGTGCACACATTACGCAAAAACTATTGAACGGATTTTGATGAAATTTGGTATGGTGATAACTTTATTACGTGGGTCAACATCTAAGATACTTCTTACCCCGGGAAAATGTCTCATTCCTACGGGAAATTAGAAAACCAATTTTAAGCATGTGCACACCTTACGCAAAAACGAATGAACGGATTTCTATGAAATTTGGTGTAATGATAGCTTATTATCTGCGTCAACCCTTAGAATACCTTTTATTACGAGAAAATGGACCCTTCTCTCGGGAAAATACAAATACCATTTTGAGCATGTGCATGCATTACGCAAAACTATTGTTCTATGCAAATGCTTTATAATTATTATACTTATATACCTACTTCTCATTAATTTTATGAGCGAATAGCGTCACGGGTACAGCTAGTATTAAATAAAATCTGTAGGTCCTAGAATTTTCGCCTTTCTTTATTGTTCTCGCTTTCAAGTCCGCTGGATGTAAACTTCTACTTTATATATTTGTTGCATTTAAGGCTAACTTCAAAAATGCATCACTGCTTGCATGAGGCAGAGTCAAAAGTTCAAAAACGTATCAGACGCATCGCAACGAAAAATCAAAAGTTCATTTTTACATTTGATGCGTCAAAACAATGCATCAAGAAATTTAGTGATGCGTGTCCAAGATGCATGTAATGTGTATAATATAGAATTATAACTACTTGCCATATTATGTAGGTATTAACACCAATAGGAATAATTTCGAAAAACATATTGTTGAAAAAGATGAATGTATTTACCTCTGATTAAAATTGTTTAAACTATTTGAATACATCTTGCACTCAAAATAGGTATGTAATAGTTTTTATTCAAATAATTTCAATATTTTCAATTTCAAGTAAGTTCAAGTTGAAATTCAAAGATAATATACCTATACAAGGACTGTATTGCTATATTATCTATAGTCTACCTGTAGCCAAATCAGAGGCTAAATGATGCCAATATCCCGTTCAAAAACCTCTAATGTGCATCAAATTTCAAGAGAGCATCAGCAGCGCATCATGTAGTATTAGACGCATCAGAAAAGTCATGATGCTGCATCGATGCGGTAAAGTGTACACTTTTGAAGTTACCCTAACTTTTTGATTGTCTAAGCCAGACACTATCTTGTCTTAAAGTAAAACCTTCTGTTTATATAATAAAATTAATGTTAGAAATGTCTCAATTTTCTATATACCTACGCTTCTCAATGAGTTCAAACGAAAATTTTAAAATAATCCATATCTATACTATACCTACCCGCAGATAAAACATTCGAAAATACATCCCACTTGATCAACAACCACTTATTCACCAACATTCTCGATCCATCGGAATAAATTATTGTTTGTAATTTAATTTCATCTAGACGGGAAATAATTTAATATAATTACCGTTAAATAATATTACCTGTTTTTGGAGTGACTGGACGGGAGAGCCGGCCCAATAAAGTGGTCTCATTTCAATTTGAACAAAATCCCCGGGGTCAAGTGTTTTGTTTGCCAACGACAGTAGAATGAATGGTGGTGTTCCGTTTGTTACTGTTGATCTAAACTATAAACTAAAACATTATAATAACATCACTGTAGTATGTTAAGCCTGGTCCAGATTCAGACAAGTCATTCAGAGAAGTCGAAAATCTGAGCTACGGGGCATCATTTTATCAAAAAATTGGTTCGACAAGTTGGTGCGTCTGGACAGACCTTCGTATTTTTACATAATATCATAGCATTCTGTTGCTTCGTGTTCGTCATTGATATAGAAGAATATGGATTGAGACAATTTCTTAAGAGAGAGATAAAATACCTATACATATAATAAAATTGTAACGAGACCATTTCTGTACATGGAATATTTTTGGAAAATTGTACTGGTACTGTATAAATAGTTATCGATGTAGAAATCAAAACAGCGATTTTTAGAATTTTTGTCTGTCTGTCTGTCTGTTCACGCATCACGTAAAAACTATTGGACGGATTTTAATGAAATTTGGTGTGATGATAACTTATTACCTGGGTCAACTTATAAAATACTTTTTACTTCGGGAACATTTCTCAGTCCCACGGGAAAATGGAAAAATCATTTTGAGTATGTGTACACTTTAGGCGAAAACTATTGGACAGATTTTAATAAAATTTGGTATTGTGATAACTTATTACTACTATTGGAAAAACTATTGGACGGATTTTGATGAAATTTGGTGTGGTGATAACCTGTTACTTGGGTCAACGTTTAAGATACTTTTTAGGTACTCCGGGAAAATTCCTCATTCCCACGGTAAAATAGAAAAAACCTTTTTCAGCATGTACCTGCATTAGACAAAAATTATTTATTATTCTTTGCAAGTTCTGTATAATTATTACACTTACATACTTCTCATTGAGTTTATAACAATACTTTGCGCGAACGACGTCACGGGTACGGCTAGTACATCATAAATATATAATGTTTGGGTAAGTAAATATGGTATTTATCAACAAATGCCACCATTTCTAGTGAGAATTTGTTTATTTTTCTAAATTTTTCATTGAAAAACAGGTTGATAATAAGCCGAAAAATACCAGTTTTGGCATTACACAAAGTAAAAGAAATTCCGAAAAAGGAATTACTCTACGTAAATAAAGAATTCGTTTTCTATTTAAAATATGTGATAATAATGACAACAATTTTAAAAATATTGTAAAAATTAAAATATAGGTTAAATTGACACGTCATTTCAATGGTGTCTTTTATGTAAAATTAGTGAGCATATAAAAATTTAACTTTATGATTATGTATTTTGTTTGTATTTATTTATTAAGAAAATGACAACTTAATAACTGTATAGTTTTATTTATGTTAGTCTCTATACTTATCGAGAAGATATGTCTTATTAGTGATGCAAAACTATAAACCAAGACGTAATGTTCTTATAAAAATAGTTATAAGTTGTAAATAATCGATTAATTTGAGCAATTTTTATTTTCAGTTTATAGTAATTTATAATATTCTTTAAGCACCGTTCAAAAATACAATGATTTAGTAAACAATTAAGAACTAGAAAAATTAACTGATAAAATAGTCGAACAGCATTCTTAAAGAGTGGATTATTGAATCAAATAAAACAGATATTAAAAATAATTAATTAGTTGTTTATGTTTTTATATAGAAACTAGCCGTATACCCGATGGACTTTTCAATCGTCATCATCTTCGTGCTCACTTTCTGCTCACTTTCAGTGTTTTCAAAAGCCTAAATACCAACTTCCACGATTTACTAAATTTCGTTTATTTTAATAGCCATAGTAACATATTTTTATACATATATCTCTAATTTTAAAAATGACGTATTTCCATACAAATTTTCATCCCTTATTAAACCCACTTAGGGGACGAATTTTCAAAAATCCTTTCTTAGTGCTCACCTACGTTACATAGGAAACTCCTATGCAAAATTTCATTCTTCTAAACCCAACAGTTTAGGCTGTGCGTTGTCTGTCGGTCAGTCAGTTAGTGTTAGAAATTTATTAAGTAGATTACCATTATAAGAAAAATATACTAAATATATTATTTTAAAAGCAATGGCAATATTTCAATTACATTAAAACCGTTACTGTTTATTTACAAAATGACGTCATTCATAATAAGCACGTTAACATTCATAAAATTTTGATCAGTATTTTGAGAAATGCTCCTTTCTTTACAATATTATATATCTTTCCTTCTTCCATGGTGTCCGTGAATTTAGACATTAATTGCATTTAATTTTGTGTTTTATATTATAATTTTATAATGTCTGATCTTCGTCAGTGCTCCCGTCAATTTTTGTGCGAATTTGTTTTCCTTGCTTGTGGCAAGTTAAAAGCCCAGAGTACAGTGACCGGAATAAAAAGTTCGCAGGCATATGAAGTTCTGAAAATATAAAAAAATTGATGAAACAGCTAACAAGGGAACAGTCTATGTTCCCCCATGATAAACGTCGCCTAACTGAAATTTGAATTTTTGTTTCTGTTAATTTCTGTTCGTTTTGTCGAACGACTTGCATGAACATTTTATCGTTCAGATAAGACCGGTGCGTCTGGACCGGCCTTTAGATTGCTTTGCTAGTATGTCTCTTTGCCTTGCAGTAAGTAGAAAAGTTATTACAATGGAACTGACATAGGCCACTTATATTTGTTATTATATTAGACAAGCGGCAGTGGCTATTATTAGAGTATAAAATAACTTGACTGCAACTTTTCGAGTTTCCTAATGAATTTGTTTATGTAATCGTTAATAAAAAATGACAATTGAGTGGACAAGGTAACTTCAAGACGGCTTAATTATTTAAAGTTTTCGTGGTTTTTGAAAATTGATCATTATTTCTAGAGCAATCTTCAATAATATGAAAATAGACTTAATTCATACAGTCTGTCTAAAAAGTCGGTATAATTTGGTGAGCAAAATTTAAAATTACGGACCTTAAAAGAAAAAACGGAACCTTTATAAAATTGTACTCTCGGGTTCGACTATCTCAGAGATTTTTCTCGAAAACTATCCAACGTAGCAATTTGAAATTTGGTAAAATGTTAGCTCTTGATGACGTGTAGGGGAGATCCTTGTACCTAGGGACACTTTCGTTTAAAACTTCATAACTTGAATAAAGATTTATGTAGGACTTCGAATATTGAAAATTCTCTAAGCACACAATAACATCTTAATATTATGATACAATATATCACGATGTTGTGTTTCATTTTTGCGAAAACTTGAATTGAATAATCGAGGATATTTGTCCCAAGGTGCAATCACAGCTTATACCTTGGGACACCAATGGTTGTACCTTGGAACAAGCTATGCAAAACATAGTAAGCCCTGAAAGCAAAATATATATTCTATTGTTTGGTTTTACTTGCAATCATTTTTATTATACATAGAAAAAAAATGACCACTTTAATGACATTTTTGACGTTTTCTTCATTGGACTTTAGCCGGGTGACTGTGTTCTTACTTCGCACCATCTGGATAGATAAAGACAAATATTGAAAACAAACTTGCCTATAAACCTCTATAAAAAAAGCAATGCCTTGTACCTTGGGACCGTCCCAAGGTATAAAAAATTTGCTGTCTCAAGTTACAAATTTCAATTGCATACAATAAAGTGTGGTTATAGTTTTTAATTAGGGAAATCCAGAGATATACGTCAAAATAAATAGTTATTAATGTGTAATAATATATAACTATTTATATCTTTAATCATTTACTCACCTCCAAATACTTCAAGTAAAATGATGATTTATATGGATTACAAAAAAAAAAGCAAAAATCTCAAAACCTTGCACATAGAAGAAACGAGTCAAAATGGCCGACTTCACTGCGTATGTTTTGAGTATTTGTGTCAAATACTCATTAAATAAACTACTAATAATTTTACAATACATTGGTTCTCAAATTATGGGCTTGTCCTGAGGTACAACGTGTCCTGAGGTACAAGGATCTCCCCTACATATATCGTTAGTCAACGATTAGAAAAAAAATTATTTTAGATTAAATTGGTGGGAGAGAAGTTTGGTCGAAAAAAAACCCACTGATCTTCTAGGTTTCTATAAACATAAAATTTCAATTTTATAAGGGTCAGTAGCAGAGCTTGATTTACAGTATTCCACTTGGAAAACGTGCTCGGAGCCCCGTCATAGTAAGGACCTTAAATAAAATTTTTCAAAAGAGAAGTAGAACCGAGAGAATAAAAATTTATACATAGTATAAAATCCAATTAATCCACTAGAATCCAAATTATTAAATAGTTTGTTCTTGTACGTCATCTATGATTTAAATTATTATTTAGTCCCGATCACGTATTAAATGACCGCCACTGACCTCAATCTACTTTACTGAAGTTAAGTTTCACTAAAGTTAAGTTTCACTAAAGTTTACCAAATTTTTCTTAACTTTAGTGAAGCTCCACTGTACATATTATTATCCACATAGAAATTGACATTTAATCTTATCAGAATTTTATTTATTTTATTGATTTAATATCGAAACAACGGCTCATAAAATCTTAAAAATTGTAACTGAAAATTAATGAATTTTAAAAAAATAATTTTAATTCTGTTAGCGGTTACTCTCCGGTAAAATCAGTCGGTTTAATTGGTTTTCCATTACGGTTCGGTTTGAAACCCCACTTTAAATAAATAAACGAACACTGACCACAGATAATTAAAAAACTAAATACATACATATGTACGCCGTATAAAAATCGATACCAAAAATAAAAAAAAAAAATAAAAATTCAACATACCCAACATGTTATTTTTTTAAAGTCACTTAACATTTTCTATCTCAAAGCTACAAAACCATGAAAATAATCAAATACAAATACGGGTCAGTTAGTAGGGGGAGAGCGGTGTAACAATGGCGATTATTCGACCACGTAGTATTTTCAAATATGGTTCATTTCAGTTAAATTTAACCATGCTTCGTGACTGAATTTAAATAATTTCCGTTTTCTGGGCTTTATCTCTTTCATTACTGCACTTCCGTAAATTTTAAAATTACAGTTTGTTTTCAGAAAAGAATAGAAGATTGATCTGTTCCGAATATAAGAATTATTTAATTTTTTAACGAAAACTCATGATCAGTTTTTATTTCACAATATTATCAAGTACTTGTGAACATTACTAAGTAGGGTGAAGTATTTGATTTCATTACCAAGTTTATTACTTCTAACCACTGACGGATCCAAGGGGGGCTGTCAGTGATGAACAAATGCAATACCAAGACCAAGATTTGGCAGTCTTGGTCTTGGTCTTGTTCTTGCATTAAGAATCTTGGTCTTGGTCTTGCTAGAGTAGTTTGAGTCTTGGTCTTGGTCTTGCAAAATGCAGTCTTGGTCTTGGTCTTGGTATTGGTATTGCTAAAATATCTCGCACTTTCTTGCCTTCTTTTATTAGCGAATTTTTTCCTTCTAAAATCAGAATTTTCTCTGTTTACGGTATTAATTATACTTTCAAACTATTTAAATAGTTTAGCAAGAGTCTTGCTTTTTTCTTGCTTTTGTCTTGGTCTTGCTCACTTGAGTCTTGGTATTGGTCTTGGTATTGCAAGAAATGCAAGACCAAGACAAGACTGCAAGACCAAGACTAATTTTGCTCATCACTAGGGGCTGCAGCCCTCCCTCCTTTAACCTACAATGTGTAACTTTTTTTAGTTAAACATACAATTCAAAGAGCAGGGTAAAGACAAATTTATCCAAAATTCCTCCTGGGATAAGAGGCAGCCTCTACCGCTTTTTTGAACTGGCTGGATCCGCCCATGTTGCTAACAACGCAAAAAGCAACCCTTTTATTTATTTATTTTGATGTTGAACAACTTCTCAGATGCAATATACTTATTCTATACCTAGTCAATTTTGAATAGATTATCCAAAAAATTTTCCAATTTATACCGCTGTGCCCTATCGCTACTGCAATATTTAGAATAGCGTTAGTTGTTTGTAGTGGTTTAGTGTGTTCCGCATCCAATGTTATACATATACTTACTTGTGTATTGTTTCCACGTTCATGACTTTTTTTATATGGTAGTCGAATTCATTTTAACCATTAATCACAAATGTATTCACTGTAATATATTTTTATTTAGTTTTTAGCGAATTTCCGGAATGGAATTCAGCTATTACAGCCACTGTCATGACACGACTCGAGCCCGGGACTATGGCAGAAATTTGTTTTGAGGTCCCTAGAAACGGAAAATAATTTTCACTAATATATATATATATATATATATATATATATATATATATATATGTATATGTATATTATATTATATATATATATATATATATATATATATATATATATATATATAGTAAAGCACCAGTTTTGTCAAGAAAAAGTAGTCTCCAAAAGCGGTGCTTGACAAAAGTTGACCAGGGGCGATTCAGAAATATCGTAAGAATTAAAATTATGTTTTCTTAAATATTAATAAAAGAAAAAAAGAAGCGAAGAAATAAAAATGATTGCTAATTAGTAGCAAAGTGTAATATTTTTAATTAAAAATTGTAATTTCATCTAAAAATTAAAAAGTCAGTTTTAATCTATGTTAATTTTTAATATTAATAATACTATGCCACTTTACCTACCTAAGGTGGGTAAGGTGATCATTTTGTTACTTACGAAATAATTGAAAATTTTTTATTACTGTGAATATGTAAACCGTATGTATATTATAAAATAAAGACTTTATTAAATTTGCAATTGTATTATGTCAAGAAATATCAATTAATTAAAACCGTTTAGAAAATATATCAATTCAAACCTTAGGGTGGCCACATTGCCCTACCTTCCCCTATATATATATATATATATATATATATATATATATATATATATATATATCTATATCTATATATATATATATATATATATATATATATATATATATATATATATGTGTGTGTGTGTGTGTGTGTGTGTGTGTGTCCGCACGATAACTCTCAAACGAAATGTCCTAGGTTTACGATATTGCTGGAAGTCCCAAATCGTTGGACAAGTTCGTTAGCCAGGCACGTCCGATGCCCGGAACATGGTTTTTGTTTTTGTAAAAAATTAGTTTTTTTGCCAAAATTTCCACTTATTCAAAAATTTTTGCGAAATTTTTTTACACCATTTAAAAGAGGAGTACAAATTACATAAAAAAGGAAACTATGGAAACTATTATTCAATGTCAAATAGTTTCCGAGAAAAACTAATTTTTATAATCGGAAATTCGCTATGTTATGCAGAATGCCCCGACAGAGGTATTTTTTCTCTCTGGCCTTTTTTCCTCCCAACATAGCAGTTAATTTTCAATTTTATATAAAAAATATGTATAATGTTTATGTATTAGTGTTGTATACGTAAATATCTAAATATTCACAAAACTATAACAAATTATGCCTAGAGAACCATCTAAATCGAAGATGAGTGAATTTACTGAAAATTATTTTCAAACAAGTAAAAACAAAATACTTATAAAATAACAATTTTTTCAGGACCTCTACTTATTTTTAAAAAGTTTTTCAAATAATTCACTTGGAAAATTTACTTTGTAAAATTTCATCTTAAATATTAAAAATATTTAGTTTTAATTGCTTCGTTAAATTCACTATACAAATAATAATCTACTTAACGCGTTCTCGGTCTTATGACTATTAAGTAGATTATTAATTGATAGTGAATTTGACGAAGTAATTAAGCGACTCTGAAGATGAACGCAAGACTGAAAACGCGTTAAGTAGATTATTCATTTATAGTGAATTTAACGAAGTAATTGAAACTTTAAATATTTTTAATAAAAGACTTTATTCAATATTACGAATTACATAATATGTCAACTATCAAAATCGAAAAAGTCACTGGGCTCAAATTGGACAGATGAATATCGGCATAGTTTTCAAGAGCTTGCCCTGACCAGGGCCGGCAAGAGGGGGGTTAGGTGGGGTTGTTGAATTTTTTTTGCTCATCAAATGTATTTTTTAAGTGTTTGGAAATTTTTTGTACTGCCCGGGGCCCGCCATTTCTCTCGCCGGCCCTGCCCTACAATTTATAATTTACAGATATTTTTTTTTTTTTTGCAAGGAGAGTATTAATTCTATTGATACGTTTTTACCGGTATCATTTACAATTGTAAAAAAAGTTAAGTAATTATTTACGTCGAATCTTTTAGCACAGCAAAATAGCCTGTGGGGTAAACAGACGGACACCGAAATGATTCCATAAGTGTTCCATTTTACGACTTTTGGCTACGTAACACGAAGAATCGAGCGTGAAAAAATCATTTGTCAAAGATGAGGTCGATAAACTCAAATAATATGATGTCAGTCAGATATTATGATAGAGCCCATGTCAGTAGGTATATTAAATTTTAAACTGTTCTTAGCCATAAAATCAAATAACCGTATTCACTTACCATTTTCCCTTGTAAAACCACGTCTATATGTATATCAACAATAGATTTATTCATTCATATAATATGTTTTGTGTGAACACATACATGACTTTGATAATAAAATATCTATATGGATACAGAAGACATCATGTCATATATAGTTGTCGGCGGTAGATCGTTAAATTAGCCAAATCATGATGTATCTATAGTAGAGATGTTATGGATATCCGTAACCGTAACCAAACTACCGGATATCCGAAATAATTACATATCCGAAACCGAAACCGTATCCGAAAATAAAAGTTTCGGATTTATTTCGAATAATAACAGACAACTGTCGTTAGAAAACTGAGGTTAAATCAAAGCAAGTTTTTGCTCCATGTACAGTGGCCATCCAATAGTACGTACTCCGATTTTACGTAGTGACGTCAGCGATTTAGTGGGGTTCTCCTCTCACAGATATGTTGTTGTTTGTCTGTGTTGGTGAAAATTTATGTACCAAGTCAGAGTCAGGGCCGTAGGTAATATTGTCTGAGGGTCTCGTAGCCTTTAAAAAATTTAAAATTTCAATGTAGATATATATGCACATATTTTGTATACGTATTATGCAAAATGTAAATGCAAAATGAGTAACGTAAAATTCTAGAATATTCTAATCGTCAACTAGCAGAGATATCAAAAAACAGATTTCACCGTTGAATTGATCATTAAAAATGAGATTAAACAGTGTAGTTTGATAAAAATTCTAGAATGTTCTATTTGTCAGCTAGCAAAGACATTGAAAAATCCATTGCAACATTTAATTGTCCATTGAAAAAGAGGTCAAATTACATATTTTGACAAATGTTCTGGAATATTCTATTCGCCAACTAGCAAAGATATTCAAAAACAGACGTCGCCATTGAATTGGCTACTAAAAGAGAGACCAAATAACACATTTTGAGAAATGTTCTAGAATATTCTATTTGTCAACTAACACAGTTATTGGAAAATCTATTGTACTACTTAATTGTCCAACCGAAATCAAACTAATGTAAACCAAATGTCCGATTTTAACAAACAATTTTTGCTATTTGACGAATAGAATATTCTAGTACATTTATCAAAATGTGCTATTCCGTCTTTTATTCGATGACCAATTAAATGGTGCAATCGATTTTTCGATATCTTTGTTAGTTGATGAATAGAACATTCTAGAATTTTTGTCAAAATGCACTGGTTAATCTAATTTTTAGTGCCCAATTCAATAGTGAAGTTTGTTTTTAGGTATCTTTCCTAGTTCACGACTAGAATATTCTAGAATATTTGTCAACCTCCGCTATTTGGCGTCTTTTACGCTGATGAATGCGATAGTGAAGTTGATTTTTCGACAGTTTTCTAAAAGTCGTCACTCATATTCATTAGTATAACATTCGATTTCCTTTGTCTACACAACCGAATTTTAGGTATAAATTGTCTCTTAAGATAATATTGTTTTAAATAAATTCTGATAAATAATATTTACCAATCCCCGAAACAAAAGTTTACCGACGCCCCTGATCTTCCGATTTTACGTACTTCCCCTTAAATTTGCACCGACCACTACGTAAAATTGGATTTGTGGTGTATTTCTCTTGATAGATTTCCATTGACTTGTGTTTGGCGTTCACTTTTTGGGGTAAAATTTCCCCTTTCTTCTAAAAAAATTGTCATTGAAAACAATTATCCGTATCCGTTAACCGTATCCGAAACATTATCCGATATTATTACATATCCGTAACCGAAACCGAAACCGAAAAAAATGTTTTTGAATATCCGCATCCGTATCCGAAATTTGATATCCATAACATCCCTAATCTGTAGTTATATGTATACAGCTATTTCGTGAAATGATTGAGTTAATCTCGAGAACTACCCAACCGATTTCAAAATTGGTTTCACTGGTGAGTAGGGGATATCCTATGTTTTAATATAAGACTCATTAAAAAAATTAAAATTGTCCCACTGGACTCTACAGCTTCAAAAAGGGTCTAATATAGACGCCTGGACGAATCGTTATCAAATTTTGTTCAAATACTATAGCAATTGAGATCCTGTAAAAAATGAATATGAGGTTAAAATTACTCCACAGGGGCGCAAAAACTTTTGTTCAAATATTATTGAGATTTCGTGACAAATTTACGTTAGTTCAGAAATTTTCTCTAAAGCTCTAAATAACCTCAAAAAAGCTCGAAAATTAAAGTGCCCCTAAAACAATCGATACGTGTATCTACTGAAAGGTCACAAAATATGAAAATTAGATAAAACATAGATATAGCTATAAAGGAATCGTTGAACGAACGGAGTAAAGCACTGCAAAGAACTAATTTTTAAAAAAAATTTCAGAGTATTTATCTGATTTAAAAGTAAGGTAAGCTTGAAATTGACCGCTTCAATTAAACAAGACTCAAATTAAGCAATTGGACGGACCTCTACAAAATTTTTGAAAATTAATTTACACGAACGTGTGATCAAAATTGTTCGTTAATGCCAAAAGAAAAATTAAAGAAATCTTCACAAAATTTTGCTCAAATACTATCGAGATCTCCGAAAAAGATGATAAACGAAGTTACAATGGCCAAAATTGTTAAACTGACTGACATTAGTTAGGAATTTCATGAAATGGCGCCATTTCACGATAGGGTAACTATTCTTGAAATGTGAGATGATATGAAATGGAATGAATAGCTAAAAACAAAACCAAACGAAATATATTTTTCTGAGTTGGTACGCATACTTTATTGTGATAATGGTACTCTATAGACAAAATCACAGATTACAGATCCAATTCGTCGACAGAGTACCATAATTACAATAATAATACGTACCAACTTATAAAAATATATTTCATTTGGTTTCGTTCTCAGCTATTCATTCCATTTCATATCATCTCACATTTCAAGAATAGCTACACTGCAACTGGGTAGGCACACCATGGTGTATCTGCCTGATTCGACGATCGACCGCCAACATAGATATACTATAATACACCTGTACAAATCCACCGCGTTTAAATTGTGTTGTTAATAACAATTACAAACAATTATTGTACGATAAATTAATTTATGTTTGTAGCCATTAATGTTTAAACGTCGACAATGCCGTTTCCTTACTTTTGTCACTTTGATACATACATACTATTATGTTCTTAGCACTAAATACAAGCTCACAGTAATCCTCGTCTATCTGGAGATAGGTAGGTACATTAGATCTACATATTATTATTAATAATGAATAACGGGATGGCTAACATGTACCTAAGTATACATATATATAAACAGTATATTCCAATAAAGACTTGTGAGTGTTACGACCGTATGCGCCGTTCTAATCTTCTTTTGGAAAATGTTCCACAACTTACGATAAGTCATCAGGGACATGCATTATTTTTTTTTAACCGTAAGTTACGTATAAATTATTAATATGTCTATTTTTGGGGGTTTTTAAAAAAAATGGCCATTAAAGTGCATAATGTAAATCAAAAGCAAAAGATAATAAGAAATCTTAAACATTATTTATAATAATTTATTTTGATAAAGTTAATTATTGATGATTTTTAAGCATTTAATCAGAAAATTGCATGGAAATATAAGTTATTGCATCATTAATTTCTTTTTTATAGATGTATTTTGACAAATTTCATAATATTATAAAAATGAAATAAAATTTTCTCATGAGTAAATTTATGCTTTTTGTTGTTTCAAAAAAGCAATTTTAAATCGTGATGTTTTGAGCGTTTTGAGCTATGAATTTTTTATGAAACCATTTCATGGTGGCCACAGAATTTAATGATCAAAATCCCGGACTTTTCCAGGTTTTCCAGAAATTCCCTACTATTTTGTGAAAAATGCCGCCCCTACTTGATTCCAAAAAACTAAAAAGAAAATTCTTAATAACTTTTTAACACTTTTTCTTAAAAAAAGTAAATGACGAACAAAAAAAAGAAAAAGTCTGGGCCAATTTTTAAATATAATCTCAACACAAATGAAAAATTGATTGAAGTTTTATCCATCATAAATAAACAAAATCAATTTTTTTCAGTCTTCTGGTAAAATTCCCTGACTATTTCAGAAAGTTTAGAATTCCCTGACATTTCCAGGTTTTCCATGTTTTCCAATAATGTGGTCACAATGTATTTTGATACGGTCCCAATCCACCGTATAAAAAAGATTCAGCTGTAAATATAATAAGAAATATATTTTAGTTACAACTTTTCAATTTCAAATATTATCGAGTGCTTGTGAAACACTACTACGTATGACAATACTACTACGTACCAGCAGATCCTGGGTTCGATTCCCGGCCGATCCGGATAATTTTTTCAATCACTTTGTGATTTTTAATTTACATATGTGGTTTTGGTCATGTTAACTAAAGGAAGTCGAGTGCTTAAAGTTTCAGTTTAGCTGAACGACAAGTGAACATATGAATACTACATGTGTTTTAATGCAGACAAAAGTCTGTCATACGTAGTAGTGTTTCACAAACACTCGATAATATTTGAAATTGAAAAGTTGTAACTGCTTCTCGTATTATAAAGAGTACATACACATAGGTGATTGAATGTTATCTGTATCGGGCGCCTGTCGAACAAAGGTCGATGGTGTAATGGATAGCACACCTGGCTAGTTACCAGGAGATCCTGGGTTCCATTCCCGGCCGATCCGGATAATTTTTCCAATCACTTTGTAATTTTTAATTTACATATTTTAGTTACATAAATTTAAAACATTAAAGAACAGAGTGTAATATTTCAAAATATGCTCAAGCCTAAAATTAACAAAAGTGGTGCAATGATCATGAAGCTTAAACTAAATTGAGTAAATTCAACAACCTTTCTCAAACTAGCAAATATTACGCGTTTTTTAAAATTGATTATAAATAATTAATGCTGTAGTTTCAAATAAGTATAAAATTAAATTGATATTTAAATAACAAAACCCTTTTTTCCTTGAATTTTTTTTCAGTAGTCAAAGAAATACTTCTTTGAATCAAAAAAATAATATTTTGATTCAGTTTTTTTTTTTTTGATGCAAAGAAATTTTTAAACTTTGACAATAAATTCGTTTTGAAAGTGTATAGAAAATAATTTTTTTGAATAAAAAAAAAAAATATTTTTAAGCTTTGAACAAAGAAATCATTTTGAGAGTGTATGACCTTTAACCAAATCTTAGTAGAATTCAAATAGCGAAGTAGACACAGTAGATCACATACTATAGAAGCACCAACTTTTGGTTAAGAACTACTGTGCAGTTGATTTTGTTTTGTAAGACTATTGACTACGCCTGTATGTCGGTATGTTCAGTTGTGTTGGATGGCCGATGTTGAATGGCCCCCTTAAAATGAATATAATGATATTCAAAATCGTAGACATGTACGTCATTGTCTTCATTCAGAAACCGACTGTCCCATTGTTCCTATTATACGTAATAACAATAATAGTATTATTTGAAACGACCATTTTATATAATATTAGATTATAGAACACGTTTAATTAACGTCCTGTTTGACTACAGGAATCATAACACTACTATTGTTCGGGTTAGTACGGTGGGTAGTGAACCACAAACGACCGAATTTTTTTTTATAACTTTTTTGTAAATTGATAAATTTACCATTTCTGCATTTAAAATTTCGAATTTCAAACAGATTTTTGAATAAAACAAAACGGATTAGTCTAAATAAATCGCTTCAATTCATTCGAGTTAATAAAATTTATTTTAAACCCTATTTTAAACCGTAAACATGACGCTAAGCACCGATCTTTTCTTAGAATTCATTTGTTACACCGTTATTTTTAACAAACAAAATTAAATTTTCAAATTTAAAACTTCCAATCAGAAGCCTGGATTACACTTGGCGAGTTTACTCGCCAGTGAATAGCGAGTAGATTCGGTAGCGAGTGTAAAAGTATCGATTCGCTCAGTGAGTACCCATTACACATATAGCTAGTAAATTCGCTAACACGTAGGGTTACCAACTCTACCAATGAATATTTCGGGATTTAATGGGAAAAAAATCGGGACGGGACAAGTAAAGTCGGGACTGTTAAAAAAAAAATACGTTTTTAATCAGCCAGTAGGAAAGATATGTGTCTTTTTTATTATTTGTTACTAACAGCTACATATTTAAACCATGATCTTACAAACTTTTGAACAAAAAAATTTCTTGAAGATAATATTACAATAATATTTCTTTAGGGGAGGGGGGGGGACAAAACGGGGTATTTAAGAAACCGTTATGATTTTAAGGACTGAAATATGCTTAATCTTATTATTTTCAGTCGTAATTAAAGTAAAATAATCAAATTTCGAGCTGCCGTAAGAAAAAAAAAATTTTTTTGCGAGCAAAATGGGATACCCCTTAATACTGTAAGATTATAAATATATTCATAAGAAAACGAAGCTACTAAATAATAGTATTTTTTTAGGAGTAATTTACGTAAAACGAATCACCATTTATATTAGTAGTGGATGTAGAGGCGAAAAATAATTTTGTTTTAATAATTCTTACTACATAAAGTTATATTATCAATATATTGTGTAAATATTGATATATTATAATATATTATAATATATTTATTTGGTTTTCAATATTATCAAATTTGAAAATATAAAAATTATTACCAAAATTTTGGGGTACCCAATTTTGCCCTCCCCCCCATAATTTTCGTAACTATGTGGTTATATTTGTGATTCTGTTTTTGTACCCCTTACAAAATCACTTTGACAATTTTTAAACCTTTTCTTAAATGTTATGATTTTTGACTACGCTTTGGGTCTGTTGTTTTTGAGAATGACCGTTTAAACGGTGGAAACTAGTTAAACTTAACTTGTATTTTATTTCAAATTATTTGCTTTTTGGTTTTGAATTTATGATGTGGTAATTTTTATCACTTTTAAATTGCGGGTTTCCTTTCAATAAATTTTACTATACAACATTCAGTATTAATAGATTTATGCCGAATTCAAGAAACAAATTTATAATTAATGTATACGGGTTTTTCACTAATGTTAGTATTAAAGGAGGTGTAACCCAACCAGAATGTATGTAATTCGTTATGTTAGCACATTAACAGTCATTAGAAATTATGACGAAGCGCTCAACAGAGATATTGTCGCCGTACAGCATTCATGTTCGTCAACGTGTTCAACCCATTCATCGTAGGTAAACGACACATCAATAAAAAAAAGAAATATCAAATTTTCAAAATCTCTAAAATGTTATAAAAAAAAATGTTTTAGCTCGTCATTTAATGAATGTCAACTACCAACTTTACATTTATGATAATTTTATAAAGCATTAAGGCGCATACTTTTTTTTTTGAACTCGTGGCACTAAAAATTCATGATGTGATGAATAATTTCGGCATACATAAAAAATACAAATAATATTTTCTTTTATATAAAATTTTACATTTACGCTTTATATAAAACGAATAAAAATATGACATTAAGTGTACGTTTACATTTATAATGGCGCGACCAGACATGTACTTATACGTTTATTCCAATGTTACAAACTTACAGGGTGGAAAGTAAATATAAGTCTCGCTTTAACAGAAAAAATTTGTTACTAAATATGGGCCAAAAAAGTACCCTTAATATTTTTTTTTTAATTCGGTTCTGACCATCTTATATTTTAAGATAAATTTTCTGTTTTTAAATAAAAAAGCAACATACAATCGCAACTGGAAGTAAAGACGTTTACAAAAATTTATTGAGTTTTGTTCAACAAAATTATTTTGTACCTTTCATACTAAAAAAGTGTATGCATAATTTACTCAGGGTCGTATTTAGAAAAATTGGGAGACATCGTGAAACCAATTTAATTCCTATGGTTTTAGTGTCTACAGAGTTCTATGACTCACCCCTGCAAACACTCCCTGAGCAATTTTTTTATAAACAAAAGAAGAATGATTCCTTCAGTCAAATGTTTCATCGGTGGTAGTTTTGTTTATGACCACAGAATATTCAGAAACAAACTTCGTATCTCTATACTAGCTTCCTCAACGTGGACAAGATCTGACGTAACAAATGACATAAATTCTCTCCCACTATAAACACACAACATGTTACTACATAAATCTCGTATCAATGTAGGTATACGTGATGTACGCTTGTGTGTGTTTCATACGTCACACTCTATCGGTGGAAAGGGGTGACTGCACTGTATGTCTATGCCAGTGGTTCGGTACCTACATATTACTATATAGGTATTCGCTTATTGTTGCAAAGTGGTTGATAACAATTACAAATAATCGATCTTCACACCGCTAGAGTTGTAGTGCGACTGACACACTTAAGGGGAGGTTTACTTGAGAGTCGTTAAAAAAAAAATGTTTTTTTTGCAGAAATTGGTAGCTAATTATGTGTAGAGTATGTTCCCAAAGTGATTTTGCTGAAGGTAATTTAAGGGAAGGTTAACTTGAGATTTGATAAAAAAACCGATTTTTTTGTTGCCGAAATTGATAGCAAATTATGTGCAGAATATGTTCCCAAAGTGGTTTTACTGAAAATAATTTAAAAACAAGATTCTTGCACATTAACCGAATCCAGCTTTCTATAAAAAAAAATTCAAAAAACGTAGTTCATGTAATAAGGAGTATTAAATATAAAATTTTGAAAATACGTTTCTTTATATATATATATTTTATAATATCTCGGAACTACATTTTTGGAACTGGCGGACACGATAACTCAAAAACTATTCGATGGATCCTTTTTTTTAATTTTTATTTTAACGATAATTCAATTCTTCGGCATCTCTACCTAAGTTCGATACACTTTCAATATTTTTTTTATTTTTAAGTTTACTTTAAAGAGCGAAAAATAAGATAAAAATCGTAATCAAAAGTTCAAACATCCGCCATTTTTTTTCTTTAAGCAATTTTTTGATATTATAGGTAGAGGTGCCGGTATTCTTCATATATTTTATAAATCTTTTTTGTTTTTGGATTTCGGTGGCTTATTACCGGCGCTAGGATGTCCGCCAACAAGGCATTGGATTTTCGTATCGTCACACTGTAGTATCTATAAAATGGACACTTTTTTATCTTTTTCCTTGAAAAATTTTTTTTGTATAGTTTAATACTTAATAAATATGTGTACAAAATTTGAAATTGATATTTACTTCCGTTCTTGAGAAAAAAATTCTAGAAAAATACATAATTTTTAAGGACTCTCGAGTAAACCTCCCCTTAAGTGGTATCGAACACACTCAGACACACTGCTATCCACAATTTTTTTTGCACATACGCTTAGGACTTGTTTATGACGATGTTCACAGGTTTGGGCGCACCTTAAGCCTTTCATATATAATATGACTATAATGGTAGCGATAATGTTTATACTTGTCAATAAAGCGAAAACGTGATTGCTTTTATTATGCTTAAAAAAAAAAAATATTAACAAGAGGTCCTGATACAAATAATAGATACAAATAAAATCATTGAATGTGCTAAAATATATAAAAATTCATACCTATATGATTTTTCATTATTTATCAACAGCCACTTATGTAATTTTGTGAAAATTTGTTAAATATTAACAAAATGTGTTTGGAAAGGCTTTTATTGTACTTAAAACATTGTTTAAAAGAGTCTGGAACCATTACCATAGGTGAATTTGCCCAAGAAATGAAATTCAACGATATGTATGCGATTGTGTAGCTTAGTGAAAGAGTAAACCATACGTATGGATCTTTTCCTCAATATCTTTACATTTTGCGGAGTTATAATACCAAATACCAAAAAATAGTGGTCTTATTCAAACTTTTTTTCTCGTAAACTATTACAGATAAAACGATGAAACAAAATCCATATTGTTTGCTATGTCCAGTACTTTATTATATATTTTTTTCATTTAAAATGGACAGTAAATAACCTTTATAAAATACGAAAAAAAAATTCATTAAATTTTTTTAGCTACTTGTACAAGAGTGACCACTTTCTTATTACTACCAAAAGAAAGCTCGCAAGCACTTCCCTCATCTCCCTGAATTTTATTTTTGTCAAAAGGGTGGAACATATTGAAAAAAAATAATAACATATATATTTGGTGATGTTCATGGTACGTGTATATGCAGGTACAGGTCAACAAATCTGACTTTACCTCTTCAAGGTCATTAAAAATGCATTCTTAAAGAAGTGAGATAGTACTTAATATAAAGAAAAAATGACCTTGAAGCGGCAAAGTCAGATTTGTTGAACTGTACCTACTTGTTTTTGAATTACGTTTTTAAGAAACATTTTGAATGAATAAATGAAACATTGAATGTTTTTTTTTTTTTTTATTACATGATAATCTGATGCCTGCTCTACACTCTTGATCGAAGTTCCTCGACGAAGTAAGCACTAAAGTTGGCTGAAGTCGGAATACCGTTATAACACCAGCCAGGAAGAACCATGTGTTTTATCTTAAAAATGTAGCCTTTTTTCATATCGGAGTTCTAAAATACAATTAGTTACGAAAAAAGAACTAACTTCTCTCATTGTTTTTAACGTATTACTCAGTTCTACAATTATTTCGCAAGTAAATCCAACTAACATTTTTACTTACCCGTTAGGTAAACTAAAACTGTTTACTTGATCAATTAGTGATGTATTTAACTTCATGAGTGAATCTAAAATTTTAGACTTGAGAAGTATGTTAAAAGCAATGAAAAAAATTAGTTCTTGATTCGTAGCTGATTATTTTTTAAAACTCCTATGTGGAATGAGTCTACATTTTGAACATAAAACATATTAGATTCCTTATGGCTACTCTCAATTCTCGCAAAGTGGACCGAGTACGAGAGTGTAAAAGGTCATTTCATGGTTCTTTGTGGCTGGTGTTATAACGGTATTCCGACTTCAGCCAACTTTAGCGATTACTTCGTCGAGGAACTTCGATCGAGAGTGTAGAGCAGGCATCAGATTATCATGTGATAAAAAAAAAAAAAAAAAAAAAAAAAACAAAAAAAAACATTCAATGATTCCTTTAATCATTCAAAATATTTCTTAAAAACATAATTCAAAAACAAGTAGGTACAGTTCAACAAATCTGACTTTGCCGCTTCAAGGTCATTTTTTCTTTATATTAAGTACTATCTCACTTCTTTAAGAGTGCATTTTTAATGACCTTGAAGAGGTAAAGTCAGATTTGTTGACCTGTACCTGCACATACACATACCATGAACATCACCAAATATATATGTTCTTATTTTTTTTCAATATGTTCCACCCTTTTGACAAAAATAAAATTCAAGGAGATGAGGGAAGTGCTTGCGAGCTTTCTTTTGGTAGTAATAAGAAAGTGGTCACTCTTGTACAAGTAGCTAAAAAAATTTAATGAATTTTTTTTTCGTATTTTATAAAGGGTATTTAATGTCCATTTTAAATGAAAAAAATATATAATAAAGTACTGGACATAGCAAACAATATGGATTTTGTTTCATCGTTTTATCTGTAATAGTTTACGAGAAAAAAAAGTTTGAATAAGACCACTATTTTTTGGTATTTGGTATTACAACTCCGCAAAATGTAAAGATATTGAGGAAAAATCCATACGTATGGTTTACTCTTTCACTAAGCTACACAATCGCATACATATCGTTGAATTTCATTACTTGGGCAAATTCACCTACGGTAATGGTTCCAGACTCTTTACCAGAGTGTCAATAATCGCAGAAAAAATTTGTATTTTTTTAACGCATTTCATGATCACGTGAAATAATAGTATATTATTCAATGAGCTAGTGATGATAGCTATTACTCACGAAGATGAAATTGCGACACAAACCGAGCTTGCAAGACGAGTGTCGTAATGCATCTGAGTGAGTAGTAACCATTGCAAGCGAGTAGAATACAATATTTTTTCTACGACTTCTTTCCTTTTTGATTTAAATAAAATTGAATATAAATTTTTTAAAAAAAAATTTTAATCTATTTCTAATTTCATTAAATGTTTGTATTAATATGTATAAAACGATCAAAACAAAATATAAACTACTTTGTTTACTTGCTTGTTACTATACGCAACATATATTAAATTAAAACTTGATACATACATTAGTCACAAAACAATCGAAAACTCATTGAATAATGGTTAATACTGTGATTTCATTGGTCAAAAAGGTATTGAGTAATGAATATTCCTCCACACCTTTGAATAATGCCTAACTTTCTCAACAATTAACAGAGATATAATGAGTGTGTTCTTCAACATGAGTAGAAAAATATATATGTAAATTGTTGCATTCTTCAATTTTTTTTTCGTGTATATTGTTTAAAAAAGCAATTTCTAGGGAAATCTTAAAGTTTTGAGTTATGTATTTTCTATGAAAATATTTTTATTCCTTTATTTTATAATCACTAGTGAGGTACCGAACACTTTTGGATTATAGATTTAGGAAATTATTTAATATATTTTTGTGCAGTTCCTATTCACCACAGAAGTAGTGCTAAATAATTAAAATTTTGAGGTTACAATAATTAACATTAACGTTTGTTTCTTTTCAAATTATGACGTCAATACAATGAGCCATTTTTTACGTTAGTTTATTCATTTAAAATTAAACATCTATTGTTTGATAATGGTCTTTGAAAATTTTTTAATGGTAAAAATGCTTAAAATATGAAAGAACAGGGCATCTAGAAAAATATTTTTCGTCAACCACCCTATTTCGTCATGTTTACCTGTCACTCTTTCAAAAATCTTATACATTTCGCGGCTTCTAAATTTCTCGAATAAGATGGCCAAGGCTTCCGAGCAGTAGTGATGTCGAGCTGAAGGGAAATTAGTCGATTAATTGACTAAAGTTGGTTTTTACACAAAATTAGTCTTTAGTCGGAAATATTGAGCACGCAATAGTCAACTAATCGAGTAAATTTTTAGTCGAATTCATGAACAGGATAACCTATGTAATTTTTAAAAAAATTATGTTCTTTTGAATTTGATTATTGATTATTAATATTTCATTATTATTATTTTTTTTTTAAAGAAAAAGAAAGATGAAAAATCGAAAAACGCACCAATGGATAATTTTTTAGTTTTTGATTTTCCGAATTTTATACATATTTCAAGAAATTGTGGTATTGAATGGCCTCCAAGAAGTTGTTATTTAACACCATTATACTATATTTCTTGTGGGGTTATTTGAAGTCATTGGTCTCTCGAAATAAACCTGACTCTCTTCAAACTTTACAAGTCAATATTGAACGTGCCATTCATGACATACGACTTGATTTAATGGAAAAAGTGCTCGAAAATTGGGTTCATCGAATTCGTTCCTGCAGAAGAAGTCGCGGAGGCCATTTGAATGATGTTTTATTTAGAACTTAATTGTATCGATTGTACTTCACATTAAATAATAAACTTTTGAATTTCCTTAACAATAACTATGTTTTTTTTTTTTTAAAGAAATCACGTCATCCCTATTGAAAAATCTCTTATAAATACTTAATAAAGGAAAAAAATTAAATTAGTCGTTTTTAGCCAAAACCGATTAATCGATTAATCATCCGACATCACTACCGGGCACAACAAAAAATTTTCAAACATTTTTTCTCCAAAAATACAACAGATAAGCAAGAAAAAAAAATCCTCTCCCTCTGTCCGGGCCTCTAATCGAGACTGCGATCCCCCGGGCAACTGCCCCGCCTGCCCTACCCTCTTGCCGGTCCTAAAGATGACTTTTCAATTTGTAAACACAAAGTGATATCATTATACTCCTTAAATTAGACGTCTCGTACTAATAACATTCATATCTACGTCTTAATTGAAAATTTTATAATTTGTAACAAGATATTTCATAATATAAATTTTATTTCAATTTATGTAAGTTATAAACCGTACACACTGATACATACATACACATACACACATCAAACACATATGTATATCACTGGTGGGAGTGATGTTGGAGACGGTCGTCCATATTGGAAAAGATGTTGGCGGTAAGATAACGTAAGTAATTCAATAGTGTGCCGTTGTCGTTCGGGAATTGAACCGATATTACCTACATTTAATATTAATCTAATTTTTTGTTTTTCAACTTATAATAATATCATCCATCTCCAGAATATAAATTAAACTACTTCTGGAGTTGAAATTGTTGAATAAACCCAGGCAAATATTAAATAAGTATATACATATTATATAACTATACCATTTATATCAAAATATCAATAACCATGAAGCACATTTCACACAATAGTACCACTCCCGATTCGTTCTCGGTTTGATTTCGAGTGTATGCCAGTGTAAACCGAGAAAGAAACGAGATTGTGTCGACAGCGGAACTATAAGAAGATTTTACTGGAGCGAGAGTTGAACGAGAGTGTATCGGGAGCGACACTATAGTATGAAATGGGCCATAATCTACAAGCTGAAATATAATATACTTATTGAATAAATGTTTTTAAATTATAAATTCATTTTCGTATCATATTTACTATTGAATTTTTAATTTTATGTAGTTAAAAATTTTTAATATGACTAAAATTACCTAAAGTTTTAGTGTTGTTTTACTGTATATTTTATGATCCAAAATATTACAGCTTAAAAAAAAAATTAAAAAAAATATTTTAAAATTTAAAATTTGCCTCCAGTTAATTGAATTAACATTGTTGTATAGTTTTAAGGTAGTTGGTCCGAAAAACGATTTTTCAAAGGATTTTAACGAAACTCCTCTAGACATTTATTTATTTTAATACCAATAATACGAGCCTATACCTAGAAAAAAATTGACCACCCCAATTTTGAGAAAAACTGCTTCAAAGTTTTCTATTTTTAACACGAGCTCTTATCGGCAGTTGACATATTCAATGGAATTTGATAAAAATTTAATATGTTATAAAATACAAAGTTACAAACCATTTTTAATAACAAATGAAAATTATCCACTACGCCGTTTTTGAAATATAATTTACAAACGTTATTTTACAACGTTTTTACAACACTTTTTCAACAATGCTTTTATATTGCTACAACATAAGCGCGCAGAAATTAAAAAAAACAAGTGGTATACAAAATTAATAACTGAAGAATATTAATAGGTTATTTAATTTTTGATAAAAGAAAATTTTTTCGTTGAGCTATACTTTTGTACCTGACTATCTCGCACCAAATATACCTTAACGTAGTTGCTCTGAGATAGTCAGGTACAAAAGTATATCTCAGCGAAAAAATTTTCTTTTATCAAAAATTAAGTAATGCATTAATATTTTTCAGTTATTATATTTGTACACCACTTGTTTCTTTTTTTTTTTTTTTGATTTCCGGGCACCTATGTTGTAGCAATATAAGAGTCTTGTTGAAAAAGCGTTGTAAAATGATGTTTATAAATTATATTTCAAAAACGGCGTGGTTAAAATTTTTTATTTGTTATTAAATATGGTTTGTAACTTTGTATTTTATAACATATTAAATTTTTATCAAATTCCTTTGACACGTTTTCCACAAATAGAAGAGAGTTTTCCCATAAGAGGCGGGTTAAAATTACAAAACTTTGAAACCGCTTTTCTTAAAATTGGGATGTTCAATATTTTTTTTCGGTACAGGCTTGTATTATTGGTATTGAATTAAATAAATATCTAAGGAAGTTGCGTTAGAATCCTTTGAAAAAATCGTTTTATCGACCAACTACCTTAAGATCAAAACCGTATCAAATATACCCTAAGAGATCTCTGAGGTTATTTTGAAATCAATATACCGTGTAAGTCTTTTGAGAGTTGCCATTTTTATTACAGCCAAACTGTTGACTTAATCGAAAAACTGTTCAAATACGAGTTGTAGATATCGACGGAGGCAACTGATTGCTATAGTTAGGAGCTTTATAGCTCTTATAGTTTTCGAGCTATGATACAAACTTATAAATTTTTAAAGGAGATTATATATTAATTTTTCGATAAAACTGATCTAATGCATTAATTAACAACATAAATGAGGAAAAAAAAATTTTTACCCAAGTTTAATTTTTGAATTTTTTTTTAAATTTATCAATTAGGCGGTAAAAATATGCATATGTACTTGAGATTACTTCAACCGACAGTGTTCTTTTTGGTTACATTTCTATTACATCCAAGAAAAGAACTTTTTCCACTACCATTTCTATCATTCAAATTTGGCCGTAATTAAAATGGCAACTCTCAAAAAACTCACATGGTATTAAATTCTAACTTATTTGCAAGCATCTGTCACAAAATAATACAGTCCAGTTCTCTAATACTTTTTATTTTCTTATCCATATTATCTAATATCTTGCATAACTTCTATGCATAATTTCATATTATGTCTATAGAGAGATTCACTATATTATATGTACACAAAAATAACAAAAATTGCAACACTTTTGCTTGGAAAATTCTATTTAAAAAGTTTTTAAATTTAAATAATAAAAAAGTTCCTCGCGTCACTTTATTAATAATTTCAACACCAGTGATTTATAATCTTCTTCGTACTACTACATATTTGTCATAGATAATTTTATATTAAGCGCAACTTTTATGCTCTTCATTCACAATTCATATTTAATAAGGTGTTATGACGTGTCACATAAACTTGGACAACAGCTATACATAGAGTAGAAATAGAGTAAAAAATTTCATTATTTTAAAAAAAAAATAAGAGAAAAATCTCACTTAGTACCGACGTAGCCATCTACTTCCTTCTTCATCATATCCGCTTTCAAGAAATATAAAAACATAATCAAGTTAGGTTTCGTTTATTTAAAAACATCATTTGAGATGAGATTATAATATCAAGATGCATACAGTTTACGCAAGCAAAAATGTTATTATTATACATAACAATAGTTTCTTTGTGTTCAAAAAAAATCAATTTTGTTCGTGTGAATTACGAAGTGTCGATTCCAACTCCAAAAGATCGAAATTTTCGGTTCCCGTTTCACTTCTGAATTCGGCCTCAATTCCGATGCCTATTACAGAACGACATATGTGGAGTGACAATTCAAAATGTGTTTCATCACATTCATTTCGAGTAATGCCAGCGGGTACTCCTGCGCAGCTGCTGCTCGGTATAATATTAAATAAGAGTAGTACGTCGACTTTCGCCGCTCTGTCTTGTATTGTTCGGAGTGTATGGCCTTGAAACTTTGAAGTAATTGTGTATTAAGCTTTCGAACGTCCAACATCGAAAATATGAAAGAAGCAAACTTGTGAGTTTAAATGCGATTATCTCAGAGCTGTATTTCTTTTGAAACTATCTTTGTAGTGCATGTGATTACTAAAAAACTATCAGTCCGATCAATAACAGATTTATATTACTTATTTATTATAATAGGGTAGGGTGGGGTAAAAAAAGACACCCGGTACAAATTATTATTAAACTCAAGTGTTAAATTTGAAAAATAAAAAGTGTTATATTTATAACAAAATACATAGTACGTATTTTGTTATATTTTTTATTTTTCAAATTTAACACTGTTTAGTTTAATAAAAGTATGTCTCTTTTTTACCCTAACCTGAGCGATGTCTTGTTTTTACCCCGCCCTACCCTAATAGCTAGTCACTGATTTACAAAATTGTAAAATTTTTACATAAAAAAAATTTAGAACTAAAAAATTGAAATTTGAACACTTTGAAAACGTAATTTTTTGGTAAACCGTCGCCATTTTTTTTCAAAATTAATTTTTCAAAAATTTTTCTCTCAACGATTAGACAATAAAATATACTATTCAAATTTTTTTGAAAATTTCTCAATCAGCGACTAGACAATAAAATATACAGACGAATTTTTTTTTTTTGAAATTTTGATTTCTGATGAATCGTACTCACGTTATCACGTCCACCGCAAGTAATGCCCAAAGAAAGTCGTTCCTAGAATCCAGCTGTACTTCCGCTATTTTAAATATTTTTCTACGAAAAAAATTTAACAAGTATCCCAAAGCATCAAGGGTAAGTGCGGGAGAGATGCCGCAGTAGCCATAGTACGTTCGTTGATTGAAAGATAGCGCTATTATTGGATTATACGTTTAAAATAAGTTACTTATTTAAGCTGTATATGGTAACATTTACGATTAGTCCATCAGTTTAGTAATTATCCAACTTTTTATTATTGAAAAGTAAGTTTTTTTAACATAATATTTTATCAAGCATTTAATTCATTAGATTTAAGAATGTATACTTCATTGTTTTAATGAAAATGAGTTTTATTATTAATTTAGGTATATGTTAAAAGTACTGTATAAAATTCTAGGCTGGAATTCCGCACTATGCTTGCTATAACAGCATGCGGCATCTATCCCAACAGAAAGGAGAGATGCCGCATGTAAAGTTGATATAGATGCCGCATCATATTACATTTTAAAAACATAGACTTATATTCCTTAATTTTGCAAATATTTTTTTGGACTGTAAATTATGCCACGTGAATATAAAAGATCCATTAATGCATCAGAAAGAGCCCTCATATTATGGTTACATATGGCATGCATCATGTATGGAGATGTGTGTAAAATGCAAAATTTTTAATATGAACTATGCGGCGTCTCACCTTCTTTGATACGGCATTTCTCCCCTAGGTGTGGGAGAGACGCCGCTTTGCAGGCTCTACAAAAATGTTAATTATGAATCCTTTATGACTCAAAATTTAAAATTATTTATAAATAATTTTAAAAAACAATATTTACATTTATTGTGTACCAAATTTCAAATCAACTAAATGCATATTTTAAAAGTTATCAAGTGTTTTCAAAATGTGCGGCATATCTCCCGCATTCACCCTATTCTGTCGAAGAAAAAAAAAAAAGAGAAAATGCTGCCATTGTGCGCGCTGCAACTATATATAACCCCTTAATTGACCCCCGCCACTTTCGACTCTGACATGAATCCATCAAGTTCGGTAAGAAACTTTTAATTCTGATCCCACCTCTGAACAATTCTTCTTAGTATAACATCCTTTCTAATAAAAACAACACTTTTTTTGGTACAGGTTGGCGACATCAAATTGAAAGTACCTGCTGTGTGCCACCAAACCAGTGCCGTAATACCAGCGAGTCTAAATTATGCAAGTGGAATTATGAGTTTACAAATGTAATCCCGTGTAAGCTCTACTTGCGAGTGTTTGTATTTGTTTTATGTACATATGTAGGTACATATTTATACATGAAGTGATTCCTCTAGAGGATTTTCACACAAATAGAAAGATTTTTTTAAATACATCTTGTAGCGCATTAAATGTTTACAAACAGACAAATTTATAAGAGTTTTAGCAAAATAAAAATTCGTTCCAAATTTTCCACGGAATGCCAGTAAGTACTAATCATCAAAGGATATAAGAAAATTCAATAGTAATATAGAAAAAAAGTCTAAGGAATGTTTACCGTAAAAATTACTTTTTTTTTTTATAAAACGTCGTTCGAAACCTTAATAACTGACGGTTAGGAATCGCATATTATCATGAACTAATAGAATCTTTTTGATTTTGAATAAGATGTTAAAATGTTATTAACCATCCAAAGAAAAGACGTTTTAGAACTTTGGCTAAAAAATTTTCACTTTTCAGTATTCTCTGTACATTCTCGAAACTATTTCTTTGTTCAAATATTAAAAATTTCTTTGAAGTTTTTTTTTTCAGAAAAAATAGCCAAGGGTGAGATTAGCTAAAAAAACATCAAATATCGACCTCTATAATTATTATTTTTTTTTTTATACTAATAACTATTTTATTAAAACTCTAAATATACAACATTGTTTCTACATACCTTGAGATTACGTAATTTTGTTTTAATTATTCAAAAATGGGCTGAGTATAAATGGCTTTAAAGTCGACACTGCGAGATTTTTTCACCTTGATGGTTCCTCGAGTTCTGAAATCCCTAGTGAACCAAAATCAAAAAATGAAAAATTTTCTGAAAATATACATATACAGTTACATATGACACTAACTAGGATCTAAGAAAAAAAATAAAAAATCAGCGAGAAATCGCATTTTGAAAATAAATTTTCAAAAATCACCACCTTTTCTCGACTATAAACAGCCACCATTTTGAAAATATATTACGGAATCACAAGAACCTAGCTCCTGCCAAAATAACCGATTGAGGAATTATATGCACTTTGATTTATGTCGATATCTCAAATACTTTTTGAGATACCTGAGGAACCATGTCGAAAAATGTACTTTCGAGAAAATAGCATTTAAAGTTTTTTTTTCTGTTTAAATTGAATTAAAGTAAGTATGTGCACTAAAATGGTCATTACTTTTTGATTTTCAATTTTTTTAAAATAAAATTTTAGGAGAATATTTCTAACACCTTAAGGAATATATTATGGAAAAAAAACGATTTCTTTTCTTTTTTTTAACGAATCACCCCTTAAAGAAATATATTTCATTATTTCCAAAAAAATGTTTTTTAATTCAAGGGAAACAATTAAAGAATTTTTAATCTTTAAAAACAATCGTTTTGGAAAAAAAAAATTAGATTAAATACTAAAGAGTGTTTTTCAAACTTTCTTCAGCGCGGAACACTTAGGTTCTTAGAAGTTACGAGTAAAAAATTAAATACCCCTGTCGCAGCATCCTGCATAACATAGCGAATTTCCGTTTATAAAAGTTAGTTTTTCTTGGAAACTAGTTGTCATAGAATAATACAAGGGGACAAACTAGATTGGCTTTGCCTCTGTTCCACTTGTAATGAGTTTGTGACGTACTCTGTTTGTGTACATACACACTGTTTGCAGTGTATTAGTTTGGTTTTTTGTAGTAGTATGTGTATACACGCATACAACCACAACACACGTATTACCAGAGAGAGCTGTTCTACGTGTTCAACTAACAATGGGTATATTGTTAATACAATGGTATGTTGACTCGACGACGACTACTGACGGACTAATGCCTTAAGCTGTGACTGGGTTACAAAGGACTCCAAGCGAATTTCACTTTTTTTATGTTAGTTGGCTTCTAGTGTTCTATGGAATAATAGTTTAAAGACCTTTTTTATGTGATTTTTTTCCTCTTTCCAATGGTATAAAAAAATTTCACAAAAGTTTTTGAATAAGGGGACATTTTGACAAAAAACTAATTTTTTCACGAAAATTGCCGGAAAAGCCATGTTTCGGGCATCGGATGTGTCTAATCTTCCAATATTTTTACCAGATTTCATAAACATAAGACATTTCGTTCGAGAGTTATCGCGCGGGTACATAACTATATATATATATATTTGTGAATATTATTTTAGGCATCGTCGCGGACTCAAGTTGCATCATGACAGTGGCTGTAAGAGCTGAATTCCATTCTGGAAATTCGCTAAAACGAAAACAAAAAAATACAGCTGTTACCAGCCAAAGAACGACATAAGGCATAAAAAATCACACCAATTGTTTTCTCCCCATTTTTTCCAAAAGCAATTTTTAAACATTTTTTCACGGAACACTTGACGACTGAGGACCACTGTACTAACGGATGATGTAATTTATATTTGAATTTTTCTAGACGCAAGTGTATAGATAACACCTTCAGTGGTTTAATCTACTTAATCTGTTTTAAATCACACAGATCCAACGAAATGAATTCTTATACAAACAGTAACAATAAAAAAATAAACTCAAAACCCGGAAAATATTATAATAAATTTATCCACTATTTATTTTGCCTTTAATTTTCCAATGGTAAAATAATTTATTCATTTACAACAACGGTTAACACAAAATACTATTGTAAAGGGAAATATATGTAAATGACATAAAATCGCTGTTCCATGAAAGATTTTGTGTCTTGTAAAATAAATGATTATATCAACACAAATCTCACATGAGAAATACTATTAAGAAATCTACAACATATCCCCTTATTCATATACCTACATATATCCTCTACACTTATAAAACCTTAACAGGGATAAATATTATCGTTAAACAGCAGGTTGCGCAAATGAAAAATCCCTGGCTACTCCAGGGGTTATTTAGGGTTGCCGAAAAAAAATATCGTAATTTTTTCTCCCGGTATTTTTGTTCCTATAAATCCCAACAAATCATCAGTTGAAATCTGAAAACAAAATATGAAACGGTAGTCGACTTAAAGTGGTTTTCTTTTTTTATGAAGGATAAAAATTCTTAATAAAATTTTTCGATATGTTGGGATTTAACATTGAAACGTACGTATATAATTTCATTAATAAGAGACAAGGATTATATATTTAAATTTCTGAAAAACGCTACCCAGCAAAATCCAAGAAGGCGAGGACTGTTAAAACACCAAATGATTATTGAGCGGAAAAAAGTGTATGAGAAAACATTCGGACTTATGCATAGTTCAGGGATAGCGCACTAAATACAGAAATAAAATAAAATAAAATTTACAAAAAGCAGACAACATTTTAAAGTAATAAAATAACAGTATATTGTGCAATAAGTGCGGGAAATTGTCTGCGCTCATTCGCTTGAGTGGGCAATCGACAATTCCGCACGAGTTGCACATACTATTTTTTATTACGAATTTGATATACTTTTTTCTATTATTATTACTATTTTTGACATTTTTATTACTTTTTAAAATAATATTTTTAAGTGTTCGTCTTTTTTTTCTGAAATAATTATTGTTTAAATTACTTTGTTGTTAGTTTCTATGGAAAAAATTATGAAATATTTATTAAATGAAAAATCAAGAGGCGGTTTTGCGTGTTTTGATTAAATTTTGCGTGTTTTATTGTCAATTTGCGTGTGGAAAGTTACTTTCCGCACGCAAAAGAGTATGTGGGAAGAATACAGTAGGCAAACAGCTATTTTGCGTACAGAAATGTGTGCGCCAAGTTAGTAGTTCTACCGCATGAGTAATAAAATATAAAATACCTTTTAATAATATCACTATCATGTCAAAATATTTTATTTTATTTTATTACTTTAAATAATTGTCTGTTTTTAATAATTTTTTTTTTTAATTTATTTTAACAATTGACTAAAAATTAAGTGTCTAGTTTTTATAAATCTTTTAATTTAACTTATATTTTAATAATTTATTGTAATTCCATTCATATGGTTCTATTATTTTTAAAAAAAAAATTGTATTTTATTGTGGTCCAAAAAAAAGTAATTTCCTGTTTTTAAAAACTTTTTTAATATTTAAGAATATGGCCTGAAGGGGAGTTTTCATTCGAAACGTACGTAGCCAAATAAAACAAAAACATTTTTAATATAATACGGTGATCATTTATTTCAAAATTCCCTATTTAAAATATGAAAGTTAGATTTGTAATTGCAATTTTTATTGACAATTAGAAATTTTAGCAGTCGAATATAAAGTTTTATGCAACTGATACATAATTTGACTTTATCAACTCGCCAACTTGTTATTGGTTTCGCTCGCAAACTCGCTCTGACATAAATGCTGCTTGTAGGTACATAACGATTTTCATTATACAGGGTTAGTCAAAAGTATGGAAATGGTGAAATATCTCAGCGGGAAAGCATTTTTGGGATAAGTAATGGTGACAAGAGTTCCATCATTTTTTACGGCGCATCCGATGGTGAACTTGACTTTGACCTCAAAGTCAAGGATCAAGGTCATATCAAAGTTAACTCCGTTTTTTTAAATGGCGACCCTTTTCGACCTCGCAAATGGATAGAGCAGAAAATTCTGCATCCGAATATGACCTTGAAGTCAATGATCAAGGTTAAATTAAGGTCAAATGCTGATTTTTACTGTAATTTTTAATTGGAATTTCTACTGTAATTTTTTTAATTTTGATGTCCCATAGTAATTGACAGGAGACAGGATGCAGGCCAACGTAGTAGGTGTAGCCAGAATGTAGACGTGCGCACAACGTGCAGGTACGATGTAGACATGCGCAGTAAGTGAATTTGGTAGGAATGAGGTTGAAGGAAGAATAAAAAATGAAATATTTCAAAATAACCCCATAAAATTGTAACTTTAAAATATTGGACTCTATAGGCTAACTTGTTCGTCGAATATGTTGTAAGGTTACAATTTTATGTGGTAACTTTGAAATATTTCATTTTTTTTATTCTTCCTACAACTTCATTCCTACCTACTTCACTTACTGCGCATGTCTACATTCTACCTGCACCTAGTGCGCACGTCTACATCCTAGATACACCTATTGCGCAGGCCTACATTTTGGCTATACCTACTGTGCAGGTCTACATCCTGGCTGCACCTACTGCCGAACGATAAAATTAATAAAATTACAGTAGAATTTTCAAATAAAAATTACAGTAAAAATCAGCATTTGACCTTGATCATTGACTTCAAGGTCATATTCGGATGCAGAATTTTTTGCTCTTTCCATTTCCGAGGTCGAAAAGGAGGTTTGCCATTTGAAAAAACCGAGTTGACCTTGATATGACCTTGATCCTTGACCTTGAGGTCAAAGTCAAGGTCACCATAGGATGCGCCGCAAAAAATGATGGAACTTTTGTCACCATCATTTATCCCAAAAATGCTTTCCCGCTGAGATATTTTACCGTTTCCGTACTTTTGACTAACCCTGTATGTCTTGTTTACCAACAATGAAATAATCAACTGTTAACTGTAGTTAATTAATGATAACTGTTTTGACTGTTGGTCATTACGCATCTAATTCTTCCATTGCATTATTATTTTTGTCAAAATTTACACATATATACATGTGATAAGAGATGGGTAGATATAATGCAAATATATGAATAAAAATTTTTATGGGTGGTTGAATTGAAAGATACTTAAATTATACGAGCTGTGTAGAGCCTTGAGGTAGGTATGTATAGTACTCCTCTCTCTTTGCTGCCAAAGGTAAAGTAGATATTTATGAAAAGAATAAGAGAATGAACCGAAATATTTATCATATGCTAAATTTATTTGTTATGAATTATCAATGATTACCTTTTTTAAAAAGGTTTTTATCCATAATTTTTGTTTCGGAATGAAATTTTTCATAAATTTCTATGGGGAAATAAAAATGGTTTTTTTTGCGTCGAGGGTCTGCAACCTCTTCAAGATTGGATTATAATTTAATGGGTTCATTTCCGTCAAATGGAAAATAATTGAATCGTGGTGGACTTTTTTATTTGGAAAAATATCAACAGTTATTTTCAATTTTAGTAGATTTAGTAGATTAAGGCGTTATTTTTAGCCGGCTTACCGAAGAAATCAGATTTATCGTTATGAATTTTTTTTTCTTGTAAAAATAAAAACCAAACAATACGAGACTTTAAAAACAAGAAAAAAAAAACATTTTTTAAACTCGAATTAGCGCGTGTTTCATCTTATTACTTAAAATATTTCTTTTTTCAGGAACTATTGCACTGTTGAAAAAACCCATAGTTTCCCGGTAATCAATGGTTCAATATCTACTAATCAGGGCTGGCGCAAGATTCTTTGGCGCCCTAGGCGAAATATCCTTTGGCGCCCCAGAACTTGATAATCACTTATTTAGGTATAATAACAGTTAAAAATCATACAATGAATGAATCTTCAACTTTTAACATGTAAAAGTTTCTTATAAAGTAAATATGTATGTGATAAGTATTGTTTGCGCTTGACGATGGTCTTATTCAACTGATATTGTCACCAAGCCTACTAGTCTTTCGTGCATCATCCTTGTAACCTAGAATCATTTCCTCCATTAAATGATTAACTGTAATAACACTAGATCGTGTAATGTGAAGTGTCGATTTCCGGCCACTCTAAAAACTATAGGCGTTGGAAAGATAGCAGTTATGTTGAGCAAGAAAATAGCGCGAAATTCCTAGGTAAGTTTTGACGATCCCTGATTGCTGGGACCCTGGGTGGTCGCCTAGTTCACCTATAAGGTCGCACCGGCCCTGCTGCTGATCCAGTTAAAACTCAAATTTTAGCTTTAGTAACCTAGGAAATTAGGAGGGTGATCGATTGTTTCGAACAAATTTTGAGTTATTGCATTAAATAGACATTAATAGAAGATAATTCTTAGAGATCCGAATCCCTTTTGAATGATACCTGACACCCTATCGTAATTGAAACTTTTTTTGGATCAAATAAATCTCTCTAACCTCATTTTAATCCTAAATTTTTTTTCTTAAGTGTGTTCTCCCATGTGACAACCTGTTTTTTAAGTATTTTTGGGGAATTTTTTTTGACTATCATTGATAAGATAGAACTTTGATTTTTTTATTATTTATTTATATCTATCTCAAGAGTATGTAAAACAAATTTCAAGTAAAAATCTTCATTGAAACGTTAGTTGTACCACTACGAAGATACCCGCCTCGAAAGAAAGCTTGAAAATATTGAAAGGTTTTTTGGCAGATTTCTGAAAAAACAAGTTTCAAATTTCATATTTTTTTTAACTTTTCGATACGAAAAAATAGAAATACTAGGAATTATTGTATGATTCTAGTTCACTCCATGCGTCTAGATGTGCTGAGTCTACAGTATAAATTTCAAATCCATCGGTCAAACCGTTCTCGATATATGATGGAAAAAAGTTTGAAAAACACAGTTTTGTGAAAATGTGTTTAAAATTTCAGGTACCTACGGTTAAAAGTATGAAAATCTTAACTTACCATCAATCTGCGATGTCTGATCCATAGAGTACTCCTTCCTGTACATCCTTGAAGACATTCAAAGTGAATTGTTTTTAAGTGGAAATTTTTTTTTAACCCATCACACTGGAGAATTCCCTTAAAGGGCCTTTTAGACGGTCATATCAGTTTTCAGTTCGGTTTCAGTTTCAGTCGAACTGACAGTTTTTCCTACGTGTAAAAATCAAAATCGGAAAGGAGAACTGAAACGGAGACTGAGAACCGACAGGATGGATAGACCTATTTGTTTCGTTTCAGTTCTTAGAAATCGTATGTGTAAACAAGCGCATCATGCCTCAAGCCGTTCGCGCACGTCAGTTTTCTTGAAAATCTGACAAAGTGTACATTTAATATAGGCAACTATCACTATGTCCAACAATTTTGTTGTCGAATTTATTAAAATTTATAAAACCTTACCATCTTCATGGAATAAACCAGATGTACGTTACCACAATGTAAATATTAGGGAAGCTGCCTACACTCTTATATTAAAGAAATATAAAGGATACGATGGTAAGATCTAAAATAAATAGCCGATGCTCAACTTACAACAAAGAAGATAAGAAAGTTAGGGATAGTGAAAGAAGTAAAGCAGAAACTGGGGAAGTATACAAACCATCACTATGGTATTATGGTCTCCTTTCGTTCGTCAGCGACCAACAGCCGACTGTAACAAGTGTTAGTACCATGAACGGCGAGGATGAAAATCAGGAAGGAATAAGAGATACGTATCCTTGTTCATTCGTAAATAATTCAACCAATCACATGGTTCTAAGCGAAGTACCTTCATTAAATTTATATGCGACAATGAATTTCTTTTAAGAAGCCGAGCATTACCCTACTAGCTAGTATAAGAATATAAGTTGAAGACTTTTAAAATGAAACACTTTGTTTAAGGCAACTCAGATTATACAAAGAACTGAAACGACTGAGAACAGTGAGAACTGAACGGACCGTGCAAAAACAAATCTTCTTCCGAACTGAAATGAAACGAGAACGGAAACTGAAACTGAACTGAGAACTGATATGACCGTCTAAAAGGCCGTTAACATTGACTGGTATATAATGTGCGCGTCAACTAACCAAAATAAAATGCAAAATTTCATATTCCAACGTTACATACTTTTGAAGAAAAACCTCTGTGACAGACGAAGCCAGGGACACGGGAGTAATTATACTTTTCTTTCAGACACTAATAAAATTGATATTTCTGTTTTGCTATGTCAAAAAAATGTAATTTTCGGTTGAGTCCCGTATTTTTGATAAGTCGCCTTTATATTGTTAGTGTATTTGCAACTTAAATCGTTTTAAATTTAAAATTGTTATAACGCAAGCAGCTTCACAGCAAATGCCAAATACATTGTATCAAATACATGGTGGCGGATGGTGGCACATTAGTGTCACCCCCGTCACTTGACTGTCGCCGTCACTGTAATTTCGGGTGGGTACGCATATGTTTTGTTGGTTGACGCTGTTAGTTTTGTATTCTATTTTCATGATCAACTTTATTAATAATGCATGTTAAAAGTCTGTATTGAATAATTAATAAGTGTATTTTACTTTTCATAATTTACACAACTGAACATATATATACAACATATACACATCTAGGTAGATAGGTATATCAGCTAGCTCTCAACTAGCTCAAGTAGGTAAGTAATATAGGTACATTTACACAGGGTGTTACAGAATTTTTTTTTTTTCAAAAGTTTTCGCGGAAGCAACGTTTATTCTTACAAGGGAACGCCACAGCCTTTTTTTTGGTGATAGAGTACCTACACTTAAGTAATTCGGAAAAACCTGTAAAAAAATATTTAAAAATTTTAATGCAGCTAGTGTACTTAATAAGCTTAAAAAAGATTGTTGTACGTAAGATGCAAACTAGATTGGAGGTAATGTGCTTGCCTCACAATAGAATGGTCCTACGTTCAATACCGACTCTGTTCAACTTTTTCTGTATTAACTTTTTTTATCAGTAAACTCTTATTTATTTATAAAACATTAAAAGTTTTTTCCCATAAAAATACGATTGCAGTATTAAATATTGTAAAAATATAGGTATACACAGAGAAAAAATTCCAGTAAAAATTACTGAGCTGCCTCCGGTAAACGAGTCTTAAGTGACTAGTCCGTAGGAAATTATTAAGCAAAAATATAAAAAATACGTTTCAAACATTATTTTTTACTATTCATTTGAAAAATTTTCCTGTACACCTTAAGAATTTTTCCTATACACCTTAAGAATTTTTCCTATACAGCTGCGTAAAATTCGATGGGCTAGTAAAATTTAAAGTGGACACCGGGAAAATTTACTTAATTTTTTGTAAAATTATCTGGACATATGAATAATTTTTACTGAGTCGTTGTGTATTTGTTATTTGTCACACACCACTGCATAGCCAAGCATCACATAAACTGAGAATAACAAGCATGCGCAAGCAAAACAAGCATGCGCAATAGCACCGAGCATTGTCTAATACGGCCAACACGACTTCAGACAGCAAGTAACCAGGACTACCCAGTTTGTTCGTTTAGTTGTTCAAATGTTCAATAGCCAAGGTGACTGGATGTTTATATAGTGTTATTTTTTTTATAATAAATTTTTAAAACAAAAAATTGTTGTGTTTCATGAATTTTTGTTTAGTTTTAATATGTTAATTGAAATATGTTTTTATACAAATTATTGTAATGTGCCTATTGTTTTATCATGTAATATGTCAAATAAAGAATTTATATATTTTTTTCCACAAATAATAAAAAACCACAAAAAATTTTTTCTATATTAATAATTTGATTTTAATGCTTACCCTTCTATCAATATCCTTTTAAACTATTTTAATTCAATTATTTATTAATAAATAAAAAAAAGCCTTATTTATAAATAATACGGTAATTTTTACTGCGCTATAGGATAATTTAAAATTTTTACTATAAATTATCGTATTTTTTGCTTAGCCTGTCACTTATGTCCGCATTACCAGAGAGCTCAGTAATTTTTTACCAGAAATTTCAGTAAAAATTACTGTATTTTTTTCTCAGTGTAGTTATATCAATAAATTGTAAATCAAAAATATTGAAAAAACTGAAGTTATAACAATTTTGTATTTAAAGATGTGTTACAAATACATATTTTAAATAAGCTATTTTATAAATAAGTTTTTTTTTTTTTTAAAAAAAAATTAATACAGAAAAAATTTTATTGAACAGAGTCGGTTTTAAACGTAGGCCCATTCTCTTATGAGGCAAGCACCTTACCTCCGACCTACTTCGTATGTTACGTACAACAATCTTTTTTAAGCTTATTAAGTACACTAGCTGCATTAAAATTTTTAAATGTTTTTTTACAGGTTTTTTCGAATAGTACGGGCTATTATTTTAGGATATTCAGCTAAAAAAAAAATTCAGTTAAATCTCTGACCCCAACGCTGCACTGTTCCATTCCCTTGTTAGATAATTTTCTTTGAGAAAATCAAATTAACACAAAATTTCATAAAAATCGAAGTAAGTAGGTATTATTTAGAAAGCTAAATCAAAAAGTTCTTGATAGGTATTGGTAAATTAAAACACTTTACAAAATACCACTTTTATTGAATATAAAAAGTCTTATGACATGTTTCGGTCAATATGACCATTCTCAAACATATTGACCGAAACATGTCATTAGAGTTTTTATATTCAATAAAAGTGGTATTTTGTAAAGCGTTTTAATTTACTAATATCAAATATGGAATACCATAAAATAACGCTCAAATCTATTAAATTCAAAAAGTCCTTTTTTTTAAAGTGATATTTAGTGGAGAATGTCAGTTCCTACGGCACCGCGTAATGTAGATACAGTAAATGTGTTTTTCATTTTGACAATCTAACTCATGATGTATATCTAAATCCATAAGAATATTGTAATTTTGTTCACTTTCATTGTAAGGAAATATTAAATTATAATATTAATTAAACTAATTTATGGCTATTACCCAAATTAAGTGACAGCGGAAAACTATAAAGTTTTCTCTATTTTTTGATTGATTTTGAATAAATAAATACAAATGATAATAAATCCTGTCGGACATGTATATTTCTTGTTAAAAAATATTCAAAACTTGATTTTTATGTATACAGGAGAGTGTTTCAAATCAAATAACCCCGCTCAAATGTAATCGCGTGACATTACTTACCTTAAATAAATGTGTCGCCTAGTATCAAAATCTACTAAAAGCACTTTTCGAATTTTTTGATTTTGTAGGGCCATTAATTTTTAAATGCAACAAGGCATATGCACCTTAACATTTTTTGTTGTAATTTTAACTGCTTACTAAAGAAATCTGCAACTGAAATATAACATAATTTTCAAATTCTGCTAAAATTACATTGAAAACTTTACAAATCCTGCTAAATACCCATACATAACCTATATTTTAGATTTTAACCGTTCAAATTTTAATTTTTTCACTGACATGCGGGACGTACGAAGTATAAAATTATGTTTTCACGTAAAATTTGTATTTTAGTATTTATCTAAAATTTTAAATAATGAAATCGTACATGTAAATGAATTACTAAGTAAGCACTTTGGTTTTAAGTGACAAAATGAAAATAGTTTAAAATATTACAAAACAAATTGTATCGTCTAACCCTGATACATCCAATACTGCTGAATCAAGTTTTTTTTTTTTAATAAATTTCCCTTATAATTTCTGTTTTAAAACGCACTTTATATAAATGTTACTATCAAAACCTAATAAATTCACATAATTTTGATTAAAAAAGGGGTAAAACGATAATTTTGTTTTTTTGATAATAGTACTAATCATCTTTTTTACCTTGTTAGTTAATATAATTATGACTTTTTAATCGAAAAATTAATTTTGAACTGAGTTATGGTTTTTTGCGATTTTCCATGATCTTTGTGGAATTGGTAGATTTTGATACTAGGTAACTCAAATTATTATTCTTTAAGAAGTCTAAGTCTAATATCGCATCCGCATCTGCTTTTAGAAAATCCGCATCTGCATCCACCCTGGTTCGCAACCGCAATAGAAGATAAACTCAGCCCAGAAATCATATCTATTTTTTCTAACCGATTTTCCTCGTTGGCGTACTGTTTTTGAAACATCCTATATCAATTTCGCTCATACTTGAATTTCAGTTGCCTATATATATATATCCACTTTCCACTCCATGGCTGGATATATTTACTTACACCCATAATATCCTTACCCATATACCGACTTACAGTATAATAATATCTTGCGGTAACTATAATGTGGCAAGCGGTTCGTGTAGCGGTATCGTAACAGTGGTCGGATCGTTATTTATAAATATTAGTTAGCGGTAGGTAGACATACATAAGCAAGGCACTAGCTAGGCACAACAAGCACAACAGGCACAGCCTTATAACTTATTTATAGATAATAGACAATATTTAACGTCGTTTATTGTTTGAAAATTTATTATAATTTTATATATGAAATTTTAATATAGAACACAACGTAAACCCTACGTACAAACTGCGCCAGTTACATACGTACCTATATATACATGTACAACCCCACCGACCATCGGTAAACATATGGTTTTCTTATAAAATTAAAACTTTCTTTATTGTACGATGGTGGTGGTGGTGTTAGTGTGCACGTGAATTTATAATTTTATAAGAAAACTTGTTCCGTTTTAATTTTAACAAAAACTATACTTAAACATCCTTCATTTTACAACCAACGTTTTTAACTCATTATTGTTCGTTAGTTTAAACAAGAACGAACACTGTACGAGTTTCGTATAAATGGTTTTTTACATTTATACCTACACCGTATACCATCCATATAATTATATATAAATGTTTAAATAATATAAAACAAATACAAAGATTGAAGTTGTAAAAAGTTATATTTTAATAAAATAAAACAAAAATTTAAGTAGAATTTTGTTTTGAAAAGTTTTGAACATCAATAAAAAAACAATTTAATCACAAAATAAATGCAAATAAATAGAAACAGGTGACAAACGTCTTCATAAAAATAAAAATATTCATATTCGTAGTCATTTGTTTGCAGCAAATTAATAGGAATAGTGATGGGAGATGATTAATCGTATCATTTTAGCACTATAATGGGTCATACACAATCAATGAAATAAGGAATAAGAAATACGAAATAAGAAATAAGAATTATACGAAGAATTTTTTCAACCTTCTCCCAAATTGCGTGGACTAGCTTTATAGAAGGATGGACATAATGAAACCAATATCTTCTATTTCATAGCTTTTCTTTATTAAAATTGCCAAAATATTTTCGATATGTTTAATATCATCTTCAGTGGCTAAACATCAAAAAAAAAAAAAAATTTTTACAACGTAATAATAAACAATAACATCATTTTTATATATTTACAATTCTTCGTTAACTTATACTATTATTTTTTAGGTTATAAGCTACATATTGGATAGGAGGATTATTTATTTATTTTTGTAAAAACAACAAGAATTTGTGATTTAGTTGATATATAGGAAATTTTATGTTTGCAAGAATATCTATTTGTGTTAACGAAACAAACAAAACCTATTTTTTTAATATTAGCGGATTTGAGACAGGACAAACTGAAACAGTATGTATATTAAAATGTTAAAAAATTTTTTTACAATCTTACTCACCAGAAATTATCTAAATTTCAGATTGTCATTCTTGGATAACAACCAACCATACCAACAATCCATTAGAACAATTTAACTAGTTTTTTTGCATTTCACATGGAAATTTGTCAATCGAAAAAATTTTTTATAAAATAATTACTTTAATTTAAAACAATTAAAAAAGTCAAACATATTTAAAATGTAAAATCAAAAAAAATTTTCAAGAGAATTTTTTTTTAAATTATCACAGTTTGTACAATGTACTCCTCAAGTACATTGTTATTGGTATGGTAGCACAGTGATCAACTGAACTAAATTTTTAAATTTTTTGTTTAAAGATAAATTTCTCGAAAATTCTAGACAAAATTAGTCCGGTCTCAATTTACATATTGGTATGTGTTTATTGTTTATGTTTTTTGATTACAATGTATTATATAAGCATCTTTTGGAAATATTGTTTATTGATTTCTATTATTATTATTATTTTATTTTTTTAATAATCGGTAAATAGGCATTATCTAGAGCTAATGATTCTATCTGCTTGTTGCAATTTTTTGATTCATTCAGTTTTATGTAAAAACCTTCACTTAATAATCTTTTTTGGTATTTATTTTCTCTGTCTAATATTTCGACTTGGTCGAAATTAAACCTGTGATCATTATTTATCGAATGTTCAGATAATCCAGTTGCCTCTTTGCCCCTTTTTATGTCATATTTGTGTTGGGCTAATCTATTATTCAACGACTGTGACGTTTGTCCATAGTATGATAATTCGCAATCTTGGCAGTTTATTTTATATACTATATTGTAATCTTGTTTTATATCTGTTTTTACTCTTTTTTTAGTGTAAATGTTTGAAATTTTATTGTTAAAAGAAAAAGTTATTTTATTTTTGCTATTTTTTTCTATTATTGGTTTTAATTTCTTAGTTAAATTATTATAGGGTAAACAAATTCTATTTTTATGTTCATTTATTGTATCTACATTAGTTTTAGTTGTATTATATGCTAAATGTATAACTTTTTCTTTTATCATGTTAATTAAATTTATAGGATAGTTATTTTTAGTTAGAATGGAAACAGCTAATTTTATAGATTCTTTTCTATTTTTTATGCTACTTAAATGTACCGCTCTATGCATTAGATTATGTATCATGTTATTTTTTATGTATTGTGGATGATTCGAGTTGTAATTAATGATTCTGTCAGTGTAATTATCTTTTTTATGCCATATTGTGTTAATCACGTTATGCTTATCTTTTTTAACTAAGGTGTCAAGAAAAGCTATTTGGTTATTTTCTTCTATTTCAATGGAAAACTGTAAAGTTGGATGATAATTATTAAAACTATTTTTAATATGTTCTATTAAATTTTCTGGCGCTACTGTTAAAATGTCATCTACGTATCTATAGAAAAAAGCTGGATTCCATTTTTTGACTTTTTTAATACTGGCAGCACAAAGAAAATCCATTACATACGAAGCAATGATACTGCTAAGGTTCCCACCCATTGGGCAGCCAAATAACTGTTTATAAAATTTATCCTGAAATCTAAAAACATTATTTTCGAAAATTAACTCAATTCCCTCAATAAATAATTCTCTATCTATATCTGTAAATTTTTTTATGTTGGACCATTGTTTTTTAATGACAGCTATTGCTAAGTTTAGAGGAATATTTGTAAATAAAGATTTGACATCCAATGAAAAAATTTTTTCATTAGAATCTTTAAGTTGAATGTTATTAATTTTCTTTACGAAATCATACGAATTTTTTATGGAAAATTGACTATTTTCAGATTTAGTTAATATTTCAGAGAAATATTTTGCTATTCCCTGTATAGGGGAATTGATCTGGCTAACAATTGGTCGTAATGGTATATCCTTTTTTTGAATTTTTGGTAAAAAATAGATTTCGGGTAAAGTTTTTCCTGATTTTTGAAGTTTGGTCTTCGTTGTGCTGTCAATATATTTATTTTTGTATAATTTATCTGTATATAGTTTAATTTTTCTCAAAATATTTTCATTTGGATCTTTTCTAATGTTTAAATAAGTTTTTTTATTGTTTAATTGTGTCATAGCTTTATTAAGATATTCTTCCTTATTTAAAATTACCGTTGAACCACCTTTGTCAGCTTTAGTTATTATAATTTTGTCAGAATTTTGTTTGATGAAATTTTTGGTCTGTTTATGGCAATCGTTAATGTATTTATGTAAAGGATCAATATATGATTTTTTATTAATATTATTAGTGAGGCTGTTTATTAACTTTTCTTTCCAAATCCTTTGTTGATTTTTTGGAAATTTGTCAATGTTAGATTCTATTGATTTAATTATTGATAATATTGTTTTGTTTTTATTTATTTTATTGTTGTTAAAATTGTCATCAATAATGAAATTCGGACTTAATCCTAATATAAATTTAACCTCTTTCGGAATTATTACGTTAGATAAGTTTTTTACCCAACCCTCATCAATGTGTATTTTTTCTAATAAACTTTGTTCAGTTTTGTAAATTTTATTTATTTGTTTCCGGCTGGTATACGAATCAACTTTGTTTTCAATATGTGACGATGCCATGGACAGACCAACCATATCATCCTTACTAATCAAATGTTGTAGGTTATTTTTAATTTTCCTGTTTAAATTAATTAAATTTTTTTGTTTAATATAAGAATCTGTAATAATTATTTTTAAGATTTTTAATGAAAAAATGTTCTTTGCAGAATCTAATTTCATCAACGTTTTCCTATCCCAATATGGCAGGCATAACTTAATATTATTTTTTATGAATTCAGGAATTATTCCCTTTCTTTTGTATTGTGTCAAACAAGCAATATGATTTTTTAATTTTGTAAGTTTTATGTTATTGTTCACAAATTTGTTAATATATTTCCGTACATATATATTATATTTTAATTTGATATTTTTTAGGTTATTCATATTAAATAAGATTACATAACATACATACAACAAAAATTTAAGTAGAATTTTGTTTTGAAAAGTTTTGAACATCAATAAAAAAACAATTTAATCACAAAATAAATGCAAATAAATAGAAACAGGTGACAAACGTCTTCATAAAAATAAAAATATTCATATTCGTAGTCATTTGTTTGCAGCAAATTAATAGGAATAGTGATGGGAGATGATTAATCGTATCATTTTAGCACTATAATGGGTCATACACAATCAATGAAATAAGGAATAAGAAATACGAAATAAGAAATAAGAATTATGCCATCTAGTGATGTTGAATGGAGCTTTAACGTAACTGCCAATAGGTATATGTATTTAGGTATTTTTGTACATCAAAATTCAAGAAAAAATAACGTTCGTGATGATTTTTTTGTCACTAAAGTGAAAAAAATCACGAATTTTGACGTACAAAAGCACCTACATATTTATATCTATGAGCAGTTACGTTAAAGTTCCACTAAATGTCACTAGATGGCACACTCCTTATTTCTTCTTTCTTATTCCTTATTTCTTATCTCACTATTGTCTAAGCACCATAAGGTTCGCGCATATACACGGTAAAAAAAAAATTATACAAATAAATTCACGAAATAATTCACCATATGTAAACATACACATTTTAAAAAAGAAAAAAACGATAACAAGAAATACAATAACAATAAACTATAAATTAAATACTTTTATTATACAATTACATTCAAATATTTCAATACAATTACAAAAAAAATGATAATATAAATTTATATTTTTATGTGTTATCCGTCTATAAATGTTTACAGAAATCATCACGCAGAGAGTGCAATCATTGCACGGAACCCTAATTGTGCGAGCCCGACACGTTCTTGACCGATTTTATTTTTGTTCCAACAATTTCTATTTTGTTCTAAAGAAAACCTTAAACTTTGGTTTATGGGTGTCATACTTTTAGGATGGCCGGAAGGGTACTGGTACCAGGGTCGCCTTATAAATAATTTACATACGGCAGTGGTTCTCAAACTTTTTTGTCTGGTAGATCACTTGGTACCTACGGATTTCGATTTTGGATAGACCCCTTTCTGGGAATATAGTTTCTTTTTTTTCTCAAAAAGTATAAGTGGTGAGCAAAAAGAGGAAAAACACCAACAGGGCCGGAGTGTCCCCGTTGCCCCCCCCCCCCCTCCCTAGATTTGGTCCTGAACACCAACTTCTTACGACAAGGAAACAAAGGTACCTATTCCGCTGTAGACTCTACTGTTGTAGACCCCCCATTTAGGTATATCCCATGGACCTCCAATTTTTTCCTGTGCCAACGTAGATCTACAAGTCGTCATGGACCCCTGAGGGTCAATATAAACCACTTTGGGAACCACTGGCTTACGATTACCCCAAAAATAACCGCTCCCTCGTTCATTTTGCCAAATTAATCTAGTGTGGGCAAATTTTATTGAAATGGCGTTACATCCTTTCTCGTTATTAGAATAATTTTTAACATTGAATATTGTAGAAATGAAAAATTTTTTCAATGTTTTTGCGCAATATTTAGATGGTATATACAATGTTATTAGAGTATTACATAATTTATAATTAAAGTAACTATAAGGTCACTTTTTCTAACACATTTCATAATACTGTGTAACATGAAAATTGTTTTATGCAATTATTTTCACCGAGTTTTACATTTCCGAGAAAAATCATAATGAAATAAATAATATAACATATATGAATAATATATATATATTTACATAATATGTTTTGTGTACATATTCTGAAAACTTAATAATGTTATTAATTAACAAATTCTATATATATTGAAATTTATACCTATATTCATTTAGTTTAGAAATTTTATCTCGTGCAATAGTTATACAATTTTTGTTTAAATAGAGTTTCAATAAACAAGACTATTCATCATATTAAAAAAAAATTATTTATTTAAATAATTGACCCAACTTAGATTAATTTACAAACTAATAATATCAGAAATATTTTTCTATTGTAATTCTGTTTAAAAAATTTATTTTTCACTTATTACTAACCGATTTTCCAATAATTCGATTGTGTTACTAAATCATACTAAAGTCGTTCAATTTTTAGGTTATACTATGGACATGTTTTAGAGTTTCTAAAAAATTCTTTGTTTTAGACTACTAGTGGATCTCAACTTTTTCGTAGGATTAAATAAAAACAGTTTTCCCTCTCTAGCAACTCTGTCCGAAACATGTCATAAGAAATTTTGAGACAATAAAAGTGGTATTTTTGCAACGAAAAGTGTTTTATTTATTAAAAGTTTTTTAAAAAAAGGTTCAAAAGCTTTTGATGTAATTTTTTTCGTTTTTTCAATTTGTGAAGAAATGTCGCAAAAACTTTTGAATTTGGAGAAAACTAATTGTTTTCACGAAAAATGTCCAAAAATCCATGTTCCGGGCGTCGAACGTGTCTGACTGGAGAACTCATCTAAGGGTTGGAGACTGAACATTTTCGGTACTTTAAAACAAGTACACTTTCACGGTAACTTAGTTTTTTGGCTATAAATAAAAAACTAATCGTTCGATTTGGATGATTTTTTTTTAAAATGTTCGTCATAACGGCGGATTTATGAAAAAAAAAATACTAGAACTCAACACCGATACTGTAAGTGCTGGCAAAGGCTGAGAAATAAATGGACGGCGGAGTACCACTGGAACCTCATTTTTGGGTAAAGGGTAATTAAATAAGATTTCCAATTACTCTTTGCTCGAAATTGAGGCTGAGAAGTCGATCTAACAATGTAAAAGTTTTTTATAGGTAAACGATTTTTGGTCAAAATTTGTTGTTGTTTATCATTCTTTGTATTTTTAGTAGTGTAAAATCGAAATGTGTTTTTTTTTTTTAATTTCTTTTTTTTAAATTGGTCATTTTTTCATGTAGATTACGAAAAATAATATAAAAAGTTGATATATCCATGTTAAAAAAATTTATGGACGATTATTCCTAAAAACTTTTGTCCATTTAAAAACATAAAACTATCAAAAATATTCATCTTTAATATTAATAGATTTGAACGTTACTTTATGGTATTCCATATTTGTAAATAATAAACAAATATTTTACTTCTCAAAAATACCACTTTTATTTTGAAACTGTGACAATATTGTTTCGAACCGTCAGTTCATTTTCAAACAGATCTTACTCATGTATTACAATTCCAAATGATTCAATAAGTCCATATCAACATAAAATCGCAGCCTACAACTCAATGATCCACCGCGCGTTTAATATACTTTTGTCGGAAGAAAATTTTAAAAAAGTAATAAATAATATTAAAACAATAGCGAATAATAACGAATGTAATTCAAACCTAATCGATAAATTAATAGCTAAGAAAGAATTTAAACAAATCTTAAAAGAAATTCACCCCTCCGTTAAACCAGAACCAAAAACTAACTTAAAAACTATAACATATTTTGGTAAAATATCAGATAAAATTAAAAAAAAATTCTAGCAAAATCAAACATAAATATAGCATTTAAATCAGGCTTTAATCTAGGAAACTTAATATACAACAATAAAACAAAAATTGATAAATTTAAAAAATCGGGTATCTACAAATTAAACTGCCAAGATTGTAATTGTTTTTACATCGGTCCAACTGGCAGAAACTTTGAAACTCGGAGAGCAGAGCATTTCAGGTCATATAGAAATAAGAAATCCGACTCTGCTTTTGCGTGGCATTTAATAGACACCTGACACACAACAGAACGGGAAATTACCGTTCTACACGAGACAAGCAAAGGACAGAAGTTAACAGTCCTAGAAGCAATAGAAATAAATAAACATAGCTCCGATCACCTTTTAAATGATTACACCGATATTTACAGTTCAACTTTATTTTCAATATTATAAATTATCTTATAACTTTTATTATAACTTTTTGTCATTTTCTAATTCAATCTTTTGTCACGAGTTTGTTTATCTCTTGTCACATGTAATGTAATCTTGTTTTTCTTGATTTTTGGATTCTCCTATCACTCCCACCCCTTCCACTTCCACATCACATACCACTCCCCTTTAATAAATATAGGTAGATAAAATTAGTATATAAGGCATGTAACGAATGTAATATCTATTCTGTTTGAGAATAAACTGACGGTTCCGAACAATATTGTCACATTTTTAAAATAAAAGTGGTATTTTTGCGAACTAAAATATTTGTTTATTATATTCATTTTCCTTTATTTCTGTGATTCTTATCATTAATCTGCTGTAATGACGAATATTTAAAAAAAAAAGTATCCAAATCGGCCCATTAGTTTTTTTATATATAGCCAAAACACAAGGTGACCGTGAAAATGTAGAATTACCTAAATTACCCAAGTTTCTGTCATATTCCCGGACTCAGATCGCGTCATGAGAGTGGCTGTAATAGCTGAATTTCCACACTCTCAGAACGATTTTTTTGTTCAAAGAATAAAAGTTTCTTTGATTTTGTTTTTCTTTGAATCAAAAAGATTATTTTTTTAGTTCAAAAAAATATTTCTGTTTCAAGCAATTATTTTTTTGATTCAAAGAAAATGAATTCAAATGAAATATTTAACCTTTGAACAAAAATATCGTTTTGAGAGTGCAATTCGGAAATTTGTTAAAAAGAAAGGAATGAACATAAATATTAAACAAAGAATAAGAATATGAAAATTAGTAAACAAAATTGGTGATAATTTTTCAAATAATAAAAACTGTCAGGCAATAATAAATAAAAAGGTTATATACTAGAAAGACTGTAGGTAAATATGTACGTTTTCCGGTCTATATAAGAAAATATAATATTTTATAATTTAATTTCTCGAGTAATACTGAAAAATTAATAAGTTCTCGTCGTGTTCTATTACGTGCATAGTAATTAAATTTAAATGTTAAAAATTATTATCAAAATACACTTCATTTACTTAAATGTCTTTTGCCGTCGTTTTGTATATACATATATATGAGCACAAGTGATACGGCTAATTTAATAATGTAGTATGCGGTACGAGTAACAACTAGGCAATATACCCATGGCAATAAAAATTTCGGGACCATTCATTTTAGTTTACAAATCGAGAAAATTTTTGTTCTTGACTTTAACCCTTCATAATGTGGTTTTAGCCAGATGATGAAATAATTTTTTTTTCACTTATTATAACACGAAAGGTTTGTATTTTTTCGAATAAATTTGAGTTTGTCTAACGAAAATTTGTTGCCTAGCAATTTAAGGAGAAGAACTATCAACTAACAAAAACGCGACAGCGAAGAATTAGAAATTTATAGATTGCTTTTAGGCAAGAAATTTGAGTTGTATAAAACACAAATTTATTCAGAAATAGTATATTGTGCAATAAGTGCGGGAAATTTTATTGTCGATTGCCCACCAAAGCGAAGTTGAGTGCACGAACGTAGGGACTGTGCTCATTCGCTTGAGTGGGGCAATCGACAATCCCGCACGAGTTGCACCTACTATTTTTTGTTACGAATTTCACCTACTTTTTTCTATTATTATTACTATTTTTGACATTTTTATTACTTTTTAAAATAATATTTTTAAGTGTTCGTCTTTTATTTTCTGAATTTAATATCGTTTAAATTACTTTGTTGGTGGTTTCTATAGAAATAATTATGAAATATTTATTAAATGAAAAATTAAAAGCTGGCTTTGCGTGTTTTGATTAAATTTTTTCGTGATTTATTGTCAATTTGCCTGTGGAAGGTTACTTTCCACACGCAAGAAAGTATGTGGGAAGGGTACAGTGGGCAAACAGCTATTTTGCGTACAGAAATGTGTGCGCTAAGTTAGTACTTCTACCGCATGAGTAATAAATAAATATTAAACTCAAGCATAATAAGGTAAGACAATTTAATGAATTATATAAATTAGTATAATTCATAATATTAATAGATTTGAGCGTTGCTTTATGGTATTCCATATTTGTAAATAATAAACAAATACTTTACTTTGCAAAATACCACTTATATTTTTGAAACTGTGACAATATTGTTTCGAAGCGTTAGTTCATTTTCAAACAGAATGAACTGACTGACTGATCTGTTTGAAAACGAACTAACGGTTCGAAACAATATTGTCACAGTTTCAAAAATAAAAGTGGTATTTTGCAAAGTAAAGTATTTGTTTATTATTTAGTATAATTCATATTATTTTTATTTAATACATTGTTACTATGGTTCTAAAATCAGATAAATTTACCAATACGAATTTTGGTTTCACTTTCATGGTGTTTACCTACAGTGAAATGACCAATGAAATGTTTTGTATCATTTTTTTCGTGTAAAAGTCTGTCCTAACTTTTTTTTCCATGGTAAAAGTGAGAAAACTACAATATTCTTATGGGACTTGAGACACATGGATTAAATTGTCTTTATTATTTTTTTTTTTTAAATAAGAGTTCACTAAAGGTAAGAATTCCCAGTAATGACGGTACCCTCAGTAAATATATATTCCGAATTAAACTCAATGTAAATTTAAATAATACAAAACATGACATCAACAATGCTGTAAGTAAATTAAATAATTTGGACAATACAAAATATTAGTCACATAAGAATGATTAACTAACTGATCACTAGCGTTTTTGTAACCTTGCAACCATTACAGATTTCATTACGACCATTACAGGATTAGTTACACTATCACGTCGAGTTACCCACGCTATAGAAGTTTTTCACTTCAAAAATACTTTTGAATTTTGACAACAAACTCAAACTCCTTTTTATTTAATAAATCAACTCCTTGTTTTCATTAAACTCTCGATCGTTACAGATTTCATTACATTCTCACCCACGTTGCAGAAGTTTTTATTTCAAAAAAACCTTTTTGATACTGCTCTCCATAAATGAACTCCTTAAAAGTTACAATCTCATTGTGAAAGCATTCAAAGACTCTTTAATGACAAAGAATTCGTCAATATTTCATTCAGTTCCTACTTAAGTTTTGTTGTTTTTGAAGTTTAAAGATATTAAATGTCAGTTCCAACATTATGCATAATATACGAAGCACTAAAATACATAGTGAATTAAATCCTTTGTTGTATCTTATACCGGTAAATATACGTTTATATTTTACTGATATAAACAGCTCCACGACTTATAAGATACGTCTATATATTTCTCTAGTATACATTCTAGTTTATTCATTATTTTAATTTAACATTATATCCGGCATTTTTCCTGCTGTGTCGCTTCATATTCAGTTCACATAGTTAGCAGCTAGTCTAGCTAGGATGTTTTTACCTGTGTTTACTTAATGTACTGATATTTCTTATTGTTAGTTTTTCTTTTACTCAGTAAAAATATGTTAATGTTTAAGATGGTTGCCTCCAATTTGTAACATTTGTTTAATTAATTATTATGCAAACTACGTTAAAATAGTGTTCTTTCAAATAATTCTTAAGAGAGGGAACCAACCCACCTTATAATGTTTTCAAAATGAACGTGATTTTCGGAATTTGTTAGTGTGGGGCCAATTTTTGTCTAGTTGAGTCAAGTCAATATATCGTATGCGCCTTGTATTTCTGTCATTTTATTTATTTACGAATTTTAGTAAGCCTGATGACATCACCAAATTAACAAAATTTTTGTCCTCAAATAAAACTTTATGAAAATGGTTTTAATTAGGGTGATTAGTGAAATTGTTCTACTGCCTTTTCCCTAGTCTTGAAGAAAACGATTTCGAAAACTGTTTCCAAAAAATAGATTTCGGGAATTTTTTTAAAAAAGAAAAATTGACCTTAATGTGTTGCAACATATTTTTTTTTAAATATATGACGGTTACAGAAACCTTCCATTGGAGCATATCATTCCACCCAATTTGCTAAATGATTGGTACTCGGAATTGAAATATTTTCTCGAGGTAAAAAGTAACTTGTGTTTTTCTCCGTTCTTTCTGCTAACAATATGCTAAGTTCGAATAAACTCAAAGAATATATTTTTTGTTTCATTCAAAATATATTTTCCCACGGGAATAGGAAGGACTTCCCACGTGATTGAGATATTTTGCCGGGGTAAAAATTAGTTTCTACCCTTTGTCAACCACTTCGATTAACAATATACAAAGTTTGAAATCAATTATCCGTTTTTAATGGTTGATTGTTATAATTTAATACATTTTCCCTCAGGAATGAAATACTTTTCCGAGATATAAAGGAGCCTATAACCCTCTCTGTCCCACAAGTTATGTCTGTGCAAAGTTTCGATTTGATTGGTGAAGCTGTTGAGGCGTTAATGCAAGTCAAACAAACAAACAAACTCACTTTCGCATTTATAATATTAATTAAAATATTTGGTGTAACTTTAAAAAAAAACGGCTGCATAGTTTTTGAATGGAAATGCCCAGCAATTGTAAAAATCTGTTCCGAGGAAAACGTGTTTGAAATTCCGACATGTACTAGTCAAAAGGAAACTATTGCAGTGGCTAAATTGCAAAACTTCGTAAATCGAATTTTTCTACTTTTAAGGTCCTCCAGACAACAGGTTTTTTAATAATTATTTTTAAGAAACTAGATACATTTATTGTATCAAATGAAGTTACATAGTATAGTACATGTTATGGTGTATTCACTCATAAATTTTTATGCAAAAAAAAAAGAAAAAATGACGGCGCTACAGCTGTTCCAAGTTGACTCTTTTAATTTGCGCCGTGGAATGCACAGCTCCTCTTGTAATCAACTGAATTCAATCGGACAAAAAAAATTGATTAAAATAAGTCATTACGCTTTGCATATACCTATTTCTGATGAGAAAATTTTGTTTTCACAATTTAAAATCAAAAAGAAAAGAATTTGAGTATTTTTTTTTATAAACAAATTGTTATAAACAATATTTATAGTAATAATTTATGCAAAATTTTAGGTATATGCAAAGGCCAATATCTTAGAGAATATCTGTACAAAATTTCAAGTTAATACCTTAATAACTTTTTAAGGGGGGGGGGGGGGGGTAAGGTTTTAAACGCGAAAAAAAGGCACATTTTCATGATTTGTTTTTGGAGATACGAATAATGTTGGCTTATTTATTTCATATACACGTTATAGTATAACATCTGAAGTAACTTCGAAAAAATTATCAATTACAAATATCGATAAATAAGTCCGTGACAGTGAATTTCCGGAGGCGCCTCGAAAAAAAGTTGTTTTGCGGTGAACATCATAACTTGATACCGGATCATCCGAGACAAAAAAATCGAAATGCGTTTAAAAGGAGATATGTTTCCCTAGGGAGTCAGGAAGAGTTTTTTGTATTTTTTCGATTTTTTTATTTTTGGCAGCATTTTGAAGTGAAAAACGCAATTTTTGCTAAAAATTTCGGTTAATTTTTTATTATAAACTGGAAAAAAATAGCAAAAAAAAAAAAACTCGACCTCATTACCTGTTGATTTATGTGTAGAAACAGTGTACAAAATTTCAACAAAATTGGTGAAGTAGATTTTGAGTTATGATGTTCACGGACTTCAAAAATGTTGTTTGCGAGAAAATGGATTTAAAGTTTTTTATACTCAAAAATCCAAAACTAAGCATCAATAAAATGATATAATTTTTTATACTTACGCGGGTAATTATAGTAAGTATTTGTTTTGTATAAGATTTGTAAGTATAAAATTAAAGTAAATTTTATACTCAGCAGGTAGGCGCATCGCGCAGCTACCAGACAGGTATAGAAATCGAGCATGAGGGCCGGTCGCTTGAAACGCTGTATCTTCATTAGTTTTGCTCGGATTTACTTGAAATTTTGACACAACACGCTCGACATGTTGTACATTCAGAAAAAAAATGCAAAAAAAAAAATGCAAAAAAAAATTTTAAAAACCTTACCCCCCCCCCTTAAGTTATGTTCCACGGCGCGGAAGAAACCTGTTTTGAGAAAAACGCTATTAAAAAGCTTTCGTTCTTGAAAAGTAGAGTTAAAAGCAGTTTATCGTTATCTAAGATAATCTTTCTGTTGGGATTAAAACATTAAAAGTATATTCCTTAAGGTTCAAATGAACTTTTAAAGCAAAACAAAAAATGAAAAATTTGAAAGTTCTGGAGGACACTCCCCCCTTACAGAAGGACATTCAATTATGTTTATCTTTCTTCAAGAGACCATAACAATAAATAAATTCCTTTTAACTTAATAACACTGATTTCTATAAAATTTAGAGCATCTAAGATAAAATATTAAATCAAAGGAATGCGGTTAATTTGTGTCCAACCCTATTTTGAATATCCAGAAGCTATCTAGCTTATTGTTTTTCAACATAATCTCATTAACTATACATAGTACAGAGCAACGCGTCATATGGCAGCCCCTACCAGTGTATGACCACAGATAAGGAAAGATACCAATTTCCTATTTCATAACTACCGTGACCGCTGTCGCCGGCAAGTGACGTGGACACCGCTACTCCTATCAAACGATTATGATACATACAACGTAGCACATCATTTGTATCTACACAAACATGTGAATGTGTTAGCGCAATATGGTGTATGCATAAGGCACATCTTACATATGTATAGTATATACTGTCATGGCCGACCTATGTGACTAACAACCAACAATTTTAATAGAATTTTTACACTTAAATACGACATAATACTTCATATTTTTTTCTGTTTAAATTTCACGAGTTGATTAACAAAAATACTGACCCTTATGACGGAAAGTAACAGACTAAATCAGTAGCGGTATAAATTGACACAATATTGCACCTTACAAACGACAGATTTTTATATGTACACTTAATCTGGTTAATCTGTGAGTTGATGACGTACGTATCTATAGTACCTAAACTGGCATTCATTGTCAGAGTTACTACACTCTGTTCGCTGTAGAGCTATCATCAAAAGGAACCTAATCAACTATGAAATACAATTCAATGAATATTCTCTCTCTTGAGTGTGCAGGACCGAACAGGACGGTGGTACCTACGATGATGGCTAATACAATCAAAATCAGTTTCTTTAAACAAATAATTCCATGAATATTAAATCATATTGAAAATCAGTGTGGCATAGGACGACAATGGTAGCCATAAAGTCAGTTGTGTATACTTACAAAGAGACAAATACACTTATAGGTAAATATACAAAGTGTAGTGGGGGTAATAATAAATATTTTAGGTATACCATATTTTATGTGTAAGGTTTCTATACTTCAATATTTTTGTTAATTCGACATACTTTACGACGGAAATCGGTAACCTACTAACAAGGAAATGCACCCAGAGTGAAATTCGGGATTTTGATGAAACTTCGCTGGTGTGTAGAATAGACAAAAATAAGGCACCTGTATTTTTTTTATCGGCCATCTTCCACGTTTAGGGGGTGAAACCAGCCCCTAAATTTGGGGGTTCAAATCGTATTTCCTAAGATATCTCGAAAACTATAGGAGATAGAGGAAAACTTTAAATTGACGAAATGTTGCTCTTTGAAAGACCTATTCATCTGTATAGGTTAGACCAGGACCGGGTTCGTAAGGGGGGCTGAAGGGGTGAAAATGGGGGTAATTTTTTTTGTACAGCTTGAATGGTTCAATGCATTAAATTTTTGCCATCATAAATAGAAAAGGCACCAAAAATTAGGGGATACGTGTTTTTGCGTTTTTTTGAAATATGTGTAGTATCCAAGCCATATAAGGAAGAAAAAAATAGGGTAGATTATATTGCATTAATATTGATTGCAAATACGTTTTCCATTTTTAGTCGAATTTTCTCCGAAAAATTAGACTTATAAAGTCTATACGATAAGAGCTGCGGGAGGCGAGAGTAGGGGCGCTATCCGTTTTCGGACCCGTAGAACACGAATATGTAGAAAAAAAAATGTCTGATATATATATATATATATATATATATATATATATATATATATATATATTCCCGCCACCTTTTAATTTGTGTAGGGCCCCCCTATGGAAGTTAAGAGATGAAATTTGGTAAATGGGGGTCATTTTCGAGGCACCTCATACTATGAAAGTGGGGTCAAATTTTGGGCAAATTTTTTTTCTGACCCGACTTTTAAGGGGGTGGCGGGGGGCGGAAAAGCAATAAAACTTTTCCAAACCGGTTGGAAATAATGTTTCGGTCAATTATCTACAACAGTTCCAAAATTCAGCTTCCTAGGATGCTTTGGTGGGAGTAGAGGGGGGAAAACGATTTTCGCTGGATCTAACAGGCCTCCAGCCCCCCAGAATTAACGTAGAGGGTTGAAATTTGGTGTGTTGATAAAGTTCGTACCTAGGTTGTGCTTTTTGGAGGTTTTAATATTTTACCCCCACCCCCCTCATTTTTAAGCTACAATTTCATGCATTTTGGACGTTTTCGAAGTTTGTACCACTCGCACAGGTCACCCAAATAAACCTAGAGGGCTGAAATTTTGTATTCGGATTGAGTTAGTATCAATGGGGTGCCTTTTGGGAGTCTCGACTTTCAAACCCTACCGCCACCATTTTTATACCCAAAAGAACATGATTTTTCTTGTTTTTTAACAGTTTCGTTAGGGTCAAAATCTCCCCAAATAAACCTAGAGGGCTGAAATTTTGTGTACAGGTTAAGCTAATAGCCAGACACTGTTTTTTGGGGGTTTCAACTTTTAACCCTTACCCCCACGATTTTTACGCCAATATTTCCTTAATTTTTTTGCTGGTTTTCTAACACGTCTAGAGACTCTCTAAGGAAACCTAGAGGGCTGAAATTTTGTACGTGTATTCAGTTAGTATCCAGCTAGTACCTTTAAGGGAGTCCACATTACTTTTCCCCCCACTTCTTCCATTTTTACATCGGAATTGAATGCTATTGTTAAATGTGTTTTAAATGCATTACTTTTATTCATTGATATAGAAGAATATGGATGGAGACTATTTCTTAAGAGAGGGACAAGATATAGTTTAATATGATATGTTAGAATGAATACGTAGATTCTTTTTAATGTACCACAAAAAATAAAAAACAAAAGAGTAAATATACACTATAACACGTGCAAATAAGCACTAAACATCCAGTCCTACAAAAAATTAAATTTAAAATAAAATTAGTAAACGTAATACACCGTAAATATAATATTTGGGTAAGTAAATATTGTATTGATCAATAAATGCAACCATTTCTAGGGAAAATTTGTTAATTTTTCTACATTTTTCATCTAAAAAAACAGGTTTATAATAAGCGGAAAAATACCAATTTTGACATTACACAAAGTAAAGGAAATATCGAAAAAGGAATCATTCTACGTAAATAAGGAATTCGTTTTTTAGTTAAAATATGTGATAATAACGACAAAAATTTTAAAAATATTGTAAAAAATAAAATTATGTAAAAATTAAAATATAGGTTAGATTTACCCTTCATTTCAGTAGCGTCTTATATGTAAAATTAATGAGCATATAAAAATTTAACTTCAAGATCATGTATTTTGTTTGTATTTATTTATTTATTAATAAAATGATAATTTAATAACTGTATAGTTTTATTTATGTTTGTGTCTACTTTTATCAAAAAGATATGTCTTATTAGTGATGGAAAATTATAAACCAAAACGTAATCTTTTTACAAAAATTGTTATAAATTGTAAATAATCGATTAATTTGAGCAATTTTTGTTTTCAGTTTATGGTAATTTATAATATTCTTTAAGCACCGTTAAAAAATACAATAATTTAGTAGACAATTAAGAATTCGAAAAATTAACTGATAAAATAGTCGAACAGCATTCTTAAGGAGTTGATTATTGAATTAACTAGAACAGATATTAAAAATAATTAATTAATTGTTTCTGTTTTTATATAGAAATCACAATTATAAGAAAAATATACTAAATATATTGTTTTAAAAGCAATGGCAATGTTTTAATTAAATTAAAACCGTTACTGTATATTTACAAAATGACGTCATTCATAATACGCACGTTTAATATTCATAATATGTTGATCAGTATTTTGGGAAATGCTCCTTCCTTTACAATATTATATACCTCTCCTTCTTCCATGCTTTTATTCTAAATACAAGTAGGCGAATAGTAATTTTAAAAAATTTTAAAAAAAGTGAATACAATTTTTTAACAACTGAAATACATACATATTAAGTAATTTGAAAATGTTATTAAAGTCACTGTTTATTTATAAATTAGGAATTTTGGATTTTTATTATTTATAAAATAGAAATTTTGGATTTTTTTGGAAAGAAAAAATATCTTCATAAAAGCCTTCCAGTTTACTATTTAAGTTCCTTTTTTAATATTTAAAAATAAAACACAAAGGCAATTGGCGGATAAGCATGGATAGAAATGCCCTCGTACGAATTGTGTTGGCTTTTTTCCTGTTAACTGCTATCGGCACAAAATTGAAATTTACTGAGATTCAGCCCTTAAAAATTTAAAACCTTTTTTTAAAGCCCCGATCAACCGGACACTCATCATCAGTTTTGAAACCACCAGTTTTTGTTTATTTTCATCATGAAAATGTAAATTTTTACTTTCCGATAATGATTCATGTATTTTTCAGTACTTACTTAATTGATAATTTAGCCATGTGTACATTTGGTTACCATTATTCGAATGCTTGTGTTTGAATGCTCGACAAAAGTCAATAATCTCTTTCGCGCACTGTTCAGGTGCTTTGTAATAAATATACATATTAATTAAATAATAATTTAAATTGTATTATTTAAATTTAATTTATACATTCTTTTCTGTCTGGATTCAGTATTCCGCAAAAAAATATTGGTTTTAATATGAAACCACGCTGCCGGTCTGCAGATACCGAATCTATGATAATTTTCCTACTTTCTAGTCGCATGAAATCTCCTAAACGGCTTTCTCTATTTTTAAATATTGATTTTTTGTTGGGAAATGTTATTATAGATACATACAATCTATAGATAATTTGCACAAAATTTTGTATTGAGCGAAGCAACCCACCCTCATACACAAAATTGTTAAAACTATCAACCAACTCATTAGTAATTAAACATAATTCCGTACATCCCTTTACAAATATTCTATATCCCACAGTTGGCGATTCACTTTGTAAGTGAATATACGTATCTCTACCTATGCTATGACCAGCATGTACGAAAAAGGATTACAGTATATCATTAAAACACTATACTAAATTATTTACATAAATTATCTACTTACTAACGTTATCCCGTGAAATAAAAAAAAATACTCCAGTTGCAGCATCCTGCATAACATAGCGAATTTCGCATGACAGCCTACCTATTTCAGTCCAAAAAATTAAATTTTGGTAAATAATCAGGGTCGGCGAGAGTGGGGGTTAGGTGGCAGTGGATTAATTGTCTGGGGGACCTGGATTAGGGGCCCGAAACCACGGTTAGGGTCCCGGATAAAGTGAGAAGATGTTTCTTTTTTGTTTTTTGCTCGTCAACTGTATTTTATATAACTGAACCTTTTTTCATGCGGTGGAGAGGGACCGTATAAAAAAATTGGACAAAAATATATATTCAAAATATAATAAATAGGTAGTTATAAAAAGTTTAGTTCGGTCCAGATTGCAAAAAAAACTTTTTTATGCGGTGGATCGGAAAAAAAGCTTTATCAAAAATGCATAACTCAAAACTCCTAAAACCTCACGATTTCGTTAGAAGTTGCTTTTCTAAACAAGATAAAGCACTAATTTACACATGGGAACATTTTATTTCATTTTTATAATTTGATGAAAATTGTGAAAAATACATCTATAAAAAAACTAAATGATGCAATAACTTACATTCTTATATACAATGAACTGATTAAATGCTCTTAAAAACCATTAAAAGGTATTTTTATTAAAGAAAATTATTATAGTTAACTCTAAAATTTCTTACTTTCTCTTAATTTTGATTTACATTATGCATTTTAGTGACCATTTTTTTTAAAATCGCACACAAAGAACCGCATAAAAGAAGGTTTAGCTGTACTCAAAAAAAGAAAATGTTTGAAATTTTTTTGTTATGCCCGGGTGCCCATAATTTTTCTCACCGGTCCTGTAACTAATAACAATTTCAATTTTTTGTTAAATTTCTCTCGAAAACCAGTTCACTTAGAACACCGGTTTAAGATCCACCTTATGTGATTTTTCCGCTTTTTCGATAATTTGTTGATAACTTTTAATAACTTTGAAATTCTGGTAAAAAGCTCATCTTTTTGACGAAAAATATCCTAAAAATATGATTCTATGGGCACCTCGACCTCTTCACAATTGAATTCAAGAATTTCAGTGAAGGTCATTTTCGACACCTGGAGTCGAGTTTCCGTCACAGTCTTTGGCTCAAGCCTGGCAATGACACCTGCAGCTGTAATAGTTGAATTTTCATAATTGAAGTTCGGCTAAAATGATTATACTTTATTTCAGTTAGAGAAGCGACACGTTTATAAGCGCGACATAGCTAGGATTTTCACAATAAATAATAAATTTTTTTCTAACACTATCATTTGTTTGGAATAAACTACCATGATATAGATAACTATAGATAAATAAACAATTCTATGTATATATATATTTATTTATTTATTTATTTATTTATTCATTTTCTGTTTTGTTGCAAATATATTATTTCAATTTCGAAATTTAATGACACTCATAAGAAGAAGTTGTTTTTGTTATTTTCTGCAGCTATAAATTATAAATATGGGTAGGTACTGAGAGTCAACGAACGAATTTATGTTAAATAATTTTATTATTTAATTTTTTTCTTTTTGCTAACCAATACAAATTTGGAAAGAATATTTTTGTTCCAATTAAATATTATTAAGGATTCCTGACAGAATATTACTCTATCCACGAAATTGTGATTTTGAAGTTCTTCGTATATACTTAATGACGTCATTACGATAGATATTAATAAAATTTTATTTTTAAATTGGCTAGAACCATTCGTTCTATTTCGAGAAAAATAATTTTAATCATTCTCAATTTTTAATTAATTTTTGGATTTATTTACAGTAATGCTTTACTGGACCGATAAGTTACCGAACCATTTTATAGGACCGAGAAAACCGGACTAAATTTTGATGAACTGTTTTAAGGATTCAGCTTTACTCATTGAGATGAATTTGTAGAAAACAATCCATTCTAATTGGCGACTCGATCAGAAGGCCCTGCCGTTGTAGACGAATGTTACATTGTTGAAACTATCTCTTCTTAAACCATTCTCTTGATAGCACATTAGATGATCCCAAACAAATTGGCTCAATCATCGAAACAGATTGGCTCAATTTCCAACTAATACTACTCCACCATTCCAGCACCAAAGCTCCCTAAAAAATAATTTTTACTGATAAATGCATCTTTTCTTTCCATCTTGGTGCATCAAAGTGCATGTTTTAATTTTATTTTTATTTAGAAAAGGCCAAATTCTAGAAATTTGGAGCTCGGCAATCTAGAATACATTTTATCCGTGTAGTTTTATCAACTATTTCTTGCTTCTTCTTTAATTTCTAGAACTCATTTTTGTAAAGAATGCAGAAAACTACCTGTTTAATTATAAGTATTGACTAACACCATTTTGATTCAAGCAAAATTTATCATCTAGCTTGCGTAAATTACGTAAAGTTCGAAATTCAGTCGTGAAAATTTTCATTCAATCTAATACACTTCATTTCTAATGTTCAAATTTTTTTTAAATTTTTTTTTTTGGGCAATTCTTCTAGCGATAATAGTCGTGGACAATATGAACAAAAAAGTACATTCATATGTATATACTACTACAAACAATTAAGGGTGCAAAAAAAATTTGTTGATTTTTTAATGATTTTTGAAGGGCTGTATTTACGTGAAAAATGGTCGTATCGAGATGTTCAAAAAAGCATTTTGAAGCTCCAAGATTCTAGTTTTCAGATCTTTCAGAAAATTTTGAACAATTTTTTTTTCTTAATTTTCAAATTTAATGGATAAAAGATGCTTAACTGTGGAAAAGTTTGAAAAAAAATTTAATTTTTCATTCAATTTTGTTCATTCAATTTTGCTCCTTTGTTTTTTAATTCTGAAATTTTGAACAAACGGTTTAGGAAAACCATTCGATAGATCGATCTGCTGATTTACAGGGTTATTGGAGGTACATTGAGGTATAAAAATTCGTACAAACATTAGACTCTCCATCAATATTCGCAGGGATGCCGACGATTTTTCGCAACAAGGAAAGAAAGAACCCTTTTTTCACATTTTTCAGATTAAAATTAAGGATGAAAAAAATTTTATTTCCTAAAGTATGCGGCAATTTATTCCATATTCCAAAACTGCCCTTCAATTTTCTGTACGATCACTGGTTACTGAAATATCGATGGTTAAAGCAAAAAGGATCCTTTTTCATTCAAAGTTGGATACCTCCGGAACAAATCAACGTAGAGAAAAATTTTAAAAAGGAATTTGAAGCTAAATAAACAGGCTATCATGTCGATACCATGGTTTTACTGTAAAAAAAATTTTTCAAGCCCGTAGACTAAAAAAAAAGATCAAAAAATTTGCAAAAACTCTTTTTGTATTATTGCTCGATAACTGTTACCCCTAAAAATTTTTGGACGAAACATCTGAGAACTAGAATCTTGGAGCTTCAAAATGCTTTTTTTAACGTCTCGACGCGACCATTTTCCACGTAAATACAGCCCTTCAAAACTCATTAAAAAATAAACAATTTTTTTTTTGTTCCCTTAATTGTTTGTAGTAGCCATATTTTATTGAATTCGTGCTTTAATAAGCTTTCCTTTGGGCACCCTACTCGAGACTCTTGGAGAAACATTTTGTTTCCACCTCCTAGGTTACCCACTAAACTACGCCAGTACACTCTACTTCTGTGCTAAATATCAACTTCTGGCATCGAAGAGTTTCAAAAGTGTCGCCATAAATTTTCCGTTTTACCAATTCTTATACTGAACACTAAAAAGTTTCTGAACATTTCCAACAATAGTACTGCATACTGTTGCGACCTATCGATACATTATTTATAATTCTACGCGCAGTTATATCCCACTTTAATTTCAATAAAATCGAATTTTTTTATTTACCTACTTTTAATAAAATATTATACAATCTTTCGTATAAGCAGAAAATCAAAATATGAAACTTTAAATTTACCTGTTTAAAAATATCGACACTTACAAGGAAAGGTATCCAACTGTATCTCTCAAAAATTTTTGAAACTTTGGTGGGTTGTAGATCTTATTAAAACTAATCCAAAGCCATATTTCGTTCGTGCCCATAAGCGGTTTAAGGAAGCGAAACTGAAAATTTTTTTTTTTCAATTTTCTTAAATATCTTGGAAATGGTAAGAGCTTTGGTAAGTGAACTATATATATTTGTAAATGGCACTTTAAGATCCACCCCTTATGATATCAAAATTAAAGTTATAAAATCATGAAGGTTTCATCGCCCACCCCCAACCCCTAATTGTTTCAGGTATTTTTGGTAAAAGAGGAAACTGTTATGTGTAAATAAAAGAATTTTTAATTAATATATTTACATCACACCAGTTTATTTCTTGTTGCATAAATACACCCTTTGTTAATATTAACTGGGGAAAATTTTTAACTATTTGATTTAATAATGAGCAAAAATACGGTCAAAGAATCTTGTATTTTAATAATGAATTTTTACAAACTTACGATATACTTTAAAATACATAATTTAGAAAGAAAAAATACACTGCAACCCCTCCCCCAACCATGCTTTACTGATATCGTTTTTTCAGCAAAACGGTAAGTTTTATCATAAAACTAGGTCAGACAAAAATTGTAGATCATTAAATTATCTATAAAAAATGTCTCAATACTTTTTTTCTAAGAGCCACCGTTTCTGAGATATAACTATTATAAAAAATCTCCCACCTACGCCGGAAGAACTCCTCAACACAATTTTTTGTAATTGTAAAAAGTTGTTTTGTTCTCTTGCATTTACCAGTTGTCAAGGCCAGTCGTGGTCTAATGTTGAATCACCAACAGAAGAAGATTCGTATGATACCAACGAGGAGACATGTGATGCATCGCTATTGAGGCAGTTTACAAAAAGAGAAGAACAAGAAAAAGAGGTAGCTGAAATATTGATTATGAATCTAACGAATAATTTCCCTCACTTTTTTTTAAATCTATACCGCTTTCACCATTCCCAATACTAATATTTTTTATTATTCAATAGTTTTCAATTAAACAGGATCACCATAGACCGTGGAACAGGCCTACCGGCAAAACCCTTTAAAAAAACCCACTAAGTACACAACCTCACAGGTGGCGTGAAAACGTGTGCATATTATGAAGATTACAACTTTTGTAATAGTTATATCTCAGAAACGGTAGCTCTTAGAAAAAAAGTTTTCAGACATTTTTTATAGATAATTATATGATCTACAATTTTTGTCTGACCTAATTTTATGATAAAACTTACCTTTTTGCCGAGAAATGCGAAAAACCCATTTTTGACAACTTTGATCTCGAATAAAATTTTTTCCACGAACAGGATCGATGAGGACTTTTCAACGCTTATTTATAATGATGTTCCGAACATTCATATCAATTTTCAACTCTCCCCTAATTTTTGTACCCTTGCATGTTTAAATTGAGTGATGTATTAGTTTTAATAAGATCTACAATCCACCAAAGTTTCAACAATTTTTGAGAGATACAATTGGATACCTTTCCTTGTTAGGTACTGCTGCCATAGAAAACACACGTACACATACATAAAAAGATATAGAAACATATAGCTACACTTTTACCTCTCCCCCCTCTAAAGTTCACATATGATGACGACCATTTTAAAATATCATTTTAGAAGAGAGCATTTGCCAATATTCATGGATACACTGCTTAGCTACGCTCGGTACTTGCTTGCTACTAACTTATTGATAACATTATAGATAATAAAATTTTGAAAATGTATAAAATCAGTTTCTCGATTGGATTATTTAAAATGAAAATACGAGGCGGAAGCTGTGACCTGTAAACTTGTGATATACCCAATCCGTAAAGAACGGAACATTCTTCTAATAACGATCAACATTATATTATTATCGTCAAGACGTCGTGTGGGTATACAGGATGAATTCTAAGAATCTGTGTGTTTATATGTCAGTGAATTGATTTAGCAAGGTCACAGTTTCCATCTCGAATAAATTCATTGAATAAATTTACAAAGAAATTGTTAAAAAACGTTGAATAAATGGAACACTATCGACCAGGGTACAGTAACTCCGCCATTTTTTTAGTCTCCCCAAACAGTTTTTAGACGCCAGAGGGGAATTGTGCTTTAATTTACTTGCTCCTGCTGAGAGGGAAGCAGGGTATAAACTCGGTTGCCTATATGTAGGAGTTTTACCATGGTGTTACGAATGTGTCTACGTGCTACGTACTGATACTGCGTTACGTAAGCATGTAAAGTGTTAGATTTGAATTCCCCGACAGGCCAGATGTTTACTTTTCGCGGGAGATTCAAATCTATTTTTGTATACATGCTTATATAAAAATATTGAATTAAAATTAAATGTTTCATAAATAAAACACATTTTTTTTTAAAAAAAGTTTTTTTTTTTATTTAATATATATTAGATTATATTACAAAAAACATTAACAATTAAATAATGTTAATAAATGTCATAATAATTACACTATAAAATATAATTTTTTTATTTTTAAGCAGAAATTGTTCGAAAAATTATTTGCTGATTACAAAATAGGGAAAAATATTACAAATTATTATAAATTTGTGGCTTTGGATTCATTTTCCTCTTTATAGCTGAAAAGTTTCATTAATTATGATATAATAATACAAGCATTTATACAATTTTATTAGTACTATTACAATTATACAATTTTATAATTTTTATATTTGAGCAAAAATTGTTGGAAAAATTATTTGTAGTTATTAACATACCGAATATAAGATTTTGAAAATAGTTAAAATAAGTTTTTTGAACACTAGCTTATTTTTTTTTTGTGATACAATTTAATTCCTATTCTTGAGCATCAACTATCCGAAAAATTATTTGCAATTTATAATATCGGGGAAAAAATTACAATTCACTATTTTGTGGGGACTCATTTTCCTCTTTGGAACTTAACAATTATATTAATTATTGTTAATTAACAACATACCAGCTATAAAATTTAAAAAATAGTTACAATAAGTGTGCATTATAACTTAAAATAGTAATATTTTTTACAAAATTTTTTTTATTCAAGCTTTTTTTGTTTATTTTACAATTTAGATTAGTATGATTATTATATACGAACGCCTTTTTTAAAAAGATCTTTTTTATTTTTTAATATCGGAAAGGCAATACTAACACATAATTTATAACTACTGTAGAAAAAGTAATTATATATTTTCTTGGACGAAGGTAAACTTGCTTCATTGACCTTTTTTATTGAGTAATTTCAAATCTGACTTCCAGGTCTCGTAATGCTCAGAGTAAACTGGCTCCGAACTTTGCAGGGGTTTAATTTACATTTTTTTTATTGAAATAGTAAAAAAATGAAGGATGACATTGGCATATGAAGATATGAATATACACTACCCCCTAAAAATCGATGAACATCAAAATTATGAATAATAATCTAATTTGCAGATACTAAATGCACGTAATATTTAAATATTTAAGAAAAAAATTACAAAAATAATAATAATTAAAATTTATATAAATAGACTGTACTCTTGTACTGAAGTGTACGTGAGTACACACTACATATCGCGCGTACTCTTTCTATACCTCGTATCCTCACAATCCCAATTTTTGGAGACACAAAAAAAACGTATTTAAATCTGTGTTTTCATCATTATGAACTTAAGATTTATGCTAATTGCACCCTTTGATGTTGGGTACCTACATATATAAATATATATAGATTAGTATATATATAAATACAATATTTAATGATTTTTGTGTGTCCTAAAACATGCAATTTTTGATATACGAGGTATTGAAAGAGTACGCGCGATACGTGCTTGTCTCATGTACTGAAACTTATTCCTATGCAGGTTTAAGAATGGCTCTTACTTATGGAGATATAAAAAAGATGAAATAGGAATAGGGAAAAAGGTCTTGAAAACGGAGACTCTAGGCTTGTTTATGTTAGAAATTCAGACGTGATTCCGTAACACTCTCTTTTACAGAAGTGTAGATCGAGGCGATCTCAATTATAGAGTCGTGCAGAAAAGTTTCAGTAAATACTTAACAAAACTAATAATAATATTAAAACTAAACACAAAATATTATAAAAATATCATTTTTTAAGTTAATCGGCATTATTTATTTCTAAAATTAGACCAATGTAAGTACAACAATAAAAGTGCCAATTAAAAATGAATTTTTTTCTTAGTAAATTACGTATTTAAAAAAAACAAATACTGAATTTGACAGGTCAATGAATTAAACGTTAATAAAAAGTTATTTGACATAAAAGTGAATAATAATTTTACGTTTTATGTAGAGCAGTGGTTCCTAAACTTCTTTGTCTCATCGATCTCTTGTCATGATTTTCCATGATTTTAGATTTTAGATAAACCCCCTGATAAATTCACAAATTCAGTAACTCCGATAATCTTTATTTTTGCTCTTGACATAAATATTAATGTAATGTAACTGGGCCTACGACCCTTATTGAACGTTTCGGGAACTAATTTACTCAAGTAAAAAAAGTCAACGCGGTGCTCTTGAAGAAATTAAAAACCAGTCTGCTCCGATTTTCTTAACTAAGATATTTTAAAAACAAAACATGATTAACCTCTTCGCTACTGATGCACAATATGTACATCAAATTTAGGGGTATGTTAACATGATTTTTTAATTTTGAAAAATTAAAAACTTCCTAATATTATTTAAAATTATTAAATTACGTTTACTTAAAAACGTAAGATTACAAATTTTAATTAAAATAAACGCTTGTTTAAAATGATGTCTAATATGCTGAACAAAGGTATACTCATTGATGTAAAAAAATTTTAAAAGATCAATAGCGAAGATGTTAATTAACAAAATGAGTGATTTTTTTTTTATAAAAACTTGTAGTAAACTTGTAGGGTGTTTGAGTAGCAGGAACCGAATTAATAGCAGAATCACATCTGAAAAAAAAAAATTAATTGTAATTATTAAAAGTACAGTTTATTGAATGATTTTTTTCGAATTCAAAGACTTACGACTGACATACTATTCCCTAAATTTCTTTAAAATATTACCAAATTCTTATTTTCCTCTATTTATTTTTTTTTAGTAATTGTATTAATAATAATAATGTGGGTTAACGTTCGTTTTTAAGACCACTTGTCTATAACAGACGCCACTCACATCATTATTTGTATACTTTATTTACAATTTACACATTTTACACATGTTGCGTTATACAATTTCTGATGTGGGTGGTAGCTGAGACTCATATTATTTATAATTACCTTTGCAAATTTTAGGGAAATTTATGCAACTTTTCATTCCGCTGTCTCTCTTTACTTGACAATCTAAATATTTTCAGTACCCCGATATCGCACCTGAAAATGTAAATACATAACATAAATTTATTATTAATAAATAGAGAAACCGAAATTTTTTAAATTCTAGCAAGCCGTTTATGATTTTATTTGCAATTTTTTTAAATACTTTCTTTATAAATAACTTCTTGTCACTATTATTTATAACAAAAATTTACTACATGATTTAAGAAAAAAATTTTTATTAAATTTCTAATAATTTTTCGAAAATTAAAAATCTTCAGTCAAATATAGTAGCAATTTCAAGCCATCTAGATACTAGTACGAGAAACAAAGGAACTGAGTGGACAGTTAATTTTTTTGATCGCTTAATTAATAACATCATTTTTACGTTAAAGGAAATAAATTTTGCTATTGCATTATTCAAAATTTAATAATTATTAATATATCAATTATCTACGTAACGCAAAATTTGACCATCTTTGACGCCCTTCCGCCCCGTCGTCATGCTGCATCACATTTTGTCAAACCCCCCATCTAATATTACGTCACGCTGACTTAGACAATTTTTCTGTAATTTGAAATATTTTTTGTTCGACGACTATATTTTGGGTCATTCCATGTCAAATCATCCAGGAAGTTTAAACTCAAAAGCCCATCAATCTTATTTCACCATTCTGTAGCAAATTTAATCTAGTTTTTGGTTATATAACTCCAAATTTGGGTTCAGGAATCAGACTCTAGTTATTGACCAAGTTTTGAACCCATGTCAAATTTTAGAGAGCGGTCTAAATTCTTACTTTAGGGCTCAATTAAAGAGCTTAAATATGGATTTAGATTCAATCTATTACACATTTTACTTCAGAATTTTATTCTGAAAAAAATGGTACAACTTGGACCTCTATAGCTTAATAAATAACAGATTTATTACCAAAAACGTAAAACGATGCAGCGTCCCGAAGTGACCAGTGCCACGCTATTTTTTCCGAAACTTTGTCTTTCTATAACTCAGAAATTAATCCATATATTGAAATAAAATTTGAAACTGGGGTCATTCCAGTTTCAAATCATCCGACCAGAGGACACATTTACACATAGACACCATTGATTGATTGGTGACACCCAAGGTTGTCATAATTTAATGAAACTTGGTGAATTCGTTCAAACCACAGATGTAAAGAACCACACCAAATTTTTTTTTCAGTATCTTGATTAATTTATAGAATGACAAAGTTTTAGAATTGGGAAAACTTGGTCAATAACTAGAGTCTGACTCCTGAACTCAAATTTGGAGTTATATCACCAAAAATTAGATTAAATTTGCTACAGAATGGTGAAATAAAATTGGTGGGCTTTTTAGTTTTAACCCCCTGGATGATTTGACATGGAATGACTCAGCGATATTTTGGGATTTAAAATAAACGTTTTGAACTTACTAGTAGATAGGCTAGGAGAGAGCGGGGCCACCGCAAAACTAAGCAACTTGAACCCTTTTGCCAATGGTTGAAATCGTGTAACTTTACGGTACTACACATTCCGAACTGATGAGTCATCAAACTGTATCGATGTGCAAACCTTGACCTTTGACCCGGCACGTACCAAGTACATGTATTTAAAATTTGTTGTTGACATTTGACCGCACACGCGCTCATACTCTTAGCCTTGAAATTCGTAAGAGATGAGTCATTACCCGCAACCAAATTAATTTATGTTAACCCATTATGCGTCATCACAATTTACTTATGACAATTTGGTTTTGTGTTAACCCATTATGCGCCGGCACTAATGTAATTTTTGAATGCAAACCTAACGCATGCGCAGACTGAATTTAAGTACACGACGCATGCGCAGAGTGAATTTTAGGTTACAATTTGATAGATGGGGTACACTACCGCGTCAAAAATGTGGAGTTACCCTAATTTGGGGGTGGCCCCAAACTTTTGACACCGTACTGTACTTAAATTTTTGGTACACTACCGTGTCAAAAGTGTGGACCCCCCCTGGCCAAAAAGGTATCCGATCACTTTTTGAAGCGTACTGTACGTGCAAACCTTGACCCCAACACGCGCTTGCCTTAATTACGTCATCTTAAACGAACTATTACGTTAAAAAATGTGGGGAATACCCTAACATAAAGGGGTGACCCCAAACTTTTGACGCCGTACTGTACTTAAATTTTTGGTACACTGCCGTGTCAAAAGTGCGGGCCCCCCTGGCCAAAAAAGGTGTCCGATCACTTTTTGAAGCGCACTGTACGTGCAAACCTTGACCCCAACACGCGCTTGCCTTAATTGCGTCATTTTAAACGAAAGGTACATTACCAAGTCAAAAATGTGGGGAATACCCTAACCCACGGGGTGGCCGCTAAATTTTGTGGGGGCACTGTACCAAGCGCTAGATTTTAAAACCAGACTCCGGGATCCAGATTTCTGACCGGTTGTATATTAAGAATATGTTATGTATACACTCTGTATATCGCTATTTAATTTTAATTTTATAAATACATACTAGTAAATGATTGTAGTCTTTATGTCAACAAAATCTAACTAAAATAATTTATCACTTTTATCAGCATTGGAAAAATATTTGCTTAATTAGCAAAAAAGTAATATGTTTGCAAATAAATTCGTATATATTACTGTACAATAAATACCTGGATTATTTCTTAATATGTATACTATAATTTAACTATGTTGTTTAATATAAAAATTATAACAGCATTAAGATTTGCTAAATTTTTTTATAAATTAGTAGTTTTGGGGTAAAAAATTTATAGAATATCATCTTAAAACTTACATCACACATACATAATATAATTATTATATACAAATGCATGTATACATAGGTGCAGGTATAAATGCACGTATGCATGAGTGTATTCTTATACAGGGTGTATCATGAAATATGCTTTTCAATTAGAATAAAAAGATTTTTTTCAATACTTTTATAGGTTAATGAAAGTAACTTCTTGCTGTAAAAAATAGGGGAATTCAGGGTAACTATTAAATAAAACGCACATAATTTTTTTTTTTTTTAATTTTTATTTATAGAATAAATGTATACAAAAAATTAAATTGCTTAAATCTATATATTACTTAAAATCTATTTATTTTCCATATAAAAATTTTTTAAAAGAATACAATTTTCTAATGAACAAATTTTATCTGAATGAAGCATACAGCGTCTTGAATAATATTCATCTCGTAGAATGGAAATCTTCGGTACATCAAATATTTCTTCCAAATTCAGAATCCACGGCTGGTTTTCGGTACCATCAAACAAACTTGATATCCATTTCTTCTTTTCACCGCCCTTGACGTATATAACATCATACTTCTTTAATACAGGTTTCAATATGGTATGAAGTTTTTTGTACGGAATAAATCCATACGACCAAGGTATTCCATGCCAATTTCGGCAAAGCCAACGGGCTACTCGTTGATATTTCTTCGGCAACTCGTTGAAATCAAACGGTGCGTCGAATATAAGATGTAATATATCATCCGAATTTTCTGCAGTGATACCAACTTCTTTAAAATAAAATTCGTTGTTAGCTCCTTGATAGCCTTGTATGTCAAGAAACGCCATTTTTTACCGCCGCCGTAGAACTGAAATTATTCACACAATCCACAACTTTATATAGAATAATTAAAAGTGGTGGGGGTAATTAGGTATACTTTTTAACCAGGTTAGTTAGTGGAATGTATTCGAAAATGGATACTACTAATAGCTATTGCTAGCTAACCATCAAATTACAAACTGTTAATAATATTTAGCACATTACTGAGTACCATGTTCTTTTCACTTTAAGACCTAATGATTTAAGGAATGCTAAATTTTCGGGTGAAATGTGTTGTCGCTTAAAAGTTTTACGTTTAATGATCTTAGGTTTCGAAAGTCCTTTGCTAGGTTGTCTAGTGGTGGACTGCTCTGAATTGTAAATTATCATGATTCGAAATGCAATTGTTTTACCACGAAATTGTTTTTTCAGCGAAAGAGATGTTAACTCTTTGACAACCACCGGTAAATTGACAATATTTTGTGTAAGTTTAACTATTTTATACCCTTTAACCATGATAATGTGTATGAGCCCTTTAACCATGATAAGGTGTATGAGCTCTTTAACCATGATAAGGTGTCTGAGCTCTTTAACCATGATAAGGTGTATGAGCTCTTTAAAGATGATAAGGTGTATGAGCTCTTTAAGGATGATAAGGTGTATGAGTCACTCCGGGAGCAAAATGAGTCACTCCGGGAGCAAAATGAGTCACTCTGGGAGCAAAAGGAGTCACTCTGGGAGCAAAATGAGTCACTCCAGGAGCAAAATGAGTCACTCCGGGAGTAAAATGAGTCCCTCCGGGAGCAATATGAGTCACTCCGGGAGCAAAATGGGTCACTCCGAGAGTAAAATGAGTCACTCCGGGAGCAAAATGAGTCACTCCGGGAGCATGTGAGTCACTCGTTGGAGTCAAATGAGTCGCTCTGGGAGCAAAATGAGTCACTCCGGGAGCAAAATGAGTCAATCCGGGAGCAAAATGAGTCACTCCGGGAGCAAAATGAGTCACTCCGGGAGCAAAATGAGTCAATCCGGGAGCAAAATGAGTCACTCCGGGAGCAAAATGAGTCCTTCCGGGTGTAATATGAGTCACTCCGGGAGCAAAATGAATCACTCCGGGAGCATGTGAGTCACTCGTTGGAGTCAAATGAGTCGCTCGATGAAGCAATAGAGCTAAGTATATATAAGTAGAGAAGCAATAAATCTTTGAACAGTTATTCATTTACTAGCGAACGCTTCAGACCTCCCGCTGAACGATGTATAATTGTGATTTTTGTGGTAAACCATTTACGCGAAAGTCTAATCTTTCTAGACACTTAAATGCTCAACATAATTCGTTAAGCAATATTAATGATGGTACGATTGGAAAGAATGATAACTCATCAAGCAAATTCATACCATATGATGCTAATAATAAAACACCTGATGATATCTCTATATCTAGATTTAATGATAATGATGATGAAAATACATCTCAACTACAGCATGATATTGATTACTCTGAAGCAATCTTGAATCCGTTTGACCAAAAAAGGATAGATGCTGCAACTGAAGCCATTCAAACCAAATTTAACTCTTTGAAAAGAGGAGAAAACCGTCGTCAATCTGAAAACGAGAGAGATAGTTGGTCTAATGAAAGTAAGCAAGTAAATCACTTAACAGCAATTAATAACAATTGCAATGAAACAACCTCCTCTTCACAACTAACTAAACTTCTAGGAACTGCTTTAGATATTATAATGTTAAAAGAGGTTCGAAACGCTGACTCGGAAAATGAAGCGAAAATTGTCAATCAGGTTAAACCAATAAGCTTAAAACGTCATATAGCTTCAAATGAAAATGTCTAAAACGGGGCCTTAGCTAAGCATTTTAAGCAAGACAACTTGAGAGAGTCTAGAAATGTTAACATACAATCGAAAAAAATAAAATACTGGCATAATCCTAATACTTTAATAGATGAATTACAACGTTTATACGAGACTTCAGAGACTGGTGAAAAAATACTCAATATTATTCGAAGTTTAGAGGAAAATAAAAATATGTTGTTGTTTAACGTTTACGATCGAGAAGATTTAATCAAAGAGTTAAATGCTTTAAAAGAAACTACTGTTGGTCGAGAAATATTCTCTATACTTCGCGAACTTCAAAAGGCTGATGTTATTGAACCACTAGGTGATTATCTGGATGAAACTGATAAAGAAGATGCTAGCGATTATGATGATGATGATGATGATGATTAATTGATTATCCGCATTAAGAATTTACTGAATTTTGAAGAACACCACCGTATAAGAAGCAGCAGTTATCCCTCATTGAAGTGTATATTTTATTTTTATATTTTTTAACCCTGTAAGATAAAAAGGTTTTTTTCAAATAAATAACACATATATGTAAATAATTATTGTTCTTTATTTTTAAAATATAAGTATGAATACAAAATATTTTCACAATAAATGTATATGTAATATTTTTTACAATAAATGTTTTGTATATGAAATATTTTTTTACAATAAATGTATATGAATTATTTTTTACAATAAATAAATATTAAAAATTGTATGATTTGTTTATATATTCAATAACACCCGAACGTAATTGTTTCATGTTTTCAGGTAACTGATCCCATACTTGACAAATTCGTTGTGCATATTCGGGTATCATATATGCATACAGATGTTGCACCCAAATATCATATTTCAGTAGTTGTTTTGTTAAGTATAATAACATATCGAAATTTCTGACTTTTGTATACAAATAAGGATGAGTCAGAAATATGTCTTCAACGTGTGAAATCCGTGTTGCAAATGTCAATGGTTCACCAACAGGCGGTTGAAAGTTTTCCTCCATTTTCACACCATTCTTGCACATTTCACAGCGAATTTTCAAACCAGGTGGTCCATCAATATGATCTTGTTGCCATGGTCGATTGTAATGTTCAAAACATGGTTCACATTCTTGAAACATGGCTCGATAATCGGATGGTAACCAAATCCAGGCGCGTTGTATGATTTTCGCACCATAACTTTTCAGCACATTCAAACTGATCTACTTGTAGATTTGAAGAAACATCCATTTTATCCCACTCCATTGATTCCGGTTCGTACAATTTCAAATTTTGCATTTTTACAATAGCATCAATTGTTTTTTCGTAGGTATCAACCCGTTTACGTAGTTTATCCAGTTCACTTGAAAATATTTGTAGCCGTTTCCAGTAAGCCGATGATGACGATGCCATTTCCACTTGCGTACTAATTTAATGAGTAATGTCCCCATGCTAAAGTATCCGTTTCCCCCTCCACAATATGTCGTTTCGTATCGTACGGGCTGAGCGCCACCTTGTTCTGAGTTACACTATACACGTTATGTTTTTTCGATTGTATCAGGTTTTGTTGTCGGTTTATGATTGTATTGTGTTTTAGACAGTCCACGTAATCGTTGAAAGTTATCGTTTTCTTAACCACAGAGTTCTTTACACCTTTCGCTTTCTTCGTGTGATCCTCGCCGTCCACTTGACAACTATACATTTTCGATCTTAAGCCCACAAATTTTGTAAAGATTCGACCATTTAGCTCATCCTTCATTAACCCGGGTATTTTCTTATTGACTCTTGGCATGTTATATTGATTATCCGCTTTGTAATCCGACGTATCGAAGTATTGAATATCTCGTTTCATTATTTCGTAAATATCCGGGCATTTTATCTCGTAAATCAATGAATCCGTGTCTGTGTAGAGTAATTTGCTGTTGTTCCCGAACGTTGGCTGTATGTAGTTGTAATGAAAATCGTAGACACATGTTTTCGAAATATCCAGAATTGCTTGCCCGACGTATATTGGTTTGTTCATAAACACTTCCGTTTTCCGTAGTTCGACTGCGATAAGATTCTCGTCAAATATGGTACGGCTGTGGAAATTCGGTTTTGCTATCATAACTTCCGCACCATATCGTCCATACTATTTCGTTAACAGTTTCACAATCGAGTGTTTCCGTACATTTTCCATCGTTTTCCCGAAGACCGCGTTGTTGAGTAGCTTGTAGAGATTTTTCTCGAATTCGTTTCCCGCCGTTTGTCTTAGAGCTGTATTCAAGTCGATGTAGGATTTAAGCCATGGTGATTGATCGAATTGTAGCACTCTATGTATTTTCTTTAATTTCATCCCGTGTTGTAGACATTGTTTCAGATTCCGATAGTGTATCACGTATTTCTGTTTGTTGTATAGCGTTGCCAGTAACATTTCCTGTTTAGTACCGGGTGCACACATTCTCTCTGGACATAATGGTAAATCGTTGTGTTTATCGTGCAGTTCTCTCGGGTATTCCAAATCCACTTCCAGTAAATATCCTATTGGTGAATCATCAGGTATTTGTTGAACATCTATCTCGGTATTATCCATCCATTTGAAATTTCCCGTTGGTAAGTATTGTGACATTGCCCATCCATATAAGTTGTTCACGTCATAGTACATCAGGTATTTTGATTCCTCGTCCGGATCGTAGGTGTTCATATATTTATTGTTTGCTGTCGCGTATCGGTTACTACACTGGCTCAATCCACCTCGAATACCACGTTCAATGAATAATAATTGGTCCACATGAGATATCAGTTCTAACTCTACTTTTGTATATTTTAAGGCTGCATCCCACGTAAGTCCCGGCGTCGTGTAGTAATGAGCAGGATCCAATCCGTGTGTGCGCATGCACGTATCCCGAAAATTCTCGAAAACATCCGCGAGTAGTAGTATGTCCGTTTTCATATATAAATCCGAGTATTCTCCAAGCGTCTGTATGTTGAATGTATCCCAAACTTTTTGTGCGTGTGTATAGTCATCCATGGTAATATCGTTATCGTTCAGTTGATTGTAGAATTTCTCCCGTGATGGTAAACATGTTTCTTCCAATTTATCCCAGCTAGATATGTAGTCGTACGGAAAAACACCTTTGCGCGTAAGTAATTTGTAGTCGGTATCCGGAAATTGTGATTTAACTATGTTGAACTCGTTGAGATATGAAGATAATTTATCCAAACTTGATGCCATAAATCGGAAAGAGTCGATGAATCTAAATGTAATTTCACTGCCCGTAACATGTTTAGTGAATGCAATATATCGTTCCTTGTTGATTGGTAGTAAGTCGACACGTCCCTCGAATGCTGTTGCTATATCCTTTATTACGAAATGTGCATCATAACCACTCAAGTTGTGGAATACAACAGGAATCATATGAAAATCCTTATAATTCAAGTTGCATCCCTTGTGCGCAGGTCCATTGTATTCGCCGGTGAAGTGGTTATGATCACGAACCACAATATCCTCAGGTTTGAATGGTTTCTCGCAGATGTGGCACCCGGTACTTCGTTGTTTAAGTTGCTGTTGTTCCTCTGGTGTTAACTCGTTCATTGGTATTATGTTGTCATATATGGGTTCCAAAATATTTTCACGTAACGTTGCCAGTTCTTCCGCGAACCATTTTTCGCAATTTGGCCCGCGGTATGATCTATAGTAACTTAACTGGTTGTTGTAGGAGCAGTGAAAGTAGTAACCGATACTGTATGCCCGATGTTGTTGATACGTTGTCGTGTTTTTCCGATTTTCGTTATCCGTCACAGGTTGTGGGAATGATTCCACGTCCGCGTAAATTATAAATGGAACACGTTTCTTGTTGCTATAGTTCTTGAACGATATGTATTTGCTTTTCCCTTCTGGCATTATCACCCGACAGTTGTTCATGTTCACGCAGTCTTCTGTATGTTTTATCAGTTTATCTTCTGTACGAAAGTAATTTAAGCATCGATCACAGATGTATTTTTTTCCATTACGATTTGATAGTTGTCTTGACACGAGTCGCGATAAGTCCTTAATCCAGCAGAAATGGTAGCGTAAATCTTGCTCGTTGTCCTGTTCGTTGTCCTCATCCTCGTAATACTCGTTCTGGATCATTAAAAGGTTTATGTGGTTTTGTTTCTTCTCTTTTGTTAGCGCAGCAGGTACGGTTTCAAAATGTCCATTTTGTTTTTTTAGCATAAACACGTTGACTGATATTGTTGGGTTCTGTTTCTCGAATTTGCTCAGTTGTTGGATCGTCATTGGAAATTGTATCCCGTCTAAATTTAGCACCGTTGAGTAGTGTGGGTAAGAGCTGGTTCGATATGGATGATTACCCCGTGTAGCTGGATAAAGTGCAGATACCACTGCCCACGCGAAACAGGCGTCATCGTTGAAGTTCTGGATGTTGATACATGCTTGTTTTCGTTTTATTTCCTGCGGCAATTCGATGTAGCTTGATCCACGAAAAGGTGTGTATTTGTTCACGTTCACGGCTAGGTTAATTATGGAAGACAATTCCCACCCGCTCCCCGACTCGGCAAATTCGCTCAGTTTTCTTAGAATTGGTTCCTGTACGTGTTCCACGAAGCATTGTTTTAGGTTTGTTCCACGATCTATAATGATATTTGGCGTATTGAAATGTTTCATATCGTATTTGTCCTCGTCACCATCAGTTTTCACAAATAACCCGCAAAACGTTGTGTTGACTTTTATCGTTAGGTATTGTTTCAGAATATTTTTTATGCGTCGGGTGAACATTGACCTTGCGTCCTCTAAAAAGTCCTTTGGCTCTATGTGCGTTATGTTGGTAACCACTCCCGTTCGTATCCGGCTCGCAAATGCTGATTCAACGTCCGCCCACTGGATTCGGTCCGACTGTTTCCTTTGATTTCGATTCATACCAGCACCTAAAACAATCAACATTAAAATTATTTATCAAATTTATAAAAAATCATTAACAAAAAAAAATAATTTATATTTAAAAAACTTACCATGTTGATATATTAAAATTATAAAGAAATCATTAAAAAATAAATTTATATTTGAAAAAACTTACCATGTTTTCGTAGCGCCTTCAATCTGATTCGAAATCCTTTCATTTTTCCCGCACATGATTCAAAATGTTTGCGTTGTCCCAAGTTTTCCGCTCCACGAATGGCCTTATTTATTAGTCTCACGTTTGTACTTGTATGTTTTAACCATTTTTCCAATTCATCTGCATCCCGAGTATCCATTTCCAATAATGATAGCGTGTTTCGTACATTTTCAACCATTCTAGTTGTCACGTCGTTTAATGAAGCCATTGTTGTATTTTAATCTCGATACAAATTCTTGCAACAATAACAATATTAACTGCTTGAATTTTGCTGAAGAAGTGATTTGAGGCGGCACGCAGACCTCAATTTATACGATTTTGACTGCTCGAAAAATTCTGGAGGGGAATCACAAAAAATGCTGGCTCAGAATTTTTACAACGCAAATAACCGAAGGTCAAATGTCAAATTCCGAGAAATTTATTTCGCATTTGAAACCTAATAGAAGAATTGCTGACTAATCTTAAATAAAAATTTTTTAAAATTAAACCTTAAATAAACAAATTGAAAAAACCCCCGATTATTATCAGGCCATAAATTAAAAATTCCGAGAAAACTATTTCATATTTGAAATCAAACAAAGAAATTGCTGTGTTGTCAAAATCTTAAATAAACATTTTTTAAATTAAAACTTATATAAATAAACAAATTAAAAAAATATCTGAATATGAGTCAGCAAAACATAGCTAAATTAATAATTTACGATGACATTAATGTAAACAAATTCCTGGAACTGACAAGTTGTGACTTGCTTTTAAATAAAATTCCCCTCTGGCTATGATGCAAACATACCATGGAATTATATCATCCTAAGTCAGCTAAAAAAATCTTAAATAAACAAACTCAAACCGTATAAAGTCACGAGTTTTTATTAAATAAACAATTAACTTGACTCATATACAAAAAAACCTCAAGTACAGCTGACACCCAAATTTCCGGCAGTACAGTAGCGGTCAGAAATCTGGACCCCGGAGTCTGGTTTTAAAATCTAGCGCTTGGTACAGTGCCCCCACAAAATTTAGCGGCCACCCCGTGGGTTAGGCTATTCCCCACATTTTTGACTTGGTAATGTACCTTTCGTTTAAAATGACGCAATTAAGGCAAGCGCGTGTTGGGGTCAAGGTTTGCACGTACAGTGCGCTTCAAAAAGTGATCGGACACCTTTTTTGGCCAGGGGGGCCCGCACTTTTGACACGGCAGTGTACCAAAAATTTAAGTACAGTACGGCGTCAAAAGTTTGGGGTCACCCCTTTATGTTAGGGTATTCCCCACATTTTTTAACGTAATAGTTCGTTTAAGATGACGTAATTAAGGCAAGCGCGTGTTGGGGTCAAGGTTTGCACGTACAGTACGCTTCAAAAAGTGATCGGATACCTTTTTGGCCAGGGGGGTCCACACTTTTGACACGGTAGTGTACCAAAAATTTAAGTACAGTACGGTGTCAAAAGTTTGGGGCCACCCCCAAATTAGGGTAACTCCACATTTTTGACGCGGTAGTGTACCCCATCTATCAAATTGTAACCTAAAATTCACTCTGCGCATGCGTCGTGTACTTAAATTCAGTCTGCGCATGCGTTAGGTTTGCATTCAAAAATTACATTAGTGCCGGCGCATAATGGGTTAACACAAAACCAAATTGTCATAAGTAAATTGTGATGACGCATAATGGGTTAACATAAATTAATTTGGTTGCGGGTAATGACTCATCTCTTACGAATTTCAAGGCTAACAGTATGAGCGCGTGTGGGGTCAAATGTCAACAACAAATTTTAAATACATGTACTTGGTACGTGCCGGGTCAAAGGTCAAGGTTTGCACATCGATACAGTTTGATGACTCATCAGTTCGGAATGTGTAGTACCGTAAAGTTACACGATTTCAACCATTGGCAAAAGGGTTCAAGTTGCTTAGTTTTGCGGTGGCCCCGTTCTCTCCTAGCCTATCTACTCTTACTGAATTCAAATAAACAAATGGTCCTGTTCTGATGTCTCTAAATTCAAATCATTACTAATATGATGGTATATCCAAATGATGTTGATATCACTAAAAAGTCATTATATTAATAGGATATGTCCAAATGATGTTGAAGTCACTGAATTCAAATATGTACCCAAACGATTTTGATATCCGTAATATTCGTAATTATACCTAAAAAAAAAGAACAATTTTTAATGTATTATTTTATTTTAAAGGCATAAAATTCTATTTTTAAATAGAGCATCTATATTTTCTATCAGATAAAACCAAGACACATTAAAAATAAATTTATATAGGTACATTTGTATATTCAATATTGATATGGGACATTTGAATTATTGTAAAAACGTAAATACAAAGGTTAATTATTTTTACTAGAAAAGTGTATTATTAATATTATTCTAAAAGCAGAATTTATTTTATTCATAAATTAAAAGAGTAACAACGAGTAATAATTATACAAAAGGCAAAAAAATTAAGAAACATTATAAACCAACTTACCTTTACTTTAAATAAGAAACCTTGGCTTTTTCACAAACACTATTCAAAGAAAAAGTATTCCAAAAGAAGCCGTAAAAATTTAAAATGTTAAAAAAAAACTAATATTAACGAATAAAAAATAAATTATTCCCCCAAAACAGTAAAAACTTGTGATGATAACATGCTTAAATTCATTGTTAGAAAATTTTATAAGAATGGCGTCAATGAAACTCAGGAATCACGTTTAAAAATAACAAACAAATAGGTACCGAAGTAGATAGGATTATAAAAGAAATAAACCGCGATATTATAATTAATTTTTGCACAAATTTAAACAAATTGCTAATTTAGTTATATATTTGAATTAAACTATTTATTTTAAATTATTTAAATACAAAACGTTTGTTGTATTTGTTTACAAAAAGCACGCATGTTTATTGTTTGCTAGTGAATTTTAATGAATTTACCACTAGGGAGCAGGTCAGTTCGTTCGTAACACTCGTAACGCTTTACAAATGAAGAAAATTATAAAACAAAAAGTGTGTTCCAGGAATATTGATAAACATTTTAAAAAGACTATACCAGATGCATGTGATATTAATAATAATAATGGTAATATAAAACAAAAATTTTATTAATTTTCCGAAACCCGCTGTACGAGTTTTTGGACTGTCAGAGGGGTACATTTTGCTCCTGCTGGAGTAAGGGGATTGTAAAGGTACATTTTGTTTTTATGTAAGTTCCACCCACCTGCTATCGACAGTTTGAACTATATCAAAATAGTATGTTATACTAGTTATGTTGGATGATTAATCGATTAACCGGTTTAGTCGACTAATTTTGTTTAAATTTAGTTAGTTTTTAACCGACTATTTTATCCTTGACTAAATGACTAATTTTTTTCCTGTATAAGTTATATAAAATTCGGAAAATCAAAAACTAAAAAAATACCCATTGGTACGGTTATCTTTCTTTTTCTTTAACTCTTTTAAAGAAACCATATGAAAAATTTTTTTTGTCTTAAAATGCCGGATTTTTTACTGCCAGTGATAAGAACAATAGATAAGGTTACAAAAAAAGGAAAAGAAAAGAAATCAAAGATCCCAACATCAAAAAAGTGAACCCAAGGAATTTACAAAATATAAATTATACGAAACAATGTTGATAAAATTGAACATTATTTAGAATTACACCGTATTTCAGAGAATCAATCACCGATGGGGACACCTGTACCAGTGAATATTAGTGAATATAAACATATCACAGCATATTGAGCCACCATATTGCAGGACGAGTTAACTCGTCTTAATCATTTAAAGAATTAAAAAAAAAATAATAATATTTATGAAATTTTAATAATCAAAAATCAAATTAAAGAGAAAACATTTTATTTTAAATTACATAGGTTTATCCTATTCATGAATTCGACTAAAAATTTACTCGATTAGTCGACTATTGCGTGCTCGATATTTTCGACTAAAGACTAGTTTTGTCTAAAAAACAACTTTAGTCGATTAATCGACTAATTTCTCTTCAGCTCAACATCACTATGTTATCCACCAAGTGACTAAAGTGTGAGTTTTAATCCCGAGTGTGAAGTTTGTTGCCAGAGGGCCTGTAAATGCCCGAGGCCAACAAATTACACGAGAGATGAAAAAAAAGCACTTTAGTCCTGTGATGTATATATTATTTTTAGTAATTCCGAATAATTCAAAATTATAAAAATTTAAAGAAAATTACTTAAATGACATTTAAATTATATGTAATAATATTCAATCATAAGTACAATATAAATGATTGTCTCTATCTACAAGTTTGAATTTGTTTATTATTTTCAATTACCTAGCAACGCTATTTAATTTAAGTTATATTTTTATAAATTGTGCTTGCTGATTGGTTTAAAAGCGGGAGCAAAATAATTTTTTAGTCCTTTGGGACTAAAAGAGACACTTTACTTCCTATTATGAGGGACTAAATCATATCTTTTAGTCCCGGAATTTCAAAAATAATATTTTGCAATCGTTGGTTTTTGATAGATTGTTTACAACTATTTTTTCTATTTGTAAATCCGAATGACAATAAAAATTTAGTAGTATTGTTGGACAGAGGCATTAAGGATGTATACCTGAAACGAAAATTCCAACTTTCTCCATTGAGTTTGAAATATGTTAAACAATAGACGATTCTGCATCGATTAGCAAAAAGAAAATTGTATGTCATGGGCAAATCAAACGAAATAATTAATGTTAATATTCTCATTTTGTCGTGTGTTTTTTGAACCGGAAGCAGCTTAGCTACGAATAAATTTATAAAATTGATCATATTTTATACAACTTTCGTGAGAAAAAAAATTTTATGAACCTTATACTTTGTACTATTTTTTAGTGAAAAAAAAAAACCGGACAAACTATTAGAAGCCGGGACTACTATTTTGAAAAACTGTGCCCGCCATTTTCGACCAGAAAGGTGGTACAACATATAATGAATGTTTTCCATCTAGGAAACACAGACGACACAGTGCATTTTTTTTGCACAAAAAAATAATTTTTTTAAATTTTAACCTTTTAATTGTTTTTAGATGCAATTAAAAGATTAGTTTTGCAATAAAATTTAAAAAAAAATTAGTTAGTGGAAAAAGGAAAACGTATTGTGTCACACAATGTTTTCTAAATGGAACATACTCTAGACGTCAACTGTCAGGATAATAATTCCGATTGGTGCTAAATCCAACGTCAACCATAGTCAAATTAAATCTTTATTTTATAGAAAAAAATTTATTAATTGATATAATTTCTTATACAGGACACACCTTAATTCATAAAATAAGTGTTTCTAGTAACAATTTAACATTATGATTAATCTTCAAAAAATTTTAGATGTAGTACTTGATTTGACTGGATACACATCCTTAAATCAACAAATAAGGATACTAAGGTCATAGTGATTATGAACCACTGGGTGGTAAGGTCAAGGTGATTCTAGACTATTGGGTAGCAAAGTCACAGTGATTATGGCCCACTGGGTAGTAAGGTCATAGTGATTATGGATTACTGGGTAGTAAAGTCATAGTGATTATGAACCACTGAATATTGACAGTCCAAATTTTTTTTTTTTTTTTTTTTGTATTTCGTATTTGCAACAACGATATTCTATATGAATTCGTCAAGTTTGCAGCGCATTAGATATTAAATCCACAGTCGCGTATATATACTATATTTTTACAGGGGATTTTTTTTTTTTTTTTGATATACTTACATTATACCGAAAATTCTCCGCAATATATTGACACTGTTGCAAGAATAAAACCGATGGTAATGTACAACGATGACGTGTCATATTTAGTTAGTAAAAGATCTGGCAAAATGCCGAAAGTATCCCGAGGCTTGGATACCATCTGGTGATGATTCAGTTCTGAGCGAGAACTGAAATAGATATAATTGTAAGCACTATATCAAATTGACTCCCATCAACCCATTTTCACAAGAGCGTATGTACATGATTGAATACCACAAGTTGTGTTAGCTTCACAGAGATTCGTTAGTAACCTCTCGATGTGTGAAAACCATTGTGTTCTTCGTCATCATTTGAACTGATGACGATGTCTTCCAGCACCGAGTACGATAAAGATTGCTAAGGTAATTATATTTTCACACTAGATGGTGGGTTCTGTGCGGTGGTTTGTTTTCGGAGAAATATTAATGTTGTTATGTTATGATATCATGATTAGTTTAACTGACATACATGTAATATGTAATATATGTATACTTAATATAATGTACAGTATGTATCAATTTTCAATGATTTTTCGTCTATATAGCTGCGCAAACGTTCAGTGAGTTCACTGTAAAAGTATGTTTGTGGAATTTTCTCAAGAAATACTTGCTGAATCAGCAAGTTTATAACAATAAAAGTTTTATATTTTCTTTTGAGTTGTTAACTCCTCTGTTAGGCTGAAAGACACACTTCTAATTATTTTTTTTTTAATTAAGGGCAGGTTTACTTGAGAGTCCTTAAAAATTATGCATTTTTCTGGAATTTTTTTTCTCAAGAACGGAAGTAAATATCAACTTCAAATTTTGTACACATATTTATTAAGTATGAAACTATACAAAAAAAAAAAATATTCTAGGAAAAATATTAAAAATTGTCCATTTTATGGATAGTGCAGTGTGACGATCCGAAAATCCGATGCCTTGTTGGTTGACATCATAGCGCTGGTAATAAACCACTAAAATCCAAAAACAAAAAAGATTTATAAAATATATGAAGAGTACCGGCATCTATACCTATAATATCAATAAATTGCTGGAAAGTAAAATAAAAAAAAAATAAATAAATAAAAAATATTGAAACTGTATCGGACTTAGGTATAGGTGCCGGAGAATTGAATTATCTTTAAAATAAAAAAATTTAATAAAAGTATCCATCGAATAGTTCTTCGTGCCAACCAGTTCCAAAAATGTGGTTCCGACATATTACAAAATACCTACCTATATATAAAGAAACGTATTTTCAAAATTTTATGTTTAATACTCAATATTGCGTGAACTACGTTTTTTGAGTTTCTTTTTTTTAGATAGCTGGATTCGCTTAATGTGCAAAAATCTTTTTTTTTTAAATTATTTTCAGCAAAATCACTTTGGAAACATATTCTACACATAATTTGCTATCAATTTCGACAAAACAAAAAATCCATTTTTTGATCAAATCTCAAGTAAACCTTCCCTTAAATTACTTTCAGCAAAATCACTTTGGGAACATATTCTACACATAATTAGCTACCAATTTCTGCAAAAAAACAAAAATCGATTTTTTTAACGACGCTCAGGTAAACCTCCCCTTAATACTTTGAAAATGCAAGGATTCTATTCGTATCACCTACTAGTTAGGTTTAAAAAATGTTAGACATGCATTAAGTTAGAATTCCCCAGAAGCCACAGTGTTACTTACACATGAGATACTAATGTTACCATGAGGATCAATACAGAGAAGTATTTTAAAAATTTTAGAAATTTTTTTTCTTGTATATATTAATATTTGTGAGATTTGCACCTATGCAGCATATACAGAATGAGTATTTTAACAGTTCCCATTTTTAGTACGGTCAAACTATTAACTTAATTAAAAAATTGTTCGAATAGAAATAAGACTTGAAACTATCACTGGGGGGTAATCGATTACTGTGCGTGTAGCTTCAAAACAGCTCCGCTTTTCGAGCCTTCTCTAATTTTTTAACTGTATTATGTATAGAGGCTTTCTTTTTAGAATTTGATGATGATCCAATACTACCGGTAGTACCCACGTTATTTTTTTCATGTTTTTGAGTAACTCCGCTTTAAAAATCAATTTTTTAAAGTGCGTGCTACGACTGAATTCAGACAACTAAAACATATAGGGTTTCTGTCTAAACATTTAATTGTAATGAGTTTAAGTATATGTTTAACATTTGAAGAGGTGGATTCCAAAAGGCGCTAAGTCATTTTTTGTCTAATGTGAGATTTTAGTTGATGCAGAATGTTCAAGTCCAGCTCTACACGATTTTCGTAGTGCCACACTTCAAAATGAGCTTAGTCTAATGTAAAATGAATGATGAAAAATGGAATGTTTTCCAAAAAAGCGCTAAGTTAGTGACAGTTTTATTTCAAAACGCTCTAAATCAAATTTACTCGTAAACCATTGCATTTTTTTTCCAATAATAGCTGGTATTTTTTTCCAAATTTGCTTGTAGACAGATTTTCTATTATGTCAAACACATGAAATAGCTAATAATGCACTGTTTAAAATGTTTCTTGAATAAAATATATCTGTATTTAAACAAACTAGGTTTATTTTAACCAACTCAACGCAACTTTTTAAAGGTTTTTTTTTTCAATATAATCTATTGAAAATTATATGTATAAATAAGAACAAATAAATAACATCAATAATAATTATTATCTAAGAACTTGAAAATAATTTAAACAGATTACTACATTTGCCTACCTAGATAGTTTTTTACATTTCCTGAGAAATTGCAAAAAGTGACTTAGCGCGTTTTGGAATCCACCTCTTCATTTACTGAAGCAAAAAAATGAGAAACGTAAATAATTTTGAATGAATTAATAAATATCGGTCAAATTATTAAATTTACAAATAATTTAAATGCTAAACTTTTAAATCTATTTATTTTGTTACAAAAAAGAAATAAAATCATCAAAATTTGTAGCATGACATCTATATTTTTAAACAGAAACTATCTGTTATTCTATCTGTTAATTGCTGGTTCGTTTCTTGGATAAAAAATAAAACTACTCCAATTGAACCTAACCTATACAGATACGTATAAATTTACCGAAAAATTAAAAAATTTTAAAAAACATCAGAAAGTAAACTTAGAATAAAATTTAGAAAGATATGCGGTTTCTGGCTAACGATAAGGCAGTATTGATAGAAATATATAGTACATAGGCCTAACTGTCATTTAATTATAGTGAGGTTAAATATCTAACATCCACTGCAGTAAAAAAATGTGCAACGTAAATAATTTTCAATGAATTAATAAATATCGGTCAAATTATTAAATTTACAATTAATTTAAATGCTTATCTTTTAAATTTATTTATTTTGTTATAAAAAAAATAAAATCATTTAAAGTTGAAACATGACATCTATACTTTTAAAGAGAAACTATCTGTTGCGCTATCAATTAATTGCTGGTTCGTTTCTTGGATAAAAAAAATAAAACTACCCTGATTGTACCTAACCTATACAGATATAATAAATTTAAAAAAAATTAAAAAGTAAACTTAAAAAAATATAGAAATATATATTTGGAACCTTTTTACAGTCTCCCGGTATATAAAAATATTCTCTAAACTCTGATATACTTACACGTAAAAGAGCATATAACTCATCTTACTGATCACGTTATACAAAACTCCCACCATTAACTGACATTTATTTTACCATCTTCGTGTAACAAACATTTTCGTGTACAATCATTCGTACTCAAAGTTAGTATGTGCTCGCTTGTTCACCATCACCTACCTGTGTATGCTTCCTTCTTTCTAACGCTTCTTCAACTTACTCCAAGTTGAAGAAATTAATTTTTCAGACTTTTAGCTCGTACACAAAGTTTCTCCAATTTGGTTCGTTGGGACGACCGTTGATTGTTCGTTCACAACAAACAACTAAAATAAATTGACAGGCGTAAATTGTGTTCCAGCAAATATATAATTCCATTTTGAAAAACTTCGATAAAAATGTTCATTTACTACTCGACTGTGTTCTTAAATCAAATTATGGCTACCAACTACCACGTTACTAGGATTTTAACGTTTTTTCACGAACGAGCGAAAAGTTAATTTATCTGTTGTTGTATATCGACTGTTAAATATCGATATATACGTACGTTTTTTTTACGAACAATTTAGCACAAATAGAAATTTACTGGACCGGGCTAGTTTATTGTGTAATAATTTTTTAATAATATACCTACTAACCACCTACACGTACTTAACACTATGACGCCCGAGCACTTTTACAGTAAACTTAATAAACTTCGCCGATAGTCGATAATATTTTTAAACAAATTTTATGTAAACAAGTACATAAAATGATTCCACAGAACACTAAATGATTAAACATGTATGTGTTATGCAGGTCGAAAGATGAGTATATAGTTATTATTATTTTAATAAAATACACATATATACAAGCATACAACATACACATACATACATATGTGGATAAAAATACATACCGTAAAACCGTCTAGACCCGGACACTTTGCAAAAACATCCTCTAAACAGCTGTACTAATAAAAACTACGGATTTCAACTTTTACTATCTCATTTTACAGGATTATTACTATTCTCCAGTTTTTCAAAGAAATAAAATCTGTGTCTAACTTAGACATGTAATTTTCGTCATAATAGTCATATTGTTTTAATTTTGATATGTATGTGTTCAGAATTTTACCGCGCATCATTTAATGATGTTTGAAGTTATATTCGATGTATATATAAAAAAATACATGCTATATACATATATCCGTTTAGACCCGGACAAATCAGTTTACTACACTATGGCCGCGATTCGCACTGGCTGTAACTTCCACTATCCATACCTTATATTCCCGCCAGAATTACGCGGTTTATGCCTCCTTCTGGTGTCATATCGCATGTTTACTTCATAGAGAGGCATACTATGTATTGACCCCTTACCCTTCCCACAAAATGTTTTGAAGCTTTTGACAGGTTCAAAGACATCAGACGATATAAAGCCCTGTCCTAACCCCGACGGGAGAAGTTAGTTTGCATGTTATTACATTATTTAAGTAAGTGTCCGGGTCAAGACGGATTTGGGGTGTAGACCCGGACACTGACTAATTATTTTTAATTTTATTTATTTTTACTTATAATGAAACAACTGGGTCAGGGATATAACAAATAATATACGCTCTTTCTAATGTTAATACTTTTATTGATGATATCTATGAAGGAAACATGTATAAACATAAAATTATAAAAAAAAATGTAAAAAAGTGTCCGGGTCTAGACGGTTTTACGGTATTATTCTAAATAAAAGCCTTGATATTTTGATAAAACAGATAAAACAGATTATGTTAAAACATATGATAAAACATATTTATGTGTACAAAAAATGAAAAGTGGGTACGTAGTAATAAATTCGAAGTGTCTAGTCGTCCGCTAAACAGACGAATAAAATCACTTAGACGTCCGCTAAACGGATGAATAAAATAACTTAGTCGTGCGTAAAGTATTGACTTTTCGCGTAAGTACTTACTGATTTTTAATTATGTTATTAGTTCTTAAATAAATGAAAGTAATTTAGAATCATATTTAAAAAATCAAATTGAAAAACTAGATGGTGAGGTTGGTTTTGGTTAGGTTAGTTTAGTTAGTTTTGACAATATACCTCGATTTTTGATATAAAAACTAGATGGTGAGGTTAGTTTTGGTTAGGTTAGTTTAATTAGTTTTGACATTATACTTCGATTTTTGATATAAAAACTAGGTAGTGAGGTTAGTTAAGGTTACCCTTTGCCCGAAGGTTAGGTTAGTTTTGACAATATACGTCGATTTTTGATATAAAAACTAGGTGGTGAGGTTAGTTAAGGTTACCCTTTGCCCGAAGGTTAGGTTAGTTTTGACAATATACGTCGATTTTTGATATAAAAGCTAGGTGGTGAGGTTAGTTAAGGTTACCCTTTGCCCGAAGGTTAGGTTAGTTTTGACAATATACGTCGATTTTTGATATAAAAACTAGGTGGTGAGGTTAGTTAAGGTTACCCTTTGCCCGAAGGTTAGGTTAGTTTTGACAATATACTTCGATTTTTGATATAAAAACTAGGTAGTGAGGTTAGTTAAGATTACCCTTTGCCCGAAAGTTAGGTTAGTTTTGACAATATACTTCGTCTGTGATATAAAAACTAGGTGGTAAAGATAGTTAAGGTTAGGTCAGTTTAGTTATTTTTGACAATACACTTCGACTTTGCTGAAAAAAACTAGGTGGTGAGTTAAGGTTAGCCTTTGCCCGAATACCCTAACCTAACCAAAAGCAACCTTACCACCTAGTTTTCATATCAAAAATTGAGGTATATTGTCAAAACTAACTGAACTAAACTAACCGAAACCAACCACACCACCTAGTTTTTCAATTCGATTTTTTAAATATGATTCTAAATTACTTTCATTTAATTAAAACTTACGCGAAAAATCAATACTTTACGGACGACTAAGTTATTTTATTCATCCGTTTAGCGGACGACTAGCAACAGCCTAATAAATTACATATTTTTATTAGAATAATATAAAATCTTTTTTATTATAATTATTTTTAAGTGTTTTGGTTATTATTCTAAATATTGATCGCGGTCGGCCTCTGCGGATGTTTTGTTTGGTTTCAGATGCCGAAGCCATGGGACTGAAAGTGTTAAGGAATTTCCAAAATAATTATTGTATCTACCTACGCCCATTTTATAGAATGTAAAATGTCGCAAGTCACAAATAAATATTATATACCATGAATATTAAATATTTTTATTTGTTTATTTTAAAACATTTGAATGTTGAAACAAATTTTTTTTCATCCTCTTCGTGTTCATCATTTTGTAGGGTTCTGAAGAAAAAATCTCATAGGCCATGTAGTTGAAGTAAGTTTTTTTCATCCTATTTTATCATTGCATTTATCATTTTTGGAATTCCGAAGAGACGATCTCGTTGTCGATGTATTTTTGTCATGTTAGTCTCTCATATATTCAGAATTTCTATATCTGCATAATTATGAACATGAAATTATGCATCTAGAGGTATCCACACTATCGTGACACTAACGGTGGATTGTAAGAAGTGATAATTGCATTCGCATGTTTGAGCCAAAAAAGTGACTGTTAAGAGGGACCACTAATGTGACCGCTTGAAAAAAAGATGATTTTTGGGAATGTTTTTAAGGATAACTACTATATGGAATGTTTTAATATTTTCAGGATATATTCGTTGATATATAATAAATTCATGATAAAATTTTTGGACCAAAAATTTGAAAATTTAGTGAGTTATTCAAGATCTCCCAAGGCTCCAAAAAAAATAGTTCCTCCACTGCTGCAGTGATAGTGGCCTTCACACTACCTGAAATCAAAAGAACCAAAAAGCTTATTAAACTAGAAGGTATGGTCCGTACCGTGAACCTCAATCGAAAAAAAAAAAAGTTGAAATTTAACAAAATGGCGGAGTTTTAAAAAAAAAGTTTCAAATTTTGCGCGAAAATTTGATGGTTTTTGGCTTGCGAAAATTTCATTTTTTATTCTATCGGAAAACTGGAGGTTCATGGTAAGAAGCTGCAATAAGAATCAAATCGATCGAATGATTTGTCTTCGAGTTATAAATGCAGCAAATTTGAAAAATGTAATTTTTCGTAATTTTACCTTTTAGTTTTAATCACTGAGAATTTTTACTAAAATTATTTACGATGTACTCACCATAATGGTCATAGTAAAACTAGATGAGTAGTTTAAATGTGCCAGGGTCTAGCTTCTCCACAACATGTGACTGGCAGCCACGTCCAGAAACTCCCGAACTATCAACCTTCATATATTTCTCAATACCTCAAAGTTAACAATGAAAATCAGAATCCACTCTTCGGATGGTTGTAACTCAAAAACTATTTGAGATATGCACTTGAAATTTTAGTATGTTATTTTTAAAGGTATAGACTATCAAAATATGCAAAAGAATTTTCTAATTTTTTGAAAACGTCACACTAGCGGTCCCCCTTAATACATAGTAGTGCTATTGCTTATGTTATATATTTATATATTTGGAAAAGGTACCAAAATACAGGTAACCCTCGAAGAACACGGATACCTTCTCCCAAATCACAGGATTTCAAACTACACGTGTTTCGAGTAATTTTTTTGAAAAGGTATAAAATTCTTATTTCCAAAGAGGTCTAAAAAAATTTTTTTTGATGTAACGTTTTTTTTTTTTTTTTACACTTGAAACAGAATCCAGTTTTTTGTAGTCTGGAACAGCATGGTTTCAAAGAATACGGAACCGTTTAATCGTGTTCTTCGGGGGTTACTTGCAAATGAAAATTTGACGTATATAAGGTTGCGTTTAATAAAAATTAACGTGGATTGTTCGAGGATATTTGAATTCTTTATCTTTCACAGAAGCCCCCGCCTCAAATTTTTTGCTCTAAAATCCGAAATCACATAGCACTTACGTTAAAACCAAACATTAACCACTATAATGATCGTTAATGCGGGCATGAGGGGGCAACTTCACGGACCACTTTCAAGGCTATAGAGTATTTGGTTTTAATTTCAAATTGTTACAGGAAGAGCAAGATGGAGCATATTTTTCAGCTAGAACCCAAATTGTCCCTCACCTATCAACGTGACTGAATTTCAATTGGTTAACCAACCATTTTCAAGATATTCCAAAATTTCCAAGACAAAATTAAAATTTTTATAAAATTTAACAATTTAAACGATGGTAATTGCGAGATGGTTCTTAGCCAGCTTTGATAAAAATTGATCAAGTACAATCGTACTTGCGTGTATAGTGTCCCGTACAATAAAAATTAAAACCCATGGTATTCCTTACCCCAAATTTGAATTCATCGTGTGTCACAATATACACACGACAGATGAATTAAAATGAGAAATTTAGAATATAGAATACCAGGAATTTTTATTTGAAACTATTTAGAGTTTTTCCATCGTGGATTTTTGTACATTTTCAAAACATGGAAAAAACTTTAGGAATCCCGACTGATTGCGTACTCATCACGCACTTGATGAACATTTTCATCTTGTTCTTGTCCTTGTGCTCTCTTCTCTGTTTGAATAAACGACACAAATGAAATGTTTAATATTCTATTTGTCTATCAAATAATGATAAAATTTCAGAGACGTTTCAGAATATAATTAATTACACAAGATACGTTTCATTTAAAACTTTCCCTATTCAAAATTAAAAAACATTCACTCACTCACTCAGTGTCCCTGCACTTGCCCCCGCTCTCCAGTGTCGTATCGCCTTCGAAGGATACACACAAAGCAAATAAAATAAAATAAAAAAACAACAGTAAATGAGTAATAACGACGGCTCTGTGACAGTGTGACGTTACTACACAAAAAAAGCAAAATAAAGAAGAAAATAAATTTAATCGTAACATTGTGTGAGTGTCTGTGTGTATTTGTATATAAAAGTCAACTTAAATTCAATAGCAATATACTTTATGTACGTTGTTACAGGGTTAATCTTGCCTCCAAATTGCGCCGAAGAATGAAGAGCCTATAGATACAAAGGATACAACTAAAAAAGCTTCTTCAGTACCGTTCGCTTTAGTTAACTCCATAACTACTTGATTTTGGTCAGAGGAATATTGTAGGTGTCAACTACTTACCTATAGCCTCACCATATAGATTCTTGACTATATGATTGCTTGATTCGTGACTGATTTCGACAGGAGAAATACTGCACTGCGACACTTTGGATCCCCAGTGATCTATAATGAGCCTTGTGTAGGGATTTGGAGTAGCTCTAAGTGTATAGCCCAAAAACTTCTTGATTATTATGTAGGCAGCGAATTTTTTTTTATAACTGCAGACTGAATGTCTCGCAGTGGAATCCCTCAATAGAAATTACAGTTATCTATTTCCAAGCGAAGTTTTTTCAAGAGTCCTCTAAGTCATCTGAAAGGAATTTCATAAGTATTCGTAGAATGTTCTGTTATTTAGCAGACACTCAGGCAATAAAGTCTCTTACTGATTAATGTCTCGCAACCTATCAGGTATATTGTGCAGTTTCGCCTCGTCTTCTGAGAAAATCTATTTCCACACCACTCTCTTTCAAGGGCCTTCTAAGTGCCGTGAGGGAAAACTAACACACAGTATAAATAAAAGATTATTACCATAGGCAGTAGCGAAACGCACTTTCTATCCTTTTTTGATATAAGTACAAACAATTATGTATGTCCTTTTTTACTTATGTGATTGTATGTGTTTGTGCATGTGAGACTGAGGGTTGATAATGGTCATGTTAAATTATATAAACAACTAAAAGGAACTTTCTTCAAAATGAATTGAGCAAACGCCAAATAGATGACAGTATTCAACACGAGAATTTAGATCGTCACAACCTATTAGCACCAACCACTGTCGAAATCGAAAATATTAACTGAATTATTATAAAATATTAATAATTATTTATTATTATATTTAACGTATTTTTACATTAGCATTCAAATTATAATAATACTTACAAATTTGAATCAAACGGCACTCAGAAAAAACAAATTGAAATTTTGTTTTGAATGATTTAAACAAAATTTAGCAGCACAATAGTTATCACCAGACATTTTAAGCCACCATAATAATTAAATACATGTCAGAAACATCTTACAGATTACAGAACACACTAAAATTACAAGAAAATATCAAAAATAACTGATGACAAGCTTTAAATGAAAAAAAATTAATGACAGTTAAAATTCCACTGCCATCGTTGTTAAAAATTTTTAAAAAGTCAGTGAAACTTAGACAAAATTAAATAATTTACATAATTATCAACTGTAAATTTTTACAAAATAATTTGACCTGCAAATTTATTTTTCTAAATTAAATTTACTTTAGTGATGATACTTTCACTGTATTAGTATGCATAATGTTATGCATTATTTAGGTACATAACATGGATAACCATTTGGAATTTTTGAATTCCAAATGACACTCTTACGTCATCTCGTTTCGTAACTGTTTGTGAAACAAACTATTATTTAAACTGTGACTAACAATCCAACCTGTTCCAACCTGTGATACTTGATTTTTATCTAGAACGATGTGGATTCCTATGCCAAAAGAGGATCCGGATACAACCAATAGCTTATATGCCAGTTTTCTTGCAAATTTTTACGGTTTTTCGTTACCATTTACGGCGGTGTGGTGATGAATAAGTTCTGGTAATCCCGGTTTCGATTTTGGTTTTGATCACGTTTGCAGATAGTTTTGTGAAATTCAATCTTGGTTTCGGATTCGATCTTGGCCTTGTTCAAAAATGCTGCAAGAACCAGACTGACCTTACTAGGGGAAGTGTGTCTAATACAGCACCCACTTTGAAAACTGAAATTTTCTCTGTTATATTTACACTCTAATTAGCCCCACTTGTACTTCTGTTTAGTTCTTTTAATACTCTTGAAGTACTAAATAGTTGAGAATTGATTAAACATGTATATAATATATCTTTTTGTAATTAATGAAAAAAACTGGTTTTGACCGCTTCATGAAATATCGTCTCAATATCGCCCATCAATAGTGGTCAAAATATCGCCCTGTACGATATTAGGCCATTATTTCTGTCACAATGTTAGACATGGTTTATGAACAAAAAAAAACACATTTAGTACAAAATAATATTGCTTATTCTTAAGTAGAAGAAAATTTCGTAGAATTACATTAATATATGTTTAACCATAAGTAAATTAAACTTAAAATTTTGTAGTTTTGTTTATATTATGTTCTTAATTAATAAATGTTTTGTAATCTTCCGTTCCCGAACATTGTTTGTGAAACCAAATGCGGCACTTTCTACAAATGATCTACTTCTCGCCCTTTGGTCTATTAAATACGATTAACCACAATAGGGACATTCACAGTCATTCTCGCTGTCGTCTTCATCAATTGAAACTGTAAGAGACTCAGCTACATCGTCGTCACTTGAACTAGATCCCAAACAGCTAAACGTATCGAAAAGTGAAACAAAATTTGTAGAGAGTTTTATGCTCTATAACGTCTCGTAAAAAAATACAAAAACGACTTAAGGCAAAAGAAGCGAGATATTTCCACAAAACGATCTTTGACCTGCAATATCTAACGACGGTCACACGTGACCTCATGAGACTTATAAGGGAACATTTCGGATGCCAAAATAAAGGTGTATAAGAAAATCCAGTTTATTCCGTTTCATTCCGAGGTTGATCCCTTTTTTGATTTAAATGACTGGGCTATACCATGCCTAATATCGTATACTGCGATATTATGATTACTGTAGGTGGGCGATACTTGGCATATTGTGAGAAATAAATATGGCGGATTTTTCAGCTTGAAGTATATCATAAACTAATATTTTATTTATGAAAATACAAATTTATACAATACAGAGAAGTTATTGTTGTAACTGACAAATAAATATCACTTACCTCTAATCATACAATTAGATGCATAAGTAACACCTCCAAAATAATTGAAATCAAAGATATTAAAAAAAACTTTTACAAAAAATACAAAAGTTACCAATTTGGTTCAACACCTGGCCTCGTCTTTTCAACATTTTCAAAAGTCCTAGTAAATTATTAATTAATAAGACGAATTTCGCAAAATAGGGACCGTTGGGCCCATTTAACACCAAGCCAGTCGCGTCCAGTCAAGTCACGTCAAGTCTGACGCATCTTGATTCAACATACACCAATTCAATGCAATTACAACATAAATTGTATTTTTGCTTTCAAATATAATCAGTCGCGTCCAGTCAAGTCAAGTCAAGTCACCGTCAGTCCAGTCAACGACTCAACAAGTTGAATTTTTTCATCAGTCAACGTAAGTCATCTGTCCATTGTACATGCGTATTAAGAGATACATATACATATTATATATGTGTTGTGGTATGTGTTGTGTATAAATCAAATCATAGAGCATATTTCTTATGGCATTTCTGGTATATTATGTATGCATATTATGTAGTATATATTATTTTTTCAAATAATACATTATTCAGACGTTAAATCCTTAAATCATTGTCAAACATGGACTTAGAACAATTAATATTACTTATTAGAAATTATCCAAAAATTTATGATCTTAACTTCTGCATTATTATTTTTACATTAAATAATAACATCCATTTTCAAATATCAAGTAATAACTAATTTAAACTGACTGATTTGACTTGCCTTGGTCTATCTGAGAGCACCTGACTGGCTTGACTTGACGCATCTAGGCTTGACGTGACTTGACTGGACTTGAGAAGACTTGACTGGTTTGGTCTGAAATGAGCCTTACATGATTGGACGAAAAATTAAACAGAGATACAGTTACTCCTGTCAATTTTTATCCAATAGCTATCAGCTTAGTATATACTATTATTTTAAATGGAACTTAACTGTCTGTATTCATTGTATTCAGGCATTGCTTACAAATGTTTTGAGAGCTCAATGGCAAACAGATAAATACCCACTATAGAGTAGCAGATGCTGCGATAAAGGGAAGAGAGCGGTTGATGGCCAACTTGAATGACGAACTGGCGAATTGAATCAAATGAATAAAAAATAAGGCATGGTGAAAAAACGGTAATAAGAGGAATTGGAAACGATAAAATACAAAAAAAAATTGTTTTAGCTATAAATAGTTTCTCTCTTCGATATTATGTACTTTTTTGATACTTGAACAAAGAGTGGTTTTATATTTTGAAAACGTATATAAGTATTAATTCAATCGAAGGTGAGGGATGAGAACGTTTATACGGGGCGAAGTAATTCGAGAATTTTTGTTTTGGAAAACGCGTTAATCTATAATTGTCAAAGGTGGCGCAAAAGAACACCGTGTAATTATTCTAGAAATATTTATACATATACCTTGATTCTTTATTAAAAAAATATTTATTAAAAATTCTTCGATGGTCTGAACTTAATCTTTTATATAATTTTGTCAAATCCATGTAACCTATGGACATGAAACTTTGCATGTATATGCTGCAGGTACTGAATTCAATTAATATACCGTAAAACCGTCTAGACCCGGACACTTTTTTACATTTTTTCGGCTAATTTTATGTTTATACATGTTTCCTTCATAGATATCACCAATAAAAGTATTACCATTAGAAAGAGTGTATATTATTTGTTATATCCCTGACCAATTTGTTTCATTATAAGTAAAAATAAAAAAATAAAAAATAATTAGTAAGTGTCCGGGTCACAAATCCCAAATCCGTCTTGACCCGGACACTTACTTAAATAATGTAATAGCATGCAAACTAACGTCTCCCGTTGGGGTTAGGACAGTGTTTTATATCGTCTGATGTCTTTGAACCTGTCAAAAGCTTCAAAACATTTTTTGGGAAGGGAGAGGGGTCAATACATAGTATGCCTCTCTATGAAGTAAACATGCGATGTGACACCAGAAGGAGGCATAAACCGCGTACTTGTGGCGGGATTATAACGTATAGATAGTGGAAGTTACAGCTGGTGCGAATCGCGGCCATAGTGTAGTAAACTGATGTGTCCGGGTCTAAACGGATATATGTACGTAGCATGTATTTTTTTTATATATACATCGAACTAACTTCAAACATCATTAAATGATGCGCGATAAAATTCTGAACACATACATATCAAAATTAAAACAATATGACAATTATGACGAAAATTACATGTCTAAGTTAGACACACATTTTATTTCTTTGAAAAACTGGAGAATAGTAATTCTGTAAAATGAGATAGTAAATGTTGAAATCCGTAGTTTTTATTGCTAAAACTGTTTAGAGGATGTTTTTCTCTCTCTAATGACGTCAAGAACAAATGTTTATTGTTGCAGGTTAATGTAGAAATTATTTACTTTGAAGATGGGTGCAAAGTGTCCGGGTCTAGACGGTTTTACGGTATAGCAAAAGAAATTTTATTTAATTTGTTGGGGTACTTTTCCTTTCACTATTTTTCATTTTTAAGTCCCGAAAGCGAAATATTAAGCTTCAATATGAGGTTATTTCAGTTTCCACCGCCTGCATAACATTTTTAACTTTGGATCCAAGTAGACTACTTGTTAAAAACAGTCAATTACAATTATTTTGGCTAAACTATGTGGATAACTTTTGGATATACAGGCAACCAAATTTTCGAAATCTAAAAAAGAAATTTAAAGTAGAGAAAATGGTTCGCATAGGTAAATGAAATTTTGCTTGGATAGGTGCAAATTTCGATTCTAGCCAACATCCCCTGGAAATTCAAACCCAATCATTTAAAAGTGGATAAAGTTTTCGTTCATACCTGAGCATACATTTCCAGAATTTTTTTGAAAAAGTAATACAATCTAATTATTGCTTAGCATTGTTAAAACAAATCTTTTGAAGCGAACAGTAAATTCTCTAGTGACTCACCAGATTTCCTTAGTAATATTATAACCATTTAGTTCACTAACATGTTTATTTTATTTACAGGGACATGTGCTTGTCAGGGTTTTGTGGAAGGGTAAAAAAAATTACTAATATCAGAAACACATTTTTAAGGTAAATATTTTAGGAAATCCCTATTACAAGCCTAAATTAAAATTCGTGCCTTTTTTAAACCACTTAATGTAATTTTGTTGGTATATACAAGTAGACAAAGTTGTGAACCTATATTACAAACATCAATGTTATCTAACAGATATTATTTGTACTTTTATATTTGTGTAAGTAGGGGAGAGGTGTGTCAGTAGTAACAGAGGTTCAATTGTAACTTCAAAACTTGCGAGGCATCTATCGATCCTATTGAAGAGTATTACATATCATAAAGTGGCTTCTAAAGTTGTGCTTTACTGACAAAATTTTCAGTTAATATCATCCGGCGGTTTTCTCTCAGCAATATCAAATGTGTTTATTATAAGCTAATCCTAAATTTTGAGTGCATTAACAGTTTTTTGATTTTTGAAGTAAATACCCCATCAAATGGAAAAAAAGTGCTTTTGTTGGAATCACAATCAATCAAATAATATTTACAGATAGGTAGCTTAGCTTTCTTAATCCTAATTAATATTTTATGAATTTTTTTATAAAATGAAACAGCGGTGAAACAATTGTAACAAATTCAGTAGTGTCGATTGTAACATGTAGAAGTGACAAAAAGTTTTAGTTGAACAAAATTAAACTTTATATTTTAGGTATGAATCGGAATAATAAAGGAGAAACAAAAATCTTCCATTAATGGGATTAAAAAAATGCTTATAATATGCAAAACGAAAAACTAGGATAGAAACTATATTCAATGATGTATATATAAATTCCGTTAAAAGAGTAATAGAAAGAGAAAAAATTCAGAGCTGTTGTCTGAGACTATGCTATTTGTCACCTTCCTTCTTCAATATGTAAGGAAGAATTTTTAAAACCGGATTAATTATAATAACTAACGTGTAAATTCAACTAAATAATGAGTGTTACAATTGAACCTAAGCCCTGTAACAATTGATCCTCTGTTGGTGACGATTGTACAATTACACTTTGGTCCACATAAATGCAGTTATTTTAATTATTAGTCAACATAGAGTATTTTTGGGCAGCTGTGACTAATGAATACAAAGTTACTAGCCTGTATATTTTTTTTTTGTTACTATTGATACACCCCTCCCCTACTTCTTGTTGTTAGTGACCTTCCCAGACCGCAGTATCTAGCAATACGTATGAGCACGCGCACTGAACATTCGTAAAGTGTATTTTGGACAACCCATGAACATGCCATTACGTATTACGTCACCCTTATCGGTCATGTTGTTATCACATTTAATACAACTCTATAATCACTTTTAGATTTTATCGAAAAATTTGATAGTATAATTTGTTGCATATTTTGTCCCAAAAATTTCTCAACTTGTTTCAAAACTTTTATTGGTAATTAAACCGAGAAGTTTATTTTCTTTGAATTGAAAATATATAGAGTAGTTTTCAAAATGGATAACTTACACACGGATACATACACCTTGGTATATGAAACATAGAAAAGAAAACGGAGAATTAGATGATAATATATTTGTATGTATGTATGTATGTATGTATGTATGTATGTATGTATGTATGTATGTATGTGTGTTGGGTACATTAGAATACTTGAGAGCTAAGTAGAGGAGCTTTATCGGTCGCAATTATCCAACTTTTCCACTCTAATTATCTCTTTGATTGTGAAACTGTCCCATTCTTTTTCGCAAATATAAGCGGGCGGAAAGGTTTAAGGAAAGTTGGATGTGTACAAAGGGAAATACAGTGTGTCCATAAAAGAGCTCAGAAGGAACTTTTGATAAAACTTGGTATGTGTGTACCAAAATTGGAATAATATTTTAATTTTGCTTCATTGCTCGAAAACACCAGAGCCGGATTTATATATACAAGGGCACTTGCGGCACGCGCCCCGGGGCCCCCACACAATCGGGGTCTCAAACAAAATCTCAAAATTATATAGGGTAGAAAGAATAAGCGTTTTTTCTTTTTTTTTTTTGCTCGCCAACACTTTTTTTTCAGGAAAATTTGAAAACTTTTAGGAATCCTCCAAGGGGATCTCGGCAAAAGTACTCACGAGCCTCCACTTGTGAAGTGTTTCACGGACCACCACATTAGAAGTACCTCGGGGCCATCACAGAGGTAAATTTGGCCCTGGAAAACACGTATTACGCGAAAGTGATACATTTTATTTTGGCCGGGCTTACTGGAAGAGTTGCTCAGGTAAAATTTAGATTAAAATTTGAAATAAAGTAAATATTTTTTTGGTATTATACAATTTGAGTAACATTTGTGAAAACCGCCCAAGAAAACATTACCTGTTTTCTTCTCAAAGTTATAATTTGAGACACTACACCTTGAGAAACAATTAAACTTTGAGACCTCGGTGGTAAATAAGGAAATTATGGATTCATTACTTTTGCTTGTAGTAGGTACACGTATACCAGTTTTCAACAAAATCGGAAATTGACACCAGAGGGCCTTTCCAGGGCCCCCGGACGCAACAAAAAATTTTCCAACATTTTTCTCCAACTTCCCACTTTCTCCAGGCCCCTAATCGAGGCTGCGGGCCCCATTTTTAGACACGGGTCCCCGAGCAATTCCCCCACCTGTCCTACACTCTCTCACCGGCCCTGGGTCTTTCCTTGTTAAGTATAGTACAAGTCAAAATTTTTTTAATATTTGATAGCAATATCAGAAAATCCATGCAATATTGTCTATAAAAATCAAAACTTATTACCTAAAATATCGATAGGTAGTAACCGACAGGATTTTCATATGAGACGTATTTTCACGGACACTCAATATCTATATTTTGTTGCGATAGTTATACCTATATGTGTGAAACGAACCTTTACTTACTGTTAACGCAGCGCCACCACTTCAAGGACATTTGTTTTCTGTACTTTCATTTGTTTTTCACTGACATGACGTAGTGTATAGTGTACGTATATATATTACATATTTACGTACCGTAAAACGGTCTAGACCCGGAGACTTTTTTACATTTTTTGGTATAATTTTATGTTTATACATGTTTCCTTCATAGATATCAACAATAAAAGTATTACCATTAGTAAGTGTCCGGGTCTACACCCCAAATCCGCTTGATCCGGACACTTACTTAAATAATGTAATATCATTCAAACTAACCTCTCCCGTCGGGGTTAGGACAGTGTTTTATATCGTCTGATGTCTTTGAACCTGTCAAAAGCTTCAAAACATTTTGTGGGAAGGGAGAGGGGTCAATACATAGTATATGCCTCTCTATGAAGTAAACATCCGATATGGCACCAGAAGGAGGCATGAACTGCGTAATTCTGGCGGGAATATAACGTATGGATAGTGGAAGTTACAGCCAGTGCGAATCGCGGCCATAGTGTAATAAGCTGATGTGTCCGGGTCTAAACGGATATATGTATATAGCATGTATTTTTTTATATATACATCGAATATAACTTCAAACATCATTAAATGATGCGCGATAAAATTCTGAACACATACATATCAAAATTTAAAACAATATGACAATTATGACGAAAATTACATTTCTAAGTTAGACACACATTTTATTTCTTTGAAAAACTGGAGAATAGTAATCCTGTAAAATGAGATAGTAAAAGTTGAAATCGATAGTTTTTATTGATACAGCTGTTTAGAGGATGTTTTTCTCTCTCTAATGACGTCAAGAACAAATATTTATTGTTGCAGGTTAATGTAGAAACTGCTTACTTTGAAGATTGGTGCAAAGTGTCCGGGTCTAGACGGTTTTACGGTACAAATATATACATACATTGTCCAAGCTTAATATTTTCATAAACTGTGTTTTTGCTACGGGACATATTATTATGTTCGTTCAAATTTCAAGAGATTCTTAATTAGCTTTCATTTTGTAAATGGCATCTTGAAAGATATTCATTTGGTTTATTTAATTTAAACAAAAGAATTCCTGAGGAAAATATTCTTGTCATATTATATAAACTTTTTTTTTTAATTGAATTGAAATTTTTTTGAAGAAAATTTCTACTTTATGACCTCAAGAAGCTATACGCATGAACCTTTTTTTATGCAGTGGATAGGGACAGCACAAAAAATTATACAAGAAAAAAAATTATTAAAAAATATCACATTAATATTAATAGATTTGAGCGTTACTTTATGCTATCCCATATTAGTAAATAATAAACAAATACTTTGCTTTGCAAAATACCACTTTTATTTTTGAAACTGTGACAATATTGATATTGTTTCGAACCGTTAGTTCATTTTCAAACAGAATTTGTTCTGTTTGAAAATAAACTAATGGTTTGGAACAATATTGTCACAGTTTCAAAAATAAAAGTGGTATTTTGCAAAGTAAAGTATTTGTTTATTATTTACAAATATCACATCATTTTATGTAATGTGACTGGGACCGCATAAAAAAAGTTTCATAGAAAATACATTACTTAAAACGCTCAAAACCTCACGATTTGCTTAGAATTTGCTTTTCTGAACAAGATAAAGTATTAATTTACACATACACGGAGAGAAAAACCATATAATTTTTGTAGATAAAATTTCAGAAAAATTACCATGCTCTCTTATAATGCGTGTGCGATCGACGACCAAAGTAAAAAATATTTTGCGATCATGTAAATATTATTTAATTGAAACGTAAAAAGTATTAGTCATGGCTTCATAAAAATTGTTGTGCTAGCATGGTAAAATTTAATGTGGTAACACAACTTCTATCACACTCTTATGCATATATGTTATAGTTTAATTCTTGTTGTCGTACTCTTTCATTTGCGCATCTGACCCGCAACCTTATGTTGCTTCGGCTGTACGCACTAAGAAACAATTTGATTCTTTATGATGCATACAAAATGATTGGCAACAATATATTCTAATACTTAATATAGTGAAGTAACAAAATGATTAATTAAACGGTGACCGTCCTGTAAGACATTCTTATGAATACTGTTTGCACACGACACGACACCAGCAGTGATCAGCCTGGCTATGTTACTTGCCACACCAGCCTGGCTATGTGACCTTCATGTATGATTGTGTTGATACCTTCTGCAGCCTGCCTCGCTATGTGACAGCGTTGATACCTTCTCTTTCTTTCTTTCTACTATTAGGAGATAGCATTTAAAATATTATAAGACAGTATGGTAATTTTTTTAAGAAAAACAATTAAAAAATATTTTTTTGTCGACAATGGAACTTTTTACTGTGCTGTTTTACAAATTTTACGGAGCTAATATTACGGAAAGAACATTTTATTATAAGGTATTTTTAGTATTTACGTTAAATTTTAAAATGTTATAACCTTTAGTACGGAAAATATTACACAAGATTAATTTTTTCTTTTCTCCTTGTGTTGAGTACCTATATTTGAAAATATCGAAGTATTGAGCTATTTTCTTATTAGTAGATGTACTTTATGATCTAATATATAATCTGCGGTCATTTAACTTCATGCATATTTTTGATTTATTTTATAAATAAGATTTATTTTATAATTAAAAATTTTGTTGGATGTACTTTATGAAGATACATTATCTTTGGTCAGTTAACTTTACATAACATGTAGAAAAAAAAATAGTCTGTTTGCATATTAACATCTAGACCAAAATTTGAAGAAAGAATTTGAAAACGGATATGCTCCTTATATTCATGTCCAATACTTACCTTTTCATAAATTTTATATTTCGCAAGTTATTTAATTCATTTTTTTTTTAAATTTTTTTGTAGAGAATTCGATTCTCTACAAAAAAGGTCTTAACACTTTTTAATGTATCTATCACCGTTTTCGCTACGTAAGCGGTGAAAGGTCAAAAAACGTTATTTATGAATGTTTAAATATAAAAAAAAAAAAAAAACATTTCCGGGAGTTCACATTTTGCACAAATGTTCTCCTCGGCAATCCCTACAAGAATCTCTTTTTAAAAAATTTTTATGTCTATTCTAAAATTAATATTTAGTGAGATAGGGCTTAAAATTACTACTATTGGACTATATTGGCAAATATTAATTACATGGTTGATATCTACCCACTGTTTTCGTAGTGAGATTTATATACTTTACACCCTGTATAGCTATTAAAATTTTTCACATGTTTGTCCTCTGTGTGTCCTTTATGCCCTACAGGCGCCCTCTATATGTACATAAACATATCTACGTCTTATAAAATTAATGCGTCTCATCTCCATAGTTTCAGTTTCGGTTTCGGTTTTGCTAAGCCCCTTGTCGTCGCTAAACTCCACTGCCAACAACAATTTGCAAACTATTCCCTTGCCTTATATAAATTACGAATGATTCTCCGCTGAATGAACAATACAGCCATCATGGTGCTCTACGGCACACATCTTTCGTGTAATAGAAATAACTATGAAGAAAATCGGATTTGGTATTATATCTTACATTATTTAACTTGACACTACTTACTTATGAAACTCCTTCTACGGCGCTCTATGTGTGTATAGTCTTATTCAACATGGACTTGAAAATTTATGTATAATAAATTAACGGTAATTAGGTTGGAGTGTACAGTGAAACTTTGTTAATGTAAATAAATGTTATTTCAACTTGAGACGACAAGCATAAATTAAAATATGTTAAGACAAAGAAAAATTTTTAAACATTTTAGTACACCATTTTCGCACTTAATGTTACGTCAGGGTATTGAAAAATGTAAAAGTGCTGAGAAAAATAAGGTTAAATATAATGATTTGCGTGGTTTTCATATGAAAATTCAATTTTCAATATATGTATATTTTTAAACTTCGAGAAATTTTCGAACTTATAGCCAGGCCCGCCAGGGTGGGGTAGCCAGGGTTGCAACACCGGAGCCCAGGCTTGAGAAGGGAGCCCGTAGTTCTGGGTAAAGGGCCCGGAAAAAGTTAAGAATTTTTATTTACTGATCACTTAATTTTTTTAGAAGAAATTTTAAAAAACATACCTTTTATTCTCAAGCCCCGACATTTCAGTCCACGGCCCTGCTTATAGGCCATATTCAGCTACGGATTTACGAATTTTTAGAACCAGGGCAGAAACTTGAAAATCGCCCCCCCCTCTCTTCAACGTTTGACATAAATTGTCAAAAAAAACTGATAAATATATAAGTCCTTTACAAAACTTCTATTTTTCCCGTTGCGGAAATGATAAAAATTGAGGGTTTTGTAAGGGATCAATATAGGTACAAGTTGATTTTTTATTTTAATAAATCTACTCTGAAAGCACTACAAGTTGTGCAAATTTCGAATTTTTATTACCAGCCCCATCAGAGATACAGGGGCGCAAAATTCCAAAATTTGGAAAAAGTCAGTTTTCGAAAGTTTGTAAAAATTAAAGGATACAAGTTTTACAATTTAAATAGTGCGTATTTGTTTCATAATGGGTAGTTGTAGCCGTATAGCTAGCTATTCTCATAGAAAATACTAAGCGAGGTTTAAAACATTCCTTCTATAAGAAAAAAAAATGTTCAAAAGGTGAATTTTGCTAAATTTTGATATCCAGCTTTAGGTAAAGTTTTCTTATGGAAGGGGCGAAAATAGGTTAAATATTAACATTACTTAAAATAAAGAGACATTTATTACCTTTAAAACGGTTTTATTTCAACCTTTTAGGATGAACGGTTTATGAAATATGTGCATTGGTATAAATGGCTGCAAACACAAAAATCAGGGTAAATTGGGAACACAAAAATGGCTACCACGCTTAAACGGTTCAAGATAATTTTTTTTAAGAATTGTTCTCAATACTTCACATATAATATAAGAAACAAAACTGAAAGAAAACTGATTTTTAGATCCGGGCCTGGCCATATTATGTATTAAAGAGGCTCATAAACGAGCAATAAAATTGCTACATATTGCCGGAAATATTGCTGAACATTGTGGCCCGGCCACATTTCGGCAATATGTTGCCAGCAACTATGGCTGGGCAACATGTGACCAAATATATCCCGGCATCTATCAGCCACACTATTGCTGATAATTTTGCATGTACCTACACGTGGCAATAATGGCCGACTCTGAAGAAATGTTAATGAGCGCTGCATATATAGTGTACTATTTATTCAAAGACTTCACTAGAATGTCAAAAAGCCACTTTGAATACTTACCTTAAAAAATTGGACCCAAAAATTCAAAAATAGTCGGCAGTAATGTGAGAACCAGTACTAGTAACGACAAGATTGGCAATCACGTTACGATTCTTGGCGACTGGAGACTCCTATAAGTCTTTAATGTACTTATTCAGAGTGTCTGATTGTTCAGACACTCTGAATAAGTACAGACTAGGCTAATAACCTCTAGGTAAAAGTAATATGGCCGGGCAATGTTTATATATTTTCACTCAGACACCGACAACACCGGCAACACGCAAGCCAATAGTTGCAATATGAAATATATTTTCCGGCCATACAGACACATTGCCGGGACATACGAATATATTGCCGGAAATATTTCTGAATCTCTCCAGCAATATTGCCCGGCCATTATTGCCGGCCACACTGCCGTAAAACTCTGCTCGTTTACAAGTACCTTTAAGGTATTACATCACCTTGAAATCAATATACGAAGTACCAAAATTCCTGGGACAGGGAGCTACCATGTATTCTAAAGGTGATTTATGAGTCAACTTACCTATGTACCAGAATTTGAACCAATTTTAATGAAATTTGACACCTGCGTACTTCAGAGAATGCCACTACTTTCAGTAACCAAAGAAACCCAAAAAGAATATAAGATGGATTATGGTAGAAAAATTTTTAATTTTGTCAAATTTTCACTTAAATATTTAATTTTGTCAAATTTTCACTTAAATATTTAAGTAAAAATTTGACAAAATTAAAAATTTTTTTACCATAATCATTACGGATTTTCGCAAAGTAAAGTTGTCTGCAATTAATTATTTTGAGAAGAATTGAAATCAGCCCCACCCTCAAATAAATTTGCTCAGAATTTTCTTACGGGTGATGATACGGTTCTAAGATTTTTTTAAGAAGAAGATTTGTTCATTAACTTAATTTTTTTATTCTTGGAAAAACTTCGTATTTCGCATAGTTTCGGCGGAAAAAAATGTTTAATCAAACACTGATAACCGATATTGTTAGAATTAATTTCAAGGACAATGCGCAAAGTTGCCCCCCAGCGCCCACTGGTAAGATATATATTTCCTGAAAGCCCCTTCGTAGTAGGTCACAAATATACCCATCTTAGGTATAGAGAACCTAACCTTCAAAAGTTCTGACGTGCAATAGATGTGTGTTGATCTGCAGCGGGCATTAGAGTCCCCTTCGGAAGGGTGCACTTCGGACTACCTTATTTCGGCAATCTACCAAGGGGTCTGTCAGAAATCGCCACTGGTAGGACTCCCAAACTTCTCTTCGGATACTCCCAATGTACAGGTTTGAAGCCGCTCGGTACGTCTTCTGCCATAAGCCACGTAAAAAAACGAGGTTAGGCCACTTGCCAGGAAAGTGGTTTTACACAGTGATAGGCCGGCCCACGACATGTCTCATAACCCATTTGTACCTATACAGAGTATACTGTTTGGCTATGGCCACATGCAGACTTTTTGTACATTTGACGCCCTGTAACTTTTGAACGGCAGGTTCTCCATGAACGTGCCCATTGACAAAGTTGGACTACTTGACCGGGGCTATCGATCGGCACCGGTCTCAACCTTGGGCGCTAGGAGGCAGCTCCCCATAGAGTTTTGCCCATTGTCCTTTATTACAGAGCCTGTAGTGTATTTAAATCGAAATATAAATGTCACCATCAAATTGAAACAAAAACAATAATAGGGTAAGTACGGGAGAGATGCCGCGTCGGGAGTGATGCCGCAGTAGCCATAGTTCGTCGGTTGATTGACAGATAGCGCTATTGATGGATTATATGTTTAAAATAAGTTACTTATTTAAGCTGTATATGGTAATATTTATGATTAGTCCATCAGTTTAGTAATTATCCAACTTTTTATTATTGAAAAGTACGTTTTTTAACATAATATTTTATCAGCCATTTAATTCATTAGAATTTAAGAATGTATATTTCATTGTTTTAATGAAAATGAGTTTTGTTATTAATTTAGGTATATTTTAAAAGTACTGTATAAAATTTTAGGTTGAAATTCCGCACTATGCTTGCTATAGCAACATGCGGCATCTATCCCAACAAAAAGGGGAGACGCCGCATTTAAAGTTGGTATAGATGCCGCATCATATTACATGTTAAAAACATAGACCTATATACCTTAATTATGCAATTTTTTTTTTGGACTGTAAATTATGCCACGTAAATATAAAAGATCCATTAATGGATCAGGAAGAGCCCTCATATTAGTGAAGATAACGAAAATAATGATGACTGCCTGTGTATTGAATGTTTTGAAAGGTACTCAGAAACAAATAAAAATTTGACTGGTTAAGATGCATTAAGTGCCAAAAATGGTTACATATGGCATGCATCATGTATGGAGATGTGTGTAAAATGCAAAATTTTTAATATGAACTATGCCGCGTCTCACCTTCTTTGATGCGGCATCTCTCCCATAGGTGTGGGAGAGACGCCGCTTTGCAGGCTCTACAAAAATGTTAATTATGAATCCTTTATGACTCAAAATTTACAATTATTTATAAATAATTGTAAAAAACAATGTTTACATTTATTGTGTACCAAATTTCAAATCAATTAAATGCTTACTTTAAGAATTATCAAGTGTTTTCAAAATGTGCGGCATCTCTCCCGCATTCACCCTACATATTTATTATAGATTCGATAGCACTCATTCAGTCTTTGACAAACATAAATTTCTAATAATATTTTCTATAATACAACCCTTGAATAATAGGGTTGAAGATTAATAAATAATATTAAGTCTCCCATTTACAAAATATCAATCTAATTTTTACCATCAAAATATAATACTTTGTAAGCTGTGGTAATAAAATTAACATTTTCTACATAATTTAATATTATTTTCTCTGTTTTGTCTCTTCTATTATATCCTATATTTCATTCCTTTTGCGTATATATGTATATACAGGGTGTCACTAATAAAATTTCCACCATTGGAATCTTGTAAATGGTGAGAGATGCAAGTTTCGATTAAATTAGGTGAATTATGCGGAAGTATCTCTGTACCTGGCGTATCAAATGCTACTTCCAAATTTCCTAAATTGCATGTAGTTTATAAGACCTATAATCAGAAAATCCATAGGGTTGACCGGGGTAATTGTGAATGGATTTTCATGAGTAGAGATAAAAGCGTTGTTTTAAGTATTTTTTATTTTATATATCACATTGTGGTTGATTTATTTTTAATTCTACATTATTCAGGATGCACCACACAAATTTTGAGCAAATTCGTATGAAAAACAATAATTTTATAAGCTATTAACATTTCCCCGGTGCGGTTTTGCAAATCTTATGAATTTCGGGGTAAAAGTGAATGCCATCAGAAAAATTATTTAAAATGGATTACAAGAGAAGTGTGGTACGTCAGAGTAAAGACCAGCTCAAATTCTTCACATTTACTCCACTTTCAAATTTTTCATCATACTTTAGCGGTCACAATTTCTCTTTGTTTAATGCAAGTTACGCATACCTCTAATTTCTACAAAAAATCAAGGTTAAAGAAAAATAACAAAAATTGTAGGAACAAATTTATTACAAGCTAAAAATGATATTTTGATGATATTTTGTCATTTTATCATATAAAAAATCAAAAAATTCCATGTATTCACACAAAAACAAGGAAAATAAGGCTTTTTCAAGGAAATACATTTAGTTTCCATAAATAAAAAACAACTTTTTTTGTATTGTTTGTACAACGGAGACTTGTACCATAAGGTCACCAGCACTTTCATCAACATTTTCAACTCTGAAAAGGACACTACTGAAATTTTTGACCGAATGGGGGAATTTGTGAATGATGTTCACAATTACCCCACAATTTTAAAATCATGGGGTAATTGTGAATTAGTAATAAATTGTCCAATTTCTTTAGCAATTAATAAGGACCCTTCTCATGGTTTAGACCACTTCTTTAAAAGTACTTTTAACCATTTCTTACCTTTTAGAAAAAGAAAATGTATTAAAAAAAAATTTTTTTTTTGAGGATTGGTCGAAGTAAGATACATAAAATTTTGCAAGGGTTATTTCAAAATAAAAGGAAGATACTAATACTTGGAGAATTGTTATGAAATTTTAATAGCATATTAAGAAAGGACAGAAAAACATATTAAGAGTTGATTTTTAACAATATTATTGTTAGTCTAAAAATTATAGGCGCCTTTCACAATTGCCCCGATTCACAATTACCCCGATTCAGTCAACCCTACATTCAAGTTTTTATTTTGTCAATAGCTTCTTCTTAGTGCTAAAAATTATGGTATTTTTATCTGCACATTCTGCGGGAAGCTTTTTTACGTAGAATTTAAATATTTTGTTAGAATTTTTTTATGACTACCGTTTTTTGAGCTATGACTTTTGTTATTCTCACAGACCAATGAATACTATTATATTATACTACTAGACAAAGCGTAAAGATAGTTTGTAGGCATTTTTCTTGAAGCAGGTAATATGGTGAGACGGGTCAGATTTAAGGAATATAATATAATGTCAGTTTTTATGCAAATGCGAATATAATTATTGTAGGACATAATTTGTATACGTACGTATTTTGAAATTAAAGCGAATACCACTTTCTTTCTTTCAAAATTTTGCAGTTTCTTCTTAAAAAAGTAAAATTTTATTATTAATATTATATTTTGACAATAATTACTTGAAAACGTTGCTACGGATACCATTGATTATTACATTGATTACTATATTACAGAATACTCCTCGAATGTATCCTGGTCGTATCTGACTGCCTCAATTATACATTTATATAATTAGTCTATATCAGTGGCGTAGCGTGCCTTGGAGGGGCCCTGTATCAAAATTAGTTGCGGGGCCCAAATGAAGGGTAAAGATTTCTCACAAAAGAAACAAAAATGCTTGCATTAAATTAAAATAAATATTTATTGATTATAAGTTATCGCTTCCTCCTAGAATTTGAGCTAGCCAAACAATTCAAATTAAATAGACACTTTTCTTGCCTTTTTTTCGGCAAATTGATTTATTAAGTGAAGACGGTTTCAGTTTTCATAATATTTCTGCCTCTATAGCCAATAGTGACAAGTCTGATAGCCGTTCCTGCCCCATCGAAGTCCTTAGATAATTTTTTATCAGTTTTAATTTTGAAAAACTTATTTCAACTGTTGCGGTTGTAACTGAAAGGGTCAAGAATAGAAAGCATGCTGTTATTACCTCCGGAAAACTGGATGCAAGGCTATTGAATTTTATCAGAAATAATTCCATGAGTCCTTAATGGGATGAATTTTTTGAATTTCAGATTTTTAGCATGTTTTCAGAGCAATTAACCCGGGAAAAAAAGAGATTGCTTTTTCGACTTTTGTCATTTCTGAAGTAAAAACTCTATAGGCACGTATGATAGTTTTTTTTACATGTTTTTTTCCTAGGGAGCACTAGATTAAGTGACATTATGGATGACATTTTACTAATTTTTGCTTACACACGTTAGGGGTCTCTGTAGCCCGGGGGCCCCGTATCATTGATACGGCTGATACGGCGGTAGCTACGCCCCTGGTCTATATATAATAATTATAATATAAAATATGTTCATTGATCTGTGGTTTTTCTCCATGTAATGTGAATCAGGTACTGACGCAGATAAATGGTTGTCTCCCCCGTTTTATAGCTATCTTCGAAGATGGCTTTGGGAATTTGAAAAAACTTATTTTGAAACATTAAATTCTAATTTTTTTCCTAAATTTCAGTCCAATATCTTTCACTATTTCCACCGTTCACCGGGACATTCTGTATACTGCGTAAACTATGTAGTCAGTATATTGTGAAGGAATGCTAGAAAGAAAAGCATGAAAATGAGTGAAATAAAAGACAAACACACAGAATAGTTAATTGTAACAATATACAATTTATTTTCAAATTTCTGTTATCATTGTACAATAATAATATTTAAAGAAAGGAAATTCATAATGATATAATTTTTATATACAGGCTGTTTACAAAATGTTTACAATATATGTAACAAAGATTTTTTGACTATTGATTTTTCAAATCGAAAATTACAGTTTTCGTTGCTGTAAAAACCAAAAACAAAAAAAAATGTTTTATCTGGAAAGATTGATTAGACAAATTAACATATATGAAATCCGAGTCAACTATGATGACTTCAATTTTTACGTTCAACAAAATTGGTCCTACTAGCTTTAACGACCCCTGCGGACAGCTATCGTAAACGGTAGGTTTGTGTAGGATGTTAGCCCCAATTCCATCCGTACAAAATATGCAAGTGGAAGGAACATTAATAATGAGCACTGCAAGATCTACTACTTTTTAAGTTTCAATTATTTTAAAACGGCATATTTATCGAATCTGATAAATTTAAGATGTTCAGTTGAATTAATTCTGGATCATACAGTGGGATATTTAAAGAAAAAGCAAAAAAACATCATTTGCCATCCAAAAACTTCTTTATTTTTAAATAATTCGTTCTACGATTGCTCTATGTGTGGCAGCACTGGAAGGCAAATAAAAAATTTCAGCCTAATCAAAATTTTCGAATAATCTATCCGTTTTAAATAATATTTTTCATATTAAATTAACTTTTGTGTATAAGACATATACCTACCTACTGTTTTCGTAAAGTCAATAGCAAAAAACGTTCATATACTGTAGATATTTTATAAACAGCCTATATAAATAATTTTGAAGGTACATTTACGTTGTTTATCATTTCTTATTACTTGTTAATTAAATTGTTATTTATTTATTATTTATTATATTAATTGTTTATCGCCTATATATATATATATATATATATATATATATATATATATATATATATATATATATATATATATATATATATATATTAGACTGGCGTAAAAAAACCATACATTTTTTTGTGTCATAGGAAGGAAAGTTAATTTAGTTCGACTTAAGAATGCTCACCAAAAATTATGCTCGATAAAAATTTGTTTACCCCGAGTTGGTGTAGTGGCTAGCAACTCCGCTTCTTATCTGGTAGATCGTGAGTTCAAAACCAACCGGGGGAGATACGTCATCTACATTACCATACCTCATTATCTATCAATAATTCATACCTATATCAAAATCAATAGTATGTACCTACATTACAACGGTGCATATGACCTTAGTTGTTACGCACCTAACCAATAGAAAAAAAAATTTTTAATTTTAAAATTTGAAAATGAGCCAAAAAATTTTTTTCTCATCAAAGTTTTTTTCGCATCCCTGCATATGTTTGTACATTGAGTAATAAAAAATTACTCCAAATTTTAACTCAAAAAATTTATAATAAAACTCTTGAGCGTCCTTTTATTATAAATTTTTTGAGTTAAAATTTGGTGCAATTTTTTATTACTCAATATACAAACATATGCAGGGATGAGAAAAAAAAATTGACGAGAACAAAAAATTAATTTTTGGCCCATTTTCAAATTTTAAAACATTTTGAGCGACCTTTAAAAAATTTTTTATCGAGCTAATTTTTGGTGAGCATTCTTAAATCGAGGTAAATTCACTTTTTTCCCTATGAGACAATAAAAATATATATGGTTTTTTTGCGCCACAATAATATATATATATATATATATATATATATATATATATATATATATATATATATATATATATATATATATATATATGCAATTGGAATTACTCATTCATTTTATAGTATATACAAATATTTAAACAGCAAATATCTTTTATTAATTGTTTTGGTTGAGAGGAAGCATACCACATAATATAACCTCATTAACAACAATGATTCGTTCGAATTCGAAAACATTTTCAAAGTTTATTACTCTTTACTGGCTATTATTGCGAAGTAAATTATATAACAATATAAATTTCGATACAACAAAAGTATTTTTTTTTTTTTATGGTAAAACATAAACACCATGTGTAGATATAATATACATAATAAAGGGATTGCTTGTTTATTTATTTAGAGTTGGTTCGAATTTCGATTTTGTTTTTGATTTTTAACTTGAAATTTTAACCAGAAATCCTTCGAGAGTTACGACAGCAGCGACAACAAAATTAATTACATTCAGATTTTGTTGTGATTCCTATCTTCATTCCCAAGGAATTTCAGGTTTAAAATTTTAAGTATCTGGACGACCGAGCTCTTGCTTCGTATCTATAAGTAATAACATTCTTTTAAAAATAATTTGGCTTACATTGTTTCATTTGTGTCAAATTTTACTTTCTTAAGATTTTGTAGCAAAAAAGTTAACACTTAAGATATTTGTATAAATTTTGAAGAGGAAAAATTAAGAACCTACTTCAAAAAGTGCAAAAATATACAGCAATTAATAATATGCTAAATAAACTTTCGCGTAACTTTTAGTCATTTGAGCATCAAAACTACCGAACAGTGTTCGTCGAATATTTGGCTATACAATTGCTGGCCGAATATTCGGTATTCGTTACAAACCCAATTTTTCACAAATTAATTCATGCTTAATTTTACACTGAAAATAAGCCGCTACGTCCTCTACTCTTTTGAGCCTCTGCCTCTGTGCGTTTCGTAAAGTTTCAAATAAACACTGAGCGTCAAGTGCATAAATATGGTTTTATCCTGATGACGTAACAAAAACGCCAACCAATAACAAACCGTTTTAATTATCAACATGATTGCATAAGACATTTAAAACGTGCTCCGTTATTTATTAGATCGTACGGATTTTCCAACTAAATCCATTTTAATCAAATTAAAATGGCGAAATACAATTAAAATGAAATCAAATATATAATATGTTATATAGCGATAGTAATTTTAATGTGGAAAATATCCGTACACTCCATTACATTTGTTACAGTAAAATACAAAATTGGTAAATAGATTCACGAGCACACCATTCGTACAGTCGAGTTATAAGCTAGAAAAGCTCCCGGATTTAATATTGGTGTAACATTTATAACTAAAATGTTTCAACAAACAAATGCAAAACAAAATGCAGTATCATGTTACCACAGTATAGAGAATGTTAGATATATACATATACAGGATGTTCGCCAGACAAGTTTCACAAGTTTAAGTAACGGTATTATTCGACACGGTAAACAAAATAAAATAAAGTAAAAAAAAATGTTTTTTAAGAAAAAGCTTTTATTTAAAAATGGCCCAAAAAAAAAAAATGAAATAACTACTGAGTGAAGTTTGAAGAAGTATGCAACATAATTTATAAAAGCTTGACGCGTTATCATTAATTATTTCAGTTTTGGATATAAGTGTAGCTATTTTACTTTTCAGTGCTTACCAAACTTGATTAAACGCCTCAAGCTTTTATAAATTATATTGCATATTGCTTCAAACTTCACTTAGTAATTATTTCATTTCTTTTAGCCCATTTTTAAATAAAAGCTTTTTCTTAAAAAAACATTTTTTTACTTTATTTTATTTTCTACTCTTTAGTCTGATTACAATTAATTAAAAAAAAAAAAATAAAGAAGTAATTTTTTTTACCTATATTTTAATCGGTTAATTTACCCTAATCAGACATAACTATGGAATAAAAAAAAATTGCAATATAAAATCAATGGACAATATTTCACAATTCGAAATGTCAAAAAGTTGCATAGGACTAAAAATCAACAATTTTGGTTTGGGGCAATTTAGGGGAAAAACTAATTATACAATATTGCATTATCATCAAGGTTAGAAAAGTATGCGAAATTTGAAACCTCTAGCTCAATTAGAACCTGACTAAATTTTGATTCCAAGATTTGATCTAAACCAACATACTAACATAGCAAGTTAAATAAAAGCTTTTAAAAATACAACTCTATCAAAATATTTTTTTATATTTTTACGTTGCCACGAACAAATACCAACTTGCTCATAACACTTGTGAAAGTTGTTTTAATTACACCCTGTATGTATATAATTCTCCTTGCATTCTCATGTTACCATACACAGAATAATCAGAAACCAAGTTGCTATCTCTGCACTAGTGATCCCAGCGTAGACAAAAAATCCCATCTATTTTCCATCACTATGTTGTGTAGGTACACACTGTTTGTAGTGGTGTTGGTTTGATGTTTGCAACTGTGTGGTCGTTACACACACAACTACATAACACGCATATGCGGACAGAGCAACGTGCTTGTTCAAGCAACACTGGTCTAACAATACATTACAATGCATTGTGCGTTCGGTGATCGACACCGACCAACTAAATGCCTTAAATTTTGCTATTGCTATAAATATCGCACACTACTAGCCACAAATTTTTACACATACGCTTAGGGCTTGTTACCATAGTATAGAGAATTTTAGATATATACATATACAGGGTGGTCACCAAACAAGTCTCACAAGCTTCAGCAACGGTACTATTCGACACGGTAAACAAACAAATTCACCTCTACCAAAATAAAATATCTTTTTATATTTTTGCCTTACCACGAACAAATACCAACTTGTTCACAAAACTCGTGAGAGTTATTTTAATTACACCCTCTCTCTCTCTCTCTCTCTCTCTCTATATATATATATATATATATATATATATATATATATATATATATATAATTCTCCTTGCGTTCATTAGTTCTATTATTATTAGCGGTAAAACAATTAACTTTTTATCCCATTATTATGTATACTTACTCTATAGTTCGCGTACGTTTAATAATATTATAATATTAATCTAACATGATTTTACAATTAGCTAAATTATCTGTTTTAATGGATGATAGATAATATGCTGATGTGGTATACTTTCTGCTCAAACATTTTTTTTCTTCTTTTTTTTTTTTGTTACATTTATGGTTAAGAAATAAAATGACATCCATTCCTAATTTATTTACAATGTTTTGGTTAATTGACCATTTGGCACATTAATTTCAAAAAATTGAAAAAATTATTTTACGTATAAAAAAAAATAAATTTTAATACATTTCTGATAGTTTAAAAAAATCGAAAAGTTCTGAAGTGAAACTTCACTAGGTTTATTGTGTATTATAATTATTTAGTAAAATGCTTTTAAGGGAAGCAATGACATTCAGTTATACGCCACTGATTTATATATATGAAACGTTAACAAGAATAATTGTATTTCTGTACACAAGTTGAGCGCAGTAACCATCTATCGTCGTATTCGTATATTTATCAGTATTAATAAAATGAATTCAGTTTAATAATTATTATCAAAAATACTTAATATACCTACCAATATCAAGAATTGTAATTATTTTTTCCGAATATTTTAATTGAAGATGCAATTTAAAAGTAAGGTTAAGATAATCAACTTCTTTTTAACAAAAATTCAACTTCAATAGCATTTTTTTCCAAATTTAGTAGTTTTTTTCTTTAAAAAGTTATATTTTGGTAAATAATTATTTAAAAATGTCTACGGATACCACGGTTATTGCATTGATTACAATACTACAAAGTAGTAGTTGTTCGTATTTTGGGCGTATGCGGTTGCCTCATTTATTCATTGATACAGTCAGTCTATAGAGTATTCATATAACATGTGAGTTTTTTGAGAGTTGTCATTTCTATTACAACCAAATTTTTATGATAGAAATGGTACTGGAAAAGGTTCTTTTCTTGGATGTAATGGAAATGTAACCAAGAAAAACACTATCGGTTGAAGTAGCCTCAAGTACATATGCATATTTTTAATTACGGTTAAAACTTCAAAAATTAAACTTAAACTAAATTAATGCATTAGATCAGTTTTATCGAAAAATTAATATATAGTCCCATTTAAAAATCTATAAGTTTGTATCATAACTCGAAAACTAGAAGAGCTATAAAGCTCCGAACTATAGCAATCGGTTGGCCCCATCGATATCTACAACTTTTATTTGAACAATTTTTCCATTAAATCAACGATTTGGCTAAAATAAAAATGGCAACTCCCAAAAAACTCACACAGTGTAATAGGTTTATTGGTTTAGTTAGATCACAGACCAATGAACATTATTATATTATACTACTAGACAAAGCGTAAAGCCAGTTTTGTAGGCAATTTTCTTGAATCAGGTAACGGGGTGAGACGGGTGAAATTTAAGGAATATATTGTATTGTCCATTTTTGAGGAAATGGGACTATAATTTATTACTTATTGCAGGACATAATTTGTATACGTACGTATTTTGAAAAGAAAGCGAATACCACTTTCTTTCTTTCAAAATTTTGAAATTTCTTCTCATAAAAGTAAAATTTTATTATCACTTATTATGACACGAGAGATTTGTATTTTTTCGAATAAATTTGGGTTTGTCTAATGAAAATTTGTTCAACGGAGCTGAAGCGTTTTTGGGTTGACAATTTTTCGAGTTAAATTGCTGTTAGGAAAGAAATTTAAGTTGTAGATAAAACACAAATTTATTCAGAAAAAATATAAAACTCAAGTGTAATACGGTAAGACAATTTAATGAATAAAATAAATTAGTATAATTCATGTAATTATTTAAATTGTTACCATGGTTCTGAAATCAGTTAAATTTACTAATACGAATTGTTGTTTCGTTTTTATCATGCCAAATGTTTTGTACCATTTTTTTCGCTGTAAAAATCTGTCGTATCTTTTTTCCCATGGTAAAAGTGACAAAACTACAATATTCTTATGGGACTTGATACACATGAGTTAAATTGTCAATATTATATTTTTACAATAATTATTTGAAAAAGTTACTACCGATACCATCGGTTATTACATTGATTACTATATTACAGAATATTACTAGGTCGTATATTCTGGTCGTATCTGGCCGCGTCAGTTATACATTGATGTAATTAGTCTATATATTATAATATATAATATGTTCATTGGTCTGTGGTTTAGATGCTTTTAAGAATAAGTTTGACAACGTTCATTTCAAATTGGTTGACTACCGTTATTATTGTATATTTACATAAGAAATGTGATCAACTTATTTGAAATGAATTCTAATGGGAAGTAGCTACTTACATTTGAAGCGGAAATAATAATAACCAGGTATCGGATTTCTTTCGGATCAGACAGTTTCGTCTTTAGCATATGCAGGTATATAGGTATATTGCATACAGTGTGACTAAAAGTTCAAAATATTTTCATAAAAACAACGTACACAAATTACACAACACACACATACATATGTGTAATAAAATATTATTTATACGTATTTTATGTAAACATCCTTTTTTTTTCTTTAATTCATTACCAAACTTGGGAAAACAGTGGTCCCTAACAGAATCGCCATATAAAATATTTTGGGTTGGGGGGCTATAAATTTTATTACAAAGCTGAGGATTTTCCTCTGGATTTGAAGATTAGCCTAAGGAAGCTTCTGAAAACAAATTAGTAAAAATCAAAAATTACCCATTTTTCATAACTTAATATATAATTTTAATTTTAAAAATAATTTAAAAAAATTAATGTTGAATAAATAAGTGGTCGACTGTAATAGAAATTAATTTAGACGAATTCAAAACATTTTTTAATGTAAACAATATCTCTATTTCCTTTATGATTATTTAAATAATATGTATATCTCACCTTCTTTATACCTGCTTTAATGTAAACAAAATTGATTGTATTAGTAGATTGTATCACTCTAGTAGGTCGCTCACAAGATTGTAGATGGTTTTGTTTTTGCATTAGAAAAATATAAGATATGTATGTATATAACAAGCAAAATGATTCATAATATTGGTAATTAAAAAACACAAACAGACACAAAACAATATTAACGATGTGGTATTAGTAGTAAAACGTCGTAAAACAGATTTTTAAAAAGATTTATAATATTTTTACGTTTTATGACAGCCCTCCAGCTCTATTCGTAGCCCCCCAGTACAAAATATTTTATATGGCGACTCTGTTAGGGACTTTTTCTTCCCATCTCTGTTTATTACCTACACAATTGAAAAGTGCCACTATAATTTTAATTGACTATCAAAAGTATTTTTGTTTATATTATGTATGTGATTTATGTGACATGTCATTTAAATTAAATAAATTCATCTTTTTTTATTGTTTTCAATTTTGAGAGATAGAAGTATGGTTGCTTATTAGTTATTGAAAATTTGTTTTTCAGTAATAAAAAATCTTAGCAAATACGTACGTCTTAGCTATTATAGTGGACCGTCTAAATATTCAACCACTTTTCAATATATTTTACAAAAATTTTTTTCCGATTTTTTGAATTTTCTTACTTTTGTCAAATAAAAAATGCTGTTAGTATTCTAAATGGTGAAAAATATAATTTTTGACCAATTATATTCATTCAAATGTGCATAATTTCAAATTTTATTGCAATAAGTACGGTCCTGACCTGTCCGAAAAACCCGGTACTTAATAATAACACATTTTCAAAAAAAATTTTTTTTTTACTTAAATTTTTTCATTGACACTTCTGGCAGACAAAGTTATTCATGTCAATGTAATAAAGTCCAATTTGATGACGTCGGTAACGGGTCAGTTGAAACAAAGAGGTAAAATATAATTAATATTCACAAAATTGAATAATTACTACTAGGCGAGTTATATATGATAAATGATTTCCGAAAATTATATTTGGAAAGTTTCGAGCCAAACGAAACTATGTATAGTTAAAATTTTCATAAAACAAAAGTTAGGTTATGTACAACATTTCTATACCTCCACTAAATGCTAATTGGACCAAATTTTAATTTGACATTTTGAATTTTACAGATTTGTTAATTTATTAATTTTCATGAAAATCACATTTATCATCATTCAAAAACATGGGAGCTAGTTAGCTCACTAGAGCTGAAGTTATGTAGGTATTCGGCAGGTGAATGAGAATGTGTTATACAAATCTGTAATATGATTTACTAAAATGGTCATTTAGTTTTCGAAAGATAGACGAAAAAGTCCCCATACATCTAATTTTGACTATACAAATGTTATTTAATTGTTAATATATGTAGGTGAAATATTCTCTGTTTAAGGGGTTATATGTACTTATTTTTCTTCATGAATCGGTATTTTCTTTGAATGGGTCATTATAGAAGATAATGTGCCTTTTCAACAAAGTGATCTCGGGCACAATTTCCCGTCTCTTAAGGGCAGATTCGCCAAAAAAATCAAAATAAATTAAAGTAAAAAAAATGTTTTTTAAGAAAAAGCTTTTATTTAAAAATGAGCTGAAAAAAATAAAATAACTTTTGAGTGAAGTTTGAAGCAATATGCAACATAATTTATAAAAGCTTGAGGCGTTATCATTAATTATTTCTGTTTTGGATGTTTCAGATATAAGTGTAGTTATTTTACTTTTCAGTAGTTATCAAACTTAATTAAACGCCTCAAGCTTTTATAAATTATGTTTCATATTACTTCAAACTTCACTCAAAAGTTATTTTATTTTTTTTAGCCCATTTTTAAATAAAAGCTTTTTCTTAAAAAACATTTTTTTTACTTTAATTTATTTTTTACTATTTAGTCTGATTACTATCAATTTTTAAAAAAATTAAAGAAGTAATTCTTTTACTTATATTTTAATCGGTTAATTTACCGTAATCAAGCATAACTATGGAAACAAAACATTGCAATGTAAAATCAATGGACAATATTTGACAATTCGAAATGTCAAAAAGTTGCACAGGACTAAAAATCAGAAATTTTGGTTTTTGTGGCGATTTAGGGCAAAACTAATTATACAATATTGCATTGTCATCAAGGTTAGACAGGTATGCAAAATTTGAAACCTCTAGCTTAATTAGAACCTGTCTAAATTTTGATTCCAGGAACTGATCTAAACCAACATACTAACATAGCAAGTTAAATAAAAGCTTTTACAAAGACTTGAATTTTTATTTTTTTTTATACAAATAACTATTTTATTAAAAAACTACATATCGCGCGTTTTCTGTCTCAACCTCGTACCTGAAAAATCCCAATTTTTGGACACACAAACAAAACGTATTCAAATCTGTATCTTCATCCCTATGAAATTAAGATTTATGCTAATTACACCCATTGATGTTGGCTACCTATATATATAAATATATATAGATAAGTATATGTATAAATGCAGTATTTAATATGATTTTTGTGTGTCCTAAAACATGTAGTTTTTGATATACGAGGTTGAGACAGAAAACGCGCGATATACAACATTATTTCTACATGTCTTGAGCCTACAAAAAAACTTTTTTTTTTAACTCGGCAATTCCCATGCCGCGATCTACCGACAAAATATTCTTATTTTGTGCTAGTTTTTATCTTTAGGTAGGGTAAAAGCCCCCTTTGTGGAACGGTATCTAATTATGAACATTTACATATTAATGAAGTTATTTCTGAAAGAAACGTCTGATAACAAAAATTATTATTAATAGAATGATTGTTTTTCAATTTAAATTCACCTCGCATTTAAAGTTTCCTTACTTAATTAAAGAAATAAATATGTAAATGTCAAAACTGTTCCAGTATTAGATACCGTTCCACAAAGGGGGCTTTTACCCTACTCAACATATAAAAAATAAATAATTGAAAAAAAATACCCTTTAATTTATTATTAAATGGCTCATACGGGCCGTTATTTGTAATATGAACTGATAAAACGGTATGAAATTACCGGCAAAAAATCACTTTCATTATAAGCTTGATTCTTAAATGATAATTTGTTATAACAATAATAACAGTACCTACTTTTTAGACATTTTTATAACTGCGAAAATACTACAAAATACACTCACGCGCAATAAAACAGCAAATCGTTTGAAACAACAGAATTAATTTGACCGTTAACATAACTTCAGTGTTGCGAAATTAAAACCATGAATACTACTAAGTATTAACATTTTAGTCGTAACACAATTATTTTTAAAGTTTGTTATATTGTCTGTAAAAAAAAATCATAAATCACTGTCACCTAGAGGTGACACTGGGAATTCTCGGGTTAAATTCAAAAATGAGCTGAGTATAAATGGGGTTGAAATCGATATTGCGAGATTTTTCCACCTTGATAGTTCCTCGCATTCTGAAATCCCCAGTGAACCAAAATAAAAAAATCAAGAATTTCCTGAAAATATACATATGCAGTTATGGCACTAACAAGGATCTAAGAAAAACAGATAAAAACCAACGAGAAACCGCATTTAAAAAAAAAAATTTCAAAAATCACTTTTTTCTCGACTATAAACGGCCGCCATTTTAAAAATATATTACGGAACCAAAAAATCCTAGTTCCTGCAAAAATGATGGAGTGAATAATATGCATTTTGATTTGTGTCGATACCTCAAATACTTTTAGAGATACCTACATGCGGAAGGCGGAACCATATCGAAAAATATAATTTTGATAAAAAAGCATTTGGAGTTTGAGAAAATGCGCTCACTAAAATGCCCATAACTTTTTGATTTTTCATTTTTTTAAGTAAATTCTTTTATTTTAGCGAATCTGCCCTTAACTTAAAATAATGTATTAAATAATTAGTTTCGTTTGAATAACCTTTATCGAAAAAAATAAGTTAAATTCGAATAATTTTCCTCGTCGCAAGTGCACTTTGTAGCCTCTCAAGCAATAATATAGGTAATCCCAAAACCATTATATCATTTTTATTAAATTAACTCTATTTCTTCAATCAGTCCAACAGGAGTCCAACCATGGATGATACTTTGTAAATCCCGAAAGATAAAATAATATAATCCCTAATGATTTCTTGATCACGTACTTAATTAAAAGAAAATTTTAGTTAGAAAACTTTTGTGTAGTGTTGTTGGTCGAATACTGCCTGTGATCATCGTCTGTCCGTTGGTCCGTCTGTCAGTCAATTTAAACCGTGGCGAGCCAATCAATACATACAAAACTTCAGCGCGCACAATTTTAATTATCAAAGTAACGAGCAGTGCAAACTTTTTGATAACAAGTACGTGAATGATATTTTTGTTACTTTTTGTTGATTGATAAATAATGTAATTAGAAGTCATAATTTTAAAAAGTTCTTCAAAATATTTATTTAAATATTCCATTTGAACGTGAAGTACAAATAACGTTGTGTTAAAAGGGATACGTTCTAGTCTAGAAATTCCAAAAAAATCAATTTTTTTTTCATATTTTTTAAGAATAGACCTCTAAAAGGATTTACAGAAATTCGAATTATTTTCGGAGTTATGATTATTTTCCCCCTGTGTTGTGTATCTTTTCAGTGTTAAAATCAAATTTTTAATATAAATTGCTCGAAACTACACTGTTAAAAAATTTTACAATATTTAATGTTGGCATTTAATTGGCAACATTAAATATTGTAAAATTACATTTCGAAATGTTTAGAACATTTCTCTATGTAAAATTACATTGTAGAATGTTTTACGTTACATTTCGGATGTAATTTTACACCACTCAAGGTAAATAAATTATGTACAACATGTAAAATTACATTGTCAACTCAACTAACGCCGTCAATTGCGCAGAATCAATCACGTGATACCGGTAATTTACATACAAATACAGTAAATTTTCGTTTCGAAATGTAATTTTACTATTATAGCATGTCAAATACCACTTTTATATGTAATTTTAGTATCAAAGTATTTAAAATTACAGAGAAAATTTATTTTTACACAAAATTTCATATTTTACAACTAAATTATTTAAATTTACTAACACATTGTAATTTTCAAGACACATATTGTAAAAAATTACCATATTTTTTATTGTAATAATACATATTTTTTTAACAGTGTACTTTTTCCGATAGGTACGGTTGACATGATATCTCAAGTTCTAATGCGCCGATTTACTTGAAATTTAGTAGGTACAATACTATCAAAATTTGCCCGAAGTAGAGGTTTTTGGAATTTTTTTTTTTTTTTTTTTTTTAGTATTTTTAAAAATTTCCCAAGTTGGGAAAAGGAGTCGAAAAAATGATTTTTTTTAAATGGACACCATTCTGTGAAAAAATGTATTTTTTCAAATCGACTACGTCCGGCTAATTCTAAATCCTTGTTTATTAAGAATTAACTAAAACTTTATGTCTCAGATCACCAGGAAGGTTAGAATCACGTCAACCAGGAGACATTTTGTTTCTGAGTCGGCCTGTACCAATTTCAGTTTTGAATTTTTTTTAAATTTTTATATATTTTGATATTTATTAAATATCAATAAAAAAAACTGGTAAAAAAATGGATACTAAAAATATTTACTGTTTTTTTTTTTTTTATTACGCCCATAAAATCACTTCAAAATCGAACCTCTAGACTAGAATACCCCCTTCAGGAAGACATTCTGGTCTAGAGAGCAATAATTTCGGCTATTTTTAGGACTTAAAAATTTGGGGGACAGGTCTACCCACACTGTCAACTTCCCATTGGATGTCCTTAAAGACTAGAGACTACTGTACACAAATAATTCTTTTTTCATTTCAGGCGACTCCTCCCCTGGGCTCCCGATAGAGGCTTTGCCCCTTGAACCATACCGGGGGCTTCACCTTCTATACTTAAGGGTGGAGGCTCCACCCTTATCAAACAAATGATAACATCATTTGTTCTCAAGATATGCGAGACAAAATATATTTTGGCAAAAAACTAATTTTTTCAAGTTTCTTATTTCGTTTTTTCTTTTTTTTTTTTTTTAAATTTTGTAATAAAATACTGTCGTTTTTAACATCAAGGAAGATTCCTAGTCCATTATATAATAATGTTATGGTAAAAAATCCATATAATCTATGCTATCTTATTAAAGTTAATTCCGTTTTTTTATCATAAAAAACAAACCGCTAATCCGAATTAGTCCGGAGTTGATATCATCATTTGGAAATTTTTCTGAATTTTAAATAAAAAAAATGTTGCTAATTGTGTACCGAAAAATACAATAAATACACAATTGTCAATTTGGAGACAATTTAATGCATTTTGTGTTGCAAGAAACTACAAATTGGAAAAAGAAACTACTCAACGTTTCCCGTGAACAACGTCACGGGTACGGCTAGTATTTTCATAAAATAATAGTATATTATATACACTAATAGAAAATGTGTCTTTTGATCATGAGTGCAAAGTTTGTTGGCAAAATATTTTTTCCGAAATCGAAAAAAAAATATTAATTATTATATTCACTTGTAAAAAAATTTAAAATTTATTTGAATCTAAAAATCGGAACGGAAAACGGACATCACCGATAATCTATAATTATAACTACAATTAAATCGAAACTGGAATTTACCCGGGACGAAAAAAAAAATTCGGTTCGAAACACTGTTACAAACACTTCACATGTATAGGTAGAGGACCGACGTTGTTGTTAGAAAATATCGATTTTTCACAATTTTATTCACCGTGCTAAGAAAACCGTAAATGACAAACAATTTACTGATTTTGATAGACGTAAACGAAAATACAATTTTCGAAAAAAAGAAAAGTTAACAGCAAACTGAAAAAAAAAATACAACCAAATTTTTATTTAACAGTAAATAAAAGTTTAAAAATATGTAAAATGTTTCTTTCGTTGACTATATATATATGAAAACATGAAGCCGCTTACACCATACCTGACTGCCACTGTTGTTTTTCCTAAAATAAATTGTTTCAATTTCATAGCTGATAAGGAAAATAGAATCAATTTTCATATAATATTTTGAATGCACATACAGGAAAAAGAAGAAGCAGGTAAAATAAAAATAAAATAACAGAAAAAAAAGAAAATCAATCTTTAATCTAGGCTTGCTGTAGATGTCCGTATTCGCATCCGTATATGTGGAACATCTGCGTTAATTTATTACATCCGCATCTGATAAGTTCCAACATAAATTGACTCCCCTTCGTTCGTTTACCTCATTTATTACCTTACGAGTGCTACAGCTACAGCATTAAATCAGTGACAAGATATACCTACTCGTAAAAAAAAAACTTCGTGTATGATTACCTATTACTTTTTTTAAAAATCCGCGTTCGTATTCGCAGCTGCAGAGAAAATAAAAATAAAATAACGAAAAAAAAAGAAAATCAATCTTTAATCTAGGCTTGCTGTAGATGTCCGTATTCGCATCCGTATATGTGGAACATCTGCGTTAACTTATTACATCCGGATCTGACAAGTTCCAACATAAATTGACTCCCCTTCCTTCGTTTACCACATTTATTACCGTACAAGTGCTACAGTTACAGCATTAAATCAGTGACAAGATATACCTACTCGTAAAAAAAAAAACTTCGTGTATGATTACCTATTACTTTTTTTTAAAAATCCGCGTTCGTGCCCGCAGCTACAGATGTTCTTAAAAAAATAAATCCGCATTTGCATCTAGTACGCATCTACGGTGCAATTAGACCCAAACCTCAACATCCAAAGTAACAGTTTCACTCCAACTCCAAAGTGTTCTATACAGTCCACATATTGTTTGATAAAAAGTTACACCATTTTGAGCATTGGGTTTGGGTGGGAGGACGGTAGAAGTAGGCAAATTAACGGTTTTCGTCAGTTTTTTTTTAATATTTCGAAAACTATGCCGCTTAGCGCAAAAAGTACCCGTACAAAAATAATCTACATTAAATTGCGAACAAAAATAGTCCTGTGCATAATCTTGCTGAAGTGAAGAGTTGCAAAGTTATGGAGGGTGTAATAGTAGCAATTTTTAGATTTTTTGGAAAAAATATGACACATTATCACTAAGGAAACTAAATTTTTTTTATACAGGATTGTGTTTTGTAAAAGGAAATTCCGATTAGCCCTCTTCAAACATAGCACCCTCCTCTTCTAAATCTTCGTCTATAATGTTCGTATCCCTGTTATCACATCCTAGGCCTGGGAAATTACCGTATATGCTTGAGCAGTTTAGACCATTCTTTCTGCATTTGCAGTTACGGACGCATTCGTCTTTGTAAGCGCACACCATGAGGGAAAGTAATTCCTCGGGAACTGCAGGACGCGCTGTTGTAACTGGTCTCAGGTGTTCGTCAGTCTTCTTTCACCCCCACCCGAGCGCATTATTCTTCTTATTCAGCCACTGCTGCACCTGGTGATAAGTGCAGCAGTGGCTAAAAATAGTAAAAATTGATACTTTTACACCCTTCGTAACTCTGGAACTGTTCACTTTAGCAAGATTATGCACAGGACCATTTTTGTTCGCAATTTAATGTAGATTATTTTTGTATATCACACTTTCCGAAATATTTAAAAAAAAAACTGATAAAATCCGTTAACTTGCCGACTTCTACCCCCCTCCCCCCAAAACCCGACGCTCAAAATGGTGTAACTTTTTGCCAAAAAATATATGGACTGTATAGAATAATTTGGAGTTGGAATGAAACTGTTATTTTGGATGTTGAGGTTAGGCCGTTTTTTTTTTGAATAACTGCACCGTACTAATCCGCAGCCGCGACAACCTGGCTTTAAACTTAAAATATTCAACTGCAGGTAGATTAAATACAATCTAAGAAAACAACGACTTCCTGCACAAAGATAAAAGTTTTATCTTTAATAAAGGTTTTATCTTTGTGCAGGAAGTCGTTGTTTTATCAGATTGTAACCTTGCTTTAAAGTTTTAAACAGTAGAACAACAAAACAAATGAAGTTTCACTTCTTGAACGAGAGATGATCTGATTTTGAGTATTTGAATAACAGTCGTAAATGATGGGTAAAAATTTTAATTAAAATATTTTCCTAACCATAAATGACATGTATTTTAACACTAAACTACAATTTAAAACAAAAACATTAAACATTTTCATTTATACTTACAATATATCACATTTAATAATATATTGGCATAGAAGGTCATCTTTTTCATCATTTATCTCGCTATATTGATTGGTGAGCATGTGGCAACGAATGTGACACTCATACTTAAAAAGATACCACAGAAAAAAATAATTTATAAAAAAAAATATTTTTTCTGTTATATTAACCAAATTAAAAATTTTGTACTTTATAAAAATATTTTCACCAATCAAAAAAACATTTCTGTTAGGCCAAAATATTAACACTATGAGGCCCGAGCACTTTCATAGTAAATTTCCCCGGAAGCCGGCAATATTTAAAAAAAAAAAAAAAAAAAACTATATAAACAAATACATAAAATAAAATGATTCAAACACACAACACAGTTCCACACGTATGTATGTGTATACGTGATACGTACATACATACTGCATATACACAGGCATTCAAATCAATTTTATTTAAAAATATAAATTATATTTTTTATGTATATTTGTTTATCTTAAAATTTTTTATACATAGAAACCAAGAGAGTAGTGTTTGTTGGTATGTATGTGTTTGTGTGAATGGGAACACATCCGTGTGATGAAGAATGATAAACATGATAAACATCGCACACATAATGACAATGAGTAATCAACTAATCAATTAATCATTGATCGCGGTCGGCCTCTGGGGAAGTTTTGTTTGGTTTCGGATGCCGAAGCCGTGGGACTGAAAGTGTTAATTATCACATCAAAGTGATCAGTAAATTATCTAAAAAGAAAAAAAGGGATCCTAAAGGGACGTCAATATTTACAATTATTTACGAAAACAAAGGTTTTTGTTACTTTGAACTTACAACAACTGATTTCGTTTCTAAAGATTGTCTTTTATCATGTTATAAAAATGAGTATTTTTATGTAAAAGAATACACTGGTGTGCAATTTACTAAAAATTTGCCCACGGAAAATGTTTTTTTTTTTTTGTAAAGGAAAGAACTTTATCAAATGAAAACTATCTCGCGAAAATTATCTCAACCAAGCAGTTACACCGAAATATGAACTCTAAAACTGAACCTTTTTCAGTTTTTCATCATAAATGGTATATTATATTTTTCTCTATTTTCATCACCTACCGTCAAATCACCTAACTTTACCATAACTTTCGATTCAAATATGAATAAAATGAACAGGAAATTCATTTAGATATATTTAACTGTTATAATAGATAAGCTGTTAAAAATTTTTGATCTGTCTTGTTAATAATTATTCCAGAGGTATAAATTACAAATCAGAAAATTGTAATAGGTTAAGATATCAACGAATTTATAACTTTATCTAAGACTTGTTTACCTAAGAATTGTTAAATATACCACTGTTATTCACACTTTTTTGTTAATTCCAGCAATAAAACGTAGTAGACTAGTAGAAAGGTAGTAGGTGGAAATTTGTAGTAATAGATCTAGTTGCGAGATCCAATGAGCTAAATGACAGTAACTTTATCTAACTTATAGTAACCGTTTCTTAAACGAATTATTCGATAATTCACAAATGAATAAATGTGAATATTACTTGATTTTCATATGATACAATTACCTACCTCAGTTTTATAGTTCCGGGGAACAGAAACGTACCGCATGATTTTAGAAAAAAAAGCTAAAAATTTAAATAAATGGCAGCTACTAATGTCAGAAAAATTTATAGAACACTAGTAATGTGTTAGAAATATTTATGTAGTTCTTTCACTAAAAACAATCAAAAAAATACTATATAACACAAAGTATTATTGAATGATTATAAACTGCTGAAGAGGATCACAAAAGTGATCGAAACCGATCTAGTAAGAAAAAAGAAGGAAAGAAAAAAAACATTTTTTGTGGAAAAGGGGTACAAATATATTACTACTGTACAAAGTATTATGTTCAGTAGGTAAAGTTAGGGGTGTTGACGGTACTGAAACTTATTCTAATAAAAATTATATTCGTTTGATTCAAGTTTTTTAGTCACAAAAAAATGGATATAACCAATTTTTCTTCGCTAAATTTCAAAAAAAAAAAGTCAAAATTTCACTGATCACTTTTGTTTTTACAAAAATTACTTAAAATATAAGTAACATAAAAGCCCCCATTATGGAACGGTATCTAATACTGGAAAAGTTTTGGCATTTACATATTAATGAAGTTATTTCTGAAAGAAACGTCTGATAACAAAAATTATTATTAATATAATGATTGTTTTTAAATTTAAATTCACCTCGCATTTAATGTTTCCTTAATATGTAAATGTCAAAACTGTTCCAGTATTAGATACCATTCCATAATGGGGGCTTTTACGTTACTTATATAAGGAAGAAAATTAAATTTAATTTTTTTTGAAAGAAAAACAAACGAAAAAATTAAACATGTCTTCGATACGTAGTAAATACAATTACGCAGTTGTTTTTCTTGAATTTTTTTTGTTTTTAAATACATTTTTTTGAAAAACAAAACCGTTGTTTATGTTTACAATAAACTTTTAACAAAAATAATACTTCTTACAGCTACTTTCCCAACGGTTTTAAATTTTTTTTTTGTTACATTGAAACTTTTTTATATCTGTATTCACTTGGTAATCGTTTTATCATAACGAAAACATTAAAAATGAAACTTTTTATATGGGTTTGTTTTATAAGAAAATAATTCTTCAATTACTTACTTTATATAATATCTTTAATATAAAGTGATAAGACAATGTGATAATTTTTTTTTTCAAGAGAACAACAACAGAGAGAACGGAAAAACTAATTTGTACAAATTCGTGAAAGATAAAAACTCGAGTAAACGTATTTTCCAAAAGACTTTTAAAAATAATCAATTTTTGTTGACTTTAAATTTGTTGTACAGTGTCTTACAGAGTAAAACCATCCATCAACATAAAGGTTTAAGCCAATTAATTGGTCGAATATGTTGGATCACTGTGACGACAGTTTGTTTTTACATTAATTTATCCCAAAAACCATTTAAATGTGAAAAATTTTTGTAAATAGGAAAATTATGATATAGATGGCGTCATTTGTAGGGAGGAATTTTTTTTTATAATTTTTATCAATTTATTGTTATTGTATTTCCTATTATTTCACTTTTTATTAAAAATGTGTATGTTGACAGATATTGAATTATTTCGTGAATTTATTTATAAAATTTTTTATTTTATTTAATTCTCTAAAAATATTTCCAGCTCCTGTTAAGTAGTGTTAATTATATTTTTATTTATTTAAAGAAAAAAAAAGCAAAATTTTTTTAAGCATATAGAAAGTTTGCAAAAGTAAACTTACGGGTCAAGTATAAATACCTAAGTTATTTTTTCAAACAAAAAAAAATGAATAAAAATAAAAAAATTCATTTGGCAATTGACGGTAAATGTCAACTTTTATGACCTGTTATTTTTTTGTAACTATAGTAACCAGAAAATAGAATTATAAATATTGCTTAATGCGTTATCTAAACGCCAGTTTACAATTCAAGAAGTTTTAGAAGAACAATTTTACTGTCTTGTTAAATAAAATATACGATTGTTTAATTAAAAATTACATTTTATATTAATGTATGATTTTATCAGTAACACTCTGTACGTAGTCTCTTATCTGTACACATTGTCAGTTAAATATTAGAATTCAGGCTTGAAACACCGCAGTGTGTTGTCGTATATATCTATCTGTACGTTTTATTTAAATTACAAAAATGTTACACAGTTTTTCTTTTGTTGATAAGATAAAAATACACTTACCGGAGTTGAGTTCGAAGATTTAATAACAATTAGATTAATATTAAGATAAATTTGAGCACATCCCGAAATATCCCAATTTTATTTTGTGGTCGTTTTCTTTGTTGGAAGTTTAGAACATATTATATAGATATTAAATAACACTGGTTTGGCTGCGAATAAAATATTGCTTTGTTACACAAGAAATTCTAATAACATAAAAATATATTTAGACGGACTTTCTCTCTCTCTCTGTTCGAAATATAATGATTGTAAGGAATTTGTAAAAGTGCGGCGGAGGGGAACAATGCTGGTGTGGTCGACAAACCACCCTTAAGTGATTTTGAGCTATCTATAATAAAAATTCTACTTGTATATAGGGGAAAGTATCATAAATCGTACCGTTGCCTTAATCGTACCATGGCAAAATTTCGTATGAGAATGTATTTTTTTGACATCTATCTGTTGTCATTTAAGTTATTTTATAAAATAATTGTCATAAAAATTAACAGCTAGCAGTGTAAACACCGAAACACAAATTTGTAACAATTTTAAATTTTGACCAGTGTTTCATGTAAATTTTGAGTCATTTTTATAAGACTTTGTTGAAGAATATGGTAGATATTAACAACTATTTTGAAATTTATTCAGTAAAGTAATCCAATAGTTTTATTTTCAACTAATTTTTATTTTCCTAACCTCATTAGTTAATGTAATATACTCTTTTTTTCAAAAAGTAACATAGTTGCCTATATTGTACTAGTACTGGTACGATACAGAAAACTGATAACACGTAATTACCTAAATCGTACCCTTAAAAAGTATTAACAAAAAATTGCGAAAGTAAAATAACTAAAATTATTTCGTTTGCATTTGTAACCTCTATTATATTTTTAGAATATATTATAATACCTATAAAAATTTTTTCTGTTTTTTAGAATAAATATGTGTGAGAAAAGAAAATATTACAATTGGTCAGAAGCAGATATAGAGATTGCTTTAAAATTATACTGAAATAAGATGTATGGCTCTAATGAATGTTATGTTATTTATATAAAATTCTAAAACCTATATTTAGAAGGCACTTAAAATGTTTAAATTTTGGAGTTAAGGACCATAAATATTAACAGGAGCCCGATAATTTTCAATAAATAAATAGAAGGCTACATACTGAAATTTGAAGAACGCTTCTTCGGCGTTACCATATTTGATGTACGAAGATTAACATATTAAGTAGTAAAACGAAACAAAATTCTTCATAATTCTAACAAAAGTAACGTAATGGTTGAGAAAAAGTGGGTCTACTGTTTTATGAGTCGATATCCCAATTCGCATTTATTGATTTTTTTGTTTTTAATAAAACAATGATTTTTTAAAAAATATGAGGATATTTCCTTTGTCACTTTATGTATAAAACAAATTCTGTTTTTAAAATTTAATAGCATTTATCCCTAGAATCATACATTGGTCTATGAGTCAAGTTAATCATACATCGGCGTCGTTTCGACGAATGGACTTTTTACGGGGAGTTTTAGAGTTTATTTGCAAAAAACATTTTTTTTACATAACAATACTACAAAAACGAACAAAATATTTAAAAAAATTGGATTTGGAAAAATTTCTTAATGTAAATATTTATTAATTTTTTTAATCTTTTTATCAAAGCATATTTTCATTATAAAAATTAAAAAATATATAAATACATCAATTGTAATAATTAATTTATGAACTATTATGAATCAGTGGACATGTGTGACTTTACAGAATGTGAAATTTCTTAGTCATAAATATTCCTATAGATATGTAGTTATTTCCCCATTAGGCACATTTATAAATTTTCTAAAATTTGTTAGTAATTTTTCGAATAAGATCTCAAAAAATAATAAAAATTAAAATATTTTCCACAAAATAAATTGTTAACCTTTTATTAAGTCACTTGAAACGCATTCTTTAGTTTTTGATTCAATATATTCAAACTTCAGTATTATGTCGTCTCTATAAGTCAAACAGCTGTAATCATCTTTCACATTATCATAATCATTGAATAAATTAATTATAACATCCATATCTTTAATAAATTTTAGAAAAATTAGGAAAACTTTTATATGTGGAGAACAAAATCTTTAAAAAAAATATAGGTTAATCATACATCGTCGTCCTTTTGACGCACACTATTTCAGTATAAAAAAAACGACAATAGCTATAAATAAAATTTATATGTCTTATGTGTTATAATAACAAATAAATTAGATAACAGAAGTTTCACAGCGAGCAGGTACCGACAAGTCACATTATTGGAGCAGGTAGAGAAGTTCGTTCGTCGTTTTGAGGAGTATGTATGATTCTAGGGTTATTTAAGTAATATTTGTTGGTACGACTTAAGAATCTCGTGGTACGAATTATGAATCTAGTTTCCTAAATTGATACCAATTGCACTAATCTTAATTTTTACATTTTTTAAGCATTTTTGATTTAGTTTTCTTATTAAAACATGACAGGATGGATAGAAAAAACTTCAAAATTTCATTCTAACATAAAATTTTTGCTAAATTTTTAAAAATATTTCCATAAAATCAGAAAATGTACAAAGTGGTTTCAAATTAGGCAACTCTCCCCTAAAACTACCCTGTCACACCTTGGGTAAATTTTTTGGGCGAGAAAAACATTGGTATAAACATTTATTAGACTCGTTGGCAGTAAGTATATTTTCCAAAAAATGATTTTATGATCAAAATTGAACTTTTATCAAATTCCTTACAAGCTATAATTACACTTTTTGGTTTTGTAAATTTGCGTCAGAAAAAATCTTAATACAATATATTTATGTTTTATTTATATATTTTTTTTATCTTATGTGTAAATTAATTTAATTAATTATAATTTAGAAGAAATGAAACGGAACTTAATTTATGAGCTGTTGTTACCAGGATAACAAGATTTTTGGCATCCAATATTTGTAATTTGCTAGGACCTGAAACAAAAAGAGACAAATTATTAATAAAAAAACAATGATTTCAGAAATATCGATAACAACTAAAACTGAAGCGACATTTTTTCAATTCATTTTTCTGCATAATATTCTTGAGCAATTTATCTCTTGAAGGCATAAGTAACTATTTGTATATTGTCAATCAGGGTCCAAGACCCCCTCCCTCTCTAAAATTATGTGGACCCGTCATAAAATTACATAAATTTTCCTTCAATTTATTTTATTTATATTAAAAAGTAAAATTTTTCATAACATTTTTCAGTGTTATCGGAGAAAAGCGTTATCAAAAAATTGGGTTATTTAAATTTTTATTAGACCCCCCTGCAGATTTGTAGTTGTTGTGTCACTGTTATCAATATATAGTAAATTTGACTCAATGTTCAAATAGTATCTAGATTTAAACTGTTACGACTCTCTAAAATTTAAGCTACTTTTTTCAACGTGGTCGATGGAGCGCATGTTTAAAGCCCTATAATTTCCCCATTAAGGTGAAATTAAAACTTACTCCCTTTAAATTTTAAACCCTTTTTAAAGACTAAAACAAAAAACAGTGATTTAAATATTTTTTTATTACTCATGCGGGAGAAGTACTAACTTGGCGCACAATTTCTGTACGCAAAATAGCTGTTTCCCCACTGTACTCTTTCCACATACTTCTTTGCGTGCGGAAAGTAACTTTCCACACGCAAATTGACAATAAAACACGCAAAATTTAATCGAAACACGCAAAGCCGCCTCTTGATTTTTCATTTAATAAATATTTCATAATTATTTCTATAGAAACCACCAACAAAGTAATTTAAACAATAATTAATTCAAAAAAAAAAAAAAGAAGAACACTTCAAAATATTATTTTAAAAAGTAATAAAAATGTCAAAAATAGTAATAATAATAATAGAAAAAAGTATGTCAAATTCGTAATAAAAAATAGTATGTGCAACTCGTGCGGGATTGTCGATTGCCCACTCAAGCGAATGAGCGCACTCACTACGTTCGTGCGCTCAATTTCGCTTTGGTGGGCAATCGACAATTTCCCGCACTTATTGTACAATATACTATAAAAGTACGGCATTTTTTTGCTTTATCGGTTTCCAGTCCCAAAAAAATCTTTTTTTTTTTTAAAGCACCGGTTGATATTCTTTTTTAGCCTACCCACTGAGGCTTTTTATTGTGCCCAAAATTTTTTTTAATGCTTCGCACCACCTAATAATATGAATCGGAATCGGCCAAAATAAAAAGAAATTTTTTTCGCTCAGAGGAAAATCTGATAATTTGTTCGGCTTCAGACCGATGCTCAAATATAATTTTAAATAAATTAAGAATGCTTTTAGTACCTACATAAATGCTCCATTTTACAAGAAAATATACCGAAATAATCCGAGTTACATTTTTTCCACTTATGGGGCATAATTTTGGGAACTTAACATGAGAGTAAGTATAAGAATTATCTATTATATATATTTAATAAAAACCAAAATATCATAATTTTCTATCGGTGTTTGCAAATGTCTCTTAAATTCACCTAAATATATGCTCCATTTTCTTTAATTTTGTTTCAAACTGTAGCATATCTGCTGCTTATTAACTAGCACATGTACCTGTACCGTTCGTTTAGCTAGCGGTGTACAACATAGCTACCTCTAGCCAGCTAGCTACCTTTATGTAATTAGTAATCTTTAGAGCAATTATGTAAATTTCACACACCGACAGTCATCATCAATATCTCATATACTAGGATTACAATTTCTTAGTTTAATTAATCCGTTCGCTACTGATCTATATGGATTTCACAAGTACAGGGTGTTCCACAATGTCTCAAACAGTCTAAAGAATGTAAAGTGTAGAGAAGGAGCTGTGAGGAACCAGAGCCGTGGAAAGAAATGTCGGGCCCTGGGAATAAAGCACATCTTTTAAAAATTTTTCCCCGAAAAAATAAGTGACAAACAAAAAGAAAAGATTTTACTTTTTCCCGGACCCCTTTTTTCAAGCCGGGCCCCAGGGCTACAATCTCAGCTACCCCACCCGCTCGTCGGGCCTGTGAGGAACAAAGAACTAACGTCAAATTAAACTTAAACTTAGGTCTACTCATATGTATCGTCATAGTAAATACAATTTTGTATTCCGCTAGTGTTCTAGATTATGATAATTTTGAAGAAAAGCTCTGTGTTTCCGAGATTGCTAAAATAACAAAAGCATTGTGATCACATTGTGAAATATGAAAATTTTTTCCCCTCCAAAATGAAAATTTTTACACGCATTTTACGTTTTAGTGCCTCCCAAACTGTACTGGTGTCTGTCTGTCCGTATATTTGTACGAAGATCTCACCAAGTGGCATAACTACGGACGCATTGTATCGTTTTTTGTGAAATTTTTACAAATTATGCGATTTGATTCCTAAATATTTCCCAAAGAATTTCGTCATAATCGGAAAGTACCTAATGGTAGAGCCACGGTGCTACCATGAAATTCTATTAAATGTCTATATTTTATTTACTACTAACACTAGGTGCATAGAATGTATTCCTTGCTTTTCTCGTTACGCACAGAGTTCACTAGTGTTCAGACTAGTAACGCCATCTAGAAGTGAAAATTATAATTCGTAAATTTGATGAAGTTCACTTAGGTTCCGTTAGGTTAGACCAAATTTAGTTGGGTTCCGTTAGGTTGGGTACGAGAACCCACATAGGACAGCTACCCCTGCCAAGGTCACCGAAAAAATTAACAGGAGGGTAGGAGGGCTCAGAACTCTCCAAAAGTAACTATTTACGAAAACAAGAAAGTTCTAATTTTAGTTTATTTATGCCAGCTTGAAACGTTAAATAATCAAACGCCTTTGCGTAATTTCCGTAATTATAAAGTTGATTAGCAAAAAGCTAAGAAGCAGTTCACCCTATACTTTTCTTAAGCAGGTTCTACACGATGCTACGAACACCTTCCAACATTGGACGTTCAATGGTTCATCGCATCGTGTGGCCGTTGTTCGAACCTACGAGTGTCCAATATCGAGTGTCAAACATTCGCATTTGGCCATGTCCCGCTCGATGTCGGTATTGTTTTGCACCGAGTCAAAGGGATGCTTCGAACGTTTGAAGGTCAATGTTGGTTGCGTTGGTTGGTTCGACTAAGTAGCTGCACGACTCGTTCATGTGAAGAGAGACAACATCAGTGTATAACATTAGAGATAACATCAGACAGATAACAGCCTCGTCCACTGAGTATCAACACATCATCATTCGTATTGGATCAAACATTCGATTCACCGTGTAGCAGATACATTCGTCGCACCGACTATCGAACTTAATTGCCTCAAACGTTCGATCGAACGTTGGAAGGAACGTTCGTAGCATCGTGTAGAACCGGCTTTAACGTTACTCTTGTTTCAAACATGACATTAAAAATAATATGATCAAGTACGAAATTTAGGATAAGGAGCAGTCTAAACACAAAATCACTATCAGGATTGGATAAAAATCTATTATGAGTACGAGGAAGCTGTATGCCACACCACATTGCAGTGTATTTCAAATGTATTTACCCAATATTTATGGCGACCGACAAAGTGTAACATTTTTTTTTTTGTGATTATATTAAAAAAAGTTTGTGGAAATATTGGTTTGTTAGATAATAAATTAAAATAAATAGTTTTGATTAACATATTAACTGTTCATTCATAACCATATTGGTACGCTCACACCTCATAACTATGTATACTCTAATAATTTTGTGTAGGTACCGGGTGTCGTTAATAAAGCTTCCAGTATCGGATGTTTGTAAACGATAAGACATACAGTTTCTGTTATTTTAGATGAATTATACAGAAGGGGAGGTTTACTCTAGAGTCCTTAAAAATTATGTATTTTTCTAGAATTTTTTTCTCAAGAACGGAAGTAAATATTAATTTCAAATTTTGTACACATATTTACTAAGTATTAAACTATACAAAAAAAAATTTTTCAAGGAGAAATATAATAAATTGTTCATTTTATAGATAGTGCAGTGTGACGATCCGAAAATCCGATGCCTTGTTGGTTGACACCATAGCGCCGGTAAAAAACCACTGAAATCTAAAAAGATTTATAAAATATATGAAGAGTACCGACACCTACACCTATAATATCAATAAATTGTTGAAAGAAAAAAAAATGGCGGATGTGTGAACTATTGATTACGATTTTTGTCTTATTCTTCGCTCTTTAAAGTAAATTTAAAAATAAAAAAAATATTGAAAGTGTATCGACGTTAGGTAGAGGTGCCGGAGAATTGAATCTTCTTTAAAATAAAAAATTTAAAAAAAAAGGATCCATCGAATAGTTTTTGAGTTATCGTGTCAACCAGTTCCAAAAATGTGGTTCCGAGATATTATAAAATATATATAAAGAAACGTATTTTCAAAATTTTATATTTAATACTCATTATTGCGTGAACTACGTTTTTTGATTTTTTGTTTTTATAGAAAGCTGGATTGGGTTAATGTGCAAAAATCTTTGTTTTTTTTTAAATTATTTTCAGCAATATCACTTTGGGAACATATTCTACACATAATTTGCTACCAATTTCTGCAAAAGAAAAATCAACTCTTTTTAACGGCGCTCAAATAAACCTCCCTTTAAATGAAGTTTAAAAATTTATTATTTTCAAAGTAGAATTTTTAAATAACTAAAGAATGCTTTTATTTGTCACTACTAAAATTAAATATATTTACAAGTAATACATAAAATTATTTAATATTTAAAACAAATTTTGAATACAGTCAGGAACCCTATTGGCAGTTTTCCCCCTTCTTAAAAATTTGACTCGGGTAAAACATTACCCGAAACAAAAATTATTCGAACCCCGACTATACAGCATCCAACATATATATATATATATATATATATATATATATATATATATATATATATATATATATATATATATATATATATAGTAGCTGATAGTATGTTCAAAAATAATAGTACCTTCTCATGTACCTACCTTCCAAAACTCAATAATAAGGGAGATAAAGCAGAAGGGTAAAATGTAGAGGGGTGGAACGAAACTGACTTCTTTTTTTTCTAAATTTTTTAGGCGCTTTTGATTACTGGATTCATATTCTAGGGGCGCGTATGAATATTAAGATAATTAAATTTATGGTATCGATTATTCGATCACTTATGATTAGGGGATAATTTGGAAATAGATACTTCTACTTTAAATTACTCGAAAACGGTAATATATATCGAAATGTAACAAGTATACTTTTTTGCGTGAAATTGTCTGAGCAAGTATATTATCAGGGATTTTGTTTAAATAATTGCAAATTAAAAAAGAAAAGACGTGATAACTCACACCTTCAACCCAAAACCACCCCTAAGTCATGAGTGGTGGAATAAGTGTTGACATAAATTTAATCCTTCTAACGCAAAATCAGTACCCCTAAAATATCAATCCGTTATTTAAAAGCGTTTGGAAAATATTTTAGAAATAATGGTTTTCGTTTCACTCCTTTATAGAGTTGTATTTCCCTTATTATTGAGTTTCGAAAAAAAGTGGATAGTACATGAAAAGGTACCATTAGTTTTGAACGTACTACGAGCTCTACCAATTACGGTACATAATTCTGGATCACCTTGTATATATATATATATATATATATATATATATATATATAGTAACGTTCTATTTCGCCTATATCTACCTACATATTTATATTCAATTATTTGCACCAGTAGAGGGCACTATAGTATTAGAAAATAGTGACGTTTTTAGCGAATTGTTCAATTATTAAACACGGGTGGTAATTATGTTATTGAAAATATAATTTTATTAAAATTATACATATGCATGCGCTTGCTATAGAATTGATTATTTATAGGTACGGTCAGTGTAGCGGCCGGTCAGTATGGCATGGTATTGCAGGTAATACAATTAAAATCAATTTATAATTAAATTGTAAATACATATTTATCACTGCACCATCAAAAATAAAAGTATGAGTGATGTGGCAACAGTGGAGCAACATGGTGCAGAAATGCAACAGCGTAGGTATACATAACGTGTATAGCTGAACCTTTTTTATGCGGTGGTTAGGGACCGCATCAAAAAAATCGGATAAAAAATATATATTCAAAAATATCATAAATGGCTATATAAAAAGTTTAGTTCGGTCCAGATTCTAAAAAAAAGAACTTTTTTATGCAGTGGATCGGGACCGCATAAAAAAAGTATCACCGAAAAACTGCTCAAAACCTCACGATTTCCATAGAAGTTGCTTTTCTAAACAAGATCAAGCATTAATTTACATGTTGGAATATTTTATTTCGTTTTTATAATATTATGAAAATTGCGATAAATACATCTGTAAAAAAAATCAATGATGTAATACCTTATATTCTTATGCAATGTACTGATTAAATGCTTAAAAATTATTAAAAAGTATTCTTATCAAAGAAAGTTATTATAGTTAACGTTTATGTTTCTTATTTCCTCTTGATTTTGATTCACATCATGCATTTTAATAACCAATTTTTAAAAACCGCATATAAAAATCGCACAAAAAAGGATTGCATAAAAAAGGGTTCAGCTGTATTAGATATTTTTAGACATTAAACATAACATTTCTATACTTTTGTAAATAAGTACATTAAATATAATATTTCTATGCTTTTGTAAATTTTAGATTTTACTGCAAATATAAAAAATTTTCAGTTACATTTCAGTTTCTGCTAATTTTATTTTTCTTTTCAGCACCTCATTCGCCATAGTTTCCAATTATCAATAACTCAATATCTACTGATCTTGTTAAAATTTAAATTTTAGCTTTAGAAACCTAGAAAATCGAGTAAGTATTATCAAAAATTAAAAAAAAATATATTTTTTATTACTCAGGCTGGAGAAGTACTAACTTGGCGCACACATTTCTGTACGCAAAATAGCTGCTTGCCCACTGTACTCTTCCCACATACTCTTTTGCGTGTGGAAAGTAACTTTCCACACGCAAATTGACAATAAAACACGCAAAATTTAATCAAAACACGCAAAGCCGCCTCTTGATTTTTCATTTAATAAATATTTCATAATTTTTTCCATAGAAACTAACAACAAAGTAATTTAAACAATAATTATTTCAGAAAAAAAAGACGAACACTTAAAAATATTATTTTAAAAAGTAATAAAAATGTCAAAAATAGTAATAATAATAGAAAAAAGTATATCAAATTCGTAATAAAAAATAGTATGTGCAACTCGTGCCGGATTGTCGATTGCCCAACTTCGCTTTCATGGGCAATAGACAATTTCCCGCACTTATTGCACAATATACTATTTAAGTAGCTTATAGGGGAAGGTCGCCCAAAGCGGGTAAGCTAAGATTAAATGCCCAAAAAAGTGACTTTTGACCTCGATAATCAGATCTTTTTTATATTATCAGATAGAATAGTTATCGAACTTTAAAATGAAACTTCGCTTAAGAAATGTTTATACGATATTTACTTTTAATAAAGAAAATACAAAACCTCTGCAAAAACCCACTTTGCCCGTATAGGTATCCTAAAGCGGGTAAGTATATATTATGTATTTAAATACTGTTATTATTTTTTAATATAAACTTTCTTAATCATATAGAACTTAACAATAATAATAATTAAGTAAAAAAAATTGAAAAAAGACAAAAATAATAAATTTATAACAATTAACTGTAACTTTCTTTACAACCTCCATATTGGAATATATTACTTCAGGTAATTCCACATCAAAATCACCACAAACAAGGCAGAAATATTTTTTCTAAGCTTTTCCCCTCATTCCGTCGTAATAAGAAGATTATTTATTTTTTTTCCCCTTCCAACAGTTTTTTCCATTAAGATGCTTCTATTTTGTCTACCCGCTTTGCCCATACCCGCTTTGCCCAAAAAGACTTAATTTTGTTAACTTAGAATAATTTCAAAATGAAAGCCGATACATGTCTACCTTTTTCTACATTAAAAGTCAAATGATGATAACATAATATGGTAATACCAAAAAGATTACAAATAAAAAGGTTTGTGACTAGTCACAGAATATTTATCGTCAAAATTTTTAACAAAACCATCAAAAAAATTTAATAAAGCTTAACTAGGACATTAAACGACACAAGCGTTCAAGTGCAACTGATTGACATTGGTTGATATTCGGTTAATCTCGGTATACACACGACCTGACAAAAACATTCGATGCAACGATATACAAGCGCTTACCCGCTTTAAGAGGGGTACCCGCTTTGGGCGACCTTCCCCTACCTTAAAGGTAGTTCTCTCAAATGATTTCGCACTAGGGTTGCCAACTGTCTCGATTTTACGCCGTTTTCGTTACGTAAGCGGTGAAAGGTCAAAAAACGCTATTCATGAAATTTTAATATTGTTTAAACAATAAATACGAATAAACCAGTTGCCAGACTGCTTCGGTTGAGTTTCTTGAAATTGGTGTATTTATTAAAAAATTATAATTTCTCTGATGATATCTTCAATTCAAAACGATTAACAAACAATTCAATTTTTTCTTTACACTCAGAACTTATTAATCTTTCTTTCCCTAGTTTTTTATTGAATACTGTCGAGTCTTTATATTGTTAAATACAAAATAGGGGTACTTAGTCAGAATTTTGAGATCTAATACATGGAGTATATACTAACATTAACTCTAATTATCTTAACTCAGAAGCGATCAATCTTTCCCAAATTACAAGTACAATCAGTATTCTTCTTTATACTATTAAAATTTGAAATTATTCTATCGAAAAGTTCAATGTCGAGGTAACTGCCTTAACAACCCTATCAATTTTTTAAACTTTTCAAAAACAACATTATTCAATCTTTCCATCCATAAAAAAAAGAAAAAAAATGGAGCACACGAACATTGAGCAAAATTTCGTAAAAATACTTCGCGTGAAAATTTATTACACCTACCTGTATTTTTTGACCATTCTAATTTCTGATTTGTTAGAAATGAATGTGATGTTTTCAATGTAGTGGTGAGCGCTGTATGCTGCGGCGGTATTTGCGGCACGGCGGGTATTGCCGCCACACAGCGCACCTCCATCGTCGCCGACGGCCCCAAGAAGTACAATCGGTCAGCGATTAATCGCAGTGTGGCCGTACTGGACACTAACCCGTCCTTATCTTGCGATAATATGCTCACACCGCTGAAGATGCTCGATGGCTGAAACAAACGAAAACAATCGCTTGAAATAATTCTTTTGTTTTAAAAAAAGATAAAATAGTACAATTGATCCGGGTTGATGTGAATAATTTTGTCTCGGAGTTGCGTGAAAGAAGAAATATCTGTTTAACCGAAAAGAAAATCTGTATTTACATTTAAAGGGTATAGCAAGATAAGTATAGGAAAATGGCCCCCCTATTGGTAATACTGATACCCCAAGTGATTACCAAATATAGGATCACTGACCCTTAACCTTAATTTGTCCTTGAGATATTATGATATTATCCAATAGATGTGTGAGTGCTGCAATTTTTCAAACTCAATTTTCTCAAAAGCTATAACACCTAGGACAATAAAACCGACGCCAAAATTGGGACTATATTATATATTTTTTGACGTTTTTTCCTAAATTTTAAAAGTTCATAATTACTGCATAAAAGATATAAAATATTTTTTAGTACGGTTCTAGTATACTTACACCTTTCAAAAAAATACAGAATATTTGTTTACCTTATGCACTTACAGCCCATCAAATTTCATCAAAATCGAAGATTCGCTTTTTGAGTAATAAATAATTTATTGAGTATATGGTATGTATTAACCGTAGAAAAGAGTGCTTAAAAATAACTGTATAAAAAGATTTTTAATTTTTTGGTAAATTTCTAGTATACTTACACCGTTCCAAAAAATGCAGTATATTCTTTAGTCTAGCCACTTATGCTACACCAAAGCTCATCATAATAGCAAATCGCGCATACTCTTTCTCAACCTCATATCTGAAAAGTCCCAATTTTTGGACACATAAAAAAAAACGTATTTAAATCTGCGTTTTCATCATTATGAACTTAAGATTTATGTTAATTACACCCCTTGATGTCGGCTACCTATATATATATATATATATATATATATATATATATATATATATATATATATATATATATGCAGTTTTTGATATATGAGGCTGAGAACGAGTATGCGCGAAATGCACTTTTTGAATTATAACTGACTTATCGACTATGCTTATTTTGCTATATCTTTTCATCTTCAATCAAAGCATCTTTAGTGATAATCACTTTGCAACTGATTACTGTTTATATTTATGATGGTTTTAAAAGGTGGTCACTACGCATTTTCATTTCAAAGGCGAAATTATTCTTATCGGGTTAAAGTAATTTATGAGTAACATGAGAATCGAATTTATTTGGATCGGTGAATGGTAAGTTATTTTAAAATATCTATGTAGAGAAAATACGTAGTTTTTCATAGTTGATGGTTTTTTTTTTAACCAATAAAATTTATATTGTAGAAATTCTATCAATAAATTTAAAGCTATTGTCTAAAGGTGCTTATTATTGCAATTTTCTTTAATCATATCCATAAATTATGATGCATTTAGAGTGACAATTTCTATACTAGGAGTATTTGTTCTTGGTAAAATATTCTAAAATTTGATTCAAAAATATATTTTACTTCCCCGTCAACATATTTAGGTTATATAGCGAAGGGACGTTTTACGACTAAATTATTGTATTTAGTCTGGCGACTTATGAATTTTTCCAGATCTACTAAGGCTAGCGAAATGAAATGAGTGCCAAAATAATTTTAACCCTAGAATCATACGTACTCGTCAAAACGACGAATAAACTTCTCTACCTGCTCCAATACTACAACTTGTCGTTGCCTGCTTGCTGTAAAACTTCTGTTATCTAATTTATTTGTTATTATAACACATAGGACGTATAAATTTTGTTTACAGCTATTGTGGTTTTTTTTTTTATACTGAAATAGTGTGCGTTAAAAGGACGACGATGTATGATTAACCGATATTTTTTTAAAGATTTTGTACTCCACATATAAAAGCTTTCCTAATTTTTCTAAAATTTTGTTAAAGATATGGATGTTATAATTAATTTATTCAATGATTATGATAATGTGAAAGATGATTACAGATGTTTGACTTATAGAGACGACATAATACTGAAATTTTAATATATTGAATCGAAAACTAAAGAATGTGTTTCGAATGACTTAGTAAAAGATTAACAATTTATTTTGTGGAAAATATTTTAATTTTTATTATTTTTTGATATCTTATTCGAAAAATTACTAACAAATTTAGTTAGTCAGAAACTAATCAGAAAATAACTAATCAGAAAATAACTACCTACATATCTACGGGAATATTTGTGACCGAGAAATTTCACATTCTATAAAGTCACACATGTCCACCGACTCATAATAGTTCATAAATTAATTATTTGAAAGACGTGTTTTATGATACAATTGATGTATTAATCTATTTTTTAATTTTTATAATAAAAATATGCTTTGATAAAAAGATTAAAAAATTAATAAATATTTATATTAAGAAATTTTTTTAAATATTTTGTTCGCTTTTGTAGTATTGTTATGTAAAAAAAATGTTTTTTGCAAATAAACTCTAAAACTCCCCGTAAAAAGTCCATTCGTCAAAATGACGCCGATGTATGATTAACTTGACTCGTAGACCAACGTATGATTCTAGGGTTAAAATATGGGACTTCTTAAAAGGATCAAAATTTTGACGTTTTTTTTTTCCGATTTTATCTGAACATTGCTTAGACAGAAGGTATAGCAAAAGATACCAGTTATTTTAAGGGCAAAAATTTATCATAAGTTGCATGATGGGAGAATTTTTATTTTTGGTGGTTTTTTTTTAAAGACCCTTATCTTTTTTATCAGAACTAAAAAGTTTTTGAAATTCTCTAACAATGTAGGTGTCGTAGCGTACTTTGAATAGGCAATCAATTTTCTTCAAAATCGTGTCACAGTGAATGGGGGTGATTTAAAATATAAACTCCTCCCCGTGAGGAGCCGGGAGCAAAATTTCGAAAAATTTTGGTTTGGTTATCGAAAAAGAGATCAAATAGCAAAATTTGGTAAAATTTCCAGAATATTCTATTCAGAATCTTGCAAAAATATTGAAACATCGACGTCGTCATTGGACTGTTAATGAAAAATGAAGACAAACGAAAGAATCTTATAAAAATTCTAAAACTTTTCGCGTAAAAGCCACTAAAAGCATACAGTCATTTGCAAACAAATGTAGGTACGCTTAAAAATATTTGCCTCCAAAAGTATGTATCGCTTCGTATTTTTGTATAAATGCATAGGTGTCCTTATGTGTGAAGCGACCTAGAAATTTCTAATTCTACTCTGTCATCTACGATACCGACATTCCCGATGAATTTCTGAAAATTTTTCGCTCTTGCTGCATCTTCTGCGAAAAAACACTTGATTTCAAAGTTTAAGCTCAAACTAAAGCAATTTTATGACGCAATAACCGTTCCTTGTACTCCATACTCGATATTTTTTACACTTGTATAATCTCTAAACCAAAATAAAAAAATATAAAATAAATAATCTACAAAAAAAAAAAATTAATGCGATATTGAAAACGTTACAAATTAAAATATAACGAGATACGTAAAAACGAAAACTAGTGGAAATAGAAATTAAGGTCACGTTATATACACACAAATTAAAAAAAAAAACGCCAAGTGCAAGTTGTACTTGTGCTAACAGTGTTCCTTACAATTAGTTGTTTTTATGAATTTTTGTAACGGGATATGAAAGTGGATGAACTATTTGTCCTAATGAATAAATTTTATTCCTTAAAATAAACCATGTTTTTCAATTTCAAAACGATCGTACAGTTATCTTGGTCTGTTTACGTTTACCAGAAACGAACAGTGATATAGTGAATGAGGTAATTGTACTAAAAGTCGCCGCTTTTTTTTTTTCAATAATAAATTAAATTATAAATAAAATTTAAATATTATTTGTCAATTTCTTTGAACAGGTAGCTTGAATATTTTCTTTCTATTAAGGATACCAAAAAATTTTACAAATATTAAATAATATTCAGGTGCAAAGAAAAAATGGACAAAAGTTTGTAGTTACTATAATTATATTACTGAATTCATGCTTTAATAGACTTTCATATAATACTTTACTCGGTGCTATTGGTAAAAAATTTTGTGTTTGCTCTTCAGGTTATCCTTTAAAATTAACTCCCAGAATCGAAATTCAACTTTACATCTGTAAATTATGCCACCACACCCTATCTCCGTGCTAAGTTTCAAATTTTCGCGTCGAGTGGTTTTTCAGAGGAAATTGCCTGTGACAATTTCGGTACGCAACACTAAAAATGCTACAAAAACACACAACCAGTAAATTCCAGCTCAAACCAAAGTATAAATAAATGTGAGAATTGTTGTTGTTAGCTCCAACTCCGGCAGCATAAATGTAGCTGCAATTTTATTTTTAATTAATATATAAATCAGTTGTGGATGAGGGAACATTTGTTGCCGAAGAATATGATGATATATGTATGTGGGGGAAGAGAGGGAAAGGGCACGAGTATCGCGTATGTAACGAACTGTGTAGAGTCTGTGCTCTAAAGACGAGCTAGCAAATAAGAGAAATTTCTTCTTCCAGAAAACAACATGTGTTAATGAACCACAAACACGCAAACAAACGTTACGTGATAAGCAATTGTAACTTACACTTATTCTTATATTTTCTACAGTAAAACCTGTATGAAGTAACCATCAGGGCTGTTCTGATATTATATACGTACCGTAAAACACCCTATCTATACCTATTAAACCTAACTTTACCATACGACACTTTACGTTAAAAAAATTAAAATTTCATTACTTTTCAATTTCAAATATTATCGAGTGTTTGTGAAACACTACTACGTATGACAGACTTTTGTCTGCATTTAAAACACACGTAGTATTCATATGTTCACTTATCGTTCAGCTAAACTTAAACTTTAAGCACTCGACTTCCTTTGGTTAACATGACCAAAAACCACATATGTAAATTAAAAATCACAAAGTGATTGAAAAACTTATCCGGATCGGCCGGGAATCGAACCAAGGATTTCCTGGTACCTAACCAGGTGTGCTATCCATTAGGTACACCATCGATGCTTTTTAAATGCAGACAAGAGTCTGTCATACGTAGTAGTGTTTCACAAGCACTCGCAAGCACTCGATAATATTTGAAATTGAAAAGTTGTAGCTGCTTCTCGCATTATAGAGAGTACATACACATAAGTGACTGAATGTTGTCTGTATCGGGTGTCTGTTGTCGAGCAAAGGATCGATGGTGTAATGGATAGCACACCTGGCTAGTTATCAGGAGATCCTGGGTTAAATTCCCGGCCGATCCGGATAATTTTTTCAATCACTTTGTGATTTTTAATTTACAGAAAAATTTGATACAAAATATAGGTCAAAAAAGGGGCTTTTAAATTCTTTTTTTAATCCGGCTCTGACCGTCACATCTTTGTAAGATAAATTTTCTGTTTTTAAAAAAACATCTGTAAAACACGTTTACGACCTAAACATGTTTACAAAATTTTATTGAATTTTAGTCAATAAAATTGTTTTCTACCTTTGATATTAAGAAGGTATTTATGTATAATTTAGACACGGCCGTACTTAGAAAAATTTTGAAACATCATGTGGCCAGTTAATTTGCGATTTTCGCAAACTGTTAACTCCGAAAAAATTCCTGTGGTTTTAATGTCTACAAGGTGGAATGAGTCACCCCTCAAAAGGACGAGAGTTATTTCTTTTACACCCTGTATTTTGCTTACTAATTTGCAAATTTTGAATTTTTAAGGTGACAAAATTTCCTTCAAAAATACCAAAACCTAAAAAATTAGGTTTACGAAGTTTCACTGTACTTGTTAATATTATGAACATCAAACAATATTGGCCCGGTCTGGCACGGTCCATAGTCCCCCCAACACAAAACAACGATCATAATGGACGAGACAAGGTATGTATTAACAGAAATTATTACTTTGAATGGAACAAGCACGTTCTATTCATCCCCACCTTTATCCCCCCCCCTCAATAGGTAGATATACGTAAGTCTATAAATAAGTAAATCCTGTTGTATGTAGGGATGGACAAAAGGAAAAAATATATCGATATATATCGTATCGATATTTTTAGACAATATCTCTATATGCAGAGTAAAAAATATAGATATTTCGATATATCGATAATTTTACCCCAATGTGCAATTACCTAAAAAAATATTTGAATGAGAAAAAAAAATCAACACATATTTGGCAGTTTTATTAGTTTAATTTGTTATTTATTAAACAATAGTTTCTTATTCAGATTTTAAGAGATCTTTTACAAGTGATGTGCTATAATACTATATTGTGCAATAAGTGCGGGAAATTGTCGATTGCCCACGAAAGCGAAGTTGAGCGCACGAACATAGTGAGTGCGTTCATTCGTTTGAGTGGGGCAATCGACAATCCCGCACGAGTTGCACATACTATTTTTTATTACGAATTTCACATACTTTTTTCTATTACTATCACTATTTTTGACATTTTTATTACTTTTTAAAATAATTTTTTTAAGTGTTCGTCTTTTTTTCTGAATTAATTATCGTTTAAATTACTTTGTTGGTGGTTTCTATAGAAATAATTATGAAATATTTATTAAATGAAAAATTAAGAGGCGGTTTTGCTTGTTTTGATTAAATTTTGCGTGTTTTATTGTCAATTTGCGTGTGGAAGGTTACTTTCCACAAGCAAAAAAGTATGCGGGAAGAGTACGGTGGGCAAACACCTATTTTGCGTACAGAAATGTGTACGCCAAGTTAGTACTTCTCCCGCGTGAGTAATAAAAATAAATAAATCACTTTTTTGGAATTCTTTCCTGGGGAGAATCCATTTATTGTAACGAAAAAAAACCTTTCTGCATTAAAGTGCATATAATTAAGTGTACTTTGAATATTTGTTCTTTTATTTTTGATCAGCCCTCTGCCCTTGTAAGCCTGTGAAATGTCAGGCCCCAAAAAATAGAAACAGTACCAATGATTCAAAGAAAACTATAAATACGATTAAACTAAGATTGGATGTATTCTCATTATTATGAAGCCATTCTTTTGAAACGTACCCCTTGCAGTCAAAATGGTGCATTCTAGTTCGCTCCCGCGGCCAGATTTTAATCTTATCCTGAAAAACGGTCGTAGATTAGTTCGCTCCCAACGTGTTACCTACTGACAGGTAAAATCAATTACCTAAAAATATTCAAACTCATACATAGACAACCATTTTTTTTGCTACGGACGTGACATTTTTATCCCGTTTACACGATTTCTTATAAGAAGAAAAAATAGAAATTATTTTTTTCTTATAAATTTTCAATACTAAGCAGATAAACAAATGTGTAAACAATATTTGTACTGAATATAAAATACATAATATTGTTATTTTTAATGTTAGCTGTGTTACGGGCGTGACAGGAAAGTGCCTGTTTTGTCACGTCCGTAACACAAACTTTATTAGCTCTAGCATTAAAACTAATAATGTTATGTATTTTATATTCAGTACAAATATTGTGTACACATTTGTCTATCTGCTTAGTATTGAAAATTTATAAGAAAAAAATAACTTCTTTTTTTTTCGCTTATGAGCAGGCGTGAAAACTGCGAGAAAATGTCACGTCCGTAACGAAAAGAATGGCTGTATGGTGTTTTTTGTAAGACTATCTGGAATCAGCCCTTAATATAAGAAATTCGATTTTTTAGAACGCCTGAAAGGTCAAAAACAGCAATTTTTCTTATTTTTTTTCAAAATGACGCCAAAAAAAGTATGAGGTCTGATGGGCTGATACATACATACATACAGAGGGAGTATGTATCACAGAAAATAAAGCTCTTAAAAAAATATCAAATTTGATACTCGAAAATAAATATCGATTATCGATATATCAAGATTAAAAATATCGCCGATATTTATCGATTATTTTCTAAAAAAATATCGATATTTTTTGCCCATCCCTAGATGTATGGATGGGTTAGAACAGGGGGTACGAGAAGTGAGGATAATTTGTATTTATTTATAAAACGATCATAAACACTCACATCATAAATAAACTACCTCGAAAATATAGTTCGAAGGTTCGATTATCCAATTTTTAATTGATTTTTTTCGATTGGTTTAGTAATAATTTTTTTCCTAGCGAAATTAAATATAAATGCACGAAATATTGTAACAAAAGAATGTAATAAATTGCAAAAAAAAAGATAAATAAATACAGCTGAATCTCTTTTTATGCGGTGGATAGGAACCGCATCAAAAAAATTGCACAAAAAAAATATTTATTAATATTCAAAAACCTCATAAATAGCTATAGCTAGTGATGAGCAAAATTAGTCTTGGTCTTGCAATCTTGTCTTTTTTGCAAGACCAAGACCAAGACCAAGACTATGTATACCAAGAGCAAGACCAAGACCAAGACTGTAAATATGGCTGTAAGACCAATACCAAGACTCAAGTGAGCAAGACCAAGACAAAAGCAAGAAAAAAGGAAGAGTCTTGCTAAACTATTTAAATAGTTTGAAAGTTTAATTAATACCGTAAAGAGAGAAAATTCTGATTTTAGAACAAAAAAATTCTGTAATAAAAAAATGCAAGAAATTGCAAGATTTTTTAGCAATACCAAGACCAAGATCAAGACTGCATTTTGTAAGACCAAGACCAAGACTGCATTTTGCAAGACGAAGACCAAGACCAACACTGCATTTTGTAAGACCAAGACCAAGACTGCATTTTGCAAGACCAAGACCAAGACCAATACTGCATTTTGCAAGACCAAGACCAAGATTCTTAATGCAAGACCAAGACCAAAACCAAGACTGCCAAGTCTTGGTCTTGGTCTTGCATTTGCTCATCACTAGCTATAGGAAGTATATATAGTTCAGTCTGGATTGTAAACTTTTTCTATGCGGTGGATCGGGACAGTATAAAAAAGGTTTCACTGAAAATATATAACTCAAAACGCTCAAAACCTCACGATTTTCTTAGAAGTTACTTTTCTAAACAAGATAAAGCATTAAGGTGGTTACCTTGTGACATGCTAGTAGAAAAAATTGCGAACCAAAATTACTTTATGTCATTATTGTCTGTATTATTGGATAGATGTTCATATGTATTAGTTTTCATACCAACATGTAGATGCATACTTTCAAACAGCCTGTATATACACACTTATACTATCAAAGTTTTTTATTATAAATACGCTGGCATCCTTGTAATTTTATCCAACAAACATATTAAGTGGTATGCATATGCGTTTGGAACCCTGTATTTTTTCACCTGTACAAGACAGATATATGCTCTCGCGGACTTTTTTGTAGAGAATTCGATTCTCTACAAAAAAGGTTTTAACACTTTTTAATGTATCTATCACCGTTTTCGCTACGTAAGCGGTAAAAGGTCAAAAAACGCGATTTATGAATTTTCAATATTGTTTACAAGTAAATACGAATAAACCGAGTTATAGAGAATTATACGAGTTATTTAATATACAGGGTTGTCAGACTGCTTCGGTTCAGTTGCTTGAAATTGATGTACTTATAAAAATACTATAATTTCTCTGATGATATCTTCAATTCAAAACGATCAACAAATAATTCAATTTTTTCTTAACATTCAGAACTTATTAATCTTCCTTTCCCTAGTTTTTTATTGAATTCTGTCGAGTCATTATATTGTTAAATACAAAATAAGGGTACGTAGTCAGAATTTTGAGATCTAATACATGAGTAGATACAAACTTTAACCCTAATTATCTTAACTCAGAAACGATCAATCTTTCCTAAATTACAAGGACAATCAGATATAGCATTCTTCTTTATACTATTAAAATTTGAAACTATTCTGTCGAAAAGTTGAATGTCGAGGTAACTACCTTAACTTACACATTTTATTTCATTTTTATAATATTATGAAAATTGTGATAAATACATCTGTAAAAAAAACTTAATGAGGCAATAACTTATATTCTTATACAATGTACTAATGAAATGTTTAAAAACCATCATTAAATAATTTTATCAAAGTAGATTATTATAATTAATGTTTAGTTTTTTTCTTTTACTTTCTCTTGCTTTTAATTCATACTTATACACTTTAATGGCCATTTTTTACAAACCGCAAATTTTAAAAAAGATAAAGAATAAACTTTTGAAAAATTTTTTTGAAATTTTTGCAATCAAAGTAATTTTTGTTCAACAGAGTAATTAATATGCGCCAATTTGAATATTAATGTTCAGTTTTATTGACTAGCTGGCTTGTGAATTTGCATGTAATTAACAAACTTCTAATAACAAACCAAAATGACATTTTTAATTTGAATCTGCCAGTTTTTCACCACACAATTTTTTTGATGAATTTTTGGTGATAAAATAATAACGATAATTTTAAAAAAGTTTTTATTATTTTTTCCCCTAGTTTGGTCGTATTTGTTTCGCTTAGACGCAAATGAGAATTATATTTTTTCGGTAAAGTAGATTTGCAATTTTAATTAGAAATAAATGAGTTTTTTGTTTTTAAATTCTCCTCCAAACAAAATAGGAAAGACGATATTAAATGAACTGAAAGGGCATAGACGGGTAAGATAGGAAAACAGCCCTTGACGCAAAATCTATTGTTTTTATAGGAAATAATACTTCTTAGCCCCAGATACATTCCTGCCAAATTTCAACCCTCCCAGGCTAATAGTTTATGAATACACGAAGAGACAAAAATTTAAAAAAAATTTTTTTTTGACGAAATTACTGAGCCGATTTATTTGAGTTTAAAATATATTGGCAAAGTAATAACAAAAATTAACGTTATATCCCTTTATTATACAAATTTTTTTAAATTTTTAAATGTAAGTAAATTTTTTTTGGCACTTACGTGTTAGCGACACCCACCATTTTTTGTTCAATAATATGTCTCTTAGTGCTCTATAACATATATTTTTATGGAAAAATTTTCGTAGAACATAGTAATATTTCAATACAAATGCATGCCATGTTCGGTATTACATATATTACTTATATATAAAAAGGATTATAAAGTAAAATATCTACCCTATTTCTAAAATAATATAATTACATACGTTCATAACTACGATAAACTAGTTTAAATTTACAAAAGTCCAACACTATCTGCCGGTTGTCTTTTTTATTAATAAAAGAAAATAGATATTGATTTCTCTTTTGTTAGAGTTTTTTCCTTTGTAAGACGTCAAGTAAAATTTTGTTAGCTCATATACACCACGTCTTACAACGTCAACAATTTCATATAAAGTTTATTAGCTGTCAAAATAGTATACCAGTTGGTCATTTCGTTATAATTCCCCATGACTCGTCATCGTGTTAACAAAAGAAGACAAACAGCAGATAAAGCTAGACGTTTGTCTAAGCTTGTTTGTCGTAGATATGAACGTATGTAATTTTATTACAGAAAAAATCCACTTTCTGCACTCCCTTGTACCGAACATGACATGCATTTGTATTGAAATATTACCATGTTCTACCAACTAAAATTTTTCCATAAAAATATATATTATAGAGTACTAAGAGACATATTATTGAACAGAAAATGGTAGGTGTCGCTGACGCGTAAGTGCTAAAAAAAATTTACTTAAATTTAAAAATTTAAAAAAGTTAGTATAATAAAGGGATATAACGTTAATTTCTTTTTTGTTACTTTTCCCAAGGTGGGTACACAATATATATTAAACTCAAATAAATCGGCTCAGTAATTTCGTCAAAAACAATTTTTTTCGAAAATTTTTGTCTCTTTGTGTATCCATAAACTATTAGCCTCAGAGATTGAAATTTGGCAGCATTGCATCTGGGGCTAAGAAGTATTATTTCCTATAAAAACAATCAATTTTGCGTCAAGGGCCGTTTTCCCGATCTTACCCGGCTATGCCCTTTCTTTTGTTTTTAATCTTTCATTCATATTGTAATAGTTATATCGTAAAACACTGCCGTAAGTAGCGAAAAAATGCTTGTTTCCAAACAAAATTCCATTTCATGATGATTGTTTAATCAACCAAAAACTAGTTAATGGAAAATATATTTAAGTGAAAATTTGACAAAATTAAAAATTTTTCATCATAGTCACAATAAATGTTTCCGAAGTTAGACTGGCGTATGAAAGGTTTTTATTATCTTTGTTTTTAAATGATACTTTTCGTGATCGCAAACTTTTGATTGTAAATATCCCGTAAATGGTGCGTCGTAACAAAAAATTAACGGAATTTTTGAAAACTTAAGCTAAGTAAGCTATGAGTATTTCAGACATATTGCGACTATTAAAATGTAGTTTTCGTTATCGAAAATTATCGATGCCGAAGAAAGGGAGTACCACATATGCTAAATTATACTTGTCGTTATCAAAAATCCTTCAGGCGAAAAGAGCTCAGACTAAGTCAATAGTTTAATTGTAACTTTCAAAAAACTCACTCTGTATATTTTATAATGTATACTTGAACTAAATTATAATTTGTGGTAAAAATTATATAAGCAATTTATGGGAAATTTTTTTGAAATATTTTAATAAATTATCTGAATAAGTTAGAAGCTTATATCGGTTTTTATATGCACACTTGAACTTTTTCCAACTTTTTCAACCCGGAAATGTAAAAATGAACCATTAATTTTGCATTATTATCCTCGCGGCATCTCTGTCTATTTTTATAATTGTCTTATATAATTGTAAAATCAATTGTTGAATGTTCTACTGTGTATTTAGCTATAATAAAACTATACCTACTACATATTCTGAACACCCTGAGGGAATATATTCGATTTAGAAATTTAGATTATAACTGTCTGTTTGGCAAATCAATTATTTTATTTTTATCATAAGTATATCTAGGTGAATGGTTTGGTTTGTTAACTGTTTATTGACTGTTGAATTCGTTTATTTCTTAATATATTTGACACATTTGGGGCTACTATTTATGACGCAGAATATAAAACAGTTAATAACAGTTAGTTAAAAATTTTTTAAAACACAGTTGTCGATTCTTCAGAAAGTAACGACATTCTTTCGGGGATGCCGAGAATACCTCCGGGTCTCTTTGCCAAGCTCAGGTGCCGGGGTTACAACCCCGGCTGCCACCTCTTGTTAGGTCTAGAGCTTGGATACCGGTATTCCGGTACTACCGAAAAACCGGAATACCGGAAATTTTTAAACGTTTTGTAAATCCGGTATTAAAATTTCAAATACGTTTCAAATAAGTTTCGGTATTAACAAAATCAAATACTTTATATATTACATATTTTGAATATTTTTTTTACGTTCGATTTACAACATAAATTTTATTACAATGTCTTTAGTTTTGCTTAATGTTTTCCATATGTGCAGATGACCAGATATCTTATACTTATTCATATTTTTTCATAATTCTGGAATATTTTTAAGTATTTTTCTATAAGAAAAAATACAAAATTATGTATTTAAATTTTTAAAAACCAAAGATGAGGTAGTTTGTTATTATTACTGTTACTAATTAATTTTATGAAATGATTTTTAATGTTTTTTCCTTTTTTCTATACTATCTTCATTCAATACCGCAAAAATACCGAAATACCGGAATTCCGGTATTTTAAATGCTAATACCGAATAAATACCGGTATTATAAAAAGACACCGGTATTCCAAGCCCTAGTTAGGCCTATTCCCTTAAGTGTGCTTTAATATAGGATGAGGACAATGAACACTGAAAAGGTATTATCACTTTAGTCATATAAGTATAGTATATTTTAATAACTATATTAACGATATGATCAGTAATATTGATGTCGAGTCGAGAAGCACCTAGTCGATTAATCAATTAAAACTATTTTTCAAGCAACATTAGTCATCAGTCGAAAATATCGTGTATACAATAGTCGATTAATCGATTAAAATTTTAGTCGAATTTATGAAAAGGTTAATCTACCTATGTAACTCAACTCTTTCAAAAACTATGTTGTTTTTTTTGATTTTTTTTTTTTTAATTGTTGATTTCAAAATTTTCTTTAAAAACAAATGTATTAATGACAGAAAATTTCCTCTGAAATCTTATAAATAATACAAAAGATTGATTAAATTAATCTTTTTCTAGTTATTTAAAAAGAAAACAATCATTTAGTCATTTAGTCGAGGATAAAATAGTCGACTAAAAAATTACAAAATTTGAAGAAAACTAGTCGACTAAACAGATTAATCAATTAATCGCCTAAATTTAATCTTTTTCTAGTAGATTATTTTACCCTCGACTAATCGACTAATTTAATAATTATTCTGTTATTTATAACTAAGCTTCCAAAAAAATGAAAACTAAAATCTTATTTGTTTATAAAATTTTTCACTTGAAAAATTATATCATTGACACTATATGATATGTCATGATATGTCGTTTTCTTTAAAAAAAAAATTAAATTTCAATCACTAAATTCAAAAGGAAACATTTGTTTTTGAAAGAATTACATAGGTTACCCTATTGATGAATTCGATTAAAAATCAATTAATTAAAACTATTCTCTATTCTCGATATTTTCGATTAATTACTACTTTTGTATGAAAAACAATAATTATTTTAGTCGATTAATCGACTAACTACTGCTCGAATCGACATCACTAATGATCACTAAAAATTCCCGGGCAAAACCCGGAAAAAAAGTTACGGAAATAACAGTGAAAGTAATTTTAAAATTTATCTCTTACACATAACGGAACAAATCCGCTCTTCAGATAATGTTAATAATATAAACTTGATCATAAACGTACCTCAAGGCGTCGACGCTAAGAGTGATATATGCGCAAACATGAACACGTAATATTTATTTATATTTTCTTTTTTTTTCATGATAAACTGTAAATCCATGTAAAAAAAAAAATAAAAATTCGATTTTCACTAAATCAGTTTTTCCTATTTTCATTACATTTTCATTCTATGTATATTTTTATTATATTGGATATTTTTATATCGTAATAAACTTTAAATTTACAACCACCAATCTCCCTCCCAACACCTACGATTGATTTTTATTTGGCAAACAGTAAACGTTAAATTACATATTCCACACGTAGCAACGAAAGTGTGCTATGGACTAACCAAACCGTACGTACGTGTATACTGAATATGATTGATTTATTGTAAAATTGTGGTAAATAAATAAGAAACTGTTAAAAACAAAATAATGCACCAACTGACAAAATAGTATGTTACGATAAAAGGTCGGTAAGAGGTTACGTTTACTGATAACGAAAATGTTGGACTCAAAGCGTCGATCTTTCCCGATTTTCGAGATCTGTTAATCCGTCACGAAAATAGGAACGACTCACTGACCCGTGCGAATATTTCGCTAACATATTTTTTATAAAAAAAAAAATTTACGTTAAAAGTAACATTAGTAACTGTCACAATACAGGGTGTAAAACAAATAACTTTCGTCCTTTTGTGGGGTGACTCATAGCACCCTGTAGACACTAAAACCGCAGGATTCAGAAAAAATTCCTGCGGTTTTAGTGTCTACAAGGTGCTATGAGTCACCCCACAAAAGGACGAAAGTTATTTGTTTTACACCCTGTATATCCTTCTAATATGAAATGGGCTACGGTTAAACTGGTTATTAATAGATGGCGCTTTTTGTAATCTTTATAAGTTTATACAAACACGGTTTTTAAAATAAAATTTTTTAACGAAAGCATTAATTTTAAATAATTTTTTTAATTTTTCGTCATTAGAGGGGAAGGTAATCTTCAAAATGTCTGAATCAATAATTCTTTCCAAATGTCTCAATCATTAAGTTTCAAAATAACACCTTTAAGGAATTAACAGGAGGATTGAAGGAGAAAAATACGAGTAATTTACCCTGAACCGTTTAAATGTTTTTGTTAAGTCAAATTTTTACGATCATTGCTACAAAACCATATCTTACATAAAAAGGTTTATGTTTTCAACCGAAATTAGAGTAGGGAGAAATTCGCTATGTTATGCAGAATGCTACGACAGTGATATTTTGAATAATAAGATTTATGTTATTTTTTCCGAAATACAATTAATATTTTCCAAGAGAATATTAATTTGTAGAATATTTATTTTTTTTTTTATAAACCAAAAAACTGTTTAAAAATAAACCTTACAATATTTTATAAATGTTTTTTTTTTTTTTTTTTTTTTTTTGAAAAATTTTTATTATTTTTATTTTACACGTGTAGGCATGAAAAAAAGGTTCATAACTTCCTAGAAGGTATCAAATTCTTACATCCATTAACCACATTTAAAAAAAAATACACTTTTTACTCGTTATAAGCAACTTGAAATCCTTACTAATATTTTAAATGCGAAAGTGAGTTTGTTTATTTGTTTGACTGGCTTTCACGCCTCAACAGCTTAACCAATCAACTTGAAACTTTGCACAGACGTAGCTTGCGGGCCAGAGACGGCTATAGGCTACTTTTTATTTCGGAAAAATATTTCGCTCCCGAGGGAAAATGCATTAAATTACAATAGCTGACTATTTAAAAACGGATAAATGATTTCAAACTTTGTATATTGCTAACAGAAGGGATGAGAAAGGACACAAACTACCTTATACCTCGGAAAATTTCCCATGGGAAATTTCATTCCTGTGGAAAAATATATTTTAAATGAAACAAAAAATTATGATAGACAAATATGACGATATACGGCGATAAACATAGGTTATTTTTTATCCCGATAAAATATCTCATTCCCGAGGGAAAATGTATTTAAAACGAAACAATGAAATAACAACTGACTAGTAAAAAAAAAGGTGATTGATTTCAAACTTTGCATATTGTTTACAGAGACGATGAGAAAGGACACAGACTACTTTCTATCCCGGGAAAGTCTTATTCCCGTGGGATAATATATATTTAAAACAGTATAAAAAAGAATCATTGATTTCATTTGAACTTGGCATGTTGTTAAAGGAATGTTAGTATATTTTTTACTCGGGGAAAATATTGTATTTCTGTGAGAAAATTTCAAAGAAAAAAGTAATAATACCTACTCGACGCGTAATAGCGACGTGATGAAAGTTCACTTTATATGTTTTAACTAGATGCATAATCTCAAATTCCACGCGGGTGAAGCCGCAGGTAAATGCTAGTAGAATCATAAATCTTACTCTTAGGCTGATCGTCCTTTGGATGCGGAAACGTGCGATATTTAATTCGGACGAATACGTATGAAAACGGACGAACGATCCAAACAGCTGTGAAGCTATACATCCTCGTCTATTGAAAGCGTCTCGTTCGTCCGTTTCCGTGCGTATAATTGCAACGTGCGAACCGATCCAATTTTGTTTGGATTTTGTCGCGCGAAGAAGTCCGTTCCATGAGATTTTTATTTTTATTGAAATGAAACTGAAGGTAAATTACAATTATAACTGTGCACCTTTGCATATTACGTGCCACAAATTGTTTTTTACATATTTTTATAGCATCTATAGCTTGAGAAAAAGAAAATTAAAAGGGAAAATACTGACGAACATTCGGCTAGTGGACGGACAGTAGACATATCATGTCGGATATCATGTGCGTATTCGTCCGTATTAAATATCGCACGTTTACGCGTCCAAAGGACGACCAGCCTTATATGGCATATGGTTCCATTTCAATTTTTGAGTTGCTGACAACGAGTCAAAAGTGTAATAATAAATAAATAAAAAAATATCTAGTATGGAATACCAAGAAATACAAGTAATAAAATTAATGTTTACTCACGAAACTATACCTATACCAAAAACATTTAAATCCTTATTTTTTTACCTCCCTGAAGCATTACCAAAAAAAAAAGGAGAAAAAGAAATTAATTTTAAAAACCAAACATAATAGTATTATTGGACTTTCATGGGCGTAGCTATAAGAATTTCTTATTGAAGGATTCATCTTATCATTTTTTTCGAACAAATAGCGCTTGTACAAGACCGTGGAGAGAAATGACGGTCTGCGAAAATAAACCACACTTTTAAAAATAGCCCCCCCCCCAAAAAAAAAATAAGATGAGCCTAAAAAAACTTTTTTTGCTTTTTCCCGGGTTCCCTTCGACAGACTCCTTCCTCAAGCCCGTGCCCCGGGGCTACGACCCTGGCTTCCACCCCCCTCATCTAACCCCCTTCCATTGGCTATGTTTCTGTTATATTATTTTATTCCTGAATTGGAATTTTATATAATTAATTTGTACCTACATTATTTAAAAGAAAAAGCATTAATGGTATATTGTACAATAAGCGGGAAAAGAGGCTTATTTCTCACGAATATGAGTTTGTTGCAATGCAACAATTCGTATGAGTGAGAAATAATCTTTTCCCACGTATTTTACACTATACTTTTTCTACGAGGACATTTTTTTCGTAAAATTTAACATAAATAATTAAAATAAAATTTAAATTAGTAAAAATTTTTTATAATGTCAGTGCTAAGATATTCAAATTTTTGCCAAAGCATACTTTGAAACTATGGAAACAATAATAAAGAATCAACATACATATGTATATTTTTAGTATTATTTCTATATATTACGTATATATATATATATATATATATATATATATATATATATATATATATTAAACTAACGGAACAGCATACTTTTTATTATATTAAGGCGTGGGAAATAATTTCCCACTGTATTTCCGCACAGTGTGGGCAATTGTTAATTTTTACATGTAGTTAACCGTGCACAAAATTTTACTTTTAATAGTAGGAGTAGAAAAAATATATTTTTACAGTAAAAATAAAGCCTTAATTTACTGTCTGGGAGAAAGCTTCAATTTGTTCTCACAGGGGCTTAAATAAATATACTGCAAAAACAGTATCCACGTCTTTTTTTTTAACAGAATATTTTGGCTGTTCAGTTTTAAAAATTGCATTCTTCACTTAACCAAATAATGAAAGCGATTTATTTCTTTTATTTATGGCATTTCGAGAAATTTTCTGAAATTCGAACTAACCATTCATGATCGGGGACTATTTTAAAATACAGACAGTCTTCTACTAGTATATTTATGAGAGCATAGAGGTGTCTGTCAGACACATGATGCTTGTTACGTGACTAAAAAAGATGTTGATGAGTAAGGGTTCAAATAGAAATGAACCCTGTTTCTTTAAAATAAATATTTCTGACGGTATGTTAATGTTATTACATACGTTCATATATCTGTGGTCTTTTCTTTTTTTACATATATGTATTTGTATTAGTCGGAAAAATATACGCAGTACAGGTAACCCCCGAATTACGTCGTTTCAAGCTATACGTCAAACAATATTCTTACATTACTTTGAGTTACGTCACCAAGTTTGATATAGGTATTTTTGTTAACATTTTTAACCAGAATTGTTAATTTTAATAATAGTGGTGATGAATTTTAAAAAATAAAAAAAAATTATTTCAGTCAAAATTGGATTGATAACTTTAAGAAATATACCTAGGTAAGCAAATTATCATTCTACGGAACCCTATCGTGAGTGTATTCGACATACAAAATCAATTATTTTTATTAATAATAATTTCTCATCTTTTCTCGATTTTCAACGAAAAAAAAAAACTCACGATTTCTGAAATTTTTTTTTAAAGTGATTTTTTTTTTATTTCAGCATCTTATTCTCTAATTCTACGGCAACCGCAAACGAAAAATGCAACAACAGTGTTTAAATTTTTTTTTTTGTCAGTCATAATGAGCAATCTTAGACATCGAGGAACATCATGTCATGTTATACGAGTTTAAAAAAGGTACTAATGCAGCTGACGCAACGAGAAATATTTGTAGTTTTAATGGTGACCAGTGTTGTGCTTATCTAGATAACGTTATCTGAAATTTTATCTAGACAACGTTTTCGACATCTTATCTTTTTATTAAGCGAAGGAGAAAGATAAGACAATAAAAATAAAAATACATCTTTATTTTTTCTGAAAAATAGAAAATTAAAGCTAAATTCACCGTTTCCCTATTTGTATTCATTTGGCCGACCATGTAATTCAGATAAATTTTGACACTTTCTTAAGAATTACAAAAATATTTAAAAGAAATTATTTAATTTTAAACAGAATTCTTGTTGTCTGGTGGAATTATTGCCGTCATTAGTTGGAATAACATTTAGTCGTGTAATATGAAATGTCGTATTCCGACCACTTGGTCTACCATGTAATTCAAACAAGTAATGCATTATTATTTTAAACATTAGAGAAATGTTTAGAAGCAATTTTCGTATTTTAAATGGAATTCTTGTAGCTAGAAATTATTTCAGCAATTAGTTGGAATAACATTTAATCGTGTAATATGAAGTGTCGTTTTCCGACCATTTGATCGATCATGTAATTCAGATAAATATCGACACTTTTTAAGCACTTTTTTAAACAAAAAATGTTGTACTCTATTGTGCTAGACGTATGCTATCATGGATCGTAAATAAAATAACTAAATCCCAAAACATGCGATTTTCATTGCCAAAATTTATTGTAATTTATACATCTTTCTGGGGACCGGTGAAGTACTTCCGCAGCCCAGACCTAATGCATTATTTCTGTAAATATTATCTTATCTGTTCTATATTATTTTAACTTGTAGAAAGTGGTTTGCTAGATTTCAAAAGGGTAATTTTTCTTTGGAAGGTGAAGCTCTCTCCGGTCGATTTGTGTGTATTGACGATGAAACAAAGCGTCAAGAAATAAAGCGAAATCCGAGGTAAACTGTTATGAATTAGCGGCAACTCTTAAACATTCAAAATCCATAGTTTTCGGCCACTTGAAGAAAATCGAGATGGTCATTTACACCGAAAACAGCACGAACTTTCCGGATGACCCAATATAATAATAAAAATATACATAAGAATAATTTGCCGTACTTTAAGAACTTCTATTAAAAAGGTTCCATGATTTTTACAACGGAACTCTAAAAAGGTTAGTGAAGAAACTGTGTTGGAAGGAAAGCTGATACTGATAAATTTTCACCAATATAATACAGGTAGAAAAGCAACACGTCAAGTTTCACCATCCAAGGACACTCGACCTTTCCCAACTACACATAAGGTAACTGCGGATAATAAGCCCTGTCGGGTAATAAAGTCCGAAAATTCATAAATCGTTCAAATATTCGTATAATGGTACCAATGTTGGATGCGTATAAGCCTCAGATACTAACAAGTTGCAACGCATGCGCCACTTGTCGGCATCCCGGGCCTTGTCTCCAGTAACAAGTCATATATCATAAAATGAGATTTTGTCGCTGAGATAATAAAATTTCAACAAAAATTATCTTAAGTAATTATAATATTAATGCTTTCAATTATTTTCCTGTTCACCTAATTTTTTTCTTCATTTCTTCTTTTTGTTAATTCAGTTCACTAAATAATTTTACATCTGTTCAAATTAATTAAAATTTTTTTTTTATTTACTTGGGTGTCGGCGGCAAATAAGGCCTATCAAAATTACATATAACCTTTACAATGCATCTAATACCTGAAACTATTTTACACGCTCAATATTATATGAGGTTCCAATGGAAATGATCCCTGATAATTAAGAATGAAAAGCCAACTCACCAAAGCCGCAATCAACATCTGAAGCAAACGTTCTTTCTGATCAAATATCAATTAAACGTATTAAAAGAAGCTGCTAGGGCACAGTTTAGTCCTTGCATTCTGATGACAATGACAAAGATTCTTACCAAACACTGTTTAGAATTTTAAGTTTTGTTGTTTTCTGTCACTTTATTGATTTTTTATAATAGGCCTTAATATCCTACCATAGTAAAATATAAGGCCTAAGAACAGAATTTTCAAAAAAAATGTTTAATATTTTCTAATTCAACATTTTAATTTCCAATTTAAATTTTTTTGTAAATAATAAACAAATACTTTACTTTGCTAAACACCACTTTTATTTTTGAAAATGTGACAATATTGTTTCGAACCGTTAGTTCATTTTCAAACAAAATAAATATTACATTCGATACATACCCTTATATTTTAATTTTATCTACCTATATTTATGAAGGAGGAGTGGTATATGGTGTGGAAGTGGAAGGGGCGGGGGTAGTGGGAGAATCCGCAAAACAAGAAAAACAAGATTACATTACATGTGACAAATGAAAACAAACACGTGACAAAAGATTGAAATTAACCAACAGACAATATTACAGAAAAATACAATTTTAAAGGTTTAAGGAAATTACCGTGCTACATGAGGCAAATAAAGGACAGAAATTAACAACAGAAATAAATAAACATAACTCCGATCACTTTTTAAATGACTACACCGATATTTACAGTTCAAGTTTATTTTCAATATTATAATTTATTTAAACCTTTAAAATTGTATTTTTCTGTAATATTGTCTGTTTGTCAATTTCAATCTTTTGTCACGTGTTTGTTTTCATTTGTCACATGTAATGTAATCTTGTTTTTCTTGTTCTTCAGATTCTCTCACTACCCCCGCCCCTTCTACTTCCACACCATATACCACTCCCCCTTCATAAGTATAGGTAGATAAAATTAGTATATAAGAGCATGTTTCGAATGTAATTTTTATTCTGTTTGAAAATGAACTAACGGTTCGAAACAATATTGTCACAGTTTTAAAAATAAAAGTGGTATTTTGCAAAGTAAAGTATTTGTTTATTATTTACAAATACCATAAAGTAACGCTCAGATCTATTAATATTAAATTTTTTTATTAGTTGATTAACACTTGAAGTTGATCTATACATATAATAAAATTGTAACGAGACCATTTCTGTACATGGAATATTTTTGGAAAATTGTCCTGGTACTGTAAATAGTTATCAATGTAGATATCAAAACAGCAATTTTTAGAATTTTTGTCCGTCTGTCTGTTCACGCATCACGCAAAAACTATTGGACGGATTTTAATGAAATTTGGTGTGATGATAACCTATTACCTGGGTCAACATCTAAAATACTTTTTACTCCGGGAAAATTTCTTATTCGCACGGGGAAATGGAAAAACCATTTTGAACATGTGCACACTTTAGGCAAAAACTGTTGGACCGATTTTAATAAAATTTGGTGTGGTGATAACTTATTATCTAGGGCAACATCCAAGATATTTCTTACTCCGGGAAAATGCCTCATTCCCACGGGAAAATAGAAAAATCATTTTGTGCATGTGCACGCATTACGCAAAAACTATTGGACGGATTTTGATGAAATTTGATGTGGTGATAACTTATTACTTGGGTCAACATTTAAGATACCTTTTGCTCCGGGAAAACGCTCCATTCCCAGGGGAAAATGGAAAAGCCATTATTAGCATGTGCACATATTACGCAAAAACTACTTGATGAAATTTGGTGTGGTGATAACTTATTACTTGGGTCAACATTTAAGATACTTTTTACTACGAGAAAATTCCTCATTCCCACGGAAAAGTAGAAAAACCATTTTGAGCATATGCAAACATTACACAAAAATTATTACTCGTTGCAAGTTCTGTATAATTATTACACTTACATATATACTTCTTACTGAGTTTATAACAATTCTTTGCGTGAACGACGTCACAGGTACGGCTAGTTTATTAATAAAATACCCCTGTCGCAGCATCTGCATAACATAGCGAATTTCCAAATCTTGGGCACTGGCGGATCTCATCTAAGACCTGTACCTATTTAAAATAGTTTAGCTTTCTAAGAGTAAAAGAATTTTTAAAATCGGTTGGGTAATTAATTTTGGTATTTTTGGGGACCCAAGAACCCGAACGAATTTTGTGCAGCATAGTTGTATCCATCTAAAATAATTTAGTTCTCTAGCAGTGAGAAATTTTTTAGCATCGGTTCGATAGCTTATTACTGGCGTTTTCGGATCTGCAAGATCCCGGTGGACCTCATTAAAAAATCAGCTCGACCGTATATTCTAGGCGGACTTTATGTAATATATATATATATATATATATATATATATATATATATATATATATATATATATATATATATATATATTCAAAACCCGTTGTGTAGCATTCTACGCCGCATTTGCATCCTCAGGACAGTTGTGGATCTCAAATAACACAACCTGTACCTATCTAAAATAGTTTACCTTGGTAATAGTAAAAAGGTTTCAAAATCGGTCAGTTATTTTATTTTTGACACTTTTAGGTCCTACTGACACTTCAGACCTTACATAACGTAATCTATATGTATCTAAAATAGCTTAGCTCCCCAACAGTGAAAAAATTTTCAAAATCGGTCGGCTAGCTTATTTTTGACGCTTTTGGATCCGATGGACCCTGGCAGACTTTACATAACGTAATCTATATTTATCTAAAATAGTTTAGCTCTGTAAGAGTGAAAAAATTTTCAAAATCGGTCGGTTAGTTTATTTTTACCACTTTTGGGTCCCATGGACCCTGGCGAACCCTAAATAACGTAATGTATGTCTATCTAAAATAGTTAGTTCCCCAACAGTGAAAAAATTTTCAAAATCGGTCGGTTAGTTTATTTTTGACACTTTTGGACCCATGGACCCTGGCAGACCTTACATAACGTAATCTATATTTATCTAAAATAGTTTAGCTCTGTAACAGTGAAAAAATTTTCAAAATCGGTCGGTTAGTTTATTTTTGACACTTTTGGATCCCATGGACCCTGGCAGACCTTACATAACGTAATCTATATTTATCTAAAATAGTTTAGCTCTGTAACAGTGAAAAAATTTTCAAAATCGGTCAGTTAGTTTATTTTTGACACTTTTGGGTTCTATGGACCTTGGTGGACCTTACATAACGTAATTTATATTTATCTAAAATAGTTTAGCTCTGTAACAGTGAAAAAATTTTCAAAATCGGTCAGTTAGTTTATTTTTGACACTTCTGGATCCTATGGACTCTGGCAGACCTTACATAACGGAATCTATATTTATCTAAAACAGTTTAGCTCTGTAACAGTGAAAAAATTTTCAAAATCGATCAGGCAGTTTATTTTTGACACTTTTGGGTCCTATGGACCGAGGCGGACCTTACATAACGTAATCGATATTTATCTAAAATAGTTTAGCTCTGTAACAGTGAAAAAATTTTCAAATCGGTCAGTTAGTTTATTTTTGACACTTTTGGGTCCTGTGGACCCTGGCGGACCTTACATAATGTATTCTAAATCTATCTAAAATAGTTTAGCTCTGTAACAGTGAAGAAATTTTTAAAATTGGTCGTTTAGTTTATTTTTTACAATTATGGGATCAGTAAATCCTGGCGAAACTCATACAAGTCTAGTACTCTAACAGTAAGAAAAGGGTTCTAAGGATCTCATATAACTTATGGCAGTCCGTAAGCTTCTTGCGGACATCATTTAATTAATTAATTCAAATACTTTAACTTACTAACTGTGAAAAATTTTTTAAAATCGATTGGTTAATTAATTTCTGGCCTTTTTAGGTCCCGAAAACCTTGACCTCACATAAAATACCTTAAATCCATTTGAAATGGTTTAATTTTTTAACATTATTAATTATTAGTGGAAAAATTTTCAAAATCGATTCAAAATATTTTTCCGTACATACATAATATGTACATTTTACATATTTTGTTTTGTTTCATATTTAATAATATTTATATCATAACATAATCTTCAATTTCTTGTTTACTTAAAAATTCAATAAAAAAAAAAAAAATTCTTCATTACATTAGCTTAGAAAATCTGTTTAATTTACATTTTTTAACATGGGATAGAACCATGCTAATTATAATGCAATAAATGAGAAACAAAACTCTATACATGTATGTGTGTTATATCACATATATGTGAATAGTTTTCACTTGTTCTCACAAAATTCTTTAATAAAAAAGTGAAATATTTTTATACTTAATAAAGAACTGAGATATAAATATAAATTACTTATTAGACTAACAAAGAAAGAATAAAAGTGAAAATTTACATTTTCTCGAAAAATACTTAAAATAGAAAGAAAATTATAAGAATATTTTCTTCATAATTTTTTTTTTCCTTTTCAACGATGTAAAAATTGAACTGCCTTATGATAGGATCGAATGATAAAAAATGGCCAGAAAACCTACTTCTATGCATCCGACGTGTCTGGCTAACGAACTTAGCCAAGCCAATTCAGAATCCAGTCCGCACACAAAATTTCATAAGCGTTAGACGTTTCGTTCGAGAGTTATCGTGGGAACACATAAATATATATATATATATATATATATATATATATATATATATATATATATAAATTTTAGTGAATATCATTTTCGTATTCTAGGGACCTCAAAACAGATTTCTGCCATAGTCCCGGACTCAGACTGCGTCATGACACCTACTGTAATAGCTGAATTTCGAGTTTTCGAAATTCGCTAAAAGTTAACTATCTGAAGTATTTTTCATTTTATTTAAGATCTCCCTGAGCTAGACCTTATTACCCGCAGTTACCTTACATATCCACAAAATATACAATATTATGATTAGTCACTTACCGGCGGTGGTTTTCCATTAATCAAAAATGTAATTGTACTCGGCGGCTCTGACGGACTACTCGTACACGTCACATTAATCACCTCGCCAGGTGTGTAGACCGACTTCAGTCCGGTGACACGAGGTCGCTCCTTGGGCACCGCCGCCACTGTGACATTCGTCGTGCCAAACACCACACGAAATGTGGGCGCCTCACTGGATATTTCACACTTGTACGCACCGCTGCTGTGCACGCGTGTCAAATTGACCAGCGTAATTGTACACTGGGACTCGGTGCACTCGGAGCGATACGTGTGATCGTAACCGACACTACCTTCTCCATAGTGATGTTGTTGTATAAAGTCGTGTTTCAGGTGCACACCGGCAACTGGGAAGATTAGTATTGACGGTTTCTGCAGGGGCATGTAGCGAAAAAATTCTTGCTCATCCTTATACCATTTCACCGAGTTCAATTCTTCACCACCCATATCGTATCTGCAGGTGAGCGTCAACGGATCCCGTGGATCCGCCAGCGAGGGTACAGACATTTCGAGTAGTCGTAAGCCCCGACCGTCATCTGTAAAACAAGAAAACAGGTTCGGTAAGTATGAGTCTGATTCGCGCATCGAGGGTGCCGTGTATATATCTATATTGTATATTACACAGTCTAAGGGGGACCACTAATGTGACCGCCTGAAAAAATGGTGATTTTTGGGAATTTTTTTAAGATTGAAAGTATTGCCCGTGCCATGAACCTCAATCGAAAAAAGAAGAGTTTCAATTTAATAAAGACGGAATTTTTTTAAAAAAAAAGTTTCAAATTTTGCGCCAAAATTTGATAATTTTTGGCCTGCAAAAATTACATTTTTTATTCGATCGGAAAACTGGAGGTTCATGGCACGAAGAAACATATATAAAAGAAGCTGCAATAAAAATCAAATCGATCTGATGATTTGTCTTCAAGTTATAACTGCAGCAAATTTGAAAAATGTAGTTTTTCGTTACTTTACCTTTTAGTTTTAATCATTGAGAATTTTTATTAAAATTATTTAAGATATAATCATTTTAACGGTCATAATAAAACTAGATGAGTCGTTTAAATGTGCCAGGATCTAGCTTCTCCACAACATGTGACTGGTAGCCACGTCCAGAAACTCTCGAACTATCAACCTTCATACATTTCTCAATACCTCAAAGTTAACAATGAAAATTAGAATCCGCTCTTCGGATGGCTGTAACTCAAAAACTATTTGAGATATGCACTTGAAATTTTAGTATGTTATTTGTAAAGGTATAGACTATCGAAACATCCAAAGAATTCAAAATGTCACACTAGTAGTCCCCCTTAAATGAATGACATTTATATTCATTTATAGGAAATATTTATTCTTCCATTCATGTTCTACTCATAAAATTCTATAAGAATTTGCCTTTAGTTTCTGTTACCATGATATTCAAAGAGTTAAATAATACGCTTCCGGTCCGTATCTACAAAAATTACTTTAGAAAATGATTTCTTAGGCCAAACAGAGTACCTAATATAAGTTAAGTTTCAGTTCAGTCGGAGAAATTTGATAATATATTTGTCGGTATCACTTATGCTAATCTTTTCTACTTTGGACTTTCAGATATACAACTTCCGATCCCTATCGTCAAAGATTCGTTGAGGGGGTAACTTCTTAAGCCAAAAAAATTTCAGCTCAATCGGAGGTAAACAGTTTTTGCAACTACAGCCAAAATTTTTCCATTTTCTCCAAAAACTATAGATATTTGAAAATTCTTTTTATTTTCCCTGTAATATATGTACATAGAATCCCTGAATTTTTCAAATTTTTCGGTTCAGAAACTTCGAAGATAAGGGTGAAAGAATGGCATTTTTTTGCACATTTTTGGACATAACTCAAAAACAGACGCGACTTAAAATTAAAGGAAAGTAGTTTTTAAATGTATTAACCAAGCCTTTTCATATGACATCCCACTTTATCCTGATATCACACTTTTAAATTTCAACACTCCATTTTTAACCCCTTTTCGAATAAAAATTAAAAGGTCTCTAAAATTATTTCACGTGTAATAGATGTAGACAAACGACTTCTCTCAGTGTACCAAATTTCAGTTCAATGGCACTAGTGATTACTGATAAAAATAGTTGTGACATACGGACAGATATTAAAGTCTCACCATAAGGATTCCCTTTTTTAATTTTATCTTTTACGGAACCCGGTAAATAAAAACAAGTTCATGATGAAATATGTAGGCACATATCGCACGTACTCTTTCCCAACCTCGTATCTGAAAAGTCCCAGTTTTTAGAGACACAAATAAAACGTATTTAAATCTGTGTTTTCATCATTATGAACTTAAGATTTATGCTAATTACACCCTTTGATGTTGGCTACCTATATATATATATATATATATATATATATATATATATATATATATATATATATATATATATATATATATATATATATATATATATAACTGCAATATTTAATGTTTTCTGTGTCCTAAAACATGTAGTTTTTGGATATACGAAGTTGAGAAAGAGTACGCACGATATACAACTATGACGTGCTCCCCAAACAGGATGTCGGGTGTAATTCTTTACGAAAGAGACGAAAAAAAAATATGCAAACAGAATAATAACAGAAAAATGGTAAAACATTAAAATGTAAGGTCGCACTGGTGAAAAAAAACTTTTTTTGAATATCTGATTCGAAGCTTATACGCTTCATTAAGCTCATATACCGTACCTATTCGACACGCTGAGAGGCGTAACTGTACCGCCGAAACATGCGCATAGAAAATTTATTATGGAAATCAGCGCAAAATTAAGACGAAGTTCATTGATTTATCCTGATTTACAAAGAAATAGCAGACAACTTTATTATCAGACTTTCTAATCCCGTTTTTATTTTTTGAGACCTGCCGCTTGGGGAGGGGGCAATCAGTAACTGATAACGGAAAGCATTTATGAATAATATCCAAAAAAACTAATAGAAAAAACTATTCTGTTCAACGATTACAAAAATTCAAAATTTATTTCGCGATTTTAATTAAGAGTAGATGGGTATATTTTTAAAGAAAGTTATCTAAAACAAAGTTGCTGGAAACTAAAATGTTACAAATTATATTTTATAAGAATTTTTGAAATTTTGTCCCCGGTCAGCTCCATGATGAAAAGTTCATATTTCAGGTAGCCCCAACAAACTGTCTGTTGACTGCCTACGACTCCCTATTACCTTACTGTAAAAATTTATAAAATATTTCAGTTCTGAGAAGAAAGATAAAAAGGTTTTAAAAAAATGTCGTGACATGAAAAAATATTTTGCCGTTCAAATAATTGGAAGCTATTGCCATCGATTTTCATAGGCAAGATCCAATTTTAATAGAAAGTCGAAAAAAACCAAAATTTTTTTAGAAATTTAAAAATGACTAGCTCCAGAATTACTGACCAAATGTGTCAAAATTTTACTCCTTCTAATCCCCTGTATATAAAAAATTATTTGAAGTTTGATAAACTCCTACTTTGAAGCAACATTTTGTATATGTATGAGCTAAAATTTTTCGAATTATCCAATAAAAAAATTTTCTTAACTCTTTCACTTCAATAAGAATTTCGAAAATTTCAATTAGTCAGAGTCCATTGTATTTCACTTTAGAATGTTCTAGAAAATACAAATTTAATCAGAAAAAATATAAGACTCAAGTGCAATATGGTAAGACATTTTAAGTAATCAAATAATTTAGTATACAGCGTTTATTGTCTATGCGGACTATCATTAAGCGGACGGTTTCTAGGTATTTCTGTTTATATACACGAAAGTATTTTTTAAACAAACACTATCTTATGTAAACAAATCTTACAAATTTAACATATACAGGCGATTATTTTGGAAGTTAACATAAGTATATGATAATAACAATAATAAAAAATTATTAATACACATATGAATTCCAAGCTTACAATTAGATGTAACTATTATGTAGCTAGAAAATATTCTTTAGAAAGTTATTTTAACAAAACTACTTTAACTTGTATATAAAAATAAAGTGTGTAAAGAAACACCCTATATATGAATTGTCTAAGCGGACGACGTTTGTGTACTGTCGTCCGGTTAAAGAGAAGTCGGTGTAATTCATATTACTATTTAATATTTCGCTACTATGGCTTTGAAATCAGTTAAATTTACCAATAAAAATATTTGTTTCACTTTTTCCAATAAAATCGATTATCTTTCTACCATTTTTTCCATTGTAGAAGTCCACCCAAACTTTTTTTGAACGGTAAAAGTGAAAAAACTGCAATACATTCATGAAACCTAGTACACACGAACTAAATTCTCACTGTGGCAAACACTGAAATATACCATAAATATGAATAATTCCATTTATTAGTTTTACATTGAAAGTTTAATGATACAATTGATTTACAAGATGGTCACTACGCATCTCATTTCCAGCGAGCACAATTATCCATATCCAAATTTTTATTTACTTAACGCATAATAAACTCAACTCCCGTTTTAGTCTCTAAAACTTGTTTGTTTTTATTTATCCTGCGGTTTCAACAATTCACTTTTCATATTCAGTGAATCGCACAGGGTATCTAGCGTCGTGCGGGGAGTCCCCGGGAGTTAGTTAGTTAGTTGGAATTGTTGTATGGGACGCCCGACCGGGACGTGATATGTATTTACATATTATATTTTGCCTCTTTTTCTATTTCGCGGTGTTTTTATTAATTTAAATATTTTGTTATCTTTTTTTTCGTTTTTGCTTTTTTTGTGTAGTTTAGTCACATAGTGCTTTTATGACGGCCAAAAATAACATAAATTAATCTGTGCGATATTTAGTCGCAAATATAATAATATTTTTACCTGAATATATTATCCAGAAAGTAAGAGCTATAATATTGGTTAAACTGTGGCTCCACCGTCAGTGGGAAGAAAAGAAAATAACGTTTAAGGTGGTACAGAGTGAATAAACAAAAGAAAAAAAATACTGAAATCTTCTGTTTTTGGACAAGTTTTTTTTTGTGCAACTTTTTTATAGGTCCGAAGACGTTCGTCAATCTTCGGACCTATTATAATTTCGTTCAAATTCTTGCTACTCTTGAAACATCAGTAGCGCATACAACAAAAATCCACTTGTCGCACACTCCAAGAAGTGCGACATCGACATTAAGTGAGGGGAGAGTCCATACCTCGTTTACGCACGTACACTACTTCTTAAGTATGTGTGTGTGTCCACACAACGTATTCACCTTATTCATAGGCGGTCATGTATCGTCATATTGTATCCTTATCTTAAAGTATTATTAATTTACCTATGCATGTTATATTACAGGTTTTGAATCGATCCTTGCAATTGTCACACATTGTTGACTTTAATGCAATTTATTATTTTTCGTTATTATTAAAAAACATAATATTCGTTATTATTTTTTATTTAAATAGAGTTTAATTATATTTATTTAGTAGAGTGTATTATTATTATCATTATCATTATTTTAATAAAAAAGTGTTTAAAAAATATATTTTACAATTTTTGTTGAATTAGAAAATATAGTTTCTATCTTTTGATTTGATATTTTGTAGTTGCAAAATTTGTTGCCATAATATTTTCTTTAAAAAATATAGCAAAAAACACAATTTAAAAAGTGAAAATAGTGACAATTTTTACATTATTTTTTCAAATTTTTTAATGTAAACATGGCTGACTATGTTTCAATTTTAATTTTAAAGTTTGGGGTATCCTAGAAAAAGAAATATATACTGGCATTTTACATGCTATTTATAATATTTGTCTCTTTTCAACGTGTACGTATTATCTTTCGTACGTAATATAAATTACTGGTCCTTTCATTTCTAATGTCTATGGTCAAACATATTCATCTATTTCTTTAATAAAACGTAAAAATGTACTTAAATGCTTTATACATATACTTTATCCCGAAAATTGAGAAACAGTAATCACTGAGGACGTATATTTAATTCGTGTCAAACACGCACTTGACAACTTTTTTTATTTTATCCTATTTTGTTTTTGCGGTGTATGTACAAAAAAAAAACAATAATCATCGAAGTAAGAAATTTGATGATAAATTTGCCGTAAGGTTGACTGATGACTGTCCAAAGGCTCCATGATGCTGGCACACCATCTAAAAAGATGAACATTGAAAAAATTTTGTCTAATAGGTCACAAATTGGTCATAATTGGTCAATTAGTCCCACTAATTGGTCAGCAATAGAAAATTTTTAAATAAATATTGAAAAATTTGTAAAAATTTCAAGGTCACTCACAAATTTTGGCACACCATCTAAAGAAAAAAACAAAAAAAATAAGAGGAATTGTTCGGATTTTAAACCCTGATAATTGGTCAGTTAAAATAAAAAATTGGTCAGGTCCCCAGGATTTTAAAAAAATTAAAAAAGGCTTTTTCGTGGGCTTTTTCATATTGTGAAGCATGCGCGAAATCTCTACTGGTGAATCTAGCTGTCAGTAAATCTAGTCGATACGTTGAATTTTTCAATAGGGTAGAGCCACCAGTATTCCACCAGCCTATATTAGCATTATTTTTGTATATTAAAGCATTTATTAAAAAAAAATCGATTTTAAATCAAAATTGAAATTAAAGTATCATTTTTTTCTATGTAAATTATGTATTTATTCCTTTTCATTAAAATTTTCAATAAAATTGAAAATAATCAACAAACATTGATTATATATTTATTGTTTTTATTTCAACTTTATTTTTTGGTTTTTTGGTAATTAATTTTTCATTTAATTATAAATTGTTTTATTATACACATTCTTAAGTATACTATTCTATTTCAAATACAATTGATGATGAGTCATCGTTAAAAAATTAAATAATTCTTATATTCGAAACAAATCAATCGTCTATTCTTTTCTAAAAACAAACTGCAAATTTAATTTACGTAAATGCAATAATGAAAGAGATAAAGCCAAGAAAACGGAAATTATTTAAATTCAAAATGATGAAGCATGGTTAAATTTAAGTGAAATGGACCATACTATAAGATCTTTAATTAAGGAATATTGGAATATTTGTCCACACAAATTTGCCCTACTATATTTCTTGGAAAATAAACGTTATTTCCTTATAACCCATTGTTAGGGCTCCGCGATCTTAGCACCCCAAATGTGAGATTTCGAATGACCAGTTACATCATTTAAAAGGTCACAAATTCGTCATAAAAGGTCAACTGGTTTGATTAATTGGTCAGCGATAGAAAATTTTTTACTAACGTTTAAATTTCTTTCAAGGTCAATCAAAAAAATTTAGCATCTCATATGTGAAATTTCGGATAACCAATTAGATCATTTAAAAGGTCAGAAATTGGTCATAAAAAGTCAACTGGTTTGATTAATTGGACAGCAATAGAAAATTCTTTCTTAATTTAATAATTTAATTCTTCATTAAAATGCCTTAATATATAAAAATAATGCTAATATAGGCTGGTCGAATACTGGTGGTTTTACCCTATTGAAAAATTCAACGTATCGACTAGATTTACTGTTAAATTTACCAGTAGAGATTTTGCGCATGCGCCACAGAATGAAGAAGCCTTTTTAATTTTTTTTTAAATTCTGGGGACTGACCAATTTTTTATTTTAACTGACCAATTATCAAGGTTTAAAATCCTATCGATTGCTCTTATTGTTTTTGTTTTTTTCTTTAGATGGTGTGCCAAAATTTTTGAGTGACCTTGAAATTTTTACAAATTTTTTAAAATTTATTTAAAAATTTTCTATTGCTGACCAATTAGTGGGACTAAGTGACCAATTATGACCAATTTGTGACCTATTAGACAAAATTTTTTCAATATTCAACTTTTTAGATGGTGTGCCAGCATCATGGCGCCCTGTCCAAACGTACATATGTCATCATCACATTACATAAGTGTATACAGTATTGCATGCATCATCCAGTCTCTTTACGTATGTATGTATTGCAATTTTCGCAATATTATAAAAATGACGTAATATATTTAAAAATTTTAAGTTATGTATTTTTATAAAATTTTTCCAACCTATTCCGAACTGCACTTTTTGTAGCTATTTATAAAGTTTCTGAAATGTTGCCCCCTGTCTTATGCGATTCTTATTCTACGTACGAGAAAAAGTTTCAGTGGACAAGATACTGTCTCTGCTGTCAAAGAATTTCCTCACAATTAAGCCAAATATTAGGTCATGTGACTCAGTATCTTTACCTACAAGTTTGAATTGGTTTATTATTTTAAATAAGTAACTACATAGTTCATTAGTCTTGGGTCTTGGGACCAAGAGTGACAATTTACTCCCTATTATGGGCGGCTAAAGTAGTATGTAATTTAGTCCTGGAATTGTAAAAAAGGGAAGAAGGTGTCGTGAAATTTCATCAAACACGACATTGTGTAAAGTATTATGCAGACGACATAACTCAGATGTTATAACAATTAAGTATTAAGTTTGATGATGACATAATAGATTTTGACTAAAATGTACATGTGTATACGGGGAATACCCGAATTATGTTAATGGCTATGATGATAGGTGCCGGTGCGATGAGGCACACCGCACCAGGGAGAGATGTTTTGACCACTAGACAGATCAGACGTATTTTTGAAGAACAAATTTCATATTTTTATGTAATTTCAATAGGCATCTCTCATTTTTGTGTTGTGTTTCGCGGTTAATAAATAATTATATGTAATTTTAAAAAATCAAGAACAAGTCGACTTTTATTTATTAATTTAAGAAACTAACCAAAATATCCGTTGCGCAATTCAGACCAAACACCGCGTTCCGCAACAAAGGGAAACCATACTCTCCTTGTTAGTGATACCGTTAAACCTATTGGTAATCGTCCTAACTTTTAATCCCTGGTACAGTAACTTTTAATCCCTGGTGGGAAATTTATTATTGAAGTATCTGACGAAGGCAACAATTCCCACGAGGGATCAAAAAAGCACTTTAGTCCCGTGGCTTATATATTATTTATTACAATTCCTAATAATTTAAAATTATATAAAACAAGAAAAATTTAGTTAAATATCATTCAAATTGTATGAAATAGCATTATATCAAGTATACTTCGAATAAATCAATAAAATTGTACATGTACAATTATAACTGTTTGTTTTTATCTACATGTTTGAATTTGTTTATTATTTTAAATTGCTCAGCAATGAAATTTAAATTAAACTTTGCTTGCTGGTTGGCTTAAAAGCGAGAGCGAAAGTATTCTTATTCCCTTGCGACTAAAAGTGATACTTTATTTCCTATTATGAGGGACTAAATCATAGGTATATTTTAGTTCCTGAATTGCAAAAAATATGTTATAACACCAAAGGACTAAAGAGTGAGTTTTAATCCCGAACGTGAAATTTGTTGTTAGAGGGCCGATAAAGGCCCAAGGGCAACAAATCACACGAGGGATGAAAAAAAAAAAACACTTTATTCCTGTGGTGTATATACTATTTTTTACAATTCCGGATAATTCAAAAATTATAAAAATTAAAAGAAATTACCAAAATGTCATTCAAATTGTATGTAATAAAAATTTGGGGGACAGGTCTATCCACACTGTCAACTTCCTATTGGGTGTCCTTAAAGACTAGAGACTACTGTACATAAATAATTCTTTTTTCATTTTTTCAGACAATTTCTCCCCTGGGCCCCCAATAGAGGCTTTGCCCCTTGCACCAAACCAGGGGCTTCGCCTTCTGTACCTAAGGGTGGCGGCTCCACCCTTATCAAACAAATGATAACATCATTTGTTCTCAAGATATGCGAGACAAAATATATTTCAAAAACAGTTTCTTAATTCTATTTTTTTTTTTTTTTTTAATTTTATAATAATATACTGGCGTTTTTAACATCAAGGAAGGTTCTTAGGCCATTATATAATAATGTTATGGTAAAAAATCCATATAATCTATGTTATCTTAATAAAGTTAATTCTGTTTTTTTACCACAAACAACAAACCGCTAATCCGAATTTGCTGAAAACTTTATCCGGTCTTCATTTTTTGATTACGCATCTAATAAAATCCGGAGTTGATATCATCATTTATTCTCGAGATATGCGAGACGAAAAAAATTCACGAACGAACTAACGAATGCACGCACAGACATCACGCTAAAAAGGATGGATTCGGATTCTAGTGACCTTGAAACGTGGAGATATGTCAAAATTAGCGATTCGTAAAATCGGACCCATTACAATAACTTCCCATGGGAAGTTGATAATCCATCAAGTATACTTTGGATAAATCAATCGAATTGTACCTACAATACAATGTAACTGTTTGTCTCTATCTACAAGTTTGAATTTGTTTATTATTTTCAATTATCCTGTAACGCTATTTAATTTAAGTTAAATTTTTGTAAATTGTGCTTGCTGATTGGTTTAAAAGCGGGAGCAAAAGCATATTTTAGTCCCTTGGGACTAAAAATAGTTTTTTTACTCCCTTGGAACTCAAAGTGGCACTTTGTTCCCTATTGTGAGGAACTGAATCGTGTATTTTTTTTGGTCCCTAAATTGCAAAAAAATATTTCTAGATGAACGAGCTTAGATCAATTTACATTTCAAACATCGAAAAATACTTGTCTTTAATAGTAACATAAAATTTCTGATCGAATTCTTAATATACCTAAACTTAAAAATTAAGTGTTGCAATATATCTACATATTCATGAGATTGAAAAATTACAAAATTCGATTTTTTTTTTAATATCAAATTCTATACGCGCAACAAAGTTGGCAAAATGGAAATATCGTACAAGCAAGCTTTTTTTTAATTTTATCAGTGAAATAAATTTGATTTTATTTACTATATATGTATGCAAATACTTTGAGTGTATAACCATTTCATACCAACATTTATTACGAAACGCATTTCATTATGTTTGCTGCTTCTCCCCTCTCCTATTATAGCTCCTGTGCCACTCTTACAGTAATTTTTTTTTTTGCAGCCATTGTTATGTAAATTTTATTAGAGAGGGTAACGGAGATTATGTCATAGAAATAGCTATAACTGAATCCTATAAAACATGAATGGTGTAATTTTTTTTAATTTTATTTTTAATTAGTACTATTAATTAAACTCTGTAATGTTGGTAGTATTTATTTACTGTATTTGTAGTCATGTTGTGGTAGACGTTTCAATTATGGGACGGTCGTTTATTTTGAATTGACATTTAATCATGTCACTATTGTGAATTGTTATTTTTTCCTAGGAATTTTCCCACTAGAATGAACTATTTTCACGAGATAGAATTTAGACTAAAACCGTCTGTGTCTTTCAAGCTACCTCTGTGCAAAGCTTTAAGACGACTGGTTCAACTGTTCAGGCTTAAACTCACTTAGAATATTAGTTAGGATTACAGCCATTCTTTTTAACGTACCCCTTGCAGTCAAAATGGTGCAATCTAATTCGCTCCCACGGTCAGATTTTAATCTTATCCTGAAAAAGGGTCGTAGGTTAGTTCGCTCCCGACGTGTTACCTACTGACAGGTAAAATTAATTACCTAAAAATATTCAAACTCATACATATAGAGCCATTCTTTTGTTACGTACGTGACATTTTCATGTCGTTTACACACAAACTTTATTAGCTCTAGCATTAAAACTAATAATGTTATGTATTTTATATTCAGTACAAATATTGTTTACACATTTGTCTATCTGCTTAGTATTGAAAATTTATAAGAAAAAAATAACTTCTATTTTTTTTTTCTTATAAGAAGGCGTGTAAACGGCATGGAAATGTCACGTCTGTAACAAAAGAATGGCTGATTAGTAACAGACGTCATAATAATAAGTGATGTACACCTAAATAAAACCAATCGTTTCCAAAACAAAAAATTTACTAATTAGTAAATAAATGGAAATTGAAAGTACACTGCCAGTACGGGAGAGGGACACAAAACTTCATTGTGGTTGTTAGACTTTTATCCAATCCTTAAGGATGAGTTCTTTTATTTTTCGACCAAAAAAACGGCAATTTTCAATAGCTTTTTTCTCAAAGATTTTTTTTCCCTGTAAATTAAACAAACATTCAAGATTATAAAAAAAAATTTGCTTTTGTTTTCCCTCATATAATTTTGATTATAAAAGGCGTTAAATTGGAAGATTCAAAAAAAGTAGTGTCAGACAGTAACATTGATAACTCCGGTCGAGAACATTCGAAATAAAAAAATCAAACGGCATTTGATCAGGAATTGTGCAGTACAGTGTGCAAACTAGAATAAAGTCAACATTCCAAAAATTGTAGGTGTGACACGTCTTTAAAAAAAATCATGTTTTGGAGCACAAAAATGCACCTACCGAGGCCGATAAATATTGAACAAGTGTATATTAGGCTTAGGATTTTAATTTGTACATCGGATAATACATTAAGGTACCATCACAGTGTGATCGGCCGAAAAATAGGAAAAGGAAAAGAAACACTCCCTTAAAAAGGATGTATGCGAATCTGCAGACTATACCTAAATCGAAACGAAATCCAAACTTTTTATTTTGGTCTTAGTGAGATAATAAAACGAACGAGACACTACGTGATAAAAAAATCTGTTTAAATTTTACTTTATACAGGGTGAAAAAAAACTCATGTCCTTTTGAGGAGTGACTCATTACATTCTAAAACCACGGGAATTTTTTCAGAATTAGCAGTCTGAGAAAATCGCCAATTAACTGACTAGCTACATGATGTTTCAAAATTATCCGTTAATATTTTAAAAAAAAAGTAAATTTATCTTACAAAAAAGAAATGGTCTGAGCCGGATTAAAAAAAATTTTAAGGGCCCCTATTTTGGTCCATATTTAGTATCAAATTTGTCCTGCTAAAAAGCAGTTTTGGTTCATTGGCAAATATTAATTACACGGGTGAGATATACCCACTGTTTTCGTTGGGAGGAGATTTATATACTTTACACCCTGTATATGTATATTTTTATTCATTTTATAATACGAAAAAAAAAAGATTATGTCACACGAAAAACAGTCAAATTATATTATACGTCAACAAAAAGGCTACGACACACTCACTCTACGAAGTCTACGATACATCCCTCCAACAAAACACTGACGATATTCTTTTTCATATATAATATAATGTATGTGTCGAAATAGGTATACCTAATCTCAACGGGCTCGTAAAGCGGTACTTGACGTTTTTAGCAAATTTCTAGAATGGAATTCAGCTAGTACAGCCACTGTTATGACGCGACTTGAACACGGAACCATGGCAGAAATTTGTTATATAGGGTGGTCCAGCATTATGTACCGTAATTGCTGGAGCTGATAGTATGTTCAAAAATAATGGTACCTTTTCATCTACACTTTTTCCCAAAACTCAATAATAAGGTAGATAAACCAGAGGGGCAAAATGTAGAGGAGTGGAACGAAACTGACTTCTTTTTTTTAAAAAAAATTTTTAGGCGCTTCTGATTACTGGATTCATATTCTAGGGGCGCGTATAAACATTAAGATAATTAAATTTATGGTATCAATTATTCGATCACTTATGATTAAGGAATAATTTACAAATAGATACTTCTACTCTAAATTACTCGAAAACGGTTTTTTGCGTGAAATTATCTGAGAAATTATATTATCAGGGATTTTGTTTAAATAATTGCAAATTAAAAAAGAAAAGACGTGATAAGTCACACCTACCACCCAAAACCACCAAGTCATGAGTGGTGGAATAAGTGTTGACAAAAATTTAATCCTTCTAACGCAAAATAAGTACCCCTAAAGTATCAACCCGCTTTTCAAAAGCTTTTGGAAAATATTTAAGAAATAATGGTTTTCGTTTCACCCCTTTACAGAGTTGCATCTCCCTTATTATTGAGTTTTGAAAAAAAGTGTACATGAAAACATGAAAAGGTACCATTATTTTTGAATGTACTAGGAGCTGTACCAACTACGATACATAATTCTGGACCAGCTTATATATATATATATATATATATATATATATATATATATATATATATATATATATATATATATATATATATAAATATATATATATATATATATATATATATAAATATATATATATATAAATATATATATATATATGTATATATATATATATATATATATATATATATATATATATAGATATATTTATATATATACAAATGTATATATGTGTCCGCGCAATAACTCTCGAACGAAGTATCCAATATTTACGAAATTTGGTGAAAATGTTGGACGAGTTCGTTAGCCAGACACGTCGGATGCCAAGGATATGGTTTTTGTTCTTGCAAAAAATTAGTTTTTTACCAAAATTTTCACTTATTCAAAAATTTTTACGCAATTTTTTTACACCATTCAAAAGAGGAGAAAAAATTATATAAAAAAGGTCTTCTAACTATTCTTCAATGTCAACTAGTTTCCGAAAAAAACTAATTTTTTTAAACGGAAATTCGCTATGTTATGCAGCATGCTGCGACCGGGCTATTTTGTGAATATTGCTACTGCTGCTCACTCAGCTCCGGCTCGACCGACCGAACAGTACGGCGGCTCACGGGGCCGGTGAAATTATTTTTATTAACGTAATAACGAGAAAACGTATCAAAAAAAAAAAAAAAAAAAATACACAATTTTCCCATCCTTACCGTTATTGTTGTTGAGTCGCTCGTTAGGTACCTGTAAATAAGCATTGCCATTTCAAGGAACGTTTTAGATAAGAATTTCTGCTGTGAAATAGTTGTCTGGATCACGCACATATTACCAACCAACCAAATGTATTTAACAAGAAAAATAGGTGGCAGCATTTACTCTATACAATCACGAACATATTTTACCTGTATATGGATTTAGCTCTATACCTATGTCTAATCATCTCACATTACAATGAAATGAACATTTTACACGAAAATGAGGAAATTAATGAACGTATAACATCTATCTACAACAGGAATGCATGATTAAGCGGGTTCTACACGATGCTACGAACGTTCCTTCCAACGTTCGATCGAACGTTTGAGGCAATTAAGTTCGATAGTTGGTGCGACGAATGTATCTGCTACACGGTGAATCGAATGTTTGATCCAATACGAATGATCATGTGTTGGTACTCAGTGGACGACGCTGTTATCTGTCTGATTTTATCTCTAATGTTATACACTGATGTTGTCTCTCTTCACATGAACGAGTCGTGCAGCTGCTGAGTCGAACCAACCAAGGCAACCAACATTGACCTTCAAACGTTCGAAGCATCCCTTTGACTCGGTGCAAGAATACCGACATCGAACGGGACACAACCAAATGCGAACGTTTGACGCTCGACATTGGACACTCGTAGGTTCGAACAACGGCTACACGATGCTGTGAACCATCCAACGTCGAATGTTGGAAGGTGTTCGTAGCATCGTGTAGCAGCGGCTTTACATACATCGAAAACTGAATGGTATTAAACGAAGTGAGCGTCCACTATGTAGATCGGTGGAATTCGGGAAATTTCGATGGTTGTCGGAGTGTTTTCTCCCTGTTCTTCTCATTTCGGTATAACGTAAAAACCCCCATTATGGAACAGTTTTGACATTTACATATTTATTTCTTTAATTAAGTAAGGAAACATTAAATGTAAGGTGAATTTAAATTGAAAAACAATCATTCTATTAATAAAAATTTTTGTTATCAGACGTTTCTTTGAGAAATAACTTCATTAATACTCGTATGTAAATATCAAAACTGTTCCAGTATTAGATACCGTTCCATAGAGCACTAGAGAAAAAATATCTATCTCTATACTACTGGAACCAGTGTAACCACTTGAGATAGAAAATATGTTGTATACGTGCACGGTGTTTACTTTGTATTTGTGCGGTAAACTCTGTTAGTGTGAGTGATCGGTGGTGCACGTGACCCTGATTCGCATACATAATATGTGTGATACTTGTGCGGGTTCTACAATGCTAACAACAATCAAATGCATCGTTGTTTGACTGACTTACACTCAGCGACGGGTACTGAGCAAATGACCCTAAGCAGCCTAAGATGCACACAAAAGCACATAAATGATTGCAGAAAAGAGATAGTTATATTCGTTCTATTTGTTCTGTGTACCGTTGCATAATGGGGGCTTTTACGTTATATCAAAATTAATAGTGATTGTATAGGAAGGTATTGACATCTGCAATTGTTCTATGTTAATGAGCATCATTTAAAATCAACGTAATTCTTAAATTTGGAAAGGAGTGACCCCAAAAAACCCTGTTTTTTATCCTATTTGGAACCTCAAGAATTAAATTTAAAAGTGATCTAATCCAACGATTCTCAACCTTCTTTCAGTCGTGATCCGCTAAAATCTCAAATAATCTTGTGCGAACCGGTCCAATATGGGATTACATGTGACAATAATTATCAGTTTTCTAAATCATATTTAAATTTAATATGAAACGTCATTTTCATGTTAAAGGATATAGCAAGATAAGCATAGTAAATCTGCCCCACGACGAATTATTTTAATAACTATATTACCGGTATGGTAAGGCTGTAAGTAATTGATATCTACAATTTTGGCCAAAACTGAGTAGTTATGGAGAAAACAAAAAAAATTTAAAAAATTACAAAATTTTTTTTCTTGGTAACTACTCAACTTAGGAAAATAATTCCAAATCCACATGAAGGCAAACACTCTCAAGAATATTAACATATTTATTATCGTATCAGTCCTCGTTATTAAGAATAATAACAAGAATATTAATAGATTTGAACGTTACTTTATGGTATTCCATATTTGTAAATAATAAACAAATATTTTACTTCGCAAAAATACCACTTTTATTTTGAAACTGTGACAATATTGTTTCGAACCGTCAGTTCATTTTCAAACAGAATAAATATTACATTCTTTACATGCCTTATATACTAATTTTATCTACCTATACTTATTAAGGGGGAGTGGTCTGTGATGTGGAAATGGAAAGGGTGGGAGTGATAGGAGAATGCAAAAGTCAAGAAAAACAAGATTACATTACATGTGACAAGAGGCAAACAAACACGTGGCAAACAATTGAACTTGAAAATGACAAAAAGACAATATTACAGTGAATACCGTTTTAAACAGAAATTAAAATTTAAATAAGTTATAATATTGAAAATAAAGTTGAACTGTAAATATTGGTGTAATCATTTAAAAGGTGATCGGGGCTATGTTTATTTATTTCTATTGCTTCTAGGATTGTTAACTTCTGTCCTTTGCTTGCCTCGTGTAACACAGTAATTTCCTGTTCCGGTGTGTGTCCGGTGTCTATTAAGTGCCTCGCAAAAGCAGAGTCGGATTTCTTATTTCTATATGACCTAAAATGCTCTGCTCTCGGGGTTTCAAAGTTTCTGCCAGTTTGACCGATGTAAAAACCATTACAATCTTGGCAGTTTAATTTGTAGATACCCGATTTTTTTAAGTTTATCAATTTTTGTTTTATCGTTATATATTAAATTTCCTAGATTAAAGCCTAATTTAAATGCTATATTTATGTTTGATTTTGCTAGAACTTTTTTAATTTTATCTGATATTTTACCAAAATATGTTATAGTTTTAAACGTGGTATTTTCGCGAAGTAAAATATTTGTTTATTATTGATAATAACAAGGATAGTATCTGATCCAGTGTTATTTTTATAGGGTTTTAATTGAGCGACCACTTTAAAAAAAATTCAGTAACTGTGGCCTAATGCACTTAATTACTGCACCAAGTCTCATCAAAATTCAAGGGCTGCAACATGGTAAAAAAATTTCTTTTTCAATTCTAATCTGCTGAACCGCCCCTCCAGTGGGTCCGACCCTGGAATTATATATATCAATCGAAAGTACTTTAAAAATAAAGTGTTGTGTCTCATAAAGTGTTTTTCCTATCTCCTATAGTGTTCGAGATAATCAAGAATAATCGAAAGAGGTGTATTAAGTTAAATAGGTTATCTGCCCCTGATAGAAAGTCCCAATAGTAACTGTATTGTCGTTTATGTGACACTGCAGGTACTTCAAATTTTGAAGTACCTGCAGTGTCACATAAACGACAAAGGTAACGACACATAAACGACAAAGATAAATGAAAAAGGAATACATAAATAAATAAATAAATAAACATACAATACCATATACCGTGTGAGTTTTTCGAGAGTTGCCATTTTAATTACAGCCAAACCGTTGATTTAATCGAAAAATTATTCAAATAAGAGTTGTAAATATCGACGGGGGCAACCGATTGTTATAATCAGGAGTTTTATAGCTCTTATGGTTTTCGAGCTATGATATAAACTTATAGATTTTTAAATGAGACTACACAGAAAAAAAAACAGTGATTTTATTTACAAAACCGCTTTTAGTATTTAGCTTTCGTTGTTAGAACTAAAATTTGAGTAATTGTAACAAAACTCGCTTTCAGCGATTAATATAAGTTTTATTAATCCTACAAATTGCGTTTTATTAATTTGTTAATATAAAATTTTGTAAATATTACAAGAACTTTTGTAATAACAAAAAAAATAATTTAGTAGTATATTTTTGTAGCATTAATTACAGTTCTATTAAATATTTTAAGTAAATATAAGAAAAATATTTGTAATTATAACACTGTTTTAAAAATCAAAATGCGCATGCTTAAAGTAAAAGTCTCTTTTGTAATTAAAACGAAAATTTTTGTAATAATTAAATGACGCTTGCGCAGAGTTGACAAGTTGATACGTTTATGTGATATTTTGTAAACGTTCATAATACCTATATATGCATTTAAAGAAACCCTGATTTAGTGATTATCAAAAAGTTTTGTATTTCTCATTTAAAAATTGCGTTTTGTAATTATAACAAAAAGTTTTGTATTAAATAACTGACGCAAGCGCAATATTAACGAATTCTATGATTTTTAGAATGTTGTGTAGTATTCATAGCGTCATTCTGTGATAGAGTCCATCTTCATAAATATTTATTATAACCTGACAAGAGTTTATGAAAAAACATAGTATACAATCTCAATTTAAAAGAAAATGGCTAGTAAGTATTTTCATAAATTATTTTTTGCTCACAAATATTAATAATATTCCTATTAAAATTTAATCTCTTTTTTTTTTCAGATACTAAAAGCAATTTTGAACGTTATGGAAAAAATAATTTCAGATTTGCAGTTAAACTTTTTTATAACCAAAGAAAAGTTCCTTCAGTTCAGAAATTTATAAAACACTAGCAAATTTGCATTCCTTTTCAAATTCAAGTAAGGGCTATTTTTTGGTTAGACATGTTTTTAAGCTTCATATTTTAGTCAGTAAAATATTCTTTTTTTACAGGTAGAAAACATGCTAGGTACTCCTATTTTATCTTTTTACTTTGATTCTGAATCGAATATGTAATCCATTATTCGACTATATGTGAAAAACCTCAGTCAAGTTAATTACTAACAAATTAAAAGGATTCTTTTTCAAATTCAAGTAAGTTTTTTATTATTTGGTTAGACATTTTTTATGTTTCATATTTTAGTAAAACATGCTTTTTTACAGATAAACAACATGTTTGTTTTCGTTTTGTTTTTTAAAATTTTTCACTGGATTTTGAAGATGTAATTGAATATTGGACTACAGTTATATCTTTTGTTGAAATTTGCTTAATATTAGTTCTGAATATAAAAATATGCTAGAATTATTTCTAAAACATTTGCCATACCTCCTGTAAGTTAATACATTTTAACATAACTTTTTATTTTTTTGTATTAATTAATTAGTAAATTCATTTATATAAAATAAAATTTTTCTTATTTTACAGGGACTAACTGGATGTACTTTGATAATTAATGTAATGCTGTGTAAAATAGATGTGAAGTTTGAATTTTGTACATATTTTATAGTCACATCTGTTTTGTTTTTTACATTAATTATCAAAGTATATCCAATAAGTTCCTTTCCTTCACAAATATCCTTAATAATATTTACAGGAGTTATTTGTAAGTACAACAAAAAAATATGGTAAAATTTACTATAAAATTTAGTATTTATTAATAAATAAATCATACCAATTACAAATTCCATTTAGTAATTATAACAAAGTTTATTAAATGTTCAACAAAACATACGTTGAGTTTTATTCACAAAAATAAGTCTTTGTGATAATTACAAAAATTATTCTGAATTAATAGAACCTTTTAGTACTCAGATTTTTAATAAAAGTGGTTTTGTAATATTACTAAACGGTTCTATTGGAGTAAAAATTTTGTAATATTAATTCACGTTTTTGTAATATACAGTGAGTTTTTTTTTCTGTGTATATATTAATTTTTCGATAAAACTGATCTAATGCATTAACTAACAACATAAATGAGCAAAAACATTTTTTTTACCCGAGTTTAATTTTTTTAATTTTTCTTTAATTTATCAATTAGGCGGTAAAAATATGCATATGTACTTGAGGCTACCTCAACCGATAGTGTTCTGGTTGGTTACATTTCTATTACTCCAAAAAAAGAGCCTTTTCCAGTACCATTTCTATCATACAAATTTGACTGTAATAAAAATGGCAACTCTCAAAAAACTCACATGGTAAATATAAAATCAAATTTATTCAATTGTTTCCTGTATATCTTCCCGAGAACTGAAGTACGAAATTTAAAATTATTTCCGTTATCTATTTCTTCTAAAATATGTATACTAAAAAAAAAACTATAGGTACTATAAGTACTAACGCATCGAAAGCACAGTCATATTTCGATATTCTTACGACTTTTACGACCACAATATCCACGTATTATAGATGTCGTATGGTATATACATACACATATGCATCCTTCAATAAACAAATGAAAGTCGAAAAGAGTGCGCATACACAATATAATAATGATAAAATGAAAAATCATCGAATGATTTCCGAACGTTTTATTAATGATATCGTACACAATGAGAGGTCGCAGCAATCCCTATAATATATTAAAATACCCACTCATGTCAATTTAGGGATATCAAACTACTTATTGCCTTGACAACGTTAAGCTTTTCACCACTTCTATAAGAAATCAAAAAGAAAAAAACCGTTTTTTTAGGGCTCCGTAGCTTAAAAGGATAAACGGAATCGTTATAAGATCACTCCCGTGGCCGATCGCACGTCTGTCACAGAGGTCTTGGCAACGTGCACATAATTATATCGCCGGTCAACAACTAAAAAAATTTTTTTGGGAATAAAAATGAGGTCAGTTTGGTCCAAAAAATAGAAATTTTAATTAGTATGCTGTATGAGGTGTTATTTAAAAGAGTTACCTCCAAAGATTTAAAAAATATTTTTTTTTTTTTTTTGTAAATTTTGGTCTAGTGATTTTAAGGCAATATTCGTCAAGTTCAAAAAATGACTATTACCCGCTTGCTAATCTTCGAAGTTTCTAAAGCTAAAATTTTGATTTTAATACGATTAGTAGATACTGACTCATAGATTACTTACAGGAAAACTACGACTTTTTTTTGATAATATAATAATCGATGAAAGAGAATATTTTTTCGTTATAAATTCGCCGATTTTATCACTATTGTAAACATTCCCCCTCCATGACCGAAAAAAAATTCATTCCAGTCTTTCGTTATGAGACCGGAACATTGGTGTTGATGTTTAATAAGTTAGCAAGCATACGATTAGTGCAACTCATAAATTATCCTGTCGGAATTTTTGTTATAAGTCCGTATTTACATAATACATGCGTTGTTGACCAAAGCAAGTGTTTTTTGTTCATCGCGTGGATTATATATTACAAACTTTGTTTGACTAACAATATTATTTACAACTTCTACAAAAGATCTTAAAAATATTTTTAAAGAAAATATGTGTGGATAATATCGTTTAAACTCCTGTCACACAAACTATAGAACGAATTTAGAGGATGTTGGTAAATGTATTTATTGAAAATAGGTAGATTTTATGCCACTTCTAACGAAGTAACGAATGGTAATACTGCACTAAGCGTCCAGGATATTTGATTATCACTAAGTACACACTCACACGCTTGAAAAGTAGGGGAAGTGTGAGTTACGGCGGTCGACTACTAAACACAAGTGGGCCTACAGGAATTCTTAGAGTTATATTCTCCTACAGCCCCGAAGCGGACTTATAACGCGATTCGACTGTAATTTAAAAATTTGTACATGAAAAATTATTTACTTTAATAGGCACAGTAGCATTTTTTTTAATTTATGTTGATCCAGTTTTCTAGAAATAGTTTTCTGTCAGTGCCTACATAGTTTAAAAATTTCTCTAGTGAGTTGTTTGTAAATGGTTGATTTTCATTGCTTTCTTATTCTTTAAAAGTTTATTATCTTAAACACTATCTATTTCAAATTCCAAAGCTCGATTAGAAGTACCGTGGATTTTACTTAAACATATGAAATTTGGTGTGGCAAATTGCTTTTATTAACCTCAATCTTCCAGAGAAAATTTAGCCCTGTAACATTACTCTCGAAGATTGAGACGATTGAAAATTTGGATAAGATTTAAATATACATAGGGTTGACCGAGGTAATTGTGAATTGGCGCAATTGTGAGCGGCGCCTATAATTTCTAAAATAACATTAATATTGTTAAAAATCAACTCTTAATATGTTTTTCTGCCCTTTCTTGATATGCTATTAAAATTTCATAACAATTCTCCAAGTATTAGTATTTTTTTTTTTATTTTGAAAAAACCCTTGCAACATTTTATGTATCTTACTTCGATCAATCCTCAAAAAAAAAATTTTTTAAAAACATTTTCTTTTTTTAAAAGGTAAGAAATGGTTAAAAGTACTTTTAAGGAAGTGGTTTAAGCCCTGAGAGGGTTCCTTATTAATTGCTAAAGAAATTGGACAATTTATCACCAATTCACAATTTCCCCATGATTTTAAAATTGTGGGGTAATTGTGAACGTCATTCACAAATTCCCCCCCCCCCATTCGGTCAAAAATTTCAGTAGTGTCCATCTCAGAGTTGAAAATGTTGATGAAGGTGCTGGTGACCTTATTGTACAAGTTTCCGTTGTACAAACAAAACAAAAAAAAATTGTTGTTTTTTATTCATGTAAACTAAATGTATTTCCTTGAAAAAGTATTATTTTCCTTGTTTTTGTGTGAATACAGGGAATTTTTTGATTTTTTATATGATAAAATGACAAAATATCATCAAAATATCATTTTTAGCTTGTAATAAATTTGTTCCTACAATTTTTGATATTTTTCTTTAACCTTGGTTTTTTGTAGAAATTTGAGGTATGCGTAACTTGTATTAAACAAAGAGAAATTGTGACCGCTAAAGTATGATGAAAAATTTGAAAGTGGAGTAAATGTGAAGAATTTGAGCTGGGCTTTACTCTGACGTACCACACTTCTTTGTAATCCATTCTAAATAATTTTTCTGATGGGATTCACTTTTACCCTGAAAATCATAAGATTTGCAAAACCGCACCGGGGAAATGTGAATGGCTTATAAAATTTTTGTTTTTAATACGAATTTGCTCAAAATTTGTGTGGTGCATTCTGAATAATGTATGTAGAATTAAAAATAAATCAACCGTAATATGATATATAAAATAAAAAATACTTAAAACAACGCTTTTATCTCAACTCATGAATATCCATTCACAATTACCCCGGTCAACCCTAAATAAAAATATTTTAATTCGGCCTATTGTGACTGTTCACTGTACGAAACCCAAACTGTGCGAGCCCGACTCACTCTCGACCGATTTTTTTTTTGTATTTGTCGTTTATCAAAAGACATTTATTGCTCGCTTGATTTTCTACACATCAAAAATAAACAACATTCAGTCGTCAATCGTCAGAGTAGTCAGTGTTGTCCTTATATGCTGCACTGTGTTTGTCCTTATCCTGCGAAAAAAATCCAATAAAGGAAAAAGTAATAAAAATAGAATTTTAGATATAGAATTTTCTTTTTTTTATTGTATATTGTTAATATGTTGACCGATAAAATGCGGTACGTTATTAAATCAGTATTAAAGACAGCCAAACAGACGCACAGACCGCAGTTATTTTAACAGAGAAGAGTTATTGGTGTTACTATAGTATGCCGTAAACTTATCCCGATCATTTTACTCACTAGATCCCGCTACTATTTCTACTGGTCAGATTTTGATGAAATTTCACGCAAAGATTGGGATTACAATGGCCTATGTTATATAATAATGTTCTAGAATTCGCAATATATATAAAACTCTTGAGAGAAATTTAAAAAAAATTTATCCAATGTAAGAAAATTTGGGGGACAGGTCTACCCACACTGTCAAATTCCCATTAGGTGTTCTTAAAGACTAGAGACTACTGTACCTAAATAATTCTTTTTTCAATTCAGGCGACTCCTCCCCTGGGCCCACGATAGAGGCTTTGCCCCTTGCATCATACCGGGGGCTCACCTTCTGTACCTAAGGGTTGGACCTCCCCCCTTATCAAACAAATGATAACATCATTTGTTCTCAAGATATGCCAGACAAAATATATTTCAAAAACAGTTTCTTATTTCGTTTTTTTAAATTTTATAATAATATACTGGCGTTTCTAACATCAAGGAAGGTTCTTAGGCCATTATATAATAACGTTATGGTAAAAAATCCATATAATCTATGTTATTTTAATAAAGTTAATTCTGTTTTTTTTCCACAAAAAACAAACCGCAAATCCGAATTTGCTGAAAACTTTATCCGGTCTTCATTTTTTGATTACGCATCTTATTAAATTAGTCCGGAGTTGATATCATCATTTGTTCTCGAGATATGCGAGACGAAAAAAAATCCACGAACGAACGAACGAGCTAACGAACGCACGCACAGACATCACGCTAAAAACAATGGATTCGGATTCTAGTGACCTTGAAACGTGAAGATATGTCAAAATTAGCGATTCGTAAAATCGGACCCATTACTATAACTTCCTATGGGAAATTAATAATTAAGGTTAACATTAAAAACCGAAATAAAAAGGTTAATGATACTTTTTTTTAAAACGAATTTATTATTCTGAACTTTTTAAAACTGTCATTTACGAAAATAGCAAAGGTTACATTACTCAAAAGTAAATGTATCTGTAATAGCATCAGGAAAATCTGCACACACAATATAACGCTCCATTATTGCAATAGTCGGTTATCTGGGCAAAATTACATTTTTGAGTTATCTACATCATTCGAAAGAGGAAAAGCGTACCTTTCAGATGCTACAATCAGTTAAGCTCTAAGCTTAATATTTTTGCTAATATAATCGATATCCTTGTATGACAATTTTAATAAATTTAAATTTTAATTGTTGCAAGACTAAGGTATATCGATATAACCGTACTGCTGAAGCGTCAAATTCAATTTATTTTTACTACAATACTAGGTTATTGCATTTTATCCGAGTATTGAAGCAAAAAAAATTTTGAAAATTTTACAAACTAAGCAATATAACCGAATTTTAAAATTTTAAAAGAAATTCGTTACGTCAAATCAAACAAAGAAAATGTTAACAATGTAGTAAATGTATTAGAATATGCATGCTTTTATGATTAATATAATGTTATTTAATCAATTTTTTAATTATGTTAGTAGAATTTCACTACGTTTTAACTATACTGCCCGGATGTTCAAGAAAAATCATAATAGGAAAATACCAGCTCTCAAACTTTATCTTTGGTGTCCTGTAAAATTTATCAAATTGTCAATATCAAGGTTCATGCTTTTTAGGTTTTAATTAGTGAATAATTTGTGATGAGTTTATTAATTTTTTTTCAGTATTTTTATGTTAAAAGAAATGGTTTTATTTTTGACTTAATAATGGTTTTCATTTTTAAAATTGGGTTATTTTTACCATCGTAGTAATTCTATTCAAAATATTTTTATGCAATAGTCAGTTATCTAGGAAAATTTGAAAATTTGGGCGGATAAAATAAAATATTTCTTTTAATTTTCATAGTATAATTTAATATCGTATTTAAAGAGTTTTCGGTCAAAACTGCATTAAAATTGGATTTCAAATAACTCTCAAAAGACAATAAATATATTCTAAAAAACATTAAACTTGAATATCTCAAAAGTATATATTTCCCAGATAACCGACTATTGCAATAATGGAGCGATAATTAAAATATTCCAGGGTTTATTCTATATTTCCATTTAGTTTGTTAAAATTCATAAGGCAATTAATATATTATTAAACTATACTAAATCGTAAGTCCTAATTGGAATAACATTAGGCCGTGTAATATGAAATGTCGTTTTCCGACCACCTTAACTTTAATTTAATTGAAATAAATATTGACAGTTTTATTAAGTGTTAGAGAAATGTTTTAAAGCAGTTAACCGACCATATTTATGTAATGCAGATAAACATCGACACTTTTTTGATCGACACTTCTGAGATAGGGTGAATGCGGGAGAGATGCCGCACATTTTGAAAACACTTGATAATTCCTAAAGTATGCATTTAATTGATTTGAAATTTGGTACACAATAAATGTAAACATTTTTCTTTAAAATTATTTATAAATAATTTTAAATTTTGGGCTTTAAAGGATTCGTAGAGCCTGCAAAGCGGCGTCTCTCCCACACTTATGGGAGAGATGCTGCATCAAAGAAGGAGAGTCGCCGTATAGTTCATATTAAAAATTTTGCATTTTACACACATCTCCATACATGATGCATGCCATATGTAACCATTTTTGGCACTTTATACATCTTAACGAGTCAACTTTTTTTTTGTTTCTGAGTACTTTTCAAAACATTCAATACACAGGCAATCATCATTATTTTCGTTATCTTCATTAATATGAGAGCTCTTCCTGATTCATTAATGGATCTTTTATATTTACGTGGCATAATTTACAGTCCAAAAAAAATTGTATAATTAAGGTATATAAGTCTGTGTTTTTAATATGTAATATGATGCGGCATCTATACCAACCTTAAATGCGGCATCTCCCCTTTTTGTTGGGATAGATGCCGCATGTTGCTATAGCAAGCATAGTGCGGAATGTAACCTAAAATTTTATACAGTACTTTTAAAATATACCTAAATTAATAACAAAACTCATTTTCATTAAAACAATGAAATATACATTCATAAATTCTAATGCATTAAATGCTTGATAAAATATTATGAAAAAAAACTTACTTTTCAATAATAAAATTGGATAATTACTAAACTGATGGACTAATCATAAATGTTACCATATACAGCTTAAATAAGTAACTTATTTTAAACATATAATTCATTAATAGCGTTATCTATCAATCAACGGACGAACTATGGCTACTGCGGCATCTCTCCCTACGCGGCACTTACCCTATGTTACACACAATTCTCTAAAAAATGGAATTCTTGTAACCCGGATTTATTTCCGCTATTAACTGGAATAATATTGGATCGTTGAATATAAAATGTCGTTTTCCGAGCACTTGGGCGAGACTGTATGTATATATTTTAGATTTGTCATTTTCAAAGATTTTATTGTGTCAATTCTTTTTTTTTTCTTTTTGCTTTATATCTTGCGAGGTTGGGTGGAGAGTCCTGATAAGAAGAAAACTCTAGTACCCGAAAGTGTGATAATTCAACCCTGATTGTGTTACAAATTTATTTGATTGCAATCGGGATCAAAGGAAGTACGGATATTATTCCAAAGATATTACATTACATTTTTTAATAAAATCAATTTTATCTTTCATCCACCGTTAAAGGTTAGTAAACCTTTTCCACCTTTCAGTGCAGATACCTGCTACGATAAAAAATTTACAAATAAAACATAGTATTCAATTTTTAAGTTCTTATTTTCCACAAGGACTCCGATTCATTTTTTAACGAAAATATTTATAACGACACTTATATTATAAGTGAGGCTGAAACAAAAATCGATAGACCGCATACTATATCAGTACAAAATTATATTTACTTTTTTTATTTGAGATTTATATGTGACATCGTCACTGTTGGTCATTCAGAAAAAAAATATGTTCGAATTCAATAGGAAATCGTAACAAAAAAAATACAAAACTTTTCAAGTGCCAGACCAACAATTTTCAATTTTCTATTGAAAAAGGAATTTTAAAATTGGTTTTTATAAAATAAAATAAAATATGTGGAATTGAATTGGTAATTGGAATTGAAATTAACAAATTTATTTGCTAATTTATTGGGTTTTTATTAAAATTATTTTCGAGGGTGTGTAAAGAAGAAAATTTAGACTTTTTTTACAACGAGTATCAGTAATTGCAAAGTAAGCAGTTGACAATGTAATATTAAAATCAATTTAGTAATTTTAGGTTTAATTATTTATTAGTTAACGATACTGTGATAAATTAATTATTGACACCATGACAAAACACCCAACTGGTACACTATTTTGCAGGTAATACACTTTATATAGAATTGTTGACGTCATACGACGTGGTGTATCAGTTAGTAAGATTTCACTGGAAGCCGTACGACCGTGAAGGTGTTAATAGAATTATCTATTTTTTTACAACTTGTTGCGAATTGTGCTTTCTTTTAGCGAATTTCCAGAAAGAATTCTGGAAATTCAGCTATTACAGTAGGTGTCATGACGCGACTTGAGCCCGGGACTATGGCAGAAATTTGTTTTGAGGTCCCTAGAAACCGAAAATAATATTCACTATACATATATATATATATATATATATATATATATATATATATATATATATATATATATATATGTATGTATGTATGTATGTATGTATGTATGTACGTATATATATATATCAGCACTACAACTCTCGAACGAAATGTCCTAGGTTTACGAAATTTGCTGACAACGTTGGAAGTCCAAAAATCTTGGATGAGTTCTTCAGCCAGATACGTCGGATGCCAGGAACATGGTTTTTGTTCTTGCAAAAAATTAGTTTTTTGCCAAAATTTCCACTTATTCAAAAATTTTTGCCAAATTTTTTTACATCATTTAAAAGAGGAGAAAAAATTACATAAAAAAAGTCTTTAAACTATTATTCTATGTCAACTAGTTTCCGAGAAAAACTAATTTTTATAAACGGAAATTCGCTATGTTATGCAGGATGCTGCGACAGGGGTATTTTATAATTTTCTTATGCGACCCATATCCACCGTATCAAAAGAGATTTCCCTGTAGCTAATTGTTCTGTGTAACCAATAAATTATCTGTTCCTATTTTAAATCATTAGTGTAAGTGTAAAACTCAATTCCTATATAATCGTATTATTTAATGGTAATACTGACGTCAAAATACACTTTTAGGAATTTTCATCCGAAGACCACTACCATTCCATTAAATAATGAAATTTCTCAAATATTAATTTACTAATTGTATTTCGAATATCTCTCATAAACTGCAACAAATTTCCTAAAATTTACTAACAACTTCTCTCAAACTAACTTAAAATTCAATAATCTATATAGTACAATTTGTAAAAATAATGTTAGAATATTAGAATAACTGTTAAAAGCTTTCTACCAATTAAATTATGTTATAGGTAAATTGTTTTCGAAAGCCTACCGTTTATATATTTGAAAACTTATAAATTAACATTAAAACATCTAAAAACCACTAACAAAACATTAAGTAAAGACCGCTTAATGGCTATTATCATCATTATCAGTTTAAATATTTTAAAGGCTATCTGTTAAAAATTTGTTAACAAGTTCGTTTAGTTCAGTATTTTTTTTTATAAGTACTTATTTTTTCAAGTTTTTACTTATTGTTAGAACAATGGTTCAAAAGCTTATATAATTTTTATGCTCTTTTCGACGGTGTAAAAAAATTTAAAAAATTATTTTTATTGTCTGACCAGTTTTAGCAAAAAACCAAAAAATTGGATACTTCGTTCGACCGAGCAGACACATAAATATATACCTGTGACGGTCATTTTTGGTTTCCCGAAGCCTCAAAAGAAATTTCTATCATACTCTCGGGCTCAGGTTTTACCATGAGAGCTGCTGTAACATTTAAATTTCCAGAATGAAAATTCGCTAAAAAAAAGCATCAAAAATTAAAAATTAAAATTTAGAAATATTTAAGATCCACTAACAAAACATTAATTAAAGACCTCTTAATGGTAATTATCGCCATTATCAGTTTAAATATTCTAAAGAATATTTGTTAAAAACTTATTAATAAGTTCGTTTAGTTCAGTACTTTTTTTTTTATAGGTAGGATTGACTGGGGTAATTGTGAATGGATTTTCATGAGTTGAGATAAAAGCGTTATTTTAAGTATTTTTCATTTTATATATCACATTATGGTTGATTTATTTTTAATTCTACATTATTCAGAATGCACCACAGAAATTTTGAGCAAATTCGTATGAAAAACAAAAAATTTATAAGCCATTCACATTTCCCCGGTGCGGTTTTACAAATCTTATGAATTTCGGGGTAAAAGTGAATTCCATCAAAAAAATTATTTAGAATGGATTACAAGAGAAGTGTGGTATGTCAGAGTAAAGCCCAGCTCAAATTCTTCACATTTAATCCACTTTCAAATTTTGATCATACTTTAGCGGTCACAATTTCTCTTTGTTTAATGGAAGTTACGCATACCTCAAATTTCTACAAAAACTCAAGGTTAAAGAAAAGTAACAAAAACTGTAGAAACAAATTTATTACAAGCTAAAAATGATCTTTTGATGACATTTTGTCATTTTATCATATAAAAAATCAAAAAATTCCATGTATTCACACAAAAACAAGGAAAATAAGACTTTTTCAAGAAAATACACTTAGTTTACGTGAATAAAAAACATTTTTTTTGTATTGTTTGTACAACGGAAACTTGTATAATAAGGTCACCAGCAACTTCATCAACATTTTCAACTCTGAAAAGGACACTACTGAAATTTTTAACCGAATGGGGGCATTTGTGAATTACGTTCACAATTACCCCACAATTTTAAAATCATGGGGTAATTGTGAATTGGTGATAAATTGACCAATTTCTTTCGCAATTAATAAGGAACCCTCTCAGGGCTTAGACCACTTCTGTAAAAGTACTTTTAACCATTTCTTACCTTTTAAAAAAAGAAAATGTATTTAAAAAAAATTTTTTTTGAGGGTTGGTCGAAGTAAGATACATAAAATTTTGCAAGGGTTTTTTCAAAATAAAAAAAAGATACTAATACTTGGAAAATTGTTATAAAATATTAATAGCATATTAAGAAAGGACAGAGAACCATATTAAGAGTTGATTTTTAACACTATTAATGTTATTTTAGAAATTATAGGTGCCGTTCACAATTGCCCCAATTCACAAATACCCCGGTCAACCCTACTTACTTTTTGACGTTTTCACTTAAAACAATGGTTCAAAAGCTTATTTTACGTAATCTTTTAAGACGCTTTTTTCGGTGGTTTAAAAATTTTTTAAAAAATTTATGTATTCTGGCCAGTTTTTACAAAGAAACTACCAAACGTGGCAAAAAATGGGCAAAATTTTGGCTTCTAAAAATCGTACGTATCTAGACGACAAACTCATCCAAATGATTGAGACTTTTGATGTTTTCCCCAAATTTCGTAAAGATTCGAGAGTTTTCGGTCGAGAGTTATCGCTCAGATAAATACATGTATACATATATATGTATACAGGGTTGAAAGTAAATAACTCTCGTCGTTTGCAGGGGCGACTTATAAGAGCACCCTGTAGACAGTAAAGCCGCAGGAATTTTTTCGGGATTAACAGTTTGAAAAAATCGAAAATGAACAGGCTCCACGATGTGTCCAAATTTTTCTAAATACGGCCCTAACTAAATTATGCATACCCCTTTTTATTACCAAAGGTACAAAATAATTTTGTTGATCAAATTTAAGGGTCCTATTTTTGACCCTTATTAACTTCCCATAGGAAGTTATTGTAATGGGTCCGAATTTACGAATCGCTAATTTTGACATATCTCCACGTTTCAAGGTCACTAGAATCCGAATCCATCGTTTTTAGCGTGATTTTTGTGTGTGCGTTCGTTAGTTCGTTCGTTGGTTCGTTCGTGAATTTTTTTTCGTCTCGCATATCTCGAGAACAAATGATGATATCAACTCCGGATTTCATTAGATGCGTAATCAAAAATTGAAGACCGGATACTGTTTGAAATGATTACATGATTTTTTTTTAATTGAATCTGTAGCAAAATAACCTTAAAATGTAAGAAAATTGTTTCATTTTTAAACGTTTAATAAACCTAGATTCGTCAATAACTGAAAAAACTTATAATTTTTCGGTTTTGTTTAATAATAAGATAAGTTAAGAACTACTCTCATCTTTTTTATTATATATATTTTGGTACATATACGTGGAAACAAATAAGAATTTTTACAAAGATCTGACTTATTTGCGTTATTTGAGTCTCATTTATAATAATATACGAACAAAATCGTTATAATTTTTGACGATTTTCAAATATCGTAAGTGGAAGTAAAATATTGAGTAAAGAAGTTTAACAACTAACTCTGATAATTCCGAAAAATTAACACAAAATATATGTCTTCTTGTGTGTGTTAAATCATTGACACAAATCTTGTGTATAGATTTGACACATATGCTTTGTGTTAAAATAACACAAAAAATTGAGTGGACCGTTCTGGGCATGTGATTTGTGTTAATTTTAACACAAATTTTTTCACTGCGCAGCTAAATTTCCAGAATGAATATTCTCTAAAAAACAAAAAAAAAAACGTCAAAAATTAAAAATTAAAATTTATTGATTTAATTTTACGCACATATCTTAATAAATATTTTCTGACAAGATCCGTTGAATCGCGCACACACAAGAATAAAATATTACTTTTAAAAAGTACAATTTAAAATAATCACAGTAAACGTGATTAAAATACAGATACAATCCCCGTGTTACAACAAAAATACATACCTAATTCCATTCATTCCGTCCGTCCTAAATTCCGGAGAAATTATATTGAAAAATGGTGGCAAGACAAACACTGTGAGCGAAGGAACAAAAGGAATATAAAATACCAACAGATACTACATCAGCAGATCCCGTGGGACATTTATAGGGTACATACATATACAGAAATTTAATAAATGTTCTTTATACTTATAACTTTGAATTGGACTGGAATAATTTTAAAATGTGTTTGTGAATTCTTACGAAGACAATGTCAACAAACAAGTTGAAATATTTTTTATTGTATGATTTGGGGAAAAAAAATATGCGTGGGAAGTTTTATTTCTGATTAAATTTAAATATTCTATTTTATAAGTATTTGTATGGATAATGTTTAATTGGATTTATTAATGGAAGAAGATGGTTTTCAGTATTTTAAAAACTTTTTATTACGAATGATTGATATATTATAGTTAGGTACCGGGTTTCTTCGGACAGATCAGAACCATACTTTTTTCAATAAAATTTTGCAACTAAATTACATTAAATTATGCACATTTGAATGAATATAATTGGTCAAAAATTACATTTTTCACCATTTAGAATACTAACAGCATTTTTTATTTGACGAAGGTAAGAAAATTCAAAAAATCGAAAAAAAATTTTTGTAAAATACATATATTGAAAAGTTGTTGAATATTTAAACGGTCCACTATAATAGCTAAGACGTACGTATTTACTAAGATATTTTATTATTGAAAAACAAATTTTTAACAAGCAACTATACTTCTATCTCTCAAAATTGAAAACAATAAAAAAAGATGAATTTATTTAATTTAAATGACATGTCACATAAATCACATACATAATATAAACAAAAATACTTTTGATAGCCAATTAAAATTACAATGGCACTTTGCAATTGTCCAGGTAATAAATAAAAGAAAAAAAGGATGTTTACATAAAATACGTATAAATAATATTTTGATATACATATGTATGTGTGTGTATGTAACTTGTGTACGTTGTTTTTATGAAAAATTTTGAACTTTTAGTCACATTGAATGCAATATGTATACCTGCATATGCTAAAGACGAAACTGTCTGATCCGAAAGAAATCCGATACCTGGTTATTAGACAGTGCTGTAAAAATGTAATATCCACACATGAGACACATATTTAAGGAGGGTGGACCATGGAAGGCCACTCTAACGATTAAACATGTTTTATTCGTTTATTTACTGGATAAATGAAGCAAACAAATTATTAAGTAATACTTTGTTTTTTTGTGTACCATATGTAAATCACCTTTTTTTTTAACCTGGCTTTAATCACCATTTATTAAACTTAAGTTTTTTTAAGCTCTTCCAAATGGCCTTGCAAGGAACACGGCTCCAAACAAGGCCAATATTATACATCAGTCGTTCAACTTAAAAATAGAGTTGTAACAATTAATATATCCGCTTTTACTAAAACTACATATGTAATAAACTCTTTCATTTGAGTGAAACATTAAATGCTCAATATATTTTTATCATCTATAGAAAACTTAACGAACATTACTTGAACACTATCGTATAACTAAGATTATATTAATGGAAATTATTTAAAAATAGTAGTAATGAGCATTATATTGATATCAAATAACTTGCCAATGCATTTTATAATGAAATTAAAAACTTTTCTTTTTTACCTAAAATGGCCTTCTTATGGGTCTGTTTTTTGTAAGGCCACAATGTTCCTAAGAAGGCCAAACTAACCTTAGGTACAGAAGGCAAAGCCTCCGGTATGGTGCAAGAGGCGAAGCCCCCGGTATGGTGCAAAGGGCAAAGCCTCTATCGGGGGCCCAAGAGAGGAGTCGCCTGAAATGAAAAAAGAATTATTTATGTACAGTAGTCTCTAGTCTTTAAGGACATCCAATGGGAAGTTTACAGTGTGGGTAGATCTGTCCCCCAAATTTTTTTTTTTTTTAAATTTTGCGTACTTGTGAAGGTAGCTAAACAATAATAAATTGTAAAGTATTATATTTCAAACTTTAATTTTGTTATAAAATATTATTTAGATAACAAAAAAGTTTTTTTCTCTCATCTAAATTTTTAAAAAATATATAAATCATAACTTTATTCCCTCGCCGCGTCCTACTTTTTCACCTTTGTTTTTCCATTGTATCCATTAAAAAGGAAAGAATTAACAATTTGTTTAAATATTTACGGTGGATATTTAAAAAAATTTCCATGTATCTAAATAAAACTAAATTAAAAAATATTGATGAACACGTAAAAGCTGCTGGAGGGGAGGGGGGTTGGTTGGACTGGCGCGGTGCGGAGAGAGGCAGTGACGGCAGTTGAGCCAGAAAGATGATGAGGATAAATGAACGTAATGAGGGACAAGGAACAATATTATCGATCATAATCGTATCGTAACGTTTCATAATGAATTATGATGGATGAGTAAACAAACAAGATATGTACATAGCTCTGCATACACACACAAACACACGGCTACAATGTTGTTCAAAAAATTCATGTATATTCCGTTCAATACTGCATTACATTGTAAAATCATTCAAATATGTACCGTCAACATATGACCACGTTCACGGTCAGCTATACACTTTATTAGAAGTACGCCAGCGTATTAAAAAGGCGAAAGTAAGTCTGTTTATTTGTTTCGTTTGCTTTCAGGCCACAAAAACAACTACCCAATCGATTGCAACTACATCTACAACAGTACGTAAACACAAGTTACTTGAGCCCAAAATGAAAAAAGTATTATTTTTTTTATTTTATGCTTACTTTAGTCAGTAGTAGAAGTAAGTTAGATGTTTATCTGATAGGTGACAGAACTATGTTCACTGGGTTTAAGTTTAAGTAGTTATGAAAATTGACACTAGATACCAGGCGTTGTTTGAACCAACGTCTCTAATTGGTAACCAACGTCCTACATGATCTCTAACTGCTTGGGCTCAAATAACCCCATCTTTCGAGGTTAACTTGAACCAAAATCTAAAAATTTATAAAATTTATGAATCATAAGTAAAAATCCATATTATATAATAAAATAACCGTAGTCATATACAGATTAACATATTGAATTTCCGATCCCAAATAAATAAAACAGTTATGTCCAATTTTAGAAATTATCAGGTGCCTTGCAAATCTGAGATCAAGTAAACCGTGTTTACGGTATGTAAAATTTAACTTGACGTCATAATTTCAAATACCACGTGGATGAAGCAACAGGCAAAAGAGCAAGTACTAGTAAAAATAGATCAGTAAAAAATACAAAGGATTCTTGTCTAAAAAACGTTATTTGTTGGGAAAATTTTCACTCTTAATCAGGAATTGAAAGAAGTCTGGAAAAAGGAGCTCAGTTCCTCTTTACTTTCCGGGGAAGAATACATAAGATTATGTATACATAAGAAATAAATGCAAAAATAATTAATTATGGTCCATTTCACTTAAATTTAACCATGCTTCATCCTTATGAATTTAAATAATTTCCGTTTTCTTGGCTTTATCTCTTTCATTATTGCACTTACGTAAATTTTAAAATTGCAGTTTGTTTTTAGAAGAGAATAGAAGATTGATTTGTTTTGAATATAAGAATCATCTAATTTGTTTACTCTCACTCATGATAAATTGTATTTGAAACAAGGTATATAATAATATTGGGTTAATTCTCCCTGTGAACGGACTTTGTTCGAAACCTTTAATTTTATCCATTCACCAAAGTAATTTATTGAATAACTGGTTCAGATCGTTAACATAATTTAAACCGTTCAGTAGAAGTCATTGCAAAATCGCTCCACCGATTTACTCTGATTCAATTCGACATTTAAAAAATCAAACTTTTACCTCAATTATAATAATTCTAATTCGATAAATGTCAAAAAATACGTAGGATGCGCCAAAAGTTCTCGGCCTGAGTATTAAAAAATACAGAGAGAACAGTGAAAAGAATTTATTTTCTATATAACCGCCCTCTATGTCAATACACTTATTATAAGGTGGGATAAGCATCTCTATGCCTTTATAATAATAAGTAAATTCTTTGTAGCGATTCTACAAGAGCGATGTTTTCGGAAGTGATGGAATCTGCCGGACGTCCAGAACGATCATCGTCGTTGAGGGACTCGTACGGCCAACGAAACCTTTGGCACGGCTTTACCGTATACACCATCCAGTCTGTCCTTAATTTCTTCTGGAGTTTATCCTTCTTTTGTCAGAAATTTTATGACTACACGATATTCAATTTTTGAAACGGTCGACAATGTATTGAGTTTACACTTTTACGACAGAATAAATAAAACACATGTAAACTCGTCCACTGCGTTTATGATTACTAGAGACTTAATACTTTCTGTGAGTATAAATTACGTCACCTTTAAATAACCTCCCCACGTAGTTAATACCATTTTAACAAAACTTGTCGAATTATTCTTATAAAAGTTTCAAAATTTATCAATAGATGGCTTGCTATTCCTTCGACTAATATTGTTCTTCATTAATATTAATTCGAAAGTTAACATTGTTGAATTATGAAACAACATTAAATCATTACACAACACCTATATTTTTGAATAACATGGTACATATCTCCACCTATGATATATCAGTATACAATGGACAGATTCATCCAATATTACTGTTATTCTCTTTGATCATATTATTAGATGATATAGACTACCTACATTAACAACCTACCATTTACGTAACTGAAATTTTTATGAAGTTCTAACAACTTGTTGATTTTTAATTTAATTATCTTTTTATGATAAAAAATAAATATTTAAATGTTCCTTCCATTGATATAATATTATGTACACAATACCTACCTGAAACCAAGTCTCTTATTGTGTACCTATTATTATGGACTATTGTTGTATTATGACAAAAGATATAATTCAAACAAAAGGATAACTATAAAATAAGGCATTGTTTGTAAAATAAAAATACGAAAAACTTATTCTTAGAAATGTTCTTATTAATTGCGCGTTCGTCATATCTGTCCGTCTGTCACACTTTTCTGTGCCGTCCCTACTTTAAACAGGTTTCGTAAGTTGATGTTGATAACTTTTTCTTAACATCCTAAATTTTCATTTTTTTTGCTCTGATAGAACAATATGGCCTTTAGCTATCAAAAAATAACTATAGTTTTAGCTATTTAACATTGAAGTTAAAATGTTGGGACTCTACTGTACTAACTACAAACACTAGCACCACCACGGTCCGATGGAGCAGTGGTAACGTGATTGGATCGCCACTGACAAGGGCCCGGGTTCAAACCCCACCAGCAACAACGGTCTATACCATTTTTTTTTTTTTTAGTTTCTTTTTCTTTCCCCTTTTTATATAATGGTGGAACATTCTAGAACCACAGAGAATCATCTAGAAGCTCCATATCGAAAAAGAAAACAACTACATCACAACAACAGCACGTCATCACCAAATGGGTATATAAGTCGGTTGCGGCAGATGGTGGAAATGAGTTGAAAACAGTCAGTTGAAGAATCAGTTGTAAATCGAGCGCTACGTCGGAGACTAGTGAAGATCAAGTGTTGGAGCCAGGTAGTGGAAAACGTTCAGTGGAAGGAAGTAGTGAATCAGTCAAGTGGACATTGTTGGGGAATACCGGACTTCGAATAAATATTCTTATTAACAAACATTGTTAATACATTTATTTAAATTGTTAAATAAATTGTTGTTTTGAAAAATTCTATCTTTTTATTTCAGAAACGCACGTTTGGAAAGTTGAGTGCTCCAAAAGCGTTCAAGGAGTGAACCAGAGTACCCTTTGAGAGGCCCTAAAATAATGCAAAGATTATTGTCAAATACTATTTATTTTATTAAAAGTTTCTGATTGGCTAATATGATTTATGGCGTGATATTTAATATCAAGATACGATTTAATCTTTTTTATGCGGTGGATAGAGATCGAATAAAGAAAAACGCTCAAAAATAGCTCTCTATAAAAAGAATATTTCGGCCCAGATTGCAAAAAAAAAAAAACGTTTCTGATGCAGTGATTCGAGACCGTATAAAAAGGGTTGAATAGAAAGTAGATAACTCAAAAAGCTCGAAGCCTCTCGATTTGCTTAGAAGTTGGTTTACTAGACAAGATAAAACATTAATTTACACATGAGTTTTTAGTGAATTTCCAGAATGGAATTCAGCTATTACAGCCACCGTCATGGCGCAACTTGAGCTCGGGACTATGGCAGAAATTTGTTTTGAGGTCACTAGAAAACGAAAATAATATTCACTAAATATATATATATATATATATATATATATATATATATATATATATATATATATATATATATATATATATATATATATATATTTGTGTGTGTGTGTCCGCGCGATAACTCTCGAACGAAACGTCTTACGTTTATGAAATTTGGTGAAAATATTGAAAGTCCCAAACCGTTGGACGAGTTCGTTAACCGGACACGTCCGATGTCCGGAACGACCTAAACATATTTATAAAATTTCATTGAATTTTAGTCAATAAAATTACTATCTACCTTTGATATTAAGAAGGTATTTATGCATAATTTAGACAGGACCATACTTAGAAAAATTTTAAGACATCATGTAGCCTGTAAAATTTTTGATTTTTTCGAACTGTTAGTTCCGATTCCCGTGGTTTTAGTGTCTACAGGATGCAATGAGTCACCCCCTAAAAGGACGAGAATTATTTTTTTTACACCCTGTATTGGTTGGCAAAATTAATAAGCAATTATTTAAAGATAATTAAAAGTTTTGTTATTTCAAAATAACAATCGGAATTTTAATAATTGAAGAGGTGGATTCCAAAAGGCGCTAAGTCATTTTTTGTCTAATGTGAGATTTTAGTTGATGCAGAATGTTCAAGTCCAGCTCTACACGATTTTCGTATTGCCGCCCTTCAAAACGAGCTTAGTCTACTGTAAAATGAATGATGAAAAAAGGAATATTTTCCAAAAAAGCGCTAAGTCAGTGACAGTTTTTTTTTTCAAAACGCTCTAAGTCAAATTTACTCGTAAACCATTGCATTTTTTTTCCAATAATAGTAGGTATTTTTTTCCAAATTTGCTTGTAGACAGATTTTCTGTTATGTCAAACACATGAAATAGCTAATAATGCACTGTTTAAAATGTTTCTTGAATAAAATATATCTGTATTTAAACAAACTAGGTTTATTTTAACCAACTCAACCCAACTTTTTAAAGGTTTTTTTTTGTTTCAATATAATCTATTGAAAATTATATGTATAAATAAGAACATATAAATAACATCAATAATAATTATTATCTAAGAACTTAAAAATAATTTAAACAGATTACTACATTTGCCTACCTAGATAGTTTTTTACATTTCCTGAAAAATTGCAAAAAGCGCCTTTTCGAATCCACCTCTTCAATTATAAATTCTATTTTTTTTCTCGTAAAAATTTGCATACAAAAGCTAGTCAGTATACTTATACAAAGATTTAAAATTTTCGAGCAATTTAATATTTTTTGACGTATAAAAAATTTTAAATCGTATACAACTGTAAATTAACAATTTCAAAACAACACGTATTTTATAATTTTGCTCCGAAATGATAACATACATACTAGAAACGTTCTGGAATAAAATAGCAGTTTATCATGTTAAATAGAAGAGCAGCAAGCAATATGTGTTTTAGTCAGTAGTAGTGGAGCGTCTAAGAAAAATCTAGCACTGACAAAACGACAACTTAATAAATCTTATTTCATTTTGAGAATAATACATAACGTAATATTTCATTCTCTGTTTTTAAGTTACATATAAGAGTGCCATATTTTTCTTCTTTTGCTGCTAAATTTCATATTCTTTAGCAACATATCAACATGAAAGTTTTTTTTTATTTAAACATATATACGATTGTAATTCAAAGAATAGCTATACAGTGGATACTTATTTAGATAGACGAGATGTTTCAATTAATTTTGAAAATTGGTTCGTATAACACCATCAACTATACAGTTTTAATGATATTGATTGGGTTTTTGGCAAAGTGTAGGTATTTACTCTAGGTCTTCTTATCTTGGACATAATTAACACTACAAGATTAAAAACGAGTATGATTATAATTAATAGATTATGCCTCCGAAAGAAATTTTGACATTTTTATGATTGAAATTTAAAATTTATACCAAAATAACCTAAAATCAATCAAAGACAAATCATTTGGACAATAGTTTAGTTGGAAAATATGAAAATTTGCCTCTCTGACGTCATCAGGTATACATCAAATGTTTTCAACCTATGTATTTCTCAATTTAAGTGACAGCAGAAGGAATTTTTGGGCTTTTAGTAGGTTTCATTTTTGAAATAATCGGCGCCGTATGGAATTTCGATATTTATTTATTAACGGTCACACAATGAATATTTTTTACTACAAACTAAATAACATTTCGTGTGATCATCTAAAAATACTTCTAATAATTTTTTTGCAATGCACCAAACTCGACCTTATGTGGATGTTACACACAACTGTTTATCGTCAGTTGTGTGTGATGCTTGTGTGAGAGAGATACTGAAACACAGGTTACAAGGAGAAAATAGAAATAACAAATAGCGTCTACCTTTCAGCTTACACTGTAGCTCCGTAAAAATTCTTCTATATCTAGTATAATTTTACAAAAATTAAGTAAATTGTCCTGGTATCCACTTGAAATTTTAGTAGCCCATCGAATTTTACGGAGCTGTATAGGAAAAATTCTTAAGCTGTACACGAAAAATTTTCAAATGAATCGTAAAAAATAATGTTTGAAAGGCATTTTTTATATTTTTGCTTGATAATTTCCTACCGACTGGTCACTTGAGCCTGGTTTACCGGAGGCAGCTCCGTAATTTTTACTCAGTGTAGTAACACTAGTTCAGTTTTTATTTTTTCATTGGTTATAAACGTCACAAAAATATCCTAGACTAATACATTTCCCCCAAATAAGCGAGGTGATACCTACACCATTCATCAAACAATTCACTCTCATGCAATAAATTTTCGAAAGATATCAATTACGCGTCTCACTAGATACAATCTATCCGCACTGAACACATAATATAAAGCATCGTGAACCAACTCAAAGGAGAAAAAAGTGCCCACGATAAAACATATCATCATCATACACTTACCACACAACCACAACATGAGACGACAAAATATCAAACATCAAAAAAAAAATACACCATTTTACCAACTGAGTCGTCGGGTAAACGATACCGGAAAAATCAATAACATCATTTTCCTAAATTTTTTAAGCTATCAACATCGTTACCATCATCATCGACATAGAAAAAGAAAATTGAAATAGATAATGCCCCCTAACATTATATATATATATATATATATATATATATATATATATATATATATATATATATATATATATATATATATATATATATATATATATATATGTTTATAGCCACAAAAAATAACGTACTAAATATCTTTATTCAGAGGAAAATTTTTCTATATTCTCGTTCAGTTCCGACCATTATTCCACCGACATCATTATATTTTGATACTTTATATTTTTAATGCCAAAACATGTGAACCGTGTAATAAACATCGTCAAACCGATGCGGTACCAGGAAAATGATTGGTAAAACTCATTAATAAATTTGTATATTCAAAAAAAATAAAAAAAAATGATGCTGGAGGAAGTAATTTTTAACATTCACCAACTACATAAATCGATTAACGAAATAAAAATTAATTTTAAAGCTTAATAAAATATATGGAAATTATTAACGGTTTGAGTATTATCAACATATTATTGATATCAACATATGATTGAGTATTATCAACATATTATAAGCATATAAGTTCATTTTAGGGTTCCGCACCGTAAAAAGTTGTCTCGGATAATATGTAATGTAGAAATTTGAAATTTTACAATTTAAACAAAAAATTTATTTTTTCACTTATTTATTACACGAGAGGTTTATATTTTTTCGAATAAATTTGGGTCTGTTTAACGAAAATTTGTTGCCTAGCAATTTTAAGGAGCAGAACTGTCTAACTAACTAACAGCGAAGCTGAAGCGTTTTTGGTTTGACAGTTCTTCTCGTCAGATTGTATTTAGGCAAGAAATTTGAGTTGTTGAAAACACAAATTTATTCAGAAAAAATATAAGAGTCAAGTGTAATACAGTAAGATAATTTAACAAATAAAATAAATTAGTAGGGGAAACTGGGGCTAAATGGTAAATTTTTAGCAAATATTTTTTTGAGGCACTAAATTCTCAAACATATATATATATATATATATATATATATATATATATATATATATATATATATATATATATATATATATACAGGGTGTAAAGTAAATAAGTTTCATCCTTTTGAGAGATGGTTTATCTCGGTGTAAAATTGCCGAAGACATAAAAATTTTTTCGGAATTCGCTATCTGAGAAAATCGCATCCCAGCCAGCTCATCGTTTAATATGAATTTCTCTGAATACGCCTCTGACCAAACTAAAATTATTCGCACCCTGTATAATAAAAATTTTTTAAAAATAAAAATAAATTTTTTTTTTATTTTACGACAATATGTAAACATCTGCCGACTTTTGAATTGATAGGTACTGTATAGTAAAAAAAAAACCGAACACTGCTTTTCATAAATTTTGGTTAAAATATGTTTGAAATATTTTTGTATGTTGTTATTTCACAGGACGTTATGAATATTGCAAGAACCGTAACTCTGGTATTGTTGCATTTCTTTAATTACAAATATTTAGTTGCATTACTTTAATTACAAGTATTAATTTAATTAAAAATTACATTAAAAATTACACTTGAATTTTTAAACAAACCAAAATAAACACTTTCCTTTAACTGTCATAAAACATTGTTGTTAATATTGTTGGTACACAACACAGATTAAAAAGTGAATTTTTATTCATAAGTGAGTAACTTTAGCGGAAAACTGTAACAGAGAATTCCAAACTTCGGCATTAATTATCATTATTGTACAATTATTTTACCAAATTTGTTCTATTATACCAACAAGCTGATACAAAACACATTTAAAAATTTACGTACTATAAACATACATAGTAGTCCGTCTATTGTGTAAGCAAATATACAGTAAGGTAAATGTCCCAAATTCCGACACTTTAAGGAAGAACCAAACATATTTTCCTAAAATAATTTAAAATTCGTTGGAAAGGCTGAAAGTCTTTTGTCAACAACCAGACCAAAATTTTTACTTTAGATAAATTATCACTTAAGAAAAATAGAAAGATAAAATACAAAAAATAAGAATTTTTGTACTACTGCAATGGCACATAATTTCGACATCTACCATAAGAACTTAGCTCTAAATTCAATACCTTTGTGAACTTATTTTCGTGTTTGTAAATTCAACAGTGTCCATAATTTTGACTATAAACGCTTTAGCTCAAATAAAAAAGAAAAAAAAATGATAAAGATGCATTTAAGTATAATTTATTGAAAAATTGCTTTATTTATTACACGTACATATTAGTTAATAATGTACTTTTCCAATTTCTGCTAATATGAAAATTAATACTGTTTTGTTGTATATTTCGCAAAATAACTAATTGATCATTAATTTTAGTACAATATTTGTTAAAAATAAATCGAAATATACAAAACGAACGTTTTAAAAGCAGAATTTTTTTAAATTCTTTAAAATAATATAAACGTTTGATTTTAAGACACTGTCTGATTTTGGGTCATTTACCTTATCTATTGATTCATTCAAATTGATAAATATTCCTTTTCATTTCCCAGTGTGTCAAAATCGTCAAAACATTTTTTTTAAATAAACAATTACAGACATGCTCACATACATATGTACTTGGGGATTCACAGACAATGATGATGATATCATCACATCAACCATTGATAATCAAGGAGTTGGCCAAGTGCGTATTTAACACACATTAAGCCGAGTTCCTGAGTTATTTGCGTTTTTGTATTTTTGGAGATAAAATACATCGCATAGCATATTTTTTTACGGTTTACTGTGAAAATAAATAAATATATTTGTACTTGTGTTACTTAAGGGTCAATTAAGTGGTAATTGGATTCCTTACAAACCATATGGACTTCGACATACAATATTTCTGAAACAAGGTGTAAAGATTAGAAGTTGTTAAAAGAACCTTAACTTGATTTTAAAAGATTTTTTTAATGATATGCTGCAAACAATTATTTTTGAAGGAACTTACGAAAAAAAATTTTCGTAAGTTCTCTTCTCTTCTAAATTTCTCTTAATAATTTTGATTTGAATTTTTGGAAATGTTATCTAATATCAGAATATACTTTGACGTAAAATTTCACTTACTGAGTGTACTAAAAGTGTTTATGCCCAGCTTTAAATACGGAAGATGGGTACCATAAGAAATTAAGAAAGAAATTGTTTTACTGACGGTTAATTGAGATATCTATCTGTAGCATGTATTGTATTTACAAAATTTCGTTTTCATACATGCAAAAGCGTGGAAATTCTGAAAATGTTACAATCAAAAAATTATAAGAACTTCCAGAGTTCTTCGGAACCCTAATTTTTGAAAATTATTTTTTAAAGACATACATAAACATTATATTTTATTACCTGTCAAACTGGATATATTTATGTGTTTTGGAAACACCAGTAACCTATTTATTTTATAAGTATGTATATGCATTTGTAGTTGAATGTGTATGTGTGATTATGTGAATATGTGATCCAGAATAAAGATGGACGATGTGATTGTTGCATGAATTAACTGTGTGACTGAAAATAAATTAGCGATTTATAATTTTTTTAAATCAAAGTATTAAAATTAAAAGTATGTGTATGTGCGTGAATAATAAACCAATTGTATATTTTAGAAATGTTTTAAAATTTAATTGTTGTGTCATAAAAATACTTCAACTTAACGTACTAGCTCTGAGATAGTCAGGTACAAAAGTTTATCTCAGCAAAAAAACTTTATTTTATCAAAAATTAAATAATGTATTGATATTCTTCAGTTATTATATTTGTATACCACTTGTTTTTTGTATTTCCGCGCACTTATGTTGTAGCAATTTAAAAGAATTGTTGAAAAAATGTTGTAAAAACGTAGTAAAATGATGTTTTTAAATTATATTTCAAAATCGGCGTGGTCAATAATTTTTATTTCTTATTAAATATGGTTTGTAACTTTGTATTAAATAACATTCAATTTTTATCAAATTCCTTTGACACGTTTTCATTTTATTCTAAAAAAATAGAATTTTCCCATAAGAACCCGTGTTAAAATTACAAAACTTTGAAATCGTTTTTCTCAAAATTTGGGTGGTCAATTTTTTTTTCGGTAAGGGCTCGTATTTTTGGTATTGGAGAAAATAAATATCTAGTGAACTTTGTTAAATTTCCAAATAATTTAATGAGATTTGACGAAATCGATCTATTTGATATGTGACGTAAATTGTCTCATTAAAAATTATGTTTAAATTTTTATGGACACTACTGTATAACTATTTTCAAAAGATTCCGTAAACAAGCAGGTAAAAATATTTTGTTGACAAAAAAATTTACATTCAAAAAAGCAAAGGAAAAAAATGATAAGTAATCAGAGCCTGATTAAGTTTTTTTTTCTAGGGGCCATTTTTTAACACGTTTTTGACAATCGAAAATTTCTGAAATGAAACTTGATCGGTAAAATTTAACTAGCAATACTTAATTAGTAGACTGAGACCTTTCTCTCCTGCAAATTATGAAACTTATTTACTTTACACCCTGTATATGTATATATATATATATATATATATATATATATATATATATATATATATATATATATATGAACACAATTATCTTGTAGAGAAATGAGTCCTCTACAACTTTTCATGATGAAGTTTGTGATGTTTCCACGAAAAGTGCATCTTTTTCCTTTTTTCTGAACTTAAATTTTTTGAACATTTAGCCCCATGGTGCATCGATGCATATAGGATTTGTACATAAAGATAATAAACTTTATGTACAAATCCTATATGGATCGTAATTGTACGGAACTGTTTATCGAATTTTCATAAGAAATTTCTCAAATTTACAAATATTACCTGTAATTTGGTTTGATAGAACTTTTTGTAAAATTACAAAAAAAACTTGCAGTGGAAACTATACAACAAAAATATAGAAAATTTAATAACTTTTTTTTTGCATTTTCAAAATGTCGATTGTAAAGGTACGTTGTGTATTAAATTTACTACACTGGGAATAAATTGAAATTAAAAATCTTAATTAATTTTGGATTTTGTTTACGCGCCTTTTCATTACCTACCTTTAATTAATTTAATATAAGCGCGCCCTGGCGTTCTTAATTACATTTACTTACACACAAGTTTACTACTACAAGTTTAAGTATTTTTGTACTTATTGTTAGATTACATAATTGTATAATCTTTTAATTAGAAACTTTATTTGTTTATTGCCAATTTGTTGTATTTATAAAATTTAAATTTATTTTAAAATAAAAAATGCCAAAATCAGCTGATGAAATAAAATTAGATAGAGCTCTGGCTCGTCGCGAAAACATCTTTCGTCGTGCCCAGTTATGCCTTGATGCTGGTCAGGCCCTAGATAGAGATCCTAATAATGAAGATAAATTGAAACAATTTAAAATTCGTTATGGAACTTTAAATAAAACTATTACTGATTATCGCGATGTTGTTCACGACATCGTTAGTTTGAAACAAATTATTGAGCCAGATTCACAACCTTCCTACGATATTTTAGATGCCTTTGAAGATATTAATGATAATATACAATATTTAGCTTTAAAATATTTAGAAAACCAAACTAATGTCGCAACAAATAGTAATATTGACAATGGTAGTGAGTCAAATAAACCGCGGATTTCTATGCCAAAGATCGAGTTGATGAAATTCAATGGAGAAAACTTATCAATATGGCCTTTGTTCTATGAAAACTTCAAACAGTTAGTTCACTCAAAAGCGGAATTTTCTTGTGCGGAAAAACTGCAATATTTGTTGAGTAGTCTGACAGGAAAAGCATTGCAAACTTGCTCGTCGATTGAACCAATCCCTAGTAATTATGACACCATTTTTAAATCATTGGAAGATACCTATCAAGATAAAAAATTTTTGGCAAATATGTATTTAGATCGTGTGTTCAATTTTCGAGCGATAACTAATCATAATACAACTAGTTTGCAATTATTTCTGGAAAAATTCAATACAAGTGTGAATGCATTGAAACGTTTAAATATTGAAAATTTGGACGACTATATTTTGACTTACCTAGCTATGTCGAAATTACCTGCCACAACAATCAATTCTTTCGAATTAATTCGAAATTCTTCCGATCTTCCTAAATATGAAGATCTCATTCGTTTTATTCAGAATCAAAGTAAAATATTGTATAAACCGGAAAAACCTATCCCTACCGCCAGTCGGGTTAAAACAGATAACTATGCCAAAAATACAAAATCATTCGTTACCAACAATTCGTCGTTTATAGAGAAAAGTTGTCCCTTTTGTAATAAGGGTAACCATTTATTAAAGGATTGTTTTTTATTTAAATCTAGTAATTTTGATACAAAATTTAAATTCGTAAAAGATAAAAATTTGTGTTTGAATTGTTTCTCTGCAAAACATAAAGTAAATGTTTGCCCGTCCAAATTTCATTGTCAAAAATGTAAAAGTAAACATCACACCTATTTGCATAAAGAATGTAATAATACAGTTCCCGAAAATGCTCAGTCGGAATTTTCTCAAATATCAAATAACCCAGAGGCTATCCAAACACTGTGTTCGCAAACCACTAAGCAAAATATATTACTTAGCACTGCGTTGGTTAAAACTTATGATCGATGGGGAAAAGAGCACACTCTTCGAATGTTAGTCGACAGTGCCTCAATGTCAAATCTTTTAACTGTCGATTGTTCTAAAAAATTAGGTTTATCTTACATCAAATTGTCAACAAACGTTGTAGGTGTTGGAGGTATGATAAAAGCACTTAAAGGGCGTACCAATTTAAATATATATTCCAAAGTAAATCAAAATGTTAAACTTTCAATTGAAACGTTGTTAATTGATCGTATTACGAATTTGCTGCCTGAGGTGCAAGTTGATATGACGTCTCTAGATTATTTGAAAAATTTGCAACTAGCCGATCCTAAATTTAATATTCCGGATAGAATTGATGGAATTTTGGGAGCCACGATTTTTGCTGAAATTTTGGGCTCTCGAAAAATTGTGGGAGAAAAGGGAAATCCAATTGCAATCGAAACTCTGCTAGGATATTTAGTTGTCGGTCCGTCACGTCCTCTTAAATCCGTTAATCAAACCGCATCCTATCACACGTTTCTATCATTAGATACTTTAGTTGAAAAAATGTTTGAAATTGAAAACTTTGACAGTTTACCAAAATCTAGTGAAAAGGAAATTTGTGAGGAGTTGTATACTGAATCAGTTACAAGAGATAGTTCCGGTAGATACACTGTAAGTTTACCCTTTAAAGACGATCCCTCGAAATTAGGAAATTCATATAACTTAGCTAAAAAACGATTATTATTATTGGAACGTCGTCTAGAAAAATCACCAAATTTACGTTTGATTTATTCAGACATAATTCAGGATTATTTAAATCAAGGCCATATGTCGTTAGTTGAAAAATGTGACATTGATATTTCTAGCTATTACGCAGCTCATCATTGCGTATGGAAACCAGAAAGTTCTTCGACACCGTGTCGGATCGTTTTTGATTTCAGTATGAAATCAGACAACGGAATCTCGTTAAATGATTTATTATACAAAGGCCCAAAATTACAAAATGACTTAGTTACAATATTATTAAATTTTAGGTTATTTCCGATTTGTTTAGGAGCCGATATAAAAGCAATGTATCGACAAATAAATATAACAGAATCTCAAAGATCTTATCAAAGAATTCTCTGGCGTTTTAATACTAATGACCCAATTTCAGTGTATCAGTTAAATACCGTTACCTTTGGTGTTTCGTCATCGCCATTTTTAAGTTTACGTACCATAAAACAATTGATCAAAGACGAATCCGAATTTTTTCCCGAAATTATTGAGTACATTGAACGTGATATGTATATGGATGATTTAATTGTAAGTGTACCTAATATAGAAAATGCAATTAAATTACAATCCCAAATAGTTGAATTTTTTAAAAGTGGTTGTTTCCCTATAGTAAAATGGACGTCAAACTCGATTGATGTTTTATCTAGAATTCCACTTGAAATTCGATCGCCAAACGTCGTAGAATTCGATAAAGGTTACTATAAAGTATTAGGTTTACAATTTACCCCCGTTAACGACTCATTTACTTTTAAAGCACATGAAATGTCTAGTCTTTGTACGAAAAGATCTCTTTTGAGTTTAGTTAGTCGAATATTTGACCCTCTGGGATTTTTGTCCCCACTCACCCTACAAATTAAATTGTTAGTCAAAAAATTGTGGAACTTAAAATCCGACTGGGACGAACCCGCACCAAAAAACATTCAGGTGGTTTGGCAGAAAATTCGAAATGAATTTCATTTGTTAAATAAATTGAAAATTCCGAGACATGTTTTGGTTTTTGAAAATTCGTCCTATAGTATCATTGGATTTTCCGATGCTAGCCAAGCGGGCTATGCGTCCGTAGTTTATACTGGAGCAGTTGACGTCACCGGTCAAGTAAGTGTAGCATTTCTTTGTGCCCGAGCTCGAGTAGCTCCTATGTCAAAAATTACTTTACCTCGTTTAGAATTATGTGCCGCCACACAGTTAGCCCAATTGATTGTACATATTCGAAATACATATGCCAATAGAAAACCTGTTGATAACATATATGCCTTTTGTGATTCAATGACAACATTGAGTTGGATTAATTCAAAACCCAAAACGTGGAAAACCTTTATTTCTAATCGAATATCCAAAATCCATAATAGTTTGCCCGCGCCCCATTGGTTTTTTTTACCTAGCAAATTAAACATAGCCGATTGTGCCAGTAGGGGGTTGTTACCGTCCGCATTATTGAACCATCAAACTTGGTTTCAAGGCCCAAGTTGGTTGCTTTTGCCACCTACGGAATGGCCTATTAAACCGATTGATGATAACTTTAATAATGACTCCGTTTCTAATGAAATAGTCGTACAAGTTATAGTTCAAGATGTTGCTTCACCCCTTTATCATTTAATAGAATACTTCTCTTCATGGAGTAAGTTACTTCATTCGGTTATTTACGTACTTCGATTTTGTCGAATATTACCCATCAAAGAACAGATAAGTAAATCTGATTTAGTTGAAGCCGAAAAATACTTGATTCGAGCCGTACAACAAAAATATTTCCGAAACGAATATAAACAACTTATCGAAAACAAAATAGTTTCGTCAAATATTCGTCGTTTAAATCCATTTATTAAAGATGGAATAATTCGTGTTGGCGGTCCAATATCTAGAGCCAATATCAATTTTGATCAAAAACATCCAATCTTACTACCAAAAACAGATAAATTTGTTAATTTACTTATTGATTACTACCATAAATTGTATTGCCACACCGGAGCATACTTATTGCAATCCTTACTGTGTCAGCAGTATTGGATTTTATCCGCTAGGGATGTTATTCGCAAGAGAGTCTGGCGCTGCAACGTATGTTTCCGTTTTCGTCCCAAACCTACATACCCAATGATGTCTGATTTACCAATGGAAAGGGTGAATCAGGCTAAAGCTTTTCTGAATACCGGAATAGATTATACAGGAGCTTATCCAATAACTTTAGGTCGTAGAAGAGGAATCAAAAGCCAGAAAGCGTATATATGTATTTTTGTTTGTTTCGCCACTCGAGCCGTTCATATCGAATTGGCCTCAGATTTATCCACTGACGCCTTTTTAGCCGCACTGAAAAGATTCCTCTCTCGACGAGGGAATTGTTCGACCATTTTTTCCGACCAAGCGAAAAACTTTGTCGGAGCGAAAGCCAAATTAGATGAAGTCCATAAATTTGTCCTTAGTCGTGAGTATAAAGATGCCTTTCAAAGAGAACTCAATATCCGCAAAATCGAATGGAAATTCAATCCACCATTATCTCCTCATATGGGGGGTATTTGGGAGGCCAATATCAAAAGTTTGAAATCACATTTAAATAAAGTTATTCGTGATCAGATTCTCACCTACGAAGAGTTGAGCACAGTTTTAACCCAAGTCGAAGCTCTACTGAATTCACGACCATTGTGTTATTTAAGCAACGACCCAAATGATTTAAAACCGTTAACCCCGGCGCATTTTATTTGTAGTTCGCCGTTAAACTCGTTTCCCACCACCGATTTAGCTAACGGGTCATATAATAACTTATCTCGTTATAAATTGTTAGACACGATGGTTACTCATTTTTGGAATCGGTGGAGTTTAGAATACCTTTCCGCTCTTCAAGTTAGACAAAAATGGAACACACCTAGCAATCCTGCAAAGGTAGGAACAGTAGTCCTTGTCATTCAACCAAATGTTCCCCCGTTACAATGGCCCATGGCCATTATTGAAAAACTTCATCCCGGTCCTGACGGAACTGTTCGCGTTGCGACCATAAAAACAAAAAATGGGTCGTATCTTAGACCGATTGTAAAATTATGCCCATTACCTAATCAATAATATTTTTTTTTCTTTCTTCCTAAGTCCACTAACGAATTTGGAATTTAGTTTTAGAATTCAATGTTATCTTTCTAATTATAATTATATTTTTGTTTCTCTTGAATTAACGTTTAATTTTTCTTTGAAATGATTTAATTTATTTAATTTTGCTATGAATTACATTCATAACGGCCCCGGCCCAAGATGTTTACGCGCCTTTTCATTACCTACCTTTAATTAATTTAATATAAGCGCGCCCTGGCGTTCTTAATTACATTTACTAAAAAACAGATTTGAAAAGAAAAAAATTGTTAATATGAAGTAATAAATGTTATATATTGTCTTACCGTATCCAAGTTAATACACAATTTCCGATAATTTTAAAATTTTATAAAAGTATATATTAAGAAATAAGAACATTATATTGTATAACTCAATAGCCCAGTCGGTAAGTGTGTCTAAATAATAAAGTGATAAAAGCTACATACAAAGGTTGCCTGTTCAAATCCTACACGTTTCAGTCTTTCTCCGTTGCGTTTTAATTTAATATGAATTAATTTGCTGTAAGTTGGTAACATAAAGAGTAAGTATTATAAAGTTAAGTCAATACATGCTTATACATAAACAGAATACAATTAATTTAACACTTTGTTTATTACAAATTATTTTCAATTGCATTTTTGGTAAAATTTCAACATTTGTCATGTGAAACTGAGAAACCTAATTTTATTGTCTGCTTAGTAAGATTAGTACTTTTGTTTTGTAATTTTCCAAAACAAAAGTAGCAAAAAATATTTTGCAAAATTACAACACGTGGTTTACTAAATTACAAAACTGTTTTACCATAGAATTTTTTAACAGTGTGCTCAAAGAATATGCGACAAAAAATAATAAACATTTTCGACCATCAAAACTGTATGTGTCTTCTTAAATACACATAAATATAAAATTTTAATTTTACCTATTGACTGTTCACTATACCCAACCCTAATTATGTGAGTCCAATTCTCTCTTAACCGTCTTTTAAAATTTATTTAATATACCTATACGTTTTTGAATTTACGTACAATATGTTTTAGAATTTATCAAAAATTATTCAAAATAAATTTTACACTGCGAATCTGATAAAATACGGTCAAGTTATCTTCGACATTTTTGACGTCTAATTTATTGTCACCGACCAATCGTTACTTAATATATAAACGCATACATATATACATTTATACACATACACACACTACAGTAACTCTCATTTACATAAGTAAATATGAAGCAAAATGAAATTTTATAACCAACATAAAATCTAAAATTTATATTGATAACTATTTTATAGCCAAATATACTCGTACAGCCAAACACACTAACCAACGAAGGGCTCTATAAAGGACATATACAGTGTGTCTACTTAAGTTGGAATCATATGGGAAACTTTTTTAATTATTAACTTTACGAAAAAAGACCAACGAAGTGGCCGAGCGTGCTTAAGCACTACCGAGCACTTGCGACTGGTAGGTCGAGGGTTTGAATCCGACGACCGGCTATGCTCGTGAAGGTTTTCTGCAGTTTCCCTTCACAATTCCAGACGAATATCGGCATAGTTCCTTAAGAAGACGGCTGCAGACGCATACCCACCAAATCCTAGCTCTCACCCCACTTTCCTTCTCCTCCACCCACATCATAATGTAATTTGTAATGTATTAAAAGTATAAATAAAGTTAGAAAAATAATGATGTGGGTGACGTCTGTTATAGACTAACTGTCATAAAAACGGACGTTAAACCGCATTATTATTATTATTATTATATATTCTTAACTTTACGAAAAAAGTTATTCTTCATAAAAAAAACTCTGCATGGTCTAAAATCTAAACTGAAATCATCCGGTACCTATCAAATTTTTTTCAGTCCTCTACAAGGAATGTCAAAAAATTTGGGTTTTGCCACAAGAGTAAAATACCATTATTTTTAGCAATATTCTACACATTGACTCTGTTTTCTCTATTATTAAAAACATTATTCTATTATTAAAAACATGTTAACCTTTCCGTTTCTTAATATATTTTTTAATAACAAGAGAGGTAAATGGTCGGTATTGAAACTTAGAATAATAGTAATTTATAATGTATTCAAATAGAATCAATGTGTAGAAAAATTTGTAAAAAATAACAAAAACAATTTTTAGGTCATCGAAGGATGACATATTAATATCGTTGTGTGATCATAGTGGGGGAAACATTATTATAGAGTTGTATATCCATATTGAATAATTATAGAGTTATACATCCCTATTGAATAAACGCAAGAGGGCTGTAGAGTTAACAACTATAGAGTTAACAAAAAATCATAAATTAACACTTTCACTGACGTGGCATTACTTAGTGTGTGTCAAAAACACGCACTTAACGAATTTTTATTTCTTGGTAATTTGATGTAATTGCATATTTAAATGTAGATTTCAATTCTGTTCAACTTTTTTTCATAACAATTTTCCACATTGCCAAATATAAAGGTACAGCTGAACCTTCTTTTATACGGTGGATAGAGACCGCATAAAAAAATCGCACAAAAAAATATATTCAAAAATATCATAAATAGCTATATGAAAAAGTTCGGTTCAGACTGTAAAAAAAACCTTTTTTTATGCGGTGGATCGGGACCTCATAAAAAAAGTTTCATCGAAAATGCATAACTCAAAACGCTCAAAACCTCACAATTTCAATAGAAGTTGCTTTCTAAACAAGATAAGGCCTTGATTTACACCTAGAAACATTTTATTTCATTTTTATATGATGAAAATTTTTAAAAATACACCTGAAAAATTTTATGTTCTTATGCAATGTATTGATTAAATGCTTAAAAGCCGTTAAAAAGTATTTTTATCAAAGCAAATTATTATAGTAAATGTTTAAGTTTCTTACTGTCTCTTTATTTTGATTCATATTATGCATTTTAGTGGGCATTTCTTTAAAAACCGCATAAAAAAAAAACGCCGTGAGCAGCGGGGCCCCATCACGGTAGTCGAATTTTCCCCTTCATCTTCGGTATTGAATGTCTACAAGCGAAATGTGATTGAAAGTCTACAACCGAATTGTCATTTTGTTGGTTTCAAAACTGGTGATGAGTGTTCGGCTGATCGAGGCTTTAAAAAAAGGTTTTAAGTATTTAAGGGCTGTATCTCAGTAAATTTCAATTTTGTGCCGAAAACAGGTAACAGAAAAAAAGCCAACACAATTCGTACGAGGACATTCCTGCCCATGTTTATCCGCTAATTGCCTTTATGTTTTAGTTTTAAAAATTAAAAAAGGACCTTAAATAGTAAACTGGAAGGCCTTTATAAAGATATTTTTTCTTTCCAAAAAAATCCAAAATTTCTATTTTATAAATACTAAAAATCCAAAATTCCTAATTTATAAATAAACAGTGACTTTAATAACATTTTTAAATTACTTAATATGTATGTACTTCATTTGTCATAAAAGTAAGTTCACTTTTTTTTAAATTTTTTAAAATTACTATTCGCCTACTTGTATTTAGAATAAACATAATGCTTTTAAAACACATTTAACAATAGCTTTCAATTCCGATGTAAAAATGGCAGAAGTGGGGGGAAAAGTGATGCGGACTCCCTACAAGGTACTAGCTGGATACTAACTGAATACAGGTACAAAATTTCAGCCCTCTAGGTTTCCTTATGGAGTCTCTAGACGTGTTAGAAAACAAGCAAAAAAATTAAGGAAATATTGGCGTAAAAATCGTGGGGGTAAGGGTTAAAAATTGAAACCTCCAAAAAACAGTGTCTGGCTATTAGCTTAACCTGTACACCAAATTTCAGCCCTCTAGGTTTATTTGGGGAGATTTTGACCCGAACGAAACTGTTAAAAAACAAAAAAAATCATGTTCTTTTGGGTATAAAAATGGTGGGGGTAGGGGTTAAAAGTCGAGACCCCCAAAAGGCACCCCGTTGATACTAACTCAATCCGAATACAAAATTTCAGCCCTCTAGGTTTATTCGGGTGACCTGTGCGAGTGGTACAAACTTCGAAAACGTCGAAAAAGCATGAAATTGTAGTTTAAAAATGAGGGGGGTGGGGGTAAAATATTAAAACGTCCAAAAAGCACAACCTAGGTATGAACTCTACCAACACATCAAATTTCAATCCTCTACGTTAATTCTGGGGGGCTGGGGGCGTGTTAGATCCAGCGAAAATCGTTTTCCACCTCTCTACTCCCTCCAAATCACCCTAGGAAGCTGAATTTTGGATATGTTGTAGATAATTGATCGAAACATTATTTAAAACCTGTTTGGAAAGTTTCTATTGTTTTGTTGCCCCCCACCACCCCCTTAAAGGTCGGGTCCGAAAAAAAATTTGCCCAAAATTTGACCCCACTTTGATAGTATTGTTGTGCATCGGAATAAGCCCCACTTACCAAATTTCATCTCTTAACTTCCATAGGGGGGCCCTACACATATTAAAAGGTTGCGGGAAATATATATATATATATATATATATATATATATATATATATATATATATATATATATATATATATATATATATATATATATCAGACATCTTTTTTTTTTACATAATCGTGTTCTACGGGTCCGAAAACGGATAGCGCCCCTGGTCTCGCCTCTCGCAGCTCTTATCGTATAGACTGTATAAGTCTAATTTTTCGGAGAAAATTCGACTAATAACACAAAAAAAGACCACATAAAAAAAGGTTTAGATGACTTTACTCTTAAGATAAAATTCATATTTTTTAATAGTTCTCGTAAAGGTCTGAAAAAAATTTGAAATTATTCCATATGGTTCCAACTTAAGTAAACACACTGTATATGGTCCGTAAACTTGTTCGTTAACACATTATATTATTGCCTAGGCAATATAAAATACAAAAGGGAACGGCTATAAAATCCCATATTTGATTTACTTACTTACTCCCAACGCCATCTATAGGGCTCGCTCGTACACAATTAGAATTATAACAATTAAAAAGCGGAGAACCATACAATTTAGTGAGTAATAAAAATGAAATCTTTATATATGAAGTAATAAAGCTTTAACCCAAAAAAGGAAAGAAGCAAAATTCATCAGAAATAGCTGACAAGGTTGGCGGGCTAGCTTTTCTATATGCTTTAAACATGTGATTTCTATCCAATTAAAGAAACCACAGAAAGCGTTTGAAAGTTTTTTTTTTTTTTTTAAATTTTTCCTTGATGTGTTTTATGTTTTTGATGTGTGAATAAGAACAGGAAATATATTTTTCAAGTACTTCAAAGGAAGTACATCGATTCTTTTATTTTTCTTTTCTTCCGTTTCAGAGGTTGTTGAAACTTGAGTTACTTTTTTTTAAATTTTATTTTTATAATTTCTTTTAATAATCAAAATTTTTTTGATTCAGACACAGATTAATAAACTGGTTTTTAGGTGCATAAAAATTTATTGCATTTTGTTATTTTTACGTTGCACGAATTTAAGTCAAGAGTGTAGAATGAGCTACATGGAAACGATCTAGCAATTCCGAACAATTGGTTGATTCAACAAAGTTATCGGCATGATATGTTTTCGTTATTCTCTTTTTCATATTATAAAGTTACCATTGTAATAAAAAAACGCATATTCAAATATGATGATTTTTATATCGTCTTCATAATTATTTTGGTATCACTGTGACTTTACTACTTTTGATCCAGAACTACTGTGAGTTTACTACTTTTGATACAGAATTGCTGTGATTTTACTACCTTTAATGCAGAAGTGCAGTGACTTTACTACTTTGATACAGAATTGCTGTGATTTTACTACCATTAGTACAGAACTGCTGTGACTTTACTACTTTTGATACAGAATTGCTGTGACCTTACTACCTTTAGTGCAGAACTGCTGTGATCTTACTACTTTCGATACAAAACTGCTGTGATTTTACTACCATTAGTGCAGAACTGCTGTGATCATACCACTTTTGATTCAGAACTACTGTGGTATTACTACCTTTGGTGCAAAACTACTGTGACCTTACTACTTTTGGTACAGAACTGCTGTGACCTTCTACTTTTGATACAGAACTGCTGTGACCTTCTACTTTTGATCCAGAACTGCTGTGACTTTACTACTTTTGGTACAGAACTGCTGTGACTTTACTCCTTTTGGTACAGAACTTCTGTGACCTTCTACTTTTGATACATAACTGCTGTGACTTTACTCCTTTGGGGCAGAACTTCTGTGACCTTCTACTTTTGATCCAGAACTGCTGTGACCTTCTACTTTTGATACAGAAGTGCTGTGACTTTACTCCTTTTGGTTCAGAACTGCTGTAACCTTCTACTTTTGATCCAGAACTGCTGTGACTTCCATACTTTTGATACAGAACTGCTGTGACTTTACTACTTTTGTTACCTTACTACGTTTGGTATAGAACCGCTAATTATAATTCCTTTCAAAAAAAATAAATTATGACATCGTAAAATGTAATTAACCACCGTACAATATTATAAAATGAAAAAAAAAATAGAAATTTAAGAAGGTATTTACGTATACGAAGTAGAGATTTTCCAAAATCGTGAACCCATCGTGATCGTGAATAATTTTCTACGATCGTGCGTGAGTGAGCGTGATCGTGACATTTAATTTCTTGTCGTGAATAATTCGTGAGTTACGAAAAGTTAAAGACCATGAATAAAAAATTTTTAAATAATTTATTATTTTCAATTTTAGGGAATATTAACTAAACCAATTTGATATTTTAACTACAAAAAAATCTTTTTTTTATATATTGTTTTTTACAAGCACAAGTAGGTAGAAATCCAATAACCCTTACTAACAAATTCCAGTTCTTTACCGAGATACTTGGGGTGTATACAAAGGATTAACAAATTAGAAATATCCAACAGTGTTTATGATGTTGTTCTGATTCTTTCGTTTTTAAATAATTTCTTAAATTTTTAAGAAATTCTTAAAATTAGCCTGCATCTCTCACGATGTGTGGATATACGGTCTCAGTCAATGAGTATAATTGTAAATAACAAGGTCAGTTTTGAACAATATGGTCATGAAGACATAATATAAAGAGTATATTATGGGTTACTTAAAGGAATATTATCTTTTTCAATATTTTAAGTTGTTTTATTATTATAGTTATTTAAAAAAAAAATTATTTTCTATGTATTTATAGGTAAAAATATTTTGTCACAATTTTGTTAAAAAACTACATATTTGGTTTGGTTGTGCGAAATGTCATGTTTATATACAAATACAATAAGAACAAAAATTAAACAATAAATCATTAGATGAAAAATTTTGTAAATTTTCTCACTTTCCAGAAAAAATTAAATAGTATATAATTTGCATCAGTATTAATCTCAGTAATAATGTTAGCCCTATTAACCGTATTCTGATTTTATCCCAAGGACATAATTTTAGCTGATTGTTAAAGCGATAGTGATTTTTATTCAAAATTCCAACGATTAGTTTCAAAGATTTTTATGTTTAATTCGTAAGCGTGCGTGAGTGTGAAAGCATAAAATTTTATTGTTCGTGATCGTGCGTGAGTGTGAAAAATAAATTTTTTTTGTTCGTGATCGTGCGTGAGTGTGAAAAGAAATAAATTTTCTCGTTCGTGATCGGGCGTGAGTACAAAAGCTAATTCGTAACTGTGCGTGATCGTGAGTAAAAATGTACTCACGAGCACATCTCTAATACGAAGACACATAGGTTTGAACTCTGAACCTTTCGTTTATGAAGTCACTGCTCTACCCACTCATCTAAATCTCGCTGTTGTGTACAATAAGAACTAACTGACAGATACTCTAAATGTTACTAGCCGTATACCCATCCGATGGGTTTTACCACTGGCAGCATTTCAGGATGTCAGTTAGTGTTAAAGATTTATTAAATAAGATATTATTTATAGTAATAGCCATAGTAGCATATTTTTATACAATAGGGTAAAAGCCCGTCTAGCCAAACGCGTTCAATACTCGAACAGTTTTGATATTTTATATATTAATGAAGTTATTTCTGAAAAAAAAAACCGATAAATAGTAAAACTGTTCGAGTACTGAACGCGTTCAGGTATAGAGGCTTTTACGTTATCTCTAACTTTAAAAATGACGAATTTCCATACAAATTTTCATTCCTCATTGAACCCACTTACGGAATGAATTTTCAAGAACCCTTAGGGCTCACCTACGTTACATAGGGAACTTCTGTACAAAATTTCATTCTTCTAAACCCAACGGTTTAGGCTGTGCACTGTCAGTTAGTCAGACTGATGTTTTACGAAATTTTTCGAGCATTTAATTTCTAAACGAAGGCACATTGGCCTAAATTATTGTTACTACAATATTCAGAGATACCTACTCTACAGTATATATCCATTTCTTCCAAATCCGTGATTCCCATGTTTCATACTCCCCTTGTTAATAACGTTTGGTCACTGCACATGTTTTCTCTTCAGTGATGTTATTCATGTCAAAATGCAATAATATCATAACTTACTTTTTATGAGAAAATAAGCCCACTTTCTATGTTGACATTCATTTCTCTGTGCAGAGCCCGCCAGGCACAACTATATATACTAACTTGGAATGAACAAACATTGTCTGGTTGGTAAGTATCTCGTTCGGCAACGGCTCATTGGAAAACCGTTACATGGTGAGTTTTTCTTGGGAACTCATACATACCTATATGACATAAAAACTACATTTTACACTTCATTAAATGTAGTTTTTTTTATAGTTTTTATTGTATAAACTGTAAACATTACGTTAAGGTAGTCACCCCGACATTCAACTTTCGATAGAATAGTTTTAAATTGTAATAGTGTGAAGAAAAATACTATATCTGATTGTCCTTGTAATTCGGGAAAGAATGATCGCTTCTGAGTTAAGATAATTAGGGTTAAAGTTTGTATCTACTCCATGTATTAGATCTCAAAATTCTGACTACGTACCCTTATTTTGTATTGAACAATATAATGACTCGACAGAATTCAATAAAAAAACTAGGGAAAGAAAGATTAATAAGTTCTGAATGTAAAGAAAAAATTGAATTATTTGTTGATCGTTTTGAATTGAAGATATCATCAGAGAAATTATAGTATTTTAATAAATACACCAATTTCAAGCAACTGAACCGAAGCAGTCTGGCAACCCTGTATATTAAATAACTGGTTTATTCGTACCTATTGTTTAAACAAAATTAAAAATTCATGAATAGCGTTTTTTGACCTTTCACCGCTTACGTAGCGAAAACGGTGATAGATACATTAAAAAGTGTTAAGACCTTTTTTGTAGAGAATCGAATTCTCTACAAAAAAAGTCCGCGAGAGTACCTGTCTATCTTGTACAGGTGAAAAAATAAAGCGCTCCAAACGCATATGCATACCACGTAATATGTTTGTTGGGTAAAAAACAATGATGTAAAAGCATTTATTATAAAAAAAAACTTTGATAGTATAAGTGTGTATGCGCAGACTATGTTTGAATGTATGCATACACGTTCTTATGAAAAATAGTATGCATCCATTAATACATACAATAATGACATAAAGTAAGTTTGGTTTGCAATTGTTTCTACTAGCATGTCACACAGTAACTACCTTAACTATGCGCCCCAAACGTGTACATTGACAAGTTTAGGTACTATAAAGAAATGAATAAATGATGTTTGAAGACTCACACTCAATTTCACATTTATGTCACGTGATAAGAGTAGAAAATGGGTGCCGATGACGGACGAACGAATTTATATGAGTATAGTCTTAAGCCTGTATTACACTTGGCGAGTTTGCTCACTATTCGCCGGCGAATTTACTCGCTGCTAGTAAACTCGCTTAGTGTAATATTCTTGACTAGTTACTCGCTAGATAAGTTGATGACCGGTCTATTTTACTTGTTACTCGCTACTCGCTTCGTATTTTTACCCGCAGGCAAGTGAAATCGCTTTGTGTAATATATTTAACGAGTAAAATCGCTATATTTGACTATTCTTTCAAAGTGTCAACAGAGACTATTTGTGCAGGATTTGTAATTCGAGCGTCATTATTATTATTGTTACGTAAAAATTTGCAGAAAAAGCAAAAAAATACGATAGGTAGATAAAAAAATGGGTTATAAGACGGGAAAAATTTGGTGTTTTATGTTCCATAGCGTAGTATTTGAGTAAAAAAAATTCATAAATTAAAAAAAAATTAAAATGTCAGTTTTATTTCCATTTCAAATTTTTAATAAATAAAGGAAATAAAAACAGTAAATTATACCAGGTATCCCATTTGGATGTATACATACGATTTACATGTTAATTTTTAACATTGGATTCCCATAAGGAAAAAGTTATGTCACAAGAGTGCTTTGAACAAACTAATAATACTAATTTAATATTATAACTACTGTTACTATAGCTTTAGCAATAATAATGCAGTAAAATAAAGAAATGATGTCGCAATTTTCAAGCAATTCACATTTTTACATAATAATAGTATATTATTCAACGAGCTAGTAATGATAGCTATTACAGGATGAAATGCGAGGCGAGTGTCGTAATGCATCTGAGTGAGTAATAGCCATTGCAAGCGAGTAGAATACGATATTTTTTCTACGACTTTTTTCCTTTTTGATTTAAATAAAATTGAATATAAATTTTAAATCAAATTTTTAGTCTATTTCTAATTTCATTAAAAGTTTGTATAATATTATGTATAAAACGATCAAAACAAAACATAAACTACTTTATTTATTTGAATGTTACTAGGCAACATAAGTATATTAAATTAAAACTTGGTACGTACATATATACACAAAACAATCGCAAGCCCATGGAATAATGTTTAATACTGTGATTTCATTGGTCAAGAGGGTATTGAGTAATGAACATTCCTCCACACCCTTGAATAACGCCTAACTTTCTCAACAATTAACAGATATATAATGAGTGTGTTCTTCGACAGAAGTAGAAAAATACATATTTGTGTCCTTCGTTGTAAATTCAAAAAGGCATTCTTTATTTTCTTAAAAATAAATATTAAAATAATAAAAATAGCAAAAAAATATTCTGTTGAAGAAATAGTGCAAATAATTTGTTGGAAAAAAATTATTTTATAAAAGAAAATTACCAAAATTATGTTTATCCAAAGCACTCTTGTGACATAACTTTTTCTGTGACATAACTAAAAATTAACATGTAAGTCGTATGTATACATCCGGCCGGTATAACATATAAATACTACAGTAATGAAAATTATTTAATAAAAATAAGTTTGTAGTAATAATAACAAGCAAGAGAGGAAAAAAAAAAACAAAACATGAAATATTTGCTCAATTAAATATTAATAACACCAGCACATGTTAGCAAATTTACTAGCTATGTGTGTAATCGGTATTCATTGAGCGAGTCGATACGTTTGCACTCGCTAGCGAATTTACTTGCTATTCACTGGCGAGTAAACTCTCCAAGTGTATTCCAGGCTTTAGATTGTATGTGTCGTTTCAAAACAGTGCGATATTTGACTATATTTGAAAAAAAGTACTTAAGGCGAGAAATACCTCTAGAACAGTGTTTTTTAAAGTGTGTTCCAGGAGCAGTTGTCAGGAGTTCCGGCAGAAAATTTTTAAAAACGGTGGCCGTGAGAAAATTTATAGAAAATGGTGGAAAGAACGATATGGTATGGTTTTGACTGTATATGAATAATTTTATTTAAATTTTTTTGTGCTCGTAAAATTTTTTGTTACGGATTAGTTGACCATTTATGTGGCAAGGTTATGAGATTTGCAGTCGTTTGCCAACAGGGTTGTCTTTGTTTTTTCTTTTTTTGAATTACATAACTGAAAAAGTGTTCCACGATTCAAAAAGTTTGGGAAATACTACTCTAGAACTCCTTTGGGAAACACTACTCAAGAATATACTCGCAGATTTTCAAAACGGTATTCGAAATCATTCGTATGTTTCAGTCTAAAACACGCATGAGAGCGTCAAATAGTATCTGTGGCTTATTCCGTGGCAACATTTTTACATTTGGCTTGCGTTTTCATTGTCCAAAAACTGTTTAACCAATTTTTTTCGAAATTTATAGGTACCAAGTATACTTTGCACCAGCGTTTCGCAACCTTTATTTAGTCATGACCCGGTAAAATCTCGGATAGTTTTGTGCGGTTCGGTCACATACATATATTATGATCAGGGGCCGGATTAACCCTGAATCCACCCCTAAAAACGGAAATCTTAAAAAAAGAAATAAATAAAAAATAAAAAAAAAACGTCAATCACAAATTTTTCTGCTCTGTTTTAAAAGTTTGCTGCCCCTATTCCTACCTTTTTTACAAACTCTCTCTTAAAAAAATAAGTGACGAGCAAGAAAAAAAAAACGTTAATTACTCATTTTTCCACCCTATTTTAAAAATTTACCACCCCTATGCCATGGCCTAGGGTGGTCTATTGGCTAAGCTGACCCTGATTATGATCACATATTACAATTATCAATATTTATAAAATTAGATTTATACTTAATATGAAAAGTGGTTTTCCATTGTCTACCATGTAATTCAGATAAACATCGACACTTTCTGAAGCATTAGAGAGGTTTTTTTTTATTAATTATCGGATTGGAGTGGCACTCGAACAAGCGGTTCGCTGGCCTAATTGGTAAGGCGCTTGGACTAGCAACGAAGAAATCCGGGTTCGAGTCCCAGCCGATCCAGTTTGATAATTTTTCAAACACTATGTGGATTTTAATTATATAGGCAGTTAAAAGTCATTCTTTAATTTTAAATAGAATTCTTGTAGCCTGGAATCATTTCTGCCATTAGTTGGAATAACATTAGGTCGTGTAATATGAAATGTCGGTTTCCGACCACTTCGTATACCATGCAATTCAGATAAATATACAGTGGGCATTCTGAATATTTCCGCTCTCAATAGTTCCGCTTCCCCAGTTTGAGACTCGAGCGTTACCCCCACTTTGCCACCTATTATAATATTTATTTCATAAGAGCTAAAAATTTTTTGTTTATATTAAGTAAATGAAAAAAAATTACCTAAATTAAATAAATATAGTAAGACAATTTAAGTTTGTAACATCATTATTTGACTAACTGATCAGCATTGTTTAAACTGTTCCACTGTTTCACTGATATGTATCAATTAGTGTCCTCATTATGTAAACAGATAGATGTAAATTATTATGTGACATATATCGGTGTTATGCATGCAGGTATAAAAATTAAATTAGAGAAATACATTTAGAGATGCGAGCGTATTCTTGCAAAATTTTATGAGGTGATACATATTTGATCAGTAAAAGAAAAAGGTTACACAATAGTCAATACTTTTTAATTAATAATTAGATTTTTAAAAATAAATAAAAAAGAAATAAAATAAACTTGTTAACTGCGTACATAAATAGATGATTATAATGAAAATGATATACCATTAAGTAATTATACCTAACTGTAAGTCCAATACCGTACACAGGTACATTATACTCATATAGTACAATTATGCATATCAGCATATCTATACATATGTTAAACGTAAACCACTAGAGTTTCGTTACATGGTTATATAAATATTAAATTAAATTTTTAAGTTACATTATTATTTTTAGCCCCTCGTACTTGTTTTGACGCTCCTGAAAAAATTTTCAATTTTAACACAATCATAAATTATTGAACTACAATTTCTGAATTTAGACATAAAGAAATTTATTACCTTGCTAGCGAGGAATTGGAATTCGGTGGGAGAACAACAATTCCTGGAAAAGCTATTCCCCTCGTTTGATTTTGCGGAACTATTGAGAAGGAACACTGTAGACACTTTCTTAAGTATTAGGTAGATAGCCAAATGCATTCTTTATTTTTAAATAGCATTATTGAATCCTAGAATCATTTCCGCCATTAACTGAAATAACATTCGGTCGTGTAATATAAAATGCCGCAAAATTTTTTTTTTGTCGATCTATAAATTCAAATACTCCAATCTTTACGTAGATAACTATCTCTTAAAAATGCATATCGTAATAAAAAAAAAAAAAAGAATCAAACATATTATAAAACTATGACTTCATATACCTATTAGATACTCTATTCTATCAATATTATTCATTTTTTTTTTAATTTTATAGAAAAATTTATTTCTAACAAATATTAACTAATTTACAATACCAGATCATATTAATTTTTTATTACTGAGCCCGCCTGACCCGACCTCTCACTTTAAAAACTATTTCCATTGACCCATTACCAATTGAATAAAATTTTATGACATTTATAAATCGAACATGACAACAGAAAGTAACATTATGTGTACGGGTGATTTAAAAAATATTAACCTATTTCAAAACCGAGAAATAGGTTAGGTTAGAGTCCCATGACAAAACACAAGTCCCACAAGAAAGAATATTGTAGATTTTTCAATTTGACCGTGAAAGAAATTAGGACAAATATTCACAACAAAAGATAAAATAAAAGTTTTTGTTGGTTAAATTTTCTTACCATATTACACTCGATTTTTTCCAGTTCAGTTCCAAAAATTCAACTCCATCTGCTTATCAGGTTTTTGTGAGGTTTATCTAATCTACATTGAGACAATAAAATGTATAAAATGTACAAGCATGTAAAAATGTACAAATACTTATCTATATATATATATATATATATATATATATATATATATATATATATATATATATATATATATATATATATATATATAAATCTCATGTCACAATGTTTAGCTACGATAAATTCCGAAACTACTGAACCGATTTTGATCAAATTTGATAACTATCTATAATTTGATCCAACTTAAAAGATCGCAAAATCTTTTTTTCGCAAAATTTTTAGTCTAACTACAGAAATTTACGAAAAAGCGCAAAATATCAATTTTTATTACTGTATACAGATATCTGTGGAAAAATTTATAAAAAAATCATGCGAATTAATTTGTTACTAAGCATTTGGAGAAAAATAATTTTAGAATTTTGTAAGTATTAATAAATATTTTTATAGATACCATCAAAAATATTTTTACCTACGACTACTATGAAATTACTTAACTACTGTACAAAATACTATTTGTATCCTATAAAGAAATAAACAACTGGATTGTCCAGTTATCATAAATTGGCACTTCTGCTGTTTTCAGTAAATTCCATACCTATGAAAATTAGATATGCTATAAAAATATGAATATGACTTGAAAATATAAAAATATGAATAATACTTTAGAGTCGTCGAGCGAGCGAAGCGAAGCACATAAGGTACTGATTTTGTACAAAAATTCAGAATATAAAATTTAAATGGACATAATTATGATCACATTGTCCGTCAGGTACACCAAATAGGGCACAAACTAAAAACCTGAAGAAATTTGACAGTTTTTACTTAAGTACCTACTGTTGAGATCTATGTGAAAGATGGAAGTGACGTTAAAATGGTTTCCCATGGCCTTGGTAACTTGAAGGACCTAAAATAGAAACAATTATAAAACTGTTGGTATAGGTACCCATACTAAGTTCTTGTGGTGCGGAAATTAGCCATGCTAATTAAATATGAAGATAGTTATTTTAGAGTCATTGGGCGAGCATGGTCAAGTGCAATAAATAATTGATTTTGTACAGAATTTTGGAATACATGAATGAATTAACCTATAAATTTTACCTATAATTTAATCTAACATCGTTTGATATCTAGGTTGTGTAGACACCTGGTAGATGGCGCTGTGTTTCGATTTCTAGATTATACATTCTATTCCACGCCATATTTGTTTATGTTCATGATGTCAATGATTTTTATAATTATACTGTGTATTGTTATTTTATCAGCTTATTGTTATTGTATTTTCTGTTGTTATTTTTATTAAAAATATGTATGTTTACACACATTGAATTATTGAATTTATCTATATAAAGTTTTTTCTTTTTACCCTGGTGAAGCTTACTGCGTAGATACGAGGACCGTATAGTGTTAATGTGATTTAACCGAAGCTATAAATATATTTTCTACCAAAAATTTCTTACACAATCCGAATGCTAGGAATTTTATTACGGACAATCTGTATACATACATAACATATTGAGAAGTATATTTGTCTCCAAACGGACACGAATATTATTTTAAAATCAATAGAATACGAATAGACAGACGGACTATACATAAATAGCTGGCGCTTCTATTTCATTTGCTTTTATGAAAATAATTTTTACTACTCTCATTCATTCCGACTAGTTCGCCAACAGCCGCTACCATCCCATCCGTATTTGCCAATTTCAACATTGCCAGTCAGTCCGTCCGTCTGTCCGTCCGTTCGGTTATTTGCCAAACGATGATGATAACCTATGATTGGTCATAAAAACTGATCAAGCAAATATAATTTTTATTACTTACATGCAAGTATAACAATTTACTTGGGCTAATTTGCAAAATTTTATTGGGAACGGATTCAAATACGTTATCGAAATAAAAAGATTATTTTTCGATTATGAGTGTATTCAGAAAAAAATTCATAATAATTATGTTGATTGAATTAATTTTTCAGTAATTGCATCAATTTGTTGGAAAAAAGTGTTTTGTGAAATTTAACTTTTTTTAACTAATGTAAGTCATTAAAAGTAATAATATGGAAATCGAGTTATATAACCTATTTTGCAGATTTCAGTAAGCACAGTAGGCATTGTGCCTAGAGTCTGTGAGTCTACAGCGGCCTCTGTCTGAAAGTCTAAAATTATATTAAAAAGAATTTTTATTTCCCTATAGGTTTCAGGTTTTTTTTGTGGGTCGTTAATTGCGTTTTTGGGGAAAAATATGAAAGATTGATCACCTTTACAAGAGGCCTCCACATAAAGAATGTCTAGGGACGTTTCAAAGGCTTTCATCGTTTGTTTAAAAAGCTTCCTTATCAATTTAAGGCATCTTTAAGGGACTTCTTTAGGACGAAAGCGAGTTGGTTTGTTTGGTTATCGCTTTCACTCCTCACAAGCTTAATCAACCAATGTGAAATTTTGCAAACAAGGACTCACAGAGATGAACTTAAACTACTTCCTACCCCAGAAAAATACTTGAATCCCGTCGGAAAATACCTATATTTAAAAATTGACTTGATATCATCATTTCAAATTTCACATGGGCAAAGCCACAGATAGAGTGCTTAAGAACAAACGCAATTATATACCTACTTGTTTCCACCGTTTTCCTATGACTACCCCTAAGTGGAACGGCAGACCAAACGCGGATATTTACTTGCGATTGATGCGTGCACGTAATGTGATAATGTGTCTACTCTAGTAATGTGCCAAAAAGAACAGAACTTTTCTTTTGAAACTGTTCTTTTGTTGGAACTGTTCCGTAAATGAACAGTTCCGCGATTTAGCCTGTTCATCTGTTTACCTGTGATTCACTTGTTCATCTATTCATCTGTTCTGTGCTTTATTCATATACCTGTTCAATTTGTAAAACTGTTCAGCGATATGTTATTACAATATATGAACGTACATACGTATTCTCTGTTCTTTAAATAGTTGACCACAATGTGACTTTAATATTGTAGATGTCTCCACTACAATAAACTCTGTTGGTAGATTTTTATTTTAAATTTTAACCGATATAACGAATAAAGTAGCATTGTTTGATTTAAAGTTTGAATTTAAATAATATAATGGTTATTGACAAATAGGCATTCAGCTATTCAGCATAAAATTCAACATTTCTGTGGAAGATTATACCAAGTAAACTATAATACTGCAATGGTACAAAAAATAAAAATTAATCTAGTCAGCTTTAGTGAAACCAAAAAACTAATCGATGGTTGATATCGTAAAAATAAATATATTATCCAGAATTAAATGTTTTGATAAAAAATGGTTGTACGAGTATATTGGCAACTTCAGTTCCATCGGAATGAATTTTTCCAAAACCGGATACAATAATAAACGACCAAAAGTGATTTGGAAACCAAATATGTCCAAAAAATATTTTATTTTAAAAAAATACTAATGTGGTTTACTATTAAAAATGGAATTAAAAATTTATTTCCAAAAGTAACTTTTTAAATAATTGATGAATGTGTGAATTTAGAATAAAACATAACTGATATTTATAATTTGAGACTCATTATTTGTTTTGTATTTGCAGTTTGACAATTATTAATTTTATATTTTACGTCAACGAAATGATTTTTGAGCACCAATAAAACTGTAAGTGAAATACCTAGTTGAAGATATTACTAGAACGATGTCGTCCTACAAATTGTTGTTGTACCATGAACAATTCTCGCTTAATGAACAGGTATGAGTATACATAAAACTGTTCTTTTAGTACCTGTTCTTTTGCAAACTGTTCTTTTGGAACTGTTCTTCTATGGAACTGTTCTTTTTACAGAACTGTTCTCTTCGGAACTGTTCCGTAAAAAGAACAGTTTGGCACATCACTAGTCTACTCTGTCTTAACTCACCTTCCCCTAAAAACTACAAAAGAAAATGTTATTAAAATTAGTCCAATTCCGAAACCATCACTTATTGCCCCCAAAAAAACCAACTATGTATGTACGCCCATGCGATTTTGTTTAAATAACTCAATTCAAACAAAAGAGATCCTATACCATAAAGCAATTCATTTTCTAATATAGAAAAAATTACGACGATTCCGTTATGTAACAAATAACGGGAGATATTTGCCGCACACAAATATAGAAATAAAATGGAGAGATAGATGAATCGATTCAGCTGAAATGTTGCCTGCTTACTGGCTGAACAAAGGACGAACGAGCGAGACTAAATTCCAATTTTTAAATACGGTTCATTGAGTTGTAACAAAATGTTTTTTTTTTTGTGTGTGATTTCACTGACTGACTGCATATGAGTGAACCTATTATTTTGATAATGTTATTTATAAGAAAATATCCGGTTTGAAAATTTCATCAAATTTTCTATTTTATTGAAAAAAAAATTGAATTGAATTGGTTTTTATTTGTACATTTTTCGTGCAATAAATTGACAAGTACAAATTTTTGTGTGTAAATATAATTACTAGGGATGTTATGGATATGAAATTTCGGATACGGATACGGATACGGATATTTAAAAACATTTTTTTCGGTGTCGTTTTCGGTTACCGATATACCATGTGAGTTTTTTGAGAGTTGCCATTTCTATTACAACCAAATTTTTATGATAGAAATGGTACTGGAAAAGGTTCTTTTCTTGAATGTAATGGAAATGTAACCAAGAAAAACACTATCGGTTGAAGTAGTCTCAAGTACATATGCATATTTTTACCGACTAACTGATAAATTAAAGAAAAAGTAAAAAATTAAACTTGGGTAAAAAAAATTTTTTAAAATAAAAAGGCAATTTTTTACTTTACTAATACCACTTTATTTAGAGTTTTAATTGTCTGTGACATGTTTCGGCCCGTATGGCCATTATATGTAAATCTGCTGACTATAGCAATCGGTTGCACCCGTCGGTTTCTACAACTCTTATTTGAACAATTTTTCGATTAAATCAACAGTTTGGCTGTAATAAAAATGGCAACTCTCGAAAAACTCACACAGTATAATAATATAGGATAGTGTTTCGGATACGGTTACGGTTACGGATAAATACTTTTAGTGAACCTTCTCTTTTTAGAAAAACGGGAAAAATTGTACCGAGAAGTGAACGCCAGACACGAATCAACAAAAATCTATCAAAAGAAGCACATGCTGTAAAAATTTTCTTCGATTTATTAACTCGGTTTTCCAATGGCAGTTGTCTGTTATTATCCGAAACAAATTCGAAACTCTTATTTTCGGATACGGTTTCGGTCACGGATAATTAATTATTCGGATATCCGGTAGTTGCGGTTACGGTTACGGATATCCATAACATCCCTAATAATTACTCGTATGTGAATGTTGAAATGTACTTTGTATTATAAAAAGTTATTTGCCAGTGATTCAAAAACTGCAAATAAAATGATAGAATGACGAAACTGAAAACGATTTATAGATTTCCAAAGTTTCTCTTTTCACTTTTACCAAATTTAGGCACGTAGGACTATACTAGAATAAAGACTTGTCTTAAATCAGTAATATTTATTTAAAAAAAAATTAATCATTTTGATAGTAAAGATACAGTGGTCACTAGGGATGGGAAAAACCGACCGATTATAAACAAAAACCGGATTTTCTGTTTCGGTTAACCGGTTTATTTCGGTTATTTTCTTGATTCGGTTATTACCGGTGTTTTTTTTTTTTTACATCAATAACCGGGGAAATTATTTTAAAAAATTTAAGTCATTATTCAGTGGCCGATGATTTGTTTTTATTAGAACAACATTAATTAAATCATTTCTTTAAAATTCTAATACATTTGCGGTCGGTTTTACATTCATAATTTTAAAGATTCTTTAACTAACGCTACTTTTAATTTAAAGCCGACTTTATTTTTAGCATTGTTTTACAATGATCAGATCTACTTACTTTTGTTAAAGGACTTTTAAGTGTTGCATATGGATAAAACGAACTATTAATGATCGTAGCCAATCTTACATTTATAAGAAATAACTGTAGAAGCGAAAATGTCAACGAGTTTAGATTTCAAAACAAAAACACATTTCACTCATTTCGCTACTGCCAGTGAGATTTGAATAGAAAACCACATTATTTCTTTTCAAAAGAAATTTATAAATATCATAAATACAATGAATCATAAAAGAAATCGCTCAGCCAGTTTAACCCAAAGAGAATGTTTGATATTAATTCAAGACGTAAAAATAATCAAAAGTATTATGAAAATAAGCAAACATAAAATCTCACATAAAATTGGTAACCTGTTTACAAAATATAATATATCACCAGCTTTTCATTCTGTTGGAAATCTTGGCCATTTCCTTTACAACGCCAAAGAAAAAACTGATCCACTAAAAAAGAGTGGGGTCTACCGCCTGGACTGTTGCCATTGTAACGCCAAATATGTGGGACGAACAGGACGAAGTTTCGACATAAGATATAAGGAACACATTGGTTCACAAAAACACAGCTCTAACTTCGGTCTACACATCTTGGAAACAGGTCATTTTCCCAAAACAGACCATAAACCAAAAGTTCTACATGTTTGCCATAATGGTTTAAAATTGAATCTTTTAGAGGCTCTAGAAATTAATAGATTAAACAGTGACCCACAAATAGAAGTTTTAAACGATCAAAATGATCTAAATAATTCTCCTCTATTAAAAATAAATTTCTGAACGAATATAATCACTTCAGTCTTTTAATAATTTCATAAACAGGTCATTTATCTGAACAGTCATATTATTAGGTAAAAATAAAAATTTTTTCATATCGGTACCTACAAACAGGTTTAATTGCTTTCTTCTTTACACGTATATTTAGTTGCTTCGATACAAAAATTTTTTGGGTTTTCCCAATTCAATAATATTACACCCTTCCTATATATCTTTCTTACCTATAAATTCCCATTAATTATTTTCATCTTTCTACTCTGAGGATGACCGAAAGCCCGGAAAGGTTGAAAAGGCGTTCATTAAAAATAACTTTTAATTCGTGAAATAGGCAAAGTAATCGAACTTTAAATATTTTTCAAAATTTTTATTTTATTTATTTAATAAGGTACGAATATTTTATAGAAAAATTATGCTTATAAACAAAATTGAACGATAATAACCGACAATAACAAATGTGTTAAAGACGACATTAAACAGTAAATGCCGAGACAATTCTTACTTTAGTTGAAAGTCGGCTTTTACACTAACGGGGCTTTCAATTTGATTGTAAAATAGTACCAAGAATAAAATCAGTTTTAATGTTGGCTTTAGTATTAAAGTCGGCCGTTAGTTAATTATGGTTATTATGGTATGGAAAATAATGAAATCATGTTTTATTTCCAATACACATTTATTTTTAATTTTATTCAATACCTAATAATAAAATAAATTGTCTCGGCCCAACCCGACAGATCAATAACAAAATGTAAATAAACAAAACAAACAGGAAAGCAACCAGCAAATTTACCAGATATTGTTATCAAAATTTCACTCAACTTTCAAAATGGCTTACTAATTCGTAATTTACTATAGAGTTTTTGAAAATTTCTAGGTATCATGAGAAATGTAGGAAAATGAATAATATTTTCGTTTATCGCTAGCGAATATTTAGTAATTACATAATAATATATGAATTATATATGAATTTATTTGTTAATTTGCCTTACTGTATTACACTGACAATGAGTTCTATAATTTTTCTGAATAAATTTGTGTTTGCTGCTCTTTGTTGCCTAGAAGCAATATTTCGCTTTCGCATTTACGTTAGTTGATAGTTATTCTTTTCGTTAAATTGCTTAATTTTTAGTTTTTGTTTGTATTAACGGTATTAAATTCGTAATAAAAATAAATAGTATTAAAAAATAAAAATTTTTACCTAAACAAGTGTTGTTTTTCCTAGAAAAACACCGAAAACCAGTTACTTTGAGCGATTTTAACCGTCAGGTTAAACCGAGCATAAAATAAACCGAAATAACCGAAAACTGGATATTTTTGAAAAACCGCCATCCCTAATGTTCACACCTAAATGACCCTAACCGAATCGATCATTCTAATTGACATCAATCACTTCAGTAATATTGAACTGAAAACAAAGAAAATTTTCAATTTGGTGACGTCATTACTGAAATTTTTCAATAATAATAATGAGGTTTAACGTCCGTTTGTCAAACAATTAGTTTATAACAGACGCCACGCACATCATTATTATGTGTATGGGCAACAAGAAATGTGGGAAAAGTGACTAGGATTTGGTATGTGTGCGTCTGCAGCCATCTTCTTAAGGAACTGTTCTGATATTCACCTTGAATTGTAAAGGGAAATTCTAGAAAACCGTCACAAGGATAGCTGGTCGTCAAATTTGAACCCTTGACCTGCCATTCCGTAAGTGCGAGTATTTAAGCACGCTCAGACACTCCTCTGGTTCTGAAAGAGTCTAGCAGGTTTGCAGCCCGAGAGAGGTATTTTAAAAATAAGTTATGTTACGATATCGGTGAATAACAAATATACCATTATTGGCACCTATTTTAGTCTCTGGTCTCTTTGTGTTCTTGAGATAAGTGACTATAAAAATGCTAGAGCAGATATTTTAGAATTTTTTTTTATTCTAAAACTATTACAGCCAGACAAATAAAACCAAAAATGTTGTTCTATATTTTGTAATTTTTACAGAATTTTCTATTTGTACCACGTAAAAAAAATTAAAAATAAAAAATTCTTTTTTTTCCATAGTTAGTATAGAGACAATCACAGAAAATAGCTACACGGAGAGAAAATTCCTATAAAAATTACTGTGCTCAGCACTACAATCGACGTGTAAAAGGCGAACATATTCAATTCTGTGAGGTAAAAATATAAAGATTATAATTAATCATAAGAAATTTAAAGGATAGAATGTTCTTTTCGTAATATTATCTCCGTAAAATTTGTAAAACAGCACAGTAAAAAGTTCCATTACCGATAAAAAAATAATTTTTAATTGTTTTTATTAAAAAAATTACCATGCTAACATGCTAATAATAGAAAGAAAAAAAACAGAAAGAAGGTTGGTTGTGTTGGGAACGCTGTAATGAAATGTACCTCAATCAGCGAGTTACATGCGAACCATAGGTGTTGACACTCTCTTAGGATGATGTCATCGTTTAATTCATCTTTTTGTTATTTACCTATCTTTAGTATATGTATTAGAATATATTGTTGGCAATCATTTTTGTATACATGTTTTTACAGGTACAGTGCAACCAACATAAGGTCATAAAGTCAGATGCGCAAATGAAAAAGTAAGACAACAAGAATTAAACTATAATATATATGCATAAGAGTGTGATAAAAGTTGTGTTAGCACCACATTAAATTTTACCATGCTAGCACATATTTTTTATTTTGGTCGTCGATCGCGCACGGATTATAGGGGAGCATGGTAATTTTTCTGAAATTTTCTCTACAAAAATTATAGGATTTTTCTCTCCGTGTATTTATGCAACAAGTACATAATGAAGATCTTTATGAACGAGCGGTGTTTATGGCTGAGCGAGCTTGCGAGCGAGGCCAATAAAAAAAGGCGAGTTCATAAAGTCAAATTATGTACAAGTTGCATACAAAGCTTTATGTACGACTGTTAAAATTCCTAGTTATCGATAAAAATCGAATTTATAAATCTCACGTCGATACTTTAAATAAAAAATGTGTTTTATATATAGTTGGCATAGACAAATTTATTGTGTTTAAAGTATGCTTTGGTTATTATATCTGTCATCTACAGCTAATAAAATATTGGAGCATTTTTAAAAGACTTTTCAATAAAACTTATTAATATTTAAAAAAGAAAGGAGAAAAAGCTGCCTGGAATAAATATTAATAATAGTTCAGACTGTGTAATTAATATTAATTATGCCAACATTTGTAAATATGGTATACAAATAAAGTTGTGTGTTTTCTGTTTATTGTAAAATTGAAATTGAAATTTATCAAGTAGACTATTCTTTATGGCACTAGTGCTTTTTGCTTTTCATTATGCAACTAGTGCCAAAAAGTAATACTTTTTATATCTCTTAACAATGTAATAAAATAGGCTTTTGTGATTCAGTCGTACATAAAATATATAATGTAGCTTAGTATATCTACTATTATCACTAAAATGTGCATTGGAATTAGATAAGTGCAACCAGGGCCGGATTTACCCTAATTGCTGCCCGGGGCACTGTAAAAAAACCGCTCCTGTCTTTCCCTAAACTGAGAAAGAAATATTTCAATTTAACTTTTTTTCCCTACAAAAAACAAGTGACGGGAAAAAAAGCCCCCGTTACCCTCGTGGATTCGACTCTGGGTGCCACACTTCTTAAAAAAATAAAATATCCTTACTAATATCTCTCTTTCATATAAACTAACTTAGGTACTTATAAATGTAGAATCAAGTGTAGTAGTTACAGTTGATTTTTATCTAAAGCGATGAAAACGATATTTATAAGTGAGTCGATGAGTTTCAAAACCATCTAATTGATGATTTTTTCAAAGTTGAGTTAGATACGATTTATTATTCAGGAGGAAAAACTGCACCAAAAAATACCAACTAGACGGTGCAAAGTCAGCTTTTTTCCCTTTAATTTTAATGACAAAAATAGGAAATTATTTCAAAAGTAGCTAATTGCAATATTTTCCGTTTGAAAAAACATGGAGTTGTAAGCAATATAAACCAGTTGCAAAACTATCTAATTAATTTTATAAAAATGGCGTCATTAGAAAAGCCTGGAACAAAAGTACCTAGTTAAGTGGTCAATATGTAGCACTGCAGGGCCTGCAGAAGATCAAATAACTGTATGTGATAATTTTATTACTCTCTTGAAGAAAATATTTACCATTGAAATACCTAGAAAAAAAAAAGAAACTTGTAGAATTGTCAAATATAACACTCAGGCTGTGAATGTGTGCAGAATAAAATTGTGTGAAACATCGTGGTTTTGATTTGAGTCTTAATCTTAAATTACAGTAAAGAGACTTGCTTTATGGGAAAAATTTCTACTAAATTATAAGAAAATATGTTAGTTTTCATAAATTATAATAAAAACGACGTTGTACTAGGTAAACAGATAAATTTGTACGAATGTTTTATTTAAAACCTATTAAAAGTATCATAAACTGTTGCAAAAGTGTCTAATTGTTAGTGTTACTGCTGCAAAAGTAGCTAAAGTAGCTAACCTTTTCGTGGTATCGTTGTTATTATTTCTTTATACGAACTGTATAATTTTTCCTAAAAATTTAATGGTAAAAACCACATCAAAATCATTATTATAAGTGAGAAAACAGTTTTTTGTGTTTCCTGAACATTTTTAGTTGTGTTAATTAGATGGTTTTGAAACTCATCGACTCAAGTGACGAACTAGTGTATGAGGTAAGGGACGTACATCGATGTCCCACAAAAAAAAACAGTCAGAATTCTTCAACAAACTGATAACAACATCTATAAAAATATCACTTCCTCGCTGATTCCGTGTATCATTTCTAAACATCTCGTTTACCTTCAGCATTACCTACTTCATAAAACTTTTACGAAAACTTTCTTTGGTTGTTGTTGCTAACAATTGCTGTTATCATTATTAGAATTTTTTATTTTATTTTTAAAAGTTTATATAGTGTTATATATGTATTTTATATTGCACATAAAAAAAGTAACTTTATTGTCAAACTTTTCAACGACAATAAAAACTTATATCAAACTGCGCCGTTACTAAATTATTATTATTAGTTGATGCTATTGTTTTCGTGTTCCACCTGCCTATGAACGTAGCACGAACCGGAATGAAAATGTACAAGGACAATTTTAAAATTAAAAATAAAAATTTGTTAAAAAACATGTTTCAAATTTTACACAAAGAAAATTGTATAACAAAAGTAAAGCGTAATTAACAGGAACAAATTAAAAATGTCAGTTTCGAAGTTTTGGAATGAGTTTACATGTTAGTAACGTTTCACAGCAGACGACTCAACGTGACTCACGCGTCTGTATATTACATATAAAAATTCGCCAAGTGTGTGCTGAACACGCGTTGGCTGCCTGTACACGATCAGTAATACTGTCAGTATTTACTGATAAAAATAATGAATCATTATTTTTATTACTTCAGTATTTTTATGATACCGTGTACTATCATTATTTTCTTCAGTATTTTAAAACAAACTGTCAAGTTTAATTTTTCGGAATTTTTAAATTAATAAAATTTTGGAATTGTTATTATTATGGAAGAAGCGTGTTTAGCTATAGTACTAGCATTTGCAACTCAAAACAAGAAAACAAAAAAGAATAAACGTTATGTTCGCTGTTTTTTCTAGCGAAGCCCTACATATACGCATGTATGTACATACGGTACATATCGTACATACTGTATATATTGCCGTACATACTAACCAATAATATATGTACAAGCCTACTTTTCCATGATGTACATATTATACGATCTACAATCGATCTGTATTTATCTCGGCTGGTACCGCTGGTACATAATATACGAGAAACATGTTTTAACGGTTTTAACTATCATTAATGTCACTGTCCCCTCCACGTCTTAGTACTGCAGTGAATACTGATATGGAATTATAAGCCATTATTCAATGCTTTCATCATTATTTCAGTATCGTCAATACACGATCAATAAAAGTGTCAGTAATTTGAATTACAGACAGTATTACTGATCGTGTACAGGCAGCCGTTTAATCACAGTTTTTAGAGTAAAATATATACAACGTTTAGGTATACAATAGAAATTCAATTGGTACGTTGTGGTCGGTGCAAATTTAAAGGGGTCGGTAAAATTTTACTTGGAGGGAAGGGGGGCGGTTGTTAAATATTACTTATCTGCGCTTATTTAAAACAAAACTACCCTAAGAAACAATTTACAATTAAAATTTGATTGTAGAGCCAAACAGAACCGAATGTTATATTAATGAATATAAGTGACGACTCTTAGAAAACTGTCGAAAGATGCCGAAAAGCCAACTTCATCAGCGTAAAAGACGCCGAATAGCGGAAGCCGACAACAATTCTAGAATATTCTAATCGTCAACTAGCAGAGATATCAAAAAACAGACTTCACTATTAAATTAGTTACTAAAAATTAGATTAAACATGGCAGTATAACAAAAATTCTAGAATGTTCTATTCGCCAACTAACGAAGATATCGAAAAATCGATTGCACTATTTAATTGGTCATCGAAAAAGAGACTAACATTCACATTTTGATATCACATTTTGATAAATGTTCTAGATATTCTATTCGGCAATTAGCAAAGAAGCTAAAAATTCGATTTCAGCAACGCAATGGTAAGAGACATCAAATATCAGAAGCTGGAAAATGTTCTACTTCGCTGTTTAGCCTCTTTATCGATGGCCAGTCCAATGACGAAATCGGTTTTCGGCTTTCTTTACTGATTGACGAATAGATCATTCTAGAACGTTTGTTAAAAGGAGCCATTTGGTTTTTTATAAACATTGTTAATGAAAATCTATAAAGCATTAAAGAGAAGCAAACTTTTTTGTCACATGAATTAAGGTACTATCACAGTATGATTAGCCGCAAAATAGTCTATTTTCGCGATTTCTTTTCGGATGGATAAGATGGGGGAATGGGGATGAATTTTTTTTTACGATTAGTACCACTATTTAGCGATACAAAAATATTTTTTTTATTTATTTTTTATAATTATTATAATTTTTTGAAAAAAGTGTCTTTAAAAAAGGGCGGAAATCGGTACACACGATTGCGGCCGCAGTTTTCATCCGAAAAAAAATCAAATAGATTATCAATCTGTAGGTAAGCCGCTATGTACCTGTGGGAGCTTTTTTTTAAATCTTCCTATTTTTTCACACGAAAAACATTAAAAAGTTTTACCTACATAGCGGCGTACCTACAGATTGATAATCTATTTGATTTTTTTTCGGATGAAAACTGCGGCCGCAATCGTGGGCACCAATTTCCGCCCTTTTTTAAAGACACTTTTTTCAAAAAATTATAACAACTATAAAAAATAAATAAAAATGAATAAAAAAAATGTTTTTGTATTGTTAAATAGTGGTATAATTCCTAAAAAAAATTCATCCCCATACCCCCATCCTATCCATTCGAAAAAAAATCGAAAAAATTGACTATTTTTCGGCTAATCACACTGTGATGGTACCTTAAGAGAATTTTAATTTTTTACATATATTTTTTTGCCCTTACGGTAGGTATATCGTAAATTTAGTAGTAAGGTACGAACCGCATCATGCTTTTAATGGACAATAAATTTTTTCAAAGTGGCGTCACAGTGGATGGAAAGAGAGGGATCCAAGGGCAAAATTTTGAAAAATTTTATAAAATATAATTTATAAAAATTATAGAAATTGGAAGGTTTAAAAATCTTTCATACTTCTGTGATGTATTTTTCTGGTAACCGCAGTAGGTTCCTGTACATTTTTCAAATAAAGAAAAATAATATACAGTATAAGGGAGACTGGGGTAAAGTGACCACTCTAAGACAAAATGCCCTTTAGTTTCTTTATTTAAAAGGAAATACAACTTAATAAGTACTTAGCATATAGCTGGTTTAGTGCAGAACCAATAACCATCAATATATCAACAATATCTTGAAAGGTATTTTTGCAATTTTTGTTTTTCGCAACATGTGCAAAGTGACCATTTTACCCCACTATGTTGGGTAATGTGGTCAGGGGTACGCATTTTAACCCAAACAGAAATCTTGAAGTAATAAATATGTTTATATACAAAATCAAACTATGTTTGCATCGTTAATTATTATATGTGAACGGACGGACGGACGGACGGACATTGAAGTTTCATCATAAAGGTTTCTTTTTCACACTTTTTCTCGGAACCCTGAAAACTGATTTCAGGCAATTCTTTTGTTCATAAAATATAAAGAACTAAATAAAAGTTTTGAATTTAATATAATTCGTTAAAATATTCTAAGAATTCAATCCGCGATCGGAGACACTGACCACTTTGCCCCATGATAAGCCTGGCCACTTTACTCCGTTAGACGCCATTTTGGCAAACTACAACTAATTTCAAAAAAGAATTTTCTGATTCATCGATAACTGTACTATTTTAAAGACAATTAGACAGAGTTTTTAGCTAGATCCCAATTAAAAAATTGTATTCGTAATTAATAAAAAAATAATGAGAATACAACTTAAAATTTACTTTACATCGACACTCGAAAATTCAGAAAATTCGTTATGATTCATTCAATTTAGGGAACTGATCATTGACGTTTTAATAAAATACTAATGTCTTATCTACAAGCTTGTATTCAGCTTCGCAACAAGACTGAAGTAGTTTCCGGTGAGTAAAGGCCAATGACCACTTTTCCTCCACTGGCCACTTTACCCCAGTCTCCCCTACATATTTTTCTTTTTTTTCAAGAATTTTTTTATTTTGATAAAAAAAACAGTGAAATTAATTAAAGATAATGAATTATTTCATCAAAGAATTTTATTTTATTATTAATTAATTTTGATTTAAACAAATTTGACTTTTATGATTGTATAAGAATTCAAACATCTGCAGCAGTATAATTAATTTTTGTTAATTTATAAAATTGAATAAGAAATGAAAAATAGGACTGGTCTGCTTAAGAAGATTAAAAGAAAAAAGATCTTTAAAGAAAAAAAAAATGTTTGTATAACGACGCTATATTTTTATAGATTTAAACATTTATAAGTTCATGCTATAACATTTCTGCATTTTGTAGCGTTTTGAATTCACACTGCTGTCATTCTATTTCTATCAGTATTTTTATTTCCTTGAATGTTTCATAATCAAAAATTCTAATTAGTATCTTTTTCCGCGACCCATAAATTTTATTTAACCTCACGCAATAAAACTACTCGTGTTGTCGTTAATTAAATTTGTCAAAATGTTAAATCTAACGTGTGACACCTTGTCACCTTTTTATAGCGCAGCATTAAACCTATTAAATTTTTTAATAGCGTTATCAAATTTTCTACAAAACAAAACCATACAATACTCAGTTAACAACAGTATCAACACTGAGAAATTTAAATAATTCCTGGCAGGCCAAGAGTCAGCGTGTATTTTGTTCAAAGAATTTTGTACCGGTGAAAACATATTAATGGTCTGATTACTATAGATAATGGAATTTCTTCTAGAATAAATTTTAAAAAATTTCATCACAACCTTTTCACTCCTCCGTCCGTACATTAAACCAATTTGAGAATATGCGATTTTCACCGTATCTTGACGTCTTGAGGTACGCAAGAACACAGAAAATCAAAGAACCTGATAGAAATTATTCAAATGTATGTTGACGTTTAAATCAATCTTCAAATCTACTGAGGTTGGACACATTTTGTCCCGTGGTTCTGGAGTAGTGACGAGCAAATGCAAGACCAAGACTTGGCAGTCTTGGTATTGGTCTTGTTCTTGCATTAAAAGTCTTGGTATTGGTCTTGCAAAATGCAGTCTTGGTCTTATTATTGCTAAAAAATCTTGCACTTTCTTGCATTATTTATTAGCGAATTTTTTTTCTAAAATCAGAATTTTTACTATCTTAACGTATTAATTATACTTTCAAACTATTTAAATAGTTTAGCAAGAGTCTTGCTTTTTTCTTGCTTTTGTCTTGGTCTTGCTCACTTGAGTCTTGGTATTGTTCTTGCAGCCATACTTATAGTCTTGCTCTTGGTCTTGCTCTTGGTATACATAATCTTGGTCTTGCAAAAAATGCAAGACCAAGACTAATTTTGCTCATCACTATTCTGGAGTTATTATCATTTTTAGCTTTTTAGAAAAATTGGAAAATTTTGACTTTATCCTCGATTCTCTCTTTTTTCCAATTTTGAACAAATAGAAACAAAACTCTTTGAATGAAATGCACTCGGGTTCTCGGTCTATAAATAAAGCTAAAACAACCAAATACGTGAAAAAGCAACAGAAAAACGAAAAACGAGAAAAAAAAATACACAGGAGCACACGAGCTATATAATTTTAATTTTTATATGACATTTCGTTCACCAATTGAGATTTATTAAAATGGGGATTTAATTTGATAAAATGTAAAATAAATCAAAAATAATATACATATTTTGTCATGATACATTATCCATAAATATCACTATATAGTCAACTAAACATTATTCATACTCAAAACTCTCTCAAGTACTCGAGGCACTCCACCACATTTTTTTTTCAGTTGCTGAAACTGTAAAAGTTTCAACTTGTGCTGAAAACAAAAATATTGTCAAAAAAGAAAATATATTATGTGAAGTTTAGAATTTGTTCACTCCCTGTCGCTCCAAATGGAATAAATCATGGATAGGTCGACATAGCCGTGTACAGGAGAAATATAAATATATTTTCATAGATGTACTGCGTGATGCAAAAGTAGTGGTGCTATGTAATTAATATTTATTGTTATAAAAATTTATTGATTTAAGGGGAGGTTTACTTGAGAGTCCTTAAAAATTATGTATTTTTCTGGATTTTTTTTCTCAAGAACGGAAGTAAATATCAATTTCAAATTTTGTACATATATTTATTAAGTATTAAGCTATACAAAAAAAATTTTTCAAGGAAAAATTTAAAAAATTGTCCATTTTATAGATACTGCAGTGTGACGATCCGAAAATCCGATGTCTTGTTGGGCGTCAAAAAGAAAAAAGATTTATAATATATATGAAGAGTACCGGCACGTATACCTATAATATCAATAAATTGACGAAAGAAAAAAAAATGGCGGATGTGTGAACTTTTGATTACTTTTTTTGTTTTATTTTTCACTCTTTAAAGTAAAATAAAAAAAAAAAAAATAAAAAATATTGAAACTGTATCGGATTTAGGTATACAGTAGGTGCCGGTGAATTAAATTATCTTTAAAATAAAAAATTAAAAAAATGGATCCATCGAATAGTTTTTGAGTTATCGTGCGAACCAGTTTCAAAAATGTGGTTCCCAGATATTATAAAATATATATAAATATAGGGAGAGTTTTGGCGATTTTGGATTATTAAAATAGGGAATTTTGGAATAAATGATCACCGTATTCTACTGAAAAATTTTTTTATTTGGCTACATACGTTTCGAGTGAAAAACTCTTCTTCGGGCCATATTCTTAAAATTATTAAAAATATTAAGATTTAAAAACAGGAACATACATTTTTCGAACTACAATAAATTACTCATAATTTTTTTTTTAAAAAGTAGTAAAATGAATCGAATCACAATAAGTTATTAAAATATAAAATTAAATTAAACATTTATAAAACTAAACACTTAATTTTTTTAGCCAATTTGTTAAAATTAAAAATTAAAAACAGACAATATTTTAAAATAACAAAATAAAATTAAATACTTTTTAATAGTATCAAATCAAAATGATAAATGAATTAAAACGAAAAAATTTTTACCAAAATTATAGAGACAAAAATAGAATATAGATGTATTTCAAAAAGAGATCTTTTATCTATTTATTTTTATAAAGAATAAACAAGTAGCTGCAAAAATGAATATTGTTTATAGTACTAAACAAACACTAGCTTAGTACTATAAACAATATTCATATTTGCAGCTACTTGTTTATTCTTTATAAAAAGAAGTAAATAAAATGAAGAAGAATGAAATTTTGTACAGGAGTTCCCTATGTAACGTAAGTGAAGAAAGGGTTTTTGAAAATTCGTTCCCTAAATGTGTTAGATATGGGATGAAAATTTTTATGGAAATTCGTCATTTTTGAAGTTAGAAATAGGTTTATAAAAATATGTTACTATGGCTATTAAAATAAATAATATTTGAATAAATCTTTAACACTGACTGACCTCCTAAGATGTTGCCGATGGTAAATCCCATCGGGTGGGTATACAGCTAGTCGCAAAATAATATTGATTCTTTATAACCATTGAACATGTCTTTTTCGTTGCGTTTTTATAGGCTATTATTCACAAATGGTTTTATATCAATCATTTATCAGTTACTGACCGTAACCTCTCGCAAACAGGACGAGAAAGTCCTACAGCTGAATTATCAGCATTTTTGAATTAAGTCACTAGATCATGAAGCATGCAAATTATATAAATATATTCCTCAAGATATATTCCTCAGTTTAATTACTCCAAAATTCCGAGAGAAATTGTTTTTCCCCCGCATCGCCACCATCATATTACCAACTTGACTACGTTATAAATGATGATATTAAGGGAAGCTTGAGATTTCATAAAAAAATAGTTTTTTGTTTTGCCGAAATTGATAGCAAACTATGTGTAGAATATGTTCCCAAAGTGATTTTATTGAAAATAATTTAAAAACAAGATTCTTGCACATTAACCGAATCCAGCTTTCTATAAAAAAAAAAAAAAATTCAAAAAACGTAGTTCACGCAATAATGAGTATTAAATATAAAATTTTGAAAATACATTTTTTATATATATTTTATAATATCTCGGAACTACATTTTTGGAACTGGCGGACACGATAACTCAAAAACTATTCGATGGATCCATTTTCTTAATTTTTTATTTTAAAGATAATTCAATTCTTCGGCACCTCTACCTAAGTTCGATACACTTTCAATATTTTTTTTTTTATTTCTAAGTTTAAAGAGCGAAAAATAAGATAAAAATCGTAATCAAAAGTTCAAACATCCGCCATTTTTTTCTTTCAGCAATCTATTGATATTTCGGTGGTTTATTACCGGCGCTAGGGTGTCCGCCAACAAGGCATTGGATTTTCGGATCGCCACACTGCAGTATCTATAAAATGGACAATTTTTTATATTTTTCCTTGAAAATTTTTTTTTTGTATAGTTTAATACTTAATAAATATGTGTACAAAATTTGAAATTGATATTTACTTCCATTCTTGAGAAAAAAAATTCTAGAAAAATACATAATTTTTAAGGACTCTCTAGTAAACCTCCCCTTAAATTGTATGCACTGCAATACCCGAATTTTTTTAATTACATAGTCCTCCCCGATACGCTATATCATTCATTCGATGCATATATATATAAATCGGAATGAAATAGTAGAATATTTGTGTACATTACATAATATATTATACGTTTTATAACATATAGCCTAACTTATGTATGTATACCATATACATACATAATATATGGTTGGTGTACGGTGAAATAGTGGCGCTGATTGAAGCATGGGACACACAACACACAAGTGACCAGCTTTGTGATAGCAGTTGTTCGGTCAATCGGATGCTTTATTGTTCGGCTACATTCCGGTCATACCAGCATAAATGGGTACGGAAAATGCTATATTATAGATAAATAGGTTTCCATATATATGTATGTAGGTACTATATATGTACCAATAACTCCGGTTATTCTGACTGGTTAGATGGTTATTATAAGTAAGTAAGGGACTGATGGTGAAAAAAGGGCATTTAAATTTTGTAAATAAACTTTTTTTTAACCCTAGAATCATATGTTGGTCTACGAGAAACGTTAATCATACATCGGCGTCATTTTGACGAATGGACTTTTTACGGAGAGTTTTAGAGTTTATTTGCAAAAAACATTTTTTTTATATAATAATACTACAAAAGCGAACGAAATATTTGCAAAAATTGCATTTGGAAAAGTTTTTTAATATAAATATTTATTATTTTTTTTTAATTTTTTTATCAAAGCATATCTTCATTATAAAAATTAAAAGATAGATAAATACATCAATTGTATCATAAAACATGTCTTTCAAATAATTAATTTATGAACTATTATGAGTCGGTGGACATGTGTGACTTTACAGAATGTGAAATTTCTCGGCCACAAATATTCCCGTAGATATGTAACTATTTCTTGATTCGGCACATTCGTAAATTTTCTAAAATTTGTTAGTAGGTAATTTTTCGAATAAGATCTCGAGATAAGATTTCGAGTAAAGTACAAACTCTCTAAAAAAAAAAAACATCGGTTAATCATACATTATCATCCTTTTGACGCACACTATTTCAATACAAAGAAAACGACAGCAACTATAAACAAAATTTGTACATTTGCTGTCTTATAATAACAAATAAATTAGATAACAGAAGTTTCACAGCAAACAGGCAACGACAAGTTGTAGTATGGAGCAGGTAGAGAAGTTCGTTCGTCATTTTGACGAGTACGTATGATTCTAGGGTTAATATGGTGAAAATTTTTTTTTTTAATTTTGTCAAATTAACACTTAAATATAGAAAAAACTACAGTTCAGTTTAATATTTCACCTGAAGATATCTAATCAAACGAAAACTAGTTTGTGGAAAATAATTTTTTCTATATTTAAGTGAAAATTTGACAAAATTAAAAGGATTTTTTTTACCATATTTATTATGGATTTTCACAAAGTAAAATTATCTACAATTAATTATGTGAAATTCTTTTTTAATATTACAAATTAAACCTTTATTAAACCTCGCCAAAAAAAAAAACAAATCGATTTATTTTCTTCATCATGCTTCTTAAGATGTTAGAAATATTCTCCTAAAATTTTATTTAAAAAAATGAACAATCAAAAAGTTATGGGCTTTTTAATGCATGCACTTTACTAGAATTCAATTAAAAAAAAAACTTTAAATGCTATTTTCTCGAAAGTACGTTTTTTGACAAAGTATTTGAGATATCGACATAAATCGAAGTGCATATTATTCCTCAATACCGTCATTTGGACAGGAACTAGGATTTTTTGGTTTCGGAATAGGTATATTATTTTCAAAATGGCGGCTGTGTATAGTCGAGAAAAAGCGGTGATTTTTGAAAATTTATTTTGAAAATGTGATTTCTCGCTGGTTTTTTTTTTCTTAGATCCTAGTTAGTGCCATAACTGTATATGTATATTTTCAGAAAATCCTTGATTTTTTATTTTGATTTAGTGAGGATTTCTGAACGCGAGGAACCATCAAGGTGGAAAAATCTCGCAGTACCGACTTCAAAGCGATTTATACACAACTCACTTTTAAATTTTTGTTTTAAAAATTTTTTTTGTGATCTCAAGACATCTAGAAGCAGTGTTGTATATTTAGATTTTTAATAAAATATTTATTTGTATAAAAAAAAAATAATAATAATAATAATAATAATAATAATAATAATTAATGGTCGATTTTTGAGGTTTTTTTAGCGAATCCCCTCTTAGAAAAATTTTGCTATTTTGGGACCAATGTACATACTTTAATCCTTCATAATAAGAAGTAAAGTGTAAAGTAAAAATTTAAAATAATTAAATTAAATATCATTACTAGGTGAAATACTTATTTAAAATAATAAACAAAACAACAATTATATTGTATTTTCCAGTTTGTTCAATTTCTTCAAAGTATATTTGATGTCATATTATTTAACACAATTTTAATGATTAATCTTTTTCTTAATTTTTATGATTCCAAATTATTTGGAATTGCAAATGCCTTTGATTCCTCATGTGATTCAAGACCCTCGGGCATCTACAAGCCCTGTAGCAACAAACTTTAAACTTCGGATCAGAAGTCACACTTTAGTTCCTTAATGTGTAATACACTATTTTGACACTAATGAAAGAAATCATGTCATTACGACAAAAAAGATTTTCTAAGAATGAGTTTTTCTTTAATTTCTACTAAAATTTTCAAGCCTGCCATTGTAATATTATCGTTGCAAAATAGAATCCACCAACAGTGGCGTAACTATAACGAAACAAGTGGAGCAGTCGCTTCGTGGCGCATGATAAAATGGGGCGCAATAGGGAAAAGAGACAGAGCGCAACAGAAGAAGTATTAACTTTAAAAAATTTGAACGGGAATTTCTGGTTTTCTTTTTTTTCCTTTCTTTATTCGTCAGATTGCTTTTCGGCAAAAACGAAAACGCTTTTTTTTGAGAAAAAATGAAAAAAGCCTTTTGTAGGAGCGCTTGACTTAAAGTCGCTCCTAGTCGCAAAATTTGTAATTACGCTTCTGTCAACTCAGTCGATGTAGGACATCTCTTTTTATTTATTTTAAAAGTAGGGTAAACGCCCCTATACCGGAACGCGATCCAATACTGGAACAGTTTTGACATTTGTATATTAATGAAGTGATTTCTGAAAGAAACCTCTGATGACAAAAATTATTATTGATAGAAAGATTATTTTTCAATTTAAATTCACCTCGTATTTAATGTTTCCTTACTTAATTAAAGAAATACATATAGGTATATATTAAACAATTTTTGTTGAATACAATATTTTTATCCTTTATTTACGTCTGATACTTAAACCATTCTATGTTTCCTACATTGACGTCTAGATGTCACTTTAGGTGTCATATTGCTCACATTACACGTCTGTTTGTATATCGGTTCCCAACTTCTAGTGTCATTAATATTTCTCTGTTTGGATATAGGTTTCGACATTTTGTAAAAGAAAAACATTAATAAATAAAAATTTTTGGGTTGTAATTTTTTAAAAACATATTCATTGGATTAAAGAAACTTTTTTTCATGCTTATTAAGAAAAAAAATGGGTGTTTGATTTATTTGTCAATTTTTATAAGCCAGTTTAATTACACACCTAAAAATAATGTTCCGGTATACGCGCTTTTACGCTACATAAAAAAATAAAAAATAAAAAAAATGAAATAAAAATCATGAAACACAATATTTAATGTAAATATACCAATTTTTTATCTACCGTGCCCTATTGGTCGCAACTACCTTATTTTATGTAGCTACATGTGTACACTGACATGGGTACGGTATTGTAAAGAGAAAATGGTGGAAAGATAACACTATGGCACCGATAAAGTTGCCCATTGCTTCAATATTATCTGCTCCCATATATATTATTTAATGATGACGCTACTGACTAAATATATGTAGGTAGCTCCGTACCAATACTAACTGAAACAAGTCCACAAGTGCGTCCAATCGTAAATACACTTGGTATCCACTGATTTCGTAAAATAACGACCATTTATGAAACTATGAATTCCGAAATTCCCAGTATATTTGTACCATCAATTATTACTGGTTTTAAGCTACAAATCATAAACGGGGTAATTCCATGGTCACTTACATTACAATTTGATTTCAAACTGGGATTAAAATCTTTTTAATTTTCGTATATAATGAGTAAATCCACTAAAATTTAGTCAAATTAAATCGAATACGGTTTGAACTTTTAAACAAAGGAAATCAAACAACAAAAAATGCATATGAATTTTTTTTTTTTTATACAAGATAAAGTAGGTGGTCAATTACATTACCCACTCAAAAAGGAACACAATTTTTCATTTTTTACATAATGAGAATTTTCTTGTCTGTTTTGATAACAAACAGCTTCATTTAAGTAAATTTAAACAAACAATGTTTCAATAAATCATTTTAATAGTAAATTTCATAAAATATATTTTTGATAAAAATGTAACTTTTAATCGGTCACTTACGAGGGTGAATCAAAAAGTTCTTAGAATCGCATATTCATATAATATTTTTGGAGGTAATTTGATATTAATTTTGAAGAGCGTCCTTGCCATAATATTTATGCAAAGTTTCAAACGATTTAATCGTATTATTTTAAAGTTATGAATTATTTTGTGTAAATACGTAGTTATCAAAAACGCTCCTGCTCATCGGTCAAAAGTTGTGCTTCAAGCAATTCGCAGCGCTGGATTCGAAATATTGGACCACCCACTATATTATATGGACTTACTTACTTACTTATTCCCGAAATCAAAGGAACATATCCGGGGGAAGAAAGTTGACGATGATGGTTTTGCGCTTATGGTTGCCTTAGAAGAGTTTTTTGAGAGTAAAGGAAATGATTTTTTTTAAGAAGGAAGATATTCTAAATATATAGAATTCTAAATATATAGAACTGGAAGGAAATTAGGTAAAAAAATAAAATATTTTTGATTGAATTTTCATATATTTTTATAGTGATTCCAAGAACTTTTTGATTCGCCCTCGTACATTACAATCACTGTTTTAATTTTATTAAAAAGTAAGTAGTTTATTAGTTTGAATTTTTGGAAAATATGATAGATAACAAAGATAAAACTTTATTTTTAGTAATTAAAAAAACTTCTGTCGGTTTTGGTAACCTCCATCACTCGAATTCGTAGCTTGACAAAAAATCAAAATAATACTCAAAACGTGTATAGTAATTATTTCAGCAGAAAGAAAAAGGTAAATTTAGCTATATTTTAATACTCATTTGAAAAAGATCACAAGTTACAGTATTTTTTTTATTAAGTAATAAACTTTTAAGCTAAATTTATAAAATAAAAACAAATAAAGTTAAAAAAATAAAAAAAAAAAATTAATTATTTTCATTTCTTAATTTTTACTAAAATTCCATCATTCCATGGAATTGCCCAACGAGTACGATTTTGAGGATTTCGTTATTTCAACGAGATCCTTATGGGGTTCAATTCAGCTGTCATCACAGAGGATGGTCTATACACAATTGATTGCTTTTAATTACACACGGGCCGGCTACATTTTTGCTTCTTTTAATGTTTGATGATATTATCGGTGAAGAATTCAGCATTCTTATTGAATTTTTCGTAAGTAGGGTAAGTGCGGGAGAGATGCCGCAGTAGCCATAGTTCGTTCGTTGATTGATAGATAGCGCTATTAATGGATAATATGTTTAAAATGAGTTACTTATTTAAGCTGTATATCATAACATTTATGATTAGTCCATAATTCCGCACATTTTGAAAACACTTGAAAATTCTTAAAGTATACATTTAATTGATTTGAAATTTGGTACACAATAAATATAAACATTGCTCTTTAAAATTATTTATAAATAATTTTAAATTTTGAGTCATAAAGGATTCATAATTAATATTTTTGTAGAGCCTGCACAGCGGCGTCTCTCCCACACCTATGGGAGAGATGCCGCATCAAAGAAGGAGGGACGCCGCATAGTTCATATTAAAAATTTTGCATTTTACACACATCTCCATACATGATGCATACCACATGTAACCGTTTTTGGCACTTTATACATCTTAACCAGCCAACTTTTATTTTTGTTTTTGAGTACTTTTCAAAACATTCAATACACAGGCAATCATCACTATTTTCGTTATCTTCACTAATATGAGAACTCTTCCTGATCCATTAATGGATCTTTAAATTTACGTGGCATAATTTACAGTCCAAAAAAAATGTATAATAATTAAGGTATAAGTCTATGTTTTTAACAAGTAATATGATGCGGTATCTCTCCTTTTTGTTGGGATAGATGCCGCATGTTGCTATAGCAAGCATAGTGCGGAATTCTAACCTAAAATTTTATACAGTACTTTTAAAATATACCTAAATTAATAACAAAACTCATTTTCATTAAAACAATGAAATCATTCTTAAATTCTTTTGAATTAAATGCTTGATAAAATATTATGTTAAAAAACTTACTTTTCAATAATAAAAAGTTGGATAATTACTAAACTGATGGACTAATCATAAATGTTACCATATACAGCTTAAATAAGTAACTTGTTTTAAACATATAATCCATTAATAGCGCTATCTATCAATCAACGGCCGAACTATGACTACTGCGGCATCTCTCCCGCACTTACCCTACTTTTCTTTACCCAACCTTCATTATATTTGTTTTTTGCTACATTTTCTAACTCGCACGAACTCACTTTTATAAAATCATCCTGTATTACACAATATGTCAATGTACCTGTCTGTAATTCTCTTCGAACATGTACCTATGCCTATGTAAATGAACTAAATAGCCTAATAAATTTTAATTTGTATGATTGGCAATATGTTCGGAGCAGTAAATACTCCAATAAAGAATGTCGAAAATCAATTGCTCTATGTACGGTTCTACATTTAATTATACTACTTCAACTTTATTTACCATATGAGGTAGGTACACATGTATTCAACCCATTACCATATTATATTGACATCATATCAAACCGATACCATGCAAATTTATCTAAACTGCAACTTTTATTTCAATTATTTTTGCATTTAAAGTAGGTATTTTTATCTTCATAATGTTTTAATAGAACGTATCATACAAATTTAAGCGGGTTCATATTATGTGCATAGTTTTTCATATCATAGACCCCAATGAATTTTCTCATACCTATATGACAAACTGAACAGGAGCGTATATAGCCGAATTTCTTGGTAAGTTGGGGGGGGGGGTGGTCATGCGGTAAATAATAGGACTAAAAAATTTCTAAGAGAAAATTAACAAAAAAAAATATAATTTATGGATCAGAAATCTGGGGGCCATATATTACACAAAATGCCGTAAATAAAATAAATTATAAATATTGCAAAGAAATTTTGCAGATAAAAAAAATTACTTCGAATTGCGCGGAGATTATGGAGCTTGGACATATTTTAACTTCAGTGAAAGTAAAAGAAAGATATATAAATTACTTTTTAAAACTGCAATACCAAAACAATGAAAACACAAGACCGTTAACAAAATACTGTGTAAAATACCAATATGAACGCACAGGACAAGATTTTTGGGTGAATAAAGTATGTGCAGTACTACGTGAATTAAAAATAAGTCACGTTCTAGAAAAAACAGTTTACGGTGCAGAAATGAAAAAGACAGTTCGAAATGCTCTAATGGAAATATACACACCGGCATAATTAGCGGAACATAAAAAAAATATAAAAACCTATTTATTAAACAAAGTTGGCGGTTTTTTTTCATTTTCCCTTAAAATAATATTGAAGTAACGAATCAATTGACTTTCCATAGAATTGTTTTTATTTATTATTGATGCAATTCTTTCTAAGAGGTCTGTCACTTTCGAATTCAAATACCGTTTCCTCTCAATGTGGTCGAGCTTCAAACTGCAGTAATTGAAGAATGGCAAAGACTGTACCAAGAAACTACAGATAACATTATTCTGAGTATAGAAAAACGAATGTTTGTTCAATAATCTTTAACTTAAATTATTCTTAGACAAGATAAGATTCCAAAAATTTGCCATTTTATATGGTTACTTGTTTTGCTACCGAAAATAAAGGTATACCGACTTGTGAACATGTAATTTTAAGTGAATAATTAAATAAGATTAATATTTTCTTGAAATTAAATGGTTTCTTTGATTTTTACAGATATTTTGTATGTTCCGCTAATTGTTTCGGTGTGTGTATTATGTAAAAATATTTACAGAAATTGAAGAAAGAAAAACTCTTAGAATATAATATGTTTTTTGGGTATAATTATAACAATTATTCTTTTTTAAACCTTAAACCCAAATGATTTAAATATTAATCTAAGGATTGAAATAATTTATTTCTTCATAATTCCTTAGTTGTACGTTTATTTCAATTTTATTTACATTTCCAAAAAATTTTTCGACATGTACTGATGTCTTCTTCAGTTGGATATCTGTTAATTCATCCAAAAAAAGGTTAATCGTTGCTATTAATTTAAATAGATGTCGGTTTCTGCATTCCATATTTGAAATTTGTCAGTAATTATATTTAAAATCACTACGCCAAATGATTAAAACTATACTTATTTAAAGTTTATAAATTTTAAACAATAAAAGTAAAAATTTAAAAAAAAAATTTTTTTTTCAATTGTTAAAAAGTTTTGTACTTGTTGCAGCTACATTTTATCGTACTTATGTCATTTTTGATATTGAATTCATTTGAAAATGATATAATTTTCATTGGCAATTGTAATAGATGACTTAAATTACAAATTGTATATAATACACCACCGTAAGTTATATTGTAAAATTTGATATATTATAAATCAAATAAATACTATTTATTTATAACTAAAAAAAATAATAAATTGAACTTCTTCGATACCGTTGACGATAAAAAAAAACTATATTTTTAATCCCGCGGGGGGCGGGGGAGTGATGACCCCTTGACTCGCCCCCCAGTTGTATACGCGCTTGAAACTGAACAATGGGATGGGACTAAAGTGGGGGGTGTATTCAACTTCTCTTAATTATTTAATTTTAATAACAATAAAAAGAATAACTTTTGAAAACCTATCACGCTAAAAACGATGGATTCGGATTCTAGTGACCTTGAAACGTGGAGATATGTCAAAATTAGCGATTCGTAAAATCGGGCCCATTACAATAACTTCCAGTGGGACGTTAAAAATTTCCTTTTTCTCAAATCAAACTTGATGGGAATAATTTGAATAGGGAGATGGGCCATAGTTGCGGTGATCTATCTGATTTTTACTTCTCGAATCACATTTTTTCTTGTCCTTAAGCATATTTTTCTAGAAAATATATACTGAAAGCAAAATACTTCTTTTTTTCGATTTTATATTGAATCGTTTGTTTAACAATATTTTTAATATCATAAGTATATTATTTTTATTTTTTATACAAAATAATAAATATATTATTTATGTATGTATTTATCATTCCATAAGCTTCTATACCGTAGGGAAACTGGAAATAAGGAGCTTACCGATTCAATGTAATTAATTCTTTTTTTCAAAATTTATTATTATTATTATTATTTGTTTTGGTTTTAGCTTCTCTGATACACCATTGCACGATTCTTTTTTAGCGAATCTCCAAACAGAAATTGAGCTTTTACAGCTGGTGTCATGGTGAAACTTATTGAATCCGGAACTATGTGAAAAGGATTTATTTTCTGGTCACTGTAAAAATGAGTTTTCAAAAGTTTTTACACTATTGTAAAGAACAGGAAAAGTCCAACGTAATTATCCAACGTAAACTAATCTTTGAGAAAAATTAAAAAATATGTGATTAAAACTGTACAGATATACCAAAGTACAGAGCCCCCAAAAAAATCTAGAAACCCTTAATGAAATTTTCATATATACGTGCTATAAGTATAGATCTCAATCTTTGTATATATAATCGTTCGTGCATCTGCTAGTGATCGTATAACTTTTGAACAACTTTACCGATCGAGGTCATATTGATAAAAAATGATTGTAGTAAAATTAAGTGTTGAGTAATTCGCTATGTTACGCAGGATGTTGCAACAGGAATATTTAGATCGTTCAGTTCTATTTTGTTTTAAAAATTTTTTAAATTTTGTATATTTTTAACAAAAACGAGACAAATTTTCACTATTATCTCAAACGAATTGACTATTTACTCCTATCTGAGAGTATTTTATTTAGTTTTATTTCGAGTGAATAGTAATAGAAGAGCGGAAAATAACTTATCTGAAATTACCTTCATAAAATTTAAACTCTGATAATAAATTTTAACCCGGCAGAACTGTGGTGGGGTATCATATACCCCAGTACATATGTTTTATATGATAATTCAATCATAGATGTCTCTACAGTCTGTATATTAATAGTATCTTCCAGTTATTTGATAACGAACATTTTTTTCAATAATACAGTTCAAAATACGTTACTGTTAATTAAAAAAACGATTTAAAATTTTTTTGGGGTATATGAAACCCCACCACAATACTATTGTGTATAAAATAACACTATTTGTACTTTAATAAAATATTACTGTTGTAATTTATTCAAAGAAAAATTTAAAGTTTTGTGTACATAAAAATTAATATAACAATAAAAGTTAACAAACAATTTATTCAGTTTAATAACGGTTTTTTCATATATTTAAAAAAAAATGTCTTATGAACAAGAACAAAGAAGACTGCTTGCTTTGTGGGAAGAAGTATCCACCGAAGAATTAGAGCAATGGCAAGAAGAAGAGAGTGATGAAGAGGATGATATTCAGCCAATCGGTGAAACAATAATTGGTGAAAACAAAGTTGAAGAAAGAAAAACGGACAGCGAAAATGAAAATGATGATTTTGACAATGACACGTATTCGGACAACGAAATTAGTAAAGAATATTTTTTAGATAAGAATACTAATAAATGGTATAAAAATTGCAAATCTAGTAAATTAAAGGCTAGAGCAGAAAATATTATTGTGTTATTGCCCGGTGTGAAAAAAGATGCTCGAAACGCTAAAACAGCGCTTGATTGTTGGCAGCTATTATTTACGGAGGAAATGTTAAACGATATAGTTATCTGTACTAATATAAAAATTAGAAAAGAAGCTATAAAATACGATAAAGAACATCAGTACATGGTGACAGAAACTGAGGTACCTGAAATAAAAGCAGTTTTTGGTTTGCTTTACATTTCGGGGTCACTAAAAAGTAATCGATTAAACTTAAAAGATCTTTGGAGTCAGGATTTTGGAATAACAATATTTAGAGAAACAATGGCGTTACATAGATTCAATTTTTTAATGCGATGTTTACGATTCGATAATATAGAAAATAGAATGGATCGCTTAAATATTGATAAACTGGCTCCCATCAGAAGTATATTCGATAAATTTGTCGACAACTGCAAGAACTGTTATACTCCTTCAGAATTTTTAACAGTTGATGAAAAATTGGAAGCGTTTAGGGGCAAAGTCTCATTTTTACAATATATGCCAAATAAACCAGCCAAATATGGCATAAAAATTTACGCACTAGTTGACGCCAGAACATTTTATTCACTTAACATGGAGGTTTATACAGGAACTCAACCAGATGGGCCTTATAAGCAGAGCAACAAACCGAAAGATGTTGTGGAACGGTTAATAGAGCCGGTATCAGGTACAAAACGAAACATTACCTTTGATAATTGGTTCACGTCCTACGACCTAATGTTGGACTTATTACGTTTTCATAAGTTAACGTCCGTCGGTACGGTGCGCAAAAATAAACGGGAAATTCCTACAGCGTTACTGTATACTAGAAATCGAGACCCTGGTAGTTCACTTTTTGCTTTTCAAAATGATATTACGATTGTGTCTTACATTCCAAAAAAAAAGAAAAATGTTATTTTATATTCTACTATGCATCATGACAAGGCCATCGATCCTGAAACTGGCGATGAATTAAAACCTGAAATTGTTACTTTTTACAATTTCACCAAAGGTGGAGTGGATACCGTGGACGGATTATCAGCTAATTATAACGTTTCCCGAACATGTAGACGTTGGCCTTTAGTAATATTTTTTTCACTTTTAAATACTGCCGGTATTAACTCTCAGATAATCTACAGAGAAAATAACAAAATTATAGATAATATGAACCGGAGAAATTATTTAAAAGAGCTTGGTATATCATTAGTAATGCCGTTCAGGAATATTAGAATTATGAACCCTCGTCTTCCAAAAGCTCTTCGGCAGCAAAATGAATCAAAACAAAGTGAAGTGCCATCGTCTAAAAGAATGCGTAATAGTAAAAGATGTGAATTTTGTTTACGTAGTCAAGACAGAAAAACATTTTATGTGTGCATAGACTGTAAACGATATATCTGTCTAAGCCATGCAAATCTTTTGTGTCCAGATTGCAACGAAAACAGGCACCAAACGTGATTAAAAAAATTTGTAAGAAATGAAATTTAGAATTCTTAAATTCGTCTTTTTATTGACGAATTCTAAGTAAAATAAGATTAATTTTCTACAATAAGTTTAATTATTTTTAGAATATAATAACTTTATATTTTGTATATTTTGAAATTAGGATTTTTTTGTTTTATTTTTGTAATCTTTTGTTAGAAATATAGTCTGAAATTTAAGTTAAAACGCATTATTATTGATACAAATTTCCACTTTTTAGTAAAAAACACTTATTTATATAGGTGGGGTATGCTATACCCCACCACAACACTGACGTAATTTTTTTTCACCACAATACTGCCGGGTTAAGTAATAGTGATTTGTGTATTTTATGTTGGTAGTACAAACATATGCTCAAATGTAGATATATTCAAGTTGTACATATATTTTATCTGGCCGGATAGAAGAACATTGGGAAAATAACAGTTTTATATATATATATATATATATATATATATATATATATATATATATATATATATATATATATATATATACAGAACGTTCATAAAGTTCCGGAACAGTTGCGCACAAAATCTCAGTTAATATTGACTTTATCGAAAAATAACCCGGACAAAAGTTTCATGGGAAAAAATGAGAAACTAGGAAATGACACTGAACATGACCTTGACCAACCAGTATCATATGTTTTTCGTTTTTATGATCTTCATACGATTTAGGGATATGAAGTATGAATATGGTTTTGAACGTAGAATTTCCCGCTCTTTCCGAATCCGAGGTCAAAAATAGGGGTTTCCATTCAAAAAAAAAGACAAAGTTGACCTCCAAATTTTGGTCCAGGTCATATTCAAGGTCAAATTCGAGGTCATTTTCTAGTTCCTCATTTCTTCTCATGAAACTTTTGTCCGGGTTATTTTTCGATAAAGTCAATAATAACTGAGATTTTGAGTTGTTCCGGAACTTTATGAACGCTCTGTATATATATATATATATATATATATATATATATATATATATATATATATATATATATATATACAGAGCGTTCATAAAGTTCCGGAACAACTCAACTTCTCAGTTTTTAGTCGAATTTTCTCCGAAAAATTAGACTTATACAGTCTATACAATAAGAGCTGCGAGAGGCGAGACCAGGGGCGCTATCCGTTTTCGGACCCGTAGAACACGATTATGTAAAAAAAAAAGATGTCTGATATATATATATATATATATATATATATATATATATATATATATATATTTTCCCGCAACCTTTTAATATGTGTAGGGCCCCCCTATGGAAGTTAAGAGATGAAATTTGGTAAGTGGGGCTTATTCCGATGCACAACAATACTATCAAAGTGGGGTCAAATTTTGGGCAAATTTTTTTTCGGACCCGACCTTTAAGGGGGTGGTGGGGGGCGGAAAAGCAATAAAACTTTTCCAAATCGGTTTTAAATAATGTTTCGGTCAATTATCTACAACATATCCAAAATTCAGCTTCCTAGGATGATATGGTGGGAGTAGAGGGGGGAAAAACGATTTTCGCTGGATCTAACAGGCCCCCAGCCCCCCAGAATTAACGTAGAGGGTTGAAATTTGGTGTGTTGATAAAGTTCGTACCTAGGTTGTGCTTTTTGGAGGTTTTAATATTTTACCCCCACCCCCCTCATTTTTAAGCTACAATTTCATGCATTTTCGACGTTTTCGAAGTTTGTACCACTCGCACAGGTCACCCGAATAAACCTAGAGGGCTGAAATTTTGTATTCGGATTGAGTTAGTATCAAGGGGGTGCCTTTTGGGGGTCTCGGCTTTTAACCCCTACCCCCACCATTTTTATACCCAAAAGAACATGATTTTTCTTGTTTTTTAACAGTTTCGTTCGGGTCAAAATCTCCCCAAATAAACCTAGAGGGCTGAAATTTGGTGTACAGGTTAAGCTAATAGCCAGACACTGTTTTTTGGAGGTTTCAACTTTTAACCCTTACCCCCACGATTTTTACGCCAATATTTCCTTAATTTTTTTGCTTGTTTTCTAACACGTCTAGAGACTCCATAAGGAAACCTAGAGGGCTGAAATTTTGTACGTGTATTCAGTTAGTATCCAGCTAGTACCTTGTAGGGAGTCCACATCACTTTTCCCCCCACTTCTCCTATTTTTACATCGGAATTGAATGCTATTGTTAAATGTGTTTTAAAAGCATTATGTTTATTCTAAATACAAGTAGGCGAATAGTAATTTTAAAAAATTTAAAAAAAAGTGAACTTACTTTAATGACAAATGAATTACGTACATATTAAGTAATTTAAAAATGTTATTAAAGTCACTGTTTATTTATAAATTAGGAATTTTGAATTTTTAGTATTTATAAAATAGAAATTTTGGATTTTTTTGGAAAGAAAAAATATCTTTATAAAGGCCTTCCAGTTTACTATTTAAGGTCCTTTTTTAATATTTAAAACTAAAACATAAAGGCAATTAGCGGATAAACATGGGCAGGAATGTCCTCGTACGAATTGTGTTGGCTTTTTCTCTGCTATCTGTTTTCGGCACAAAATTGAAATTTACTGAGATACAGCCCTTAAATACTTAAAACCTTTTTTTAAAGCCTCGATCAGCCGAACACTCATCACCAGTTTTGAAACCAACAAAATGACAATTCGGTTGTCGACTTTCAATCACATTTCGCTTGTAGACATTCAATACCGAAGATGAAGGGGAAAATTCGACTACCGTGATGGGGCCCCGCTGCTCACGGCGTTTTATTGATGCAACTTATATATATATATATATATATATATATATATATATATATATATATATATATATATATATATATAGAACTACAGTGGGTTTTCCACTGTGACGACGGATTTATCACAGTTTTCTTGTCAGATTTATCACAGATTTATCAGATTGTAATTATTTATTTATATTAAATTTGAAAGTAGGTACAATTTGAACAATTTAAAAAGTTTTAATTAAAATTTTCACTAGTTTAGAAAACATTGGTACCTATATTGTCTTTATTACCAATAACTTTGTTTTTAAATTTTACTAAAATCAATTTGCAGCCAGTATTAAATGTTTCATTAATTTCATTATTCTCATTCTTATTATAGCTTGACAAATAATTTTCCTCAACATTTTTAATAAAATAGATAAAAAAAATATTTATTGATACTTAAATACGGCATTTATTTACTAAATAATATATTGTTTATATTAAGGATGTTTGGGAGATACAATCGAAGATAAAAGTACATAAAATTAGAAATTCGTGAATAATTACGTTGTATAACAAACTATGAGATAAATAAATATATTTGCTAGATAATGGCTATCACTACAACTGCTTGTACAATACGTAAAACTATAGCTCTCACTAAATGAGCTGAGTAGGTACATTCTGAGGATTTTTGGGAGGACTTTCAAAATGGTACGAGACGATTGAAAATTTAATAGAATGTTCCTCATTAAATACTGAGGCCCCTGTGAAAATTTCAAACTGATTCACTAAGCCGTCAAAAAGTTATTGAAAAAAAAACTGTAATTTTACACGTAATCTTATGGAAATTCCGCGACAGAACAGATTAAATAACTTTTTAACGGCTTAGTGAATCAGTTTGCAATTTTAACAGACGCCTCGGTATTTCCCCGAGGCGCCTCGGAGATTTCCCCCAAAAATCCTCAGAATGTACTCAGCTCTTGTAGTCAACTGAGAGCTATAGTTTTATGTATTGTACAAGCAGTTGTAGTACAATTATTGGTTAGATAACTATTTATTTACCTCATAGTTCGTTATACAACGCAATTATACACGAATCTCTAATTTTTGTATACTTCTTTCTCCGATTGTGCCTCCCAAACATCCTTAAAGTGATGGTGCAAACAGTATTAAATCCCTGTACTGATCTCGAAAATTACAAAAACGAAACCCTTCGGGCCTCAGTTTTACAACGTTTTCTCGATCAATAAAGGCAACTTACTGAACTTATATATATATATATATATATATATATATATATATATATATATATATATATATATATATATATATATATATATATATACATATATATATATATGTATATATATATACATATATATATATATATATATATATATATATATATACATATATATATATGTATATATATATACATATATATATATATATATATATATATATATATATATATATATATATATATATATATATATATGATAAAATACTATTACAGGTTTACTTCTTCAACTCGACGTAACATAATTATTATTAATTGTTACAGGAAAAATTCATTAAAAGGATTTACTCTCGGTAATCTCGAGTACCTATCATATTAAATTTCTTTTATTGTTATGATTCATTCATGGAATTAATAATAATTCTTTGAACAATATTGTAAAGATTTACTTACTACTGCACGTAGTTCACTTATTCTATTTCTACGAAAAATTCGACAAAAATATTAAATATTTCGCAGTTTTCAACCTAATTTCATCTGTTAACAATTTCGTTCTGATTAGATAGTTCAAATTTAAAACAAGTCATGTAACTGTTGAAAAATCCATGATTTCAATAGTAACAATTCTTAGAAAAAACATTGTTGTGGCGTCGTTTGTGAGGGTATATAAGAATGTGCAGACCACAGCTCGTTCTCAGTTGAATGAGCAAGAATTGAGTAGTAAATACTATTGAATGAAAAACCACTGTGGCAATGAATGACATCATCTAGGTCGTCATAAATGGAATCCACTGTACCTGTACACAACAAGTAAAATACTTCGTACTAAAACATTTAAACGAAACTGAATATTATTTAAAATAAAACAAACAAGTATATTATATGAGTTTCAATTTATATCTGTAACTTACTTTTCTTGTACATAACTTTTCAATTATTTCAAGTATTTGCTTTTTAAAGATGTAATTAATTAAGCGCGACGAGTGATCTTAAAATAATACTCAAATTTAATTAAATAATACTCAAAATTCATATATAGATTTTGGAGTAACCATGAAAATATATAATCTTGTAAACAGTACCACTAAAACTGTAAAACAAAATTTTTTTTTTTAATAATTTTGTAAATGATATGTTTTTCGTTTTTTTCCCTTTTAATGATCAGTTTATTTACTTCAATAAAGAAACACTTTGCTTAGTCCACGGCCAGCTAAATTCTGTTATAAAACTAAATTAGCTCTAACAGCATCGCGGTTGTCAGTGTTTGAGTAAACACTTTTTTCCTCCGAAACTATGCAAAATACGAAATTTTTACAAAACCGAAAAAATGAAGATAATGAATAAATCCTTCTCTTAAAAACATCTTGGAGCCATATCATTATCCGTAAGAAAATTCTAAACAAATATATCTAGTGGAAGGGGTGGCTTCAACCCATCTCCAATTTTGTTTATGTTTCATTGGTTACTGAAAGTATTGAAATCCTCTAAATTGCCTAGGTACCAAATTTCATTAAAATTGGTTCACACGTTTCTGAATAGTGTAAAAAAATGTGATTTTTTAAGTAAATTTTGATCTCCTCTCACGCGTAAACGGTAGATATATTTTAGATGAATATATAGAGTACTCTAGCATACGTGGTACCTCTACGTTGCAGGAATTTTGGAACATCCTGTATAAACCTCTCTTACCAAATTTTAACCTTCGGTACATATTAAAGGTCATTTTGACCTAAATTTTTTTCTCTACAATCTAAAATCTTTTTTATAGAAAAACAACTTGACTAAGATTGTTCACAATACACTACAAGAAATTTTAAAATAATGACAATTTTCCCATACCTACTCTTTAGAAATTGGTATGGCTTAATCTCTGGATGTATGTGCTTCAAGGATTAAGAAAAATCTAAATTAAGATAACGGAAATAATAATCTTCGTTTCCCGTGATTTATGAATATTAAAATGACATTTTTAAATAATATATGTATGTATATGTGAGAATGTACAATAAATTTTTGTATATTAAATAAAAGCTTGTAAGTGGCATAAGAGTCATATTTAATCAGAATTTCTATGAAATTATTTGCAGTTATTTTATTATATTTATTACAAAAGTTTAATACAATATCCTGTAAAATAAATTACACTATGTAATCTTATTAAACCAGACAGATATATATTATTTTTTATGATATACAATATAAATAAATATAGAATATTAGATATTTATTGTATTGGATTTATAACTTCTATGAAAGCTATTTTTAACGGAGATATTAAAAAAGAATTATCGATTTTTACCCTATCGGTTGTAAGTAAAAATAAAAAAATGGTCGTTTCTTTTGAACTCCGAGGGAAATTTTGGGAATTAAAAATAACTATCTCGACTCTTATGTAGGAAAACCAGAACCGGGTTTACAGAACACACAATTTCTAGGGTGCGTCACGTCATGATTCCCATCATTTGTTCGCCTTTGCAGATAGCTTTTGTAATTCGTTCAGTTTTGTAAATGCTTTTGCACTGCTGAATTTGCAATTGTCAATTACGTTGACATTTACACAACAGGCAATACTACTGCGAATCTTATGGTAACACCTGAGCCCAAGACCATGACAGGAATTTGTTTTGAGACCACGACAAATTGAAAATGACTTTCACTAAAATTTGTATATATATATACACATAATATATATGTATGTATTAACGAAGCATTCAGTTTCTACAAAATTTGTTGAACAGGTGGAAAATGTCAAATTCTTGGATGAGTTCGTCAGCCAAATACGTACGATTTTTAAAAGCTAAAATTTTCACCATTTTTGGAGGTTTCTTGCAAAAATTGACCAGAATTAAGACCAGTGAATATACGTATGCACCTTGTTTATTAGAGGAGCTATTGATTGGTATTATTTTTTTCTTTTGCGTTGCAATAAATTTAAAAAAAAATGGGAAAATTGATTTCAGCACCATGTCTAGGCTATAGAAACTAAAAGATATCTCATAACTTATGAGATATATTGACATATCCCAACAAAACTATAGGGGAGCTTCGCTAGTTACCCGTCCAGAGCCAGTTTTCGTCCATTTTACTGTACAATAGCATATGGTAGAATTATAAAAACAGATAACCGAGCAAGTTTGATTTTGTTACATTCCTGACTCATAAACAGTGACAACACAGATAAAAAATATTTACTTGATAGAGTTGCATATATTTAAAAAAATTATTAATTAGCCAGTTGTTTTCATGTTGGACAGACAGTGTGTAAATTAACAAAAAAACTTGTGACATGATGACATTTCACGGTTAGTTTTAATACTGTCATGGCGTGATTAAGTTTTATTTTCTGTTTTTATACTAATATTTAAGAGACATTGAACGTAATTAAGAGCGAAAATTTTTTAAAAACTTAAATTGAGTTGTAAAAATTTGAAACTTCAGTTTTCGTCCACTTGGACGAAAACTGAAACAATCAAACGAAATTTATTTTATTACTCAATCTAGCTAAATATTGTGAAATAGTAAAAAGCTTTATTTTAGACAATTATCATTGGCTGCTTGATTAGAGATTTAATTTTCGTCCACTCAATTATTTGCGTAGAATGAAGTACAAAAGTTTAAATTACATGGACGAAAACTGAAAACTGCATTAAATTGTACTTTTCACTTTTCGTCCATATATTTTCTGTATGTGAATTATATTTTCAAACTTTTCGATAACTTAGAATCAAAAAAGTTATAAAATAAAATAAAATAAAAAGGTTTAAGAAGGAAGATAAAAGATTCTGAATACATATAGGCATTTGCTTTTTATTAAAACTAATTTTTTTATAACAATTTTTAACCTAAATGGTGGTCGAAAACTAGCCTACATGTGGACGAAAACTAACTTTTTTGGACGAAAACTAGCGAAATCTGTATATTTATCATTATTATTTAAAAAAAAAAAAAAAAAACAGTGAACGTAATTAGTTATCATTTTATGTCAACTTAAAATAGACTATGTAAGCAATAAATAGCAATATAATTCATTACTATTAGATCAGTTGAACATATTCTTTTTATGTCGCAAAGCTATCAACTCCACTAATTGGACGAAAACTAGCGAACCTACCCTACAACACTTATAAAAATGGAAGAGTTTACAACATTTAAAACCGTAAGGTTTCGAATGGCTCCCATTGCAAGCCCATTGCAAGAGAATTACCCAACTATATAGTTCAAAAGTTAAAAATATATTGTTTTAATAACAATGTTACAACCGAAATCAATCAAATTCCTATCGAGGCTAATCTTTTATTAAAATTTCAAACAAAATTTTCACACTCAATCCCACACTCTGTTTATTTTATTAGACCGAGCCTCAGCCAGCCAAGACAATGAAATTCATAATTAAACTCATTTCTCAAAATAATAAATCACATACAATGAGTATTTCATTCATAAACAAAAGCACAGACCGACGGACGGACGGACGGAATGATAGACGGACAAACGGATAGACGGAGGAACGAACCGGCTGCTGGTAGATAATAAAGTTATAGAAACATAGGACGACACCCTTAACAAGACAATGGATTAATATTTCAATCAGAATTATGTATAATTTTCCTTGGTTCGAAGTAAAACAATGCTGCCACCTATCCACAATTATTTGATATTTTATAATATCTACATATCTGTGGTAGTATTGCTTGTGTTCGGTCCTTAGTTACCACAGAACACTATAGAAGCAGTGTACATATAAATAACTGTCGCTCGTAAGGTTCAATGAGGTGTCAATTTACACCGCTTCTGATTTGGTTTGTTACTGTTCGTCATAAGGATCACATCGATCTAAAGGGCTCCATACACGGTGAGATCTGTATCGATACCTTGTATCGATACAAATAGCGATACATATATCTGAGATTTGTATCATGTTTATTTAGCACACACACGCTGAGACTGAATCGTAAAACCTCAGTACAGATGAAAAATTTTATTAATAAAGAAATGTGCGATCTACGACCTGTGGCACCTGTGCTATTAGCAATTGCAATACAAACATCTTTACATTTTAAATCCCGTAGACATGAGTATAATTTATACATATTAATAAAATCTTCCCAAAAATCTCTATCTGCAGACATGATTATTCAAATAAATAACAATTATTTACTTTATTAACTCTCAAAATAAAAATGCAACCATAGTTACCACGATACTTGAGACAAGCATGATACCAGCTGATACTTGCTGATACTGATACAGTGATAC